>OU911038.1:29950752-31375752 GCA_918358695.1 Melinaea menophilus ssp. n. AW-2005 | reverse complement strand
CACTTATTTTTTTGCATCACGCAAGAGCTATTAATATCATAATAGTAATAAAACTAGGATCCGCCAACCGTGCGCGGCGAGAGTTGAGCTGAGCCCCTCTCCTTTTTTCTTTTCTTGATAACTTTTGAATGGCTAAACATTTTTTCAATCTGTTTTCGCTACAACATCCGCGTTCGGCTTCAACGTACATGAGAAAATTTTTAGCTAATTATCTCGTCGCATTCTGGTGACAACTAAACACAAAAAAAGGTCTCCCAAACGGTTAAGAGCTTCGCTTACGCTCAGCTCAATAATTCTCACCGTCGAAGTCGTAGGTACGCTTTAGAAAACCCGTTCAGTGATTTTCTATTTCGCCATTTTGAATAGAAGTAAACAGTGAATGATAACTTTCACTACGTAAGTTTGTGAAGTGTGGGATGAGTTATAATTTTAATATTCTATAACGGTACCTCTACTTATAGAAAATAATATCTTTGTTATAACACTCAAGGTCAATTTAAATAAAACTATACAATTAATTTAAGGAAAAATATCCTAAACGTACTTAGCTCCGAGGTGTTGACTATTGGAGCTCAGTTAAGAAATATGGCTTAATTGAGCGAAGCGTTCTACTGTAGACTTTTTCACATTCTTTGTCACGAATAGGCTCGAAAACTACTTGACGGAAAATTATGAAATTTTGTTGAGCGAAGCGAGCGTAGCGAGGGGAGCGTTCTACTGGAGACTTTTTCACATTCTTTGTCACGAATAGGCTCGAAAACTACTTGAAGGAAAATTATGAAATTTTGTTGAGCGAAGCGAGCATAGCGAGGGGAGCGTTTTACTGGAGACTTTTTCACATTCTTTGTCACGAATAGGCTCGAAAACTACTTGACGGAAAATTATGAAATTTTGCAATCAAAAAGACACACATTAGGCGATGGTTTAAAATTAAAAAAAAAAAATGTCACGTCGTTGAGGAATAATCGTCAAAAAACGGATATCCCATTTAAATAAATGGGTAACGATGAGTCATTACACTGGGCTCGCTTCGCTCAAAATGCAAACGGCACCCGAGATTTCGCGAGCGCAGCGTGTTGAAATCGAGGGTCTGTTGGCGCCCCTAGTTATTTGAGAATGATATAATATTCTCCGACTGTAACGTAACACGATCGTCAGTACAAACAGACACACGGGACACAGTTACAATACCTACATATTAAATAATAATGGAATCGTTCTTGAGACTATTAATTAGCAATTATGAAAGTTTCAATGAAGTCAAGTAACGGAGGAACTATTTTATTAAGACAACATAATAACATGTTAGCTATTTACAAGGAGATATATTGTAAAACTAGTCGTTGCCGGCGGCGTCGTCTGCCTTCATCACAATTAATAATAAGCAGTAGAATGGATATTTTTTTCGGTTTTACAGTAAAAATATAAAACGTTTATAAATATATATGTTGACTTAAAAAATAAACTCGTAATATTACATTATTTTTCATCAAAATCTGTCCAGCCACAAACAAACAAACGAATAGAACAAACTTTTAAGAATAAGAATTATTATTTAGGTGTCTGTATCATGACTATTTTGTTTATGGATGGATGGATGGATGGATGGATGGATGGATGGATGGATGGATGGACAGTCCCGTGAATGACTTCAAGGTCCTTCAGAAGATTCACTCTTCAATGGATATTGATTCTAAAAAGATCTTTTGAATTTAAAACTAAAATAACAGTGATCGTGAGTTTCGCGCACTGCGATTGCCTAAAATATTGTGAAATCACTGTTTCAATAAGAAAAAAGTCGTATTATATATTCATTATCGTATTTATATTCTAAATTATGTATATATTACGGTACGTTTTATTCATGGTTTTTGTTTGTCATACCTTACCTATACTCATACTTATACTTATACTGATACTGATACTGATACTTATACTTATACTTATAATTATACTTATACTTACCTATACTATAATACTTCTCTACGGTTATTTGGTTACATGATCACGCTACCGCTACAGTAGGATCCAGATCCAAACAGGAATGATTAATACATTATATACATTTTTATACAAACATTACTTTAGTAAATACAATGTAGTAACAATAACATCTTTTGGAATTTTTCTGTGTTTAATTAAAAATACAGCTACCGTTGACGAAGCTCTGAAACGTTTAAATCTTGCCCGTTTGTAGAACGGGCCATTAGACTAGTAGGTACTTAATATATAGAGAAAGTTAAACGTGTATGTAGCAAAATAATATTTATTTATCTGTGTGTAAAATTTTTTAATGAAATTATAGTACAAACATTGTCTAAAATGATTACAATTACCTATAAAATTAGGTAGAGATTGGCATATTTTTTTATAATGTAATGTAATGAAATACACATATTTTCTATCGCGGTGGTGGGTGTGTGAGCTATCACTACCTACCGTACCCACTACCTACTACACTAATAGTAAATAGTGTTGGAGATTTAGCATTATTACAAATAAAATAAAATTACAACAGTCTTAATCAAACCTCTCCAGCGATTCAATGTTTTCTTTAGATTCTTTACTATGAGATAGGATACGCCACAAGTACGCACGCACGCATAAACGGTTAATAATAAAATTAATTGTATAATGTTAAGTAAAGATACATGGATTCCTTCACTGTAAAAGCCGCTACGCTGTGGAACGCACTGCCTATTGAGATAAGACAATTTCAATCCATAGCAGTTTTTAAAGATCGGGTAAAAAAACACTATTTGTCATTATAATATATTTACTTATATAAAGTTTAGTTCTATTACTTATATTTATGTATTAAATACACTTTCGTAGGAGATATTGTTATATGTTATATATGTATGTATGGTGTTATAGATATATATATATATATGTTTGTAAGTTTATTTGTTATTTGTATGTATATATATATGTATACATAAATATATTTATGTATTAGTATTTTTATTGCAATAGCCCGTCTATTAGTGCTTAAGTTCGTAAGTGTGGGTTGCCTGGAAGAAATCACTTTAGTGATAAGGTCGCCCTTTGCTGGTATTATTTTAAATCTATTTTTTTACTGTTTGTTATCTTATGTATGCAATAAAGTTATTTAAATAAATAAATAAAAAAATAAAGATGCGTTAGATATTTGTAAAAAAAAAATAGAATATAAAAAAAAAATAATACAAACATTACAGTCCGTCTCCGTCCATTTTATATTTTTTGAAATATACACTATTAGTATAGTATAACATTATACAAAAGTAATTATAATAATAATATGTATACTGAATGTTAATAAACATTTTGTGTTTATTAATAGTCAGTAACGACACCTACAAGAGATAGTATACTTTTGTTTGTGGAAAGAGATTAGCTGATAACAGGTGATAAGGATAATAACTATACATATATATATATACTTATACCATTACATCTTTCTATTATTACACACGGTATCAACTCTCGTATCAAACACTCGACAATTATTAATTTAATCGAGTCTTTATCATGTTATAATTAAAAAACAATACGCCATTAAAAATATAAATTATTTGTATCATACTTACCTATTATTTAATTATTTATTAATTTTAGCCGTTTACTATTTCAGTTACCGAGAATTAGTTAGCTAACAGCTCAGTAACTGTCCTATCACTATAACTAGTGTGCTCGATAGATTGGATAATATAAAAGATGTACCAGAGACAATATTTAAAAGATATATATAAATCGACGTCAATTTAAGGTCAAATTAACGTCACATTAGTGATCTCAACCCTGACGCTATAATATATTAATACAACCAAATGATAAACACCGAGCTGATAGTTCCAAGTCCAAGTCGTTCAGTTAATTATTATTTTGATACAATCAACACATAATAACATCAATACAAAACAATCGCGAACATATAATTATAATAAAAAAAAAACAGTTTAATGAAACTAATACGTCGATCATATTATATATATATATATATATATATATATATATATATATATATATATATATATATATATATATATATATATATATATATATATATATATATATATAAACCTATCGAACACCAGACGGATGGCTCCGCGCCTCGACCTTGACCCCCCACACCTGGTCCTGGTCTTACTTATTCCACATTGGCCGATATACACACAATCTTACATTATAATATTTATTCTATTTATTGAGCTGAGCGTAAGAAAAGCTCTTAACAGTTTGGGAGACCTTTTCTGTGTGTAGTTGTCTCCAGAATGCGACGAGATAATTAGCTAAAAAAAATTTCTTATGTATGTTTGAGCCGAACGCGGATGTTATAGCGAAAACAGATTGAAGTAATGTTTAGCCATTCAAAAGTTATCAAGAAAAGAAGAAAAGAGAGGGGCTCAGCTCAACACCCGCCAACACCAGCGCACGGTTGGCGGATCCTAGTATATAGATCTACCAATCAAAAAAACAATAATGTCAACCCTACAATATAACATACTTAATACAAAGTCATATAAAATACAAAGTAAATATAAAAAATGGAATTAAAAACTTTTTACATTGATTATAACTGTATCGTTATTTGTTAATACAAATATAGATTTCAGTTAATAAATAAATACAAACTAGAAGGGGGTTTATGTACAGACAGACGAGATAAGATAAAACAATTTTCATTTGAGAAACAGTTTCGCAATATTCATTCACCGCTGAAAACGCGCGCGACATTCAATAGCTACCGAGAAATCAGCTCGCATTTCCTGGAAGCACCACTACGAGCGCATACACGCGCACGCCGCGTACGCAACACCCGCGCACACACACACACGCACACCCGCGCACAGCCCCGATAACGCTATTAGCTCGTATTGCGTGCCCGGCTCCGCTTACATTTAATCAAACAATTCACTCGCTACACGCGAATTACGAGTTACGACGTTTAAACACACGCGCATCTAATTTATATAAATATATATTTTTAAGTTGTCTGTGACATATATTATTACTTATCATTAAAATCTTTAATTAAAATGTGCTCAAATAAAATCTATTCCTTATATTTTTAAACCATCTTGATACTTATAAAAATATTACAAACAAACATATATATTTCATTTGTTTATAATACATTTTAGAAGTATCGAGATTGGTTGATAAATAAGATAGAGAAAAGATTATTCTTGAGATATACTGACAAACGTTCGACACAAATATATTAAAAGAATTTTTAAAATTATATTAAAACATGAGTATTAGTTACTCTTTTCATTGGACGAGTGACAAACGTGAAGACGAACCGTCCACCCGACGGTAAGTGGTGAAGACCCAAGGACATTTTTAGAAATAGATAAATACCACTTTTGAGAGTTTGAAGGGATGAAAGAAAGGAGAAAAGAGAGGGAAAGAGTGGGATTAGTACTTAATTATCAACCATTTTTACCAATTACCACAATAAAGAAGTACCGGCCGAGTTTGTTGTGTGGTTCTTCTCAGAGAATGTCGCCTTTGGAACACTTAGCCTTATTATAGGTTGGAGATTGTTCACTGAGGGGCTCATTTCTATAAGTATGGTAACAAAATAGTCCTGGCACTCCCATTTGATACACAAGTGATCAGTATTGATTCAAAGTTGAAAAGATATACACAAACATACAAATAATTAATAACTCTTAACATCAACCACAACCTAATCGAACATTAACGTAATACTAACTTGGTAAGACTCGAGGTACGGGTTCGGGAGCCGGCGGCGGCGGCCCGGCGCTCCGCAGCCGCGTCCACCATGCCTCTGCATCACCGCGACCATCACTGACTTATCACCATTCACCACCACCGGTCCACTACCACACGCACACACATCACCAACTACAACACCGATCTACAAACTTGATATAACGATAACACCTTCCGGATCACTCGCCTGCGGTTTACTGCATCTGAAACAACGGATAAATAATGTTAACACTAAACCTAACGACAGTTCTTGTATACCTGTTCCTACCGCACGCCGTCAAAATGACCGGTAATTAAAAGTTATTTTATTATATAACGCATGTAATAATGGAAATAACTAAAAGTAAAGAGTGTAGAAAATATTATATGCATATTCTAAGAATTGTCATGTAGTTTGATAACGATATTATTACGTTTGAAAATGTGTAAGCTTTACAAAAGTTTAAGAACGGTCAATTTGACCGGTACTTGGTAGCTTTAGTGTTAAACTCAATGAAAGGTCCAACAAACTGGTTCTATAAAATTTGGAGATCATTCAAGATATTATCAAATAATATAAAATAACATACACATATTTTGTTTAACGGAATCGAATCGAATCGGACATTGTTGAAAAAAATTATAATGTTCTTTTTTGTAATGTATACTTTGATTTAGCTTAGCTTAATATAGCCCGAAAGCTATCAGGAGATATTTAAAAAACGTGATATATCGGGGCCTAATCCCAAGACTAGGAAGACTCCGTCCATTTTGTAATTTTAAGAGGCACTTGGACGGAATGCGCTGCCGGTGAGAATTTAAAAATAATTGTAGAATTGACCCTTCTTTTTAGAATAAAATTTCAATCATTAGCGCCAAATTTTAGAACATTCAAATGGATATTTACAAACACTACGATATTTGAGCATAGATTTTATAGTATTCTCTCAATCAATATATTCATCACTCTTAAACTAAATGTTCAAAGAACGAATAACTACTAATTACTTGTTAAGTAGGCGCCATTTTTTTACTCCAATCGCAAATAGAGTGCTTTCTTCGTATTATTTATTACAAGAAGCGTCTCTTCCAGCAGCTCACTGTTTTGTTAATTAAAAATGTTATAATTTTCATTTACTTAATGCAGCATTTTCTTTATCCAATTTTTCGAGCGCGAGATCAACTAGCATACTAAAATCTGCTTATAGAAATGTAAGTAAACTGTTACAGAGATTGGTGGAAAATGAGAAATTTTTGGGGTCGAATAAAGCGCTTAATATTGGATAATGAAATGAGCCCTTTAAAGGAGCAGAATAAAGAAACCCCATGTCCACATTTCTAGGTAGCTGGCAACACTGGTTTAAAACTTGAAACTTGTTTGTTAAAACACAAATAAATTAAGTGAAGGGGAAACTGCCTTAAAAATTGACATTATTAGATCTTACTATTTGTGGTAGTAGCTGTCTATATTTAACAAATCAAAATTTGTATATATAAAAATGAGTATTATTATTAGGTTATTACAGATGTCATTAATAGTATCTCAACTAGACAAATACAAATAAGATAACGAAAAACTAATATGGTTTTTTTTATTATTATAAGCTCATTATTTTTATTAATATGAATAATAAATAGTACACAAATATATTTAATATTTTCTATTCATTGGTGATCAAAGTATTGACAAAAGCCTTCATTATGTTACAACTGCGCATAATTTACCAAATCGTATCTCGTACTAATCATGGCAATGATGTTACCAAAGTATACCTACAATATTATGAGATCATCGATACAGCAAATAAATTTAAATATGACTCACCGCTTATATACTGGCTACAGAAAGAGCGTGTAGGTTATCATTATCACACATAGTACATACGACACACACGTCATGAATAAGACACATAACAATATTATTGAAGAGGTCAGAGACTTAATAATAATAAAAAAAACTGTTAAAACACTATCACATTCTTTTAAACAAGTGCAATGCGGTGTACTTGTTGACAAAAAGGATAAATCGTAACGTTAAGAGAAACAACATAAATATAAAATCGTTCCAGTTCTGTATTGAATTTCTGTTAAGCATATAGGTGCTGCCATCTCTGATTTATTCTTAAAGGCTCTTCAATACATCAGTCACTACCAAACAAGTTTGTATTGTGCGCAATTTACTAATTTCACAATTTGCAACCACCTTATTGGATGAAATTTATTCCTTTAAATTTGTGACCAATCATATTCTTCAAGACAAGATCAAGATATCGTCTTATTGGTTAGAATATATCTTATGGTGTTACCAAACTAAAGTACAGATTTATAATTTTTTGCACACACAGCTATACTTGATATGACGTACAAAAGTTTTCTTTTCAAAAAACTTGAATTCAACTTAAAATTTTAATCACACGGTATTGCCGATAACATTTATAAAAAAATATTTAAATTCTCATGATATAAAATTATACTGCTTTTAAAGGCAAAGGATTTCTTAACATAATATTTTTAGACGTCTTTTCAAAGATACTGCACTCACAAGAAGAACAACCAAGACAACCTTTGTGACAATGTCTGCATCTGTTGACTAAAATTTGAAACCTAATAAGCTTTTAACAAGGTCAACAGTTTTCATCAACTTGTAGTCGACAAAAATAATTAAGAATTGCTACATACACACAGATTTATTGTATTCAGCCTATCTTTATCAAAGATTAAGTGTTAGTGTCCGCGAAAATGATCTGTACTTTGTTTTTCGCAATCACAACGTTACATGAACATGGATGACCTAAAATGCGAATACGTAAAGAAAAAAAGATGCTTTGGATTGTCTCAAGAAGTGCGACTTAAAAAACGTAATAATGATCGTTACGTCGATTATCGACAATCAGACGTGATCGTGCTAATGTTAAATAATTCGTATTTGCCTCAGTATCAAAAGTGAAAATGTGATGTGTCAAACTGATTGTTTACTTCACGACGGACAGGTGACGGTGAGCGGTTTGTAGAAGTGGTACGCGAGGGCGGCGGGAGGCGGGCGGTATGTCGGGCCGTTCGAGTCCCGTAAACGGCGGCTATGATGCTGCTGAGCCCGCTATGAGGCTCTCGGTTCGGAAGGATCTCTTCCCAGATATTTGCTTGGATAAAGAGACCTCCGATTCAGATACAGACTCTGAGACTGCACAAGACGAACTTGAGGGTGTCTCTTGTGTCAAATTGGAGACTGATTTTGAGAAGAGCATAGATGACATTGCTCAACAGAAGATGCAGGTGGTAAATGGAGCGCTGCCGTCCCCGACACGGCCTCGCCACAGAAAACATAAGCAGCACTCCAAACGTGATTCAGACTATACATCCCATAATGGGTGTAAGGAAAAGAAAAGGAAAAAAAGTTCCCATGATTCACATAAACGGACACATTCAAAAAATAATATAGTGTCGAAAGTGAAAGGTGGCAAAAACTTAAACTTAGTGAGTAGTAGTGAGTATCAGGATGATGAAGAAAGTGATGACGAGGAAGAAGAGAGTGAGAGTTCTGATGATGAAGTGTTAAAGAGTAGTGTAAAGTTACCGTTAATAAAAATGACACGACAGAGTGGTAAACCTTACAGTCATCAACTTAGTCAATTATCAACAAAAAAGAGTAAATCAAAGGAATTAGCAAAGGAACAAAGGACTCATGTAGTTATACCATGTAGTGGTAAACCTCGTTCCATGTTGGGCCTCTGTAGCTCCCGTAGCAAAAAGAAATCTAAGAAGTCTGATGCCACTCCCCCCACATATCGAAGTCAGATAGTGGATACTAGTACTAAACTAAAGATTAAGATTAGAAGGACAAGCATTCAGGATGTGGTAAGATTTGATTCTTATTCTTATCATTAATTATATACATCAGTATATTATATTAAAAGTGATATCTTAAGACGTATTACATGTAAATAAAGGGCAAGGTGTTTAATACTTTCACTTAATCTTTAATAATGTATGTTAAATGACATTTTTATTTGATACCATTAAGACTAGATTTAAAATCATTCAACAGCTGACAGCTGGTTAGTGTATATAATATTGATAATGAAACAAATTTGAGTACACATGATTGATATATTTTTTACCACTTACCATTATTTGCAATTTACACAGATGTAAAATATCTTCACTTTTATTAACTAACTAGTATTTAATTTACTTTTACTTTACTACTAGTCCAGAGAATGGCTAACTGACATACTTTTCATTAGTCCTTATGGTTTTTACGTTTTATTTTATTGATATGAAAATATTTTTAACAATAACTTATATTTGTATATTAAACTTTTGTAGAAACTTGAAAAACCTGTCCTTGACAAATATAAATCTTTAATGATATAACAAAACTTTCTTTATGTAATTGATTCATTCAAGCTCCATTGGAGTGTTCTCGTTCCCAATTAAGTATTCAAATCTTATACATTAAGAAAATAATTATATCAGATGAAGATTTTCTATATCAATGACAAGATAGATGATCAATTTGTTACTCTGTATTTGTTCTTTCCAATTCTATTCATTTATCATCCATAAATATAAAAGAAAGCATAAAAGTTTTGTCTGTCTGTATTCAAATAAACCTCAAACAGTATTAGTAAAATAGTTTAATGTCTTTAATGGAAAAGAATATTGAAAATATACCTAACATACATAATTTACTTAGGACTTTCTCTCGTACTATTCAAGGTCTTCTGTAGGGCTACATAAGTGATGGGTAGAAATAATATAGTTTTTAACACTAAACCTACCAAGTACCGGTCAAATTGACCATTCTAAAACTTTTGTAAAATTTACACATTTTTAAACGTTATAATATTGTTAACAAACTACATGACAATTCTTAGAATATGCATATAATATTTTCTACACTCTTAACTTTTAGTTATTTCCATTATTACCTGCGTTATATAATAAAATGACTTTTAATTACCATTCAATTTGACCGCATGCGGTAGGAACAGGTACACAAGAATTGTCGGTAGGTTTAGTGTTGATACACAATATATATTGTTTATGATATAGTACAATGCAAATATTCACAATACAGACATTAATAGGATAATCTCGACATTACCATTTGGAAATCTTTGCATTGATGAATATATAGTTTAATAAATATTAAGTTCTAAGTTGGTTATCTTTGTTTTATAATATATATTACATGAAAATTAATAAATAAATGGTAAATTTTGTCCAATATGTTACAACTAAAATTTAAGCCTTGGTTTTACCAAACTTTTCTTGTCGTATTATAAACTCCTGTAGTATATCCTATAATTATTACTGTTTCAAATAATTTTACATTTTCTTTTAAAAAACATCTATATTTCATTTTGTCCCTTCTGATACATATTCTGACCACCTGTTTTTATTTTGGAATTCAATAAGTGCAGTGAAAAAGTTTGCTTATCACATATACTGAGGGGAAAGTAAAAAAAATTAATTTAATGTCTATTTTTATATGAGATGTCTGTGTATATAAATACTCTTTAATTATATTGAAATATTAAAATAATAGATTTCATCATTTGTACTTGGTACATATACAAATGTTTATATACAGTAGAATGATATCTATATCATGTCCTTTGATACCTTCTTTATTATTCCATTCAATATATAAATATATTTTATACAGTATAATATATTTTTTGTTATCTTGATAATTATAATTCAATCCATTTCTTGTTAACATAGATAGACAAAGTATAATTTAATTTCAAAGCATCTGTTTCATGATTATGTAGTCTGAACTGTAGTTCTTAGGTAAATCATAAATATTATTTGTTAGTTTAAAGTTGATATTGTATAAAAATTATATAATTTCAATTTATTAATTAGTTATTGTCGCTCCCCTCTCCTTCTAGACTCAAATACTTTTTTAATAATGAATTCGGTTATTGTAATTAAAACCCAAAGAAATTACTCCTTTTTATATTGTAATTTAGTCTAGTACTGTAAATTATATTTTTGAAATAAGTATTTAAAAAAATATATATATTTTCGATATTTGCACCGAAGCCCTAAGTAGGACCACTTAATCCTTCAGATAACTCCAGCACCGGTGTCAATAGCTGATATTGGTCAACGGAAATCCAAAAAGAAGCGTACCATTTCACCGGTGGCCAGTGCGAGTTCCGGTGAGGAGTACGATCCCACACGAGGGGACTCCGCCGCCGTCATGAGCGTCGCGGCCTCAAAGGCGAGGCAGCCGCGGACGAAAGTTAAAAAATCTAATAATAATAACTCCAAAACTAAAGGTATAAATTTAATTGTTGTTACAAAATTATCCAACTAAACTTAAGTTGATTTCTTTTTATATTGTATAGAGAATTTTAACTACATATGTTTAAAAATCATTCTTTAGCTTTATGATTTATTTCCAGATAAAGCTCAAAAGACTGAAAGAACTAGAGGTAGTGGTTCGGATAAGGGAGGTAAACCTCAAAGTCCATGGGCCCATTCCATGCCCGAAGAGATTTTAGCTAAAATATTTGAATATGTTGTGCAGCAGGGTACACTACCCGGTATTGTAAGGTAAGGGACGCCTTATCTCTTATGTAGGCCACAATGTTCAAAAATGTTAATTTTTTTTATCTCTCTCTCTCGACTCTCCCTAATATATGTTATATAGGTCACATTGTTCGAAAATGATACAATTTTTTTTGTCTCACTCATCTCTCCCTAATATATGCCATATCGGTTACAGTGTTCAAAAGTGTTAAAATATTGTTTTTGTCTTTCTCTCATATCTCTCATATAGATCACAATGTTAAAAACTGTTACAATTTGTTTTTGTCACTCTCCCATCTCTCTCTCATCTCTCTTGCAGATTGAGCAGAGTATGTAAGTTATGGTACACGGTGAGCTGTAGGGCCGAGCTGTGGAGGAACGTGGACCTCGCACAGTACACTGTGGAAAAATGTAAAACCGACTACAAACTGGTCTGGCTTCTAGAAAACCGTTTATCCCTCTGTCACAGCTTAAATATTGGTGAGGATAATTAATTAACTAATTATGTATATAATAAATTAAATGATTTTACCTTGCGGTTAACGTATGATACTTTTGAAATGAGTACTATTATTTAGAATGGAATGAAGTGATCCTTGTATGCGTGTTCCAGCTCAGTGGAAGGTTTGCAACGTGTCGTGGGTGCTGGCGTGCGTGGTGGACTACTGCCCGGGGCTGGTGGAGCTGAGCGTGGCCGGCTGGAGCCGCATCTCACCGGAACAGCTCTTCGATCTGCTGCAGGGGCTGCCCGCCCTCAGGCGCCTCGATCTGTCCCTGACGGTAATATATCACCATCACCTCAGTTCATTTCCAAGATGGCTGAAATGCACAGTCGTTTACTCTCTCCTACTTTCATTTTTCAGTGTTATTTACAATGGCCTCCATATTTATTTATTTATTTATTTATTTACTTGGGAAATAAATAAAAAATTTAAAATAAAATTAATATAACACGAACTTTAAAATAAATCAAATCTAAACTCAATTGATTTGATAATATAAAGTTATTAGTTAAAATTTAGAATTTAATTTTATATATATAATATAAATAAGATTTAGAAAACGTAACATAAAAATATGGAGGTTTGTAAACAGTGATCACAATAAAGAAATTCCCGCTGAGTCTGTTGTGTGGTTCTTCTCAGAGCATAAGTAGACTTACTTTAAGTTGGAGTGAGTCTCAGAAGGGCTTATTTCGATAAGTGTGGTATCAAAATGTAATATAAATGTATTTCTACCAAGTCGGAGACGGGTGGCTCGGGCACGTGTCTGTCTGCTGCATCAATGGCTCGCATCGCAAGCAACTTCGGAGACAGACTGACACACCTCACCCTAGCCAACAATAAGTTTTCCGCTCTGCCGCAAATACTCTCTTCGGTTGCTGTAAGTATGATATATATAGAGAACAATCCCAGGTGAAAAGACTAGTGTATTTTTTGAGTGTCATAAGCTAATAATATTTTTGTAATGTAACAGGCGCACTGTCCGAATCTCGAGGTGTTAGATATATCGGGAGCCCTGGCCACCTCGCACCCCGCCCCTATACCGCTGGAAGCACTGCAGAAGGGCTGTCCTAAAATGAGGGTCTTCAGAGCTGCCAACGCGCAGTTGGTGCTGGCTTCCGCCACCACCTCGCAGCAGGTGAGGTTACTTCTAACAATTATGTGGATGTAGGAGTCCGTGGTACAGCGTGGTGTCCCCAGTGTATATAGAAGAGTCCTTGGTAAAGTGAAGTGTTGCTAGTGTGTATATAAGAGCCCGTGGTAAAACGAACCGTCCCCAGATGTCGTCGGTGGGGTGGTCGCTGCTGGAGGAGGTGTCCGTGGCGTGCAGCGCGGCGGAGGAGCGGTCTTCGGTGGGGGAGTACCGTTTTGGGGACGAGGCGCTAAGCCGGCTGCTGCGCGCCGCCACCCGCCTGCAACTGCTGGACCTGCGCGGCCTCCAGCGGCTCACGGACTCGGGGCTGGTGCGCGTGCCTGCCTGGGACTTACAACACCTGTTCCTGGGGGGCTGCAACGTGCTGCGCCAGACCAACGCCTGCCTGGAGCTCATTTGCGAGAAATGGTCCCATAGCCTGCTGGAGCTGGACCTGTCGTGGGCTTCCGCGGCGAAGGTGTTGCACGACGCCGTCTGCGCGCTCGCCGACGCTCCCAGCAGCAAGCTGAGGTGAGTTATCGTACCCAATGGATAAATAGCGACCAGATATTTTCTATATTTTTATATGTATTTATAGTTTATTTTCGGAAACGATGTCAAATATATATTCTCTGCTGAAAATCCCTCGTTCAAACGTGAAATTATAATAAATGATGTTATATTTTTCAGAATACTCAATCTGTGTGGATCGTCCGTTTCATTTGAAGCCGTCAAGAAAGTTCTACTAAAGTGCCCTCATCTAGAATCTTTGAACCTCAGTTCCTGTCGGGCGCTACCGAGGGGTATGAAACGTCTGTACACCGGAAAAGAACTTCAGGACCTCAAAGACAGCTTGGACCCCGAAAAGGTGAAGCTCAAGGAGATCAAGAACGAGGAATCGAAAAAGAAAAAGTCGAAGAGCGACTCAAAGAGTGACGACAAAAAAGCTTCACCGACTAGAGACACGCCCGAGGGTTCGGGCAGTAGAGCGGATATCAAATCAGACAAGTCTTCCGCGTGTGTTTTCCAGGAACCGAAAAGTGTTTCCGATTCAGCCAACGCGTCCGATAAACGCGCTAACGATACACCGATTAAGTCTAGCAATAAGATTCTCGATCATTCTAGAAGTGTACTAGAAAGTGACACGTCTAGTCCCCTTGCTCAGTCCAAACCAGACTCCTCCTCGACCCCAAGGTCGGATCCGATTAAAGATATGGGCAGTCCCCATTTCAGTCCTGTCCAAAAACCCGACAGCCAAGTGCCCAGCAGTCCCGACGTGCAGCTCGATTCGGTGAAAAGCAACCACTCCTGGAGTCTGGGTCAGTTCAAAAGCACACCCACACATAAGTCTGAGGCGAGCCCGCTCAATAGGATAGAAAGTCACACAAAATTGAGACACAACAAAATGGTAGAGCAGTGTAGTCCCACGACCTCCCTAGAGAACAAACCGAGTCCCGAGACTCTGGGGGCGAAGCATAAGGAGGATATTAAACATCCCAATAATTGGAACTACGGCAGCTACAGCCCCATGCCGAGACAGGACAACCAGTTTTCCTCTCAGAGAAGTCCCTATTCGGCTCAGCCCAGTCCGGCACAGCCGAGTCCGTATTCCACCCAGCCCAGCCCCTACTCCACGCAGCCCAGCCCCTACTCGTCGCAGCCTAGCCCCTACTCCGCCCAACCGAGCCCCGACACTAGCCAGATAGTCAAGCCGGAGCTCCAGAAGGCGGGCACGTGGAACACCGACAACTTCAGCCCGATGCGTAAGCATCACGCTCCTTTTTCGCCCCATCCATCCACCCACGCGAGCCCCGACCCCGGCCTGGGGGTGAAGGGCGACGCCCGCGGTAACTCCAACAAAACGCCCGGCCAGTACAGCCCCATGTCCAGACAGCAACATCGGAGCCCCTACTCGCCACGGCCCAGCGTCGACAATAATTACACTAACAAAAAGAGTCCCGGGGTGGGAAAGTACAGCCCCATGATGAGGTCGGACTGCCACCTACCGAGCCCGGACAGCGCTCACGTGTCGCGGACGCACCTGGGCGGACGGCCCCAGGACGTCTACCGCCAGGTGTCCAAGGTCCCCGAGGTCCCGCCCCCCGAGATACCGAACTCGTGGGGATACAGTGACCTCGCCGCCCCCTCGTCCGCCATCGACGCCCTGGGGTGGGGTGGCGCGGCCTTCGCGGAGCCCGCGGTTCAATCGCGCGTCGACGGCGTCCCCCCGATGCTCACCACGCCGGCCCCGCAGCCCTGGAGCGACGCGTTCCCCTTCGACGGCGCCCCGCGTAGACCCACCGACGCCGGCGACCCCTGGACGCTGGGCCAGTTCCGAGTGGAGCCGCCGACCCAAGTGCACAATACCTTCGTGGAGCAGAACGTGA
The DNA here is from genome assembly GCA_918358695.1 of Melinaea menophilus ssp. n. AW-2005. Classification (NCBI taxonomy): domain Eukaryota; kingdom Metazoa; phylum Arthropoda; class Insecta; order Lepidoptera; family Nymphalidae; genus Melinaea; species Melinaea menophilus. Next base: position 31,359,481 of record OU911038.1, on the reverse strand, counting down.
CCTTCGAGTCCCTGAGCGCCCACATCGGTCACCAGGCCCTGACGCTCCAGAGCTATCTCGACGACGGCTTCGCCGAGTCCTCCCGCGTGGACTGACGCCCCCCGAGGGCAACCGAACCGATGCCAGGTGATGTAATTATAGTTTTGAACAATTACTGTTAGATATTGTAAATAAGATTATCTAATTAGGTGTAAGTGTGGTGAAGCTAAGTGCATTCAAATTATTTTGCAGCCCATAGTCTACGAGAGTTACGGATTAATTATATTAGTATAGAGATCATTAAGGTAGATAACGTTTTCAATCAATATAGTGATGTTCTCGATCTGTGCTTTGGTGAACTTTGAATAGTCGTAATGATTGAAATAGTCAATAAACGCAAGCAAGCCAAATATGACCTTGACAGCCTATTTGAGCTACACTATTTTGGTTTTAAGATACAACGTGGTATCAAGCTGGTTATAAATTTGACAAGTTCCAGTCATTCAAATCAACATTCCTGTAATTATATAAAATTATTGAGATTAAATTCCGATAACATAAAGTTGTATTGCCGTTCACATCACTGTTAATATTGTTAATATTATGGTCGTGATACTCTACCGTTGTAAAGTGTTCTAATGTTGCTGATATTTAAATATTTATGTACGTTTAAATCTAAATTTGGTATTAAATATACGTTATTTACAGACAGATTCAAGTGGATGGATACATTGTATTAATAATTATATATTAATATGATGATAACGTTTGTACCAATTGTACACTGAACCTGTAAATAAATAACAATATTTAATATAACCAAATGTGTCATTAAAGATTTATCTTTACACTAGCTGTGCCCGCGGCTTTGTTCTTACGAATATCTTTTAAAATAAAAGTAAGTAAGTTACTTATAACATCAGCTATCCGCCAGCCAATGTTCTGTTAAAATCTAACCGTTTCAAAGATAAGCCAGAACAAACAGACAGACAGAAAGAATTTTTTTTTCTTATAACTATCATATATACTTTTATATGCATTTAGTGAAAAACTGATAATATGGAATTACAAACAGATATATGAATTTTATTTATATGTATAATTTATATATTGTAATGTATTAGTTATGAAAGTTGTCCTTATTGTGATTCTTTTACATTTTAGTCATCAGAAGTACAATAACCGAATGGAATCACTAATCTTATATAATTTGTCAAAATTTTGTATTGTTTTATTTATACATTTTTATACAATAAATATCTGAAGTGTAGACCGCGTACGTCCAAACTTCAGTCTTGTATATAATTAAGTACTCATTCAAAGAGAACCGTAAAAATCACCAAATATTTTTTTTTTCATTGTCTACATTAGCCTTATTGAATGCCTATACTTTTAAAACAAGAGAATATTTTATAGTTTTATTTAACTTATTGGAGAATACTATCTAATATACATAGAATGTATAAAATATTAGGTAAATATTATTAATTAATGTTAAACGATCGTGTAATATAGAATGTATAAAATAAAGTTGACTAATATCAATAAGTTCTGTTATGTAGAGATTTTTTGTTTGTAATATTGTTACATTACGTGGACTTAACACAATCGGTCCAATTTTTATAATCTAACCAATAAAATATCGATGTGGTTGTATTATTTACATTTTTTTTTAATGTATTATTTATTAAAAATATTAAGTTTGTACCCATCATTGTGGATCCTCTCCTTTTCTTACAATTATTCAGGGAAATTTTAAGGAAAACTCATACAAATAAATGTAAAACTGGTTTATTCTGTAACAAGCGATAACCGTAATAAATCTGTTTACAATTATAATTTTATTATATTCAGATCATGATATTTTATTCAAGTTTAAAGGCGATATGAAAGTAATAATATTCACAAGACAACAGTTATAAATACTATGATTACTAACACGACATTTAATTATCTGATTATATAATCAACTATTTAAATTTCGTAATATATTAAATTAAAAATAAACCACACAAATAATTGTATGGGAGTACTTGTAAAAACTTCACTAAATTGGATAGAAGTTGTCGGGGGGAGGTTTGTATGAGAAAAATATTAAAATAATGAAAATAGGCGAAATAGACAACGCTGAGACATCTTTAATATATTGACAAACCTGACAGTGACGTTCAATTAATTTTCAAAAACATTTAATGTTATAAACATGTTAAAATAAATTGACATTTCATTAAAATTATATTTTAAACAAATAACTTATTAACACAAACAGCTAGTAATTATATATTCATTTATAAAATATAAAATTAACATATCGCCTTCAACTTTATCTAACATTTCTAATTATATAACGAGAATAGCAAAGCTAGTAATGTATATTTAAAATGTCAAATTAAAAGACTTGAATGAAGATTAAACGTTATATAAAATTGGAAGCTGTTTAGAATAGTCAAAATAACTAATTTTTAAATTAACAGTGACTAGAAAAACGTTAATATCAAAATCAATTCCATATATTCTTCAATGTGTTGGAATGTAACTTTTATTATATACTGCTTTATATTAATCGTTTTATTAGCTGAGCTAAGCGAAGCTCTTAACCGTTTGGGAGATCTTTTTTTATGTTTAGTTGTCTCCAGAATGCGACGAGATAATTAGCTAAAAATTGTCTCATGTACGTTTGAGCCGAAAGCGGATGTTATAGCGAAAACATATTGAAAAATGTTTAGCCATTCAAAAGTTATCAAGAAAAGAAGAAAGGAGAGGGGCTCAGCTCAACACCCGCCGCGCACGTTTGGCGGATCCTAGTATATTTCATAAAGCGATATATATAAAGTACCTGTTGAATGCATTTTTATAGAAATGCCACACAATACATATCAGTAATACAAGACCAAGTTTATTATTTTATGGATTTAGATCCTTGTTTCTTTGCAAGTAAATAAAGTTAGTTTCTTACCAGTAATTAAATTTATGTTAATTTATTCCACATTAATCATCTAGCAACACTTAAAGCTGTGATAAATGATATAAAAATTTATAATATATATATATATGTCTGTTACTTGTATATATAACGAAAGCGTAAGCCATCGTAAATATATATATATATATATTTTTCACTAAAAACTATCGCTATCAAATTCTTCATAGTTCAATCGGTCAGCAACGGAAGGTTCCAGTAAATCTCTCTGAGGATGTGGCTTTTCTGGCTTTGATTTTTTATGCTTATGTTTCTTTTCCTTTCTATCAGATTTATCGCTGTAGTCCCCTTTATCTTTATCTTTAGACTTTTTCTTTTTATGTTTTTTCTCCTTTCTTTCTTCTTTCTACAAATTAAGATTATTTTTCATATGTGTATTCATATTACTTAAGTATGACTTGAACTTACCTTTAAATCTGGCTCCTTAGAATTATCTGGGTCTTCCCCACCTGATGAAGAAATATTATACTCATATATTCACTCAAGACAACTAAACTAATTATAATTATAAAATATGATTACCTTCAGGGGAGCGTCTAATGCTTGCATCTCCGGCCCACAGCGGAAAGTCATTATTTATATTATTGGGAATATCACTTAATATAGAAAGATCATTATAATTTTCAACATTAGTTATGGACGCTTGAGTCATAAAACTATTTCTAAGGTTTTCTTCTTTGTCGGTCAAATCTTCTGCAATAGATTTCCTTGTAAGGATGGGTGCGGTTGTGGGTGGTGGGCCATCATCAATTTCGAGATCATCATCATCAATTACTACTTTAGGATTCATTGCATTATCATCGTCACTAAAATATTTTTTATATTAATCGAGAATATTGAAATATATCAATTTGAAGTTAAATATATACTGTACCTTTCACTCTCATAGTTGATTTCTTGATTTGTGTTAGTCATAGGCTGTAGGTCCTCTAAAAAGCTGCTATCAAGAGTGCCAGCGTAAAACTCTTCCAAAGCCCCTGAAGAACCGGAAATTGACACATTCGTAATAGGAGTACTTGGGACACTAAAATATAAACAATACTTTACATACATGATAAATACATTATAGATACAATATTAAAAAAAAAATCCTTAGAATTGTGATTTGTAACTCGATGTAACTAAAATGCGACAAAGAAACAAACAGATAAATGTATAGGAGAAAATGAGATAGAAGACTTATTTTCCACTGCTGTATGGTGCCATCTATTGCTCAACCTTTAAAATAAAGATAGCATTTATACTTTAGTAAAATCGTTAGTTGAGGTAAGTTTTTTAACATATTATAGGCAGATATTTTACATTAAAGTAATAAATAATATACCTTAACACTAAACCTACCGACAATTCTTGTGTAACTGCTCCTACCGCACGCCGTCAGAATGACCGGTAATTCAAAGTTATTTTATCATATAACGCAGGTAATAATGGAAATAACTAAAAGTAAAGAGTGAAGAAAATATTACATGCATATTCTAAGAATTGTCATGTAGTTTGATAACGATATTATAATGTTTAAATGTGTAAGTTTTACAAAAGTTTAAGAACGGTCAATTTGACCCATACTTGGTAGGTTTAGTGTTAAATGTATCCTAATACTCTTGATACTCTATATCCATCTTAATCTCTCTGCCGTGTGAAATGCACCACATATTTTTATTTAAGTTTAATTGTCTTACCTTTCTTGCATTTTTGAAGGTGTCATGTCCATACTGACTGGAGGTTTACTCTTAAGTAAGTCGGGGTTCACATATTGAGTTTGTTTTGTTTGGACATTCTCAATGTTAGGAACTTTAATGTTTGTGAGGTTCAAAGATTGTGCTAACTGTAAAATAAAGCAACTAGTTACATATAATAATGTGTCAGACGGTTGAAATGTGGTAACAATTGTAATTATGTTATGAACAAAATATTAGATAATAATAATATAGTTTTGCACCAGCTCTAGTCTATGGACTGTACTGAAAACGATTATTAACAAATTCAATAAATAAAATCAATTGTTAAGTATTTACACATTATTCATACAAGCAGTAAAAGCAAAGCTAAGCAAAGATATACTCACAAGTGGATTAGCTCCGGGAGGTATGATAGGCTTGCCGCCTCCGAGCACTATACTGGGGGCTCGCTCACTGCGCGGGGGCTCACTGTCACTTTGGCGACGCTTGGTTGCAAGCCGCTCCACAAACTGATCATACTGGGATTCCTCAGAGCTCTGTTACAGTATTATTATGTTCAATAAAACACAGTATTAACTTCATTGAATGTATTGTGCTTGGTAGCAAGATGACAGACACACTTAATATATATATTATTTATATACCCTCTGCTTAGCCAATCTTATTAATAATAAAATGTGAAAAGCAGTCATGTCATAAACATAACATGTATTTAGTTTATTTTCTATCAATATCACAAAACACAATCCTCATATAAAAATATAATAGAAATGTATGTATGTATGTTAACAAAAACTCTTAATATCCTCACCTGAAAATCATCAAGTTCCTTTTCGATTTCCTCCATATCTTTCTGATTTCTTTGCAGTTGTTCTAACAAGCTGGTTTTTTGTAATTTCAAAAATGGAACACTTAGAAATTTGTGAAGCAATCTCAATCCAAAACCATTTCTCATTGAAGATTCAGCATAACGAATTGGAGCTGCTCTACAAACATAAAAATAAACAAATTTTACATAACAATATTAATTAATTGTAAATAATTAAAAAACATACCTAATAAGTTTAGCATGCTCCATGGCTTGTTCAATATGATGTGGGTGTACTTGTCTGTGATGCTGCATGTCACAGTGATTACCAAGAATGACCACCGGCAAGTCTTTTGGTATGTTTGACAATTCTTTCACTACATACTCGTAAGTCCTAGAATTTTACACATAATTTATTTGTAACAATAATTTTATTCCTAAAAAGTTATTCATATGTAAATGTGTACCATGGCTTTGTTATATCCATCATCAATATGACACCACTGGCATTTTTATAAACATCCAGAAATGTTGCATCCAATACTGGGGTATCATATTCTTCCTCGGGTTCAGTGGGAGCCAACTGGTTTTCCAATTTGAGCCCTAGAGGTGGCTTCTTTTTTGTGCGACCTTTATCTACTACTTCCCATACTTCTACCTATGGCAAGAAATAACTTTATTTAATTTCTGTGGGACTTACAAAATTACTTGTGGCACTTACAAAATCAGTATACTGTATAACTAAGATTGAGTTATTGTAAGTATGGAATAGAATAAAATATAGAACAGAAGTCATACCTTTACTATGTAATCAGTGTTTTTGTATGTCCAGTGTATCGGCGCAACTTGTATTTGTTCTGTTGGTACATATTTTTCAGTAAAGGCTCCACCTTGTAAGCGCTGTAGAAGACATGATTTGCCTACATTTCTGTCCCCTTTAATTAAGATTTTCACTAAAACGTAATAAATGTTTTTTATTTAAACTTGTAATTAAGTAATATTAAAAAACCTACTGTAGTTATATGTGTATAGTAAAATATCATGCATATATTTACTATTAAAATGAACCCCTCTTGAAAATTTTTTTTGTAAAGAAGATGACATAGGCATTGGTGCTGGACACCGCTCATCTCCACTTCTCGTCAGTTTTTTCAATGCAGAAAACATTTTTATGTTAATTAGTTTCGATTACATACAAATACTAAGTTATTTACACGATACGAAGAACATCAATAACAGTACATATGATAAAACTGAAAACACGACAACAGTTTATTACCAGCTGTCATCTGTCTGATATGATACTGATAACGGTGTTAAGTGACAGTGACATTTAATAATTGACAATAAATTTATCATAGATTTTACTCAGATTGCTATGGCATCCTGAATTCTCTAAATGGGATTATCATTAATTATTCAACTGCATTTAAACAAAATAATTAAGATGTCAAGGTTGAGGCTTAGGATAAAGGAGAGATAGGACTAAACACTGATAGGCGATCTTATTGCTGTTCAAAACTTTTATGAATATTGATAATCTTCGTTGTTTTGCAATTATTTACGCTGGATAACATTACTTTGCGCATAATACCTTAAGTCTTTTCATAAAAATTTCAGCTCTTTAGTAGTTCAGCATGCACCAAAGAAATATTAAATCTTACTCAGTGATTGACAACCCCTTATGTGTACTAAAACAAACTTGTTATTAATTATTAGAACGCGATTTTTTTAAATATTTTTAAGTACATTATTATGTCTTATAAAACAAGTGTAAATAAAACAATAAAAACATTTTATGTACATTATATTTTACAAATTATCTATTTACACATTTAATCTACCATTTAGGTTAAATTTTAATCCCATTTAGATTTCTTCTTCTCAAATATTTCTTTTCCATCTTTGTCTACCGCTGCATAATATCCCATTGATTCATACTTCTGTCTCATGTACGCTATGTATCCTAATGCAAGACCAAAACATGTAAGGCCGATGGTCATTATGACCATATTCTGAAAATGTTTAAAAAATAATTAATAAATGTATAATTTAGTTATTGGACTATATTATATAATAGGTTAATTCATTACAATATGTGACTCATATTCTTTTAGTGATTAATGTTTTTCTTTTCGCATCTATTTCAAAAGTATCTGATTATTATAAATTTGTGTGGTAGTGATTTTTTAAATCTGGCAAAATATTTAAATAGTTGTTAAAATTTTATCTTTATATAGAATTATTTAGTTATAATAAAGTTCCACAAGATATCTTAGACCTTCCTTTTCTTGGTTTTAAATCTAAAATCAAAAGTTTATTATTAAATAAATCTTATTATAACGTTCAAGAGTTTTTAGTGGATCGAAAGGATTTATATTATAATGTACATCACTTAAGATTGTTATATTTCTTTTGAAAAGAGCAACTGTTGAGTTTCTGGCGGGTCTTATCAACAGAGCAGCATTCCGAGCCGGTGGTAGCTTACTTACGGACTGACAACACTGACCTTTTTTTGTATTGTAATAATTGACAATTCAAAAGTGCGTGTAAATGCCTACTTAAATAAAGATATTTAGAATTTGAATAAGAGGGTTTGCTTCACATAACTTTTGAACAAAATTGGGGTTGGTCGGATTTGATCTACTCTTTTTTTATTTTTCTTGAAACACAGGTGGTGAAAAAGTGATTTTGTATAAATATTTTTGTGACGAAGTAACATAACATAATAACAATAAATATTGTAACAAGAATACTGTATTTTAACATAATGATGTATCCATGCAAAAGATTCAGCAAAAATATTTATTTTCCTTACTATCACATTATAAGACAAATTGTAATATCTGTAACATTTTTATTATTGTGTATCATCAAATGGAGTCTATCGCTGGTCATTTTATAAGAGACAATAATGCTTTGTCTCAGTTTTAACTGTTAATTTCAACTCCACATAACCTTGTTTGCCCCCCCCCCTTAGAATATTTTTACATATAGGGGGGCAGTAAAATAAGGCAGCCACCTTCCACTGTACCATTGCACTAAGAATTGCTTAAGTCACAGCACCATACAAATTGGGGTGTTCGAAGGAGAAACTATTAACCATTCACTCTTTATATTCCTATCTCAAAATTTGTATGAGAATAATAATATTGAGTTGATAGAGATTTTTTTTAACAGAATACATTCAATAAAAAATACAACATATTGAAATATAAAATACTTACGGGTTTTGCGTACAATTCAAAATTTACGACACGAAAAGCGGTAGTCGAACGCATAGAGCGGATTCCTTCACCTGGTTTCTCATTTTTTTCAGTATTACTTTTGCTAGATGACATAGTTATTTTATTCTTTTTAGTTTTCTAATATAAAATTTTAATGTTACTTATTATTTCACCTATAAGATAAAGGTTGTTAGCTTAGTAAATATACAATCATAACTTCATGTCCAAGTTTGTTTTATGACGCTTACCTTTTTCATAACATATTTAAATCCCAAACTTAATGTTAGCGAATTAAATATATTTTTAGTAAAATAAAAATACTAATTAATTAATTTACAACCTCTTCGAAAGGTAATATTTAGATCAGATGCCAATTGCCAAATTTAAATTATTTATATATGACATTGACTTTTGGTTGCTTATAGTTTTTATTTTTTTTATTTTTACAAAACATTCAAAAGTTTAAAATTATAGCACCTTATTTTGTTGCATTTTCTCATCACGTACATTTCGAAGGTAATAAATAATTGAAGCTATACATTTATTTCTATGTTTATATGATGTGAAACTGGTCGTGGTAGGACATGCTCTTGGTTTTTTTTTTTACTAGTAATCATTGAACCTTTGTATCAGTTTTATGGTCATAATGTTTTCGCCATCTTAATTATCTTAATTTAAATCAATGGTTCTCCAAATTTAAGTATTGATTTTTTAAAGATCCTTCCCAAAATATCTTCAGTCTGTACCGATTTACATTGGCAAAATACCCAGATTCTATAACTATATTAAAAAAAAAATGGAAATTCAACATGACGCCGAGTTGGCTTGGCAGGACAATCTATATAATTTGTCAAAAAGCTTAAAAAAACCTTAATAATTATGATAATATTATATTATATCTGCTAAAATCAATTTGTATTTCAATGTTTATTTGTGGTTGATAAAGTCACGTTGTTAATTTTGTCTAAAATGGAGTCGGACTCCGCTCTTCACGGTGATGTTCCCGATGGCGCGGAAATGTCCCCTTTAGTCGAAAACCCAACAGAAACATTAGATGAAAACGGTGAAAATAATGGTGCCGTCGAAGAATCTGAAGCTCTACCTACAGATGAAGATGGAGGTTTGTTGAAAATCATTGGAATTTTTACTTTGCTACTTTATTTTGAGTTCGAATTTTGCAACCGATTGGACTACTCATATTTATCGCTTGTCTTATATATTTATCGGTGTAATTGTAGAAGTGGTAGTTGCCTGTTGCAGTATTTAGAATGGCGTGTAATATCTCGTGTTTTGTTTTAAATGGTTATTTTTGTTTTTTAATATTAGTATATTTTTATTATATTATGTAGAACATACATTATTGCATGTAGCAACAAATGGCGGTGCTCCAACTAGTAGCAGTGATGTTTTGGATCTAGAGTCTGCTGACCCTCAAGTACAACATGAGGAGCCACTTGCACATGAAGGTAAATGGCTACAAGATATTTAGATTTTTTCTTCACCCAAAATATTTCATAATTTTGAATGGTGCAGCCAAATGCTTACAATTGCTTTAATGCAGGTAATGGCTGAAAATAATATCCGACACAATTTTGTAAAATTCAATTTTTTAGCACATGCTGAGGCAGAAGAGGAAATGGATATTGATGAAACTACTCCTGGCACTGTTGGTGATGAGTCGGCATACATTGGAGATAACTGCTTATCCACACCAGTGAGTATAGGAATAATAAATAATTGTAATTTCAATTGCTTGTGAAAGAAAATTTTTCCATCACTATATCATTAGTAAAGCTGTTTAATTTATAATTTTGTCTATTAGGCAGAAACTGAAGATAATTCTCCACAAGAGGAGCACTCACTGGAGCCGTTATTAAAAGATCATGGTTTGGAAGGTGATGGTGACGGGCTGGATGGGGCACAGGAAGAATCTCCTGATCAATCCATAAGCTCTGCTCTACCTATTGAAGGTGATGGAGCACCTATCATACAGGATGGTAAGCAATTAAAGTTTATGTGTAAGTTAAAACTAAACTTAAAATATTATTTATTGAGTGAAGCAAGCAGAGCGCTTTACTGGAGACTTTTTCACATTCTTTGTCACAAATAGGCTCGAAAACTACTTGACGGAAAATTATGCAATTTTGCAATCAAAAAGACACATTTAGGTGATGGTTTTAAAAAAATTTTAGAAAATTTTCATGTCGTTGAGGAATAATCGTCATAAAAACTGATATCCCGTTGAAATCAATGGGAAACAATGAGTCATTACACTGGGCTCGCTTCACTCAATATGCAAACGGCACCCGAAATTTCGCGAACGCAGTGAGTCGAAATTGAAGGTTTCTTGACGCCCCTAGTTTATTTATTCATATCTCTTGCACTTTGTATCAATACCTGTGTTTAGTTAAACTTAAAATAAGACTACGAGGGTTCCAAACACATTGCATACAAATTGTGTTGTCTTTTAAATATAGTGATGGTTATAAATGCCTATATGATAATAAGACCTATAAATTTTGTAAAAACCATATTTTATAAGTATTTTTTCAACTAATAACATTTTTATTGTTGTTTTTTAGAGGAATCAAGTACAATGGATGAAGATATGGGTGGCGGTGAAGGTGTGGCCAGCAGTGACGATGTGAATGACATCAGCAGTGCTGCAGCTGAAGTTCTCAGTACGGGCATCAGGTTTGTTTCTTAATAATATATTAGTAGTAATTTTGTTATTATTGTGTGTTATTACTATGAGTAAGAAATAATAAAGCAATGCATTTGTTCAGTTCAAGTACGACCGAAGGTGCCGATATATCGAGCAGTGGGCAGAGTGAGGCGGCCCTGATATCCTCCACGGCCAATGGGCCGGCAATACTGCACTCCTTCTCTGTACTGCCACAGCAGCAGCAGACTAACGAGTTAGTAGCCATTTTATTAGTTGAAATTTGTGAACTGTTAATTATTTCATGTTACTTTTTTAATGAAATAAAACATGATCATTTTTACATATTTGAATTCAGTTTCATATCAAAGCTCTAGATACGAGTTTGACGTTTATATATAACAACTTTTGCCACAGATTCAGTGATGCAGATACATCTGAGATGGAAGGTGCGGCAGATACAATGCCGTCTGTCAGTGACTCCATGCCGCTTCTTACAATGACAGCTAATGGCTCTGCAATCCTCACCGCAAATCTTCTTCAAGGTATTGATATCGTATATTTAACATAGATTAGGATATTAATTCCAAGCTCTAAAGTGAATCCAATTTTTAATATAACAATTAGGTAAATTATTTCTCGTAGGTGACGAAACTGGCGCCGGGAGCGTCTCGTCGTCGGTGGCCGGCATCGGCGCGGATGGTTCCGCGGGCGAGGGCGAAGGCGCCGTGAGTAGTTCGGGGGCAGCCGCACCCGCCAACGGCGCTCCTCCCCTCCCTCCCACTGATGCGGCGCATGCGCTCGCCACACTCGCCAGCGCCGCGCTGCACCACCAGCACGAACAGGTTTACTATTCATTTGTTATATTGCAAAAGGCACTTTTTCCTTCAATTATATTAGCCAATAAAACTGAGAGGATTACACAGTAATATTTTGTGTATTAGAGATATGAGAATAAACTTATTATATAACAATGGAAAGAATTAAATGGTACCTTTAAATTTTGTGCAAAAGATTATTATATTATTACAGTAATCATATCTTTGTTATCATTAAGTTTTAAATTAAATTTTTTCTTTCTTTACGTAGTGAGTGAGTATAATTTTTCTTTTGAATTAGAGTGAGCCCGAAGAACAGAAGCCGGTGAACGATGAAGATGTGTGGTACACCGTTGGCTTCGTCAAGGGAACTACATTCACGGTGAGAATTGTTTCTGTTATGTATATGACATGACTGCTTTTCACATTTTATTACTAATAAGATTGACTAAGCAGAGGGTATATAAATAATATATATTTAGTGTGTCTGTCATCTTTTTGCTACCAAGCACAATAGATTCAATGAAGTTAATACTGTGTTTGGTCGTAGTGGAGAACGTCGGATTTGGGCAAAATTGACCAAAATTTTGGCAGTGATACAGTTTTGGACGCTGATCACGATGGTGCAAGAATTTTTCCTTAATTCGGCCATTTGACCAAGTTATAGCCAAAATAAAAAAAACATGGATTCTTGGGGGACAACAGCTGGGAACCGGGGTTTTGGGTGGGGGAAAATGGACAAAATGATAAAAATAACCTAAACCTAACCTAACCTAAAGCTAAACAAGAAAAAAAAAACCTCCTTTTTTTTTTTTTTTTTTTTTTTTTTTTTCTCCTAACCTAACCTAATGCTAAACAAGAAAAAAAAAAATCTCTTTTTTTTTTTTTCCTAACCTAACCTAACCTAGAGCTAAACAAGAAAAAAAAACTTTTTTTTTTTCCTAACCTAACCTAACCAAAAGCTAAACAAGAAAAAAAAAACCCTTTTTTTTTTATCCTAACCTAACCTAAACCTAAACAAGAAAAAAAATAATAATAAAATAAAACTAACGTAACCTTAACCTAACAGGGAAGTTGTACTCCGAACGTCGTCCGGAACGGTCACAACAAAATCGCATCACATGGTGAATCATTCGATTCAGTTTGTGATTGGTTGCGTTGACCATGAAAATTTAAATCCGGACATCTCGCAAGCCATTCCTGGATCCACCAAGCGACGTGTGGCCGTCCATACGCAAAAGACTGAGCGTCATTGGCTTGAGTTAAAGGAGTCTATGAAAAACTGTAACTCGCCTGAGAAAGCAGAGAATTCCTTTACCGAAGGAATTATTTACGTCATCTGATCCCGGCTGGCGATTGTAGTGTGCGACACGCTGTTTTCAAGAAACAGTTGGAAAAGTTTCTTGCGGACATTATTCGTATGTATCCAGGAGAAGACAAATGGTCGAAGCGCGTTTGTCGACCTCTGGCTGAGTGTCCCTGCGAAAAATATCGGCCTGTGTTAGCGGCAGTGCGACGGCGACGTCGCCGGGACGTGTAATTTTATGACGAGGTGTAGGCGGAGCGAACACCAAAAACCACAAAATTTTATTTTGGCCATAACTTGGTCAAATGGCCGAATTAAGAAAAAATTCTTGCACCATCGTGATCAGCGTCCAAAACTGTACCACTGCCAAAATTTTGGTCAATTTCTCAAATCCGACGTTCTCCACCCGGACCCTGTGTTTTATTGAACATAATAGTTTCATTCCTTTGATAATAACGTTTATTATACATTTAATTAATTTCTCTGTATCCATCTCAGGTTCAAAATTACATATCGGATCCCAACGTGGATCTGTCGAGCCTCTCGTTGGACAGTCTGCCGGATCTGGCGAGCGTACCCACGACGCCGTTGGAACACGGCACGGCGTACAAGTTCAGAATAGCCGCGATAAACTCGTGCGGCAAGGGCGAATTCAGTGAAGTAAGTTTATTATAAAAAAAAAGTTCAAGTTTAACTCCGGGCCTCATAACATTTTATAAACAGGAAGCCGCGTTCAAGACGTGCCTCCCGGGTTTCCCGGGTGCTCCGTCCGCCATCAAGATATCCAAGTCGGTGGAGGGCGCGCACCTCTCGTGGGAGCCCCCGCAGGTGGCCGCCGACGGTATCTTCGAGTACTCCGTGTACCTGGCCGTGCGGTCCAACCCGCAGCCCAAGGAGGCGGCCAAGTCGCAGCTGGCCTTCGTGCGCGTGTACTGTGGGAAGACCAATACGTGCGTGGTGCCGCAGGCCTCTCTCGGCGCCGCGCATGTGGACTCCTCCACCAAACCGGCTATTATTTTCCGCATCGCCGCCAGGAACGACAAGGGCTACGGGCCGGCCACGCAGGTCAGGTGGCTGCAAGGTACGTACCAGAAGAACGATGGTTCTCTCATGTTAGAAAAAAACTGTAGACTTTTGTCAATGTAGCAATCTGTTATATTATTTAAAAAATGCTACTTATAATTTATTGCTATGAAACTACCTGAAAATTTTTATATTAATATAATTGATATATTTAAAATTAGTTTGTTCATTTTTTATTTAGCTATTTAGTGTAGTAGATAGCTAGATAGCATTTTCTAAATATATATATATATATATATATATATATATATATATATATGTGCGTTAATGTTGTAGATATAAAATCGACGGGAGTAAAGCGAGCGGGCGAGGGCCGGCTGCCGGGCGCTTCGCCCTCCAAACAACCCAAGCAACTGTTGCATTAAATATTAATTATAATTCTGAGGTTTTATGTTTAGTACATTGTTAATGTAAGATTGACTTATTGTAGAACACGTTTCAAAAATAATTATATTTTGTATTAAAGTTCACAATCGCACGAGGTCACCGTGACGTCACAGTGACGTCACGGTGACGTCATCAATGTTAGAAGAATGTATTCTTTAAGTGAATGACGAGATGTGTAAGTATTCAAGAAGATAGAATTAAGAGCAAAATTATAACTGTTATGTAAAATATCCTTACAAAGAATAAACATGATTTTTTACTATGTTTTTATTAAATCTCCCTTAATTTGTTAACTGTCTATCGATATAAATAAAATTGAAGTGTCCGTTTGTAATTAACAGCTTTTCACTGCATATGAAACTATTTACGGTATTTACATAAAAAAACATTTTTATTAATTTTAGACTTTCTTCCGGCAAATCTCTGAAATGGTTGGACCGATTTTAACAGTACTTTCATTGTAGTTGTAGGGATTAGCTCAGGCTACTTTCATTTTAAAATTCTGGTGGAACGAAGATGACTTCGCCCGTGAGGGCAGAAATAGTTTATCATATATTTATTATTTAGGGAGGGTATATAAATATAAGACGTTGCATTTGGCTTTTAATACTTAATTACATTTTATTGAGTACACTATACATTTTATTTTCTTGCTATAAAATGCTATCTATTCAAAACTCCGGTAGGCATCCCAAAAGAAAATACAAATAATTTACATATAACTCTCGTTTTATAGAAAATTTCCTATTTTTCAAGATATTTTTTTTGCAGTTATCATGATATTAAAGCAGTATCACTAAAGTATTTATTTGGACAAAGTTAATTTTGATTTGTTTATATTGTTTCGTCGGTAACTATCCACTGCAGCAATGGTTACTGAAAAAAAACAATAAATATTAAAATAACGGTAACCATAGTTTAACATATTTCATATAAAGTATGTTTCAAATAGACGAAATAAAAATTTGTAGTTAGTTTAATGTTGGTGTTCCCGGGTTTCAAGGAATATTATTATAATCAATTGTTATTATTTGAACTGTGACTTCACTGATACATGAATCTTATCTAACTTAAGATGGCGTCCGGTGTCAATTCGAGTGCTTAAAATGGCGACTTATTTGTCTATCAGTAGCATTAGAGTACAACAAAATAACCGACAATTCGAATTTTTTAGATAAATGTTGTCGATTCCAAATCGTTATTTTTATATGTTTTATTATTCAGGGAAGGTTTTAATCCAGGCTAAGTTACCCCTTAACGAAATTATTAATATAGATAAATTTACCAGTGAAGTAGTTCCGAACAATTTGTACCATCCGATGACAATGTTAGAAAGATTGAGGTCGTCTAGCATTATTTGCGCCACTCCCATAAATACTTTCTTCCCTTCTATACGACCGTAATCTCCCCACACTGTGACCTGAAACAATTCAAAATATTTTATATTGCCATCATTGCCTCATTAGTCTGTGAATTAATCATTAGTTTAAATTGAAAATGAATTACAATGTTGATACTTACTTGCAAAACACATCCCTTAAAGTTTTCTCTGAAAGTGAGTGTTTGCTGGTAAAGAGGGTCAAGGGTTCTCCTCGCGGTGCTGGTCTTCGCCTTGGCGATGCATCTCTTGCCGCTGACGAGGTACACCTTGACGTAGGGCGCCGGGAGGGTCCGACTGCCTTGCCGCGCCTGCAGCCCGCGCGCTCTTATCACTTCTACCTGAATTTATTACAACTATTATAGACATGTAGATGGAGGTTCGGAATAGTATAGTATTTTGTTAGTTTTTTTAATTAAATTCATTCAATATTGAAAGGTAATTTGTTTTATTAGTAATTTAATTTATTTGTACCTCAAGAAATCCCTTTTGGTAGCACATGGATAGTTGGACGTCACCCAGCGTTGGTGCGCCAAGAAGTTGTCGTCCGACAAGTTGCCCCGGTCCCAGGCCGTCGATGAAGTCCGAGAGTCCGCCGCCGTCGGAAGACCCTGAACCTCGCATGCCCGGGGACCACCTTAACGGAACCAGACTCATTGTATTATTTATCTAACTTATACTATTTCTCTACTACTTTCAAGGGTTTGTGATACCTTCTTTTTAACATTTATTTCGACTTTAAAAATTATAATACTTTTGGCGGAGGTTTTATATGTTATAATCTTAGTAAGGTTTTAATATCACAATTAAGTGCGAGAAGGTAGTACGTGCCCTTAAGTTAGTTATCATAATTCCTGCTCATCCCTAGTTAAATGAAATAACTTACCTTACATGTCTAAGGGCATGTGAATTAGGTTTGTTGTTTCTCTATAATCTTTCGGACAATAATTATTACTCTCCAAAAACATTATTCTGATATAAATAATAGATATCGAGACTTACAATGGATAATATGTAGAAGAAATTCTTCAGCAATCTGTTTGTTGAACTTAATTGGATAGGTTGAAAGCATTAAACAGGATATTAGAGTATTTAGGTACTAGTTTAAAAATCCAAAACTATATCATATTTATTTTAATTAATTATATTAAATACAATACATATAATTTTGGATTTTCACGTGATAAAATAATATATATTATAATAAAATTAATAATAACAACATTGATACAATAGTGAAGAAAGGGGCGGTAGTCTTCGGGTTTAACGAAATTAAGTTTAAAAATTGATGTCGAAAATAGATCTTCGTTAACAGACCGGGGGACAAGAAAGCTATATCTAAAATTCGACACCGCGTGTTACAAACAAACAAATATCCAAAACTTTATGGATATTTGCAAAAATATATTTCTAGATCTATTCAATTAATCTAACCAAATCCTGGAACTGCTTTGACTTTTGTCTAAACTAAATTAATGACAAAAAATCTACATAAAAAAAGTCTAATGACTATATATGTGTAAAATATATATGTATGTAGGTTGTGCGAATGGGTTTTCAAACCAATTTTTCACCTCTTACCTGACATTTTGAATATAATAATGTTTTGTGTGTATCTTCGATGAGTTTTATTATATAGTTAATGGATAATTGGTTCAGTAATAATTTATATATACAATGAAGTTAATCCGATTGGTTTCGATATTTCAATCAAAAACATGCCTTTAACAATCATGATATTGGTTATTGATTTATGATATCTAATAATAATAATAATATCAAGTTCGTCGTCGTGACGTCAAACTACAAAGTGAAAAAATATTTATAATTGTAGAATTTTAATCCTTACAAATAATTAGCATGGTATTTATTTTTAAATAAGTATACTGTGGGAATAAAAAAAAGTGAAATATATACAAAAAAATACTGATAGTACATACATATTTCATTTTGATTTAAATACTTGTGTATGTTGTAAATGGAGTGTACAATAACGGTCGTCGTGAAGCATGCATGAATGACGAATGAGTGTAGGCACAAAAGGTTAAAATCGACAAACAATCCATAAATGAATAGTGCAAACATCGTATTTAGGCTTTCAGGCAACATTAATTAGTTAACCACAGTCGTGCAGCGGAAATAGTAAAGCTCATTTATATCTGCCATGTCTTGCTTCTGAACTTATGTACACTGTCAAGAGTTCGATTGATATACCTCTGTGCGTCCCTATACGTGAGGAGACACGTGTGCTGAAGAATAGAGTGAAATAGGTACTAGTTTAAAAATCCAAAACTATATCATATTTATTTTAATTAATTATATTAAATACAATACATATAATTTTGGATTTTCACGTGATAAAATAATATATATTATAATAAAATTAATAATAACAACATTGATACAATAGTGAAGAAAGGGGCGGTAGTCTTCGGGTTTAACGAAATTAAGTTTAAAAATTGATGTCGAAAATAGATCTTCGTTAACAGACCGGGGGACAAGAAAGCTATATCTAAAATTCGACACCGCGTGTTACAAACAAACAAATATCCAAAACTTTGTGGATATTTGCAAAAATATATTTCTAGATCTATTCAATTAATCTAACCAAATCCTGGAACTGCTTTGACTTTTGTCTAAACTAAATTAATGACAAAAAATCTACATAAAAAAAGTCTAATGACTATATATGTGTAAAATATATATGTATGTAGGTTGTGCGAATGGGTTTTCAAACCAATTTTTCACCTCTTACCTGACATTTTGAATATAATAATGTTTTGTGTGTATCTTCGATGAGTTTTATTATATAGTTAATGGATAATTGGTTCAGTAATAATTTATATATACAATGAAGTTAATCCGATTGGTTTCGATATTTCAATCAAAAACATGCCTTTAACAATCATGATATTGGTTATTGATTTATGATATCTAATAATAATAATAATATCAAGTTCGTCGTCGTGACGTCAAACTACAAAGTGAAAAAATATTTATAATTGTAGAATTTTAATCCTTACAAATAATTAGCATGGTATTTATTTTTAAATAAGTATACTGTGGGAATAAAAAAAGTGAAATATATACAAAAAAATACTGATAGTACATACATATTTCATTTTGATTTAAATACTTGTGTATGTTGTAAATGGAGTGTACAATAACGGTCGTCGTGAAGCATGCATGAATGACGAATGAGTGTAGGCACAAAAGGTTAAAATCGACAAACAATCCATAAATGAATAGTGCAAACATCGTATTTAGGCTTTCAGGCAACATTAATTAGTTAACCACAGTCGTGCAGCGGAAATAGTAAAGCTCATTTATATCTGCCATGTCTTGCTTCTGAACTTATGTACACTGTCAAGAGTTCGATTGATATACCTCTGTGCGTCCCTATACGTGAGGAGACACGTGTGCTGAAGAATAGAGTGAAATAAAACACCAATACAAAACGGCGTCATGCGTACAAGACGAAGGCGTATAGAGGGTACAGAGAAGACGCGAGCAACATCGATGCACACATTACTGCCGGACGGAGCGGGCGAGGCGAGGACTTACGAGGATCCTTCCGAGCTAGATATGGAGACGAGGCTGGTGGAGCACACCTCGTGCGAGCGCTGGAAGGACGTGGAGACGGGCCCGGAGCGCTTGCGACGCGCGCCGCCCCCGCCCTCTACGCGACAGACACACGTCACAGACACACAGTACACGACATACATTCATTCCACCGGTTCACTTTACAGAAACGTACACTTGCTAAAATAGTATTATTATTTAAGTTCTTTGTTTAATACGTGTATCCTCATGAAATCGTACTTAAAACTGGTGTGCTCTCCATTTACAATATTTACATATATTACACCTCGGTCGAAGATCATCCTTTGCTGTGTAACTCGCTCGCTTGGAGGCTGACATTTACCAGTGAAAGCTCTAAATAGCCAACTGCGAAAGCCACATTGCAGGTACATCTATCGCAGTGGATACTTGTAGCATGCTGTAGCGCTAAGTCTCCCGTAAGTCGAGATCTACCGCCTCCTCGCACTATTGTGTCAACGCGTGCCCGAGGCGAGTATAACCTGTCGTCGTCGTTCTCGCTCGAGGCGGAGGAGGCCCGAGACACTCCGCCGCCTCCTCGCATCTCCCCGGGACCCACTTCCTCGCTGCGTTGGACCGTAAACGAATTTTTTCCACGTTTACCGAAACCTAACCTTCTCTTTCGTCCTGCGGTCATTTCAATTAACTTAAACATAAACAAATTAATCTTTGGACTATTCGTTTTTCACGCTCTGGGTTAGTTTAGGGGAAGTTAGGTAGATAAGTACAAGAAATGGAAAAAGGATCATAGTTTACATAGTTTACCTGTGGCTGAAAGTTGGGAGGTAGAATTGCTTTTCTTTCCCATTCCTGGACCGAAGTAATCTCTGGGTTCGGCCTTCAGGAGTGCGTCATCACTGGCGGGCTCTATCTCAGTGGCTGCACCTAGCGCAGTGTCGCTGAGACTTCCGTCTTTAGAAAAATAAATATGCATATTAACATTTAGTAATACAAACATTAAACAAACATGTACGTACATAAACTTCAATATCTAAAATATGAATATTTTACCTGCTTTTTCATCCGGAGGCACATCTGCATTGCTGAGGCTGCGAGTGAACTGCCCTCGTCGTGACTCGCGCCTCTCCAGCGGCTGCGGCTGGTTATTGTTCCGACCGTTCTCACGTCCTCCGTAGTCATTGCTGCTTTGCGGTTCGGTCGATTCGTTTGCATTATCATATCCACTTGGGGTTGTTGTGTGATCATCGTGTTCCATGTTTGTTGATTTTTTATCAGGCGTCGTTCGTTTGGTCGTCGAGTGGTAAGTGTCGGGTGGTAAGTGCGGGGCGACGGATGCAAGCACACCACAAGACGAGCCGAGGTTCGTGGGTGATAGACCGACAGACAAATAATTAGCCATTTTACTAGTCACAAGATCTAAATGATTGTTTGAATCTAAAGGAAATGATTGAAAAGTTTTTGTGTATGATTCATCTAATCCAGATTTGGTTTCTGAGAATTGACAGCGACTTTCCCTTTTACTTTGCTGTTTATCACTCTGATGTTTATGCTGACTGTACGCTTTTGTTGTATTTATATTTAGTTCTGTGTGTTTGTTAGTTTTAAATGGGTTGTAGTATTTTTTGTTGTAAGAGTGAACGGGACTTCGTTTGACTGTCGAAGAGTTTGCCCGACGCACTCTGTGTCTATAATATTTATTAACGTTGTTTGAACTTTCGTAGCATTGATTATCTATTTTTGTGTCCCCTAAAGTTATCATTGGATACTCTTGTTCATAATAACTCAAATCCAAAGATAAAAACTTTTTCCGGTCTATATTTTCAAGTAGAAGGTTTTTAGAGTTTGTATACACGTCTTGATCTGGAAGACTTAGATGCTTAGATGTATTATGTTTACCATGATTGGTTGACTTGTCTTTATTTACACGTATTGTCGTTTCAGCGATGCTATGATCGCTAGCGTATCCATAGTAGTTATTATAATTTTTCTCATTTCTCATTTCAACGGATTTAAAGTGAAAATCCTCATCTTGAGGCTCGTATATAGACTTGTTCAGATCTAAATAAGGTATACTAGAAAACTTTGTATACTGGTATTTTTTTAAGTGTTCTTTTATATTTGGTATAATTTTTGACCGTGAAGTGGTTTTTTCTTTATAATCATTATCTTTACAATATTGTAAGTAATAATTGGGTTGTTTTTTAAGTTTCCGTTTAGTGGAAGATTTTTGTAATGATGTTTTAAGTGCGGGATAAATTTTCAAATCATCGTAATTTTTATTACGTTGCAAAATATCAAAAGATATTTCTTTTTCTGGGGTCGCATACAAATTAGTATAACTATCGTCTTTGTCAGGATAAGTATAACTTCTTTGATAAGCAGGGAAGAGTTTATCTTTAGGGTTAGTGCCGGCAGATAAACTGCGACCAAAAATGCGACGAAGGCGGCGGGCTGGTTGAGTTGTGCTCGAAGTTTGATGTACTGACTCATGTGGAAAAAATAGACCTCCTTGTTCAATATCCCTCTCCCTCCCCGCCACCTTGTCATAATGATAAATATATGTAGGGGTAAAGCGGAAGGAAGACGTGCTGTCAACGGGAAGCGTTTGCATCCGGCTGTAAAGCATGGAAGCAACCAATAGAGTTCACATGCAATTTAGTTATATATGTAGTCAATATGAGACTCGCTGTTAGTTAGACACTGTGATAATGGTCTGAATGGTATGATGTGAGGTATAGAAAATGAGTATAATATTTGAATATTGTGAATACTTGTCTGCGACTTATCTTGCGGGTAGTACCTATTCGAAAAGTTCATTGCGTATAATGTTAAACATGTTAGAGTGTTTATAGTCGTCCGTGTAGTTTCGTATCGTATATCACCTGAGCATCCTGGTGGGGCGAGGTCGCTCCGACTGCGTGCTGAAGGCGCTGGAGGTGACTGAGGCGACGGACTCCAGGTCGGAGTCAGCGGCGGCGGCATCCGGGGACAGCCGGCGACGGGGAGCCCAGCCCCCGCCCCGCGCGGCTAGCTCGGAGTCCGATAACCCTGCATAGTGTCTCTCCCATCCTACATGTACAGATTTGCTAAATACTTTCTTTTATAGACATACCGGCGTTAACAACAGAAATTGCAGAACAAAGTTAATATATTCATAGACGAGATTTATTTAGGATTACTTTATTGTAAGATACACAATGGATCTAATTTTCAAATATTACATTATCTCGTTTAAATTCAAATTCTTATAATAATTATTGATACACTAATTTCCACTAAAAGCCATTTATAAAGCGAAAATACTCTGTTCCAAGCTTCCTTTTTGTTAATTAAATTATAGATTTAATTAATATACGGAACGAGAACGGAGCATACCTTATTTACAATCACTAATTATGAATCAGCGGTTAAGTTAAAATTTAGGGCCGCTAAATAGCTTATCTAGGCTATGCTAAGTCGCTAAACTGCTACGATATAGCTAAAGCAGTGTCTTTATGGTGTACAGAGAACACAAACCTTCATTTTTACCTATTAATTTGGAGTTTATAGGGAATTGTATGGCTCGGAGCTATATTATATAGAGAATGAGAGATAATTTGTCAGTCGGTCGGTGGTTGTGGGGATGGGTGTATTGACCTTGTGGCGTGCTGCGGTAGGTGAGTGTGGCGCCAATGTGGTGGGGGGCGATCCACTTACGTTCTTCAAGGTCCGCAGACACCTGAGCGCGCATCGCCCTCTGCCCACTCTGCTGCAAGACACTCCTTATCAGAACTTCTTATCTTAACTAAATAACGTACGCTGAACAACGAATAGGTCTTAGTACAACTGAGTAAAACTGAGTGGAAAACCTAAATTTTGATTATATTATCTCTATCTTTTTGTCAAATTATGACATTATTTAACATTTCAGATATAACTGTGGAAGTGAAAGAATCGTTGTTGATAAGCTTTTTTACTAACCTGGTGTGGTATTTGCGGTAGCTGTCTCTTCTTGGGGCTGGTGGTGGGGGTAGCGGTGGCGGAGCGCGACTGGAAGCGCGGGGCATAGGCGTGCGTCGGCAGCCGGGAGCCCTCGCGCTCCTCGCACACTGCAACGCAATACACGCTGCTTTGCCACTTTTAGTTCCGTTTGTGGTGCTATTTCCGTACTTATAGTTTTACAAGACTCGAAATATTCTTCATCCTGTACGACTTTAGCGGTAGACATATAAGTTAGATTTGATTTATGAAACTTGCCCCAATATTATGAGGGCCATGCATGCATACGTTAACACCGTGATATCATTGAAAATAAGTGGTTGCATTAGAGCTTATGAACGCCAGAAGTCAGTTATTAATAGCGTGCTAGTGGGCGGAGGGAAGGGTCGGAATTGCGTGAAACAAAAATGATAGGAAGGTAGAATAGTAAGTGGCAGTAAAGTGGTAATGATCACGAGACGTGCAAGTCGCGACGACGTGTTCCGTGCGGGGTCGGGGCGGAGCGCCTGTCTCGGGCGCTCTCCACCTCCAACTGTGGCCCCTCACCTCCGTTGCCAATCTACTTAAGCTATATTTACATTCGAAGATGCGAGACCACTCACGGGAAGCATCACCGCTCCTTCTTTATCAAAAAATTTGTTTAGAGACCTCCAGGGCGTCGATTAAGGCGTAACGACAAAAATAAAGTTAAACTTTTATTTAGATTTATAAAACAATTCAGTTCGGATTATGAACCATTCTTTGTCCATGCTTTTAAATAGTAGACAAATACCTCATGCATGTAACAACAAAGACAAAAGTTTTAGGTATTTAAAGGGTCATAGAAGAATCTGTTCTCAGCTGCACCAAAGTGAAGTTCTTTTTGGGTTAGTATTTGTGTTGTTGTCATTACATGTGTGTATGTGTGTGTCTGTGTGTGCGTGTTTATGTGTGTGACCTGCGTATCTGGGGGCGGAGGCCGGCGGCGACAGCGAGCGTCGCGGGGAAGTGCTTCGCCCGCCCGCTGCAGACTGCGAGCGCGCCACGTAACTCTATTGATGATATCCATTAATCAAGCGATATCAGTCCTTAAATTCTTTATATCTTCTTTATCATAGTGAACTCACCCGCTCTCTCGCCATGCCGGCAGTCCTCACTCGGCCCGCCGGCGACATGTCTCGTCTGCTGCATCGCGTGCCTTCGATCTTCGAAAAAGTAGTGTGTTAATGTCATAACTATTTTATTATAAACATCGATCATTTCGCTGCTACACTTTTGTTTAATCTGACTTAATCTTCAAGAGCGCCACAATATATGCAATTGCCGTTACACCCTTCATCGCTGCTGTTTGTGGGCCACTGTTACCACTTATTAATCATTTACTAAATATATATATTTTTTTCGCTCTGTATGTCTGTTTGGTCCGGATAATTTTAACAGGACTTTTAATCGCGGATAGCTAGTAACTTAGGCTACTCTTATTTCAAAGTCTTAGTCGTCGGTACAGTTAGTAAGATATAAAATTATCCAAAGGTATCCGACCTCGTGGGGTGGCGGCGGGCTGGAGCTGGAGGCGAGACTGGAGAGGGAGTGGTGCCGGCGCAGGTCGCACTCGCTCGGCGTGTCGGAGTCCGACAGCCGCGAAGTGGACGTCGACGGAGGAGACAGATGTTCTCCATCCGCGTCCTCGTCGCGGTACCGCTGCACGGGCAATTCGAAATATCTTTATTCAAGTAGGCATTTACACGCACTTTTGAATCGTCAATAATAACGATAAAAAGGTGTAATCAGTCCGTGAGTAAGCTACCAGTTCGGAATGCTGCTCTGCGGAGAAGAGCCGCCCAGAAACTCAATGCGGTTACCATTCTGAAATCTCATATAGGAATTAACCAACCCTTCAAAATACTCACATTGTAACCGCCCATATCTTCGTGCGGTTTTAGTATGTACCAGTTCGGTTCGTGGTTCATC
Organism: Melinaea menophilus ssp. n. AW-2005; assembly: GCA_918358695.1. NCBI lineage: Eukaryota > Metazoa > Arthropoda > Insecta > Lepidoptera > Nymphalidae > Melinaea > Melinaea menophilus. The sequence continues at coordinate 31,333,685 of OU911038.1, read as the reverse complement.
ATAACGCTGTCGAGATCCAGAAGAACTTCTCCGAGAAAATCATTTGGTCCGTAACGATTTAGATCCCACACCGTTACCTATTACGAAATATACACATATACGAACTGATTTTTACTATACATTATTTAAATCATCGGAAAGATAAATCACCTCTAAAGTTCTTTTTTTGAGATCAGTAATCCGAATACCGCAGTACACGAAGGTTTGATTCCATCTTGGTTCCAGAGTGTTAGCTAGAGTCTTTGTTCGTCGCTTGCTTTTTTCACTTTTATCGGGTAGAAGAAATATCTTTGCATAAGGACATCGAGGGGAACCGTCGATACGAGGGTTAAGACTGCTCGCGGATACCACAGTTACCAGTAGTTGTAGTGCCGCAATATCGAAGTAGACTTTCAACTAAAAAATAGTTATTTGGTAAAATCCCCAATCGGTATCATCATATGGCTACAATATATCATCATATAACACTACTAGCATACCTGGATTCGCCCGGCTACACTAGCGTTATGGGCGTTGTGTCTGCCGGAACGTCGACGAGAATGCATATCGGGGGATCCCGGGGATGTGACCAATACACTTGGCTTTTCACAGCCTCCCATTACTTCGGTGTACACTTCTAAATTTAAAATAACATGAACATCTTTGAAACGATTTGATACTAACATATAGAAAGAATTTGGAGTACCTTTGTGTGCACGCCAGGGTTGAGCGGTCGCACGAGAAGGTGCCAAAGGACGAGAAACTACGAGCTCAACGTGTGAGTCGTGCTTGCTGTTGGCCACGACTAAAGCCACCTCTTCCGAGCTACGTCCTTGCAGCGGTACACCGTTCCATTGTAAAACCTCATCTCCTGAACAATCAATAATTTTACATTGTATTTCATAAGATTTTCTCTTTATTTAGATATCTTTTTATATTTTACCATCTAATAAAAATAAATAATCTAATTCATATATACTTCTAATTATTCTCCAAACTGTTCATTATTCTGTTTACCTATTCTAAGTTGTCCTTCTAAATCGGCAATAGACCCTTTCTTGACTTTCTCGACAATGGCTCCTCTCGTGCCCTCTGGTAACATCTTGCCCCCCACGACCTTGAGTCCAAGAATTGCTGCCGAAGAATGCGAACTACCTTCCACAACGCTTTTACGTAGAACCATATGACCCACCATACGCGTGCCATCGGAAGAAACTTGCCAGCTCAGTGGGAACTGTTAGTAACAAGATCACTTTAAATATTGTAAAAAAATTATCACACAAACTCAGCAAAACGGCAAGAAGTGTGTCGCAAAAAACGAAAGTGCACACTCAGTGGAACTAGAACGAGTCATGCCTGCGAATGCATCATGCTGCAGCCAAACATAAATATGCCTTCACATAGCTCAGGAACGAACGAACCTGCCTCTCTAATTATAATTATCAGTTTATCAAGATTAATTAACGGCGCATTTGAATCTTAAAACGACTAAAATCCAAGTACATTTTTAAGTAAGAAATGTAAACAGTTATTATCATTATAATGGACACTTTAAAATATAATTAGTTGTATTAAAAAGCAAGCTAAAGTACCAATAAAGGTGTGTTTATTATTATGTACCTTAGGGCAATCGCCCCTGTTCGAGTCTTCACTTGAAGTAAAAGTGCTAGAGGTATCGATGCCCGAGTCTTTGGTGGCCGAGTCCTGGCTGGTTTGCCTCTCGGCCTCCCAGCGCAGGGAGGCCCAGTCGTGGGGCGCTCCGGACGCGTCGCGACCTCCCCGAGGGAACGTCGCGGCCCCCTCGTGCCCATCGAAGCGAACAGTTTTTTTTCTCCTCTCCGTAAAACGTCTGTTATCCGAGGAGTCCTCCCACAAGTAAGCACTCTTATAAATGGCGCGGTCGGGACGCGGGCCCCCGTCGGGGGCGTAGGGCCGCAGGTACGAGCCCTCGCCGTCGTCTCGGGCGCGCCACCGACAGTCGGCGACCGAGTCGAAGCTACGGGCGCCTCCGCGCGCCTCCGGCAAGTACGAGGCCGGTGAATGATTAGTCAAATTGTAATAATTGTTGGCGGCCACTGTGGAGCCCCGCAGTTGCGGGTGCCGCAGCGACGAACACGTCTCGACTTGTCCTAAGAACGACAACGCATAAACACCAATCACAACGCACAAGTGCGGACTACGGTCCAACACACCGGCAACGACTAGCGCGCCCGTACGCGCCCGGAACCGGTCGACTCGTTACGACAACTAAATATATATTGTGTCCGCATGTGTTCATTTCAGTTAATCGCCCAAATAACCCTACTATTAACTGAGTATCTAAGATAGGTAAGTAATACCAAAATTATTAGCTTTGACAAAATTAAACGCATTTAAGCGGTGATAACGCACAAGCGGAAAGTATGTGGAACAGTATTTAAGTCAAATAATAAACAACATTTACAAAATAAACACGATCACGAAATCTAAAGTAATTTATGTCCTGGTATTTAACATTTCGCCAAACATGCATTGCTTGAACCACTTGGAAATATAGGAAAGATTTAAAAATATTATGTCAAATTTAACGTTTTATATCGTCTACTGAACTTTTAACCATATTTATTTGTCGCAGTATTATAACAATTATGAGATCGGTATAACTCTCCGAGTAAATTAAAGTTTGGACACACGATTGTCATTTATTTAAGATTAAATAGTTTACTATAGTTCTAGCCTTCGAAATATATCGCTTGGACAAGTTGTACCTTTTAATAAACTAATTAGGTTTATTAAATGATAATCGTGCCTTGTTTTTTCTACACGGGGAGTTAGAACAATCCAATAATTGTAACTATATAATATTATATTATATAATAATGCAAGGTAAGTGTATCAAGATATATAGAAATCAAAATATATTTTATTTTTGTTGAATAAAATAATTAATAATGCATATTGTGCAAAATATAAATAAAAAGAAATTTAGCGCCAAATATACAATTCTCAAAGTTTAAATCACGACCAGGAAATAATTTTTTAAATGCATAGAAGAAATTAAAAATGTTTGGTTCAAGCAATGTAGTCAGAAGTACATAAATGTTTAACAATTAAAAACTTGTTTGACATCGTTGATTATAAAAAGCGAAGTTGAATTACATAAAAGGTTTGTATAATGTCACATGTATGTACATCTTTCCACATAAACAACTTTAGTAACGACAACGTTCCAAGAACACGAAGGAAGATAGATATGGAATAACTGAACAGCGACCACAGGTTGCCTGACAGAGAAGTAGATCAATTTAACGATACGAGTATACGGACAGTGACAACTCAAACATCTATTATATTTAGCTTAGATTACAACGCATCATTGTCCCGTAAATATCCCTCTCACCGCTAAGAATTTTTTCATTTTCTCATCTAATATAGCTTGACGCTGGTTCCTGTTGCCGACGAGAACGCTCCTATCTCTAGCTTTACCTGCAACAGTGCATGGCGGTGAACTGCGAACTCGCAACGAGAGGGAACGCGGGGCGAAGCACGTCTCGGAACCGGGCGTGTACCAGACGCGCGAACCGCTCATTACATTATATATTTATTGAAACAAAACATGTTTAGTGTTGGAGTATCCTTGATAAGTGATGTGAAATGATGTTAATCTGAAAAAAGATATCTGTTTATATAAAACAATGATAAAACCTCGTGGATACTTACAATTATTGCGTGTACGTATACTTACTCATACCTCTCGAGGGTACTAAATGATCAGAAATGATTTAAACATAAAATATGTATATGATGTACCTATGATGAGTTTAGGTGCTCTAGAATATAAAATCCAGTGTAATTTATCATAAAAACTGACATCTTTCAGTACCAAGTGGTTCCACTAGCTGTTCTACGTTTGTTAGTATAATAATCTAATACCTCGCACGGAACACCTTAACCATTTCGCTGCTAAATTTGGGATCTAGAGTGACAAATACTTTAATTAATGTTATAGTGATTAAACTAATTAAAAGTTACCGTAAAAACGTTGATAACGTGTTGTATAGTGTAGCTGTTGTAGTGACAAACAAAATTTGCATGGATGGATTGGAAGGGAGGGAGGGGTGGCAGCCGGAGAGCGTGCGCACTCACCACGGTCTCGGTACTCGTCGTTCTCGTCGGAGACGCACTCCGGTACCTCATCGTCCGACGACGAGGAGCGAGGCGGCAACGGATGAGAGGTCAGGTGCGGGAGCAAGAGTTGCGAGGACTGCTGTGGAACCATCCCCGCGTCTTCCACTCCGTATGCCGCCTTTTGTCTCGGATGAACGAGGTGAGGGTGTGTTCGCGCCAGTCCCTCCAATTCCCCGTAATATCGTGCCTCCTGCTGACTGTACTGTCGTCTAAGAGCACTCCCTGATCTCTGTAACGGTTGATTCTCTTTTTCTGCGGCGCTGTGTGCTCTTTCTAACTTTGGTCGTTTATCTAAAGAAGTTTCAACCTGCGGCGGCAGACCTCGCATATCAGATTCCATCCTCCATAGCATCGAATCCTGGCCAGCGCTTTTGTGTATCCACTGGCCAGTTTTTGATAAGAGTTCTTGTTTTTTGCGACAGAGAATGCAAACCCATATAACCTGTAAGTTTTTATTTACCTTTATTGTCTTGGCTGCGTCTATTCACAAACACACACACACATTACAATGTCTAAAATAGATTTAAAAAGAATTAAACTCCATTTGATTATTAATATGTATTTAAAATTAAAACCCTCTAGATACGTAACTAGTAAGTGGCTGTGTCTCTTATTATTATAACAACGTGATCTCTAAGAAAGCGTTGATTTTGTATTTCTTACAACATGCACAAACAGCCTACTGAATAACAATAATAAAAACAGTTAAGTGCAATAGTATGCGTATAAAGTGAACTCATATTGAGTTATATCACAAAGCCTTGACTTCGCATTAAATGTGTATGGTTGCTAGCAAATACAAGCATCGGATACATATCTACGATTGCTACTGTCTCGTAATCACCTTATTGGACCTCAAGGTGACCTTGCCGCCGCATCTGGCGCAACACCTGACCCTACAGTAGTGACAGGAGTGTCCTACTCCGTCCGCGAATTTGGTTTTCAAACAAATGTGACAAGTGGCAGCCAGCTCTACTCCGGCTGCTCGTTGCATTTCATTCCTCGTACGAATGGTCTGCTCCAGAACGGCCACTTCATCTTGTTTTCGTCTGCCATTCAACAAAATTTATTGTATGTATTATTAATTTTGATATTCTTCAACATTGCTTTCCATTTCTCATAAACATTATTATATGTACTTATAAACTAGAGCCTCTACGAAATGATACCGTATTATTATAACATTTCCATCGGCTCTAATTCACTGTCTAATTAAATATAACTTAGGTATATAATATGTTGCTATTTAAATAATATCATGAAAATAAATAATTAAATACTACTTAATGCTAGTTCATGTTTGCATTATATTAACACCTTTGTAGTTTAGAATCAAGACTCGATTATTTATTGAGGAATAAGGAAAGGAAGGAAGACATAGTTTAGTAGAAACTAGAAATATTTGGGTAAAAAGTAATGTAAGTAGTAAGAATTTTTTCTAATTCTGTGATATATCTAAATAGTTCTAAATAAGCCTTCATGTCTAAGAGGAGACGCGAATAAGAATATATAAATCTTTAGAATTTTAAATAATAACCTTATCTTTTATATTTATAAAACAATATTTAAATAAAGATCTCAAAAGAAAGGAATATTATGTGTGTCTTTCAAAAATAGTACGAGACAAGTTCTCAGACCTCAAGTGATGAGCTCAAAGATTCTTTTAGTTGCATAACAAATAAAAGAAATGAAGTGCTAGTGTGAAAACGAACACAGTTTACATCGTAGCGCTTTGGGAATCTGAGTATTTTCCGTAAATATATTTGATAAAAGAATTACCACATCATTTCGTAAATTAACAAGTTATAATCGAAGGGTTTCAAGTCATTATTTACACTATTTGTTTGATTAAAATGTTAGTTACATATAAATGATTATAAAAAACTGTAACACTATACTTTTACAGCGAATTTCAGTTGTTAATTGTTATAAATATTCCTTTGCTCTAAGCTCTCCTCTGAACGAGCAAAAACTGGTTGTCTACATAAATCATTGTCGCATTTATGAAATACGACAACTGATTATTCGCACTTGAAAGGCTTTACGATTTATCAGATGTTTTCTTGTTTGAAAATAACATTCACTTTAAAGGCATAAGTTGGATATATGATGAAATCTCTATAAAAAATATCATTCAGTCTGACAACAGCAGACATTTTAAGCCGTTAAACAAAAAATCTTTGTCTGGTCGTTAAGTCACCTTTGATTTTGTTTTGCCTGAATGTGACGTCACGGCGCAAGCTAAAAGAGCGAAATACCAAGTATATATATTGGATAATACAGCAACTAATCTCCTTTATAGTCAAAGAAAACGAAATTGCTCTGCTAATATAAATAGTTTGTTATATCCGAATTGAAATAACCTTTAACTTAAAACTTAGAAATTTAACATTTTGTTAAACTAAATCGATTTTGATATGACTTTCTCAGATCAAAGAAACTTTCAAACATCCTGTGTAAAAGAAAATGTTTTTCATCTGAAGGCAAAAGATCTATATCCTGGCATTTTGTGAATATTTGGCAGATGGCAAAATCCGAAGTCTTTTAAAGTCATTCTGGTGGTGAGTGGTAAAACAGATAATAGTAAAATTGCTCAGAACGCCGTCAATGGTGAACTAATCGTGCTTACAATTGTCTGTGAAATAAAAACTGACTTGCTTGAAAGTAATAAAATCTCAAAGTCATTGTAAAGTCGTTCTGGTGGTAAGTGGTAACATAGGTAATGGTAAATCCGATCAGAACGTCATTGCCTACTCACTCACTAATCGTGCCTACAATTGTTTGTGAAGTAAAAAAATAAGTTGAAAGTCATTCCTATTCTAAAAAAACTTTATTGATTTTACGCCGAGACGGGAATAGTTGATGAGATAAGGGTCGAGAAGCCGAGCTGGTCTTTTCATCTGTATATTTAATTATTAATACTTATATATAATAAATGATTTACATATATATGGTAAAGACTTGTCGCAAATAATTTATAAAGTTTTAAAGGTTTAGGAAAACAAAGCGACACCAAATGTGGCGTTAATAAAATGTTAAATATTGAAAAGCTCCAAAAGATAAGACCTACTTTATAGTGAAATTTGAGTGTTATCAGGGATATCGGATGATGTGGGTGGATTGCACTTGATCCGTGGACTGGTGAGGGTCGACTGACGCGCGTTTCGACCTTCGATGCGTGCGACGCTGAATACATTTTGCCGATAAATGTTTATCTTATTTTTTAGGTAAAAACAAAAGCTGGTAACGTATTTATTTGTTTTTTTTTATAACAAAATACCTGTCACTTGACAATGTCGATGGAAATCGATTTTTGACTTTTTAAATGCTTCCACTAATTATTTGAATTTTTTCAATTCTTTTATATTTAATAATAAAGTAACAACACAAGAAAAGTATTGTTGACTCCTAATATGATGGTAAATAAAAAAAAAGAAATTATGAGAGATAGAACTTTATAATAAGACCGAAATTTCTAAAAGAGTTTCTTCTAAAACAACGACTTAGCTAGAATGTAGCTCCGTAATCTTTGCAATTTCAGGCAAAATTATTACTTAGTAGCGCGGATAATCCAAATATAATTGATTATATTTCGTAAACTATCTTATAGTACAGTCTCTATATAACAGAATAGAAAAATTTGCTAAATACACCCCAAAAATAAATGGCATTCAACCGACACAGTAAAATGGCGTAGTATGCAGGTCTAAAAGTAGGTCACTAAAATATCTTACTGCATCCACGCTTCAAGCAACGCGTACTCACCGACCACCACCAAGTATTATTTCAAATGATATGTATCCAATATCGAATAAGTTTGTTAATCAAGTGAGATACATGTTTAAAAATAAAACAACTCAATAAATGATTTAATTATGACTTATTCTTTTGTACTATACTACCTTTATTATTAATTGTAATGTCCATTTGTTATTGGTTGTTGCAACGCCATTTTCTATAACCAATTGTGATGCTCGATGTTTAGATTTTCAATAAAACGAACAAACAACGCTATCAATGCTATCAATTTGATAATATAAATATATTGATACTAATCTCACCCCTGGTGTAAATAGGTAATCACTGTTGCAAGATCGCGCAGATGTGAACTGAATTAACATCAATACAACAGAACCAAACATTCAAACGAATTACCACACGTGATCTTCAACGTTATTATTTAAACGACAGCACGCAGTTTAATGCAGTATTAAATATAACACTCACAACGTTGTCACATAATGGTGCATTAGAGAGATACAAGGGGAGGGTGGGTAGTGGAGTGGGGCGCAGGCCGGGGCAGTGGCACACCTCATAATTTCGTGCTCCCGCTGCTCCTCCTGCCGCTGGCGCAGGATGACACCCTCGATGATGGCTCGCTCCTCGGGCGTGAGATGAGAGAGGTCCGGCATGTCGTCCATTGCGGGCGCGGCAGCCGCGAGCGGTGGCGGGCCCGCCGCTGCTGCGGTGCTGTGCCCCCGGCGCTCTCCACTCGCCCCGGAGGTTTATTTGATAATGCCGGGCGGGCCAATGGCGGACACATTGACGTCAGTGTCACTATTGATCGCAGGCTCCGGGCCAACCCTAGCGCACCGTCGCCCACTTACGCCCTTTTTCATTCCGATGCGTGCGCATTCTCAGCAGACCCTAGGGTTCTATTTTATTTATTCTTCCGACAATAATGAAAAAAAATCAGTGTCTTTTCTTGTGGCTTGGCATTTTTTCTTCGGGAAGAGGAAACTTCAGAGACACACGATCCGCTCAATCATTTTATAATCGATGCTTTAGTCAGACATAACGTATCATTGAGAAGCTTAATCACAGTCTAGAGGTGGGGGCGTACATTCACCTGGCACGTGGTTCACTTTATCATTATGAAATAAAGTCTGAACACCGTCTCTCCAAGGATATTTTTTATAACGTAGGCGCATATACTCGAAATCGCGACATTCTCCCTTGTGAGGGACTTCGTGTCCACATACATTAAACAGTTGAAACAATATTAGGGGAAGGCAGAAGAAGTAGAAGAAGTATTTATATTTCTTGTAGCTGCCTTTATGGAAACGCGGACAGCAAGGATTAGGTGGAATGTTGGTTGGTCGGCAGTCAACTGGAGGTCTGATACCCCAGCCCGCTCCAGGAACTGTCGGTGGACATCCACACTGCCCCGAGGGTCGACGTGGGGGACAGCAGTAGTAATACCTGATCCCACGTAATATTCCTGTACTTCGTCTAAAACAAAATTGCATATTCTTTATGTTTTTTATATATTTTTTTCCTTTTATACAAAATTACATTATGATACTTTAAAATTTTTACACTTTTTGTTGACAAAAGATGTTATATATTTGTTTTTGTTTAAAGAACTTAAATTGCCAGTACATATTATTAAAGAGGTTAGTAAATAAAAATAATATATATTTTATATAATAATTTGGTGCGTGGGTTCGACACTAAGCTGCTCTTAAGCAGATGAACCGATTTTGATATTTTTGGTTTGGAGTTGGTGTTTTCCCTAAATCTTTTTGATCCATTGCATCAAAACTATGTAATTTCTAGTTACTTTTCAATTATTAACGATTTAACAAACGTTTATAATGTTTGAGGATATTTTCTATTTACAAAACATTTAGTAGTAACTACATTTATAATACGTCCTGTCTTTGAAATTAAGGTCATGATATTACTTGGTTTAAAAATCTTCTGTTAACATACAATATAAGGAAATTCATTAAATAATATATATATATAATATATATTGCCTATGACTAAACATTTTGCACACCACCATACCTGTGATGTTTATTTATTTATATAAAAGCGTGGCTTCCTAGTTCAATATAATTAAATGATTGCTTTACGAGCGACCACATGAAAATATGTTGAAACCAACATACATGACGCTTGTAACGTCACATTCAGGCAGAAAAACGATTGTCTTTTCATAGCTTTACCGCAATATATTATAATAATTTCTATTTCTATATTAGAGATTTTTTAATGATATTTCAATAATGTGATTAATATATCAACATTGCAACTTAAATTTTATAGACTACAAAAGATATTATTTACTATATTATTTATTGTGTATTTGATAACTTTACTTGAACGGTGACGTCACGTTCAGTCAAAACAAATTCAAAGAAATGCGGGTTTTACTTTAAATGCTCGTCTCTAATATGTAAATGTATGAAGGTTACAACAAAAAAATAATAATTAAAATTCTATTCGTTACGTTATGAGTAATTCTATATTTTCCGTTGACTCATCGTTTGTAGCACTCCTGTCATCTGTCGATTGCCGAATTATGATCTAGATTCTAGAAAGTGGCATTCTCTAATGTCTATTTTATTTATAATTATAAAATACAACAGTCACCTTTTTTACAAACTAAAAATACATTTGTAAATTGGATTTTGATTAATGCTTATCAATCAATCGAAAAGGCAATGTAAATTATATAAACAGCGGCCGACTGGCAACGCGGAACACTATTTATTACTTACAAACGATGTGGATATCCGAAACACTGTGTAAATATTAATATCTTTGATTACCTCTGATTTAATAATAAAGTAACATATTATCGAAGTGTAGAGCCACAATTTCGTTTAATTGTTTATAAAAAAGGAATATATATTACATTAAATATTAAAGTGACTCTGGGCGTTGTGGAGACTGGAGTGGTGACATCATTTTGGCATCGGCCGTAGGTAGATAGTTTACAATAATTGTCAAAACGTAGACACGGTGTGGCGTCCCGGCGTCGGCATTGGCAATCGACCGACGACCAGTTCGATTTCGTGATTCGTATCGTGAGCACTACAATAGTTGTAGCAGTAATTTTCCCTTTTTTGTAGTATTAGCAATAATTGTGAGCTCAGTATCCTCAACTATGGAAGTCAAAACTCTCGCCTCGTCTATAGCCAATTTCTCTTCAAAATTCTGTAATGTAAGTTAACCATATATTATGTTTTTTACTTTCCTCAAACTATGTTTTTATATTTTTATAAAAAGTTTGTCTAAAAATAATGAATTACTAATATTAACAGTTACTTGAATTTTAGGAACTAGACAAAACCAAGAGTGTGGTCTCATCTCCACTTTCTGCTGAGTTTTTGTTGGCGCTTCTGACCTTGGGAGCTGAGGACCCTGCCCATTCAGAACTGCTATCTTCCTTGGACATTTCCGGAGATGACCATGTAATGTGAAAAATTAAATTTAATTAAGAACTTTTTAATACAAATGACAAACAATATTACAGTTTTTATGGTTTGCTTCAGATTCGCTCATCATTCACATCGTTGTCCCAAAAACTACGGTCTATCAGAGGTGTTACACTCAATGTAGCTAACAAGGTGTACATCAAGGAAGGTGATTATGACCTGAACGAGAATCTTAAGAAGGATGCCGTGTCCGTTTTCAATGCTGCTTTTGAGAAAGTTAACTTTGGCGATAGTGCAGCAGCAGCAAGCCTTATTAATAAATGGGTAACAAAAATATTGATTTTTATTAAAACTTAGAAGTATTTTTATATTAATTTATGTCTCAAACCAATGTGGATTATGATAATACGAATTAAAAGATATACTGAAGGTATTTTTATTATGATTACTGAAGTAAATAATTATTTATCAATTATAATAATATAAAACAACAATGAATGAGGAATTAGTTGTATTTAATTGTAAATGTTATCCTTTTCTTTGTTTATTCTACAGGTTGAAGACCAAACCAACAACAAGATTAAGGAGCTGCTCTCATCCGACAGTCTCAGTGATGACACTCGTATTGTGCTCGTTAATGCTATCTATTTTAAGGTATGTATATATTTTTGTTGTTTTTAAATTTTTCTGAAACCATCCATGACACTGTCGGAGTAATTCAATGTAAAAAAAAATACAAGATATTTTTTGTTAATCAATCCAATATTTAAAAAGATATGGTTATTACTCAACATTGATAATTAGTGCAGGTGTGGTTTAAGATATGAGGTTTGACGTACTATTTTATATAAATTTATATTTGTTGGTGCCTTTACCTTGACCTTATGATATATGGATATATATTCTAGAATATTATTAATTATATTAGTCATGGAGTTTTGTCTTTATCAATCTTATCGGTAAATTCTTAAAGATAGTAATTATTAATTTTGATAAAATATTCCATTTAATCGTAATTTTCATTTTTATATCACTGGAAAGATATTTTAAATTTCAAAATAACTTCTTCAAGGAATAGAACATAAACTTCTAAATTCTTTTTAAGGAATTTTAATGTTTTTTTTTAAATCATTTAGACAATTTAAAATATTATTTAACGATTTAAATATTTTTAAACAATAATTAATATTTGTATTGGTCGTAGTATATAATTATTTTAATAGTAATAATATATCAATATAACATATAATTAAAACTCCATTACAATGGTCCTTGGCGTGTGTGACTGTGGCGTGTTTGTTTAATCTGTCTTCCATATTAGTAATGTTACGAAAAATCGTTATTATTTCAATCTGTCAAAGTAAACAAATTAAAAAAAAAATGACAGGAAAATTATACAGAAATATCCTATAGCATTATCATAAGTGAAGAATGAAACCGAGTCACAACTGCAGACTAACAGAACATGAATAATTTAAAATAGTGTAATTATATCGTTTATAGAAAGACTAACTGTTTATTTCAATGCTAAATTCAACCATCTAAACTATTGGAGTCTCCTTCTTTGTCTGTGCTAATGGTTTTTATTACATATTATTGAGCGAAGCGAACGAAGTGAGCGGAGCGTTTTGCTGGAGACTTTACATTTTTGTCACGAATTGGCTCGAAAACTATTTGACGAAAAATTATGAAACTGCAATCAGAAAGACACATATTAGGTGATGGTTTAAAAAAAATAATTTTGAAAAATGTCCTCAAAAAATATATATATATTTTTTTTATATCATGTCACAAAACTGATATCCCATTGAAGTTAATGGGAAACGATAAGCCAATACACTGGGCTCGCTTCACTCAATATGCAAACGGCACCCGAGATTTTGCGAGCGCAGCGAGTCGAAATTGAGGGTCTGTTGGCGCCCCTAGTAGAAAGACTAACTGTTTATTTCAATGCTAAATAATAATTCATCCATCTAAACTATTGGAGTCTCCTTCTTTGTCTGTGATAATGGTTTTTATTACATATTATCATATAACGTACTAAGTAAGTAATTATATTGTCTGTTAGGGAACATGGAAGAAGAAGTTCGACCCCGCCAACACCATCGATCAGCCATTCTACACCACTCCTTCTGATACTGTCGATGTGCCCATGATGTACCAGGAAGATAAATTCTCCTATGGAGAAAGCAGGACTTTGCAAGCTCAGGTAAAGTATTATTGTGTTGTTTTTATTATTTATCTTCTTCAAATCAATTTTGGTATGAAATATCCACAAATAAACCTTTACACGAGTTATTATATGAAATAATCTAAAAATATTTTGTGCCGCTCAGTTCGTGTACTGTTCAAATACAATCTATCCATACATCTATCGGGAATTCGGGAATCTTTAAAATAAACACATTGAGTAGTCTGGAATGCGTCCAAACGATTTCTTAAACAAACATTTGATAAATTGGTAGTTTCAAATAATATTATATTCAACTCTAATCACTTTAAATTTTCATGCAATTTGATAATTTTTTAAGTAGATTTTATTCTGATAAAAAATATTTTTTTGAAAAAATGGATGTTGTATAATATTATTATATCTATAGATTTGAGATATGGGTAGATAATAAGATTATACATAGACACAAATCAAAATCTTTGTATTTATATATCATTGTTAACACTTGCCTTAGCTGATAACAGATATAACACAGAATTGTATATTAAAATTTAAACATAAGATCCATTAGTTTATATTTAGAGAATAAACAAACCAAGAAGCTTAAATATGTATGAGTTGTGATATTAAAATCATTGGGGTTCTCTGTATTATTAATAAATTCTTAATATTAATTTAAAGAATGTTTTTTTTTCTTGGTTAATTCCAAACAAATTACATGGTTAATATAAATATATTTTATTGTATTGTATTTTACAAACACTATGACAGAGTCCTTGAATTTTTCTTTGTCATTATTTAGACAAAAAAAATTATGTCGCTCAAGTGTTAAATAAGTGTACATTGTTCTATTTTTGTCCAACTTATGAGAATGTTAGTTTTTTCTGTATCAAATTATCAAGAACTGTTTTATATATAATATGTTTTATATACTGTTACTTTATATACTGTTTTATATATACTGGGTTATTCGCTCCCGCTTTGCTGTGCACACTATTAATTTGGATGTGAACTTAGGTTGCTATGGTAACCTTTGTCATACTATCTGTTGCCTTCTTCACTTATATATATATATATATATATATATATATATATATATAAAGTTGACATTTGTATGTTTCCTGTGACACTTTTTGTATTATTGTCATTATTACATTCCAGTTACTCCATCTCAACTACGTAGAGGAAGATGCCAGTATGTTGATAATCCTGCCGCAGCAGATTGATGGTCTGAACGGAGTGCTGTCCAAGCTAGCAGGCGGGTACGACCTGTTGAGGGACCTCAACGATATGTACGAACAGAAGGTGCAAGTCACCATACCAAAGTTCAAGATTGAGACTGAAATTGATCTTGCCGATTTACTGCCTAAGGTAATATATATTTTATATATATTTTATATTTCAAATCAAACAGTGATCACAATATAGAAATACCCGGCTTAGTTTGTTTTGTGGTTCCTATCAGAATGTTGAGGCATTTGAATTACTTAGCTTTAATATATATTGGAGTGTGTTTACAGAAGGGCTTATTTTTATAAGTATGGTATCAAAACCGTCCTGACACTACCATTTGATACACAAGTGTGATCAGTATTGATTCAAAGCGGATAATATATAAATAAATAAACTTATATAATGGATTTATTTTTAATGGAATATTCATCTTTATCATAATGGCCGTAGTGTATAAGCTAATGTGCCAAATAATTGCATTCCTGCTTGATAAGATAGTGAGTTTGTCACTGGCCTAATATTTATTAACGATAACTAATATTTTAAAGTAAGTGTTGACTAATGGGCTCACTTATAGGAATTCTAGGAAAGATTATTTGTTATATACTAGGAAATACACTTAAGTGACTCGTACACTACACGGTCAATTGTTTGTATTCTTGAAACTGTATTGCTTTTAAGAAAATGCAATGTTCATTATTATACTGAAATTATATAATTTTTACTATAACAGACTTCATATGTTCTTATATTTAAGGATATTTTATTTTTTAAATTCCAGCTCGGTGTAAAGTCAATCTTCAGTACACACAACTCCGGATTAAATAAGATCCTGAACAAGCCGGAGTCCTTGTATGTGTCCAAGGCGGTGCAGAAGGCTTTCATTGAGGTTAACGAGGAGGGCGCCGAAGCCGCCGCCGCTTCCGGTACGCATAATTATCAATAATATATTTATTTTGTTTTCTTCCCTGGCTTACTATCATCATTTCAAACATTATTTATATCAAAGCTTATAGTTGATAAGTGGCTTAAATTAATTATAATTCTTTGTAAATGTTGCTTGTGTCTATTTGTGTGCGTGTGCGTGCGTACGTGCGGGCATGCGTGCGTGTGTGAGTTGTAACAGCTTAATATACGCTTCTGTTGTCTGAAATTCCACACTACATTTATATTAGTTTTGTAGAGCAAACCTAATCTAACACAATTAACAATGTCACAATTATTTACTAAAGCTTCATAGTATTAACTTTTCGAATATTTTCTATAGTGTAGGCAAATATTATTTTGCTTAGTATGTATACACATATACCATTCATGAATGCTTTCGGCTTCGGGGGTGCAATGTGCGTGTCTGTGTTTTATATGACGTTGGGTTGTCGACGGCTAGGGGGGGTGTCGCGTAGGAAGCGCGCCCTGATCACCGCGGTGCGCGTGGATCGACCCGCGCTGTGGTGCCTGCTGGCCGGGGACGTGGTGCTACTGGCGGGGGTGCCGCGCCCCTCCCCCCTCCCCACGCACCCCCCGCGCCACGAGCTGTGACCTCCCGCGAGTGAGCGTGCGTGTTCCGTGCAGGCATGGTGCTGATGATGCGGTGCATGCCCCGGCCGCCGGCGGTGTTCCGCGCGGACAGGCCCTTCGTCTTCGCGCTGCTGGAGGCCGATCGCGCCCCGCTCTTCTACGGCACACTCCGGGGGTGCAGCCTCTGAGTGACGTCATCACAAAACTCCGCTACGCCGTCTCGATTACCCTGCGACCTTCACGTTTTATTATGTGTTAATATTAAACGAGTGCTACGTTTTTCGGTGTCATAAATATTTTTTCAATTGTAATTCAGAGATATTGTTGTTCGTTGTAAATTAATATCATTCGGAAAACCAGTGTTTACTTGTCGTTTTGGGTGCTCCGGTAGCTAGGACATTGCAACTGCGCAGTATGTATTGGCCTATAATCGTGAAATCGTGCTTATATATAACTCTTGCACCCTACAAATGACGCTTGATGCTTACGTCTGTCCGTCGTGTTCAAAATTGTCGAAGATGTCTATTGTATTATTTACATTGCAGCGATGAACGTCATGTTCTGTTCGGCGATAATAGGCGAGCCTATCGTGCGGAGATTCACGGCGGACCGTCCTTTCTTCGTCGCTATAATAGCTGACGAGACAATTTATTTCACGGCCACGCACCGCGGGAATTGATATATTAAACTCAACAAAAATTTGACGACACTAAATAAAACAACTATTTATACATATTTAGCTCTTAATTTAACAAAAACGAGGCCTTAATGTTTGAGGAGTGTCGGTTTTTATTGTTATTATGAAAACATAATTATGTCAATCCTATCAGCTTTATATTTAACACAGTTATTTATGTTATCTGTTGAAGTACAAAGTGCATTTACGAACGATTGTATAACAATTGTTTTAATATTTATTTACAGAAATATATTTATACTAATCGATAATATTTTGTTTTATTTTCGTGACATAAAACTTACATTCCTATTGTTTTGACAGCTGTCATTCATTTTGTCTATGGTTTCAGATTTTTTTTTTAACTTACAGATGTCACTATGTCTATGGTCTTAAAAATAAAAAAAATGGTTAAATATTTTCTTAAAACTTAGTTTTCTGTTTGAAAAAGCAAGTTGTTGTTTTGTTATAATATTACTACATGATATTTTCTTTATAAGTAATAATACTTGTTTTCGCAATTTGCATTTGAAAATTGAAAGTGTGAATTTTTTTATATAATATGTTGAAGGCAAAATAAAAGATTGTTTCATCTTAAAAAATAATTCCTAAAATTGAATAATTAACAACTAAAAGTTAAACGTAAAAATGATTAGAAAAATATGTTAATGTAATCTATACTAAATCGATATTTATGACATATTTGGGGTAAAAATTGAATTCATGAGGACATTTTTGATGATATAATTACATAAGAGACAAGTAGCATATGATATGCTGCGTACGCGCATAAGTAATGATAACTTTGAAAACTTATATTTACTGAATAGGTATACATTAATACATCTACAAAGTAGACTTAAATAAAGCAGTATAATTATAAGGCTAGGTGCATGGAGAAGAACCGCCAAAGAACATCATGAATTTCACATATTAATAATTTTACCTATCGAGTTAGTCATAGTTTTAAGTGAGTTATATTCACTTAATTACTCAAAGCGTGATTTAAAAGATTATTTATTCCATGACGCTCTCGCTTTAAGGATTTTAGGATTTTAAAATATTATTGAGCTGAGCGTAAGCGAAGCTCTTAAGCGTTCATTCTGCTGTTTTACGACATCGGTAATTTTAAAACCTATAGATGTCGTTTTTTAGAATTTGGTACATGGCTAGATCTTTTACTAAAGATGGTTCTGCAAAAAACAGAACGAAAAAAATCAGTCTAAAAAAAAAGTAAAAAAGTTTAGATTCATTTAAAAGACAGATATATGGTTATAATTTTATTGATGATGAACTGATTTTCTTTTCAATTGAGATTCTAAACCGATAGTTGCTGAGCATGTTATAGAGCAATATTATATGCTAAATTTGTTAGCATTAAAGAAGGGGAGGGCGCTCAGCTCAACTCCCGCAGCGCACGACGGCGGATCCTAGTTAATTATAAATTATAATTGCATTCGTTAATAAAGATTCTTCGTCTATTCACTTCCCAAGCTTTGGATATGTGAAGTTTTTTAACACATCGAAAGCATAGCAATTCAATTATATAAAGTTTAACGTTTTAGGTAGTTTTTTATTAGGACAAGTAAACCCATCTATCAATTTATTGCGAGACGTCTTATAAGTAATCTCACACGTTCATTTAGTTTTTCACAAGTTCCTTTCAAGATAAGAATCTTCCAAATCGCACACACTGTTACGTATAATTTAATTACAGCGGCTCAAGTGGAGATGATGAGAGAAGATGTATACCCAGAAATAAGAGCTGACCATCCATTTCTTTGTATAATTATTTTCAAGAATATTGATATGTTCTGGATAAAGTATAGAAAACCACAATATATTTGAATTGTTATTGTGCAGTTGAAGGTAATTTTTCTTATCTATTTAATGCTAAAATTAAAAACTTTGCGTAATAATGAAATTCATTAAAATTATCTATGAATTTTGTTAATTAGTTAAATTGATTCATATAATTAAAAAGTTAGTAGGTAACTGTCTAAGAAAATTATTAATTGTAGTTTTTTAGATTTGAATAGCTTTTAAAATTTATATGTAATTAATGTTGACCAGCTGCCGGTGTCTGAATATTAAACTTGAATAGAAGACGGAGGCTACAAAATTGAATTTGTAAAAAGAATGTTATAAACAGAGCGTTTTCAATTGGTCCAGCATGGAGAACTTGTTCTAAGATATTCAGTAATTGTCATAAAATACATGGTGTAAACCATTCAATACAACCAAACAAATCTGTTATTTTTAGAAAAACCCTATGTCATTACTACCTACCTACCTTTACCTACCTTCATCGTCATAGGTGTATGCCAAGATGCCATCTTCCTACTCACCTCAACTCTGGTTATTTACCAATATTTCACAGTTCATTGAAAATCACTAATCGCACTTTTGAACGAGTCTTCACGTCCGTTTATTGTATAATCTATATCCCTTCTCAATCTATCAGGACAGGCTCAGTCTAGAGATATAACACTTCACCTTGTGTACCAGCACTTCGTGATTTAAGTTTTATGGACGAGTTATTTGATCTTGATGAAAGACAACGTCGTCAGTAAATGCACTATAGTTACAAGAGCTTCTCTTTCAAGTTTTCCTCCATAACTTTGTAAAGTAGACTTTGGGGATTGTGTTTACGGTCAGCTCCCCCCTTTTCTTTAATTGTTTGCACACAAGATGGATGATAACAAAGGCGTATTGAGTCACGTAGCAAGCTTGAAGTCCGATAGAGACTATAATTTTTTTACATCCAGATTAAACTGAAATATTTAAAAACAAACATATTATGAAATATTCACGCGCCGCCTAAATCGATTGTCGGCGTGCAAATTGATTTGCAATATACCAAACAAATCGGGATATTCTCGTTCATATATTGTTAACTAACCGCGACCAAGGTCTTAGTCATTTAATGATATTTTCGTATTATCGCTACCAATCTTGAATGATTTTAATTAGCATCATTAATTTAATGTTAAGTACCTTATTACTTTAACGTGGAACAAAAACAATTTATCACAGAACGAGAAAATTAACACATTCTGTTGAGAAATATCGCGATGTATAGCGGTGTATAAAAAAATAGTGGATTAGAAATATTGATATCAGCGTTTAAATTAATTATTTAATCGATTAAAATAATTAAACAATTATAATTAAGAGAAACTTTTCTTATCAAACATGAATTTTTATTTCGTGCTACTAGTGATGTTTAGAATAAATTCATGTGTGCAAAATTATAATTTGCATGTGGTTCACAGTAATAACTACACGTTTCAAGTGTCAAAAGATAATTTATCATGTTATACCCCTAATAGAAGGATAACTTGTTCGGTTCCGTATGTTTTATGTTTTTTGAATGGATCAAAGAAATCTAAACGTTCTGTGTTCCCGAAAGTCTGGATACCAAGACCGCAGATTCCGCTAAAAGGACGATTGGATCCACCAGCTAAGTATTATACAGTACATCCATACATTATAAAC
Organism: Melinaea menophilus ssp. n. AW-2005; assembly: GCA_918358695.1. Classification (NCBI taxonomy): domain Eukaryota; kingdom Metazoa; phylum Arthropoda; class Insecta; order Lepidoptera; family Nymphalidae; genus Melinaea; species Melinaea menophilus. The sequence continues at coordinate 31,313,272 of OU911038.1, read as the reverse complement.
AGACATATGGGTAAGAAAAATAATAATAAAAACCATTATCACGAATCACTAACAACCAATAAAGGTGTGAGTAGACATTCCAAAAACGATTTAGAATTATACGACAACGAGGAAACAGACAAAACCACGAGACGAACTGCGTCCACGGAATACATGACGGTTAAAGATAAAAATATACTTGATATCCCGCAGTTTTTCTTCGATAAATTTAAACAGTCCTTTGAATTATTTGATAGTAAATTTTATCAGGTAAGATCTTAAGAAAAGTTATTTGTTTTCAAAACTAAACTCCTGTTATATTTTAACCTCAAAGTTTAATATTTGTATGGATGAGTATCTGCCTGTGTATATCAAAGCTCCCAAACGGATGATGAATTTACCCATTTTTTATCGCAAACCTTTTATAATTATATAATTAAGAAGAGATATTTCATGGCTATCTTTGGTTGAAACTATGAATTCGTCTCTAAGATGTTTAGTTTATTCGTTCTGGTATAATCAATATTGAAACCTATATTTTTGTTAATAATGTTCAGTTCAATAGTATGGGTGGCTATTTAAATTAATAATTAATATTTGTAGGCGTCATTTAATAAATTAATAGCGATAAGTCCGGCAAATGGAAGCGAGAACGGTATCAGCTTTGTGCAATCTGGCCTGTTCCTATACATTGGTCTCATGGCGATATCTACGGAGGTAGATATAAATACGAAATCAGAAATTGATTCGTGTTTGATGTATCCAAGTTCTGTAATGGTAAATGTTTTTTAACTCAAAAATTCTATAAAAAACCTCGTATATTAATTGCAAATGTAAAATATTTTTCTCGGAATTAGGCAAATAAAATAAAGAATATTTATATATTTTTTTTATTGTCAGGAAAAAATAAAATTGTTAAAATACATAATAGATTGGCTGCCGTTGTCCGACAATAATTTAAAGTTCCAATGGGTCTCTCGTCTCGTTCTAGAAGATGGTCTGCAAGTGAGTCAAGGGTTTGTGAGTGGTGTTGCCAAGTTTAGTAATTTATACGTGGAACAATTCAACAGCACACATACTAAGGATAATGTTTTTGATACACTAAACAATATGGTAAAGGTCTCCATAGATACTACCAATTATTAAATTTAAAAATGTTAATTCACATTGTCTTCTCCGTGTTCAGGTTGATAACGATACGAGTGGTACCATGAGCGATACATTTATGGAAGATGACTTTTCTGAAGGTTTCTGTTCTATATTTATAAACTCGATATATATAAGGGCCCGATGGCGTGTGGCTCCCACCGTCCTTAACAATACATATCCTTTCAACGATGGCACTGAATCACAGAAATCTGTTCGAATGATAAAACTAAATGACATGATGGGCTACACTGAACTGATCGAGTGGAATGCACAGGTAAAAATCGTATATACAAATACGTACATATTTACTACAAATATAACTATTACTGGACAAAAAATATTCAGATTATATCCTAATACATTGTACAATTATTGAATTTTTTTGAATAATAACAAAGTTCATTTAATAACCAGAAGGGATATACATACATATTAAAATAAAATAAATAAAAAATGATATAATAAAAAGGCAGCTGTTGATTAAACTGGCAAGTTTGATCCAGTTGGTGTGGATTCGTGTGCTTTCTTCACTATTTTCTGTAACCACTTTTCTTGGCTCAGTTTCACATGGGTCGAACTCAGTAAACACTACGTACTTGGCCGGACCACTGGTGACCAGTCGGTTAATAGATACAACCCAGGTCGGAGCTGGTATCTTTCTTCTTCTCAAATACATCAGAAATAAGGTCTCTAAAATGCCAACTAGTGTTACAATCATGGAGTCGCGAATAAACAACAATATGATCGGCGTGTCCGCACTCATCTTGGGCACGATGTAACCGATTTCGGTAATTAAAGTAAAATGGCCAAATAGACTAAAGCATATCAAGATCAGTCGGGTATTATCTTTGACATCAAGAAGAAGAGACGAAAGTGTAAGCAGTACTAAGACTACGGACGGTATAACTATGATGGCCGCGGTCCCGGCCGCCTGTCTTTGTAAGTGGAATGTGTATTGCAACATTGGATAGGTGTTGTTTGGGCAACAGTTATACTTCCCTGGTAAACGTTCATTTAGTACTTTCAAAAGTTTCCAACCGGGAGCATTTTGGAAATCACCACGCAGGATAGGTTTATCTTTATAAAATGTAAAGTTAACTTGTTCTCCAGTGTGCATCCACGAGCCGAAGAAGAGTTCGCAGATTTGGGTATCGTAAGGCCAGAGTCTAAGTTTAGTGCGACATATGGCCGTGTGTGCCAAGTGCGGGACGCAAGTCACCCTTCCAGTGTTATCTAACAAGCAGGACGTGTAGATTTGATCCGATGGGTATAAGCTGGCATCTGCGTTGAACAACGCCATACGCGGTGTCCACACCTCGTGACTCTCAATTCTGGTTTCTTTAATATCGCCATAATCGTTGGGGTTCCAATTTAAAAATTCGTCCTTCCATATTAGAGCGACTAAACTGTGTACAGTCAGCTTTTCTTCTCCAGAATCGAAAGTCATATACTTTAAATCGAATTGTACTTCAACGTTGACGGTCGCCTTATGATCCTTCACGGGTCGATAGTCAGAGCTGGGTCCACATGATATTACATCTGTATGAAGCCGTGCTTCGGCTGATTCCTCTGGATTTTTGGCAGGGCAGTCTGCGAGCACCAGCTTCGGCACGAACAGAGTTAACAAAAACACAATCAAAGCACCGTCACACATGGTTGTTTAGGGCACAATGATATAGATAAATTTAGAAAACAAACACACGCTATGTAATTGATATAGGGTCCCGCCCCCTGCGATATTTTAATATTGATCATTCACAGTCACCACAATTGTTTCTAGGCAATAGAAATCAAATATGCGTCACCCGGTCTAACCCTTTTAATACTTCTTCCTCGAGAAAATTCCATAAGCAACTTGATTACTTGTATGAAAACCACGACTTCGCAAGAGATTTCCAGTAAAATGAATACCGTACGAGTATCGGCCACTCTACCGATATACACTCTTCGAATGACTCTCCTATTACCAGAAAAACTCCAGATGGTATGTTCCTTATGTTTATATATATCCCAAGTCTTTGTTAGACTTTTCCGTAGCGCATTTGTTTCCGATACGGCGTTAGAATTGGGATGAAAAACCCATGCATTGCTTATCAGGTAACAGATTACAGATACATTATATTCTATATTTTTTGTTATATAGATGAATATTTCTCGGCTGGTAGACGCTAAATTGGATAATAACAGTAAATGCGGCGAATTACGACTGTCTCATGCGGTGCAACGACTCATGTTCTGGGCGGAGGCCGGTCGCAACGCCTTCAAGGACGATGGTGATATATTACTGACAGATTTACTAACCAATTAATTTATTATAGGCCAAATGAACTAAGAAGTTCTACTCTTGCTGTTGCTTGGGATATCTTTAATAATTGAAATATTTATTCCAAGGACTGGAGTGGGACGAGACACCGGATGTAGAATTAATTGCTGACCGACCGTATCTATTTTATGTGCGATGGAAGAATGTCACTTTGATGAATGGCAACTTTGTATTATAGGCCAATAGATAAATATATTTTTAACGTATAAAAAAATGTCCAGTCATAAAATAAAAGTGAATCTTAATCATTATTTATGTTTGTATATTGGCTTGAAATAGTCATGAATTTTTCGAAATTTGTTACAAACACCTAGTGACATATTTAACGTATATTAAATATATAATAAAATAGGATACTCTTTATCATTTTCATAGTAAATCATAAAAACAGATTGTGGCTATAATTATCACAATAAATCCAATTTTTAGATTTGTTTTAATGAAATTTGGCGTGCTGTTATCTTATTTTCTAAGTCAACATATAGGATACTTTTATTATGGACAAGTGTCTCATTTTCTTAGCCAGAGTTTCGTGATATGATATAATAAAATGTACATATATATTTGATTTAACTTTGCTATTATTAAAAAAATAATGTCAAAATTATATCATTTTTAAGGAAAAACAAATTAATTAAGAATAAAAAAAACTGGAAACAATTTTAAATTTATGTTAAAGGATAGAAAAATTTTCATTTTAGCGATGTTTATTAATTTATTAAATTATAATACATTTTGAAGGCTGTGTTTGTTTTGTCCTTAACTGTTTCAAGCATTGTAATTTTTTATCAGATAATTAAAAATACTATTGTCAGGTGTCAATCAGTTTTTAAAAGGATAGTAAGATACGTTAATATGTTTTTTTGTTATTTACAGAACTAAAGATACTGGAAATTTAATAGAATAACTCACAGATCGTACTTACTGAGTGTGTCTGTCTGTGTGCTTGTAATTACCATCTGATTGATGGTCCTTGTAAGTTGTAAAACAGAAAATGTTTTTCTGTAGTTTCAACTGTCAATCCTTTTATCATTTTAATTCGTTAAGTTATTGTCCTCTCCATGCCACCAGGAGACTTAATAAATTAAAGTTAGGTGTAGTTTTTGTGTCAAAGGAATGAATAAACAATAAAAAAAAAAAAAATTTCGTTAAAATTGTTTCCGAGATTATCTATGTTGCTTCATATAACTATAAAGTTAACTATTATATATGTATTTTTAAGGGTGGGTTTCTTAAACATTAGAATTTTTTTTTAATCTTTCATGTACTTATAACTCGAAAAAGTTAAACTCGAGTTAAAGATACAAGTTTAGACAGGGAGATAGATATATATTAACTATTTCATTCTTCAATCACATTCTTGACAAACAGAGAGTTTCTGGACTACATTGCTCTTTATATTAAAATTATATTTTTTAGTATTTATTATTTTGTAAGCTATGTTGCCTTATTCATAAAAGTTGTCTTAGTTGACTAATACATATATATATATATAACACATTACCGAATTTTTCATCGATTCATAACGTTAACAAATGTAAAATAAAACAAAAAAAAATGAGATATTTTACACTTATATTTCATTGACACGACTGAAAATTGTTTTTAAATCTTCAACTAAACTAAATAAGCAACGAGTAAGAAAAAGGATTTGTAAAAAATGCAATTTCTTGTACTAAGTACTAAACTACTAAATTAAAATTAAAATATCTTGCATAAGCATCGTCAATCATTACAATAAAAAGGTCAGTGTAGTCAGTCCGTCAGTAAGCTACCACCATATCTGAATGCTGTTCTGCTGAGAAGAGCCGCTCTAAAACTCAACAGTAGCTCTTTTTAAATGAAATTTAACAATATTTGATGTATATTACAATTGTTTAAATAATTAATTAACACGTCTTGTTTTAATATTTATATATTTTGGAATTAAAAAAAACAGTTACATCTTACTAATACTATACATCAGCCACAAAATATAAAGTCAGTGTTGCCAGTATAAATGTACTGTACACATGATACCAACAATAATATCAACCCTGCAAATGATTTAACAACATTTCTATCAACATAAAACGATTTACGATTTAAAACTAATAAAAAAAAGGTCTAACATATTGTGGAACTTTATTATATATGCGTACACTCAAGCCTCACTTACTCACTCAATTTTGGCTTTACGAGTTTGTTTTTATTTCTCGTATTTATAGCGTGTCTGTCACTTTTTTATATAATACTGATATTATAATGTACTTCATCTAAGATTGTTACATTTCTTTTAAAAAGAGCTACTGTTGAGTTTCTGGGCAGCTCTTCTCAGCAGAGTAGCTTTCTGAGCCGGTGGTAGCTTACTTACGGACTGACTAGACTGATCTTTTTTTATTGTAATAATTGCTGATTCAAAAGTGTAGTATAAAAGCCTACTTGAATAGAGATATATTTAATTTGAATTTGTCATATCCGACTGCAGTCTCCGAAGATAACATTCAAACAAAAGATAATACTTAATAGCTTTTTATTTCATATAGAAAGTAACATTATTCAGTGATAAAATAAATAATAAGTGTATATTTATTGCATATTTTCCTTTTGATATTTTTTTGTAAATTTTTTACTATTTTTTGCCAGATGTGACCTAACCGATTGTTTTGTTGTTACTGATAACAAATATGTCGACTATAATTAGCTAGAGAAATTTAAATATTAAATCTGTGTGCTATAAAATGAAAGTGCCCCGGATCTGACATAACTATTCTTATATTCGATATTTTCCATTTGACATATATATTTAAATGGTAAAATATTATTTCAACTTTGACAAAGGGCTGCGAATCAAGCGAGGTTTTGTGGGCGTGTGTGAAAAGAACACGTGGTAGTTCCAACAACACAGATAAGAGGTATTGTATTTTATACACATTCATGGGTGTATTTTTAGTTTATAGAAATAGGTACGTAAAATAACATCTTAAATGAATTACATATATATACCAAAAATTAGGCTACATAATACAATCTAAAAAAATATAAATTAAACTGAACATTGACGTGGACTTATTTCTATACCTTATTTACCAATAGGGATGTACATAAATATTAAAACTATATATACTAGAAAAGATACGATGAAAACACAACTGTTAAGTAAATTTGCAAATTTGATCCAATCTGTTTCAATCGGTGTTCTATCGTCACTGTCGTTAGCACTGCCTTCCTCCGTTACAACTTTTGGCTCAGTTTCACATGGGTCGAACTCGGTAAACACTACGTACTTGGCCGGACCACTGGTGACAAGTCGGTTAATAGATACAACCCAGGTCGGAGCTGGTATCTTTCTTCTTCTCAAATACATTAGAAATAAGGTCTCCAAAACCCCAACTAACGTCACAATCATGGAGTCGCGAACAAACAACAATATGATCGGCGTTTCCGCACAAAGCTTTGGCACAAAATAATCTATTTCATTAAAAAAAGTGAAATGCCCAAATAAACTGAAGCATATCATGCCCAGTCGGGTGTTATCTTTAATATCTAGGAGAAGAGAGGAGAGTGTAAGCAATATTACTACCACGGATGGAACAACTATAATGGCGGCCGGTCCCCCCGACTCTCTTTGCAACATAAACGTGTACTTCAACAGTGTATACGTGGTATTTGGGCAACAACTGTATTTCTTTGGCACGCGATGATTAAACACTTTTAAAAGCTGCCAACCGGCTGGATTTTGAAAATCTTCGCGCGCTACAGGCCTGGTTTTATAAAATGTGAAGTTCACCTGTTCTTCAGTATGCGTCATTGATCCAAAATAAAGTGTACAAAATTTTTTATCGTAAGGCCAGCGTTCGAGTGAGGTACGACATATCGCCGTGTGGGACATCTCAGGGACGCAGGTCACCGTCCCATCATTTTCTAACAAACAAGACGTATAAAACCGTTCCGACTGGTATACTGAAGCATCAGAATTGAACAGTACTAGAGGTGGCGACCATATCTCGTGACTCTCCATTTGGATGTCATTAATATTACTATAATCACTTGGGGTCCACTTTAAGAATTCGTCCTTCCAATTGATAGCAACCCAACTGTTTAGGGTCATTTTTTCTTCAGTATTGTCAAAACTCATATACTTCAGAGCCAATCTTACTTTAACGTTAACAGTGGACTTGTGATCTTTGACGGGTCGATAATTAGAGGGGCAAGAGAATATGTCTTTACGCAGCCTTGCCTCCTCGTGTATATCGACATCACTGTCCGTGCAGTCCCCGTATACGAGCCCGGGCACAAACAGAATTAACAAGAACACAGACATGTTACCTTTACACATGACTGTTTAAATATAAATGAAAAATAACATTGTTAACATCAAACATTGTAATTGATACTGCATCCCGCCCCCAGAGAAATTTAATATAAATTCAAGTCACAATATCTAATGAAACAGACGATTTATTGATATTTAAACTGTATTATATAAAATTGTAACACTACCAAAACAGTATAGATACACTCAGATAATTATTTTATTAAAAAAATGACTGTTACCAGTGAATTGCTTTTCTTCCCCATTTTTGTTTGCTTCTAAATGTTTGTTCATAGTAAAGTACCCTACATGTTAACTATTACAATGTTACCTAATTTTTTTAACGTAAACAAATTTGTTAATATTTATATAATTGTCAGATTTTATATTTTCGTTATATGTATAAATGATTTTAAATAATTTAATAGTTTTTTTTGCACCTATATTAAAAAAAGAGATATTTTAGATATGGACGGTTTGAATCCCGGTTCGGGCAATGTTCCTGTCATTTTTGGAATCATTTTCCCGGCGTCACAAATGCTCTTCCTAATCACACCATAACAAGGAACAACCAACGGTCTTGATCATGATCCAATCACAAATTATTATCTAATTAAAGTGTAATTTCTTTCCAAATATTATTCCTTCTCAAATGAATTGTAGCCCTATTCAACATATGTATATTTAATGTGGGATTCCACAATTCATAAAAATATATCATTAGCAAGGAAAAAATACACCACAAGGAAACATTTCTTATGATTTGTGAATGAGAATCAACCTAGATATTACCAAATATTTATTGAATTATTAAAACATCCCAAGTCCCATAGTAACAATATGTGCAATAAATACAAATGGTAACTTAACCTTTATACATGTGTTTCGAAAAGTAATGATTAAGTGAACTTAGGCTTATTTTATTCAGAGGCGAACAGATGACTTTGTCGAGTCCAAGCGGGGCGATGCCGGTGCGGTGTAAGACTGCGTAGAGGTCGTTCGCGGCAGGCCAATACGGGACGCGGGCGAATATGGCGACCGCTTCGTTCCCACAATCGCACATTAACAGTAATTCGCTGCCTTTTTGACCAAACATAGTCCACTTATCCGCGTTTTGATCATGTAACTCATATTTACCTATAAATTATTTAATATTTTACATACTAATTAGTGTCATTTGAGAAAATTTTATTGAATTCTCAGACAAAAGTATAGGGATATACTCGGAAAATCTCGGATATACTCGGAAAATCTCGGATATGCTCGGAAAATCTCGGATATGCTCGGAAAATCTCGGATATACTCGGAAAATCTCAATTACATATTTATTTATATATTTTCCACTTTGAATCAATACTGATCGCTTGTGTATCAAATGAGTGTCAGGACTATTTTGATATCATAGTTATTGAGAAAAGCCCTTCTGTAAAGACTCTCTCCAACTTAGAATTACACCATTATAATAAGTAATTCTAATTCGAAACTTTACATAAGAAGAATTTGTTTATCAATTCAATTTGTGAGACGGAAATCTTTCTTTGGCAGTTATACAGCTGACCTGAGACTAATGGGGACACTGCTACATATTATTGTGGGTCATGGCCTGCCATTAACCAGCTCAAGGACTATATATTCCAACTCGTTGCATAAGAGTAAACGGGCCAACTGTATATTTCATTAAATACATGATATATTAAAACCTAATCTATAGTACTAGGGGCGCCAACAGACCCTCAATTTTGACTCGCTGCGCTCGCGAAATCTCGGGTGCCGTTTGCATATTGAGCGAAGCGAGCCCAGTGTAATGGCTCATCGTTTTTCATTGACTTTATTGGAATATCAGTTTTTTTACATGATATTTTTCAAGAATTTTTTATTTTTTGACGTCATTTTTCAATTTTTTTTAAAACCATCACCTATTGTGTGTCTTTATGATTGCAAAATTTCATAATTTACCGTCCAGTAGTTTTCGAGTAAATTCGTTACAAAGAATGTGAAAAAGTCTCCAGTAGAACGCTCCGTTCACTTCGTTCGCTTCGTTCAAATATTTACCATAATTATATCATAACTGTTGTTACCTTGGTCATTTTCTGTAATAATAACATTATCCAGTAACCCTGTCTGGTTGTTAGTATCTTGTAAGTAATGCTTCCCGAGCGGCGACTCCACTTCCAGTAGACACTTATTCCATTTTACTGTACCGTTAAAATCACCAAATTTCGCTGAAGCTAGATCCCTTTCCTACATATTATACAGATTATATCAGTTTAGGGAGGCTGTTTTTTCTTGTTATAAACTTACCATGTCCGTGGTGGCCCTGACGTGCAAAATAAAACAATTAATAGCTCGCGGCTGCGTGTACACCGTCATCCAATTGCCAACCAAATCTAACATATTCAGCTTTTCTTTCATAAACAAACACACATTTGATACACACATACATGTGGTTAAAATATTTAATATAACAAATAAATGTATACCACACATCGCAACCAACGGACAGAAAAGAGCCGTTTAATGTTTTGCTTCAAATCACATTTCTTTTATACATTTATTTGAAATCATAACACAACGGTGTGACATTACATCTTATACAAACAGACTTTATTAATACTTTTACCATCTTTATTTAGCTCCGAATTAATATTATCATAAATCATATGTGATAATGTTATGATATATTGCCGTTACAAAATAAAGTATTTTTAATGCATTATAAAGACTTGCAATACTGACAAGAAATACAAAATATTAAAAAAAAAACAAGCTTTAAAAAGTTAATTTTAACTTGGAAATGAACACAATCGAAAGGAGGTTATAGTTAACGAAGTTTCACATTTCACTACCACGGATATTTGAAGCCCAATTAAGTTACAATTACTTGGGGCGCCAACAAAGTGCTGTTTGCATATTGAGCGAAGCGAGGCCCAGTGTATTCACTCATAGTTTCCCATTGACTTCAATGGGATATCAGTTTTTTTTACATCATATAAAAAAAATTTTTTTTTTGAAGACATCTTTTTTAATATTTTTTCTAAACCATCATCTAAAGCGTGTCTTGTTGATTGCAAAGTTTCATAATTTTCCGTCAAATAGTTTTCGAACCAATTCGTGACAAAGAATGTAAAAGTTTCCAGTAAAACGATCCGCTAACTTCGTTCGTTTCGTTCAAAAAGTACTTTTTCATTAAGTATCCAATTTCTAGAGCACTAGATGAAGAATCTGATAAGCTGAGTTAGATAAGGTAAAGACATAATCCTCATGTCATTTAGATGTATGTATACTATATTATATATGTAAATTCTTAATTTTAAATCTAAAATTAAATAAATCTTATTATAATTTTTTAAAGTTCTTAGTTGATCGAAATATATGGAACTAAGATGACTCATTTGCAGGATACATATTGTAATATATACATTGTTAAATTTCCTTTAAAAACAGCAATAGTTGTGTTTCTGGGCGCATCTTCAGCAGAGCAGCATTCCGAGTCGGTATCTTACTCACGGACTGACTACACCTACCTTTTTATGTAATGATTGACAATTCCAAAGTGCGTGTAAAAGCCTATTTGAATAAAGATATTTTGAATTATTTTTTTTAAATTTAAATATGAAACTACACTGTTTTAATCCTGTCTGTAATAAATATTTATCAGATTTTTATGTATATTTTGGTCTTATTTTTTTTACTTCAAAAAATTTAATCATTGCGTGAATAGCAATCAAATCTTTTATAGAAATTTATTTTAAAAATAGATCATAAAAATAATAAAGCTAAAATTTTCTCATAGATTCATACGAGGATTAGCAATTTTGATTTAATTCTTGTAAAATGAAATAAACGAGCACTTTTTACAGCCTACTAGATAGTTTAGATGTATAAATCGTGAAGTCAGTTAAAAAAAGATAAGATAAATAAAAAGAGATCATCTGAATTAATGTAGGTATATTTGATACTTAACATTCAGACGATACATTTAGTTATATTGATATCTAAAGCTTAATATAATTAACCGGTTTTTAATAATTATATATTCGTTAAAACAGGGTCTAACGTTATTCAATATTCGTTGCCGATAACCGGTATATTACGAGAAGCAAAAACATTATATAATGCGTCAGGTTATTATTTATATTTAAACATAACAAATTTATAAATTATATATAGTTGGGAACACTTTTTGCAATACACCTTAATTTGAGCATATTAATTTTTATTTTCGAACGTTTTCATGGACGAATTTCAAAACAATACTATTCAACTTAAATTGTAGGTTACTGAAAATACGTTTAGCATTCCAAATCTAGTATTTTAAAATATTTTATATTTTTTACGGCAAGTATAGTTATTTGTTGAAATTTAATAATAAAACAAAAAATACAACAATTATTAACATTACACAATTTGACAACTTATTTTTGGTACTACAACATATGTTTCTTGTTTTATCTGTGGCATTGTACAAACAATATTTTTATTCAAATAAAACTATTTATATAATTAATATTATTAACAGTGATAATTCTGATATTCAGTAGAGTAATCAGATATAAATTTAATATTAAATTCGATACAGTATCATCAAAGCCAAAGCTACCACAACAATTAATATAGACCGCGTAGTGAGTGTCATCGCTTCAATGCCATGAATAATCTCTTTTAAATACTTCCCTATTGCAAAATGTGATGCTTATTTAATCATTAAAGCATATTCATATAACATATTTGCCTAAATGTTAATTTTATATAACTACTTATACCTACAACACTAACACTGCATTCATTTATTCTATTCCTCTTTTAAAATAAAACTAAAAACAAAATACAAATAAATGACATTCAATAATTATTGTTTAATAAATAAAATAGATTAATAAAAATAACTATAAAATTTTATAAAATATAAATAATAATATTATCTCTTTAGGCTTACATCCGTAAGGTGCGTGTTGGTGGTAATAAGTAGTCAGTTGCCCATTTCACTTACATTTAACGTTAGACTAACTTGTTAACAGTTCACGTGTATTTTGGAATACTGGCCCCTGGAAATAAGAAATTAATTAAATTTACATATTATATATCTCATTCAACCAATATATAAGCTAATTAATGAAGAGGCGATGGTAATTTTAATAATAGATTAGTGTTTATTTGCAGAAATTTATTTGATTGAAAGTATGAGGTGTAATTACAATATTAACATTCTATAAGTCGACTCACTCGTTATTATAAATACTCCTTGACTAGTATCATAACATTAAAACTTGTAATAGAAACTTTCATTACTGCAAGACAATTAACTTAGGTTTATTATATTCTGATAATGATTCTTCTAATACGGTATTACACAATGAATATATACGATTAGGCTAGTTAGGTCTTCCGTAGAACACTTAAAATTGATGGCTCATAGCAAGTTCTTTCAATACTTCATGCCAAGCTTCCTAAAAATCTATTGACCTGCGAGAAATATATTTTTCTTAGGTTGGTAGCATTTATTTATCAAATACATTATTACATTAAAATTATATTGTGTTCATATAGTTATTATTTGAAAATGTATGTATGAATTATTTGTATGGTACATTCTATATGTATGGACAGCAAAAGTATTCTTTCTATTATATATTCATGAAGTAATGAAAGATAACATGTTTATTACTATCTTATAAATAACTTATATACTCTTCACAGCTGCAAGTCAAATATTTTCTAATACACATATAATTTTACAAGTAAAATAGAGAATGATGGAACACGAGGAAAATATTTGAATATGGTAATAAGAATAGGCAAAACTTCACTTAAAAATGTTAATAAAACATTTAAAAAACTAATTTACCGATGAATGTTACCTAAACACTAAATTAAAATAAAAAAAATACAATTAATTCTTAAATGTAGTAACATTTTAATGTCAACAATATCAATAAGCCTCCTCCGATATTACAATCATCTACCACTATGTTCAATTTAAATTTATAAATAAAAATATAATTGTATAAAAGTGTTAGTTATATTAGTGAAATATTGGACATTTTTTTATCTAGCGGTCTAAATAACAACTTGAATTTCCAACAATATCACCGGTATTTGGTCACCACATAATCAATTAACGGAGTGGTTCGTCAAAATACTATTGACATCACGTTGTAAGTAATGCAATTACAATTTATATTAATACAATAATTATTTTAGTGATCTAAATTCAAAAGGTAGAGGGGAATCATTAAAAAGCATGTGTTTTTTAATTTCTTACATTTCTAGTAGTGGACGTTTAGCCCTAAAAAATTGTGATATATTATTGTGTGATTAAAATTAAAAATAATTGTGAAATGACTTTTAATTTCCATTATTAATAAAAAAGATATTACTTTATACAATAATATAATGAGACAAATGTAATTAATTCAATAAAAATCATATTTTTTTTAATGTGATTACAAGAATGTTTATCTAATTTCGTTATTGTGTTTCAAAATGAAGATAATGTGAGATTAAAATCATATAGTAACATATTTTTTAACTATTAACAGATAATCAATTAATTATGTTATACATACAAACAAACATTTGATATTATTAAGAAATATGTTTTATTTATAATATTTTATTCTTTAAATTAATTAATCTCCCAAATTGAATGCTTCAACCTCTTTAGAGACGAGGTGTGAGAGAATAATTTAATTACTGATCCTCTTCAATTCATTAACTTGTAGGTCAGCGTGATGTAATACGTTAAGAAAAACTTCTATATCAATGAAGTGGAAAATCTTAATTAATAATAAATTCTAATGTGTATTGAAATTAAAAAATATAAAATACCTGCAATAATAAAATTAGGAAACATACATTTTCTTTAAAAGGATTAAAAATAACCAATGTGACAATTTTTTAAAGTATATAATGAAAGCACAGAGCTCTGAAATATTATTAACACTATACCTACCAAGTACTGGTCAAAATGACCGTTCTTAAATCACATTTTCAAACATTATAATATTGATATCAAACTACGTGACAATTCTTAGAATATGCATATAATATTTTCTTCACTTTTTACTTTTAGTTACTTGTATTATTACCTGCGTTATATAATAAAATAATTTTTAATTACTGGTCAATTTGACGGCGTGCGGTAGGAACAGGTATACAAGAATTGTTGGTAGGTTTAGTGTTAATAACATGCCCCTAAATTTGATTGTCTGTTAAATGACTTTGAAGTCTTGTCTACGTATAAAATATTTTCACAGAATGCTCCAACCTCGATACATTTTTAACTAAAATATTACAGCAAAGTAAGGTTTAGATCAATTGTTACTATGCAATGATATGGTCACAATGTAAAACCATAAAGGGTATTATTATATACATAGTAAAATAATAAATCAGATAAATTTTATACAATTTACTTCAGCTTCTATCTTCTTACACAATGTTATATTTTATAGATCGTCCAAAATTTATGAGTTTCAATTCATTACACTATTTATATGATGTTGGTTATTATATGATGTTGGTATTACTGAATTAAAATTCACTAAAGTACAAACCAACATTGAATTGTAGAATATTAATGTTAGGAATAATTTCTAACGTAAATCTTTATAGTTTTAATACAAGTAATAGATTTAATTAAATTTTTAAATGTTAAGTATGGAAGAATGCTAAAGATCTTAAATAATCACTCTCTGAACTACACATTTTAGTATAACATTTTCTAACTGATGACTAAAGTATCATATATTTGTAAGTGTAAATAAGTCACATTGGTTTTACCATTCAACTTATATTAGGCTACTTAGCCTGTGTATTACAATGCTAGCAACTTAAATAAGCAATGTCAGAATACTTAAATATATATACCACCCCTTTGCACTTTTAAAAAACACTTTTAATCATAAAGGAAGCCTAATACAAATTTTTAACCACTTGCACGATTGAAAAATCGATGATGATTAAAGCAAACATTTTCAAATATAACTATAATTATTAATGAGAAATTCCATAATTAACCCCACCTGTGTTGAGCCCCGTGTTCTCCGAGGCTGAGACACCGGGCGCTGGCGCCGGCATTGGCATCGCGATAGGTGGCGCCTGCTCGCCCGCCGGACGCCCTTCTCCTCCCGGCTGCATCGTCACCGGCTGGACCCCGTCGGAATCGTCGCGTTCTAAGGTATGATAGTCACCAGACTCCTCCGGTGGACGAGGTTTACATTTGCCGCAGCAGCAGTTACAACAACAGCAAAGACAGCAGCAAAAGTAACATCCAGTTAGGATACCGCATATGACGCACAATGCCTTGCACCAAGTACTTGTGACGGCAAAATAGGCGTTAACATTTTCTTCTCCAAATTGTTCCGCTATATACAATCCGAGCGAACCATAATTGTCATAAATATTCCTCTTCGTAATATCACTTAGTATGGTGTGAGCCCGGTTGACTTCCTTAAATTTATCGGAGGCTTCTGGGTTATTAGGATTTTTATCGGGATGGTATTTCAAAGCTAATTTACGATAACTTTTCTTAACATCGTCGGCCGTTGCAGTTTTGGGCACTTGCAAAATTTGATACAGACTATCGCCCGCAGTCGATAATTTCCTTTTATCCATTTTAGCACTTGTACTTTAGATAGTGCTTGTAATAGTTGTATGGTTAACAGCGTTATTGATAATTTAAACGACCATTAGACTATCTTAATTCTTAAACGCCAATCGCAATCTTAATAAAAAATACGATTACGATTAACGATACACAGTTCCAGAATATCAAAAGTGATCCAATTCTAAATGAAAAATGCAGACTATAACAAATAACTAGGTTTGACAACTTACACAATTAGAAACACAAATATTTATCTTAGGATAGGAACACATTTAAAATATGAAAAATCAATTTAGTTTTTATTAATTTATAAATATCTTTTTAATAAGTCTAGTCTCTGAGATAAATAAAAACAAAGGCTTCATGCAACGACTGCTGCAACCGCAAATGTTAAAACTTTTAATAATTGTCTGGCCAAAAATGTGTATGTGTTAAAACTTTTATTTTAATAAAATACAGACTGCAGCTCGTGATAGTTCAAAAAGGTAAAACAAATAAAGAAGAATTTTATAATGTAATGCGTAGTTACTCTTGTCTAACCTTACCTTAATAACTTAAGTTCCGGATAACGAATCGGCATAATTTTATACAGAATTTGCCTAATTATTATAAGATACCATATTGTAATAGTAATAGATATTTAGACACTTCGAAGCCGTGTTTCAAACCATACGCACTTATTATGTTTTATATTTTATATCGTAACATAAATAAAACTATTTAACCAAGATAGCCATTTTCCTTCAATCTGCAAATGTTTGGCAAATATCCGCTCTTTCGTACAATGCTGTGCGAAATAAATATACGGCAGAATCAAATAAATTGAACCTTTTTTGAAAAACCTATATAATATAATTGGTTTTCGTATTAAAAATTAAATTTGCAATTATGTTTTTTCTTTGTTGCAAATGTTGTCATACAATTCCACTAAAATGAATATAGCTAAAATGGTTGAATGCAGTATAACGGGATGCTAAAAGTGGAAGTTAACGAAAAGCTTCGACTCCGTCTTTATTCTATTATTATACAATTAAGGATAAATATTGTTTAAAATTAGGCTCTATTATATTGTACAATTGTTCAACACCTAATAACAGTTCTACTTAGTGATGCATCAACATAATTTTAAAATTCTCGCCCAACTTGTATATTATGTTTATTTTTTTACTTTAAATGGCCAAATGACTACTTGAGAAAAACTCGTTCATCTTACAAAACCCAAGACATACTTAGTGTAGTACATACATATAAAATGAATTCTTCTGACTGACTGTTTTATTTAAGCTCAGTTTAGATGCTAGGGTTAGCAATCTTTAATTCTTAATGTAAGTTTTTTCTACGCTTTAGACCGTTACTCTCCAAAGTGGTACCGGTGGACCCCAACCAAAAAATGGGGATAACAAATTCGTAAAAGGTGTCCTTGAAAATTTACTTGCTTTCGATAGTGAAGAAATAAAATGTTGGTCTGACCTATTAATGTAGGCGGATAATATTTTTAGAAATTCCGACTGTGGCCTGTAAAAACTGATATTTTCAACTTTCTTTTTTGGCTTTAACACAATTAATAAATTAATCAGTTTTTTTTCGAAAACTATTCTTTACATTTTTTGTGGAATTATGGAAATACGGTAGAACTGTAGCTGTGGAGGAGGAGGACGAGCTACGGAGACCAGCAAATTTTTAAAAGTAGCCTATGAAAAAAAAAAAGTCTGGGAACCTCTGCTTCAAACTACTAAAGTACTAAACTTACTATCATGATAATATGAAGAAAATAGGGAATGGTGTTGTATAAAAATACAAACATTTAAAATTTATTATTTGGGATGTTAATTTTCAAGTTTTGGAGCATTCTCTATCAGTTACCTACCGACTATAGGCAATCTTAAGCGTATATAGCTGACAGTTGTTGATTGTTGACACTTGACTTGGGTCTTGAGTTTTGACAGACGGCAGTTCAAACAGTTACGAATTGATACCAATAGGACCACAAATAAATAGTTATATAAAAATATATTTGTCTTATCGTTGTGATTTATAAATGCTTAATTTGCGTGTAAAATAAATTATTCTTAAATAAAATATGTAATTGCAAATTGGGGTTTAGAAGTGTTTAATTTGAAGTTGCACGACAAAGTATGAACTTTACAATGAAGAAAACTCGTGGACTTTTCCAAATATATCAGAGGCTTCTAAATCGCCGTCCTTATTTGGTACAAGCCATTCAAACGGGAACACTTATGGGAGCCGGTGACATTATTTCCCAAACTTTAATAGAAAAAAAAACATTTAATGGTATTGATTACAAAAGAACCTTACGATTTTCTTCTATAGGGTTTTTCGTTGGGGTGAGTGTCTTAAAAATGTCTTTTAATCAATTACATAAAGAAATGTTAATTCAAGCTTATTTTTATTATTTCACCAGGGTCCAGCATTGAGAGTCTGGTATGGTTTGCTAAATAAACATGTGGGATCCAGTGGGAAAATGGTTGCAACGAAGAAAGTTTTTGTCGACCAATTTATATTTGCCCCTACATTTCTTTTATTTTTGCTAGTTGCATTAGGTGCCATGCAAGGCAAGTCCTATGATTCTATCAAAAAAGACATAAACTCCAATTACTTTGATGTATTAAAAACAAATTATTATGTTTGGCCGTGGGTACAACTAGTTAACTTTTATTATATACCTCTCCAATACCAGGTGTTACTTGTTCAATCGGTAGCATTATTTTGGAATACTTACCTATCATGGAAAACTAATCACAACAAGTTGTTAGAATAAATGCAGTATTGTTTAACAATATGCAATTTAATAAAGCAAAATGTTTTAATTTTGTAATTTTAATAATTTTTTATACTTTGACATAAGTTTTAATATTAAATATTAATCTTATATTAGTTGTTATCAGTTATTTGCAAATGTACTAATTACCAAATTAAATAATGTTTTTTTTTGTTACTACTAATTATAATACACATTTTGTTACGTCTTAATTGTTTGAATGTTATGAAACCTGAAACTTAATTTATAACCTCGAAAGTTATGTATCAAGTAATTTTCTTTACTCTGTTTTCTTGGTTATTATTTTGTTCATGTTACAGACAAAATTACAAAAAAATGTTTTGGGATATTTAAAAAATAAACATGTAATTGGAAAAACTTTTATTTATTGGTTGTTTTTGCCCGGATATACTTGTATTTCTTTTTTAATTTGGTCCCATTCAATTTATCAACCTGGTCCAAGGTCCAGGGTATCTTAACAGGCTGTCTGTCTAATTTGACGCTTATCTTGAATAACGGGAACGCGTTGACTTTCCCGTTGAAATACCTCGAAATCATTTTGGATATCCCATCATTGATAACGTATTTGCTATCGACGTCCGGTAAATTTTTGAAATATTTTTCCATAACCTTTTCTATTAATTCCATATCATTTTCTTTTGTTTCTAAAGCAGAGGATATACAGACAACAGTTATTACCTGGGAAAAGAGTAAAAATATTAAAATAATATATTTTATAAGTCACGAAAGGTTATATTAAATATTTGAAGTTTCGTTCAAAAATACTCACCAGGATTGTTATTTGTGTAAACATTTTCAGTTTAAAATTTTATTTTGATTTCATGAAAATTTTAATTACATAGAATTTAATTAAACATTAAAAAGTCAATCCCATAATCCATTACAATAAGTTAATTTCACGGTGAGAAATTAACAAGTAGGTAACGAGATAAAAAGTTCATTATTTTTTAAGGTTATTTGTCATATAAAAACATTTAATAATCTTAAGTTCTTAAATAGGATATAATATAATGTTAATGAAGACTTACATATAAACTTCATTTGTTGTGATATGTCTGTACAGGGAGGTCTAAAATACCTCTTGGCGTGATTCCCCTCCGAGAGAAGCCCAAGGCCGCCGTTAACACACACAGACCGGCTTCAATAGTTCTCTTCCTATCTGAATCGTTGCCAAGAGCCGGATTAATCTCTACGAGATCGATCGCCCTGAGCCGGCCGGTTGATTGAATTATCTCCATTAATTTAATAGCCTCTCTAAGTGTTAGACCCCCACGAACTAAGGTAAATTTATTCCTTAATAATAATTGTATTTTTTTGTTATTAAATCTCGAGTAAAACGTCGAGACAAGGTATGGTAAAATAGTATTTGTATCATAATATAGTATATGACATTTACCAGAAGTACCCGTACTGGGAGCTTCCAAAGAATCCAATGAATCTATATCGAAGCTGACGTGAATCGGTTTGTTTCCTTCAGGATCAAGGCTCTCTAGTACATGGTTTATTGATTTGTGTATGCCGTAACTATAAACAAATTATATTGATTATCAAAAATTATCAGTGTAATTTTCTAAACACTATTTTAATATTGGTCATCTCGCCAGCCACGGTTTTCTTTTTCTTATTATTAACTAAATATTAGAGACCGGCTTATCGAATTGATTGCGATGGTTCTAGTTTTGTGTAGTAGACGTTTGTGAAACAAGGAATATAGAAAAAACCCGCTGATTTTGTTGTGTAGTTCTTCTCAAAGCAGGGCGCGTTTGGAACCTTTAATTTTAAATTGGACAATTTTTTTACGGAAGGTCTTAATTCGAGAAGTATGGTATCTTAAATATTCTGACACTACACAAGTGACTTATATTGTTTCAAAGTGGAAAAGATATAAATAAACAAAAAAAATAAATACTCCTCTATATCTTCCATTGCGAACGCTGGTACATTGTATTTCTCTATGGCCAGTCTTTCGTACTTGTCCACGGATCGTAGACCAATGTATCCGAGATTTTTTATCGAAAATCTATAAGTCGAATATGTATATAATTTAAAATTTCAATAACTTTCTCTATTCTTTGACAAAAATCTGGTAAAACTTAAATGGTATCTTACTTTGGAACTTGCCAATCCATGGTGGGCAGATAAGGCCAATAGTCTGATAGTTCTTTAACAAGTAATGCTACTGGCATGCCATGCACGGAACCTGACTCCGAGGTCTTGTTGGTGTTGATGTCTGCGTGAGCGTCCACCCAGATGAGGATCATGTCCTCGTTTACTTTGAAATGCCCGTCAACGGTACCTTTTAAATACTAGGTCGATAAGTAATAGAACTCTTAGCAAATAGTTGTTGAAAAGAAATTAAAAGTATTTACAGACTTTTTGTTACTATTATTTTTGTTTGTAAATATTTTTAAATTAATTATATAAATGGCATACCGACTCCAATAGAATGGTCACCGCCAATCGTAACAGCTATTCTCTCGTCTTTTAAGACCTGTGTAACTCTGTTAGATAGATTTCGATTGCAAGCTGACACCAGTGGAAGGTGCGCCATGTTGTCAACGTCCACTGACATCTCGGAGGACGGAATCTCAATATCACCATAGTCTTTCACGTCCAAACCATCTAACAAGGATAACTAAAGATATATTTCGAGTAAAATGTGAACAACTTTAATATTGATGCTAAGCGAGTGACAGAAAAAAATTACAACCTGAAGCTACATAGCAACAAAAGTAAGCCGACGGACACAGAAGGATAGAATTTAATTCATTTTAAATAAACTCACCAATCTCTTTTAAATGCTCAATTAATCCAGCCGATCTTAATGCTGCGGGAGCTACACTGACCCCATACTTTTTCTGACCTTTCTCGAAAGGCACTCCTATTATGCCTACCTTCTTTAAGGGCTCCCATTTGGTCTTCTGACTCATATTTCTTAAAAAGACTTTAACAGAATTCATGTTATTTACTATAATTAAACACTTAGGTTACTAAATTCGTAGCTCGCACTAACAGATAAGTTCAACGTAATAATAAGAGATAACATTTATGTCAAAGGTTAAATTTTTATAATTTCTTACATCATATCTAAATGATGGAGCTTGTGGAGAAATTATGTAATATGAAATGCTTACCACAACAAATATTAATATGTAATAACTGTTAATGACTGTTTGTAGTTTTAAGTAGCTCCATATATACCAAGAAACGTGTATGGTAATATTAACTTCAAAATAAGCGAGTTAATTTCCTATTTATTAGTTAACTCTTAATAAATCATCAGATCCAGATGTGTGTTTTAATGACTAATTAAATATTTTTAATAAACTAAAACATCTTGTTACAGAACCATTTTAATGAAAAATATTGAAGTATACATTAATAAATTGCTCGATATTTCCAAAATACCATTATTACCGATTGGTTCCGCTGTAAACTGTACAATAGAATCCAATTTAGATTTCTCAATCCATGCTATGTAGGGACTAATAACTGTGAATATATTGTAGTGTATTTTTGACTTATACTTCAGAGACCCAGATGGACTTGCTGCTATTCCTACTATCTCATTACCATATAATATGGGACCGCCTTCTCCGAATGGCTCATCGTAAGTGATTGGGGAGTACTCAATACCACAAACACAGTAATACCACTTTGGATTCTTACAGGCCACCTGATGATACGTCTGCTGCTGTAATACGACACCTTCCGAAATCTTCAAATTCCCAAATCCCACCATGACAAGTTGCTTCGATTTTAATTCAGACGCATAATAATTAGATAAAACGGCACTCTCAAAAAAATCTTCCAGAATCGGTAAAACTGTATATACGAGTCCAATGTTGCTGTGCATTCGAGATATATTGAGTTCATTTTCGTTAATATCAAATATATAATCGTTGTGTAGTTTTGTGGATGCAACTTGGAAGATGCTGTTGTTATTTAACTGGGAGTGGAATACAGCGGTACCCACTGACACGTAAAGCGGTTCAGGAGTTACACAAGCACCTGAGCTCAATATCACTCTTCTATCAATTACTATTCCAGTACAAATACATTCCTTTTCATGATTCAAAATCGCTGCTATGTAAGGATATTCCTCTGCCAATGCCTCAATGGTTTTCCAGTTACTCGGGTCAGTTATCACGTCTAGTGTTAAACCACCATATAATATAGAAAATAAGCAAATAAAATAAAATATAAATAACATATCAATCAGTGAACGGTCATTTAAAATCAAATAAAATCATGGTAAATAGGTTGATGTTTATTTATTATTTTCTGCTCTGACAATTATATGTCACAGAAGAAAACAGAAAATACGTTTAAAAATACAGATTTTTTCTATTGGTCATTTGATGTTTTCTGCAAAGCAAACATTCTGTTCTTTGCGACTTTACAATGTGGTAGTGCTGAGTTGTAGTCATCTGACTGCAGCTCATATTGGACTGGCTCTACCGGGGAAGGACCAAACCCTTACAGACGATCGATGTGTAGTTTCGAAATTCATTTTGTAATGTTTCGGCAGTGAGTGAGAGAATCCAGCAGCCCAACTCTCCCCCCCCCCGCCAAACATGAATGCGATGCCTCTAAAAAATATATCCAAGGACGGTACCGGCTTTGATGAAGCCGTAGAACTTCTTGCCGAGCAAAATCGGGGAAATGGTTTTAGGATTTTCTTCGAGCTACCCGTCGCATCAGGGGCGGGCAAGGCATTTTGTGTTTTCAGAGGGCAAACAACAACTCAACACAGTGACACCCCGCTGCACTCTAAATGTGGAGTTTTACAACATCCGGGGATTTCATTCTAACCTAAACGCCATCCACTATCACCTGGAGACCTTGTTCTTTTTGATGGAGACTCAGATATCTCAATCTCTACCTATCATACCCCGGGTATAAACTTGAACATTATTTTAAAATACACGCCGGGGTATCTGTGTTCGTAACAGTGGATATCTGCTACCGACGCCTTCAGAATTTTAATGATAGGGATCTGTCTGTACTCTGGCTGCGCATAGATATAGGTGATCATATCAGAGTCTAACGGATAAACGGATTAACTCTTGGGCCATGTCCAAGTTAAGATTGATGACCTGCTCTCACAGACCC
The DNA here is from genome assembly GCA_918358695.1 of Melinaea menophilus ssp. n. AW-2005. Taxonomy (NCBI): domain Eukaryota; kingdom Metazoa; phylum Arthropoda; class Insecta; order Lepidoptera; family Nymphalidae; genus Melinaea; species Melinaea menophilus. The sequence goes on along the minus strand of OU911038.1, from coordinate 31,289,004 downwards.
TATCTGCTGAAGAACTTTAACGTCCCTACGCGTTAAGCACTACAAGTCAGCGGATAGGGATGGAAACAGGTTATTTTTTTTGCATTTTACCCATGGGAGCCGATTTGTTTCCCTTCCAATAATTCCAGTGACTACGCTGCGGCTGTTGCTGATGTGATACTTGTGATTATGATGCGTCTGTTAGGGCTGCAGCAGCCGTTAACCGATAGGCGTAGCAGGTTTGGGCTAAAGCGACTGTCACTAAGGATCCGAACTCTTAGAGTTCGGAAGAGGAAATATAATCGTTCCTCCAGATTCTTCGAACGGCAAATTGCTAGAGTAAAGTTCAAGCATGTCGTCAATATCGGGGACATAAGATAAGACACTTGAAATGCGCAAGTTCTGGGCGCTATCCAAAGCCATTGTGGGTAACTTTTGCCAGCCCTCCCTACCGCTCTTACACACGGTGAATAACTCTTTGACCCATACGGTAAAATCGGCTTGGGCACTCTTATTGCTTCAAATTCGACTATGGATGACCAATGGAAGACATCGCCTACCATCCCACGATGTTAAGCTCAATACCAGAAATAATTTTCGAGTAAAAAACACGCAAGGTTCTATTTTCCATGGATATTCACAAGTCGAGTGGGCCAGATGCCATTTCCTCAATGGTGCTAAGAACATGTGCCCATGAGTTGATTACAGTGCTAATGCGTTTATTTCGCCACTCCTATTTTAAAGGCGTAGTCTCGATCTCGTGGAAGCGTATCCTTGTCCAACTGATCCCTAAAAAAGGTGATAGCTCGAACCCAGCTTACTACTGACCTATCATCATTACGTTTCTTATCTCCAAAATAATTGGAGAATGGAGAGCATCATTAAGAAACAACTCCTCAAGGATTGGCCAGTTGATCAATGACCGGCAATATGGCTTTAGCCATAGTCGATCGGCCGGTGATCTTCTTTTACAAGGGAGTAGGTCTGGAAACTAGACTGGATATGGCGAAAGCCTTCGATCGTGTATGGCACAAGGGGTTTCTTTCGCAGCTTCCTTCCTATGGCCTTCTCAAGAGTTTTAACAAGTAGATCATCAGATTTCTCACTTCAGTTTATGCGCGGACCCCAAGTCCCTGAAGGCTGGTTTTCCCTAAAGCTACGTGCTATCCCCAACTCCATTCTTTTTACACATCAATGATATGTTATCTCTAACATACATTGTTATGTGGATTTACTGAGGATGTGGTATATTCCGGCCGTTCTGGGTTCGGGAAAAAGTCAATGAGTGCCGATAGAAACTGGTCTCTTCTATAGAAACATCCCTGGGGATGGTCTCAGAGTGGGGTGAACTAAACCTTCATTTTAATTTTCAAAAGATACAAATTTGCGTGTTTGCTACGAAAAAAAACCACATTTGACCTATCGCCGCTCTTCTAGAGTATTCCCTTCATTGCCTCGCCAAGTATCAAAACTCTGGGCCTCGACATTTCCAGCGACTGTCAATTCCGTGGTCACCTGGAGATCAAGGCCAAAATTGTCTCCATGAAATGGGTGTGATCAATAAAGCGCGGCAGTATCTCAAGCCTGGTCAAAGGTTTGCGCTCTATAAGGCGCAAGTACTTGATGCTTGTCGCCGAATATCGTCACCACACAGCACGTTACCGCCTGCAATACCATTCCTATCACTTGGGTGCATGACGATCTCCTACCGTGCGGTTTTCATGGATTTTTCTTGCACTGATTACTAAGATGTAGAATGAATTCGTATGTGTGGTATTTTCGGATCGATATGATATGGATAGTTTAAAAAAAAGACCTACAAGGCCGGCAACGCTATTGTGACTCCTTGGGTGTTGCAAGAGTTCGTGGGCGTCGGTGATCACTTAACATCAATCGCACGCTCGTTTGCTCTCCTAGATTTAAAAAAATTACTTCGTCTGCTCGTCTCTCTTGACTTATAAGATAAATTTTCGTTGCTTTATATTTTAACAAAACGATTTCATTATTATTGAAGAAATCGCTGGCAACTATTTAGGTATATAGAGAAATATTAATGCACTTTATTTTAGCTGTAATTTTATGCTGTCATAATAATAAAATAATAATTCTTGGGACGGTGTATCATTTTGAACAGCAATACTCCGTACTTTTAAGTAACAGATTCCATGCCAGTCCTTGATACAAGAGGATGTTAGCTTTAAATATTTAGCATTAAAGAACGCTTTTATACTGATACACATTTAAGATAAAAAAATAAATTGACCAAAAAATTTATTTATAAATCATTGATGTCACAAAATAAAATTACCATTTTCCATCCTTAAATTTTTCACAGCACATGCGTTATATAATAAAATAACTTTTAATTACCGGTCAATTTGACGGCGTGCGGTAGGAACAGGTATACAAGAATTGTCGGTAGGTTTAGTGTTAGTAAACGTGCGAGCGCGAGTATTTCTTTTTTGTATCTGACCTTTAAAAATAAATTAACCATTTATCTTATCTTTTGAGATAAAATAATATAAATAAACCCTTTCTGTCACGGAACCCTAAAAATTTATGAAAATGTTATTCAGGTCATAAAATAGAAGAGAAAAGCTGCAATAAAATGTTTTATAGCTCGCAGACAATTAATGTTATCCTGAAAACAATGTGTATTATTAAAATTGTTTTTTTAATCATATTTCATGGCAAGTTATTGAAGTCTTTTAAAATGTACATTAATATTTTAAGTAAATTGCTTTAATAAAAGTAAATTGTTATTAAATTTTAAGCTTTGGACATTTTTATAACGGCGGACGGGGCGTGTGAGGATATTTTATGTTCGAACGTTTACGACCCGGTCTGTGGAATAGCCACTGCTCCAAACGACAGAACATTCATTAAAACATTTCATAATATATGTTATTTGACAATAATTAAGTGCCAGTTTCCTTTTGCGAGTAAGTTTCTTGAATTAATGTCTACTTGGTTACTTACTGGTTCGTTATTAATTTATTACAATAATATGTATTAAAGATATCGCACAAATACCAAAAGACGTCTGCAATATTAACTACGACGGTGTAAATAGTCGTCGGCTCGCGGATTTCAGTATCGTGGGGGCACACCAAACCTGTAACCATACGTGCCCCACATACTGTCTGGATATTTATGAACCCGCGTGCGCCCAAATCTGGACTCCCAACATGCAGTCGTACGTGTATAAACCAATGATTAATCACTGCCACATTGATTTATACTCTTGTGTTGTTGGAGTCAGTAAGTATTATAGATATTCTAACTAACAATTTATCAGTAAGTAGGTTAAGGTAGGTAGGTAGGAAGGTAGGTAGGTAGGTAGGTTCATGTAACTCGATGTAACGAAAAAATGCGTCACGATGAAGAAACAAAGAGAGAAAGGAATAGAAGACATGCTGCTGTTATTGTGCCATATATTGCCCAATCTTTAAGCTAAAGTGAGATATATATTGAAGTTTATATTTTTTTACACTTAAAAAGTATCACTACTATCTAGTATTGAGACTTTTGTAAAATTGTTGGTTTAGGTAAGATTTTAAGACAATATAAGCGGTTTTATATAAAAATACAAATATTTCACATTAAAGTATTAAATAATAAACCTTATAAGTATCCCTACTTCTGATACTCTATATCCATCTCAATCTCTCAGCTACTTTTAGTTAATTTCACTTCTGGCGTGAGAATTGCACACACACATTTTTAGTATATTTTTTTTTATATTTTGTTAAATATTTTGACCAAAATGTCGTTACAGATGTCACCATTCAGCCATTAATAGGTAAATGTTATAAAAATCCATCTGCACTTAACTTTATGTTCAACGTGGCTTCACTGAAAACTCTTAAGCTACTCGACGAGCCCGCCCCCCATCACCATAATACGAAAGGGACCAGGCGAACAAATGTGAACGTGATAATTCAAAAGGAGATTAAAGACTTCAAACAAAAACTGGAAAACCTCATTCGAGATACAGTATATCCATACAAATAATCAAATAATAATAAATAAAGAAAAACACCAATTTTGTACCATTCAATTTGTACATTCACATGTACCGACATCTCACACCCACAAAGCGCCGAGATGCAAATAATGTTAACAATATCTTCAGCATCCCACTTGAAAAATTACTAGGATCCGCCAACCGTTCGCGGCGGGTGTTGGGCTGAGCCCCTCTCCTTTCTTCTTTTCTTGATAACTTTTGAATGGCTAAACATTTTTTCAATCTGTTTTCGCTATAACATCCGCGTTCGGCTCAAACGTACATGAGAAAATTTTTAGCTAATTATCTCGTCGCATTCTGGAGATAACAAAGATCTCCGATAAGAGCTTCGCTTACGCTCAGCTCAATAATATATTATTAATCATTTAAATTATCCTCCACAATTTATTACTTAATTAATTTTAAACATCAATATTTGATTTCTACCATAATTATTATAAGGACTTTAATGATATTTTGATGGGATGTTGGCTCATATATATAAAATTGTAGTGTCTATTTGTAATTTCATATTAACATCTTTTCACTAAATGGATATGAAAATATCTATGGTATTTTTCTCTGTCTGTTCAGACCTATCTTTGTGACGGCTGGATCGATTTAAATAGTACTTACACTTGTATAGATGTTTTTATAAGAATTTGAGTACTTTTGTTTTAAAAAACTATGTCGCGGGCACATCTTATCACCTAATATAATCATTTATGTGCTTAAATTTCAAATAAGTAATAAAAAATAATTAAATTATAAGAAATGCAATTATGAGATGTTGTAAAGCTTTTCAGGGTCCTCAATTTTATAGACTTTTCTCGGCATTGCTATAGAATGAAGTATGTAGTTTATAAATTGAACCTTATATGAAAAATTTATAAATGGTATTTTTATATCATATTTATAATATAATAAACGTCGATTTCAAATCGCAAAAGAGCTTGATTATAACAAATTATGTAGTATTCCTACTAATTAAAATTTATATTACGTAAAAAAATAAACACAAAACATACTTAAAGATAAAAGATTTATTTTTAATTAAAAGATTAAAAAATACATAATTCATCCGAAATAAAGTAACATTCAAATCGGAAAAATTCTCTCAATAAAAATATTTATCGACACGTTCTAATCGCTACTTAACCACAAAACCACAATAGTCGTCTACATCCTACGAAGGAAGGAAGTCGTAAAGTTCGAACCATAAGCTCGACTACGATATTTATTGTCGGGGAGGAGGCGGGGAGGAGCGCTAGCGGGCGGAGGCGTCGGGCGTCGGCGGGTCGCGCCGCGTGCGGTAACGAGGCTCGTCCCCGCGCTCCAGGGACCACTGCCGCCTTAGCACGCGGGGGCCCGAGGTGGCCCAGCTACACAAAGAGTTGGGTATTATTACGGATATACTTACACGGAATACAAGTCATTATTAAGATTACCGTTCAGAAAGGCGTGGAGTGTCGACCAAGCCGGCCACGGTGGAGACAGAGGAGCGCAAATATCTACATCGAGGAAGAGTCGATCCCGGTCCAGGAGGACTACTCTCCGCCGAAACAGCACCGGACCTTCGCCATGCTGTATGATAGATTAAAACTTATTACTTAGTTTAAGTAGTAATTTCCTTATTAAAAATATAAATCGTTCATTACAAAATTTATCGACTGTAGGAGAAGGATCCGATCTTTGTCTCTCGACTGATTGAATTGCGCTATTCAGAGCCTCGCTAACTGCTTTCGTCTCGTTTAGTTCACAGTCATTTTCACTTTCCGCTTCAAATAGAACTTCCTCCGATCTATAAAGAAAATAACAATAAAATTATCATAAAAACACAGTTGTCATTTCATGAAGAATTTTACAAACAAGCCAAGAGATGTAGTAAAGCTACTTGCTTTAACGGCGGAGGAGTGGGCAGAGTCTTGTCGAAGCCTTCTTTTCCGAGCAACCAAAAGGTGTGCATAACTCCTTTGCCTTTTATCTGCGTGAGTCCCCTCGAGCGGAGTCGGTAGCCGCCTGCGGTCGCCAGGCGCTCCGCCGTCGTCGACGACACCTGGATACGCCAGGCCGCTCCTGATCCGAACAGACACTCATTATGATAAATATCAAAAGGTACCATACAGAATATTCGATATATACCTGTGGATTCCATTCGAGAAGCCGTATTGACGGTGTCCCCGAAAAGACAGTATCGTGGCATGGTGAGTCCCACGACCCCGGCACAGCAAGCTCCCGTGTGGAGACCAATTCGCAGATGCAATGGTGAAGCTGGCAGATGACGTATTCTGAACTGTCCGGCTAGATGTAGTAAATGTAATGCCATTGTGGCGACACTCTCCGCGTGGTCGTTGGACCGTATTGGGAGTCCGCCGACTACCATGTACGCGTCACCTATCGTTTCTACCTGTAAGAAAAAATAAATGAATTCTGACGCTTTTTAATTAATTTATTTGCAGTATCTTACCTTATAAACTCGATACATTTCTATTGTCGCATCAAATGTAGTATATAAATCATTGAGAAGGTCGACAACTTGCACTGGCGTGGAGCGCGCTGCAATTGATGTGAAACCCACAATGTCGCTAAAATAAATGGACACTTCTTCGAATTCTTCCGGCTCTACTCGAAGACCCATCATCAACCGCTCTGCTACTGTTCTGAGAATATAGAAAAAAGGCAATAATAACAAAAAAACAAATTACCCAAACTTTTAAATAATCAAATTGATAAAATATTATGACATGGTTGTAGAATATCTAAACAATTAGGAAATACATAAAATAATTATACATTCTCATTATGTTTTAAAATATTCACGAATTAAATCTTTTAACTAATTTTCATTGTTGTTATTGTTATTTTATTTAATGGCTATACCTCATAGACCGATGGGATAAAGTTCTTCTCAAAAACTACAGATATGGCCACATTTTTACAGGACAGACAGACAAAAAGCAAGCATAATATTTGTGTGTTGTGAAATTACGCCATAAATAGAAGCCTTGTCCTTCCAGAGAATGATGAATAGCTTTTCTTTTCTTTTAATATTCAACGAACATGTGACAAGACAAAAAAATCCTCCTTTTATTTCAACTCCTTTATTGTATCTACATTCTTTATAAAACTCTATACCTGGGCAGCATCCTGTTCAATAGCTGTTCAGTTTTCTTTTTCTCCATGTCTAGTTGTTCAGTTCGGTCCTTTATTAATTCTTCTAAATTATTGCTATATTTTTCTAGCATTTCAAACATCGAATCTACGATGTTAACCTTTCTGAAAAAAATAAAAATTTAAAATATCCGTTCGACACAAATCGCTCGACAAGAAGTCGATCAGAATCAATTGAGATGCGTACCGTCCGCGATGCATGTGCTTGAAAACTTCGTAGAGCTGGTTGAAGTCTGGTCGCGCGTGGGGCTGCTCGCTCCAGCACTGGCGCGCCACACCCACTGCCTCGGGCGGCGCTGCACCCAGAGACACTGACGGCCGTATTAATGGCGGAGGACGGGCCAACTTTTCTATTATCTCTGAAATTAATATTGTACTATAATATTGACGATTAAAATCTTTATTTTTGGATTGAAACGGTAGGTTACCTTCCGGTGTGAAGGGGAGCATGCAGTAAGGCTCCCCGCGCACGATAACTTCTTGCATGATTATGGCAAATGAAAATACATCACCCGCCTGTGTGCCGCAAGTGACGGTACCCGAATTTACTTCGCGGAGAAGCTCCGGAGCTGTCCACAGTAATTCTGAAACGAAATGTCATATTTGATTAAGCTTTAGAATGCAATTATCTTGATATTTGATCAGATTTTGAAACGTTATCGTCTTAGTGCTTATTAGTTATTTTCTGAGAAAATCAACCGATTAAGATTATATAATAAAACTACATACTCGTAGTTTCTGTTGAGATAATGCAACTATAAATCCAATAACCTCGGGCTACGCGGGGTGGATGTGGTACTGCCTGAGCTCTTGTGAAGGATGGAATCCCATAATCTGTGATGCGCAACACCCATCGAGAATCGATGACGCAGTTTCTTGAAGAGAGTCGACCGTGCACCCTCAGAGGCGACGAGTGAAGGTACCGCATCCCTCGCACGAGGTCCGTCAGAAGAGATAAACGGAAGGTCCAATCCAAGCGGATATCATCCGCCATTAAAACATCCTCCAATGAACCTCGCCCACAAGCTTCAAATACCAGAGCCGGTCGAGTTTCTGTTAAGCATCCTAAAATCGACAAATATTATTATCCTTATTATTATTAATGTTCGTGCTGATATTAATTATACATTATTTACCAATAAAAGAATTTATATTTTCATGTCGGAGAGTCTGCATCACGAGTAAGACATCTATTGATTTGCGGCGTAACTCAAGCGATGCTGCCGGCAAATACTTCATATGTACCGGGTCTCCCTAAAATAATGTATATTTGAAAGTATTATATCCTTATTTCCTAATATGAGTTATTGAATAGATTATCGTACCTTATATCTAGTACGATTATCTGGTGGAAGACGTGTGACACTGCACGTTGATGAGGGTGCAGACTGACCCAGAGGTTCAGGTCGTTTAAGTAAGTCTGGGCGTTCTGGTTCCGATCCTCCGAATTCGTGCAACTGTTGAAGCCATGAGAGCATTGTCTCCATGCCTTCGCCTACACGACGTCCTTCATCTGCGGGAAACTGAAAATCCGCTGTTAGAAGAACAGGCGCCGCACGAGGACGTTTCGGAATACGTCTTGCAAATGCGCGTCTCAGACAGGTAGCAAGGAATGTAAGTATAAGTATTAATATGCAAGTCACGAATAACGTAAATACAGTAATGTGTAACGCTGCGTCTGTTCCGCTTGGAACTTTAACATCTACAATTTCTTCAGATGTACCAGTCAGCGTCCATTGTTTGAGTTCCAACTCTCCAGATGCATCAATAGTTACTTGCGTGTTATAAGATACATAATTATCTAATGATCTATCAGATGTTACAGTGAAAGTTGCAATATGATTCCACATCAAATTTTTATCAACTGTTGCGGTACTACATAAATTAAATATATGATTGTATGTTTCCATTCTGGTATTTTCTGTTTTAGTATAAAAAGAAAGAGCTTCTATTATTTTATCATAATTGACGTTTGTAAATGAATTAGCTTCAACGCTGCGATCACTAAGCATTAGTAATGGGTTGTTTTTTGTATCAACTTCTCCTTTAGTTTCTTTAGTGTCTACAATATTTGGAAATTTTGTCTTTTCTGGGCATCGATTGCTTTCGGTACCATTATCTGTTATCTGCTCAATAGCCTGCGTCTCATTACTTTTGATGACATTTTCAACGACAGGGTCTATGATATTTAAAAGTAATATTTGAGCTTTATTCTTATTTATTGACAGTATGGCAGCGGTCATCGCCGAACTACAAAGAATAAGGGCTGAAAATAATAACAAAAGTTAGAGTACATTTAATATTTATAGATGGCTTTTGGCTTTAGGTTCCTTTTTAATCTACAAATATCAATTGTACTTTGTAAATTAAAAAGGAACCTAACAATAACAACAACTGTAAGACATCTGAATGTAAATTTATAATAATCATATTGTTATGGATAAAGGCAAAAAAAAAATTTCTCAGCAACTCAGAACTTTTAACTGCATTAAAAATTCAATTCATATTTTCTCAAATTCAGATCGGATACAATGTGTAAGTACTTACTAGTTTATTTAAAGGGCAAACGGACCTGAGTTAGATTGGGCCTTATAATACTAAAAAAAATAAACATATTAGTTACTGACCGTGCGGACGGATCGAGAAAGAATCTTTAAGGACTTCGGGGAGAATTAGTTTCACAAGTATGCCGGAGATAACCAGCGACTCTTGGACTTCCCTCAGAGCGGTCGTGCATTCGTCCAAGCCATGAGACGTGACCAGCAGGACGCGCCGCCAGGCCAGAACGCCAGCGAGGCGAGCGACGGCGGCGCCGCGAGCTCGAGGCTCGACGCATGCGGCAGGAGATGGTTGACGCAGCGCACGCAGCGCCGGCGACACCGCAGAGCATACACGCGCTCCAACCCGGCCCACGCTCACCAGCGCTTCTCCCCGCCCAACTGATTGAAGAGCATTGCTTATAATCGCTCGCTGCCAATCCGGACCACAAGTTTCTGCAAAAATGTGTACGAAATTAACTGACATACTATAATAACATACCTTACAAAAATAGTAGTCACCTTCGTAATTTAGAAGACGAAATGAACGAGTGACTTCCGATAGAGCGCTCTCGGCGACGTAAGCTTCGAAAAGGGATTGTGAAAATAGAGCAGGGTTGCTCGCGCACGCATGGCGCGCCACAATCAGCAAAGGTGTATTGGGAGAGAGCGGGCGCGGCGCCGCGTGGGCTGCCAGCACCAGCAGCAGCACCACCAGCAGCAGCAGCGGCAGCGGCAGCGGCAGCGCGCGCCGCGCTCGTCGTCATATGACCGCCATGCGCCGGTCGCCGCTCGCGCTCCGCCGCACTCGCTCGCTTGAGCGCTTCAGATCAAACGGCCGCTCTCTGGTGCGTTAATAAGTTAATCAATAACTAACAACTTTTATACCACGAAGCATATAAAGACATTCTAAATATAATACCGTTAATTTTATTAATATTTTCACAAGGTTTTTATTTTTTTTTAAGTTTTGATCTATTTTAATCATTTCATTAACTTTCATTATTTAATAACAACAATATCGTGTTATAATTTTATTCTTTTATATTTGTAATACTGGATAGACACTAGATAATATAAATATAATATTAAGAACTGAATACTTAAAGAATAAGTAAACTTAACTTAGAGGCGAAAGTTTTATGAAGTTTTCTATGTATTAACTTTTTATCGCAAATACCTCAATAATCAAAAGTATTCTAGATGGGTTTCTAATACTATAACCATCATACTATATCATGAAGATGAGATAATCAATTAAACAAACATACATAATAATATTAATACACATATCTGCAACATTGAACTGAAGCAACAGTATCTCTATCTTTATTAATTTTGTAATAAAATCACTTTTATAATATCAATTACTCAAAATCGTATTATGTTATATCAAAATTTAAAGTTAACAAAATCTTAGAAATATTTTCCTATAATAATTTCATTAATTGAACTTAAAAAAGTTGACGCAACACGTTTTGTTTTAAAAGTTATATCGTACTTTCACTGATTAAAAAGACAGAACGTCAAGCGGGGTCAGGGACAGCTGCGGGTCTGCCAGGTTCGGAGGCGTCGGCCGCGGGTCCCAAGGAGGTCCAGACACGTGTCAGTCTCAAGGCGAGCCAGCACTGAGCCCTGACACGGGCGCCGCCGACTCGCGACCTCGCGTCTGCGCTGTTCCAACGCTCTATACAGCTTTCACCCTACATGACCCATCACACTAACAAAGCACATTCCTAAGATACGCTACGAAAAAATACATTTACAATCTTCCAAACTAATTTCGGCTTAATCATAATTGGCGCCCGAACTGGGGCACAAGCCAGAAAGTAACTTATATATAGGTCACTGAGATTTATTTGCAATTCTGGTTTTAGTGTTAAAGTATACTGTATTTTCTATAGGGTGACCTTGTATCATAATGAAACTATCTAGGTCAGTTCTAAATGTTTGCTGCACTTTTCTCACTATGAACCAATAAAACAACTTCATTTGAAAGCAAATGTTACATTCATTTTAATTAAAAGTTGTATTAAAAACACAAATAATGTATTAATTAACCTTAATTTCGAATCTGATTTAATTGTTGATGTTTTAAATATTTTCTTATTAATTAATTCTTTACAATTAAGATATATTAAAATATAACTTGCCTTTTCAATAAGAATACATTCATTGGACAATAGTATAAAATTATTTTCCATAACAATTTAGTATGGAAATTTATTTATGTCACCTGTATATGTAAAAATTTGGAAAGTCCTGTCTTAACCAACCAGACATACATTTTGATTCTTGGGGGCTTGTTTCTTTTTACTATATTTAGGCTAAAAATGTTTAAGAAAAGTCTTAATTCACTACATTTTAAAAGATTCGGTATCTCAATGAAACAATAGATGTCATAATGCTTATGCTTTCTAAATTCAATTGATATTCAGCCATTACACATTTTTTTCTGGTTATGTTTTGAAGTGAAAGGTCGCCATTTATCCATTTGATAGTAAAGCTGATAGCGTGCTAACGCAGAGTATTGAGTGATTCCAGTAAGCAGCAGCGGCGTTAGGGCTACTGACACCCCGGGCAAAAATATTTAGGCGCCCACTTAAGGAAATCAATATCGAGTATTTATTTTTTGCTAAACCAAATCATCTGACAGCTGAACATAGTTGTGAATACGGCACATAGAGCACAGTATTGAGGGCACACAGCGCGGAAGGCAGAAGACCGAGGCCCCAGACCTCAGCGCCCCCCAAATTTGGCACCCCGGGCCGACACCCCATCGCGCGCTCCCCTAACTCCGGCACTGCCAGTAAGTCATATGTTAGAAGCTGATACAAGATCCAGCCCAGAGAAGACAACTGTACTAACATACTTAAGCCACTAATAGACATTGTTGCAACACAATTAGCATTAATTTTCAATAACTGTATTGATTGTGGTATATTTCCTGATCTAATGAAACAGTAAAACAATAACTTTACTAAAATCCGGCAATACATTAGATCCAACTAACTATAGAACTATTTCAGTATTACCTACATTTAGTAATACCTTTGAAAAATATATTCTCACTCAACTAGTTGCACATTTTAACAAAAATAGCCTTTTGCATAATAAGCAATTTGCAAGGAATCACAAGATGCGCTTGACATTTTCTGTGATTTATCGAAGGCATTTGATTGTGTACATCATGGAACTTAAATTAAAGAATTATATCATTATGGTATTAAAAATTAAGGGCCTTCCATTGATTTGATTAGATCTTATCTTATCGAAAGAATTCAAAAAGTAGATGTTAAGTTAAAGCGTTCCCCTGGTTCACTAGTCAAAATGAGCGAGACACAAGGCTCTATATTAGGACCTTTCTTGTTCCTCATTTATATAAATCACTTGTCTTACCTTGTCAGGGGCAAACATGGGATAGTGTTGTTTGCTGATGACACTTCTCTTACTTTTAAACTAAATGGAGAACAATCAGTAATGGACGATGCAATTAATGCTCTCTCTGATGTTGTATAATGGTTTAACATCAATAATTTCTTACTGAACGAAAAAAAAGCAAAATGTATTAAATTTACCTTACCTAATGTGAAAAAAGTAAAAACCAATGTACAATTAAATAAAGAGATTTAATGAATACTGCTCTTTTGGGCATTACCTTAGCTGCAAAATTGTAATGGGGCCCTTATATCTATGATTTGTCGAACAGACTTAGTTCTGCCACATACGCGGTTCAAAGAATACGCCTATTGACAAAGCGTTGAAACAGCTAACTTATTTTACTTTAGCTACTTTCATAGTGTCTTGTCATACGGCATACTTTTGAGGGGTAATGTGTTAGATATGGATACTATCTTTGTATTGCAGAAGAGGGCTGTTCGAGCAATATACAACATGAGGCCTCGAGAGTCATTAAAAAATAAATTCAAAGAAATAAAAATTATGACTGTGTACAATCAATATATTTATAAAAATTTAGTTTATGTACACAAAAATATTTCAATATTCAGCCAAAAATGTGATGTACATAAAATTAATACTAGAAATAAAAATAAACTTGCTATGCCCATCACTAGGCTCGGTCGGGGCAGGCTCGTCCCCTTTCCCACAATTATGGCGAAGGGGGTGATGGCTGACCCTTGCGTTATGATCGTGAATGGGTGCTGCTTGCGGTGACTGGTCGGATTGCCAGCTACAGATTTCCTTTTTCCTATTATTAATTATCATTAGGCCGCCTTATCGAATTGATTGCGGTGGTTCTAGCTGTTCGTACATCGCTCACTAAATATATTGACGTTTGTAAAACAGTGATCACAATAAAAAAAACCCGGCAGAGTGTGTTGTGTGGTTCATATCAGACCAGTGCGTTTCGAACCCTCGTAGCCTCATTTTAAGTAAGAGAGTGTCTTTATAGAAGGGATCATTTCGATACGTATGATATCAAAATAGCCCCCCCCCCGTCACTGCCATTTGACGTACAGAGGTGATATGGATTCAAAGTGGAAAAATATAAATAAATAAAATACACCAAGTAAGGCTTATTACCTCTGTTTTATATAAAGCGAGAGCTGGTCTGACGTGAGACATTGCGTTGTTCTGTTGATTACTTGTAGTTTCTTTGAGGTCAACATGGCGCTGTTCTTCAGGCAATCGCGAAATTGACAATCGTTAGAAATGTGCAACCGCAATATTCGGATACTTCGCAAGGTATTGACAGGAGTTATTTGCAGAATCCGACTCTTCAGACCCTTATCAACCAGTGTTTCAACTCAGGATAGAAACACCAACTGCTGGACATTCAACAAAAAGACTATATTCAGGTCCAGGAAATAATCAAGCATCTCAATCAAAAGTGATTATCAAACTACATCTTACTCATAAGTTGATATACTACAAAAACATCAGCGAATATCAAATATAGAAACACATTTTTCAATATGGAACAATAAGAGCAAAATCCGCGAAAGAAACAAAAGACCCCAATGACTTTCAGTCGTCGCAATATATGAATTGCTTCCTCGCTCTGCTTGCATCACCAAAGAAAGAAATCAACTTTCAAAATAAAATCTATATAACAATGTATTTGTGTATATATACATTAGAATTAGATTATTTTCATTATGAGAAACCTTAATTGAACCAAATAATGCCTGCAAGATGTTATCATGGGGTAGGGTAGGAGAGGATTATTACTAACATATTATATATATATATATATATATATCGTAAAACTGACTGCCTTTTCCATTACATAAGTGTACGTACATATATATAAGAACCAGTGAGGAAAAATTAATAACTTGTTTTTCTTGTACCTAACTCCTAATATTAAAAATGTAACAAATATTAACACTATTGTTTTTATTAAACTATAAACTATTAATGGCAGCGATAATAAATTAAGGATTTTGATTAATTATAAACGAAAGATATGTGCGATAAATAATAATGAATCGTTCTTTTATTGTATCCATGTTATATTTTTTACTAATTATTTAGTATAATAAGATCCCAGTTTTGTGTTTGTAGTGTAATGTACGTTTATATAATTTACTTTTAATATATTCAGACAGACCTATATTATATTAATTATATATTTTTCCAATAAATATTAACTTCATGAATATAAGTTACGAATGAAAAGCTGGTTTTAGTCGCTCTGCAAACCAAGTCTTTGTTTGGATGTCGTTCCAAAACTCATTAGTATTTATATATAATCCTCTGAGAACTATCAGGCATCGAGTAGCTGTCCCAGCGCAACGGCGTCGATGCGTTCTCGATGCAGCCGCAGCGCAGCGCGTCCCTCCGTCCGCCGCAGGTCGCTAGCGCCCAGCTTAGAGTAGAACCTCAGCGCATTATCGTTGCTCTCCAGCACATGCCAGTCGATGCGGTGCACGTCCTCCTTCACCGCCATCTGTCAAATAAAACATCTCCTGTTCTACATGACAACACTCTAGGCTAATGTTTCACGTGACCTTGCAGAGCTCCTGCAGAAGTAGCGTCCCGATCCCCCCGCGTCGTTGCCCCGGATCCACGTACAGGTCCTCGAGGTAGAATGCTCGCCTCGTTCATGAGGAGTAGGCTCGGTTGCACAGCGCATAGCCCACAATGCGTCCCGCCCGGGATGCCACGAGACCAAAGAACCACGGTGGCGAACTTTCAAATCCATCTTCGATTAAATCTAAGAATGGAAATTTTGGTTTGGTTTAGTTTTAGTACAACTTATGGTATTTAAAATTCTTATATTAAATATAATTAAACACTGTTATATTAATTAAAATTAAACACTAAGTCTAATGTATAAATTAATGTAAGAAAATATAAGTGTTTTGCTCTTTACTTCATCAATGTGAAGTTAAGACAAGTGTAATGAAAAATCCTGTGCCCTGGAATAGGTCTTGACGCTGGAGAATGAGTAATAAATAAGTCGGCAGATGGTGGAAGAAATGTAGGTACTGCTGCCCTTTCTCAGCCGTCTTTGGAGCCCATCTTCGTGTCTAAATACTCATTATAAAGGAGAATTATACGATGTAGCCTGGCCAAAAAAACTATTGCCAAAAGCCGTCATGTTTGAACACGTTACCTCGCACGCTAAGTTCTGGTCCCTCTGGCACTCCCTCGAACGTGGCCAGCTCCTGGACAATACATTATATATATCGGTATATAATTTTTTTCAATTATAGTTTTCAAAATGTAATAATTTTTGTAGATAAAAGATGTAATAATTTATAGGTTAAATATTAAACTTAATGCATTTTGGATTACTGTAAACTTTAAATATGTTGTCATTTCTTCGAGCAGTACCAGAAAAAAGTGTTAATATTATATAGTGGAGACTTTAATACAGTATTTTATGCAGACCGTATTCGTATAAAATATTAACAGGAAAAGGAATATTATTTTAACAATATAGAATTAACTAGATTGTATGTTATAAACACTATATCTTGATTTAAGTTGAAAAAATGTATACCTAAAACAGTAGAAATGAATATTCATATGCGATATTTATTTATCTTATTTATTTATTGATATCTCCATATTGAAACAATACCAGTGATCACTTGTGTGCATGTGATGGGAGTTGCAGGTGGGCCTATATTGATACCATACTAATCAAAATAAGCCCTTCTGTAAAAACACTCTAGGGTTCCAAACGTGACCTGCTCTGAGAACCACATAATAAACTCAGTCGGGTATTTCTTTATTGTGATTCCTGTTTTACAAACGATAATATATTTAAGCAAAACGTCAATATATTTCTTGCTATGATAATTCATACAGGGACAACCACATATCAAGACTACAAACATAAAATTACTAATATTAATCGATTATTAATTAAATATCAGTCATATTCAAAATCACTTATTACAGAATTGGTCTAAAAGGCGGAAAAATAAAGTAATTTGTATATATCATGTTATAAACTAAGTAATATTTGATTTTGATAAATTTGATTTGTACAATACAAATTATCTGCATTTGAGTTTAGTGAAGTTCAACATATATTACACTTTATACTATATTTTTATTATAAATAATATATTTTTAATAAAGTTTAATATATTTTTTATACATTTTCTTATAAAATACTAAAATGCAAAATAATGTTGGCAACCCTTAGCCATGGATGACAGATGAGAACCTTGACAAGTGACAAGTGACGTTAGTCCAATAGAAAATTATTATATGGATTTGACGTTATTATATTGTTTACATTAAAATAGAATCAATAACGAACGCTTGCCAAGTGGCAGTGACATGTGTGTAAGGAAGAGAATAATTAGTTTCGCGACAAATTGATGAGTTTATTATTGAATGTATGTTACACTCACTTGTATAAGAGCGTGTATGACGACCATGTCGTCTCGTCGCATTTTTCTAATCTCTACGGCTCCTGTTTCTGAGTTAATCTGAGTCCCATCCATAGCTGAGCAAGCGCACTGATCCGCTCAAACTTACGTCCGTTTACATTCGATGCAAACGCAAAACTACATCTTTGTATTATCTATGATTTTGGATCTAGTTAGTAGTTACTTATAAAAGATATGTAAAATTTCTTCTACAAGTACTTAATACTAAGTGTTCGATATAGATAAATTTGATAAGTCACTTAAATTCCACATTCTATTTATATATGAAATTAATAATAAATTATATTTTTGTTTCTCATAGACCAGCGCCATCTCTTAAATTATGATCGTATTAATTATTCATGTTTCATTTGCAGGTTATGTTGTGTTAAGACATACTTTTATATTTTTTACATAGATGGCGTTATCGATATATTTATAAATTTATTCAAATACTAGTGTTTCTCCCCGGTATAATAAGGGTTATGATTTTAATAAGAGATTATATTTTGAAGTTGTTATTTTTTAAAGCTTACGATAGATGGCGTTGATACTTTTGTCAAATTGTTAGTTGAGGTAAGTTTTTTTTAACATATAATATAAGCATTATATAAAGATTCAAATATTTTGCATTGAAGTATTAAATAATATACCTTACATTTATCTTAACACTCCTGATACTCTACATCTATCTCACTCTCTCGTAGGCTACTTTTAAGGAGTTTGAATTCACCTTGTGTGAATTGCACACATTTTTGAATTGCACACATTTTTTTATCGGTTAACCGGTTCTACCGGTTTGTCCGTGAATAATAAGTACTTATTACGATTTATAATATTTAAAAAATAAACTTTAAAATTGTAAAGTGATCCACTTTTTTTTCTTAACATATAAGATGAGGGGGTGTTTTAAAATTAAAATGGCAACATTTTACATCTTGCTCTTATGTAGATTTAAATATAATTTGTGATTTTATTTTTATATTTAAGTCTGTTAAAGAAGTATATAAATTATATTACTCGTTTTAGTTGCTATAATAAAATCATTTAAAAATCTATATTCATTGGAAATTATTAAACAGAGTATTTGTTTAGCTGACTATTGTAAATATTGGTGTAGCTACTTTTGTAATAAAAAACATGACCATTTATTTTTGTTCTCTCTATAATAAGGCTGCTATAAAAAACATACATAAATACGTACTTAAAATATAAATTACATTTAATATTCACATCAAAATGTAACCAGAAAAAGTCCAGCCTTGAAATTATATCTAAAAGTAGTTCTCGCTATATTTTATAACATCCAATAAAATAGGAATAAATGTTTTATAGTACGTCCAGATATATATATATATATATATATATATATATATATATATATATATATATATATATATATATATATATATATATATATATATATATATATATATATATATATATATATATATAAACATTAGAAATAGGAACAGTGGTACAATTTCGATGTTTTTTCGTTTAAAACAAATCTTCCAATCAACTATTAAAATGAAGTAAAAATATTGCAGACACCGCGTGGGCGTATTATTTACGGGGATTTATTTTAAAAGAAGTTTTACATTCTAAATATATTTGTTCATTTATCTATTCTTCACTACGCAAAAGCTACTACAATGTTTGGAATGAAACGGTTCCAAATTAAATTAATTTAGAGGTGAATTAACCTTTAATTCATAGAATTCGGATAACTCATTCAGAAAAAATATTAAATTTTTTGTGTATCTTAAATACATCTATCGCTACTAATACACTAGCTGCCCGCGACTTCGTTTAAGCGGAATTCTTTTCAAAAAGTAGCCTAAATTACTCGTTATAATATCAGCTATTTATCATTGAAAGTCGTGTTAAAATTGGTCCAACCGTTTCAGGCAGACAGAGAAACATTAAATTAAATGTTTTTTATATGCTTTTATATACATTTAGTGAAAAACTGTTAATTTGGAATTACAAACAGACAATCAATTTTATTTATATGTATAGATTACCAGAGTACTGTATCAATGATGACATGATTGTGAAGTGGAAACGGTAGAGGATGGATGGGAGGAATATAATAAAAATATATCTTAATATGATTCTAAACCTAATACATGTTAAAAATAATTAAAATGTATACAAAAATCTTCTTAATCAATCTTCTTATCAAAAATCTTCTTAATAATAAACATGTGTTCTGGTTGGAGAATAAAAGGCTTTAGGGGTGGTGTTTGCAAGTATACCTAAGATAATTATTACAATATGCAATATTATATAGTAATAATTAGTCAGATAATTATAAATTGATAGCTAAACTAACAACTGGTTGGCGATCACCACAGCGGGATTATGGATCGTGCTTAAATTTCCACCCAGTACTTTTTGGTATCCACTGATGGTTCAAAACAATAATTAAGGTATACAATGTAAAGATGAGTAGTTAAAAAGATAAACTTTTGAGTTTCTGACCGGTTCCTCTCAGCAGAGCAGCATTACGAGTTAGCTTACTTTGACTACACTGATCTTTGTAATGTAATAATTGATTCAAAAATGCGTGAAAATGCCTTTATTAAAATAAAGAATTTGAGTATCAAATATAAGTTAAATTATTTTGTAAATAATAAAATAAAACTTAATCGTTAATTTGTAATATTTAGATAAGAGATTATAAACGTATAGTACTGAACTGCTACGTAGATTGCGTATCTTAGTTCAATTCTTGATGGTGAATGGACAGCATGGATGGAGGGAAGATGCTTACTAAAGGTCAAATAACAAAATTGAGATTATAAGCGTATTTTACTTAACGGCTACTTGGTATCTGGATCAATTTTTAGTCCTAGAAAATAAATGTAATAAAATCGTCTGCAATAAAGTGGAGTGACGAAATTGAGGAGTGTGTACCAGGGAGGCAGAGGAGACAGAGGAGGTCGTGAGGAGGGCGGAGGGCGGAGGTCGGCTCTGGGCGGCGCGACGCTGGACTCGGCCGCAGTCCTCCGCCGCGCGCGCTGCTCGCCACGCGCCCGCGCTGCCGCTCCTGACATGAGACACCACTGTGCTGCTCCATGGCTACCAAGAACGAGTACCAATTTGGTGAGTACTTTACTTACTAGCATCTCTCGTTTGACTCATAAATAAACTTGTATGTAAGTTAAGTAATGAAGTTATATTTTCTTTGTTTATTTGAGTTAGCGAAGTTTATTACGACTGGTTCATAACACAATAGGTATAACCGCTGAGACGTAAGACGCAACGCCGTGCATATTCGGTTGTTGAGAATTGAAATTCAGATGACGTTGATGATTGGATCGGTCGAGCACGGGGTCTCCATGGATGTTTGGGGGTTGGGGGTTGGGGGCTGGTGTGAGCGCGGGGTTGAGGCAGACTCGGGGGAGTCAACGCTTTATCATCCGCGATTAGATAAAGCGAATTGGCTCAAGTCAGTAGGCAGGCGCGCGCGCTGCCCGCGAGCCGTCTTACGAGCTTCCTTGTTATTGTTAGAGAGTGTTGACCGCTCAGGCCTCTGACCTGCTTCCAGACGACCTGCATTCAGTTACTACCAGGGTTCATAGAAGGTTCTATAACGTACAATGGTTATTGTATATATCCAGATAGTTGTTTTGGTGAGTAATATTTGTTATTCGTATGTAATAGTCGTGTCTGTGCTGAGCGCGGCTGTTGCGAGCGGGCGCTTCCGTTCGTCGCTGATAAGAACGCCATCGGCTTATTATAAAAATGTACTATTTTTATGTTCAAACATAAAATAAAGTCTAAAATTGTTGGGAGGGTCACATCCCAACTCATTTAATTATATATACTGAAAGCTGTTTGTGAACTTTTCATGTACCTAATTTGTTTTGAAACTTTCTTACATCGATATAATATTTTTAAGATTTTAAAACAAATTATGACCATTCAATACGCAATATGTTAATATAAAAAGGCTTGTATCATTTAATTCGTCAACCAATGATTTGAAATATAACCGTCATTAACGACAAATGAAAATCGTTTGTCAAATTGCATTCCTCTGATCTTAATTTTAGCGAAAATCCTCTCTACTTTTAAATACATCTGATATAATCACAGTACCCATTTCATTCTTACGCTATTATAAAAATTTATTTCTTATTGGAATATCCAACTGAGGTTATTTCAATGATTATAATAAAATAACATTCTTTTCTTAAATATAAATATAATAATAATAATGATTTCTTTTCATTTAGGAATGAAATTAATAAAAATACTGTAGCGAGGTTCTAAGTTACCTACACATACAAATATAAAGACATCTTAATACAATTAATATTTTTCTAATCATGTAATTAATTACATGATTAGAAAAATATAATAAATAATTTGTATAATCATCGTCCGTGTTAAATTCGTTCGTTATTAATATGTTAGTCTGTTTGGTCTACGCTAATTTCTCACAGAGGATCATTTTGTTTATTGGCTTGTATTTCCTAGTATCCGACGCAGACCCGGCTCCGGCTCCGGTTACTTCATTCATAAGACCCACGCATTCAGTGTTTTGATTGTGGTTACTCTTAGATATACTTGTATATTTTATATAATTATTTATTTTACATATTAACTAATTAAAAGAGATAGAAAATGATTAATATTATTAATATATTGACAAAGGATATTCTTATTATCGATCAAAATTTCAAAAAAAATACAGGATCTATTAGAAAATTACATTTCCCTTTGTAATTGTTACCTAGTGGCTAGTAATAAGTAGAAATATGTTAAGCCGTCGACCCGATTCACGTTACAGTTGTAGCTCGGAGCGAGGGGGGAGAAGGGAGCGGGGAGCTCTGCGACAGCGATAAGAGCGCCCTGAGCGCCCGCGCTGACCCGGCCCTCCCTTCCCCCCCTCCCCACCGCGCCCGCACAACTACACCATTACAGCGTACGTTAATAATAATACCAGTTATAGTTATTAAAAACTTTATTCATTTATATATATGTTCAATATAATTTCGTTATTCCATTAAATAGTGATAATATATCTAACACTCGCATGTGGCAATGTTGCACAAGGTGTACGTGCCGTTGGTCCTCGAGTGCGGTGATCGATTCGAGAGAAAAACGTGCATATTACAATGTTTTTGACAATACGGAATGAATTGTCTCGATAATGAGCATGGTATAATACAATATTTCAAGTTCACAAGACGGATGAAACTGAGCTATCTGTAACTAAAATCTATATTCAGGATAACTATATTCTTTAATTCTAAACTATATATAGGTCTTTCTAATTCTTTAAGTAATAATGTCTTATTTAAACCTTGAAGACGTTCTCAATTATTAATGAAAGTAACTTTAGTTATTGTAAGTCTTGTCTATAAATGAAGTGAGTGATTGATATGGTATGGGCAGATTAGTTTTGATACGCATAGTTTGTCTCAAACTAAGATATTATAACGAAGCTATTTTACAAAATACCTTTGCGATTCCCTTAAATTTTTAAAGAAAATAGTAGCTTGGAAAATGTTGTTTTCTGGAAATTTTTAACATTATAAATTACTTTCTTTTTGAGCGAAGCGAACGAAGTGAGCGGGTCGTTTTACTGGAGACTTTACATTCTTTGTCACGAATTGGCTAGAAAACTATTTGATGGAAAGTTATGAAACTTTGCAATCAAAAAGACACACATTAGGTGATTGGTTTAAAAATTATTTTTTTTTTAAATATCTTATCAAAAAACTGATATCCCATTGTAGTCAATGAGAAACGATGAGTCAATACACTGGGCTCGCTTCACTCAATATGCAAACGTCACTCGAGATTTCGCGAGCGCAGCGAGTTGAAATTGAGGGTTTGGCGCCTTTAGTTAAATTATGTTTTTCTAGATTGTCTTTTAGATATTAATGTACTAGTTAAAAATATATTGCTTTTAAAATTTACAAGATAGATTACAAGAATGACCGAAATTTTCGTATTAATAGGCATTATTTATATATTACGCGTTCTAGTGTTAGGGTTTTTATTGAGAAATTTTTTATGGACAATTGCACATTGCGTTTTGCATGAAGTACTTCGAATTATACTTATTCTGTAATGGAGATAATTTTTCACTAATATCACGATTTTTAGACTAAATTTTAGAGTTTCCATTAGGGAAATCAGATTTCAATAAAAGATTATAAGTTTGCGCAGATATATTTACAGACAGACGGATATGGTTGACAGATTTTTATAAGATTTCTTCTTTATCTTAAATGTAAAGATATATATTTTTATCAGTATCTTTTGCTACAAATTGTTTTTGTGAATTATGTGATTTTTTGTTATTTTTATTTTTGCATTTTAAATACAGGGTCGATATTTTTTTTATATATTAATTGCGAAATAGTAATGGCATAGTTAATTATGATTTTATTTTCTTTAATAGCAGTTAAAAATATTTTTCTTTCTAGGGGGTTATTTCTGAGCTTTATAGTATTCTTAGTTCTCCCTCCCTTTTCCCTCCCAGAATGCTCACGTTTCATAAGTGCAACCTATGCCTAATTTCAATATTACTTTAATTAGGTTTCTAAAGTTGTTTCAGAGAATTTTTCTCCTCATTTTCACTTTACAGGAGTGAAGTTTTCATCAGGTAAGTTAATGTGTCTACTAAATGAGAAAATGATCTTCTTCTTTTCTTCTTCGTTTGTCTTTCACCTGCATCTCTATGTCTGTCATCTTCTTTCGGTCTTCTACGTCGATGTCTCTGGATTGTGAGGAATTATCTTATTAAAATAATCAGGATATTGTTATAGGAAGTGATCGTTTTCAATATACTTTGGATACAAACATCCTTTCAGTTTATTGTTATTGGTTTGTAATTGATATTGCAACGGAGAAGAATCTTACAATTTACTAAACTAGGGGCGCCAACAAACCCTCAATTTCAATTCGCTGCGCTCGAGAATCCTCGGGTGCCGTTTGCATATTGAGCGAAGCGTAAGTCCAGTGTATTGACTCATCGTTTGCCATTAACTTCAATGGAATATCAGGTTTTTGACATGATATAATTTTTTTTTTTTTTTTTTTTGCGGATTTTTTCAATTTTTTTTTTATAACCATCGTCTAATGTGTGCCTTTTTGATTGCAAAGTTTCATAATTTTCCGTCAAGTAGTTTTCGAGCCAGTTCGTGACAAAGAATGTAAAAGTCTCCAGTAAAACGCTCCGCTCACTTCGTTCGCTTCGCTCAATAAAACACCGGTTATCAAATTTTATTTACTTATTTTAGTTATCTTTAACTCATGTACAAGATACACATATTGTGACTAAAATGTTCGATCAAATCAAAAAAATATAGTAAATCTAAATTTGCAATCAGGGCTTCCAGATACATTGATAACAATGTTTTTGTTTGAGCAAGTAAGTAAAACGAAAAACAAAATGTATCTTAAAAGTTGCTGAGTCATCAAAATTTGTTTTTTATATATTTATCTCCTGTGGCTTGCCCTCCCCTCAGTCCGACCCTGGCTATTGATAACAGAGACGTATTGAGTGTAAAGGTCTATGCATGAGTGTCAAACTAATAATAAGTATTTTTTTTCTATATATCTTTCTATTATTTATTATCAAGATACTATTTGTTTTATAGGATATTAAATGAAAAATTAAAGATATTATTGATCTTAATAAAGATTATTTTAGTCTTTTATGATTATAATAAATAAAAATGAACAAAATTAAAATAAAATCTCGTGAGTGTAAGAAATACATAACATTTAGTGTAACATTCGCTTATCTAATTAGACACATCGTATATTGATAAGCTATAAACCAAATCGCTGATTAACACTAAACCTACCGACAATTCTTGTACACCTGTTCCTACCGCACGCCGTCGAATTGACCAGTAATTAAAAGTATTTTATTATATAACGCAGGTAATCATGGAAATAACTAAAAGTAAAGAGTGTAGAAAATATTATATGCATATTCTAAGAATTGTCACGTAGTTTGATAACGATATTATAACGTTTAAAAATGTGTAAGTTTTACAAAAGTTTAAGAACGCTCAATTTGACTGGTACTTGGTAGGTTTAGTGTTAAATCAAAACAATCAAATAAAAATGTAGTTTGAAAGTAGTTTGTAGATGACCTTAGATAAATATCAGTTAAATTCACCAATTTTGCTGTTAGTTCGTTCAAATGCTACGGAATCAAATGTTATAAAGTACCATATAAAAAAGCTATATATATATATGTATGTATGGTATATATATATATATATATATATTTATAGTGTAGAAAAATGTTAATTTTCACCAAAAAAATATGTCAGTTCCGACCGTAATATTATTGAATATAATCAGAACTCAAACCCATGATGTGGTCACACTTTTTTATTGCTATATTGCTATGTACACTAGCTGATGCCTGCGACTCTGTCCGAGTATATTGCGAAGGAACTTTAGACCTGAGAATAACATATTATACGTGTTAAAATCATAGCATTTGTTAAAATATAAGAGTTTGACTACAATGCACAATGCATGAGATTTATAGCAAATAATAATATTATTATAATTTTCGTATAATTATCTTTATATTCGTATTTGGGTTATTTAATAAAACAAAAATTATCAAAGCCCTTCCAGCTGTTCAAGTGACGTTCTTATCAGCGACTATTTCAATATAATAATAAATTTAATACCAGTTATTAAATTATTAGGATTTTTAATACCAGTTATTAAAAATGTAATCTTTTTTAAGGCATTCAATGTCAATAATCGATCTGGATTTCTTGACATTTGTCTCTCTGTCTGTCAAAAATCTCTCTGCAACAGTGCAGAGAATTTTTTTTACCATATATATATATTTATTTCCAGTCTTGTTACTTAGTATGTTGACTCAAACTTGAATTATTCATTAAATATTACATCCCTTATTTTTGTCTAAAGAATGCGAAGTTAAATTTCTTTTACTGTTATATGTAATATGTGTTTGTTTATTTGTATATTCACGTTAACCTCAAAACTAGATAGATTTTGATATAATTTGATATATGAAAGTTACTGCCCATATAGAATCTATAAAAAAACATTTATACGGAAAACCACAGAAATTCGTTTGCCCTACAAATATATAACTTAAAATAAAACATTATTGGAGTTAATTGAACTTTAATAACAATAAAATATTAAATGTATGGATTTTTTGGTTTTAATTGATAATAGTTTATTTAAACCTTGGGGGGGGGGCAGAGTTTGTCAAAATGTACAATACATGACTATCTTAATATGATTTTTTAATATATATATATATATATATATATATATGTTAATGCCTACTTGGATATATTGAATTACAATAATAATTAATTAATCTTGGTATAGGACATCCGACTTTTCTCGTCGGATGTTCCAAAGATAGAAGCATAAAGATTAGTATTTGTGAATGGTTATTACGATCCGACTCTAATAACGTTATCTGAGTCGAGTTCGTTAAAAAGTAGCAGTGTGATAAGAAAGAGGTCAGGACTCAGGAGGTGACTTACGTAACGATCGACGTTCAGTTATTAATAACAATTTTAATTGGTACCCAAAAAACAAGTATTGAATATTAAATAATTATTAATTTTATTGTATATTTGTATATATATTATTATGTGTACATACAGACGACAATTCTCGGTGGGAATCCAATAGATATTATTATCTTTATAAAAATAACAATTCAAATACAAAATATCTGTTTTAACACTAAACCTACCGACAATTCTTGTGTACCTGTTCCTACCGCACGTAGTCAAATTGACCGGTAATTAAAAGTTATTTTATTATATAACGCATTTAATAACGGAAATAACTGAAAGTAAAGAGTGTAGAAAATATTATATGCATATTCTAAGAATTGTCATGTTGTTTGATAACGATATTATAACGTTTAAAAATGTGTAAGTTTTACAAAAGTTTAAGAACGGTCAATTTGACCGGTATTTGGTAGGTTTAGTGTTAAAGTAGGCATTTACATACACTTTTCAATCAATTATTACATTTAAAGGTGAGTAGTCAGTCCGTAAGTTACCCGTAATGCTGCGCTGTTGAGAAGAGCCGGTCAGAAGCTCAACTGTTGATCTTTTTATCAAATAATATTATTTAAAATGTCACTATATTGGTAATAGCGATCAGTGGCGGTGAAGGCGAGGGGGGTGCGGGTGTGCCGGGGAGGGGGGGGGTTACTGATAAGGACCGAGCGACCTCCGGCCCGCGCTTCTAAATATTAATATCTTATTTATTTTAAGTGACGCCGTCCACTAACGCCCGCCCGCGACTCTCCTCCCCTTTGCTGTTATTATATTTTATATACTAATTATTAGTTTTGCTTTACCTCATATGTTTTCAATATAAAGATATATACGTATGTAATGTTCTGTACTTTTGTACTTCACCGGTTCATATCATTGTCAAATTGTAAGTGCACTTTTTCAGACAATTTCACAATAATTACAGTATGCTAAGTGATGTAGTGGTAAAAATTGGATGATATAGACATATTTAATATTTGTATATGTGTATAATGCTATAACTATACATTATACAAAAATAACAACAAACTAACACTACAAAATGTAAAAATACATTTACGAATTCAAAATGAACATATAATATTAGCCTAATTGATATTTAATATAATAATAAAAACACCCAAAATTGGCAAACACATTAAAAATAACTGTATTTCTTACAATAACGGCGTTCCTAATTTTTGATATCAGTTTGACAACTTCATTACAATAATTTTTATGAATATTTTTAATTAAAATGTTTTCTATATCTCTGAATTTAAAAATTGATTCTTAATCCAATAATTGTTAATAAAATAATATATTTAGTCAGGATAATGTAGTATATTTTAACGATTATAAAGAAATTGGTCGGACCTTATCGTTATCAGGGCGGAAGGGACCCTGTCCTGGAGAGGGAGGGAAGGTTCATGGTGAATAATGTTAACATTTGATGAAGTATGCCCTTTGTCCCATTGTGTTCTGGCAGATCCATTCTTAGTCACTTAGTCATAAATTGCTCATATCCATTCAAGTTGCAAGACGACGCCAAATAAAACAAAAAATTTCTTACTTTAATGAATATTTTTACCATTACCAATATAATTAATACATTTAGGAGATTCAGAAATGAAACATTTATCTTAAATAATTATTAATTTTTGTATGTTACTTCAATTTCTAAAGCTCTATTGAATTTTATATCACAAAATGTGTTTAAAATAAACTTAATATAGATACATAACAGTAATAATTAAACCATTCAGTTTTTCATCCGTCTGTCTGTCACAAGCTTTCCATATATATGTATATATTAATGAAAACTTATGTCTGTATTCAGTATATCATTGTATTATCTCTTTAACACCACACATTCATATTACGTATCTATATATACTAGGATCCGCCAACCGTGCGCTGGTGTTGGCGGATGTTGAGCTGAGCCCCTTTCCTTTCTTCTTTTCTTGATAACTTTTGAATGGCAAAATATTTTTTCAATCTGTTTTCGCTATAACATCCGCGTTCAGCTCAAACATACATGAGAAAATTTTTAGCTAATCATCTCGTCGCGTTCTGGAGACAACTAAACATAAAAAGGTCTCCCAAACGGTTAAGAGCTTCGGTTACGCTCAGCTCAATAATACAATATATACAGTTAACTTATTAGCGTTATTTGGAGTAAATATTGTAAGTAATTAATATTGTTTGTTAATGAATTATTTAGTTTACTTCCCGTCGTGATAATTAACTTCTAACAAACTGTTGATACAAACACAAATTTAATATTAGATTTTCGTATACAATATTTAATAACTGACTTACTTACATTTACCGTTTCAAATTAGTTTAATTATATTAACACTTATATTATCATTACGGATAAATAGTTTTTTTTATCATAATTTTATTAATGACATAAATAAAAAAATTACAATTAAGAAATGTTATGTTTTTCAGTTTTAGTTTGATTTTTTTCTCGCAAAACGTTCTAGAAACAAAAATTTTGTTATTAATATATGTAAATGATAAATAATTGTTGAGTAGTTCTAATAATACAATCGCAAAATTCGTTTCAAGTTTAACAAACTGCAAAATACCTACAGATCTACTGTTATCAATGTATTCATTAATTGTTATTGCAAATAATGCTATTGTCCAATTTGGTATAATACGTTAAAAATTATATAGTTCTTGTTATATACTATGAACAGGTAACCCTAGCTCTAGTTCCCACGGGCTTCCGAGAAACTCATTAGTGCTTCTCCACCTAAATCTCATTCACACAATTGCGTTCCAGGTAAAGTTCAATACCTAAATGGATATTAGATTAATATTTATCTTTAAACCCTTTACGAATAACTTGCAAAGCTTCAAAGTAAAAGTTTGCGTCAAATTACGTCAGGCATTTTATGAATGAAGCGAAATCTATGTATGAATATGCGTACGATTAGTATTATTAGTTATCAGAATGGTATCGCCAAGTTCATTGTTGGCCTGATATGAACAAGGCGTATCAGCTGACTGCACCGCGCTTTATATCTTATCGCACATGCAAGGACGAGTCTAGCACGCACCAGTTCAGTACCTGGATATTATAAGGTTTTTATGGGAGTGGGATAGCCAGTTCATTGGGAGGATACATGACACGTAAACAAAGGCATTGGGATGATAAACACACGTAAACAAAGGAAGAGGTTATTTCGCTCTTTCAGTCATTCTATATAACGTTGCTATAAACGTTGTTTCATGCCATTTTTTTGTGGTATCACCAGCAATACCAGCTTGTATAAGAGATTTATGAAAACTTTAGTTTATTTATTAATATTTATCAATGTTTATATACATTTCTATTGTTTGGCGACATGCAGACAACATGTGCACATTCACGTTTGGATAAGTTTCATTTGTGTCTTTTATTTTGGTTTTAAACAATTGTATTTTTTGCGGTTGTTTGACAGCTTGTTAGATAAATCTTTGTATATTGAGTTGTCGGATAAGTAATCCGTGGCTCAAAACAAAGGATCATCTCGAGGATCGTGTTTACGGACGGATAGCTCGCGGCGGGGCGCCCGCGAACTCGGCGGTTTTTTGGGGTTCGTGTTACTAGGAAATGAGAAAAACCTATCGGGAATGGATTTACAGCCGCTAATGCGATAAAATTTATTGGTTCTGGGAGACGGTGAGGCGCGAGCGTGTGATTTGTGGCGTGAGCGACCTCGGCGGACATGTTTATAGACCAATGAGTTCACGGAAACATTGGGCCACTTTTACAACTTAATGACAGATGTTATGATTATCTCCAGTGAATTTATTACTTTTTTTGTCCTTGTTTGGGGTAGCGGGTAGGTTATTGCTATTTAGTTTACAAATAGGTAGCTATATTTAATTTTGTTAAACGGTACCATTTTTTGTGTTGATTCGTTGTTGATTATATCTAATATTTTGTACTATTGGGATTATAAATACAGGCTGCAGTGTGGTCGTGGTGCCTCGATGTTCTACCACTATCATCACACAACCACGTTTTTCCTCAGCTGCACGTGCTCGTACTGATATCTCTTATCTTTACTATTAAGTGATCAGCTGTAAATAAGTTAACACTCTCTCGTCATTCCGATTAGAACAGTTGTAGAAATATGTAGTCTTTTAAATAATCGACAAATTTGTTAACCCTAAATTCATAATTCTCAACATTTGGTGTAAAATGATTACCGTGAGTCCATTGCATATATATTAGGTCTTACGATCCCACCTATAATGGCAATAAACGATGGGTACCTATTTTTCAACCAAACCCTTTACATAGAACATAGAATTATTAAACAGTAGTGGTATTAACCAGTCAGTAGGGAGTGGGAGTGTTCCCGGGAGCAGGGCGGCTCGCTCGCCTCCGCCGCCGGGCGGCGCTCGCGTCCAGTACTCACGCAAGCGCCGACCAGTGCGCACGCGCATCTAGTTAGTGACAGGTATTAGTGTTAGTGATCATGTTGCACGACGCCTGGCCCTCCGCCTGGCCCAAGACCGAGAACTTCGAATTGGATGCACTCTTCGCCGAAGTCAATAACAACTGTGTTAAAGGTACGTCTCGAATACCCACTATGTCACTTTTATTGCGACAATACGTCTTGCATGCGCTTAATACGCATTGAAATAAGAATTACGATTAGTCGATAGTTAAAAACATAATTTTTATAATAAGAAACAGATTAGTTATATCTAGAATCAATATAGGCAGATGTTATGTTGGTAAACAAGATAGGTACCCATCAGTTAGTATATAACATATATAATACGTGGGAACTGTTAGGTCGTATATATTGAGACATGTTGTGCGGTTGTTTTGTTGTCGCGTGAGAGAGTAGTCGGCCGCTATCTGTTCGCGAGAATCAAACCAATGGGAGCTCCCGAGTAAGAGGTCCGCGTGTGTGCAGAGGGCGAGGCGGAGTGCGGGGCTCCGGGCGCGGAGAGCCCGCCCCCCCTGTACGGCTACGCCCCCGTCGAGCTGTCGCCGTCTCACTCGCGCAGCTACCAGGAACTGCGGCCCGCGCACGCGCACGCGCACGCACACGCGCGCGACATGCAGACCTACGCACACCTCGACGAGACGCTGTTCAAGCCGGCGCCCGGCTCGGGCTCCACGGACGGCGCCTACTTGCGCGGGCGCAGCCCCGAGCTGACTCCTTCGCCGGAGCGCCGCGAGGAGTACCGCGGACTCCACTACGAGCAGTACACGCCGGCGCCGCCGCCGCCGCCGCCCTACTCGCACGAACACCATCATCATGTAACAGATGGGTAAGTTATTTTATACTAAATATATATTTTTGACTTTTATACAGTTAAAATAACAAGTATAAATATACTCAGGGGTATGTATGGTAGGTAAGCTAATATGCTTTTTAAAGTTCTCGTTACAAAAGTTATTAACAAAAACATAAGTTTTAAGATAAAAATAACTCGTAAACACAGTTAAATATATTAAAATAAATAACCAAAAAGATAAAATAGCTATGAATGATAATAATAAAATCCGTTCCATCAAGTACTAAACGAGTGCAGTCATTAGGTGACGTAGGCCTTAATTAGTGTTTAGTCACCAGGCGTTGCTCGTCTTATCTCCGTCAATCCAACCTTATTTCGGGCATTGACAAATTAAATTTTCGCCTTAAAAGTAAGCTAAAGAAAGATGACATTTAATCTATATAAATAAACTTGAAGTGTTTGTTTGCAATTTCAATTTTTTTTTTCTGTTTGTTTGATCCGGCAAATCTCTGAAACGACTTAACCGATTTAAACACATTCACTGGCGGATAGCTAATGTTATAAGGAGTAATTTAGGTTACATTTATTTTTAAAAGAAGAAACAGCGCGGACGAAGTCGCAGGCACAGCTTACTTGTGACTGTCACTAAAATTAATATTGTATTTTTTTTATTAATTCACTAGTCTAATGGCCCGATCTACAAACAAGATTTAAATGTTTCAGAGCTTCGCCAACGGTAGCTGTATTTTTAATTAAACACAGAAAAATTCCAAAAGATGTTATTGTTACTACATTGTATTTACTAAAGTAATGTTTGTGTACAAATGTATATAATGTATTAACCATTCCTGTTTGGATCTGGATCCTGCTGTAGCGATAGCGTGGCCATATAACCAAATAACCGTAGAGAAGTATTATAGTCCTACTTACTTACTTAATACTTACTTTAACTAACTTTGAAAACAAAAAATAACCTGTAAACGTCGAATACACTTACGTTAAACTCAAACGTAATATTAAACTCAAACTTGAATACGAATAAATGTACTTGTTGACTTAATACCAATAACAATCCCTTAGAGATAGACATAATGGCCATTTACTAATAACCTCAAACAAACCAACTGCTCAAACACAATAAGGATAAATAACTATTTATATTTATAACAATGGAGCTGAAGGAAAATAATAACTTCTTAAGTTATAACGAGCTTCTGAATTCAGATTTTGTTTTTCTTTTAATTACTTCATCTACGTATAGGATAGCAATTTTTATGGTTTAGTTATTTTTTTATACGACCAAATAAAAAGTTATTTTCTTAAAATGAGAATTATATATTAAAACTAGTCGTTCCCGTGACTTCGTTTATATAGAATGTTTTTAAAATAACAGTAACCTAAGTTATTTAAAGCATCAGTTGCGATATACATTTAGTGAAAAACTAATTTGGAATTACAGACAGACACTTCAGTTTTATTTGTATATATATAGATTATTTGTCCCCAAAAATAAATATAATAACTCAAAACATGTGCTAGTACCGCACAATATCTTGGAAAAGCTAAAAAAATACATGTGCACAAATATTAATAAATAAATGATTAAAATTTGTTAAATAAATGTAATCGAAAGGGAAATATGTGTTTTAAATATAAAAAATAAATAAATTGATTTGTTTATATTTGTAGAATTATGATTAAAAAATCCGAAAGAATAGGTTTAAAAATAGTTGTTTGTTCACGTTTTATGGAAAAACTGATGGACTGATTTTGATAAAATTTGGTATAGTTATAGGTTATTACCATCAGCAATATTTAGCTTTTCATTTATTACGAAAAAATCGATTTGTGTTATAATAACAATAAATTTACAAATGTACAAATTATCTACATTAGTCTGTTGATTTTTGAGATTGGAAGGGAGGGGGGAGGTAAAGTCGCCGGCAAAAGATAAGTAAATTTCTGTAATCACAAACAACCAAAAAATATTTAAACAGAACCACCTCACGATGACGTCACACAATTATGCAGAATTATGCAACCGTAGATAAGACTTGTAATCATCTCCCGAGTTCTCCGCTTATCGCTCCCATCTCTATCGCGAATCACTAACACTAACAAACCAGCTGACTTTACGTTATCTTATTATTGTAATTAATTAAAGGTAGGTAATTATTATTAATCTCGATTTATCTTTAATTTAGTCTTCATAGTTGTATATTATTTTGATAATTATTTGGACAATAATAACTTATCCTACGAGTCGTTACTAGTTGTTTGAATAATTTTGTTTACATAAATTTGGATTTAATATATCATAGTTCAGGAGATATATGGTATGTATTGAGTGTGCAGTCGTTATCAGTTCATACGTGCCGGAGCGCCGCTGTTGCAAGCCGCATTCCGTGCTGGCTAGGCCTCCGCTGCGGTACTTTTCCACTGAATGTCATCATTTTAAATCAAATATAATAAATTAACAAACATAACTATCCAAAATTTACACATCATTAACAATATTTATATAACAGAAGTACTTACAAACGCTAAAGCATTATCTACAACCCAAGAAAATACGTGTGAGGGATTTGTGCAAAATAATAGACACAATGAAAACATATATAATACATACATATATATACATACACAAATACATACAACAATAATATATAAATATATTTTATATATCTATACATAAATAAAATTGAAGTGTCCGTTTGTAATTTCAAATAAACTTCACTAAATGCATATGTTACAAAATTGTTCTCTGTTTGTCTTTTCGATCCGGCTAATCTCTGAATGGTTGGACCGATTTTAACAAAACTTTCACTGGAATATAGCTAATGTTATAAGTAACTTTGACTAATTTAACTTTGAAAAACAAATTGGATGCGAACGAACTCGTGGGCACAGCTTGTATGTATTCTGATTCAAAGTTGCTAAAGTGCTTATTCACTTGTCTCTTGAAAGAATTTCTTGTAAACAATATTTGAAGTTATAAAGTTGGTTCAAAACTACCCCATACTATCTGCGGTCTGGTCTGTGGTTAAAATATATTTTTATTAATAACTAATTAAATAACGTGATAAAATTTACATTGATCGTTATAATTCAATTCTATAACGGTTTTATATATATATATATGTACATACTTTGAAATAAAATAATAT
Organism: Melinaea menophilus ssp. n. AW-2005; assembly: GCA_918358695.1. NCBI lineage: Eukaryota > Metazoa > Arthropoda > Insecta > Lepidoptera > Nymphalidae > Melinaea > Melinaea menophilus. The sequence goes on along the minus strand of OU911038.1, from coordinate 31,253,490 downwards.
GAAGTTATTTAATTAAAATATAATATTATCTCAATTCTTTGTGACATTTATTTTAACACATTCATTTCGAGTTCAGTTTTGGTGTTGTTCTTATCGCGCTATTAGTGGAGTAACACATGCAAACACACACACACACACACACCACACACACACACACACACCTCTATAATAATACACCCATTGTTTACACGCCGACATTTATTTCTGTAATTTTATTGTCATTGGTACGTAATTATCTAGAACGGTTAACGCTTAACGATCGACCATAACTACAAATTAAACCAACCAGTCTTATTAAATTAATGAATTCAATACATCTATTGATTGTCGCCATGTTTTTATTTACATCAATATTCATTTCTAACGTTAGCTTCGTTTAGTTGTAATTGTGTTTGGGAATTTTCTTTTTTTTATTTATTTTGTTCTTGTAAATTTCCAATCCGTTTAAAGGGAAATGCCAGTTTTGTTGTATATTCATGGCAAAGTCTAGCTCTACTCGTTTGACTTGTGAAGGAACATTGTGTTTGTGTACTTAGCTATAGTACGCTCCCTGCGCCTGCGCATACATTATTGTTGACCCACTAACGCCTAGACTGTATACATATAAATAAAACTGAAGTGTCTGTGTGTAATTTCAAATTAACAGCTTTTCACTAAACGCATATGAATGTATATATAGTATTTATATAAAAAAAAACAATGTTTTAAATTGTTCTCTGATTGATTCGGGCTTATCTCTGAAACGGCTGGATCGATTTTTACAGGACTTTCACTGGCGGATAGCTGATGTTATAATGAGTAACTTAGGCTACTTTTATTTTTAAAATTAATGAACGAAGTTGCGGGCACAGCTAGTAAACTTGCAATGAAATTTAAATAAATCTTCATTCAGGAAACTGAACTAACAGGTACATTTCGTTAAACGCTTAACGACCCTCTTTTTGTGGTTGGTTAAATACCCTTGTTTGAAGATCTGGGGATTAATTTATAGCTAATGCGCTAAGTCCCTGAGCAAACGAGCCGAGATGAGGACGCTTGTGCAAATATCACCCCGGCGGAAGAGCGGAAGAGTCTAAAAAATAATCTCCGTTAAAAACAAATGCTATTTATTATACTTAAATATAACTTTTATTAAACCCTGGCTTTCAGTTTTGTGTGGAGATGAAATGAGATACTGTTGGTCTTGGGAGCTGCAGATCGATGTGGCGCCATTTTGTAAACTTCTAAAATAACCTTGGTTCTATGAAGACCTTTTACAGATCTAGATTTTGTGAATATATTTTTTTTAAAAATAAAAGTAGTTTAATTTACTCCTTAACATAAACTAGCCGCCAGTGAAAGTTCTGTCGAAGTTGGTCCAGCCGTTTTAGAGATTAGCCGGACCAAACAAACAGTTTTTTGTTTATGTAAGTAACGTATATACGTTTGTTTGCATTAAATGAAAAGCTGTTAATATGGACAAACAGGCATTACAATTTTATTTATATGTATAGAGTTATATTTATATCGAAGGCTGTTACTAATAATACTTAGTGGAATTTTTGCCGATAAAATAGAAAAAAAATTTAAAGGCTGAAAGCAAAAGGCTAAAACCAAATTTAATATATAATCCACTAATAATTATTCGGTATTGTTTTTAACAATTATCAAATTTTTAATTGATGTTTTAAATGAACCCATGCTACTCTGTAACTCATTAGGAATGCCGAGTTTCCTCGTTTTAATTAGTACAAATAACTTTGTTATTCAACCGTTCTGTTATGCTTACGAGGAAAATAAAATATATTTGTACATATATATTTCTGTATTTGAGAGACAATTAAAATAAATAATAATAAATAGATATAGTTAAGTAATGTTTATTTTCAATATTGATTACTTAACTAGCTCTCAACATGACTTCGTTCGGAATGTTTTTGTTAATAGCCTAAGTTGCTTCTTGTATTATAAGCTATCTAGTGAAAGTCCTATTAAAAACGGTTTATCCGTTTTTCATATATAAAATTAACAAAATTATGTAAGTATATACTTTAATATGCATTTAGTGAAAAGCTGCTAATATGGTATTACAGACAGACACTCCAATATATGTATATATAAGCCTTAATAAGTATCGTCTCAAAGGGCAGGTGAGGCGCTAGCGTTGTTTGTTTGAGAGCCAAGTTTTTTGTGGTTTCAAACACGCTATTTTACACATTTAAGAGCCCTTTGGATCGTTTCTAAATTTGTACTATTTACTTTTGGGCCGTGTCGAGTGACGACATAAGTGTCTCATAAGTTATTTGTATAGGCCCTTAGCGTTAGGACGAGAACGAGGCCCAAATAAGGACCAACTCCGTGTCGCGGAGTGTGTGTTCGTCCGCATCTGATTTCTCGAATCAGCAATCAAAACATGCCCCCGACTGATCATGATTGATTGTTTCGGTGAAATTAGCAAAAACATGTCCGTGGGTGGGTTCGATTCCCCGGGGAATAATTTGGATAGCAGATTTTGAAGCGGAAGCAAGGGTTAGCCACGTGTTAGCCCACGTGTGATCTTGGGTCAGCGATGCCCACTGGAGCGTCCTCCTGCGGGCGCGGGCTGCCACGTGCAGCATTTAACACTTATTAACATGTGGTTGCGGGTCTACATTTGTGTTACATGTTATATGTAAGTATACAAATGCGGGCCCCTCTGATCAAAACAAATGTACTTTACATTTATACCTTAAACGTAGATCTAACGTAACTACGAGTAACTAAAGAAAAAGATTATTTATTACCTAGCACTAGTAAAACTTATTTATCGCGTCTTACTCGTGATAGACTATTATATCTAACTATATTATTTAACTATATTTAATGAGTTTAAGAATACCTGTATAAGAATTTCAGTATATTTGTAATTAATTAATCTGACTGTCAGGAGTTAAGTCTAGTAAGTAAATGATAAATTATTATAAGAAAACTAAATATTAATTTTAATTTAATTAATTGCAATAACGGATTTCAGAGCCTTACCCTGTCTATATGTTATATGTACCTTTGTATGTCCATCTATAATGATTATTACTGAGATATATTTAATCGGCAAAATAAAGTATTTATTTATATATTATCCACTTTGAATCGATACTAATCACTTGTGTATTAAATGGGAGTGTCAGGACTATGATACCATACTTATCAAAATAAGCCCTTCTGTAACACTCAAACTTAAAATAAGGCTTAAGTGTTCCAAACGCTCTTATCTGAGTATTTCTTTACTGTGATCACTGTTTATCAATATATTTAGCAATGTATGGACAATTAGAACCATTAGAATCAGTAATAAGTAAAGACACAAAATGTAAGAGGTTGTTGTCAGTGATGGTAATGAGCGTGATGGGCATTATGGTTAATGAATGCAAGCGGGACGAGGGCGTCGCGATGTTCTGCCCGGGGGAGAGGGGAAGGAGGGGGACCGATAACTGATAATGTAGGTGCTACCGAAACTTCGTGTTCCAGGTCATTAGACGAGTTTTACTTGTGTTTAAATACAGCAAATTTTTATTTACTTTTGTTTTGAGAAAATCATAAATTGTTAAAATCAATTATATATATAGATATATATATATATATATATATATATATATATATATATATATATATATATGTTTTGATATTAATATGACACACTTCAGACAAATCGACAATTGCTCATCGTTATTTATTTCCTGGTTTCCAAAATCGGTGTCACATGTGTCATCGTGCTCTAGGCACGAGTCCAAACACGGTGTAGGAGATAGCCTTTTTGTTCTTTGACTCCAAACAATAATACCTTTGGCCTGGACGGCGCGGCGTCGAGAGTTGAATTATACTTATAATATATAGTATGTGCAGACATTTTCTTAATTAAACTTGAGCCATCTCCTAATCACTTAATAACTTTATAAGTATAAATAAAACTTCTGTTAAAATTTCATTTTTATACCCTTGAGTATTCCATAATGATAAAAATACTCGATCCTAAGTCAAAATTTCACGACGGAGTTTCCTTATTTATAAATATATATAAAATTATAAGAAACCTTTCTCGCGTTACTTAATCTCCTGAACTATTACCAATGTACTTGTGTCCCAGGGGAGGAGGTGGAGGAGGTGCTAACTCCGTGTACGCTCGCTGCTCCTACCCCTCCGCCGGCTCCCCCTACTTCAATGGGGAGAACATAACGCAGTCGCAGATATGGGCTTCCAGTGCAGGTAATTACAAAACATATGCTATATTTCTCTTTTTCTCTTCTATTATTGGGAAGAAGTACCTATATTTTACCATACTTTTTAGACCTTTTGACTTTATCGGGAGTAATGGAGGTTGTATTGGATGGTCGCAGGAACTTCGCCTAATTATGGATCTGGAGCGGTGCTGGAGGAGTACAGCGAAGCGGGCGAAGGCGAGACGAGCGGCGGCGCTTTGCCCGCTTTCAGCCGATTCGGGCCGGCCTTCGCTACCGTCTCCAGGCCTTCCATCGTATATGGAGCCAATACACTAGCTTCCAATGCATATGCACAATCTGTAAGTAACTACATTCTCGACGGCATTCATTTTTACACTAATATTTTGATTCATCAAATCTAAAACAATTAATATTATTTAATATATAATGTTGACGCAACTGATCGGAAAATGTTACATTTATATTTTAAATTGTTATCGTTTTCACAGTTGAAAAAACAAGTTCATGTTATATATTATATTGTAATTAAAAAGATACTTAGTACTCAGCGTAACACAGCGACACAGCACACAGACTGGTGTATTTCACTGATAAGAGCGCTGCTCAGTGACGCCTGACGCCCCGCTCTGTGACACTTATTTGTCGACTACAACACGCTCGCTATATTATTCAATACTACACTATAACCAAATGTAACCTAAGCACACACAGTACAGATGAATCACGAGAACACTCATTGATCTTAAAATGAAATCTGCATTAAACACATCTAGATAAGAGAGTAAAAAATATTTTACACTACATTATAGTGTTATGATAGAAACATGTGTTTCAAAATTTATTTATATTATTTAAACTCGTGTATTAAATGGGAGTGTCAGGACTCTTTTGATACCATACTCATCGAAATAAACCTTTCTGTAAAGACACTCCAACTTAAAGTAAGTGAGTAGACACTCATGTTCCAAACGCGCTCCTTTGAAGAACCACACAACAAACTCAGCGGGTATTTCTTTATTGTGATCACTGTTTCATAAATATCAATATTTAGTGAGCAATTTACGAACAACTAGAATTATTGCAATCAATTCGATAAATGATTTCCAATATATTTTATTAATTATACAATTATAAAGTAGTATGGGCATGTTATGAGGAGAGATGAAAGGCATATAACCAAAGGAGTTCTGGGTATGGTATTGGAGGGATGGACAGGTAGAGGACGGTAGAAGAAAAGATGGATGGATTGCGTGAAAGACGACATGGAGAAAAAAATGTGTACAGAGATGACAAATAACAGGAGAGTATAGAAGGCAAAAAATTGCGCTGATCCCAAAAGTGGGATAAGGACAGGAAGATGATGATGATTATAAAGTAGTGATGTGCTTGGTTACAGGAGATGTGGAGTCTGAACGGAAGACGCCAGCATCTCTCAGCAGCCGCCAGTCTCTCTGCGAGTAAGTATTGTAAAAACGTTAATTACGTTAAGGTTAGTTACGTTGGTTGGTTACGTCAGTTACGTTGGTTACGTTTCTTGTTAGTTTGATGTTTGTTTTATATTATATCGATATACCATCTTGTATTTGATGATATATTTTTTTCGTTATTATTGATTTTGAAGAAAAATTTGCATAACGACATCCTACTAGTGAACCTATCTATACATATAAATAAAATTAAATTGTCTGTTGGTAATTCCAAATAAAAATGTTCACTATATGCTTATGAAACTATTTACGGAACTTACATAAAAAAACTATTTTTAATAATTTTCCTTATGTCTGTCTGTTTGGTCCGGTTAATCTATAAAACGGCTGGACCGATTTTAAAATAACTTTCACTGGATAGCTGATGTGTTATGGACTGTCTTAGGCTACTTTTATTTATCAACATTCCGCACGAAGTCGCGGGCACAGCTAGTGAAAATATAAAACTGATTAGACTTTGAGCATAATAAATAATGTTAGACAAATCGGTAATATTAGTAAATGGCTGGTAATTCTATATACGTAGTGTATTCAAATACTCAGTACGAATATATGAGTCATACGCTACTCAATGTTAAATGTTAGTTCGCGAGCCCTTTGTTCTTTGCTAGTCCGTATCCATTTACACTAGCTCTGCCCACGACTCCGTTCGTTTGGAATATTTTTTTTAAAAGTATTCTAAGTTATTGCTTAGAAAATCAGCTATCCGCCAGAGAAGGTCCTGTTCAAATCGGTCCAGCTGTATCAGAAATACCGAGAGCAAACAGGCAGAAAAAAAAAATGTTTTTGTTAAGTAAGTAACGTATACAAATAGGTATTTAGTTTGGTATTACAAACTGACACATTAATTTTATTTATATATAGCTTTTAAATAAACTTTTTTTATATATTACAAAAAAATATCAGTCGATAGACAGTGTATATATATATATATACACATATATATATATATATATATATATATATATATATATATATATATATATATACATCTACACTGAACTTTCTGTGCGTGTGTTTGTGGATTTATTTTTGAAGAGGTCACGAGAGATAGCCCGCGCTGTCAAAACTCATTAATACTCTTCCCGTCACATTTTAACTCTAATCTCAAGTGATAAGCATTGTTAGGGGATAGTTTTTTGGACTGTTAAACCGTCGTCAGTCCTCAGTCCTCGGTGTTACTTTTATATCCCTATTTTGTGATTCATTAAATAATTAATAGCTTTTCTTTGAAAGGTTTCTCTCGAGGTCGAGTGCTTTAATAAACATTTAAGGGTTTTTTTTTTGCAACTTCACTATGAGATTTATAACCTCGTAAATATTATACAACAAAAATATTAGTTTTGTAGATACAGTTATTTGTTGTTTTATTACTTTATTATTGGATGTAACGGGAATAGATTTAGTATAATACATGTTTGTTGCTTTTTAATAAACTTCAAGAATTCTATCCACCTTGGATATTTATAACTTTGATTATTTAATAATTAATTAAATTAATTTCCTTAGTTTCAAATAAACAAATAACAATAAGATTTTAACAAAATTTCAAAAGATAACACGTGTCCAAACAATACAAATTCAAAATATCTTTATTCAAGTAGGCGTTTACTCGCACTTTTTAATCAATTATTACATTAAAAGGATCAAGGTCAGAGTACGCTACCAACTCGGAATGCTCTGAGAAGAGCCGTCCAGAAACTAAACAATTACCCTCTTAAATGTATTCATCAATATTAGATCAACTAAAAACTCTTGAATGTTATAATATGATAATAATACGCTTTTAATTTTATATTTAAAAACAAGACTAGGGTCTAAGATTTGTGGCATTATATTATATATATATAAAAGTTGGTATTAGTGGTCTGATATCACCTCGTGTTTGCGCAGGTCGTAGGTCCCGACAAAAACTATGTCCTCTTACCAAATAAACTCGTTCCCTTTTAAACGCATTAAAATCGCATTCCATATACGGTGTAGGATAAGGCACGTGCCGCGCAAACACGTCCACGTCCGGCTATAACCCCCTTCCCCTCAAACCCCCTCCACCACACGACACCGAGTGTTGACAAACATTACCCTTGTGTCCAGTCCGATTTTTTTATTTTTATCCCTAACAGATATTTCAAGATAGAGAGATATTTTTTTATTTTTGACGTACTTTGTATAGACATTTAAAATATCTACAAAGAGAATCATTGAAATTGTGTTTTTAATTTCTTTTAGCTGTTTTTTTTGCTCGTGCATTTCACATTGTTCGCATTAACTGCTAGAGATAGTTTTAAGTTTGCGCTTCGTCAGCGTTTCTTATCTCACGATAAATGAAAGCCGAAGCCAACAGACGCCTGTTAGGACACAATTAACACCATTAGGGCGTGCTTCAAACATGACGTCACTAATAAATGACTATTAGGAGAAACAACAACTAATGTGTTTATAACTTAAAACTAAAAATACAAATAATCGTATTACCAATTCAGTAATAAAAGTCGTATGTAATAAGCGGTCAATAAAGAAAAGATTACAGTCAGTTTAATAAAAAGATATAAAAGATAAAAGTGAAGTATATTTTTTTCTTTCGAGTGTTTAAAAGTGTCAGTGTTGCGGTCATTGGTTGTGTAAATATTTACACAAGCTGTGGTCATTCTTGACACAAACTTTTTGGGTCTTATCTGCATTGGCTATATTGAGCAAAAATATTTCGCTTTTGTGACAATTATTATATATTACACCAGATCTACCCAGGTCTATATTTCCCACAGGATATTTGATACTTCAAATATGAATAGCCATGGACACTATCTGCACACATGGCCGTCCTCTCGACGTTTCATCTAAATGGTTATTATAAAACATTAGTATTGAAATAATGGCTGTAACTTGACACTCGGGCTGCGCACGCGCATTGCACACTAGTATATGAACACACATACACATTCTTCAAAGTGGTGATCGGTGTATGCTAAATATTAATGACAACCATTATTCTGTGTTAAAAACATTTGCAGACATGTAATTAAATAAGTTTGAGTTTCTTAAATTCTGGATATTTTAATTTACTGTTCGATTTGTTATAAAATTAAAGGCTTTGATGCCGCGGCTTCCTCATTGTTCAACGCAAAGCACACAATTATAAAGCCTTTCAATGATTTGTTTTCATAATAGAACTATATTTACGACTTACCGATAGGACGCTCATAACAATGGCTCACAATAGTTGAACACGAAACTATGGCGCATTCTCGTAAGTAGTGTATTTCTTAGTAGTGCAAACGGCGTGTGCGAGTGACCCAGCGGCATAATAGCATGAATTCAGTCACGAGCGGGTCACGAGGCACGTGCGGCCTTGTGCCCCCCTCCCCTTCCCCCTCCGTCCGACGATTTGACGACTCAGCGCCTTCCGCGCCCTGACTCACCTTGCGACTTGCTGGCCATTGTCAAGGCTGGTGAGGTTCGATGCTCGGCCCAGACAATGCTGACTACAACAATCTTTTGTTGTTATTTTTAAATTAATATGCTGAATTACTATTCCATGTGATACGCTTAGGTAGGTAAAAAAATTAAGTGTTATAAATAAATATAAATCAACGTTTCTCTTTAATATGCTCATGATCAACGGAATTGTAAAAGTCGGACGCTCGGCGCTGTTGGAATCGAGAGAACCGCGGGGCGAGTCAGGTGGTAGGCGACCGGTGTGAGTTAATGGTGTGTTGCGCAGTCGAAATAGCGGAGGTCGGCCGCGAGTGTGTGAACTGCGGCGCCATCGACACACCACTGTGGCGTCGGGACTGCACCGGCCACTACCTGTGCAACGCGTGCGGTCTCTACACCAAGATGAACGGCATGAACCGGCCGCTGAAGCAACCGCGGCGGCTGGTACGTCAGCGGCACGCGGCGCACGCGCTGGCGCCCGCTCCCGACGTACGCAGCCACGCCCTCACGCCCTCCGCTCGACTAACCTCTCCCTCGCCCTCTCGCCCACGCCCGCGAGGAATCCGCGCCCGAGCGTCCGCCTCTCGCGTCCCGCTAGCGTGTCGTGAAGATGACACTTGACTGTTGGTTGCAGTGGCCGCGGAGGGGGCCCCGCCGGGCGCGGATTTCTACAAGGGCTTCCAGTTTAACGCCGTGGCGATGCACGCCTTGCCCGCGCCCGCTCCCATCTGTGCGCCCGCGCTCGCTGTCTCCACTCCCCCCGACTACAAACAGAAGAAAGGGGTACGTCCACCCCGCTCCGATGACCTCCGCCGTCCGTCCCTTTGTCTCTACTGAGACATTCTATGTCGTACTTGTTTAGAAGTTTATTTTCCTTTGTATTTCTGTCTTTCTGATTACTTCCTATTCTTCTTCTTGTTTATTTGAAGTCTTTGACTTCTCTTTTCTCACAATGGCTCTTTAATCCCACGATGTCCTAAATATCCTTCCTGGCTCCATTTTACATTAAATACCAATATAATCATTTATTCATTTCATTACCAAAAAACTAAGTTCATTCAAAATGCTTGTTTTGCTTTCACATTTCACCATTCAGTCATTATTACATACTAACAAATCACATTCAAGATCTGGTCGTTTTACTAGTATACAATGTTATTGATCATAAAAAACGATGAAATAGACATGAAAATAATAACAGTTAATAACATTCAATCTAGAAAAACTTCCAGAAATGTTATATAATACTTTCACTGGCTCGATTCACACACATTCATATAGTAACGCGTAACTTGACTTTCCTCTTGCGTGCGAACAGATGGGCACCAAACGGCAGGGAGTGTGTTCCAACTGCGAGACCACCATCACGACGTTGTGGCGCCGGAATGTGGTCGGAGAGAACGTGTGCAATGCGTGCGGACTTTACTTCAAACTCCACGGTGTCAACCGTCCCAAAAACATGAAGAAGGACTCCATACAGGTGCGTCGAGCGCCTATATTGAGATAATCATGTCTCTTCGCTATCTATATCTTCATTTACGTGTATTTATTTTTAGACGAGAAAACGAAAATCTAAAAACAACTCGAAAACGGAGCGCAACATAAACAAAAACACCGTCCGGGCCACCCTCAACGTCGGAGCCACGGAGTTGGAGAGCATGCGTGAGTGGCACACTCATCTCATCTAATACCTTGGAAACGTTATCAGGAAATTCGTGAATTGATATCATGTTTGGTATTCCAGTGGATATGGGCGTAGCGGGCGGCAGCGGAGTCGCGGGAAGCGCCGGCGGCGTGCGCGGAGCCCGCTCGCTCGCCTACTACGCGCCGCACGGCGTCAAACTAGAGGAGCCGGCGCACGCGCACTCTCAGAACTACTATGAAGAGGAGTACCGGCGCACGGAGCCCCAGCAGCGTCTCGAGCGCTCCGCCGTGGTCACGAACGGCAGCTGAGCCCTCGGCCGCCGGCCCGGAGGGACGTCAGAATCTCAGTCGTTTAAGCTTAGTTATTAGTAGAGTACGAGAGTGAGTGCCGAGGAGTTGCTAGTTGACCAAATATCCGGTCCGGGCGACCGGACCGGACCCGCGGCTATAGTCTCGTTCCTAAGGAATATATTTAACAAAAATGAAATAAATATATGAGTACAAGCATTTATAGAAAATTATTTAAATTAAAATATCTATGTGACGTGGCTAGTGAGGTCGGTGACGATGCGCGGTCGGGAAAGAATCTCCTAGATTTTCTAACGAAGTCGTTAACATACTTAAAGAGGTCCTCGCATCTGCGCATGTCGAGTGACGGTTACCAAATAATTATGTATAGATCCTATAAGACTGTACCTTGGCATTCCTACGTGTTACATTCCTATATATATATATTGCGTTAGTTTTACACAGCATAGTTCATATCGCACCGCAGAGGCACGTAAAAAGATATTTATTCCATATAATTGTTTCCATTTGGACATTTAGTTATTTGTGAAAGCTCCATGACTTCAATGTGCATTCCACGAATTTATAAAATAAGATTATAATAAGATTTATATTAACAAAGTAATTGTAATTTATTGTCACGTGATTGATGTAGCTCGAGCCGCACCTGCGTCGCAAGTGGAGACAGGGGGTGGACGTGTATGTAACACAGTCGTTAATAATAATGTTTATTATTAACGTTAATAAATGTTAAAGTGTAAAATACCACTTACCACTTGCGAGGGGCCCGCTTAGATCTGAACATCTTTTCACTGTTAAAATAAGCGACACCCAAATATTGAAGTAAGTATGGATTATAACTTGGATATAACGAGTCCCTGTGATAATATTGGATGAAAGCCGGTCCGAGACGGTTCTGCATGACGCCTCTCTATTGCGCTAAGCCGAATATTATTTTTATATGATTATATTATAGCAATATAAAATATTTTATCGTTATGTTAAACTAAATTTAAAAGATATAAGCGAATTTAAAGTGAATATTTTGCTCATGGAGGGAGAGGGTGTGTCCTCCGCTCATAATAATATAGATATATGGCGTGTTACGTTTGTAAATATAATATAAGAAATGAAAGTACACTTTTAATAAATCAAATTATTGATACTATTTTGATCGTTTCATTTTAATTTATACACACCGACCGACACAGAGTCGACAAACTGACAATCGAATTGACAAACAGTTAAAAATTTAAAAACAAAAATATAAAGTGCAATGCAAAAAAATGGGGGTACTTTTTAACTGATCTATTGAGACCATACACCACGCTTTTTTACATTGCAATACATTTTTTTCTTATTTACACTATTCTTTATTTTTTTTCATATTATTACATTGTCATCGGCCCTTGATAAGTGCAAAGTTTCAAATTAATCCGACATCTTGAAAGTCAAAATAGTGTTCAAAATTTCCGTTACATACAAACATACGAACGAAGATAATAGAAGCGTGTGTAAGAAAAAAAATATTTTTTTTCTTAATTAAATATATATAATATTTTAACTGTATTCTTGGTACGTTTAGTTAATAATTTGGGTTCATATTTAGAGTAAAGAAATTATTGCTATAATTTATAAGATTATCTTCATTTATCTTTATTTATGTCAATTATTTATTATTATTAACATTTTTGGTCCCTTATAAAATAAACATAATAATAATAATAATAATAATAATAATCTGTTATAACTAAAATACAAAAACACAGTAAAAACCCAACACAACGTTCATGTAATATTCGGTCAACACTCCTTATAAGGTGAACCAACTCATACCGCATACAATTAATGGTTGTAGGAAAATTTTTGTTAATTAAAATTAGGTTAGTAAGTATTAAAATTTATTTATATCTCAATAAGTATATATATATATATATTATTTTATTTATATATATGACTTAACCGATTGCTACAGCAGGTCCTTACGAGAAGTCACAGTAAAATAACTAGAGCCGCCAACAGACCCTCAATTTCGACTCGCTGCAAGCGCGTAATCTCGGGTGCCGTTTGCATATTGAGCAAAGCGAGCCCAGTGTAATGACTCATCGTTTCCCATTGACTTCAATGGGATATCAGTTTTTTGACGATTATTCCTCAACAACATGACATTTTTCAAATTTTTTTTTTAAAGCTATCACCTAACGTGTGTCTTTTTGATTGCAAAATTTCATAAATTTCCGTCAAGTAGTTTTCGAGCCTATTCGTGACAAAGAATGTGAAAAAGTTTCCAGCAGAACGCTCCGCTCGCTACACTCGCTTCGCTCAATAAATTGAACTACAAAATTGTTGATAGATAATAATTTTTACAAATGAAAACTTCTTGGATGTGCCAAATATCATTCTGGTGTACCCCAGGGCGGCTTCACAACTCCCATTATCTATCAATGAAGTCTTTTGCATTATTAAACAACCTGCCTTGGATAGGCTTCATCTCAGGATTTCAACATGTGATTTTATTGTACGAAATTTAGTTCACTAAATTCTATACCAATATATTTCAGTGAAAAATGTTACAATCATAGTGTAATCTTTATTTTTATCTCGTGGTGGGACAAATTGATACAGTACTGATCAACTTCATTATCTGGTTGGAGTTGTAGAATTTCTTAAACCGGGGATAGAAATAGACAGCAGAGAGGTACTTCAATACTTTGTTATTTTTTAAAGGCATGTTCACATTATCTAATTATGGTATTAGATGCAATCCTTGCCATTTACTGCGAGACGGAAAGCCTGTGGTTTTGTAACTTTAAAAGTAAAATAAATTGTGCATGGTCGAGATAATGACACAGTCTAGCCACAAGTTCTTTTGCAAAATTCAGTTTCTTTTTATGACACATATTCGAATTGAGCAGCCCTCTTTGGTACAGCCCTTTTATGTGTCGCCATAAATCTATGGGATTACTTTTGAAACTGAAAATTTAACTGCACACACTACACGCGATTGTTTAAAAGACTTAATGGTATGTTCTGTAACGTTACGCCCTGTAAAGGTGGTCTAACCAGGGCCGGATTTAGGGGAGGGGTTTTTACCCCGGGCCCTCCATAAGGTGGGGTAGCAACAATAAAGATAAAAAAGGTCCAAATTTTGAAGGGTCAGGAACTTATACGTATTTCCTCCAAATATTATTTTTTTACTTACTAAAAATACTTTCACAAACATAATAATATTGTTATCGATACATCAGAAAGCTTTGATTGCAAGTTTCCATTTAGCTCACAAGGTCCATTCGTTGATGCGGTAATTTAGTTTTTAATAAATTTTTATTGACTTTGACAAATTACTGCATTCATTTGTTAAAAGAATTTTATTTGATGACAAAAATATTTTTGAAAGACTTGACAATTTTTTTTTTTTTTTTGAAATCAAAATAATAAATAGGGACTTCCACTCCTTATTTGGCTGAGGGCCTCTGGACCTCCAATAATTCAATTATAATTGAAGAAATTCAATCTGCGCATAAAAATCAATCTTAAAGTCTTTGTTAAATAAACTAAATTCTGGAAAGTCTTCATCGAGCCAGACCTAGTTGTTTGAACTTTTTGAAGAACTAATTTATGTTTTTGCTGTGAAATAATAATTCATTAGATACGTTTATCCTATTTTACCTACAGCTACTTTAAAAAGAGACATACTAAATTTTATCAGAATTCCTCCGGCAATTATGTTAATTGTTAATTGAGCTGAGCGTAAGCGAAGCTCTTAATTTTTTGGGAGACCTTTTTTGTGTTTAGTTGTCTCCAGAATGCGACGAGATAATTGGCTAAAAATTTTCTCATGTATGTTTGAGCCGAACACGGATGTTATAGCGAAAACAGATTGAAAAAATGTTCAGCCATTCAAAAGTTATCAATAAAAGAAGAAAGGAGAGGGGCTCAGCTCAACACCCGCTGCGCACGACTGGTGGATCCTAGTTGTTATGATTGTTATTGTTTTAAATTATAAAATCCTCGGATTCATTGTCGTAGTTTCCGTGATACGATAATAAAGAAACCAAGAAACATAAATATCAAAAGTACTATTTAAGGTTCGTTTGGTCTGTCTCATGTACTTTACATGTAGAACAGCAGGGTGAGGGATTGCTGACGAATAAAATAAAACAAATCATAGACCACTATTCTTTTCAGCCAATTTGAGATTTTATGAGAAATTCTTCACAAACATTTAGGAGTAAATAACTCTTTTCCAAAATGTTTCTTTGCCTAATGTTAATTATTAATTGTTAAACCAATAACGAATTGAAAAATATCTATTATGTAAGAAAATGTATATTTTTTGTACATAATACAGGCCCTTTAATAAAGCCCGCAGTTGATATTTTTTATAACTTTTGTTTAATTTTAAATTTTATATTGCAAAGGAAATGTCAATTTGACTTTTAAGATTTTGGAGAGAGGTCATAACCCACAAAATTTTCATTAAACCATATTAAAAATGTTTAAGTCTATAAAATCATAGATTACAATTTTTAATATATTACACGCAAAAGACCATCTGGAAGAAGTTTTTTTAAGAGATGAGATTTTTTTTTCTTTCTTCTTTCTTCTTTCTTCTTTTCTATATGCAGAGACAAATAATAATAATTTCTAGTTTTATACAAAGCTGTTTAAAAATTTTGCGTTTTAATTTTTATACATAGCTTTTTCCCTAAGTTATAAGGGTATGTATGATACCAAAATATTTCTGACACTCCCATTTGATACACAAGTGATTAGTATTGATTCAAAGTGGAAAAGTTATAAATAAATAATAATAATAATGAAATATGTATAGATTAATTAAGTACCTATTATCCATAGAACCATAAAATATGGGACCTAGATATTATTTGTAAGTAAATATAAATCATATTATCCCTATAATTTTGTGGATCTCTCAGGACCCTGAAGCATCAGCTCTATAATTATTTCTTTAAGTGATATATTAATAAGCGTATCTTTTATTCTGATTCTCATCGATTTAATAACTTTAAACTATAAAATCGAAACCTTTCGCTACCAGGCCCTCATGAGACAAATCGCCACCACAGCCCAGACGTTTTATTATTTTAATATTATATAAATTGTCATTTTTTTTGTGGGATGTATTTATAACATTCTAAGTGAAATTAGCAATTTTACACCACTAACATCCTGTATCTATTTTATTGTTTTATAACATAACCCATCTATGTACGGTACGATCTGGGACAAACTATTGTCATAAACTGGTAATGAACGCCCGTCACATATTTCTGACGCCGGGCTCTGGTAAGAAAATCGGGTCGTCACATATATGTGACGCTGGTAGCGAAAGGGTTAAAATAAGGCCACTAGTGTTCCAACTCGTCTGATAACAAAAATATAACATTATAATTTATTTATTTGTTTAACTTCACGCCATATCCCTTGCGGGGTAGCCAGAGACGACGGAGCGCCAAACGCTGCGGTCCCTGCGTACCTCTTTCGCCTCGGCCACAGACATCAACCTCTTCATGTTATGGGGTCCTCATGTTATTAACGTTATTAATGAAAAAATATATAAAAAAGATGTTTTCTGTTTATCTGTCCGCGTCATGGCTTTTCATACATCCTTCATATATATGTACTAATGACTAAATTTAATTACATTTATCTTTCATCTGATTTTAGGACGCATGATTAAAGAAATCACTTACGCTTATATCAAATGATAATCAAAAATACACACATAGATAAAAAACACAAGTTATCAGTAAATAGGTATTTTCTTTTTTTTTTTTTTTTTTTTTTTTTGTGTCTCTGCTGTTAGCCCTACTGGCCATGACAGCGTCATCGGTGGAATGGACGGGTGCAGAGACCCGCCCTTAAAAAAGGGGGGCCTGAAGGGCCCCAGGGGAAAGCGCGTCCTGAGGGCGCCTCCTGTGAGGCTCGGACCACGGCTCAGGACGCCGTTAGGTGGGAAGCGAGGGTTGGATGTGGGTTAGGATTTGACACTAACGTCCTCCGACGGCAGAACGTCGGAGGAACGTGCTTGGATGGGGGCCTCGTCTTCGCCGGCGAAGACGCTGTGTGTGTGTATGTGTAGTATTTATGTTCGTTTTGCCGCTTTTACGTAGCGTTCCCTAACGTAATTGCGTCGTCCGGATCGAAAAGTAGTGAATAGGTAAGTAACACATTTGAATTACAAAAAATATATTGCTAAAAAAAACAAATAACATATAAAAAATAATGTTTAATTATTTTGATCAGATAAATGTATCAAGCAATTAAAACTAAATTTTTTACCAAAATAATTATTGCAGTTCTATGGGCTCATGAATATTAACACTAAACCTACCGACAATTCTTGTATACCTCTTCCTACTGCACGCTGTCAAATTGACCGATAATTAAAAGTTATTTTATTATATAACGCAGGTAATAATGGAAATAACTAAAAGTAAAGAGTGAAGAAAATATTATATGCATATTCTAAGAATTGTCATGTAGTTTGATAACGATATTATAACGTTTAAAAATGTGTAAGTTTTACAAAAGTTTAAGAACGGTCAATTTGACCGGTACTTGGTAGGTTTAGTGTTAATATAAGTTATATGTGATTGAACTGGTGATGTCTGTGTGTTTTATATATATAAAGTAATGTAACATATAATGTAAATAGTAATAACTGTATTGAATGTTTAAAACATCGTATTATAGACACAAGGAGTGTGGGGTGTGACGAATAGATAATTCTAAATAAATATGTACTTAGAACTTTACGTCAAAGGTAAAAAAAAATGCTAAACGTGACGTCACCATAAAAAATGAAAATAAAAACACTAGTAACAAAAAATACTTTAAAATGTTTTTTCAAAGAATAATTATTGGTTGTTTGTACTTCTATTAACTGCTTCGGCTTCTAAATATTATTATAAACAATAAAAACGGATGTTTAACCGACGAGAAAATTAACGGTTTTGTGTTATATACATATAAATAATTGTAGTGTCTGTTTGTATCCAAATTAATAGCTTTTCACTAAATGCACATGAAAGTATATTCAATACTTACGTAAAAAAAGTAATATTTTTATTATACTCGTATGTGTTTTTGTTCTGGTTAATCTCGGAACCGGCTAATCCGATTTTACTGGCTGATAGATTATATTATAAGAATTAACTTAAGCTACTTTATTTATTAAAAGACGTATTCCGGACGAAGTCGGGGTACAACTAGTATGTAATATGATTATTAAAGATTATTTTAGTTACAGGTTTTTTAACAAACAACTGTGTAACTAAAGTTTATCCTAGATTGCTTATTAATTAATATTTATTTATAATAAATTCAAAGTATGAATTATATATATATATATATTAATGCGAGTACAATAGTGTACATGAAATACCAAGGTTGGGTTAATTTAAATCATTCGAGCACACAACATTTTAAAATGACAATTAATACAGAAGTCGAAATAGTGTTTTATGTTTAAAAATGTTTTTTTAAACATAAAACACTTTTTATTTTGCCTTAATTTAATATAATCAAAAGACTGAAATTATTATTTTGTAATGCATTGCGGGCGTGGCGGGCGTGGCCGACCGACGGCGCATTGACGTTAGACTATTTATGATTACAAATATCTTAACAATTTATGTACAATTTAAGTACATATATCAATATAAAATAAAGTATAACAATGTAATAGTTTAAGGGATTCAGCTATTTGGAAAGCAAATTGAAACAAAGTTGAAAGGAGAGTCATTATATTTACTTCAAAATAATGAACTATTTTATCTCCACTCAACAAGATATAATTTGTGATTAGCTTATATTATTATATACTATGTAGGTAACCTAAATAATTTCGCCTTGAATTATGATTTATAATTTGATCAATGCTTTAAACCTAAATACCTACCTATTGTGAAATTAGTAGATATCTGTGAGTAATTGTTCACGGCCGCTATTCGTGATTCAGCAATGAACGGGAGGGGTGTCGGCAACAGGGCCGAGGGGGGAGGACGAGCTGAAACAATATGGCGCCTTATCGCGGCCATCAAGCCCGCTCCCCCCGCCGCACCTCTGCTTTATTAGCTTTTCACGGAAAATATTCGATGAAAAAAACAAGTGATAAGAAGGTGATGATGTCGATCAATAATCCGTGGACGTATCGCCTATCATCGCGACTGGATTACGATCGACGACGCCTCACGTCCGCACTCACGTAGCTACTCGACCACGGCTCAATTACACACTCCACTGCACATCGCGCACACCGGACCCGCACACCGGTCCCGAGACCGCCGCTCCGCTGCTTTTAAACCAAAAGATACGTTAACTCTCCCGATAGTCTATCTCGATGCGGTGTATCACTGGTAATGAGCCGGCGGCAAAGATACGCGCTCTCGTAATCAAATCTGTTAGCCTTCTATCTGATAATTACTCCATATCGGGGATGGTATCGCGATATCTCAGCTACCGTAGATATGGTTTAATAGCAGACGCAAGCCGGAGGCACGCATGCAACCACGGGAGGTGGAGGACGAGAGGGGTCGGAGCTATTGCACTCGGCGATGCTTACAAATATTTGCGTAGACCCATCGGTTCTGTTTGTTCTGCTTATCACGTCACCCCGCGCCGGGTCCCTCGCCCGAGTTAACTGACGGGCCCTCGTATGAGACTTATAAGCGAAGTCACCTACGAAAACATTACTCATTAGCTTTATTTGGTAATATTTGTGACGCCCTATGAGTCAGGATTCCGGATATCGAAGTTCCAAAAATTCAAGAAATAAATGAAGTACGATAAAGGCGATCGCTCATCAGCTGTTCGGTTAGATACTATATCTGTTAGTACGATTATCAAAACTCTAAGATAGGCAATCTCACATTAACACCTAGTTAAGATAAACCAGATAACGTTTTGCATATCTAAGGAGTACCTATGATAGGCGCGAGCTCCACGTGGTTTGGGGTCAATGCTCCCAACAGCTTATCATCCAGGGTTTTCCTTTGGTCTGTTCATAGGAGAATTATCAGATTAAGAATGTGCTTTATGTGTATCAAAAGTTTTTGGAGATAAAATTAATTATTATAGATTTTATCAAATTCAAATTCAAAATATCTTTATTCAAGTAGGCATTTACACGCACTTTTGAATCGTCAATTATTACAATACAAAAAAAGTGTAGTCAGTCCGTAAGTAAGCTACCACCGGCTCGGAATGCTGCTCTGTTGGGAAGAGCCGGCCAGAAACTCAACAGTTGCTCTTTTCAAAAGAAATATAACAATCCTAGGTGATGTACATTATAATATAAATCCTGCAAATTATTCAACAACTTAAGTTCCACATATTTCAATCCACTAAAACTCTTATATATAACTCGTTATAATAAGATTTATTTAATAATAAACTTTTGATTTTAGATTTTAGATTTATCCTATTAGATATAGATAATCAATGATATAGTCATGAAATATGAATGTTGAGATGTGTGTTACATATGTATTCTTAGGTCTGATGCTTCCTAATATTTTTCTTATTATAACATTAGGTGTTACATCTCTATGCTAATGTGGGCGAAAATTAACAGATATTGTCTCTTTTTGTTAAGACAACTGCAGCATCAAAGAAATTCTTATTGATTTCTGAATGATCAGAACTTGGTTTTGGGAGACGAGAAGTTCATATCACGATTATTATAAATTAAGATATAACAATCGCTTATCATTATTATTTTACTGTATTATATTGCTTTACCCCAAAATAATAATGTAATCATGTAGATTGTATTTTTTTTATCGAACTACCTTCTAAAACCGTTGACGATTGGATCCTCTTGGGATAAGTATGTATGGTGTGCTGGAAACTTCTAAACAATTATACTTTATATTTATACATAGTACAAGTATAGCAGATATATAAATATACTAGCTAAACTTTACAGTACAGCATATAAAAAAGTCTTTCAATAATCAACCGGCTAATATTTCTGCACACGAACCACAACTGCAACCACTTCCAATGTTATACAAGTTATATAATTACTATTATTATATATGATTAAACTAAGAATCCTTTAAGCATTTGTAAAAGAGAACCATAAACTAATATCTTCGTGTTTTAGTGTTATTTTAATAACACCTTTAATTTAAATTATTATATACATATCAATTGGATTGTTATTACTTATTCTGGACCTATATTTTAGAAGCAAAGTAATGTAAATGAAATATATGGGGCAGGTTATTCTTATTGGATCTATATATATATTGTAGAACCATACAACTATTATAACGTTTTGTAAGTAATAAAATACTTTGACTGTAGACATAGGACATTCAAATTAACATGTCCTTAAGTTAAATTGTTTTGAAACTGCGCACACGTGTAGTGTGCATCCACACACATGCAGAAACACACACATTTTAACTTTTACCTATTAATAACTGTATGTTCGTGCGCACTCATAGTTTTCCACTACACACTCGAGTCGAGTTGATATTTGAGTTGCCTTCAGTCGTAAAGTGAGTAATCCCTGAATTAGTATCTAGTGACGTCATCTAACTAACGACTAAACTAACAAACTAACATGATCTAGTTGTTTTTGTTTTCATAACATACTCATATTTATCTCTTCTTCCATCTTTACTATACTACTTACTATATACATTTATATGTAGCATCAATTTGCTTTTGATTTTTGCTGAATTTAATTTTAAATGGCTTCTTGTTTAAATGCTATTATATTGTTTTTTGATTAAATTAGAATGAAGTTCTTTTTCTTTCTTTGAATACAGTACGTGATAATGTAATGAATTTGTAGCCTGCTAACTTTTAGGCACTGGGCTTCTAGCAAAATATGTAACATGTTTGATAATATATAGCTTAAATATATATATATATATATATATATATATATATAGCTTAAATATATTTTTATAGTTACGAAACCCAGAGCAGTTTTTAATTGTAACTTTTTTTTTAACTTTTAAGATAATAATATATCTTTATCGGATTATTAATAATACCTTCGATGTATTAAGTTCATTCAAAACTTTAATCATTTACTAAAGAGTTTAATTTGTAATCGCAAAATAATAGTGTTATAAATATTAAGTAAAAATTATATACCAATATACCAAATATCTATTATTTAAAAATAGTTTAATTTTTGTCCGTTTGGTTGTATGTTGTGATAAGATTAAAATAGTTTAGTTGATAAAATCGACTCAAAAAAATTATTGAATTCCTTTTAGTGGAAAGTGGAATTTTCCTTTTTAGTTCACAGTTATATATAAATAAAATAAACTTGGTTATTGATATTTGCAACACTTTATTATTGGAAACTACGAAATATATATCTTTATCAGGTTTTTTGACGGGTGTCATAGTGTCAATCAGCGTTCACCACACTGGAGTCGATAAGACGCTCACCTGCCATCTTTATACTCTTCCAAATCCAGAAATGACCTACTATGATATATTTATGTACCCTGAGAGATATAACTTTAGTGACAGGTTTGTAATATAAATGATTCTAGGACCCAAGAATATACATTGGTCAAAAGGATTAAGAGAACGAAAAGAACTACTAGCTCATTTTAAATTCTTACTATCTATATACGCTGTGTTAGTTTTAGGGTAAATGTGGATGGGTTCCGCCCTTAAAGGAGGGGTTTGGTTATACGACCGAAGGGTTCATTTAAATAGGGAAGTTTATGTCCCTTTCATAGCTCTAGATGATTATTATTTAATTGGTTATGACTAGTCTCGTAGTTTTATTCATTAAATGTTGTGTTGTTCAAAAATAACAATGACAAGTAAGATAAGGTTACGATCATGTTGGAGAAGACGAACGCTGTCTCGTGTCATGATATCGATCTGCTCGAGTACCTGTGATAAGAGGTAGCTCGTGTTGTGGTGTTCAAAATACTTTTTGCTTTCTACACATGTCTTTTTGCCTCTTCACCATTTTATTATAAGATTTAGCTCGTTATTGAGCGAAGCGAGCGGAGCGCTCTATGTGATACTTTTTGTCGGGGTTGGCATGAAAACGGCTTTATCGATCTTCATAAAATTTTGCACCTTTATTATTTATTGCGATGATTTATAAAAAAAAGTGAAAAAAGAACTCATGTCGTTGAAGAATAATCACCAAAAAATGACGGTTCCAGAGACTTCAATATAAAAATAAATAATATTTGATTTTTCTATATTTTATGCCTGTCGGTTTCAGCTTTGATCGCTGAACTGAAGATGGGTTACTCACTTCGCTCAATTCGCCGAACTCTACCGAGATTTTGCAAGCGCTACGTCAAAATCGAGGTCCCGTTCACGCCCCTAGTAAATGTGATCTTATTCTGTATCTATCTATTATTATGAGTTTAAATAAAAGTATTGTCTAAGAAAAATAACACATCATTTATATAAGGTACTGGTTATTTAAAAACGGACCTGCTAAAGTATCTTTAGTAGTAGGATCCGCCAACCGTGCGCGGCGGGTGTTGAGCTGAGCCCCTCTCCTTTCTTTTTTTCTTGATAACTTTTCAATGGCTAAACATTTTTTCAATCTGTTTTCGCTATAACATCCGCGTTCGGCTCAAACATATATGAGAAAATTTTAGCTAATTATTTCGTCGCATTGTGGACTAAACACAAAAAAGGTCTCCCAAACGGTTAAGAGCTTCGCTTACGCTCAGCTCAACAAAAGTGTTCTTTGGACCATTGGTATGCTTGAATTTCTATATACACTTAAAATGTTTGCTGTTTGTGTATAATATCGGAATTAAGCCTTGTCCATGGTAATGTTTGACTTTTTCTCTATTGTATAATAGATTGAAACATTTAAACATTCGTCTTTATGTCCTTTTATATGTAGTGAGACGGAAAGAGAAATCTCTTATTGAAGCATATTTATTATATAGTTTGCAACAATCCTATAATTCTGATTTCGATGACGAGATCAATAAGAGTATCTTAAGCTGAGTGTGACCAACGTCTTTGGGTTTGGAAGTCATTCATCAGGTGCGGCCTGAATACTTCTTTATATAAATAGGATGTTCTTACTAAAAGTTTTTGTCGTAGGGAAATATACGCTTAAATACACTAGATATGTAGTATACAAAAAACTTTATTTAAAGAAATATTAAGAAATACTAAATGTGATGCAAAAGCATAATTCAGCGATTGGAACGTTCAATAATATAAAATATTGATCAAGATAATAATGCCTACTGATCATAAAAGTTGAGATTTATACAAAAGATTCAACGTGTTTCAACATTTGTGTCTTCAAACATTGATTGGACAGTGGGCAGTGGGCAGTGGGCAGTGGGCAGCGTGGGCAGTGTGGGCAGTGTTTCGTCGCGTATCGTCAGTAAATAGAACGATGATCGATGTCTCAAGTAAGCCGCGATAAGATAACTGATAACGGCGTATTACCAGCTTATCGAACATTTTATGTACATTATAAAAATTATTGTTTTAAACCAAACTGTAGGATATAAATGGATTATTTTATTAATATATATATAAATTACTAAAATAATTGACTCATTGAAGTGTACTATAAGTATTACAACCATGTTTAAACACCCTTGAATGACACTAAACTAAAATAAAGGAAATTGATAATATAATTTTAAAGCGATGCATATTTTAGCAGATAATATTAAAGAACTGTGTTAATTAATGTAATTAATGATTAAATTATTATTTTATTAGTCTGAAATCGTATTTGAAATGCTATTCATTAACATTCAGCTACCTATACTTATATATTCTTAACATGTATTATCTTTATAATTATATGATTTCGTATGGATTATTTTGCATCGGCTTATAGTCTAACAGAGGTGTAACTTTCTAGAATAAAATCTTATATAAAATATAGTTAAGGATTGAGGATTTAGTATTCAGTTAAATAGAAGACTTTATTCATTTCAAAATTTAATATCTGACGACTGATAAATATAATACATGTGTGTAATAAATCGCTTTGTTTGAGCTAAAATTTATTGTCCGCCATTTTGTGTTAGTTGTTCACGAGTGGGTCCTACACCTACACTTTACTATACATATATTTTGTTATACTGTTCTCATACCTTATTATTGATGTATAAGTCATGTTTACGTAAACAGACACTCTATGTAATGAGTGTACACACAATACACACACACACACACACAAATGTGAATGCAAAAGCAATGTACTCTTAATAAAACATGAGTGCTTATTTGTTGAAGTGATTAAAAAAAAACTATTATTTTATATTCGAAATAACAAGTTGATAGAAGATATTTATACACTTTGTAGTTTTCCCTTTATTACAATAATGTTTTGTGAAAACTTTTCAGTTTTAAGGGCTTTTCGGGCTGGTTAAGACATGTCTCACCACGTCATGACGCAGAAGGCACACTCTTTATCGGTTTGCTTCTTGTATGCTGTTCAAATGTAGTCTTTAATTAGTACAGAGGACATTTCTGTGTCTTTCTATATATTAAAGTAGGCATTTACACGCATTTTTGAATCAATTATAACATTAAAAAGGTCAGTGTAGTCCGTGACTATGCTACCATCGATTCGGAATGCTGCTCCGATTAGAAGGTTTTGTACAAGAAGTACAGGCTGTCTTACGTATAGGGGTAGATTATATATATTTTGTATATTGACATAAGCTTCAATCAAGCACTATCGGGCATAATTTCTCGCTATCAGATTTTATTTCATTATGGGGTTTCTGATTTTCACTGCATTAACAGCCTTTCCACTTCTAACAGTCGTCCGATCTTTTACGGTCTTTACGTATAGATACATTAGGTGATGGTTTTAAAAGAATAATTTTTGAAAAATGTTTTGTCGTTGAGGAATAATCGTCAAGAAACTGATATCCCATTAAAGTCAATGGGAAACGATGAGGCATTACACTGGGTTCGCTTCGTTCAATATGCAAACGGCATATTGAGGGTCTGTTGGCGCCTAGTAATAATGGCTAGACAGATTAAATGCTATCGACATCAAATACCACTATAAAAAAATTTAATATCTGTTTGTAGTGCTAAGTTAATTTTACAACTGGAATGCGTTTAAAGCAGATATAATAATAATAATATATAATAATATAGTATATATTTATTTTATTTATTATTTTATTTAGCTTCACGCCATATTCCTTACGGGGTAGCCAGAGACGACGGAGCGCCAAACGTCCCTGCAACTCCGTCCTCCACCTCCCGCCGTTCGGAACATGGCGTGTTGGTTGGCGGTCCCCAACGCCGCAAATATATTATATAAAATTTGTTAAATAATTGAACATGCCATAATAGAGAGTATCCCAAAAAATACCGACTGAGTAGAGTTTGTTGTAACAGAAATCAAATAAGTGATTATGTATAAAGATCTATCTTTTACAGGTGGTACAAATATAAACTTTAGATTTGTGTAGGTCAGTCGTATACGAAAATGGTTCTAAAGCAATTATAATTTTATTTGATTTTGATAGCACCTTATTTTGAAATTCATTTTTTTTAAACCCTTACGTAATTGTTTAAGGTTTAATATTTATATTTAGGTTAAATTAAATTAGGTTATTATAAACTTTCTTATACACATGTATAACCGACGTGAACGTATTCTATTTACAGTATGTTGCGTAAATATGAGAACTGATAACAGCTCCAAATTGTGTTACTATTTGTATAATAGAAATGTTAAAAATGTTTTTATATTATAATTAACATTTATATATGTAACTCTGTGCCCAAGACTTGGTACGAATGAAATGTTTTTTTAAATAAAAGTTGCCTAAGTTACTTATAACATCAGCTATCCGCCAGTGAAAGTTCTGTTGAAATAGCCCAAAGATTAACTGGAACAGACACACACATAAATAAAAAAAATGTTTTTTATGTATGTATATACTCTCATATGAATTTAGTGAAAAGATATTTAATTTGGAATTACAAACAGAAGATTCAATTTTATTTATATATATATATAGATAATAAAATAATACTTTTGTGTACGATAAACGACATCTAAATAATTTATTAAAATGTATCGATGTTAAAGGATCCCTGAAAGAAACGCAGCTCACACGAGGGCAGAAAATGAAAACTTGCTCGACCAATGGGCCACCGGCGCGCACACACACGCGCACCGCCGCGGGCCCTCCTCGCTGCACACCCTCCCCCCCACTCCCTGCCCGCCTCGCCCTCCTCCCCCCTACCCCCTCTGCCCTCGCACCTCCGCACTAGATAACAGTCAATGTGATTTCGTGAGTGATAGTGAAGCCGCGATGCTCAGTGAGCCTACCTCTGCCAAAGATTTTTTTTTTCATTATCGTAGTTAAGAAATCAAACCAAAGGAACTGTGAGTTTTTGCACATTGTTATTTTTTTTGATAATCCTATACTTCTGTGACCAGTCAAGTGAGAGCTGCCATTAGTACCACATCGTTAACTTTATTAATTTGTTCATTAAATTAAAAACAAACAATTAAACGTTTTCTTATTTTACGAATTACAATAATAATTATTAGTATAACATTAATCTATTTTATGTATTTATATATTTATATTTTAAGCCTAATGATATTTTGATATTTTCTCCCCAAAACGAATCTGAAATCAATTTACTTATTAGCTTCCCTTTAATATAGAGACGCACTTGAAGATCCGTTATTTCGCAATATAATGAAAAGAATAATTATAAGTATTAATATTAATATTCAAATTATAACACGATATTTTTTATTTAGATTTTCATTTTGTTTTCATTCTATTACTAATTCCATGTACCCTAAGGGATTGTTTATAGCCTAGTATATAAATATATTATAAAATCTATATAAATATAATATACATAAACTATTAGAGCTCTAAAATTAGTATATATTTGAGAAGCGAAGACTTTCCTAAATAGTGTAAGTCCGTTGAAAAAATATTGAATAACACAAATTACAGGTATAGTTCGAAAATTTTGAAAAACTATGTTTTTGGTTAAAATATTTCCCCTGGTTCAACGACACGGAGCAGACGAACCACGAGCTACAATAAATATTTTATTAATACGACCGTTATCAAAGATGTAGGGCCCGGCGTGGTTATCGCAGGATCAGTGTGCCGAGCAAACAAGCTCGCCATAAAGTTCCTCGAGCTTGCAGCGCCGGAAACCCCATCGCCATCATCACAAAATACACCTTAACTAGATGTGATTTAGTTAAAATTTCGCCTGCTCCAAATTTCGTTTTAATGAGACAAAAGTGGCAGTGTACGAGTAAAGGTACAAATTTCTATGGATGTTTGATCACGCACAAGGCTCCGCCAGTATGTGCTCATTTATTCTGTTGGAATACGATGTACGATGTTTTAATCTAGACGCTCGTTTTAATAATAATAGATATTACATGAGGAAGAGACAGTTAACTCCGGACTGTCGGCGCCGCTTTGCCTTGTTCCCTATTTGTATTTCCGAACCGACTCGACTCTTCCGGTTCAAAGCCTTTAGTTTTATTTGCTCAACGTCTGGTTAAGGCAATCGACACTTGTTGATTTAACATCGAATCCAAAATCAAATAGATTTTCGTCAGTTTTAATTGCGGAGTCATATAAAAAGCGCATGTGTGTGGTTGGTGACTACGTTGCTAAAGCGCTGTTGAACAAAATATTTTGTTACAGAATCAAAATGGAGAATGTATCTTCAATGATTCAAAGAAACGAAGAACAAAGAGGGGGAGAAAATGTTGAGGCACTACAACTCGTTAAAAATGAAGAACGATCAGAGTTGACTGTTACTGAAGCTAACGTAAGTGCAAATACGGAAGGTACAACCACTGTTGTAACTGCGTCGGGAGCAGATTCAGGAGCTGAACAACATTCGGTGATCACTTCTCGTCGCGCTCTGAGGACTATAACTACTGCAGGTCATATAACTGATACACCGGATTTCAACGATGATGGAGTTAAGGATGAACCCCCAGAACAGCCGCCGTTAGAACATGACCAAATGCAATATGCTCATAAAATGGAAGACGCAGACCAACGTTCAACACACTATGATGAGGAAAGGTTGAGACTTGCAGAAGCGGAAACGGCACGATACCTAGCATTCAAACAGGAACCGTATCGCAGTCTTCAGTCTCCGTCCCCTGCACCACAAGACAAGCGTGCTCAGCCACAATATGCGCGTTTGCCTCCGAGGCCTGGTTATGGCCGAGGACTATCACTACGATACGGACCTCCCCATCACGTCATAGTTGCCCAAGAAGGTGAATCAGAAGAACATGGTCATGAAGTTTACCTACAAAAAGAAAAAGACCAGCTACAGCAAGCATACGTGACCAGTGAAGGAGCAAACGCACAGGACAGTCGACAGTATGCTGCAGTTCTTGGAGACCAGGTGGCAGTCTCATCTGCTCTGGAAATGATTCAGACTACATCTTTAAGTAACCAACAATCAATTGGCGTTGCATATCAACAGGTTAGAATCAAATTATTATAATCTTTCAAATGTTATCTGTTAATACCTGGCAAAAAAAAATTGTTACAAAATTGTATATCGAAGCAGGTAAAATATGAATCAAGAGGTGAAGGCGAGCCTCGACCGACAACGTATGCGAGCTTGCAGCCGGTGACTTCAGTGCACAATTCAAGTGGGTATACATACGCAGGACAAAGCCCTCAATATGCAGCTGCGGGTTACAGCGCATACGGCGGTGGAAAGGAACTGCTGACGCTATACGGCACGG
Source organism: Melinaea menophilus ssp. n. AW-2005 (assembly GCA_918358695.1). Lineage (NCBI taxonomy): Eukaryota > Metazoa > Arthropoda > Insecta > Lepidoptera > Nymphalidae > Melinaea > Melinaea menophilus. The sequence continues at coordinate 31,223,683 of OU911038.1, read as the reverse complement.
GTGCTGCTCCACGGGGAGATGACTCACCTCCCGGACAGTTGCTATACCGCGGTGACCCCACCCTCTCCTCCTCCTCGCTCAACACCCGAGGAGCTCACGTGGTCTATGGTTCCGTGGTACCACAGTCGCAAACAGTATACGAAACACCACCTAGTCCGAATTCTCAACAGGTAAAGGAGCAAACAGAAATTTTATCATATAATTGTTACATTTGAAGTCTTTAAAATTTCCAAGAGGCATTAATTTGAACTATATTGCCTGGCCAAGGCACTGACATACAGAATGTAAGTAATATTTTTATTATTATTTCTGTCAGCAGGTAACACTATATACTCATGGAAATACAGTGCAATACAAAGTAGGGGGTGAGCACTACTTGGGACAAGGGAGTGGAGTGGAATATGTGCCGGTATCTGGATACGAAGGTGGATTGCTAGTGGAGAGCTACCCAGCGGCTCCTCAGCCATGGCCTGCACATAACATTTTGAATATCGACGATGGCTTTGATCCTAGTAAGTACACACACAATTTTTTATTTGTAATTGATATGTTAACTGTGAGAGTTTAACCAATAATTTTGTTATGAAAGGTATGGCGGGGATGGGGGAGGTTAAGGAATGTGTGAACTGCGCTGCAGCCACAACTCCATTATGGAGGAGAGATGGCACAGGTCATTATTTATGCAACGCTTGTGGCCTCTACACCAGAATAAATGGCGTCAATAGACCACCTCTGAAAGGACAGAAGGCGAAACCACAACAAGCTCTTGTAAGGCTATAACCATAATTTTTTTTTTTTGCTAATTTAAATCCATTTAACGATTTTTTCGTATTGATTAGCCAACGAATGGCAACCGCCGTGTGGGGGTCACCTGCGCCAACTGTCGCACCTCCAACACCACGCTCTGGAGACGCAACAATAACGGTGAACCAGTCTGCAACGCCTGCGGTCTCTATTACAAGCTACACAATGTAAGTGACACAAGAAATTCACTTTATATCGATTCCAATTATCCTTTATCATTAGTGAATGAATGAAAGCAGATGATATAATGGAGAACGCACTGTTTACAATTGTATACATATTTTAATAGATAGTTGATATCTATGTGTAAGTGTAAACGCGATTGTGCATCGATTACAGTAGTTACGTTGATTAGAGGCCGTCGAGGAAGCCAGGTATCTAATCGCACCTCTGCACCAGTTATCAGGGAACTCCTCGGCAAATATTGGGCCTGTATAAAAAATCAAAACACAGGGTCTCATCTAATCTCTCGAGATAAAACGGCCGGGGCTACCGACTGATAGAGAATTATCATCACGACCACGAATATTCATAATGAGATAAATAATCTTTTATCAATTATCTCCTCGCGAGTAGATACGCTTGTTTAAAGGATGATAGGACGGAACGATTGTAGATTACGAGGAGTTTCCCCGTCAGTCTGGGGAATCGGTGAGACCGATCTGGTCGCTGACGTGCGCAGTCTAAATGCTGCTATAAAAATATAATTAATAAAGAAAAAATCACAGGTCAATCGTCCGCTGAGTATGAAGAAGGACGGCATACAGACGCGGAAGCGCAAGCCGAAGAGCATGGGCGGAGGGTCTGGAGTTCCCCGCGGTTCGCTGTCCGGTACGTTTAACTCTCTAGCCGGAGAAGCGCGCTGGCGCTCGGCCGACTGGGCCGGCGAATGATAATGTATGCTTGTGCGCAGTGGAGGCACACTCGCACAAGGTGCTGCCTCCGCTGTACGCGGCGGTGGAGGCCGGGGCGCCGATGCTGCTCCTTCCCGCAACCCGCCAGCTGTCGTGAGTAACGCGCTCGCTCGCACTAACGCTTCGACCTGCATCAATAGATTTCGGTTTAAAGGTTCTTCTATACTATGGTTGCCCCACATCTATGCATCTAACCCAAGAGATCTCGAGGTACGGACGTTTGGGGCTTGCCATTAACCGGAGATACAACGCACTGATTTTTATTCTTCAACAGTATACTTCGCACGCTAAATTTTATCTTTTAGCTGTTAATATATAAGATTCTAAAATTATTTGCTCGTTCGCACGTCGTATATTTGCACGCGTCTTTCGTTATCTCAATTTACACTGGGTTCGAGTTTGTGATTTGTGTTTTGTTCAAACAGTGAGTTGAAGGTGTGTTGTGTTGCAGGCTACCCGCGCTAGAGCGTCCGCCCGCTGTGCGCGGGAACACGCCGCCCGGCGACATGAGCTCACTGTGTTAGACCCTCTTATCTGTTCCTAGAACAAAGTGCCACAATACATTTATTATAAATGCCTAAAGCAGATTATCTCCTAATCGGTGTTGATAAAGTTATCGGACCAAAAAGTGTTTGTATTTAACATTTATAATTGGGATCACCTGTTTGGATTTGGGTAATGTGTGTACTTAGCTATAGAGCCAAAGAGATTTTGTAATAGAGAAATATACATACAAGTTTTATGTTAGAATATAAAGCTGGTTGTAACTGGGCTGTTCAATTAAAATCACTGATTCTAATTTGTATAAAACCTCTTCGATGATGACTATTATGACTTTGGTGGTTTGAACTTTGATTGATTGATTGATTGATTGATTAACTGTCATCATCACTAAACATAACAATGTACAGTGACGTCACAATATAAACATTTGTGAGATATGTAATAAGTTAATTTTACGTAGAGATAAGTAATGACTATAGAATATGACGAATTTATTAATATATTTATATTAGGTTACTTATAGGGTAGTGTGTGTATGTGTGTGTGTGTGTTTGATTGTATGTGTGTGTACAGATTTTAATTTATATTCGATAATATGTACGAATATTGTTTTACATACGTTGTACTTGTTTTCGTAATTTTAATAAATATCTTGCCAAGATGTCTGATGTTTTAATTTATATTAATTCTAATACTTATCTATAATATCTTCGTCTTTAAACGTGCTTCATTAATTTCAAAAATATTTAGTATGAGATATTTAATAAAATGGAAAGAGTCAAATTTCATTGATAATTATTAACTGCCTCTCACGATGAAAATTAACCATTGAACTCGTTTAAAAACAATTAAGTTCTTTTTAAATGGTTAAAAATATATCATTATCAATAATATCTATTGAAATAAAAAGACTGATCACAGAAAAAAAACTATGTTTTAATATTATTTATTGACATTATTATGAATATCTCGATTATTCTTACAACAAAATATATTTCTACAATGTTTAACAGGTTAGTATAGTAATGCCATCTAATAGAATAGATAGAACTATTAGTTCTACAAACAACCGAGAGATGGCAGCAAGAAATAATAAATACTTGTGAAATCTTATATTATACCAAGTTTTAAATGTTTAAATTTAATGATTGTATGAAATAGTGTTATAATCTTAACTAATACATATTATTTTAGAACTTAAAAGCAAATAGTTTACAACTTAAACAAGTAGTAACAACTGTAGGTATAAACAAAATAGTATCCGACATAGTTATCTTCTTCAACCATCCAACAAGTACTTCAAGCAATCGCCTACAGATGGCGTTAGTGGCATTAATGTTAATCTTACTCTTGTTTTGTCGTCTTGTTTTTCATTTATATGTTAAAAAGTTTTTATTTACAGAAATTTTTTTTATTTACATGAAGACTTCAAAATATTTACAAACTAACAGATACCCTTTGTTTGTATTTGTATTGGATTGTAAACTCAGGCGGAGTTTACAATCCAATACAAATACAAATACTATTATTTTAATAAAATTTTATATACAATAATGTCTTTTATTGAGCTGAGTGTAAGCGAAGCTCTTTTTGTCTTTAGTTGTGTCCAGAATGCGACGAGATAATAAGCTAAAAATTTTCTCATCTATGTTTGAGCCGAACGCGGATGTTATAGTGAAAACAGATTGAAAAAGTGTTTAGCCATTCAAAAGTTATCAAGGAAAGAAGAAAGGAGAGCGGCTCAACTCAACACCCGCCGCGCACGGTTGGCGGATCCTAGTTATAAAGGATACCAAAGAATATAATTGTGGATATTAAATTTAAAACTAATATTCCTTTTGGGACCTCTATTTAATAACTTTTTTCCAATCATGTGAGATTTGTTTTCTTCTGTGATGTTCCAATAAAGTATACGCATTCTCTTCAATCTGTAAACGTTGTTTTTTGATAAATATATTTTACTTATATGATAAGTACTAACACGGATATTAAATTGACATTTCAAATTTATATATTTTCTAATATGATTTTACATTCAAAATCTGATAAGATAGTGGGATTGATAACGTTTTAAATTTCCTTTTTTGTTTTCATTTTGCGATATTTGTAAAAAATACTGAACATAACTACTCCAGCTACGAATTTTTGTAACAATAAGTGTTTTTTTTCTTGGAAGCCTTAGGGCAATGAAGGGGTGGAGACCAGGAGTGGAGTTTGAGGTCCTAATTATTAATTTTCTGCTTTTGAATCTAGTCTTTCGTTTTTTTTCTTATTTTATTTCTCTTTAATCATGGGTACAAATTACTCATTAAAAAAAGATATTGTCTCTAAAATGTTCGATGAAATCAAAAATTTATGGAAAATTAAAACTTGCAATCAGGTTTTTCTGATAAATTCACAACAATATTATTATGTTTGTACAAGTATTCTCATTAAACATGCAAAAAAAATGTATGGGAGGAAAAATGTATATGTTGCTGGCCCTTCAACATTTTAATTTATTTTTTCTTTATTGTGGAGGCTGAGGGACAATAGCCCCGACTGCCGTCCCCTAAATCCGGCCCTGACTAGGGGCCATTGAGAATAACAGATTATATAATAGCTTAAGGTCAATAAAACAAATTCTTCAACATTTTTAAAGATTGCAAACAAGAGTTCATACAACATATATCACTACATTACAAATACATTTTTCAAAAACCTTTATAACGAATTTTTAATCATCCAAAAATATTAATGGAAATTATTATTTACCAATTAAAGAATTTTGATAAATAACCTTTACATAACTTATACTATCAATAATTTAAGACAGGTTCAGACTTATTTTGACACAGATTGTATTAACTATTTTATTTAGAAAATACATTTTTTTTAATGACATATAAATAAAAATGTCGTTATAACGGAGTCAGCAGATTAGTTGAAATTAATAAATTTACTCTTTTTCGTCCTTGTTGAAACAAATCATAGTATATCGTATGGTTGCAATGTACCTATATAGATATGACTTATTTTGTAAAATAAAATGTCCTAGGTGTTGAAGATATTAGAATCCTTTGAAAATAAAATAATTAAATACGAAAAATGAAAAATTAAGTTCAATAATGATTAATTTGCCGACGGATTCAACATTCAAAGTGAAAGTTTTTATTTCATACTTTAGTGTTAGTGAAAAGTCAGACTTTGGTGTTAGGAGTCGTAAATAAATATAAATATATAAATGTATATATACATTGTTTGTTCTGTTCAGTTGCAACATCCTTCTCTTTGCGCCGAATTGTTTTGACATTGACATAGTTAAGGTAAATAAATTGCATTTTATTTGTGTGTCAATTGTCAAAGGCGTAGTAGTGCGAATAGTGTTGTTTTTCTATATTTTTCTAATCCATTATTTAGTAAAATATTATCTGAACTCCTCCATTTAAACTTTAACTCCTCAGTTTGATTAATTTTCGTAAAAAGGTGTACAAAGTTTTTACTTATCTATGAATATTATAATAATAATTACGTCATGTCTTATTTCTGAACTGTATATATAGTGACGTCATTATACTGAGTATCTGAAAGAATTTCCATTGTTAAGCAACGGGAATCTAAGTCGGATAAATGATGGGCGATCGATTTTGTGTACACGATGTATACTTACACTATTAATATTTTGAGAAGCAAAGACACATTCTAAACAAAATACAACATACTGAGAGTAACTGATTCCTGATTCCAGCAGGCCATGGTTATACCGGGACCATGAGAGAATGGACCAAACTTCCAATCAAGACCTGGCATCGCGCATCTTTAACACTAAACCTACCAAGTACCGGTCAAATTGACCGTTCTTAAACTTTTGTAAAACGTACACATTTTTAAACGTTATAATATCGTTATCAAACTACATGACAATTCTTAGAATATGCATATAATATTTTCTTCACTCTTTACTTTTAGTTACTCCCATTATTATGCGTTATATAATAAAATAACTTTTAATTACCGGTCAATACGACGGCGTGCGGTAGGAACAGGTATACAAGAATTGTCGGTAGGTTTAGTGTTAAGACAATAAATCATAAAATTCTAGAATTTCCTAACACAATATTGTATTTTAATTACTCAATTAGGTACATTAAACATGTTAGTTGATATCTTTAACCCAAAAACAAGTTACAATACCATAATTAAATTTGATTAAACTTAGATTAATTCAATAAAGTGTATGTTATTTGGTTATTTCATTATATTTATTTGATAAATAAATAAATTAGCTAACTACAGCAGTGGATGAATTAAAATAATTGGTTTATATTTATCAATTATTAATTATCAAAGCTATGAAATGTTAATAATCTATTTTGCATTTTATTAAATTATTCAATATATATATATATATATATATATATATATATATATATATATATATATATATATATATAAACTTTATCTGTCACTTTGTCTGTTGATTTCGTCAAATTTATATAAATAATGACATCTTTCGTTTTATCGTAATTATTTTCTAACCTGTATATTTTAAAATGATAATTTGAATTTCTCTTATTCAGTCTTCATCAAAATCATTCAGTATTCATCAAAATCTGTCCAGTAATTTATGCGTGATTGTCAAACAAACAGTCAAAATAAAAAAACTATTACTTGAAGGTATATGTTCTTGTAACTTATATATATTTAATTATTTTTATATTATATTATATTTTTAGCTACTATTTCCTACACATCACAATTGTCTGTACTTCTGCGTTATATGTATGTAATAATTAATTAAAGAAACACTATATAAAAAGAAAAATATAAAATCAATTATAAGTTTAATAAAACTTACATAATATAAACGAAATAATCATTGAAAATAATCCGATTAGATTATAATATAAGTATTATATGATAAGAGATCGTACAAAAATAGCTATTAATGATGAGTCAATCATAAAATTATAATTTGCCTGATATCTGCACTCGGTGATTACTACAATATCTCATTTTATCTCATGAGTCGAGCCCGTGCTAATTGACGGCCGTGGTGACCATTTATGATGGTAAAAGTGGTAGGCGTCGAAGTTATGTCATGAGTATGGACTGAGACTTGGAGGAAGAATGAAGGAAGACTGAGGAGCGAATTCTCAGCGAATATTAGATGCCACGATACAGTTTATGGTCGACTCGTCCCAATGGATTACGAGACACGGGATCATTGATAATTCCACCTACTGTCAGGTGAGCATCAGCGAGATAAGCAGATGTAGCGAGGGACGTCCTGCTTCATTAGAGCAGCCTGGCCCTTGATATATACGTATACACGTATCGACTAAATTGTCTCGTTGATAAGTGGGCGTGCGAGAGACCGCGGGCTCAATACCTCAAGATATTTGTTGTTAACTCGATTTCAATTCTATTCTAATGGAATATGTCTTATATTTGAGTACCACAATGCAATACTTGGGATGTTTCATTCTACTACGATCCATAAGTTATCATTGAAAGACTGTTCTAAGTTATACATCATAGTCATTCGATATTATACTTTAATTCACAGGTATAAAGATGTATTTGTAGTGAAGGTACCCGTCACTTGGTACTCAAAGGCTGGAGCGGTCCCTCTCTCAGGGTTAATGTGTAATCGTTGTTGGACGAAGGGCACTAATGCGCCCGGCGCCGGCGCCCGCCCGAAACAAAAATCTACAACATTCCTGCGTTTAGGACGCGACTCTTTATTCCTTTTTTATTATCTCATGAAATAATAGAATGTAGAATGTACAAAGCAGCCGCTAGCGACCGCGCCTTATCGACCATTCAATTTATTAAAGAATACTATTACCACATTAGGAACAGCCAACACGATGGAAACAAGTTTGGTTTGATATTTCACGGTATTTATATACAAAAAAACGTATAGAATTTCTTGAATGGGATCATTACCTACGATACTGATTTCGTTCTTTATTCTTTATTTTTATTTTATGAATATTTACAAGACATCTCTATATATCTTTATATCACTGTTTGTTATAAATTTATATTTACTTCTAGGTTCTACCTCTGAGGCCGAGAAGCTGGAGAATTTTGATTTGTTCGTCCTAAATAATATAAATGATTTATAAAAAGTATAGTTTTGTTAATTAATACACATTTATACTCTTTTGTTAAAAAAAAAAAGAAATGACCTCCCCATTATTTTTTGTATTTAAACTTAGGTTTCCTTTTTGAAGATGTTTAAAAAAACATAACTTCAGTAGATGATTCAGTAATGATTGAAACATAATAATAATATGTAATATTATAAAAGTGAATGTGTTCGGATGTTTGACCATCAGTGAAGTGAAAGGATATTTCAAAAACCTGGAAATTAACTAAAGTTATTGTATAAAAAATATGCTCATTTAAAAAAAGAGGCAAATTGAAATCCTGACATTAACCATTTACAATAATGTCAGGAGGTTTTTAAGGGTACTTAAAATCGTAAAAGTAGTTATGTAGATTGAATTGGAGATTACCTTTGCGTGTTCGAGGGTTTGAGACACAAACATTTTTATAAACAAAATAATAAGTGTAAGTAACACTTAAACATACGAGTAGCCTAAAGTTTTCTCCTTCACAAACTATCCAACTTGATTTCCAGGGTCACTTTAAAAAAATCGGGCTTACAAATTCCTTCTCAAAGGTTTATTGAACTTAAGATGTGTCTACCTAAAATTTTACATCCTCAAAAATAAGCTAATTAATCCCTTGTCACAGCTGACTGCGAAAAAGATTTCGTGACGTTTCAATATAACGATGACAGAAGACTTTTTAATAGATATCCTGGGATTCTCTAACCGGCGATTCCCACATCCCCCTTTCCTCCAGACCGAGAGAGAGACAAAAAGAGATCTCCAGAGAAGTTTTTCCATTGTTAAAAAAGTCAAATTAATCTTGCAAATAAGATCAAACCAAATAAATCAAATTTCATTTTAAAATTCAAAACTAAACATCGAATACTAATTTAAATAGTCTTACGCGTTATCAGTTATCAGTAATCAGTGACATCTGATAACATGTTATTATCTACAAAACAGTCATTGTTAAAACAAAACCGATGTCATCGATACCTGATCCTCTAATTATACGTGTGTTATAAGAGTGTTATAGTTATACGCTTAGGTACATTTAGGTACATCGCTCTCCTCGTAAGCCTCCAAGTTCATAACGCTTTTGTTTTATTTATTTGTTTATATTCCGTAACCGGTTTTTATTTGTATAAAGGCTTCTGATCCGACGATTTGAATTTTTTTAAATAAATTTGCAATTCAATACGTAAAATATATATTAACATTTTTTTAAATTCCTTAAAATTACATCTTGTACATTTAGTTTAAAACATAAATTGAAATTCAAAGATCCTAATCCTTATTTATATATAAAGATAAATAATTATATTCTATGATAACACAAACTAAATGTCACTGATTACTTAAATTATGACTGAATTATTAAATATTTTTACTATAATTTGAGTAAAATCTCACGACTCCATCTCCATGGCGCGTCACAAGCTGAGTGAGAGGTGATTGTCAAGTGATAAGAGGAAATCATCCTCGCGATAACAAAGTATTGACCACCATTTTTTGTTAAAAGAGCGGAAACAGATGCCATGACAGTTAAACTTTTAACGTTAGTTTATTTAACAACATACATTTAATGAGGCGTATTAAAACTTATAACAATGAGAGATGAGGATAAAACATGAGTGGTAAATATTACAGTATTTCTGAATATCTAGAACATGATGAATCCCGGGTCTGGAGCAGTGCAAGCAATGTCAGGCACTTCAAGATATATTATAAGTATTATTTAGATTATATGAGGTATGGCTTTTAAAACAAGACAAGCTTCTGTTAGATTTTCTCAATTATCAAATAACTGTAGCTAGTGTGGCTTTGACAATGAAAAAATATTTTGTTAAAAACTGACTTTCGATAAACGTTTTGATTTTTTGATGACCGTCGAAGACACGGATGGAGTGCGTGAAAAGAGACGTCGAAGAACTTCACTGGTATGATATGATAGAAAAGAGTGGAAGGAATTGATATAAAGCGCGTATCCCAAATATGTGGGATACGGATAAGTGGATGTGTACCTAACATTAACAAAAATCGGACTGGGATGACTCTTCAGGAAATTTGACCAATTCATAATTTAATTAGTACTTTGGGTGCAATAATATAAAATAACAAGAAAAAAGAGAATATTTTAACTAATTTATAACCACTCTATAAAAGCAGTAAGAGAAATAAATAAGATATTTATACCATTATTGTAATTGATATAAATGTAAAGAGTATAAGAAATACAATCCACATTTAACTACAAATATAAAAATGTTTTAAACATATTACTATACATTATTATAAGCATTGACTCCTAAATCGCGTTTATTAAAGGACAAACAAACTGCCAGTTACCAACAAATTGTATATAATAAATGCCTCGTTGTATGTAAGTACCAGTAATTGTCAGGAGGGAGGGGTGCCGCTGACCAATGAGAACTCCACTGGGGATAACAATAAAAATGTATAAGACATTGTATGTACGTTGTTAAAAAATAGCATAAAGATTGAAATGTGCATATAAATGACAAAGAACTGGTATTTAAATTGAAGGAATATAATATTAGGATATAACTATTTGTGCCCACGGTTTCGCTCGTGCGGAATATGTTTTTTTTAAATATATGTAGGTTAAGTTACCCCTTATAACATTAGCTATCCGCCAGTGAAAGTATTGTAAAAATTGGTTCAGCCGTTTCAAAGATTGGCTGAAATTAACAGATATACAAAATTTGTTTTTTTTTTAAGTGATATTTTTATGTAAGAACCTTAGCTATATTTGCATGCATTTATTGAAAAACTGTTAATTTGGAATTACAAAAAAGAACTTCAATTAAGAAGTAGGTACCATTAATTGTATTTTGTATTCTCTTTCATTTTATTAATTAATTGATATAGTTTACTTTATTAGGTGACATTTATAAATAATTATAGTTACTGGGTCTTTTGAATCAATGGTTGTGAGTTCGATTCCATTATGAGTCCATTTTTAAAAGGATCCATGCATTGTGGTTCCGAGTTTGGATATTTGTGTGTTATTCAAATGTTTTAAACCTCCAGCGACACATTATTTATTCACCATTTCGGGTTTTATAATATTTATTAGTATGACTATAAATAAACTTACAAACGATAATTAAAGGGCGAAAGGATGTAAATAACTAAGTGGGTTTTGGGAATACAAGAAAAAACTAATGAATCACTAAATAAGAACATTAATATATCGTGAAGTATTCATATAATAAATTAAGATGTATCGACTGTATATAAAAACACTTAAAATGATTCTTAAAATAACTATAAATCATTTATTTCATCATCAATAATGCAGCGAAATTCTCATAAAAATTGCATTATTATTATTATTTAAAAACTTAAAACAAAATACCTTCAAAACAACTTTTCAACATCAAGACTGTAAAAAATAATATCGACTACATATTTTCTAGAATTATATAATTTATTTTTGCACAAAGAAGCTGATCTTACCGTATTTGCAAAATACCCTTCGCACGGGGCTTTCGCAAGTACAGTAATAATTGACAAACAATAAAAGCCATTGTTGAATTTCAAGTCCGAGTAAAGATAAGTTATGTAGTCGTTGGACGCTCTTACAAGATAACATGGCCGCTGATAGCACAGTTTACATCTCATCAGTGAAGTTCTTCAAACGATGCTTTCGTTCATTGTAATGGGATTGAGATGAGCTTATTGATAACATAATGTTTAGTAATGTATGGATTTGTTAGTAAAACAATACATACATACAAAGGTCGGAATCTTTTAACAAATGGTAAACAATAAAAGATAAACGAAAAGATAACAGTAATCATCTTTTTTAATTTTTGTTTTTGTCATGTTAACATATTAACCGTATGAACTTATTTACTACATCTTCTAAATATTTTTTTGTTATTATGTTGGTTTGTATCCAATAAAAAGCTAATGTAATTTTTTCTAGACTTATTAAAACATAGGTGAAATTAAAGTAGGAACAATAGTTCTATATAAACTACTGGTTGCTACTAATTAGACTTTATAGATTTTAAGACTTTCAATAAAGCCTGGTTTACTCCCTCGGTGGAACCTTTGTAGATTTATTTTAAGTTGGCGAGTATCTTTACAGAAGGGCTTCTTTCGATAATTATAGTATCAAAGTAGTATCCTGATACTCTCTTTTGATACACAAGTGATCACTGGCATTAATTCAAAGAGAAAAATTATTTAAATAAAATCATATATTCAAAAACATGATTCCACACGACATTAATATATAGAGTACGAGTTTTATGTTATCAAATTTATTATATTACCAAAAAATTATTTAAATAATTTTTAAATTAAAAATGAAATCTCTGAGCACTAATTACAGGGTATTACAGTAGTCAAGTAATCATAAAAGCGAACAAGATAAGTAACAGTAAATAACTCAAGAGGAACGAGGAGGTAATGACTGAGTATCGTAAAATTTGTTGATATTAATTACTGTCGTAATTGTACCTATTAAATGCTGTTAGTAACTTATCGGTACTAAATTTATATAAAAAATATGTTACATCTTCTACTGCTTTCGCTATAATTTAAAAATATATGCATTTATTCACATATATATACTGTTCATCTAGAATTAGTTTATAGAATAGTTAGGCTTTTCGCTTTGTATTATGTTAACGGAAAACAGTAAACAATTGCAATTTGAAATAATTACACTGAGTATTTTGCTGAGTACTATCGCTGAATTTCGCTGAGTATTAAGTAACCAGCAATATTCTTTACTCTAATATATTACGAGTTACTGCACTCTATCTTAGCGCATATATTTCGGTCATTGTACCACCGAACAATTGTGCAAATACATGTTCTTAAATTGAGGTTGTCTGGACTAAAAAGGCTTGTAATATTGCATTTATCATATTGTAAATATAACATAGATAGAAGCCTGTCTGTCTGTTATATGTTTGTCAGTTTTGATATATGTTTGAAAAAAAGCAATAAATCAATATTAAAGTCATTTTAATTGTTGTCAACACTTGATAAATTTATATATTTGTCATAAATACACACATATATATACCTATAATTAACATCTAGTTGAGCACACTCAGAAATACAATTCTTGAGCGAATTAAGGTTCTTCTAAACGAGACAGTGTCTTGCAAATTGTAGATGCAATACATTAAAAAAAAATCATTTATGTAACAGTTATAGTTGGTTGGACATTGAAGTAGTTCGATGAATTGAGGAATCGATTTCAAATGATTTAATTAACTTCACAATCATTGTAACATCGTCGGATATTATATTTCTTACTGTTCTCTGTATTCTACATCTATCTAAGCTATTTTTATTATATAAAATACTCGTAAGCCTTACACTAAAATATGTACATAGTAAATTACCAGCTATACCATTATTTCTTTTAAGATATCATTAAAAACCATTTATTGTTCTTATTAGAAGCGATAACTGTTGGTCAGTATTTGCATTTCTAATAACGAAACTGCGTATTTAATTTAGATATTTAATATTATTGAGATATGATTTAATTATTATATATTTGTAATTAGTATTTGAAGATAAATTTATTTATTTACCCATCTTATTAAGAAATGTATTCTGCAGATAGCGCTCGATAAATTTCGTATTTTAAATGTTTGTTTTTTTTTAAGTTTTATTATTTTGTTAAAAAGCAGCTGTATAAAAAGTACTGTATTTCATGTTTTATAATTCACATACAATATTAAAAATTTTAATACATACAAGAGTGTATTTTATAATTTGTATTTTAAAGAGCAAATTTTTACAGAGCAACTCCACTGACACTTATATTTATATTAATTGAATTATTATTATTAATTATTAATTAAATTATATTATTACACTCGTGTATTTCAACTTCTACTAACAAATACATTTTAAAACAATGATTTTCTTGTAGGTAACCTTCGTTAAGGCTCTCTCGAACACTGCTCTGGCGCCATCATTATTTTAAAACGTCACTGATAGATGATCATCATGGTACGATAAGGGCTACCTTTTTGCCCTTCTGACTGACTGACTGAATGACTTCTATTAAGATGTACTTAAGTGTAAAAGAATAAAAAGTCTAAATAACATCTATACACAACACCCTGAGATTTGAGATTGCATTAATTTGTTAATAAAAGTATTCATTTATTATAATAGCTGTTGTTAGCGACATCGTCTGCTTCCTGCCTACTAGAAATAATATAATTATATTATTGTAATGCCCTAACAAATATTTTGTTTTCAGGACAATTCAGTAATATAATAATGAAAGTAGCAATGTTACTCGTTAATTTAGGTTTCGATAGCGTTTGCTATAAAAACAAATAAAACTAATATTACGGGAAGGTTTTAGTCGTACCCCGCTAATATTTTGGTTGTTACCTATCAAATACACCATTTAGTAGCCTTCATCTGAAATATTTAGTCACCAAGGATACATAAAGCGTAGGGCAAGTAGGTAATTTAAAAGTAAATTTTTTACACTGTTTTCATTAAATTTTATGTCTCACTTTAAGTTTTCTATGACAGGAACATGATGTTTATATATCTTTTGTGAAAACATGTGTTTTTAACACTTATTAGACAATCATTAAGGAGTATTAATATTTAACCACTTTTTCCGGTTATATTAGTTATTTTAATTTAAACTTGGAAGACTCCGTTGCTTAAGTCGTACCTTTGCTTTGTTGAGTAAATTCCTTACTCGTATCGGTACCACTCAGGTTAAGCTAAGATTTGAATAAAGTCAAAATACATAAAGTAATAAATAAAAGTACCAAAAGTAAAAATACAGATGAAAAAAACAAGAAGAAAAACAAAATAAAAGCTAAAGAATGGTTGTATTAACTATGTGAAGAAGATCGCGAAGAAAATATGATGCAGTGCTTAAAATGTAAAAGTTGGATACGTGATCTATGTGCTGGTCTTGAAAGAGAAATTAAGAAATACATTTGTGATATCTGTATTCAGTTTAGATAATTTTACAAGAATAACTTAATTTTTTTAGAAATATTTTTTTGTTATATTTTAAGATTATTAGGTTTATTTTTATTACCAAAATTGTTTTTAGATTTTTAGTTGTTTATGTGATCTCTTATTGTGAACTTACTACTTTATATAGTTTTTTTAAAATAAAACTATTAGGTAATTGGTGTTTTAACACTATTTAAAAAAAATGTTTTTTATTATTATTATATATCATTAAGTTTATTATTTTATGTAGTTTACGTTAAATATGGCTTCATTGAAATATGTTCTAAGTACGACTTAGGCTATCGACGACTAGACGCATAAATCGTACCGAGGCTACATTTTTGAAAAACGCGAAAATATCTTTTTCAGTAAAAGATTTTTAAATTTAAATGGATATTGATTGAAAGGCAACTAAATAAAGATTTAATTAAAACAAAATAATTTATTTTATTTCAATGGTAGTAAGTTTTACAGCTGTATTCCCTTAGAAGTACGACTTAGGCAGTCAACCTTATCCTATATAAAGAATAAATCATTGAGCGAAGCGAGCGTTGCGTTCTACTGGAGACTTTTTCACATTCTTTGTCACGAATAGGCTCGAAAACTACTGGACGGAAAATTATGAAATTTTGCAATCAAAAAGATACACATTAGGTGATGGCTTTAAAAAAAATGTCATGTCGTTGGGGAATAATCGTCAAAAAACTGATACCTCATTGAAGTCAGTGGGAAACGATGAGTCATTACACTTGGCTCGCTTCGCTCAATATGCAACCGGCAACCGAGATTTCGCGAGCACAGCGAGTCGTAATTGAGGGTCTGTTGGCGGCCCTAGTAATAGTATTAGTTAGTATGTTATTAAAATAATATTATTTTTGTTGTCAAATTGAAATAGACAAAGACACGTATTTATTATTATATTTACATATAAGATTGTAAATTATAATAATTATTCAAATTATAATTTGGGACATAAGTTATTCTTACTAAGTTAACCCAAGCATTAAGTCAAAGAATCATTTAGAGGTAGAGACCAACTTAGCTAACTTAACAGATGGGAAAAGCATTGCAAAATTGTTGTTTTAAACATTTTTTAAATATGTACCAATAATACTTTAAGATATATACTTATAGAGATAACATTATATTATTATATATCATCATCTTCCTGGCCTTATCCCACTTTTGGGGTCGGCGCAGTATGTTTTTTCCTTCCACACTCTCCTGTTACTCGTCATCTCTGTACACACTCCCTTCTTATCCATATCGTCTTTCACGCAGTCCATCCATCTATCTTCTGCCGTCCTCTACCTGTTCATCTCCACTACCACACCCAGCACTCTTTTGGTCACATGCCTTCCATCTCTCATAACATGCTCATACCATGACAGACGGCTACCTCTATTTTTTTCTATTCTTTTCTATTCATATATATTTTTAAATATGTTTTTTTTTTAAACCTATTGTAACTATGAAAGTAAAATTCGTTACACTGTTCCAAAGTGTAGGTTTGAGAACAACCAGCAACAAAATCCATAGATAGTATTTCAATGTTTAATTAAATTATCACATGGTCCTGATTGTTGTCACAATTATGATTAACACTAGCCGTGCCCTCGACTTTGCTCGGATTTTTTTTTTAATAAAACGACATTTACTCCACATAACATCAGCAATCCGCCAGTGCTAGTTCTGTCAAAATCGCTGCAGCCGTTCAACAGATTAGTTAGAACAAACAGAAAATGTAGGTACCTTATATTTTGATATGCATTTAGTGAACATTTTAATTTGGAATTGCAAACCGACACTTTAATTTTATTTATATATACATATTATATTATTAGATTTTAATCAAGTGTAGTATCAATATTATATTAGGTAATATAACTATTTATAACATCACTATTTTTCTATGATTTTCTCACATCCAATTGATAAAAGGATAGTTAGTAGGTTTTTTTATAACATTTTCTTCGACATATTAATTAGACTAAAATCTATGATTAAATAAATTCAGTTAGTAATAAAAAAAACACATAGAAAACAATTGCGAATTAATAATTATTACTATATATTATAGTGTTTACAGATGGTACAGTCAAGATAAGTAGAGTTAAGTTAGTAGGTATACGGGCTACGATAAAAAACTGACACACATTTAATTCGATTCTCCGTATATTTCAATTCAGATAGGTATGCCTATATCATTGTATATGCCGTATGAAACATCTGATTGTCTTGATTGATTGATTGATTGCACTTTTGAAACTTTTTAGTTTCATGTTGCGAATAGATCCAGGGCTGGTCCAAGTTTAATTTTAAGAAATAAAATTTATATTATTAATTTATTGCATAAAATATTTATAGATGGATTAGCGCCTGAAATGGCTACGACCTATTGTTGGAGTGGGTAATGGTATTTTGTTCTTGTACAATAAAGAAATATGAATTAAAACTTAAAAATGATCGAACTAAATCAATTAAAGATTATAGAACAATTATGACGATTTCTTCGTTACAAAGAGATAAAAAATCTATTTTTTAAAATGGAAAAGGTAGCTACGTGTGATTAATTATTTGTTTATTTCTTCAAGCTTTCACAGACTCATGAAAATACGATGAAACCAACATACATTTATTATGTGACGTCACGTTCAGGTTAGGTTCAGACTATCTATAACATATAGATATGAAGAAGTGATAAGTTTTCAAGAACTTTTAGAAGAAGAATAAATAATATTCATAATTTTTGTGATATTTTATTTATTTATTGAACTTGATGATATAAAATATATGAATTTCAATTGCCTTGACTACAAAGTAAGCTATTTACCATACAACGTATACAATATGCGGTATTCTGGTGTTTGTTTGAACTCTGACGTCACATTCAGGCACAAAGACAATGTTTGTTTCAGGGGATCATTTGTTTTGTTGAATGCACGCTGTTTGCATGCATGCTGTATGTATGCATGCATGCTGTATGTATGCACGCATGCATGCTGTTCTCTATTATGGATTCTTGAGTCTCTATTATGGACTCTTGATGGATTCTTGAAGGATATTAATATATTATGTTTATTGCCAGACATAGATACCTATCGTTAATAGCCCTTATTTTTGCAATGAAGTTTTTAAATAAGAATGCTTTTAATGTGGGCTTAAAATATTTATGTAGATTAATGATAGATTTGGAAATTTTTTTGAAGAAACTTAAAGATTTCCATGGATAAGAAATGATTTGTGTTTATAGTGCTATATAATTGTGTAGATAATATATTGTGATTGTCTTAGAATTACGAATTCACAAATAATACAAAAAAAATATACTTTATAGAGATTTTATTTACAATTATTGATTAAATTAAACAAGTAACTGGTATATCAGTCAGGCGAGGAACAACTAATTGGGATGTACCTAAAATATACAGGGTTTTAATACAATGCATTTGCCTAAATAATATATTATAATTAAACTACATACTAGCTGTGCCTATGACTTCCGTCGCGCGGATTATGTTTTTTACTCCTGTCACCATAGCGTAGTGAAAGTCCTGGTAAGATCACTGATCTTACCAGTGTTTCAGCGTTTATGAGATTAACTGGACCAAACTGACAGAGAGAGAGAGAGAAAAATTTTAAAAATGCATTTTTTGTAGCGTATATACTTTCATATGCATTTATTGAAAAGCTATTAATTTTTTATTTACAAACAGACACTTAGATTTTATTTATATGTATATATTTCAAAATTTTCCATATTGTGAATGTATATAATAATAATTCTATTACGGATTGCGCCAGTTTTAACTTTTGTTGAAATTATTTTACTGTAATTGATATTAAAACAAAATATATAAAAAATTAAATTCTGTCATAAGAATTCCTTGATTTTAAATTTTCTGTCGTTTGTTAATATATAATAAATTGCAAGAATTGATAAAAATAATATTAATTTTCGTTAAATATACCTAGGTATTAATGTGCTGAGATGGAAGGGAATAAAGTTGACAGACAGACAAGATTCAGTCATTGATCGATCTGCAACTAATTGTATAAATTAATCTTTTAAGGCTTTAACAAAAAAATTATAGATATATATAAATTCTTTTCCTGGCTGATCGGACATTTTGTTTTGTTTTTTGATCATGTTTTTGCCACTTCTCAAACTCGATAGACAGAGAAGGCTATATACTATAGGATATAGCCTTCTCTGTCTATCGAGTGTCAATAATTCATTTTTATAGCGAACTAGTCTAATAAATGTTAAGTAAGGTCAAGATTTTAAAATTATTTTTGGCGCGCTTTAAGTATATCGAATGTCAAACGAAAATAAAATGGCCGTTATTAAAATTATTTCAAAACAGGTTTAAGATCGTAATTCGTTAGTAAGTTAAGTTAAGTTAAGTAATGATTAACTCGATGATCGCTTTTTCTAAATTTACTATTATTTTTGGAAGTTTGCGTTAGAATTAAGCAAATATTATCCAATCTACCAATTGCTAACTAAGTTAGCGTACTAATATTATATAGTGTTTGTTTGTTAGTGAGCTGTTTGCGAGCTTGTTTTTGGGGCAAATAGTGCGTATAAGTTGGATTGGATTGGATATTGATAGGGGTTTATAAAAAATAATCTATCGTATCGATTTTCTAAGAGATGTTTGTTTTCTAGCATTATTTTCTTCGGTGTAAGAAAATACTACTGAATAATACTACAAATATATATTCGTTACAACCAGGAATCGAACTTGGTAGTCTGATGAAAGCAATAAGTCATGAGATATAGGTCTAGTAATGTAAAAGAAGAAAAAAAACATATACGAAAAAAGCTGCTCATTAAATAATTGCATTCCCATCTGCCCTATAACGCCCTATGCCATATGATGCCCTAATGATAACACAATCTACCTCACTAACTTACTCATTGTAGTTACGTTTTAGAGCATAGTAGTGTAGTCTTTACTACCTTACTACTATTAGTTGATACCAGAGAATAATTATTGTCTTATTCTGAAAACACAAGGTTTTTGACATCATAAAATTTTTTGGTAATTTTATCATACACGTTATCCAAAAAGCAATTAAATATCTTGACTCGTTTTACATAAATCTCAAAATAATTGCTGTAAAACAGAAATTATTTCAAAAATTTTCTCACGGTAATTTTTTTAATTTTCATTAATTACTTACCGAGAATATGAGGTAGTAGGTATGGTTATAATACCTGTTCTTTGTTACAATGGAGCTTCTACTGAACTGTGACGTCACTGGCCACTAATGTGTTTAAAACAAAGGAGGGATTTAAGGTTCGCAGTGCCTTTGTTAAGGGCATTGTGAATTTAGAAGTATTTTTGAGGTTGAAATTCTTAAGTACTATGTTACGATGAATATGTATTTAAAATATTATAATCGGCTTGTGACTCAATAGATAACAATAATTACTATACATTTTTTTCTTATAACCTTGCTAAGAATATATAGTATTATATTTATTAGTATCTAAAAATAAATATTTTAAATAATATTGTTTTTAATTGTGAGCCGAATGACGGTAAATCATATGTATAATTTGGTAAGAAGGCCTTTGCTTTTCTGTATATTCAAGGACTCATAACTGATAATCTAAGGATTATACATGTTGTATGTACGTCAAACAATATATGCCTACGTAAAACATGAAAGCGCTACGCCGTAGCAGTTATTAGCCGGTCGCAATTAACGTACCCATTGATTTAGAACAAGTCATACCAATTAATTAGAGAACAGACGAGCGGACCATAAACAACCCGCCGCTAATTCCATTAGGACCAAAATGACCCCGATCGTAAATCTCCGCCCACCGCCCAAGATGGCCACGCCCCCCGGCAATGGCGGCGCCCTGCCCCAGCGCAGCCCGGGAGCGCCAGTAACCTCCCGCGCCTCGCTAGCGACGCACGCGTCCAGTGTTCACGTGTAGTGCCCGTGTGAGTACAAGTGACAGTTCGTTTTCTCTTTCAACTTATCCGGTTTTCATTTGCTTCATTGGATCTTGTGAGTAACACCTTTTAAAATATATTTTTTACATTTTTAACATTTCCGTGTATATGAAATCTTATAACAGTTAAATCTTTGAACTGCTTAAAAAATGTCTACACTGTTTTAATAATATAAATGTTTAAAATTTAAAAAGAACCAAGAGCAAGTAACAAAAAATTGCTCAGACAAAGAATAAAAAACGAGTAAAGTTTCATAGTAGTATATTATATAAAGTATCTAATATATATATATATTATTTATCCAGAAAATATTAGGCTTAATTTAAAGGACAATGTAAGCGTACTTAGTATCTCTTCCTGCTCACTAGTTATATGTATCTTGCGTTTACTATTATAGATTCAGACTAATTTTCATGACAAATTCCAATATAAGCGTCGTCACTCTAATACAATGATATGTCCAATGTAAATCGTTAGTATAAGACATTAAAATTAATGTCTATTCTGAGGAACGCGCGGATGAACACACAGCCGGCTTACCTTTCCTTTATATTAATGCGTATTGAGTTAATAGAGTGCGTAGGCGCATCCAAAGTACTTCATTAGTTAAATGACCCGTGCTATGCAGATCATATTTTAAATGTAATACTTTACCGCGATATTAACTGTCGGCTCATAAATGTTAAATAAAAAAACATATAAATATTTTGGTGTATATTATTATATATATGAACAATATGAATTAGGTATTGGAGCAACAATTAATATTTTTATCTTTTCCACTTAGTATAAACACTGATCACTTGTGTATCAAATGGAAGTGTCAGGACTATTGATACCACACTTATTGAAGAAAGCCCTTCTGTAGACACTCCAACTTTAAGTAAGTCTACTCATGCTCCAAACCCCATGTTCTGAAGAACCACACAACAAACTCAGCGTATTTCTTTATTGTGATCACTGTTTACAAACATATACATTTAGTCAGCAATGTACTAACAAACAAAACCATCGCAATCAATCCGATAAGCCGATCTAATTAGTTAATAGTAAAAAAAAGTAAGGAAATCAAATCAAAGTTGCAAAATGGAAAGACCAACATGAAGCTCATGGCTTTAGGATTCGTCAAAAGATCCAATCATTGTGATATTACTAGAGGTTAAGGTATATGAATCTATCGGAGTTAGCCTGTGTTAGTATCAACTTCCATGTTGATGTTTCCAACTAAGACTTCGTTGGAAAACAGCTTTTAAAATACCAATATACTTACCTTCTTTACGATAAAACTTATTACATACTAACTAGTTAATGTAATGTCCATCATACAGACAAACATAATTTAATTGTAATTAAAGACCACATCAAGTATACAACCAACAGTTACAGGTAATCTGTATATTATTTATTTATTTATTTATTTATCTTCACGCCATATCCCTTGCGGGGTAATCTTCACGCCATATCCCTTGCGGGGGAGACGACGGAGCACCAAACGCTACGGTCCCTGCATACCTCTTTCGCCTCGGCCACAGATATCCATCTTCATACATGCCCTCCGAGGGGTCCTCATGCTTTTTACGTGACCTTCCTCCAATATCATAGATACTGGCCTCCCTCGTCTCTCTTACCGCTCTCTTTTCCTATATAAATGTTTTTTACCATTCTTTCATCACTCAATTCACTCTTTCTGTATATTAACACCGACAATAAGTTAATATTGTTTTCATGTACACTGCTGTACTGAGAGCTTTTGAAGCAAAAGCTACGATTAGTTTGCAGTATTAGCATTTTTATATATTTTTTTATTGTAGGTATACATAATATTGATTTTTCTATTTTCAGTTTGTATCAAGTTTTTTATGTCTCAAAACACACCCTTTCTGGTATTATATGTAGTTCCTACTACATGTATAGAGTTAGGAATAATAAGACCCATACCTATGGGTCTTAGTTAGTAATCAGTTAGTTAGTAGTTAGGACTCTGTAAAAATACCAAAATACTATTGATGTCTCATTGGTTTATTTGTAACTATCACCTATGAATATACTGGAATTATTAGTAAGATAATATTAATCGCTGATATAATAACTAGAATGGGTTAGCCAGGCCAGGACGTTTTTCATTATATAATTTTTTATATGAAGTAGGTAATGGGTAGAGATTGTCTAAATTATAGGATTATTTCATATGAAAAAGATTAAAAATGTTTACATAACAATAACACTGTGGGAGAATTAAGGCTGGATTTATATTTTATGTATATTTATTATCATAATAAAGATTCTGAATTTATATTTATCTTGTTTTTTAGTTACCGTTCTTTGTCATGTCTCTCCGTTTCATATATACATTTCTGGAAGTAACTCTTAAACTTTTTTAATAGTAAGTCATCATATATTTGTATAAGATACTTTACAGCTTTATTTCAGTAATAAAATAAAACGATCGCATACACACTACCGTCGGCGGAGCGAGGCGGCTTGGAACGATCCAAAAAATACAAGGCACGAACGACACAACACTCACATAATACCTGCACTCAATTATATAACCTATTATAACAATATAAGGATTATTTTTGTACAAATGAATCATTATTATAATGTTCACAGTGTAGTCTGTTCTCACCTCGTTATTAGTAAGGGTATGGTTTGTTTTGTTTGCTGAATGTCGCCTGTTTCTTTTCTTACGTAACAGGGATGAGTAATAGAAAATGAGAAATTTAATAATAACTATGTCTTATATAGTTATGCCCACGACTTCTCTCGCGTGGAATTTGTTTTTTTTTAAAGTAGCCTAAGTTACTTATAACATCAGCTATCCGTCAGTGAAAGTCCTGTTAAAATCGGCCCAGCCGTTTTAGATTTGCCGGACGAAACAGACAGATACAAAATTAGATTTTTTATATAAGTACCGATATACTTCTATATGCATTTAGTAAAAAGTTATCAATATGGAATTACAAACAGACATTTAAATTATATTTAAGTAGATATATGTAAAAAAATCTTTCCAACAATTGTTACATAATCCTAATAGGCCTAGAAAAAGCTTTAACACTAAATCTACCGACAATTCTAGTATACCTGTTCCCACCGCACGCCGTCAAATTGACCGGTAATTAAAAGTTATTTTATTATATAACGCAGGTAATAATGGAAATAACTAAAAGTAAAGAGTGTAGACAATATTATATGCATATTCTAAGAATTGTCGTGTAGTTTGATAACGTTTAAAAATGTGCAAGTTTTACAAAAGTTTAAGAACGTTCAATTTGACCGGTACTTGGTAGGTTTAGTGTTAAGTATTTGAAATAATAAAATGCAGTTAATGTAACTCTTCAACATCATACCACGCTCGTGTTTAGTAAATTCCAGTTTCTATGGTAATTTGAATTTGCGTTATACCAATAAACTATTCTGAATGAATTATACTAATTTGATGACGCTATTACTTAAACATTAAATAATTTTAGTATCTTAGCATTGCTTAAATAACTTAAATAACTAACATTAACTGTATAACATTTTAGAAACTTATAACATATAACATTTATTTTTTCTCCAAATCTAGTCGACTTTTAATCAACTATATGTTTAACACAAACTTAATTTATATATATATATATAACAATATAGTATACTTAATAACAATTATTAATATTTATTTTATAATAAATTAATTGTTTTTACTTTCTATACATGCAAAACATTTCATACTCAACTTGTCAAACGACTTAGACTTAGTTGTACAAATTTGTACAAACGGATTTGAAATTAAATTGCAAAAGACAGACAACCTCAACATTTGAATTAGATCAGCCTTAGCTCATTAACTTTGTTTATCTTGAAAATGATAACTGATAAGGATCTCATTCCTCATTTTAACAAAATTTACGTTTTTTTAATTGGTCTCAATCAAATATTAATTTGAATATATAATATTAAATAGCCTCCGGTATAGGTTTTGATAAAATCAGTTTGATATATTTTTTTCATAAAGCTACCATCAAGCTCAGCTCAAGCTCAAGCTCGGAAAAATATTAGCTAGAGATAGAGCAGAGATGGAAACAGAGAGAATAGCTTGTTTTTAAAAGCATAATTGTTATATATATAATATTTGTATGTTTGTATTGTGTGGTGGATCCAGCCGGGTGGTACCTGCGCCGGCGCCGCATTCCTGACACATCCGACTTAGTCATTGCCACTTGTTAGTTATTTACGAGTTACAAATAAATTTCGTAATTTTTCTCATTCTCTTCCTACTCTAGAAGTGTGTATTTTTTTTTATATCCAATTAATTGATATAATTTATTGTACCGAAACTGGAAACATGAATATAAATTGCATAATGCATACTAATTATGTTCAAGGACTTTACGTGTGTGTGTGTGTTTGTTGCCTCACATAATAACTTTAATATCAAAAACTCTAAAAATATAAAAAATAAACACACTGTCAAATAACACACCTCAATTTCATAAAAACTTACGGACAAATCAATAAAAAGTTCATTATTATATCATAACCTCCTGTCACCACACTCCGCCCATTATTAGAGAATAACACGCGAAGCGACGCGGCGCCGGCTACCTGCCAACGGATACGCGGGTCAGAATTGAAAAAAAGCTTAGTTAAAGCGATACATTAAAAGTTTTAATGTCATTACCGACGAGGGAGTAAAGGATACGTTTGAATAAAATATAATAAATATATATTATTTCATTATCCTTGATTTGCAAATCAAATAAATAATTTATTTATTTATATATTATCCACTTTGTATCACTACTGATCGCTTGTATCAAATGGTAGTGTCAGATACCATACTTATCAAAATAAGCCATGTAAAGACTCTAACTTAAATTAATGCTACAAGGTTTCTAGATGTTTGAGAAGGGCACAACAAACTCATTTATTTCTGGTATTTCTCTGATCACTGTTTCACAAAAATGATAAGAAAGTTCTAGAAGTTTGAGAAGAATAAAGAAAGAAGAATACAACAAACTCATTTATTTCTGGTATTTCTCTGTAACTGTTTCACAAATGTCAATATTTAATGAGCAATGTACGAACAACTAGAATTATATCTATGTCTATAGAGTAATATTTTTTAAATTCAATAAGGAACTAATAATAATTAATTACCAAGTTCCTTTTTATCTTCCGGCGTCCCTTATCTCTTATCAGTCTGACGTGTTATCAGTGATAGCGATATCACTATAGTTTAAACACCTGGACCATTTTATTTAAATATTAATATATATATATAAATAAATTTTTTATGTCTGTTTGTAATTCCAAATTAACAGCTTTTTACTAAATGTATATGAAAGTGTATATAGTACGTATTTTTGTGTGTTTGTTTGGTGAGGATAATCTCTGAAATTGCTGGACCGATTTTAACAGGAATTTCACTGACGAATAGCTTATTTTATAATGAGTAATTTAGTATATTGATGTCGTATGCACAGCTAAAAAGGAAACAAAATTTTTTAATACATTTTAGATTTTTAGTGAAAAGGTTTTAATTTGGAATAACAAACTGACATTTCAATTTTATCTATATCTATAGATTAATTTCCAATAAAAATATAGATTAAAGTCAAATAATGAACTCGGGTAAGTGAGTCATAGCTATTAGTGAGTGATGAATTCTCTCCGCCTATTGATTGATAGACGATGACTTTTTGCTCTTACCACAAAAAGTAGAAGGGTCGTTTCGCACTTATGTCACCTCACCTCACCCCACTTCACCTCACCTCAACCGTCTCGACACTATAAAATTAGCTTTGTGACAACATATTAACAAGGAAATTATGACCGACGGTTACCGCTTTGCAGTCCAATAAAGGTGAAATTATCAATTAAAATAATGCATTTTTTTAATTTTTTTTTTCTGTAATGATTTTGATTGTTTTTTGAGTATTTATTATAATATCTTTGGATAGTTTCATCCCTGGATACTATATACTCGTATAAGTTAAAGTCGTTAAAATAATGTATTTTTTTTATTAATCAATTTTCATTAATTAGAAAAAAAAAATACATTTTTGATATTATTATTCGCTAAAAAAAACACTAAAATTTTTTATGTCACTTTTAAAAAGGGTCAGTCTAAGGATAACCTGGCGCCTGCGCATTAGGAGCCGGATTATTTATTGCGCGGCGGGGTTGTTTTTTTCTCACTCACTCACGTGAAGGTGTATAACCATCTCTTTCCCTAAACAATTAGCCACCCCACAGCTCAATAACTCTGTTTGGGGACAGTCACTTTTTGCGGGGTATTGTTGTGATATTTTTTTTCTCTATCGCACTCACGTGAAGGTGTATGTCCGTCTCTTTAAACAATTAGCCACCCCACAGCTCGATAACTCTGTTTGGGTTTCGCTTTTTGCTATATTGTGAGGTTTACGCAAGCGTGGCTCGTGCTGCGCCCGCGCATAACGACGGACACATTCCTATGGGGTCCATTATTTGCGTGTCCGAGATAAATGCGCTGATAGGGCGTATTACGAGGAGCCAATATCGATACACGACACTTTCACATTTGGACCCTTATTTATGTTAGGGGAACTTCCTGCCTAATGTTTATAGATTTTACCGACAGAATAAAAAATATTTAATTAAATTAAGTGTAGAGTGGTGATTTAACGCCTTTAGTTTAACCGTCAAAATAATATAAATAAAATATCATTTTAGAATTAAAATATGATATGCACTTTTTATCCGAAGTACGAATGTCTAGAAATAAGAACGTAATAGTGCTAGACAAAAAAAAGTCTATTTTCATAAGGAAAAAAGAAATAAATATTAATTTTGACACTGTTTCTATATAGGAAAGACTATACATATGTAAAGGAAATTTTGTACTATTTACCTGTTACACATTGAATTATAATATAAAGATAAATATATGATATTAGGATCTTCTAAATTATTTCTATTTGGTATAATTTAATTTTTATTTTTATTTATACCAAATATAAATAAATAAAAACAACTAAAAATATAATAGAAATATAAGAATCTTAAGTAAGTTTCAATGAACCGTCCTTCTTTAATTATTTAAAATTTTATTGACGGATAAATAAAAAAAATATACCTACGTATGTATTATTGTTAATATGTGTGTGTGTGTGTGTCTGTGTGTGTGTGTGTGTGTGTGTGTGTGGGTGTGTGTGTATTTGAAATATGTATTAGTGTGATTATGTGTGTGTGTGTATTTGAATACTATACATTACATGGATATCCACTAGCTATTGCCGTGTCTTTGTCCGCCCTAACACCCCTTTCTCGGTTTAAATCATAACAACATATCATTACTTGAAATTTAATCAAATCCATTTATTATGTATTTATTTATATTTAGTTTTATTGCAATGTTAACTCAAACGAATTATTGTATATTCTCGTGAAAAAAAAAACCGTTAAAGAAATCTCTTATGACTAAATTCACACCAATTTTATAAAAATCGTCCAATAGTTTTGTTGTATAAGAGTTATACCTACTCAAATAATTTGATTTTACGGTAAGACAAATTGAAAAACAGCATATGTCCACGTGGTAATCATTAAAAAACACATAAAATATACAAAAAATAAAACCAACCGCAGGGCGGATTATAATTGAGCTGAGAGTAAGCGAAGCTCTTAACCGTTTGGGAGACCTAATTTTTGTGTTTAATTGTCTCTTGAATGCGACGAGATAATTAGACACGAGATCGCGGATGTTATAGCGAAAACAGATAAAAAAAATATTTAGCCATTCAAACGATATCGTGAAAAGAAGAAAGGAGAGGGGCTCAGCTCAACACCAACGCGGTTGGAAGATCCTAGTATCTTGTATGGTAACATAATATTATATGAAACAGCATGGGTAATGTAAAATGAACTAAAACACGAAAGCTGTATTGAACTAAGTTATTACTGTAATTAGTTTATAATTATAAATCACTAATAGAGCTTAAAAGGTAGTTATTTTTGAACGCGTTAATATTTAAATTTACTAATACGTTGTTGTTTTGTAAGTTTATTTATTGAGGAAAGTACTAACTTTTCTATAATAAATACTATAGTCCATGCGGACAGAGTCGTAAACATCAGCTAGTGTTACATAGTCTTTGTAATTGGATACTTTCGCAATTTGTATATTATATTAATATTAAGTTTTTTAGTATGTATCATAAACTTCGTATTTAGTTTTAATATCATTGGTAATGTAAACTACCACCGAACAAGACCAACAGAGTAGTTAGTAGTAACTTGTAGTAACTAGCTATGCCCAGGACTTCAGTTTACGTAACTTAAGCTACTTTTTTTAAATAGAAGTAGCTGAATTTACTCCTTATAACATCAGCTATCAAACAGCCCTGTTAAAATAGGTTTAGCCGTTTTAGAGATTAGTCGGGCTAAACAGACGGAAAGAAAAAAAAATGATATTTCATTTAAGTATCGTATATTTCATAAGCATTTTGTGAAATGCTGTAAATTATTTTGCTTCTAATTACAAACTACTACAATTTTATTTATATGTATTGATTTATTTACCTACAGTTATATATATATATATAGATGATATTTCTGAACGTAGACAATATTGTATTTAACATTAATAAAATCTGATAATTTAAACTAATATATGTTATATTTGGAACGTTTTCGTCAACTGGAATGTGATGTAAGGTATGGAAACTAGTTTCACGTGACACATGCCAGTTTATATTCAATACGGAACTAACATCACTACATTGTATTGCGACTTATATTTGCAAACAAATTACATTTAATTAGTAAGTGTTAGTGATCTTAACGATTTTCTCGCATCACTAGACGAAACGACAGCTGACACACAATGCCAAACCGGCTATGTTAGAGTATTGTGTAAGATAGTTAAAAATAAATTTTATTTATATTATAATATTAAAAAACAAAGCTCGTTTTTGCTTCTGAGATCACAAAAACTGTGGGCGACTGTCACTGTCACTGTCACTGTCAGCTATTGTGACATTGACAAGTGACAGAGACAAGTGTCAAGTGACTGCACTTTATTGCACAATTTGCACAGATATACTTAATTCGCTTTAATACATCTGTTATCTGTTAGATGAAAGGTTTGCGATTATCAGAATGGATGGTTCTTGTTATACGTACTAGCTATGCCCAGGGCTTCGGTCGTTATTATTTTAAAATACAAGTTACTTTTAAACATTAAAGTTACTCCTTATAACATCAGATCCGCCAGTTAAAGCTGTGTTAAAATAGGTTCAGTTGTTTCAGAGATTAGCTAGAACTAACAGAGAGATTGTTTTTTCATTTCATATCATATGCACTTAGTGCAAAAGCTGTTAACTTAGATTTACAAACAGACACTTCAATTTTATTTATATGTATAGAGATATTTATTATAAATAAGTGTGTTATTACATAATACTATAATTATTATCTGTCTGAATTTTAAATGATAGTTCTTTTTAATAATATTTATTAATCTACTTTGAGACGGCTGAATTAAAGATGTTTAACATTACTTAAGAGTAAAATAATATTGTATTTCTATGTATTTTCTTATAGGACTGAAATGAAATTATCACTAGTTTTTATCATTTTCTTAAACATCAAGCCTTTGAATACAATTGAAGTGTTACATATCCAACAAATATACAGACATACGTACCTACATAAGTTTAATATTGATAAAATAATAAAATTTGGTTATGACAAACTTCGCGTTCCATCCTATAAAGTACTGTTTATTGAAAAATCAATAATATTAAATGTAAAAATATTATATCATTAAAAATCATGTATTTTGTATTTCCTTCTCGAGATTTTATTAGGCTTCCCTGTAGAATATAACGATAGAGAGGAATGGACTCTTCTATATATTTTCCTGGCACTTTACCTTTAATTACCTTTTTTTTATACACCTTATTCCTGTAACTTATTTTATCTTACTCTCCAGACCATATCAGACCCTTCGAATATCACGTAACTGATACTGACTGAGTTGCAAGAAAGCCATTACTGAAGGTTGTAAAATGTAAGTCTCATGATTTTTTCAGATCAATCGATCTAGTCCAGAGCTTTACAAAGCACAAATCTTTTTCTAAAATATTAAAGTGTAAGTTTATCTTTGTCATTTTTGTTTTGAATCAATGAAAATATAAAATTATTTTTACTAACTAGCTACTGAGAACAAAATACTTGAATGTCGCACTAAATAAGACTGGTATGTATCAATTTTTATAACAAAATTTAAAAGAAACCAAAGCATATAATATATAATAAAAGTATTAATAAGTTTATTTTGCACTTAAGTTGTCCTTCATAAATTATTACCGGATAATCGCGTTATTTCAATTATTTCGTCATCAATCTTCCATTAACTCAGGTTGATTCATTTGGGTGTAAAAGAAAGTGGTACAGAAACGAACATGGAGACAATGATTCAGGAGTCCTATACGGGTTATAACGATCCGAGACCCATGGGTTTGAAACGTAAGATTAAATTATTTGTATAAATTGATTCGGAGGCAGAATTTGAAATTATTACCAACTTCAATCTAATCACCAACAAAATAACTCCTGTTATGTTACAAATCTTTATAAGAATATTTGTTGTTTTTTGTCATCACTATTTATCCTCTCTTTCTCTTTCTCTCTCTCTCTCTCTCTCTCTCTTCTGTATTTATTATAAGTATGTAACATTTTTTAATTTATTGTATCATCCGTTATTAATAAATTATGATAAAACAATATGTGAATCTTACCGATGCGTCTAGCACATATATGTATATGTATTTTTGTTAACTTTTATAACACTAATGAGTCTAACGGAGGTCTGGTGACCCAAGGTCCGATAAAATTTGGTACTTGAATGAATGTGGGGCGCCGGCGCCTCATGAGGGTCGGGACACACTGAGTGTGTAGCGTTCCACATACTGTGTGTCCCGACCCTTACAAATACTATGAAATTAATTAGCTTTCTTAGAAGATTTATCGATTCACATATTCTATACTAAATATTATATATATGTAGTTATTCATGAGCTTAAAAATTTAATTATGTGTATTTATAATGGTGTCGTAAGTATTTTAACGGTAGCCCGGTGTGTCTCTGTACTGAGCGGCGGCGTTGAGCCTCTGAAGCGCCGCCTCAAAAGCCTTTCCGTGTTCCGCGGGATTCGTACCCCCCCTCCCCTCGACCCCATCTCCCCCCCTCCTCCCGGCTCCCCCTGTCGCGTCGCCGACACAATTAAACCGATGAATTTCAATCCTTCCTGCTTATCAACTATTCGATTTGGAAAGTATGTGGATGGTACGACACGGGATAGTAACAGCGATGGGGACGAGCGGCTAATTATTGATCCCTTTGATGTATTAATGTTAAATATATGGGAGTTTTTTAATTGTTAAACAGTTTTTATAGATTTAGAACTCTAACTATGAACGCTAAAGTTTTTTTTAATGAAAATAAAGCTTTCTTTCGAGGTGGCATAAAAATTTGCATATATCTTTGAATGTAAAAATAAATTCAGTAATCCAATCTATAGATATTAATAAAGACCGGTCCGCGCTACAAGGCCTACTAATTGCACTCCTAAGAGCCTTGTCACCAAATTTTTTTCCGTTCCATCTTTGACATCCACCCGGAATGCTTTTATACCGGCGACAGCCGACCTGTTAATGTTTTAATCCTTGCTTGTTTTTATGTTATTAATAGCCAAACAACTGGCCGCCTCCGTCCCTCTCGCACTCATTAACAACAGATACGTGAGAGAGGGACGGTTCGCGGTTATAATATTTAAATGATTAATTCTCGAGAGGTGGGAGAGATTAGCTCTCGACAGTAATTGTCTGCTCAATATCTCGGTAGTCTGAATAGCAAATGAAAGGACTCGGTACAATGTAAGAAATGTACCAACATATTGTTTTGTAGTAGTAGTTCTCTGTGAGACATTTTATTTTAATAAACAAATTATTTTATTAATAATAAAACAATAGAATACAAATTTCGCGTTTCTATCTTACTTAATATAAGATGTAAGTGATTATTTCTCAATTTAATTGTTTTTTTTATCCCCACTAAATGACCACACGAGATCGCGGATTTTAATTTAAAGTCCTCAAATTGCTCGCCCTAATTAATTACCTACTACATCAGGGGCTGACAAAAAAAAGCCTTGTCGAGGCTAAGAGCCCCGGCGCCACCTCGCCCGGGCGGCGGGGGTTGTGGTGGGGGGAGGGGGGATGGAGGGCGGCCGAGGGGTCCGTTCGCGGGGGGTCGCTAATGCAGGCGCCGCGAGATAAGCTCGGGCGCATGGGAAACCAATATCGATAATAATAATTTGGACTATAGGTACATTTCTATTTAGAAAATATATTTATATATACCTACTATATATATTGTTTTCATTTCTTTTATAGATCGTAAATATTTTACGATGCACTCATCTGAATTTGTTTGACTTCATTTACATATGTATCTCGGCGTACATTAAGTCAGTAATGGCCGCTGTGAGAACTGGCCCACTATGACGGCAATTATATAATTAATTTATTTCAACCGCACTGTACCGTATGACTATGGGAAATTAACACCCACGCTACGATTCAGGATTTTAATTTTAACAGTTGTTATTTTACGACTGCATGCACATATGAGGTTATGAAAAGGCAGTAAAAAAACTGGATTTTTTTATAATTTTAATTCACTTAATCCTAAAAATACCCGATGAATATTATAAAAGTTGCATCAAAATCTGTTTAACTGTCTCTGTCTGATATTCGTAATTTTTATTTAAATATTGCTTCCTTAGATTGATTTGATTAGTTTATTAATTGAAATTATGACCTCTCATCAAAATATATAGAAATATTTTTAAATAATAAATTAGTTCCTAAAGCGCTTAGAACCTGCCATTGTCAAGGCGAAATTTATTTTGTCAATTAAAATGTAAAAATGCAATAATAAAATATTAAGATATTATGAACTAGCAAAGGTGTAGAAATACTGTTTGATCTGGAAATAGTCTTTACGATACTATAATAATCAATTTATTAGATAATTTCCTAACGGACACCTCAATTTTATATTATTACTAGCTGACCCGGCGAACTCTGTTCCGCCTTTCCAGTCATTTTTTTTACCATACTTAACCAAAGACAAAACTACGATTAGCTGTCATTTATGTTTTGTTATTCCACTGTCATTTGCGTTTTGTTATACCACGTTTCATAGTTACTTGACGGAAACGCGGTCGAACGGGATAAAAAGTATCCTATGTCCGTCTCCTGGTTCTAAGAAACCTCTACACCAATTTTCAGCCAAATTGGTTCATCCGTTCTTGAGTTATAAATAGTGTAACTAACACCACTTTCTTTTATATACATAGATGTATATATATATATATATATATATATATATATAAAAATCTTGATTGAATGTAAGATTTAAACATTTTTGTTAGAATCAAACCTACTCGGGAAGTTATTTGCCAGTCTCAAGAAGAGCTGGCGAATGACACTCAGTGGATTTATGTTATTATTTTTAAAACTATTCTCAATTAATACAGTATCCATGGTCTTTCTTGCTGGTATTTCTTACTAGACCCACACTAGAATTAGTGAAAATAGATTAAAGGCTTTTATTAGTGCAATGTATGCCTAACTAAACTTTCAATTTACAAAGTGTGCTTAGAGAGGTGTTTTTTATTTGTAATTATATTTTTTACGTAAAACATGGATTGAAAAATTTGATTTACATATCTGATAGTTAATTAGAGAATTATTTAAAATTTCAGACCTATTAGTTTAAAATACTTATATATAAACATGTATTTTTGACATAACATTTGTAATGCAAATGTAATGTCAAAAATACATTACAATGTTTAGTTTAATCCGATATGGTATTATGCGAAAATCTGTCGGTTTTTTTTTTTAGTTAATTGTAAATCTGTTTATTTTAAGTTATTATTGAATATGTTACATTCATTTACATTAAATAATCACAAGATATTTTAATTTTTATGGATGGACAACGCTGTATTTGTAAAAAATATATATATATTTGTTAGTAAAAGATAAATATGGGCACTACAAATGAAGATTATACTAATATTACATGTCGGAATATGCATGAATATTTTCAACCCATTCGGGAATTTTAGCTGAAAAACTGAAAAAATAACACTGCTCTGCCAGTGCTTTCGCTTGGGAAGTTCAATGGATGTGAATTTAAAATTGAAATTTAAAATTGAAATACGTGTTTAAATACTTATAAACATGAAATAAAAATCATAATTCAGTTCAGTATTCCTACATATAATTCATAGCCCTATATATATTCTAGAATACAGCTATGTCGTATGTTTCGTCGTTCTTGTACGTGTCTTTTGAAAACATTAATTCGAATTAAAATATTTGAAATTAACATTTCATTTCAACTATTAAATTTTATGAAATATATATGATTGAGAACTTAATTTTTTATTTACATTTAGTTCATTTTTACTTATAAGTCATTCTTGTCATAAGATTTAATTAACTAAAATATTGTTTATCAAAGGAGTATTTTTAATGTCTTCATCACTGATATTAAACAATGTTTCTCAAACAATCATTAAAAAAATGTATTATTGTGAATTATCTTCCGGATGAAAAGTACTAAATAATAATCATACCAGTTACGTAGTTAAGAAAATTAAAAAGACACACACACACACTTAATTTTATAGTAAGTATTTACAAGCTACTTATTGTTAATTAATGAAAACTTTGTAAGTTTATCACACTTTTGTTATTTTATGATAAATTTTCCTATCAATTAATTATATATAGATACCATGGACATATAGACGACAGTACAAAAATTAACATGAAATAATTATCATTAAACAAGTATTTTACAACTTATTTTTTAATAATTACAATATATATTCATATATATCCAAACAGTAATATGAAATGAATATTTCCATCATAATTTGGAGTCAAAAATGATATTTTTTCCAAACAAAACCTGTTACAATCGCTTATAGGGTTTCTTATATTATACAATATATACAATAAACAACTTTATTTAAAAATACTTTATATAAAACACACAAACAAACAGAAAATAATATAGACATTTATAGGATCCAAGATTTAGATGTCGAAGACATATGATATATATAATATGTAAAACAATAAATACATACATAAGTATGTCTTATGTATTATATTATTATGTATATAAAAATTACAAACATTACTTAAAATATTATTTGTATGTAAATTTGTCTGTATGTTTAGCTATTATTTATATACTTTCTATTTCATAAGCTTCATTGGTACTTTCTTTATCCTTAACACAAAACCTACCAAGTACCGGTCAAATTGACCGTTCTTAAACTTTTTTAAAACTTACACATTTTTAAACGTTATAATATCGTTATCAAACTACATGACAATTCTTAGAATATACATATAATATTTCCTACACTCTTTACTTTTAGTTATTTCCATTATATACCTGCGTTATATAATAAAATAACTTTTAATTACCGGTCAATTTGACGGCGTGCGGTAGGAACAGGTATACAAGAATTATCGGTAGGTTTAGTGTTAATCAGACCTACGGAGAGTGAAACATTATTACTTGTGTTGTAATAAATTGTCCACTATTGAGTAGGACTAATTTTTATTTAGAGATCGGTTTGATTTTATTCTAGTAGGTCCTGATCCTGTGGGAATATTGGTTTAAAATAGCTTTTATTACCAGTTGATAACACTTTAAAAATGCTTCAACCAGATATATATATATTTTTAATCAGTGCAAGCATTATTGAAAATTAGTAATAGAAAAAGAAAATGTCCTACTTTATAATAGTATAGATAATAAAGGCTGCCTTATAAGGCTTTAGGATTAAGTCCTGCCTTGATTAATAAATTTAAGAGCAAACACATTTTAAAACAATCAATCGAGTTATTATTTTAAACTTAAATTATATGGTCTATATGGTAAATAAATCAGTATAAAATATTTTCTTACGTAAAATTATTGAGCGAAGCGAGCGTAGCGAGCGGAACATTCTACTGGAAACTTTTTCACATTCTTTGTCACGAATTGTCTCGAAAACTACTTGACGGAAAATTATGAAATTTTGCAATCAAAAAGACTCACATTAGGTGATGGTTTTTTTTTTTTTTAATATTAAAATGTCGGCAAAAAAAAAAATTTTGAAAAATGTCGTCAAAAAACTGATATCCCATTGAAGTCAATGGGAAACGATGAGTCGTTACACTGCGCTCGATCGCTCAATATGCAAACGGCACCCGAGATTTCGCGAGCGCAGCGAGTCGAAATTTAAGATCTGTTGGCGGCCCTAGTCTTACGTATCATAATAAGATATTAACATGTATCATAGAAACGCTAACAGGCAAGGTTAATTAATTATAAAAAAATAGAGCAAAAAGCAGCTAATGAGTTGTCGATAACAGGAATTAATTAAAGCCTAGAATACACTAGCACTAAATAAAGCCTAGAATACGATGGCTAATACACTACGGTTAGAAGGGCATATAAGATGCAAATGATCCCTCTGGACCGTGTTTACATCGTGTTCCCGTATAATTATTAACATAATATAACAAAGATATTATATGTTACACAATATTAATTAAACAACACTATTTAACATACATAACTACATCACTATTAAGTCCAAAGACCAATTATAAGATCGTAAAAGAATTATTCTGTCTATGAAAAAAGCGATAAGAAAATTTAATAGTTATATTTTTTTAATAAATTTGAATACAATAGACTGATGTAATTAAATAGCAATGAGACATGGTAGTCATAAAGCAATTATTGCTATTCAATATAGATTACGCTTTAATATTCATAAACGTATATATTACACTAGCTCTGCCCATGACTTCGGTCGGATTTTTTTAACACTAAACCTACCGACAATTCTTTTATACCTTTTCCTACCGCACGCGGTCGAATTGAACGGTAATTAAAAGTTATTTTATTATATGACGCAGGTAATAATGGAAATAACTAAAAGTGAAGAGTGAAGAAATTATTATATGCATATTCTAAGAATTGTCATGTAGTTTGATAACGATATTATAACGTTTAAAAATGTGTAAGTTTTACAAATGTTTAAGAACGGTCAATTTGACCGGTACTTGGTAGGTTTAGTGTTAAATAAAAGTAGTCTAGGTTACACCTTATAATATATCCATTGAAAGTCCTGTCAAAGTCGGTCCAGCCGTTTCAGATTAAATAGAGTAAACAGAAAAATTATTAAAAAATTATATTTTTATGTAAGTACCATATACTTTTATATGCATTTAGTGAAAATATGTTTATCTAATTTATAATTACAAACAGACACTCCAATTTTATTTATATGTATAGATTAGAAAGCGAGTAGACTAAGTAAATATTCACTCATTAACTACTATCCGAAAACCGGTAACCTGTTATTAAACGCACACACACAAACACACACACACACGCACACGCACACGTTAACATGTCTCGGTAATTTAAACAACTAGGGTGACTATGATCTCGTAATTAAATTGAGATTATTATTTTATCATATTAATTAATTTATATGCTAGGATTCTTCAAGGTTTAAGCATGCAACGGTCTCCGATTACTTTAACAATTTTAATTTACATAAATTTTGTTGCCATTATAAAAGAAAAGCTTCCATTCGTTATGG
The DNA here is from genome assembly GCA_918358695.1 of Melinaea menophilus ssp. n. AW-2005. Lineage (NCBI taxonomy): Eukaryota > Metazoa > Arthropoda > Insecta > Lepidoptera > Nymphalidae > Melinaea > Melinaea menophilus. The sequence continues at coordinate 31,184,654 of OU911038.1, read as the reverse complement.
TTTGCTATGTTAAGATTTAATAAACTAACATTTCTTTAAACTTTTTTCGTGAAACTTTCGCGTTTGTAATGTTAGCAAATCCTTATAATATATTATATATATATATATATATATATAATATATTATAAGGATTTGCTAACATTACAAACGCGAAAGTTTCACGAAAAAACCACTGAATAGATTCTGATGAGATTTTCCAGTAATATACTTATATAGCTTATACTTTAGAAAAAACATAGGCTCCAATTTTAAAACATACCAGGAGCTTATATTATTTATATAACCCTGTACTCCTCTCTTGCTAAATATAGAGTAGCAAAAATAAACTAGGGGCGCCAACAGACCCTCAATTTCGACTCGCTGCGCTCGCGAAATCCCGGATGCCGTTTGCGTATTGAGCGAAGCGAGCCCAGTGTAATGACTCATCGTTTCCCATTGACTTCAATGATTTATCAGTTTTTTGACTATTATTCCTCAACGACATAACATTTTTGAAAAATATATTTTTTAAAACCATCACCAAATGTGTGTCTTTATGATTGCAAAATTTCATAATTTTCTGTCAAGTAGTTTTCGAGCCTATTCGAGACTAAGAATGTGAAAAACTCTCCTGTAGAACGCTCGCTCGCTTCGCTCAATAAAAATAGGAGAAAATGTCATCGTCAATATGAAATAGTTCTTCAACGGATAAATTATTAGTTAATACATAAATAAAGTGAGAATCCGATAGAAAAAACCAATTAGTTTCTACCACTTTTGTATTAAGTTAGCGAACAAATACTAAAAAATACTATACTTCGGGTAAATTTAGAATGACTTATTTCTCAGTACATACATTCTGTTTATTACTAACATGAATTCGTTCTTTTAATCGTTCTTTCATTCGAACACGAATTCACTTTAACATTCGCTGTTTTGTTCGTTCTAACATGCTAAAAAATTATAAAAAAATATCGTTCATATAAATATTCCTATCCCAAGTGTGCCATGCCACACACCTAATCAAAGCCTTCATAGTCGCCTATAACAAAATTTGACACAGCTTTAAGAGATTAACTCAAATCCCCTTTTGTTTATTCAAACAATATTATATACCTAATACTTAGCGATTGCGTGGTCGCCCTCCTATACAATAACTTATGACAATAGCGGCCTCGTATCGCCATTAATCGCTCTACTGGAAGGCTGTGGGAGGGAGGGGGGGTGCAGGGCGAGGGAGTGAGGGGGTGTCGGACGATGGGCGGGGCGGGGAGGGCGGGGCCTACCGCAGGCTCTACGGGCGGCCCTACGTTTATTTTCTCTTAGAGTACATTCCTATAACATTATTTATTTGCTTCGGATCCGAGGGTCTTACTTCGGCGTGTTAACATCGCCTTATATGTTTCAACTGTTTGAATGTCGGGTAACTTCGGATTATTTTATTAAATTTATGTCTTTTATTATATTTTAAATGTGAATCGTGTTTTTTAAATTCATTAAGTCTCTTAGAGTTAATAAAACTAATATTTATAAGGCAACACATGAACCATGTATGAGATCAATCTGCACTTTCTTAGTTACGCGAATATACCTTAATAATATAATTAATAGATCGTAAATAAATAACTGTTTGAATGTGTGTGTGTGTGTGTGTGTGTGTGCGCGCGTGTGTGTGCGCGTGTGTGTATCGCGGTCGGCCGAGCGCGACAGACGCTAGACAAATTAACAAAAAGCAATAAACATGTAATCGCTAAAAGTCCAAATTTGAATACTAATACGGGGTTATTAAGCGAGCTTTCTTTATCTGTTAGATTATTTGTTAATTACTAATATTTTTGGCAGTTAATGGGAGAATTATAGAGTTATAGCGTAATTAGTAGCGACATCGTAAAAATTTCCCAACCCAAGTACCTATAGACTGTGACGAGCAGTAACTTTATACATTGTATTTATATAACTACTATTAATTAAATACTCTTTACTTATACAGAGATTAACTCTTTTAAGTTACTCCGCATACCTTATATTATACTTTTTTACATAAATAAAAACTATTTATTACAAACAAATAATTAAAGACTATTTATACTTAAGTATTAATTAATTTAATTAACAATAAGGTTGTTTAATTTACTAAAGTTAATCATTAATTTGTAATATAAGCGTAATGTTGTTCCAATTCTTAATATATTCAGGTACATATTTGCACAGTACACACATACACGTTTACACTCACACATTAATATAAATAATATATAATAAATAAAAGACAATAAAACGAATACCAATGACTTATAATCTAAATTATGAATAATATAACTGATATTTCGACAACGTAACAACGTTAACACTAAACCTACCGACAATTCTTGTATACCTGTTCCTACCGCACGCCGTCAAATTGACCGATGATTAAAAGTTATTTTATTATATAAAGCAGGTAATAATGGAAATAACTAAAAGTAAAGAGTGATGAAAATATTATATGCATATTCTAAGAATTGTCACGTAGTTTGATAACGATATTATAACGTTTAAAAATGTGTAAGTTTTACAAGAATTTAAGAACGGTAAATTTGACCGGTACTTGGTAGGTATAGTGTTACGTTATTAAATGAAATGAAAAGTATTACATATATTATTTTACAATAAATAAATCTATTTATTACATATTTTTATTGACTTTCATTTATTAATTTATTTAAATCCTCCATTGGAAGTCATTTAATCACGGACTATTCTATAAGTAGGTACGGACTATTTCATATGGCGGCAAGATCACTCGTCCGTTATATATATACATTTGCACATGAGATAAGATAAAATGGACCGGTTTCATTAAATAACATCCACAGTTTTGTATATTAATGTAATATGAAGCTGTTATTTTAAAATGAACCATATATTTCATATTTGGTATCAAATTTACTTATTTATAGACATTGTTAATTAAAACTAAACTAAGTCCATATAACACTATATATTTATATTTATTTATATTTACTAGGGGCATCAACAGACCTGCTATTTCGACTTGCTGCGCTCGCAAAATCTCGGTTGCCGTTTGCATATTGAGCGAAGCGAGCCCTGTGTAATGACTCATCGTTTAACATTGACTTCAAGGGGATATCAGTTTTTTGACGATTATTCCTCAACGACATGACTTTTTTCGAAGATAATTATTTTAAAATTATCACCTAATGTGTGTCTTTTTGATTGCAAAATTTCATAATTTTCCGTCAAGTACTTTTCAAACCTATTCGTGACAAAGAATGTGAGAAAGTCTTAAGTAGAGCGCTCCGCTCAGTTAGCTCAATTATTCTAAAAATGCAGTTGAAGAGGATTTTAGTGCCGGATAAAACTTGTAATAAGTATCCTTCCATATTGCGAGAGAAATTAATATATTTATTAACAATATATACCATAATTGTTTTATAATAATTTTCCTATTATAAATTGCTAAAATATCATTGCATATTTGTATTTTTTTTTGTTTTGTTTTATATTTCAATGAAATTATTTTACGAATATTACGAATTTACCTCGCGTATATTTTATTACAGTTATATGTAATGCGATGAAAGATATGTGGCTGTCTGTTAGTAAATGAATTATGTACAATAGTAATGTACAATTAACAGTTTCTTAGTTCAGTAGTTCGGAATGTAACAATGCAATGTTTCTTTGTATGTAGCACAGTGCAAAGTCGGGATATTTTATAGTTTTCACGAGAGGGTACCTGTTAGATAGATTCCACTTTCGTAATTAAATTAGGATTTAAAATTTTAATGGCAGTGCTATTAATTTTAGAAATATATCTTCAGGATCTTTGGGTTATCAAATATATAATAAAGGATAGTCTTGCTGTTTTTATGTTCTCACACTGCAGGACATTACCATTTTTATCATCTGAGATATGTTACCTAATTCTAGAACTAGTAACACTTTATTTCATCTCTAAAATTCCTATCTATTAAAGATATAAAGTAGACAACTGGTATAATGCTGTATCGAAGTCAATAAAGAAGTGTTTGTATTTTAAGCTACTCCATCTTGGATGAGAGACATAGGATGAAAGATTATAAAGAAAATAGTTACTTTTGAAAAAAAAATATTTCTCCTTCGTATTGTAGATAGACAATTGTTATAAACCTAAATTGATTTTTAGGTATTTGAAGATTTTTAATGATTTTAAAGTATTTGAAGAACCTGTTTAAAGACTGAATTTTAACAGAATCATTACATTCTAATTTGAATTTGAATCACTTAACATATCCTAAAATTTCATAGCTAACTATTCAATTATGTAAGAATGGTAGGTTTTGTTGGACAAAAGAGCTAGAATTAAATGTAAATATTCATAACTTTCGAACATAAAAAATTGAATCGAATCGAATAAAAACTTTGTTAACCCAACCAACTGTCTGATGTATTTTAAATGTAAAATTGTCCCGTATTTATTAAATATCAGATTAATTACGAAGATGCGGCAGCATAACTTCTGCTGCAGCAGCTGAGGAGCAGCTGAGTGTAGCTCAGCAGCACAAGACCTGAGCTGTCCAGAAGCTAATGATGCTATTAATATCTTATCACGAGATAACTTGTCATTTTGTCACCATTACATCTTTTTTCATCTACCTACGTAGTTATCGATAAAATTGTCTCGCTTATCATAATATTTTATCATTAATAATATATGTGACTAATAAACAGTTCTCAATACAATGTCATTAGTTTATTATTAGTTAGTTGAAACTAATAAAAGCGGCGTCTTAAGACGATGTCAGTTATATATAGTAAAACTATACTTTAAAGTTTGGAGCAAAAACTTGGTCTTTGAAGAGCCTGCACCTGTGTGTCCACTTGACACCACATGCAGTTCAACTTCATAACCAGATACTGGAAATTAACCTCTATCTCGAGGAGGGAGGACCAAAATAAGTAACTTTTTCTTGTGGGAATACAATTATACCGTTACAAGCTTAACAATTTGCCCTAAGTTTGGTACTCTTAATGTTCTGTCCCAGCCATTGAGTGATTTCTCTCAATATTTAATATATTAAATAATTAATTAATATTATCAAATTGAACATATTATCAATAAGAAATTTATTCGCTTCATTATTATCGGCACGTGATCTCTTAGAGCTAATCTGAGTCTCGGATGAGAGATGAAGATGTACGCTGGGATGGTGTATGGGAGCAGAACATCTCTGTGTGAGTGAGAAACATTGATTGATTATCGAGAGCGATCTCTGCACCAGATACAGCATCACGTCATCTTCCAGGGCTGCGTCAAATTTTAACGATGTTTGAAATTTAATTTTAATGCTAGGTGTATATGTACCTCTTCCTACAACACTCTTACAACGCATCCCTCGTATAACACGTGTTTTCCCATATAATGCTAGATTTTCCACGTTATATATCTAGATATATTAATTTGAAACTTGTAATGATTTGTACGGTTCATAATTAATTTCGCTTACCTTTGCACATTGTATCAATTTGGTTGTTATAAAATTATATTAAGTAAAAATCTATTCAATATTTTTTTCTTAAACGATTGTACATAACGTTATATGGGGTCATAGGAGCGTGTTATGCGAGAATATTTCTACAACGCGTTTTCCTATAACGCGGAACCAATCTACGGTGCTATAGAAGTGATTACTGTATTAATGCAGTGCTTAAATATATAATTTATAAAAAATGTAACCTCCACTTTAATAACCATTATAAATATATTTAATAGTAACAGTGTGTGTCTGTGTGAGGCGCAGCCCTAGCGTTGAGTGCGCCGGCGCCGCTCCAGACGCACTCAAGTGGTCTGAAAGCCGCTTGCCCTAGGTCAAGACACTCTCCAGCACTAGTGCACTAGAGCACTTATCGACGCAATTATACCTTGGACACTTGCCGGGTATTTGCTTCTCATCAAAGGGATATATTAGTGCTTTGTGCAAGGTCGACGCGTTTGTACCCTATCGGTTAATTCAGGAATTTAGTGATCTTATAGAACTAAAAACTGTTCACGGATATAATATACTATATACATACATTATTGGAAAGATGTTTTCATACATAGTTAATCAATCAACAGAAATCTTGATACTTATTAATCGTCAAGAAAACACTGAAATTTTATTATAAAAGGCTTGATAAACCAAACAGAACCTATATCAAGTATCAAAGTAAACGAAGCCTTAAATTATCACAACCGTTATAGAATATTTACGAGTAAATGGCTACGGCGGGGTGGTGTAATGTAAATTCAATGCATAATAATTTTTGGGCGGCGCGCATAAATCGGTCCTGCGCCGCTAATGCAGGCCATAAATCCCGGCCATAGACCGGCTTGTACACACACACACACACACACACACACACACACTCACACATACATACACATATATACCACTATGTACATTGATTGAAATATATATAAATTACGAGGTGACATTATGTTAAATATTACTTTCAGGACTTCTATTTTAATATGAAGGTTTTTTTCTTTAATATTATTTATAGTGAGAGTAAATAACTAGGGACGCCAACAAACCCTCAATTTCGACTCGCTGTGCTCGCGAAATCTCGGGTGCCGTTTGCATATTGAGCGAAGCGAGCCCAGTGTATATACTCATCGTTTCCCATTGACTTCAATGGGATATCAGTTTTTTGACATGATATTAAAAAAAATATTTTTTTTTTACATTTTTCAAAAACTTTTTTTAAAAACCATCACCTAATGTGTGTCTTTTTGTTTGCAAAGTTTCATTATTTTCCGTCTAGTAGTTTTTGAGCCAATTCGTGACTAAGAATGCAAAAAGTCTCCAGTAAAACGCTCCTCTCACTTCGTTCGCTTCGCTCAAATATACGAGTACATCTCTATTACCTATAAATAACGTGTAAACAGAGACGGGAGAGCTTCGAACATCCCGGGAATGTCGTTAGGTGTTCCGAGTGTTCGGTGTCAGAATTTACAACTCACAAATATTTGTTAACAACTTAACCAACACTACTAATGTCACCTGGATATGTTTCTATTTCGATCTTACTCAAATTATTACGCGGTTCCAATTTAGATATTATTCAGATGAAAAATAAGTAACTTTAATTAAGTAAAAATTTAAGTTTCAATCAAGCTACTTTTTTGGTAATATTTTTTTTTATTATTTCTTTATTCTAACATAATATTGTTATTTTATGTTATTTAACTTATTATGAAACAAAAAATCAAAAATCCATATTTTATTACTTTATACTGAATATTAATTTTGTATAAAAAAATAATGTAAATTAATCACAATTTCAATGTAATTGTTGATTTTGTTATTATTTTCCATTATATCTACTGTTTGTTTTATTTTATTTCAACTGTACTCAAACTAAGGTAACTTTATCCTTATTAACACTAAACCTACCAAGTATCGGTCAAATTGACCGTTCTTAAACTTTTGTAAAACTTACACATTTTTAAACGTTATAATATCGTTATCAAACTACATGACAATTCTTAGAATATGCATATAATATTGTTTTCACTCTTTACTTTTAGTTATTTCCATTATTACCTGCGTTATATAATAAAATAACTTTTAATTACCGGTCAATTAACGGCGTGCGGTAGGAACAGGTATACAGGAATTGTCGGTAGGTTTAGTGTTAATGCAATTAATTAACTCAAGTTTAACTGGTTAACTGGTCCTTGTAACCTTACACGTTATATATCAAGACGCAGTGCGCGCACACGTGTCGGTAGGTGGTAGGTGTTTTTGCGACATAACTCCTAAACTATCGAGACACTAATAGCAACAAATTACAAACCGCACTGACATGTGTCAATGAACACTCAAAATAGCTCGGTGATAAATATGTCAGCAATATTTATTGTAAAAATTAAATGAGGGCACACTGAGGTGAGTGATAAATCACTCTTAGCTTAGAGAGAGAGAGAGATGGAGAGATTCACTCAAAACTTCAGGATAATTATGTAAAGATATGTAACATTGTTATAATATATGGCTAAATATAACAAATCTGTAATGATCGCTGTCTGTATATAAAAGAAATGTGAATAAAATTACTTTAGTGATGAATAAAATTTTTGTCTTTTTCTCTGTGCGTTTAAACGAAAACTTTGAAACGGCTTATGTTATGTTCGAGAAGGACTTTTATCTTCTAGGTAACTTATACACAAACCATATTTACATTTGATAATATCTACATAATGTTAAAGATTTATTCAAAACTAGATGCCAGCGAGTCTTAAAATATTAATTTATAACCTTTTTTTAGTTTTATTGTCGTTTGTAAACAGTGGTAGTAAAAAACCTTGCTGCGTTTGTTGTGTGGTTCTTCTCAGAGCAGCGCGTTTGGAACATGAATAGACTTATATTAAGTTGAAAAGTGTTTTTACAGAAGGACATATTTTGATAAGTAGGTATGGCTTCATACAATTATTTAGTTATCCTTTATAATATGTGTTGACAAAAACTGTATAAAACATAAATAAACATAAAATTTCTATAAAACCCCTACAATTTTATTTCTATTACATTCCAAATCAGTGTATAGTTTCCTGTTTAAATACTTTTTTCACTGTAAAAAAGCCTATAGTATGTAATATATTAAATAAAATATTATCAACTTCATCCAAATACATCAAGTATTTGATACGTGATTCGAAATCAAAACAAACAGACAACAGACAAACATTATAATTATATATATATATATCTTTAAGATTCTGTATTTATTATGTAGTAGCAGTATTTTTCTCTAAAACTATTTAATGATTGTATTGATGATTGAATGATTTCAAATTGCAGATATTATTTTTAATATAATTTGTTAAATCCATCTTCTTCATATTTAAAATATTGAAGTAACGCAAACGCAATAGGGGAGCAATAATAATTGTCTCAGTATTACGTCCGTTACGAAGAAGAAAACAATGGAATACTTGGTTATTAAGTTCACTTGTCGCAATTACCTATTTCGAAAATATGATATTAGTTAACTGAGTCACTGTGGCAAGATCTTGACAAACTTATTAATACATTTAATTAATCATAACAATATCCTTAATACATTGGGATAAGGGTTATAATCGCTGTAGTGTACTGATTATAGGTATGACACGTCCGTGCTCTATCTGTCGTACGCACGCAACTATAACGCGAACTTACTTGCGGTTGATAGATAATATCGTATCACTCTTTACTAATACTATGTTACATTTGAGTTAAAATAATACTAATAAATATGCTACAGAAAAAAAATCCTATATATAAATAAAATTGTAGTGTCCGTTTGTATCCAAATTAACAGCTTTTCACTGAATGCATATGAAAGTATATGCGGTACCTACATAAAAAAACCAAAAAATTGTCTGTCTGTTTGTCCAGCTAATCTCGAAAACGGTTCGACCGATTTTAACAGGAATTTCACTGGCAGCTTGCTGATGTCATAAGGAGTAACTTAGGCCTTATTAATTAAAAAAAAAAAACATTCCGTGCGAACGAACTACCTAGTGGGTACAGAAAGTAATAAAATCAAATTCACTGGTACTTATATATTACTTTCATTCTATCTACTAAATGGACCATTCATTTTGGACATTTAATAACTTAAAATTCAATAGTTTTATATGAGATCTTTTGAGTTGAGTTTTAAACAATGCATTGTTTTAGGTCGGAGAATGCTCGTGTGAGTCCAGGCAGAGGGATGTTCGGCGGCAGCAGCAGCACTGGATATGGGGAGGGGGAGGGATATGGACTGGGCTACGTGGGGGGAGGAAGGCTGCAGCAGTACGCGCACTTCGCCCCTCACCAGACCTGGCATCACCACCCGCACCACGACACTTATGGTAACTACCACGTTTCTTCATGCTTATAATTCACAGATCGGGAAGCACGTAAGACAAAAATATGAATAGTTATTTTGATTTGTATTTACGTTACCAAATATGTTCTGTGTTTGGAAAAACCAGAGTCCAAATATACGAAAATACGATTTTTCCTCCTAAAAAATATTTGAAATGTAATTGTTTTTCAACATACGTAATGTATACATATATAGGAATATATTCCTAACTGGTAAATGTGTTAAATTACATTTAAGAATAACATCATTTGAGTTTCTGGTTGAAGTCAGAGCAGCTTTCCGAGCTGGTTCGCTTAGCTTAGCTTGGTTAGCTTACTTTGACTTCACTGACCTTTTAATGTAATATTTCAAATGTGAAAAACACCCGTTGAGTTTCTGGTCAGAGTCAGAGCAACATTCCGAGCTGGTTAGCTTAGCTTAGCTTAGCTTAGCTTGCTTAGCTTATTTTGACTTCAATGACCTTTTAATGTAATAATTGACGACTCAAACGTGCATGTAAACGCAATCTTGAATCACATAAAAAATGGAGATTATATATATTGTATACCTAAAATCTAACCTACGTGATTACTGGTACGGATTCAAAATGGAAAAGATATAAATAAATAAATATGTTTTGAATATAATTAATTGACAAAGTTGTGACGCGCGTACTTATTTAGAGCACTGGACTGACCGCAGCCATTGAATCAATATCATGGTCTTCCCAGAACGATATGATTCCCCATGACAGGATAAAACTTGTTTTGACAAATGTTCTGATCATTTATTTTAAGGATACCAATAAGATATCGGAGGATAGGATTAAAATTATCACAATTACAATAATATTATAATAAATGTAATTTGATGACTTCACGAAAAATAAGATCTCTTTTTAGTTTTTTCAAAATATTAAAACTAACTATCTAACTAACTATCCTGTTGGAGTGAAAATTGTATAAATACGTCATACATTTAATCTTTCTTGGACATCAGAAGCAATGATAATAGAAAATAATTAACTTTAGTAATATAACTAAAGGATTATGAATCAGAATTGATAAGCGCGTGAGGTCGGTCCGGCCTCTGCCGCGCCAGTCCGCGCCGACCTCTGACCGCGACGACGCGTCCTATAACCTCTCACCTCGATATAACATGGACCATATAACACAGAGTTGGTTGCAAAACATTGCAGGCCTCATCGCAGGTTTGTTATCTTGTCAGATTCCTTTCTTTTTGCTCCGTTTATTGATCTGCTGTGATTCTTTTGTTGTATATCTCTATATATTGATAGATATTTTATCTTTTGTATTTACCTTAACTAATACTCTGTGCTCGTTAAAGTGTTTGATAATTTAATCTATAGTCACTTTAAATTTATTTATCTTTTTGAAAAGTTTATTTTAATTATATTACATATATATATATATTAATTTTGTAATTTACATAACATAATATATTTATTCCTTTTCGTGTATCTTCACACGCTAAGCTAATTTTTTTCTACCCCTGTAATTTATATACTCGTATTTTTTATGGAATTGTAAACAAATATTAATAGGAAAAATAAATGGTCTTCAAACTGTATAAAAATGTGGACATCTAAGAATAATGATGTTATTTTCCAAAACTTATTCACATGCCATAATACGGTTTTGATATTAGTTTGTTGTTAGCAGGTGGCAGTGGCGTGGGCAGTGTGGGCAGCGTTGGCGGAGTGGGCAGCGTGAGCGGGGTGGGCGGTGTGAGCGGTCTTTATCCCCAAAACATGGTTATGGGTTCCTGGTGCGGACCCTACGACGCCTTGCAGAGACCCCCTGCTTACGGTAGCTATACTACTTTTTTAATATTTAATATTAATGATCTCTATTATTTAATATTTAAATCGGATAATGAAGATGTTACAAAAGATGCTTATATGATTATTTATTTCTGTTAAATCAAATTTGTTATTCACAATAGCATTAATACTTATTGAGGTAATCTTTTCTATTATTGCTATGTTATTGATAATAGTGGATAGGTTTAGCAAATATTCAGAATTATGAGTGACATTTGACAGATTATATTATATTATAGACTAGCTGTACCCGCGACGTCGGTCGCGCGGAATATGTTTTTTTTATAAAAGTAGCCTAAGTTACTCCTTATAACATCAGCTATTCGTCAGTGAAAGTGATAAAATCGGTTCAACCGTTCAAACAGATAGACAGATAGAAATTTAAAATTATATATTTTTTTATGTAAGCAACGTATATAATTTCATGTGCATGCAGTGAAATAATGTTAATTTGAAATTACAAACAGACACTAATTTTATTTATATGTATATATGTAAATTTGTTTTTCAGTTAACAAATAAATAAATGAGTAAGCACAATTTGAATATCATTGTATATATAAGCTGCAGTGATTTAATGAGTCAGTAATACTTATCAGTGACGTTATTCGCGAGCTGTCATAAAAATAAAGCTGGTATCATCTTTCAAGCGATACACACACACACACACACACACACAGGGCACACCTACGCACTCTACAATGATAAATCTATATTATTAAACCAGACACACTGATTGATTTATATTTTATGATATATATTTATTTTGGTCAGTAATTACTACCCTTTAGAACATGAAACAGTAACTCTAGGATTTTGGTGTGATTCACATTATCCTTTTAAAATTTTTAAGTCAGTATATTTAAGTATTGTGATCCTATTACTAAGTACAGTACCTAATACCCCGCTTTACGCGACCCCGTTATACGCGGTTTCACTATAACGCGGATGCAAATTTCGCGCTCAAATGCCCCGAATTACGCGAAAGAGTGTGTATAAATATAATGTAGTATTTTTCCGTAAAAAATAAGAGAACGTATTGCATAAAGTGTTTCTAGAATTAAAGTGATTGATTAAAATGATTTTGTATTTGTTTGTAATAATTTTGGCTATGTTTAATCATAAACCTCGTCATACGCGAATTTCAGTTAACGCGTTTTTTTTGGAACGTATCCCTCGCGTAGAGCGGGGTATTACTGTACTGAATGCTGAAAAGGAAAACTTTATCTCTTAAACTTAATATGTCAGATGTAATTCCCAACCACACTGCAATCTTTACACTGAATATTGAAGAAATTAATTAATATTATTTTCATTTTGATTGTTATATATCATAAACAGGTAAAAATATTAATTAATTCGACTTGGAATCGGATATAAATAAAATAATAACAATTGTTTATTCAGTATAAGGTAAAAATAATTTTACATTAAAATGATAAATATGTAACAACATAGTCAAAAATGTATATTGTCTTATATATTGTACTTAGATTAGACATTTATATTATTTATGATTCATTTATTCATATCTTTTGCACTTTGCATCATTACCAATGATCAAATGGGAGTGGCAGGAGGGCCTATTTTGATATCACTTATCGAAATAAGCCCTTCTATAAGAAAACCCTCCAACTTAAAATAAGGCTACGAGGGTTAGAAACACGCCCTGCTCTGAGAAGAACCACACAACAAACTCAGAGTATTTCTTTATTGAACACTGTTTAAAAATGTATGTATTTAGTGAGTAATGTATGAAATATAACCATCGCGATCAATTCGATAATCGGTCTAATGTTTAGTTAATAAAAACAATAATAATAATTATTAGAAATGAGGCCCATAAGTAACGTTTTTTTGTATTTTATTTTGTAGTTTTTTTTGTATTTTATTTATATAATCTAGGTTAGAATATCTTTTAACGTTTTTGGATGTTATACGGGCTTTTAAAATAGACGCAAGTTTCGTTTACCACCATTTTATGCTTCATTGGAAATTTTTGTCCAACAAGTCAGTTCAATCGTAGCCTAACTCATATATTACATTACAGAATGTAAGATACAGCATATTTCTAAGAACTTATATATTACTAACTATTTATAATTATAATAATTAATCTTTTAAAACCTTCTGTTGTCAGTAGACAAAGGTTTTTAATAATACATAAATCAAATTAACCTTTTTTGTACTTTTGCAAAAGATTATTGTACGTTAAATCAATTTGTTTTTATTTACAATAAAATTATTTAATTTTCTTTTCATTTTAATAAATCCTTTTATTTTAAAATGTATAATATTATATAGAACACTAATAAGTAACTAAACTAGTGATTCTTCGATCTAATGACAAGACATTTAAAATATTGGTTTAGTTAGATACATGTAATATCCCCTGCATATTTGGCACAATACCTACTTATATTTAAAGACATAGATTTTGTTTAACACAGTAACCATGTAATATTCTTTGCATATTTGGTACAACACCTACTAATTATATTTAAAGACATAGTTCTATTTTGTTTATCATTTTGATTGTAATTTTGCAGTTTCATAGTTTAATATGATAATAGTAAAGTAAAATCGACTTAAATAGTTTAAATTAAATAAATGTATAGACTACCTTATAGCCATTTTATGAAAGCTACCATGAGCGAGCTTAATAGACTTTGTGACAAAGCTTAATAGACTGACAATATTATTATGGTATAAAAAGGAATGTACGATTAGTATTTTTTGTTGCCGCGCGACGTGAATACCTACCAGTGATAAGGCTTGGTAATTCTCTTATCGCGACACACCGTGTGCCGAATATTCCAAGTAGGTTTCCAAATTAGACGAATTAATGTACATGATACGTAGTGTACAAATTAATGTATCCGAGTTAACAGATGCAATGTTATCGCGATACGACGCAAGTAATTGTTATTGTTACAAACCTACGAACCGATAAGAGCGACTTTGTCACAACTACTTGTTATTAGAGGTTTATAATAACAAAGCGGGGTCTTATCTTTCAAAATTGCCCAACATCATGAATTACTTATTTAATATTATTGTTTCATTTATGATTTATTACATTATAAATTCAGTAGATATGTACAAATAATTGAGGTAGCAGAGTAAAGTATATAATAATAATAATTTTCTACTCAGCAGAGCAGCATTCCAAGCTGGTACCTTATTCACTGACTACACTAACCTTTTTAATGTAATAATTAACGATTCAAATGTGTAAATGCCTACTTGAATAAAGATAATTTGAATTCGATAGGTGTAAGTGTCCGTGTATGTGTGTGTGTGTGTTTGTGTGTATGTGTTGACATGTAGCTGGCCACAGATGGAGTGCTGCAGGCGCAAGAGGAGGGACGGGAGTGCGTGAACTGTGGCGCTAACAACACTCCGCTGTGGAGGAAAGACTCCACCGGCCACTACCTGTGCAACGCGTGCGGGCTATATCACAAGATCAACGGCGTCAACCGCCCGCTCGTGAAGCCCAGCAAGCGGCTGGTGAGTGTCTAGCGAACCTTCAGTAACCGTCTCTCTGCGAACAGGTGCCGACGCGGAGCTGCTCACCCGCTTCTATAAGGACGGCTCCGTGCAGAGATGGATGAGTGTGGAGGGCATGGCCAGGGGCATGAAGAAGGTGAGTCGGTGGCGTGTAGACTAGTGCATGTGCCCCGCCCCGCTCCATACCCGACTCCCAATTCACCAGCACGCGACTCCTTCTCTAATTTTATTCTCCGACTCGATCGCTTCCGTGTTAGGAACTACACGCTACCGCTCCCCACCTTTGATCGGCAAAGAACGCCTAACTCGAGCACTCAATATTAATTGCCTCTATTTACTCTTGGCTATGTTCCCAATACCAAATTAGATTAAGTCGCTTGTCTACCCAGATAACTTATCGTCTATAATCGAATGTCAGAACCAAGTTCAGAAGGCCCGCGCTAATCCAGTGTTACGCGGAGGACGAGTCGAGCCGCAGTCGTAATGAGACTTAATCATCAAACACATCGGTCTCGCTCGAGCTTCGAGATAAGCGACAGAGCACAAACTTACTTTGACGCGATCGTTGGTACTGTATGCTAAGGGAATTTGAATCTAATGCGTCGGCGGACAGACGGAGGACGCGAGACGCGAGGATGGCAGAAACGAGCGATGAGTTATCTCGGAGACAGCACGTGCATGCATTATGTATAGTTTAGTAGCGAGCAGGTAACATCGTCCAATCAGACGCCGGCCCCGCCCGCCTGCGCCCGCGCACGCACGCCACTGTTATTATTGGACAATGATACCGCCGGTAGCACAATAGAGCATGCAGTATATTTTCCTTATATCTTCGTGGTTTGCTATCGCGAGGATACACAGTATGATATTGTTCTAATAACGCACGTTTGTTTTTTATATAAAAACAATAATATGCATATGTAAAATATATATAGGGTTATAATGTTTTGTCTCAGTCGGCTGCTCGGAGACACGGTCAGAGCTGTACCAACTGTGGTTCAAGGAACACCACGCTGTGGCGTCGTAACAACGATGGTGAACCAGTCTGCAACGCCTGCGGCCTGTATTACAAGCTGCACGGCATCAACAGGTATTTTACTCAAAATATAACTTTATGGTTTAGCAGCTTCATGAAAGACACAGCACAGACAAAATTGGAGTCATTCATAAACTATATATAATTCTACTCACAAATAGTCCTCGTGTTATGCTAAAAACTATCTACTTATAAAACTAATTGAATGATCGATTAAAATATAACACTTTTGGTTTAGCGGCTTCATGCACAAAAATTGGAAATTAAACAGAAATTTTCTATACACTATATATCTTTGTATTGTATTTGTATCTATTTAGGAATTTCGTTTTTCAACAAATTTACATCTAATCTATATATCTAGAATGTAGTGCTGTAAAATATTTGTCCCTCTTGTTATTTGAGATATTAATTAATATTTTTTTTGTGTAATTTAGACTGTTAAGGAAAAATGTAAATGTTGAATAATGAATTCAAATATTTTTGTTTTTTATAATAAATAGGCAATCAAATTCTTATCCTGTTGCATACTTGTACTGTATGTACTTCTTTTTATATAAAATATTGCTTAACTTTTTTTTACATTAACACTAAACCTACCAACCAGTACCTGTCAAATTGACCGTTCTTAAACTTTTGTAAAACTTACACATTTTTAAACGTTATAATATCGTTATCAAACTACATGACAATTCTTAGAATATGCATATAATATTTTCTTCACTCTTTACTTTCAGTTATTTCTATTATTATCTGCGTTATAACATAAAATAACTTTTAATTACCGGTCAATTTGACCGCGTGCGGTAGGAACAGGTATACAAGAATTGTCGGTAGGTTTAGTGTTAAACTAATACTAAGATAGAATTTATCTATATTCTGCACTGTTCATAATTTCAGACCACTGGCGATGAGAAAGGATGGCATACAGACAAGGAAACGTAAACCTAAAAAGTCCGCAAATGGGGTGAAACCTTCCCCGGACACTCCCAAGAAAGACGGACAGAGTTCCCCCGGGATTGATGGTATGTATTGATTTTCATTTATTGAGATTTCCAATAAATATACCTAATTACAACAGACATCCGTCTATTACGAAATAGAATAATCGTCGTATTAGGTACTGTGTAAATATATTTTATTTAATGCTAATAATTGATAAAAAACATAATTTTTTTGGTAAATTTTGTTACCTATTCCAAAAATACTTTCCCTTGTTGGATTCATAATTTAGAATAGAATCAGAGACATCACAATAAAATAATTGCCTGCCATAATAGTTAATAAATCCAAATCACAAACCAACAGGAAACAAAGTTAATATCAAACATAATTTAAATCACAAAAAAAAAGATTAATGACACGTTTAATTATTGTATAACCGTTATATGTTAAAACACCTGTTTTGCTTTCTTCACGATTCAAATTAAATCAATTAAATATACCTACTGATATCGAAGATAAATAAATGAATAGGTATTGGTATGATTCTAATTAATTATTGTGTGATTGAATCAATACTGTCTGATATATTTACATTTTTCGGTGTTATTTAAATGAAAAACAGGTTCCTAATCGATAATTACTTATCTTATCGTTAATTAAGTAGATTTTGATTGATTTTGATTGACTTAATTAATGTTATGATCTTGACATTATATTCTGAAATATAATATATTTTTAAATAAATCTCCCGGTTCTCACAATTAATTGGAATTAAATATTATATTCGAAAATAATTAAGAAATTTATAATTGGTGTATTTTGAATGTGATTTTCGGCCAATGTAACATTATTACGGTTTAACCGTGGTGCAATATTGTATTTTAAATTTTAATTAATAAACAGATTTTTCAATGCGTAATTTAATAACTAATTTTCTTTATAGAGAGTAAGCCAAGTATATCGGAGGTTCCCCTGCCATTGCCGGGATCGATGTCGGGCCACGCGTCGGGCAAGAACGCCCGCGAGCCGCTCAGCTCCGCGCCCTCGCCGCACACACACGCACACACACACGCGCACACGCACGCACACTCGCACGCGCACTCGCAGAGCTCTCAGTACCCGCTAGGGCTGCCCTCCGCACCGGCCTTCCTCTCCAACCCCTCACTCTTCAACATCAAGAGCGAACCCAATGCGGCGAGCGGATACGAGGGATACGGGTCACACGCGGGCTCCAATGGACCATACCATTCGCAACATTACTTACACGCTTTACAGGTAAATAAAATAGTATATTTTCACTATACAAACAGCGAAATAAATTAAGTGTATATATATATACATATATATATATATATATATATATATATATATATATATATATATATATATATATATATATATATATATATATATATATGTATATGTATATGTATGGCAAAAGAAAGTACAAAATATAATCAACACTAAAACGTGGAGTGAATCCAAAGATATGTTTATAATCTTAAATTTCTTTCTTTTCCCGCAGTACGGCCTGGGCGGAAACGAAGAAGAAGAGGCCAGCGGGTTTCTCCATCAGCGGAATGTGACGGCGCACGCCAAACTCATGGCCTCAACGTAGCGTGCGTTATACGATGTTATGCTTCTGAAAACTAGACTCCGTGGTTAAGACTAGTCATTTGGATGTCCAGTCGGAATACTGCTGATATAGTTTTGAGTCTAATTATTTGTATAGTTATTAAAATGATCTAATTAACAATGTTAAGAGTTTGGTGGAGAATTTTAAGTACTTAGTTTGTATATATCGAATTTAAGTATCGACTGAATATTAGTCACTGTTTGTCACGGAGGCATAGTGTAGGTGAGCGTTTATTCCAGGCTTCTACTGTAATAACTGGTAGCATCACTTTGTTGAAAGCACTTCGTTTGCATTGCATTCTGCATTGCATTGCATATTGCATAATAATCTGCATCATGAACTATAGTAATTGAATTAAAAAAACGATATTTAGCTAGCTTAGTTCAAATTTAATTATTCAAAATGTGTTCGTGAGTGGTTATAAGTTATAAACAGTATTCCTATTATATTTCTAACTTATGATGTATAAAATATCTCGAATACAGTTGACATTGCACTCTAAACTCTATAACCATTAAAACTAGATTCAAATGAATGGCATTTATTGATAGATGTAAATAATTGTAGATAAAAAATTTAACATTAGTAGTGAATATTAAAGTTTAAAAACAAAATCTTTTTTTTTTTTATAATTGTAATGGATCTCGTGTGGGTTGTATGTAATCCGTTGAACATGTACAATATGATATTAAACATTGGAGCACGAGAGCGCGTTTTATTGCTCGTTTCTGTCAGCCGCCCGCAGCGCGGCGCCACTGAGCCGCCAGTAGCACCGACCGTCCCGTGAGGTTCACAGCTTTCCTTCCCTTTCCTTCGTAGCATGACCGCACTGTATTCCAACTACGTGAAAATCAAGCCTGCTACAGCCGGTTGAATAAGCCTCCTGAAACTAAACAACAAATCAAGCATAAATACGTCTTAACTATTTTTGTTACCGGCATTTTTTTAATAAATATAACCTAATTATTGGTGATAAGAGATGATAAGTCTTGTAAAAGAAAAGACTGGCCTTGAACGAGGAGTAAGTTGGGAAGTACAGAGCGTATCCAACTAACGTAATATTTAATTCATTCTTAACTTCTGCCACTATACAACGAAATGCTGGCGGATGACTTTCAAAGCGTTATCTGCTAATCTTCACTGGATGTAAGTTTGTATATAACTTAGCAACTTAATTCAATATATTCAAAACTAACCTCTTACTGTATTTTCTTGTGATCCGGTTGCATTATAATTTGCAACTTCCTTAAATAACAAATTGGTATTGTTTTATTAGCATTAGCTATTTTGTCGCTATGTACTAATATTTCAATATAGACACTAAACTATTAAATAATAAAATAAAAATTGAATTCCAAGTTGAAATTTAAAAACCAATTCGTCATTTAATTATAAGTAAGAAGAACAAGTTATTTTGTTTATTTCGTCTGTTTCTTATGTGTAATATTCAGAGCACTTTCTTTTTAAACCCAAAGTTTTTATTAAAACCTAACATAACTCTTTTAAAATATGGAAAAAATATCCTACTATTCTTTAATCAAATACATATCTGTAACAGTAACATACAAGCCAATGGTGATATGTTATTACCTTCCAAAAGAAGTTTACAAATTTGTAAATGACTGCTCAATCGGAGATCATGGATATTTTTTTGGTTTCAAAAGCAGCTAAGCAAATAATATAGCAATCTAATTAAATAAATATAATATAATAAGCACAAACTATGTACACTAAATTAATAAGCACAAACAAGCGTAGTTCAAACCAACAAAATATATTAGGGCGATCTTATTTTGAAAGCTTCACATAAAGTCACAAAAAGGGGTAAAAGGTAATATGACGAAATATTACTTAAAATGATTAGATTTAATACCAACAATTCTATTTTCTTTATCTCTAACATTATTATCTTTTTTACAACATTACTACTATATGTATTTTTTGATAACTTATCTAAGTATACCTAGTTAAAGTTAATTTTGTTTAAAAGTACTTTGTAATCCTCATTTTCATTACAATATATACAGTAATTTAATATTTGTCTAATTTAAAGAAATCATTTGTATTGTTTATCATAATATATTTTATTTTTTGCTGAGTTACAAAAGTGACACGTAAAAAATAATAAATACTTACTATTGACGTATTAGCAAATATATATATATATATATATATGTCCTCGTTTTCTTCACATAATTATTTCTATTTGTATTTGTTTAATTATGTTTATAGTATTGTGAATGCACTTATCAAATATCACCTAGTTACGGGTGCTTTATCATTTTTATCATCTCTTATATATGTTAATATTATATGTATTAAATGGAGTGTGACTGTCTTTTTGTTTATTAAGTAATACCAAGACTAAATTTAATGAAATTTTGAAGAAAAATATATATAACAATATTATAAACGTAGGTAACAAAATTATTTTTAGCCCAGCCCATATACGTTTATGAAAGTATAATAAATAAAAAAATAAAAGTAAATTGAATTATTTGCATCTCTTTTCCTTTTATTATTATCATCATTACTTTGAACTTTGCATTTAGGTCTACTGTGGTCAGCAGGCATAGCCTTCTCATCCCATTTTCCCACATTTTTTAAGTTACATAGTACATTTTTTGTACACATCTAATACAAGAATACTAACGCAATCTTTTTAAATTGCATTTTTATCTGTATTTTATTCCAGTCGTGGACAAAATTAATTTATGTTGAGGGAACAACAGAAAAAGTTGTAAGAATGTAAGGCTAACAATTAAACCCCATAAATTTAGTATTTTTAAGTTATAGTGACAATAAGAACTTACAACAGCATACAACCAAATATACCACCTGACTCATGTTGTAACAATTTGATGTTTTGAATCGAAAAAATAAGTTGGGATTTGATCAAAATAAAATATTTTTTCTCAACCCAACCCAACAAATAATAATTTAATAAAAATTTATTAAAAATATAATATTATTTATTGCACTTTAATAAACTGGCGACACTGACCACAAATGTGGCGTTTTTATTCCAAAATACCTTAAATTTAGTCTTTTGGATTTTTTTGGTGGTGATGTTGACTCTAGTGGTGACTCTAGTTGATAATTAAGAATTGGACACCTTAATAGTCACTGTTTTATTCGCTGTCATTTACGCGACGTCGGACTATTCCTTATTTTTATTAGTAAACATCATTTAACCTGCTACGTAAGCTAAGCTAAGCTAAGCTAAGAAATGTCTTGTATTGTGACTAGGTCCACTGATTATTATTTGTATTTTTATATACGTGTACTGAAAACAAATCTGAAATAAGAGGTATTATTTAATACAACGCTTTTTATATCATGCTGTAGATATACATCTAAATACTCAATACAATCTAATAAATAAGAAATAGGACATCTAACTCCCTCATTCACAATCCAATTTAACTATAATAATGATTGCCTATATTCTGTAAGAGGGTAGTTCTACCCTGGACGAGTCAATTTACGTACTGCAGTCAAAAGAGCTAAGCTCCAAAATATTGAACATTGCCCTAGTGTATAATTTCATTTATAAATTAAAAAAAGGTTATTGTCAAATTTTCAATAGTCTTAGCTGCACTCCCAACTCGTTATAACTTTTCACAATGTCAATTTCATTTAAAAAGTTATTCAGTAACCTAATGAACAGGACCTAAATAATTTTACACGATTCGATCGACAATAAATATTGGAGCACGAGAGAGCATTTCATATCTCGCTTCCGGCAGCCGCCCGCAGCGCGGCGCCACTGAGCCGCCAGTAGCACCGACCGTCCCGTTCCGTGAGGTTCACAGCTCCCTTTCCCTCGTACAACGACCGCGCTCTATTCCACCCCGCTACGTGAAAATCAACTCTGTTACAGCCCATTAAGTAAGCTTCCTAAAAGAAATATAAAACAGAGTAAATGTAATTAATTATTTACATCAAATGAATTATCTCTTACTAAATTGGCAAACAGAGCCACCTTACAAACTTACCTTAACAACGGTATTAAATAATAAGTTTCCAATTCCACGTTGACGTTCATTGTCTGTGACGAAAAGATCTTCTAACATCAGAACGCGGCCTTCTCTGGAGGAGTAAATGGAGAAGTACACTGCGTATCCAACTATGGTCACGGTGCTATTCTCTTTCGTCTCCGCCACTACACACTCAAATGCCGGAAACTCGCTTTCAAAACCATCTCGCTGCAAATCTTCATTGAATACCAATTAAATAACATATCAATATATAATAAATCAAATCCACACACAAACCTCGCCAAGTTGTCTTTGGTAAATCAGTTGTTTTGTGATAAGTTGCAAGTGCCTGAAATTATATAATCAAATGCCGTAATTCCAATCCAAACTAATCCTGTATAATAGTAAATAAACAAATATTTCTTACGAATGCCATATCAGCGACAACTTTCATGTCGTGTTTAGTTGCTGGACGTACAATAATTTCTGCACACATTTTGAAGATTATAAATAATTATATTTCAAATGAACTTGCACGTACAAGTTTTGTATTATTTTTGTTTCTTTAATATTATATTTCTGGTTTTTATAAGTTACTTTCGATATTTTTTTATCATTGTTATAATTTTAACTAATCATTAATAAGCTAATTACAATAAATTATGTGCATATAAAATATAGGTGCTTGTTATTATCTAATGTCATAAAATTGTTTAAAAATTGTTCATTAGAAAGTTTATTCCCTACCATTGCTAGTTTATCATATTTTTACATAAATGTATACATTACTATTATAAATTCAAAATTAAAACAATTTCCAATACAAGTCCAAAGTCAAAGAATTTTCTGGTAATCCTTAACAAGATCCTTGCCATCACCTTCCAAGTCATGATTGCATCCATCTTGCAAATAAATTCCACTGACATTATCATGTGTTAAGATTAATATTAATGTTCTTAAGATATATAAGAGACTTCCAAAATACGACGTGATAGTGACATACCAATGATGTTATGATGACTTATAATGATATAAGAGTGACGTATTAACGTTGATGTTTTGTTTCGTGTTGCAATAGAACTTACTAGAATTAATATATTTAATATTAAAAGAATTATTTTAACTAAAATACATTACTTATTCAAATATTTCATATTATCTTTATGGATGAAATGTTAGCAAATTATCTTTATTATACTGCTAGTGTTATCAATAAATTAATGAAGTTATTTAATAACCATTTTTATTATTACTAGACCATTTTGTGTTGTAAGTATATATAAGTGTTTGGTATCCAGATAGACAATAAACAAATGAAAAAATGTTCAAAATTCAATAATATATTGAGTTGATGATTCACATACAAGCAACAACCAAAATATATATGTATATATATTATGGAATAAATATTTTTTTCATACAAAGTTGTTTTTTACAGAATCATAATTTATTGACCTGAGATGACATTATGATGAACAACAATTATTACCATTATAGTAATTATTACTTTTCTATATTAACAATTGTT
The DNA here is from genome assembly GCA_918358695.1 of Melinaea menophilus ssp. n. AW-2005. Lineage (NCBI taxonomy): Eukaryota > Metazoa > Arthropoda > Insecta > Lepidoptera > Nymphalidae > Melinaea > Melinaea menophilus. The sequence goes on along the minus strand of OU911038.1, from coordinate 31,160,333 downwards.
CTAACATTATTTAAATAAACCTATATGAATTATAGCCACAACCAGACTTGGAATATAATGCACATATTTTATTTAACAAAAACAATTCTTCAAGCTTTCTCCATAAGAGCAACACTTTTCAGAGCATCATCACTGAGTCGGTAGTAGCACCAGTGCTCGGTGCTCGTCAAGTTCATTGCTCCCTTGCCTTCATAGAAGGATCTCGCATCATTCCATTCTAACACATGAAAATCTAATCGAGATGAACCAGAGGAATGGGCTTCCTGGCAAACAAAGAATGTATTATACTATATTTGATAAAGCAAAAAAACTACTCGGATAATTTCACTTCTATTTACTTTTGCAACTGCGTTAAATAACCTATGTCCAACACCCCGACGACGCTCACTTGTGCGCACATACAAATCTTCTAACATCATAGATCGGCCTTGCCAAGTGGAATATGTTGGGAAATAGAGAGCATAGCCAACTATAGATATATCAGCATCCTTTTTAAGCTCTGCTACTAAGCACTTAAATGAAGGTGGCTGAGTTTCAAACCCATCGCGCTGTAAATCTAAACATAAAATAGTTTAATAGTAGACAATAAATCAAGCTATTTATCAAAGAATAATAGTTATATAACGTTTTAACTAACCTTTAACAGATAATTTTGGCCCATCCGGCATTTTTTCAAAATCTGCGAGTTCCTAAAAACTCAATTTAATTCATAACGTGGGTAAAATAATGTCTAATTACACTATGTAGGTATTCTTACTTGAATCATTTCGGCGACGGCAACCATATCGTCCCTTGTAGAAGGACGTATAGTTACTTCTGAATCGTTATATTTTCTATTCATATTGTGCGTTAACTTGGAATTTAAAACCTTTGTTAATAAATAACTATAGTATCAATAATTATTGAAAAAAAAATGACTTCTACCAACCAATTACTTCACTTAAATGACAACAATCAATTGTCAATTGTCATTTGACGTCTAATATCTCAACTTTCCTTTGTGAAGTGTCTTCAAAGTCAAGTGACATTCCAAAACTTTTAGGTTCAATGTTACATACATTGCAAAATACTTAAGTTTGAATTTAATTAATAAAATAAATACACATTTATTCAGAAATATTTTAATATTAAATTATCAGTTATAAATATTACATATTGTTTCAAAATATTGTCATTTTAAAATTTACAAGTCTATTGAAATAATGGATAATATAACTATAATCGCAACGTTTGAAAGAAAAAAATTATGAACGAGTAGACTTCATATGTTCATACTCCACGCTATATCAGTAGAAAAATATTATAATAAAACGCACGTTTATATTTACAGTAGACTATTAATGACTGATAAAATAATAATGTACTATAATTAGCTCGTTACAATATAAAAACAAAAATAAAGTTATTCACTTATAACATAGTCTTACATTATAACAATCTTATTAACTGAGCCTCGCCGGAATCTACTAATTTTTTATGCGTCCTCTAAAACTTGTAGACTTTGTTATAGCTTTTTAAATTTTGCATGTCTAATTCACGGGTTACTTCGAAATGTGTGTGTGTGGGTGTGTGTGTGTGTGTGTGTGTGTGTGTGTCTGTGTGTTGTATGTGTATGTCTATGTGTACCCGTGTGTGCCTGATGTGTGCGCGCTCAGTGCGTGTAATCGGTGCGTAGACCGAACTCGGCGACGTACGCCCCCGCCCACGAAGCGCTCACCTCTCCGGGGCTCGCTGACGAAACAAACAAACCAACATCAATCATTACTTTCAATAAAGAAAGACACAAATTTATCATATACGAAACTTACAAATCTGCGACGCGTGCTTGTCGGTAGTTCTCGTGTCTGGGCCGCGAACTTTAGCATCTCCATCTGGCGAACGAGGAGGACAACATTAGATCAAGATGGACTTTGTGACCGATGAGTGCGTGAGTGTACGTATGTGTGCGTACCAGCAGGAGCGTCGCGGCGCTGCGCCTGCGCCTTGAGCAGCTTGCTCATGGTGTTACGCGGCGTGGGCGCCGGTCGCTCCAGCGCGCGTCCGTGCGCCGCGCCCGCGTGTCGCTCCAGCATGTAGCGACGCTCGAAGCGCTCCGGGCAGTACGAGCAGCGGAAGAGGCGCCTTCGAGCTCCGGGTACAGCGCTGGCGGCGACGCCGGCACTCCCCACACCTACCGCACCCGGGACCACGCCCCCCGCCGCGCCCTCCGCATGTGAGCGGGCGTGCGCCACTAGGTTGTACCGCTCGGAGAAGCGCTTCCCGCACACGGGGCACTCGTGGCGCTTTTCGCCCGAGTGCACGCGCTTGTGCCGCTTGAGGTGCGAGCGCGTCATCAGCGCCAGCCCACATACGTCGCACGCGTGCGGTTTTACGCCCGAGTGGGACAACTTATGCATCTTGAATGACGACGTGTGGATGAACGACTTGCCGCACAGGTCGCACTGCGGACGATATATCTTTTAAGTGACACTGTTGAAGGAAATTATGAAACAAAATATCAATATAGCTACCTGATAATTTAATTTTCCTGTATGGATATTATTGTGCCTCTGCAGGGCGCCCTTAGATGGAAATAACTTATTGCACTCCTCGCACTTCCAATCGCTGATACCTGCAATGTTAAGTTGATCACATTTTGTATTTTTGTACATGGGACGTGTATCTCTGTGCATAACTTTGTGCACGGCTACTTGTATATGTGTGTATACTTTGTACATGGGGACTTGTATATGTGTGCATACTTTGTGCATGGCGACTTGTATATGTGTGGATACTTTGTGCAGGGGGACGTGTATCTGTGCGCATACCTTTGTGTATGGCGACTTGAATATGTGTGCGTAATTTGTGCATGGCAACGTGTATCTGTGTTCATAACTTTATGCATGGCCATTTGTATATGTGTGCATACTTTGTGCATGGGGACGTGTATCTGTGTGCATAACTTTGTACATGGCAAATTAAGTGTATACTTTGTGCATGGGACGTGTATCTGTGTGCATACCTTTATGCATGGCGACGTGTATGTCACAGGCACGCTTGTGCTTGTAGTGAGCTCCGCACACCTCACAGATGTAGGGAGGCTTGGAGTCCTCGTGCTTCAGCTTGTGGTGTTCCAGACGCACTGTCACATACAATTTATAAATATATATATATATGTGTATAAATGTTTAAGTGCATTACGTAAGCAAGTCACAAAATAATAACCTAAAGATGTATATTTAGCATTGCACTGATCGCACTGGTGTATCACTTTGGGATCCTTCTTCTTCATTGTAGTTTTGAGTTTTCTCTTGCCGCGACCTCGTAATGTCTTCCCGTTGGTGATCTCGTCGGGTGCGTAGTTGGAGCTGTCGTCGTCGTCATCGAAGCCCTCCACCTCGATTTTGAACTCTGTACCCAATTCATTGTACGGAGACTGGGATCTGAAATCAAATGTAACTTGATATAACATTCATTATAGTACTGAAATGGCATTTGGAATGACTATAATAATCTTGTTGAGGCTTTGTAAGTATTAGAGCAACTGTTGAGTTTCAGGCCGGCTCGTCTTGCAGAGCATTCCGAGCTGGTAGCCTTCTTACTGACCTTTTTAAAATAATAATTGATTGAAAAGTGCATGTAACTGCTTATGAATTTATGTATTCATATTAACAAATCACCTGTCAGGGGACTCCTCCTTCTTGACTTGCTCCACGCTGACGGTGGTGGTGAGAGTGTGCACTAGCAGCACGTGGGTGGCGCAGGCCAGCCGGCCACCAGCTGAGCCGTGCGCTGGACACTCCGTACACTGCCAGCTGAAGACACATCGCGGAGAGATTAAAGTAAAAAAATATACAAGCCTTATTAAGTATTTATAAGTAAATCGATATAATAGAGCTAAAAACTTTGTTTGGATAAGATAAAATCTATATTTGGATAACATATTAATTGAAGGTTTAGAACATTCCAACACCTTTACAATCAATAGTCCCTTATAAGTTTTGTAATCATACTGTCCACGGCACCCAAGAATACCTTACCCTTACCCTACCCTTCCTACCCCTTACCCTACCCTGAATCCAGATCATACCCTTCTGAACTTTAGGATGGAGAAAAGAAGAGACAAATGTCTTATATGAGTGAAGCATTCGTGTCCAAGCTATTTTATCTGTCTCAAAATAGTTAAAAAAAACGAAATACTATTTGAAATAGTAAATAAGTTTGTTTTGAGTTTAATGTCTATACAGAGTTATGTAAAAGGCACTTTTTAGATTTACAATATTTTTGTAATGGGATATTTATAAATACATTAATTCCATTATTTCCTGGCTTTAATTACAAGACATAATGTTTGAAGCACTGCAACCTGTCTTTGCACATAAATTTTGTAGCAGTATTGAATTGTAACAACAACCTTTCCTTGAGTAGTTTTCTATATTATTATTATACTTATTTGGGTTGTTAATTCCAAATATATATATTATAAATAATAAATAATTGAAATATACAATATGCTGTACATAAATGAGAACAAGATGGTTGTCATAAATATATACTACATTACATCTCTAACTTATTGCTATACTAAATGATAACTGTTGATGCAACCAACACCTTGTTGTATGATGTAAAGTTCATATAAGTTCATATAATATTAGTTATCATTTAATGCAAGCCTAATATTTATACTCCCTTGACATGTTCAATAATCAGATTTAAATCTTTTAATACATTTAATACAATATTGTTACTTAAATACATATATTTAATATTAATAATAAAAATATTTTCAATCTTATCTTTCCTTTGGTGACAGGAAATATCTCAAAAGAAAAGAACTGTGTATAGTTTAAAATATTTTTCTGTAAATTTTGATCTTAAAATAATTACAGCAGATACTCAAAATTCAAATTACTAAAATACTTTTTTTATATTGACATTGTTTTAATGTTAGTTATTTAATATTATCTGTAAATTATATAAAGTACCTCTCATCATCCTTGGTGCCTACTTTGCGTTTAACGTCTGTTACAGATTTTTTTTTTCTCTTATCAACTTTGCGATGTCTCTTTTTCTTGGTAAGAGCTAGGGGCTCATCTTCAGAATCATTATCATTATCTCCAATTGACTCTAAACATTCATTTTTAATAGATTCGAGACTGACGTCGTCTTGAGATGAGTTTTCGAATAGGGGGTTTTTATTAATAATTGATTGAAATTCCTCTCTTAGTTTTATATACTCTATCTCTGCTTGTTCTAAAACATTAACTAGATTGAGGCACGTTTTGCAAACAAATTTAGGATTGTTTATTGACTTGGACAAGTCGGAATTAGTGAATTTAGACAGGAAGTCGTTGAGCGACGTCCCTGACTTTGTGTTGGCAGTGCTGAGGTCACATTGTTCACCACTCCGACCCAAGCAGACAAGACACTCGACCACTTCTTGCTTAACGACTACCTCCGTTTCCAATTTAACACCCAGTTGTTCATTATCCTTCACCAAGTTCTGCTTTTCATCCGTATTGCAATTCACAACACTGACTTCGGTCATTTTGTATCTTCAAATTCAGTTCGTTCAAAAGATGCATTACATATAACAATATATGCAATATACTCTCATTACAAATTTTTAATCAGTTTTCACATAAAAAGAACAAAAACAAAAAATAGCGACTTGAACGATTTGACAGTTCAGTGACATACATAATTTACTTTTTTATGCTATAATTCGAGAACAGCAAAAGTTTTTACCTTACAGCCTCCTTCTTATAATATAATTTCCAACAAAACTTAAACTAAATATATTTATCTTATTTTTCAATTATCTATAATACCTCACCAAGTATTTAATAAAGTAAATAGAATATTTTATTAAAAATATACATATATTTTAAATCACTACACTCGCAGTATATGATAATTATAAGATTATATTACAAAAAACCCAATGGATATCATATGGATATAATATAATATTAAAGAAAGTATTTTACGGCGGCGGCTAGACGACACAAAAATAATGTTTCCATAAAAACTGGTAGCCCAAAACATTATGTATGTATTAGCCAGACCGCTGATAGTATACGCTAACGCCAGTTCAAAGCTACACGGCTGTTACCGCACGGTAGTGTGCGACTGTGCCTTGTTCTGTATTCTCGTTTCGTTTTCGCGGCAGTTTGAATATTTATTTTTTAAATTATTGTTTGTATAAATTTTTATAATTTCGTGTTAATATATTGTGATTTGTGTTTGATTTTCGTTTGTTTTTGTGGATTTCATAGAGAAAGATTATATAAAAGGTAAGTGATATTACACCAATATAATAATTTTAAAATATTGTGAAGTCGTCTATTACATTTCTTTTTTATAATGGACAGAAAAAAAGTGTATACAAAATGAAATTAAAATGGTATTAATTAATATTTTAAAAGTTATTTTTAATAACATAAAGGAGTAATACGCAAGAATCGTTGTTTACGGTCGGGTGCAGATCACAGAGCGTCTTTCTTGAGGGTATTGCAAAAGCTTACTTCATCCGTGTGATTCACCAGAGGCATACCGAAATATATAACTATTTATTTTAACATTTACGTAAAAGTATGTTTAATTAAATCAAACTGGACATTTCAAGTGATTAAGTAGCGTACATTTATGTGTTAAAATTTACTACACAGAATTTCAAAATTCGACTCCAGACAGATCTCTTACTCATATTCTACTTATAAATTTTGCTACAAAACAATCAAATTGATGGACAAAACTAGATAGAAATTAATTTAAAATATAAATAAAACATTAATATAAATGGTTTTATAGTGAAAATATTTATATATATCTTATTATATAAAAAAATATACAAATTGTTAACTGTAAAGTTTAATAATATTAGAAAATGTATAAGAATTTTTAAACTTTGTACAATAAGAAAATAGAATACTAATTATCTAAACATAATATTGTGAATAATATATTTTCTAGAATAAAGTTATTCATTAATTTCAAAATATTTAAAAACCTAAAAATACATAATTTTAAATCTTATTATTATTAAATATAAATTTAACGATAAAGTGTAATAATAATAGAAAAATATATAAAAGAATAGTATGGTTGAATAATATAAATATTGGAAAATAAAGTTCTTCCATTCACGGTGCGGTGATGGTGAATGCATGGTGTGGTACTACACCATGTTGGTAGTAGACGTAGACGCGTATACCGTGACGACCCAACGGATAGACCCATATATATAATGGGGAATAATTAATATGTAAAATTTGTTGTATTTTCTAAAAAAAAAACAACGTTTTTCATGAAATTTTTTCTATTTATTAACAAGAAATAATTTGTATACAATTGAATATATTGAATTGATTCGATAGATTAAAAAAAATATGACTTATGTATGACTACTACTGTTGAATGATCTCATAATGATCAAAATTTTAGGATTTTAGTGGTATATATACCTCAAGACGAACAAAGGTAAATGGCATGATCATGGTCATTCCTTTGAGAGAGGAAGTGCCACCTGTCTTGACCCGTCACTACGCATGAGTACACCATGAAGCTAAAGGGGGGACTCGTCACGGATGCGATAACTTGTGTCGGGAACATTTTTATTTATCTATACTAAAATGACTACAAAAAGTACTTAAGACAGCGAGCGTACCAAAACATGATCATAGTCGAAATTTTATTAACACTAAACCTACCGACAATACCTGTTCCTACCGCACGCGGTCGAATTGACCGGTAATTAAAAGTTATTTTATTATATAACGCAGGTAATAATGGAAATAATTAAAAGTAAAGAGTAAAGAAAATATTATATCCATATTTTAAGAATTGTCATGTAGTTTGATAATGATATTATAACGTTTAAAAATGTGTAAGTTTTACAAAAGTTTAAGAACGGTCAATTTGACCGGTACTGGTAGGTTTAGTGTTAAAAAAGTGTATTTGTATTATCCAAACCCAATAGTTTTTTAGATATGTGCTTAGTTACAGCCTTATATCCCAAGTTAAAGTTAAGACAGACCCGTATTCTAAGCACACTTGCTAGTCTCTGGCTCGTGTGACCGCGTTGCTCGCTCCGCCGCGCTGTCAACTCGCTCGGAACACCAACTGTTATTTGCACCGTACTACACACCTGCGTGACTGACTGGAGATATATATACAAATATCATAACTTTAGAAATACACTAAATTATAACGTTATTAACTGTCCATCAGCGTCGGACTGGCAATATAGAGTCTGTGTTTGTGTGCTGATTACATGTAAAATGCTTAACACATACCTTAAAACTTTAGCTTGTGTGCTGACTACATGTAGAATGCTTAACACATACATTAAAACTTTAGCTTGTGTGCAGATTACGTCTAAAATGCTTAGCACATACCTTAAAACTTTAGCATGTGTGCAGATTACATGTAAAATGCTTAACACATACATTAAAACTTTAGCTTGTGTGCTGATAACATGTAAAATGCTTAACACATACCTTAAAACTTTAGCTTGTGTACTGATTACATGTAAAATGCTTAACACATACATTAAAACTTTAGCATGTGTGCAGATTACATGTAAAATGCTTAACACATACCTTAAAACTTTAGCATGTGTGCAGATTACATGTAAAATGCTTAACACATACTTCAAAACTTTAGATTGTGTGCAGATTACAAGTAAAATGCTTAACACATACCTTAAAACTTTAGCTTGTGTGAGATGACATGTAAAATGCTTAACACATACCTTAAAACTTTAACTTGTGTGCAGATTACAAGTAAAATGCTTAACACATTACTAAAACTTTAGATTGTGTGCTGATTACGTGTAGAATGCTTAACACATACCTTAAAACTTTAGCTTGTGTGCAGATTACAAGTAAAATGCTTAACACATACCCTTAAACTTTAGCTTGTGTGCAGATTACATATAAAATGCTTAACACATACCTTAAAACTTTAGGTTGTGTGCAGATTACATGTAAAATTTAACATATACTCAAAAGTTTTCTGGCCATCTCTGATACATACAAGACAAAAGTGCTTAAAAATATTTCTTGTAATTATTAAAATCTTTTTATTTAAAAATATGTTCTATAACACGGACACATGACTCTGCAATAATACGAGAAAATTCAAACTAAAATATATTAATAAATATTAGTTAAAAAAAAAATTGCTTTCTTAAAATATGAACTAAAATTTAAAAAAATTGCAATGTAAACTTTGTAACACTGGCTAACAGTGAATAAAAAAATGTCTTTGGTATCGGCTGTGATATAATTAGGTGAATCAATGATCAATCAATCAATCAATCAATCAATGATACATCGACTCAAGGCCAGGCGAGATTTAGGCGGAAGATCAAAAAACAATTATTTAATTCATGTAATCATAAATCACTCAGAAGAAAGCGAAACTGGGACTGTAATTTTGATATCTTTTCCGCTTTCTAAAGACGCCTCGTTCGTGAAGCTTACCGAGATGAGATGTACTTTGAACTGATGGACAGTTCTCATTCATAACTTATATATACAAATTAAGTTTTTGAAATCCTATTTTGGATTTTAATACTAAGTTTGATGATTAATCTTTAGAGTTGTTAGATCCATGTTTTTTCTTAATCATTGAATTGTATAACATTTATTGGACAAACTAATTGATGTGGAAAAATTACAAGCACCAAAGTCTTATTTTTTGTTAGTTTGATTGTATGTTTCTTCGCGTTTCATCGTAGAAATGCTACTGAATGGATTTTGATGAAATTTGCGATAGTTATAGATTGATTCTTTTTGACGGTAATTATTAATATTATTCAAACTTTAACATTTTATATTCCTTATTTTTTATTTAATTAATTTGTGTTTATACTAAGTCTTCAACGTTGATAGCGTGTCATACTAAGAATCAGAAAAACAGACAAGTATGTCGTGAGAAATATCATTGAACAATTGAAATAGATCTTTGATTGTTTGTTTATTAAGATTAAATTGTTATTGTAGGTTAATCTTACATTTACAACACACACACACACACACACACACACACACACAGACAAGAAGTGTTTAACAAATTTTGGAAAATATTGACACACTTGAAACTACTGCTATCATATACATAATATTTCAATAGTTCTCAGCCTGTTATAACTTATCTATAGGCACGCAGCAGACAGCCAGGAAGTAACAGCAGACAGCAGATTGGGATACAGAGCGGGAGACAGCGCAGACGGCATGCGGGAGCGGTAGCAGCATGGCCGCGCTGCTGTGCGTCGCGCTGACGCTGGCCATCGCCGGCGTTGTGCTGCCCCAAGGTACTATAACAATTATTATTTACATTCGCAAACATAATATATACATTAACATATTACATATTTTAAATTATGAAATATTCTTTACAAATATTTAATAGGAATACCTACGGCATGCAAAATTATTTTGGCATATTTGTTTTTTTGTAGACTCATATATTATACTAGTACGAAACATTTATTATACACCTCTACTTTGTCTTATGTATAAAATAACGAATATTTTATACACTGAAATAATAGTGTTATAATAAATCTTTGTGAACAAAAAACTCAGATTTATTTGTAAGAATTGGAACAGTTACAAAATATATATATATGAAACCAGTGAGTGTTAGAATGCTGAATAGTGTATACAACTAATTTTGATACTTAATTAAAAATAAATATTATTTTTATATTTAATTTATTATTATATGTATTTTAATATATATAAATATATACAAATAAATTAATTTATTATAATTTATATGCAAATAAATACATATTAAATAGACGTTAAGTTCAAAATTCAATAAAAACTAAGCTGACAGGTGAAGCCAAATAAGGACCATCTTATAAACTATTATTAAAAAACTGTCAAGAAATTTTCTTTCTAAAGTAAAATTATTATAGTATATAATTAACATTGTGTGTGTTAATATAACTACAAAGTCAACCTAAAAACAAAGCATTTTAAAGAATGGGGAAGTAACATGAATCACGGTAGAGGAGGGTCGTGAGCCCTCCCAGGTGGGGGTAGGGGGGTGGCTTGGACAGGGTGGACGACCGTTCAAACGAGGTCACTTCGCACATTTCATTCAAAAACTGGACGTTTGTTTGTATTGCAAATTTATTTAACATTCTGACTGTGAAATGTTTCATTATATATATCGTTTTATTTATTACAAACTATGAAACGATTACACAGGGTTGCATTAGTATGATTACTGAGTGTAGGTAAGCGAAGCTCTTAAATGTTTGGGAGACCATAGTATGATTATTGAGCGTACCTACGCTTCGCTTACCTAAGCGAAGCTATTAACCGTTTGGGAGACCATAGTATGATTATTGAGCGTACCTACGCTTCGCTTACCTAAGCGAAGTTCTTAACCGTTTGGGAGACCTTTTATGTGGTAATTGTCTCCACAATGAGACGAGATAATTAGCTAAAAGTTTCCTCATATATGTTTGAGCGGAACGCAGATGTTATAGCGAAAACAGATTGAAAAAATGTTTAGCCATTCAAAAGTTATCAAAAAAAGAAGAAAGGAGAGGGGCTCAGCTCAACACGCTCACGGTTGGCGGATCCTAGTATTTGATTTTATTGATACATATGTATAAATCGAACCTGGGACCAATTTATACTTGTGTATATCTATTATAGCTTAAAAATTGTAGAACAATTTCGCGTATTATTATAAAACTGTTACAAATATAAAGAAATGTTTAAGACGCTTTTCCACTTGTAACCTGGTACGCGGACATTGCCCTATATTCATTTATTCTAATGCATACAATACACGCCACTTCAAACACTGCATAATACTTATTATAAATCATTATGATATTAACTACCTGTACCCCCGTCTTCGCTTGTGCGGAATGTTTATTGAGCGAAGCGAACGAAGTGAGCGGAGCGTTTTACTGGAGACGTTTTACATTCTTTGTCACGAATTGGCTCGAAAACTACTTGACGGTAAATTATGAACTTTGCAATCAAAAAGACATACATTAGGTGATTGTTCTTAAAAAAAAATTTTTGAAAAATGTGCTCAAAAAAAAATTTTTTTTTTAATGTAATTTTAAAAAACTGATATCACATTGAAGTCAATGGGAAACGATGAGTCAATACACTGGGCTTGCTTCGCTCAATATGCAAACGGCACCCGAGATTTCGCGAGCGCAGCGAGTCGAAATTGAGGGTTCATTGGCGCCCCTAGTATTATTAGATATCCGCTAGTGAAAGTTTAGTTAAAATCGGACCAACCGTTTCAGATTAGCCGAAACAAAGAAACAGATTTTTTTTATCTATGTACCGTATATATTTCATATGCATTTAGTGTTAATATGAAATTACAAACAGACACTTAAATTTTATTTATATATATAGATTACAACAATATAATTTTAATAAGTTTTAGTTGTAAATAAAAATAATTAACCCAGTTTCTGATATATACAGTAGGTATATATTGCATAAATTGTTAGCAATTCTCAAGACTACCTAGTGTTTATGAATATTTATTGATTGACATTGAGTTATATTCTAATTATGTAATAATTTATATTACTTCGGATGTGAATTATTCGTTATTATTATTAATTACACAGGCACACAAAAAAAAAAAGAAAGTCATGAACCAGAGGGGAGACCCCATTATTCTTAGGTTTTTGGGATCGCTGAAACCGAATATGACAATAAAAACTAATTTTAAATGCCCGTTTTCCCGCTAGCACCCCCTTACTACCTCTTAAGGGGTGAAAATTGAAATTTTTGTATAAAATCAAGATAGATGTGTATTTCTATGTTTTTTGGGATGCTGAAACCGAAAATGATAACTAAAAATAAATTCATGACTACTATCACCCCCTTACCACACCTTAAAGGGGGTGAAAATTTCAATTTTTGTATAAAATCAAGATAGATATGTATTTCTACGTTTTTTACGATGCTGGAACCGATGATGATTACTAAAAATAAATTTAAGACCTCTATCACCCATTAACATCCCTCACCAACCCTTAAGGAGGGTGAACATTTCAATTTTAATATAAAAAATCAAGATGGATGTGAATTTCTATGTTTTTCAAGATGCTGAGAGAATAAATGATTATAAAGTATATGGTAACCTTATTGTATGCATATATTTGTTATTATGATGCTAAGACTGAATCATGATTTTTGTCCTATTCTTAACAAGGTTTTTAATTTTTTGTTTACTATTTAATTCTACTTATACTGTTATCCATCCGGCAGTCTTGTTAAACGCTTAAAAGATGCTGAACCTAATTCTATGCCCCCGAAATAGAAGGAACTATTTTCCTGACAATTTAGGAGACTACAGTGAGGAGCAAGGGGAAAGGTTCCATCAGGATCTTAAGACAATGGAACAGCGCTATCAGGGTATATGGGATGTCAATATGTTAGCAGACTACTGTTGGAATTTAAAAAGAGATTTGCCAGAACAGAAAAGAACCAATAAACGGAAACAACTTAGAAGAACCTTTGACAACAAGAGAGTTCGTTATCGTAAAAACAGGTAGACGCTGAATAGTGAGAGGCAAGGGGACTCACTTTAATTCAGCACCCCGGATAGTGAGAGGCAAGGGGACTCACTTTAATCCAGCACCCCAAAAGGGAACAGAAATCTACTACGTCCACGCCGTTGTTCCTTGGTTACGCTAAGAGTAGAATTAAATCATAAATATATATCAGATACTTCTGATCGATAAAGCATTTGAATTTCTAATATAAGAGCGAAGAGTAACCTCAAACTAGTTTGATAAACATGTCCTTTACTGTAAATCGTTAAAATTTTTTTCATACATCTTGATTATATACAAAATTGAAACTACCCCCACCCCCCCGTTAGGGGTGGTTAGGAGGTGGTATTGAGTAAAAGAGCTATCAAATTCACTTTTGGTTGTCATTTTCGGTTTCATCATACCAAAAAACATAGAAATACACATTCATCTTTATTTTATACAAAAACGGAAAACTTCACTCCCCATAAGGGGTAGTAAGAAAGTGTTAATGGGTTATGGAGGTCTTGAATTAATTTTTAGTTATCATTTTCGGTTTCAGCATCCCAAAAAACATAGAAATACACATCTATCTTGATTTTATACAAAAATTTCAATTTTCACCCCTTAAGAGGTAGTAAGGGGGTGCTAGCGGGAAAACGGGCATTTAAAATTAGTTTTTATTGTCATATTCGGTTTCAGCGATCCCAAAAACCTAAGAATAATGGGGTCTCCCCTCTGGTTCATGACTTTTTTTTTTGTGTGCCTGTGTAATTAATAATTAAATTAAATTAGTATTATTAATTATTATTTTCTCGTTCTGTTATACCCATGCCATGTAGGCTGAATAGCTGATCATTTTCACATCAGCGCTATATAATGTATTAACACTAAACCTACCGACAATTCTTGTATACCTGTTCCTACCACACGCGGTCAAATTGAACGGTAATTAAAAGTTATTTTATTATATAACGCAGGTAATAATGGAAATAACTAAAAGTAAAGAGTGAAGACAATTTTATATGCATATTCTAAAAATTGTAATGTAGTTTGATAACGATATTATAACGTTTAAAAATGTTTAAGTTTTACAAAAGTTAAGAACGGTCATTTTGACCGGTACTTGGTAGGTTTAGTGTTAATATAATAGGATGATCATTTTAATATTCACAAGTCAGTCTATTTCGAATCTCAGTACGATTTGGTCATAATTCCATTTCTTTTACTATTTCATTTTTCTATTTCTAACAGATGTATTGAGATTTTGCTTTTATAATATAATCATTTCTAGTGTTAATCAAAATTTCTTTATAAAAACCTCCTACGAAACTCTCGTATAACAGTTAGTTGTAGTTTCATTATTATTACGGAGGTTGTTTTAAATGTTTTCTATTGTATTTGTCATAGTTCATAGTTAGGTAGTTGATCGGTCAACTCCGGCTATTGTTAAGTGTACCTTGGTTGTAGGCCGCCGCTTCCTTCACTTAACGCTACTATCGATTCTGGGTTGTTAAATATAAATTAATTACACACACACAAACACACGCACACGCACACGCACACGCACACGCACACACATACATAAACATGTTAAACAATGTTCAAAAGTAAACTTAAAATAATTTTAGTATTAAATATGCTAACTAAAAACTATAAAATAATATCTTAAGATTCGTTGATAGTAGTAATGACAGTGATTATCAAATCTCGTTTGTCTTATTGTTCTTAGGACGTGAGTAACTATTCACCAGCTTAAGAATAAGTAATAATTACAAACAAACTATATATACATATATACTGTTTATACTAGGGGCACCAACAAACCTTCATTTTCGACTCGCTGCGCTCGCGAAATCTCGGGTGCCGTTTGCATATTGAGCGAAGCGAGCCCAGTGTATTGACTCATCGTTTCCCATTGACTTGCCAATGGGGTATCAGTTTTTTGGCAAGATATTAAAAAAAAATTTTTTTTTTTGAGATCTTTTTCAATTTTTTTTTAAACAATCACCTAATGTGTGTCTTTTTGATTGCAAAGTTTCATAATTTTCCGTCAAGTAGTTTTCGAGCCAATTCGTGACAAAGAATGTAAAAAGTCTCCAGAAAAACGCTCCGCTCACTTCGTTTGCTTCGCTCAATTAAAATAATCAAACAGACAGTCTTTATTAATATATATTTTACTTTGAATATATACTGATCACTTGTCTATCAAATGGTAGTATCAGAATGATACCATACTTATCAAAATAAGCCCTTCTGTAAAGACTCACTTAAAATAAGGCTTAAGTGATCCAAACGCTGCTCTGAACCACACAAATTCAGAGTGTATTTCTTTATTGTGATCACTGTTTACAAACCTCAATATTTTGTGGGCACGTACAACTAGATCTAGAACCATAGCAATCAATTCGATAAGCTAGACTAATTAGTTAATAATAAAAAAAGAAATCCGTGGCCAATAAGACGAAGTCACCGTATTTTATATAACATCTTGTTTATATTATTATTATATTTAAAATCAATCTCAAAATATCTTTATTCAAGTAAGCAGGCACTTTTTAATCAATTATTACATTAAAAGGGGCAGTCAGTAAGTTACTCGTAACGCTCTGTTGAGAAGAGTCGGTCAGAAATTTTTAATCAATTATTATATAAGGTCAGTGTAGTCAGTCCGTAAGCAACCAGCTCGGAATGCTCTGCTGAGAAGAGTCACATACAACAGTTGCTTTTCAAATGAAATTTACTATTTGATGCACATATAATATCAATGCAAATGAGTCAACACCCTTCTACAACAAAGTTCCACATATTTCAATAGACTAAAAGCTTTTGAACGTTACAGTAAGATTAATTATAATATAACAAGATATTAACCGTAAACTTATCTAAATATCTATAAAATTGTATTTATAAAAATATAATTATATGGTTATTATATTCGCGGTTGAAATTTGCTGTTTAATTTTGTGTTACAACGCCATGAATAATTAGATTCATCCGTCGATAGTTTAAATTAGAAACTATGTCAAAATACTGGATTTTTCGTAATATTATTTATAATTGTAAATCGTGTGACGAATATTTACTTTAGCTATAGTATTATAGTATATCTATGCATAATATATATATATAAATATAATTGAAGTGTCTGTTTGTATCAAAATTAACAGCGTTTCACTAAATGCATACTTACATTAAAAAATTTGTCTGACTGATGGTTTGTTCCGGCTAATCTCTTAAACTATTTGACCGATGTTAATAGTACTTTCACTGATAGGTGATGATATAAGTAAGCTACTTTTATTTAAAAAACATTTTGCGCAACCGAAGTCGTGGGCAGAGCTAGTGTTAAACTAATTAATGTTATACAATGATTTACTGGCAAGGGGAAAGTTATATCAAGGAAGTGGTCGGGTAACTTCAAATGTGCCCTGCAGGATGTACGCATCAGGACAAGGGGCTTGTGGTCAGAACGGAATTGATTACCTACAATAGTTTAGAATAGAGTTTAAAGTTTATCCAAAGGTTTATAACAAATGTAGCAACAAAATTAACATTCATAAAAAAAATTGTCATACCATTCTTTAAGTTAATTTCAAAGTTCATTTTCTCACTTTAACAATTAATGGTTTTTTAATAAACATATGGACAAACAGACGGATAGACAGACAACAAATTGATCCGTTTTTTCTTTTAAGGTACGGAACCCTAAAAAAAACATAACGAGTACACTAACCTTTTCTACTTATCAATTGAATTATTCTAGGCATTTTCATAGTGATTAACTTAATATAAGTAAAGTATTCAATAGGAACGAGAAAAAATTGGTTCTAAATGACTATTCTTATATATAACTACGACACCTGAAGTTATGTCAGTTTATTGACAAAGTAAAAAATTTATAACAGAAATAGATGATTTAAATAGATCATTTAATACTTCAATAACCTTTCTAATTGTACCATTATTATGACGAAAGACCTTTAGTAACACTAAATTATGTACTTGTACAAGTAAAGTGAAAGTAATACCCGCAAAATACCCGTTGAGTTTGTGGTTCTTCTCAGGGCAGGGCACGTTTGGAATAGTAGACTTAAGTCGGAGAGTTCTTACAGATGGGCTATCAAAATAGGCCCCCTGACACTTCCATTTGTTGAGCGTAGCGAGCGGAGCGTTTTATTGGAGACTTTTTCACATTCTTTGTCACGAATAGGCTCGAAAACTATTTGATGAAATGTTATGAATATTTGCAATCAAAGAGACACACATTAGGTGATGGTTTTAATAAAAAATTTTGAAAAAGGTCATAAAAAAAAAAATTTTAAAGTCATGTCAAAAAACTGATATCCCATTGAAGTCAATGGGAAACGATGAGTCATTACACTGGGCTCGCTTCGCTAAATATGCAAACGGCACCCGGCATTTCGCGAGCGCAGCGAGTCGAAATTGAGAGTATGTTGGCGCCCCTAGTTATATATAGCTATATGAATACTAAGATACTAAGATGGGTCAATTTATATAAAGTTAATGTCATGTTTATTTGTAATAAGTTCCTACGCAACGGTCTCGCCCTGTAAATTAAAAATAATAGTCGTGTTGAATATGCAATGAGCGGAAGTGAGGGATATTTATCGCGATGCCGTCGCTGTCCGATGCCCTAGTTGTCAGGAGGAGACAGACGAGGAGCCTGCCAGGGAGCCCTAAATCAGTATTATGTTGAAATTTATAAACAAATTAATTTCAAATTCAAATTCAAGTAGGCATTTCCACGCACTCTTTAATCGTCAATTATTACAATAAAAATATCAGTAAAGTCAGTCCGTAAGTAAGCTACCCCAGGCGAAGTGCTGGCGAGAAACACAACAGTTGCTCTTTTTAAATGAATTTTTTAATGTAATAATCGATTCAAAAGTGGGAGTAAATGTCTACTTGAATAAACAAAATAAGAATTTGAATTTGAAATTTTCGCTTATAAACCGTCACTAGGCAGCTCCTTATTATAAATCTTCCCTAGGTGTTTTTTTGGTCACACTACTTATTTTATTTATATTTTTTTTTTCTGTTTGTTACATTTAAATTTTACAACATGACATACTCCTAAACGCAAATCTTATCTAAAAGATTGTCGCGTTCATGGAGTTCACACGCTTAGCATTATAACTATTAAATAACTAATTAATATATAACATTATCTTATACTTATATTAAAAATCTTATACTTAAAATATAACGTTAACATTAAAAAATAGAAAAGAGACAAAGTTAAACATGTTCATAGCATTAGATTTGTGATAAATTCTTATTTTGGACATAAAAGTTCTTTACAATTTTCTTTGTTTGTTTCAAATAATGGCTTTTAATCTTTGTAATCAACCCCTTTAGTAACTTGTTAAGGATACAAAGCAGGATGTTGGACCAAATTCTCTTTCCATATACATTATTATATTTGGGTTCTATAAAATATGATAAATATGATAGATTTCGCATGAAATCCACTCTGTTATTTCTTCCTAGCATATTAATTTTATTTTTTTTGATATTGCGCTATAATATCTAGGTTTACTCTTAAGAACATAAATAGGAACTTCAAAATTATGTTACGATAAATGAACTATTCATTTCCCAATTAATATTGTAGCTGATTTAATTTTAAGGTGCGTATAAACGTTTTGTGCTGATTTCACTTCACCTTAGGATATATTTATACAATTCAAACAATTATTGCAGTGAAATCGAACATTCAGTAATATTCTCTTAGTTTAAATTAGATCAAAACAATAAGCAGGTAACCTTCATGCCTTGATAGGAAATGGCTGAGAGAAAGTAGGCAATTTTTTTGCATATCCATTGTCATCGAGAGATATTGTTACGAGTCATGCGGACTGTTTAATATCAGATTAATATTTATATATATAGTAGTAAAATATCTTATATTGCATTGCCAATATACAGGGTCTCCCCAACAACCCGCTCTGGCAATAGCACTCTCCATCCGTTCTCGGGGTGAGTAATAGAAGGCTGAAGCTTGATTCTCGTTGTTTTTATATGTTTTTATAATTTGTATTATTAGAGCACTTAGCCAAGAAATCGCATGTTCACACTTAAATACAGTAGAAAAGGTTTTACCATCCATCTAGCTGTACCCTGCCATGCTTTAGTGGCACATTCTGGTTGCATGTGAGTATTGTTAAATAGTATTGCGTCTATTTCAAAAACATCTGAACGTCTGAAAGTGTGGTTTGAATCGATTACAATTATAAAAATATATATAAAGACAAGATAGGTAGTTAACAGCCATCTCTGCAACAGTATCGTGTCAATTGAGCTCAATCTGTACAGAAATTTTATGCCTTTGAGGCACACACAGACCAACAGAACATTTTTATATATACATGATATATTAACATTTCGCGTGATGATAATAATATAATACTTTTCGTAATAGATCTGTATTGCGTCTTATTGTTATAAACGTGTGAAATATCGGTCTGTCAGAGGTCACGAGAAAGTAATGAAAGTACCAAAATTACTATTTCGTAATTTGTTCCGTTCTGTTTTCCCACAGCTGTAATAATAATTAATTACCAACTAGGATCGGTTTAGAATCTCAATTGAAAAGAAAATAAGTTCATCATCAATAAAATTATAACCATATATCTGTCTTTTAAATGAATCTCAACTTTTATTAACTTTTTTTCTAGGCTGAATTTTTTTGTTCTGTTTTTACAGAACCATCTTTAGTAAAAGATCTAGCCATGTGCTAAATTAAAAAATATACATCTATAGGTTTTAAAATTACCGATGTCGTAAAACAGCAAATTTGAGCTTCACTTACGCTCAGCTCAATAAGATACGTTTTAAAGTTAACATGTCACATGATCAATTAAGATTATCAAGAAAATTGTATTTTGTATTTTCTCTTTCGTGTCGCGAACAATAAAGTATATGTTTAGTGCGTAACTAAAAATCGTTTTCACCACACGCAACACTGAACGCTCCGGCGGAGATGTACGTATCAATTAACTGGCACCTCACCATTATGATTTGTTGTGCTCTGGTAATTAACATAAGACTACCAGAGTGACAAAGATTAAGTATTTAAGATCGCCATTTTGAAAATATTAACATAACAAACATAGGTTTCATTAAAGTGAGTAAACGAAGCTCTTAACCGTTTGGAAAACGTTTTGAAGCAACATCACATAAAAACTACTGAATCGATTGGAATGAAAATTGGCAGAGCTGTAGAGCTGGGGAATGGCTATGTTTTTAAACACAGAATTAAAATATCTCATTCTGTTCAGAAATGATGGTCAAAAAACTGTGTCTTCCATGCGCGCTTGCCGGTCGTCAACCTAGAAACACTCTTATAAGCAACATCTAATAAAAAAAAATATATTATATTATATTTTATTTAAAATGGGAGGAGGCTCAGATTAACCCCCCTCCACCCCCCAGCGCACGGCGGATCCTACTTTATAGAAAGTAAGAGTTCATTTGCATTTTATTCGTAGTTTATTTATATATTAATATTAATAATAACAAAAGAATTATTATTATTTTTTAAATAACAATTTAGTCCTTCAGAACTATGTCGATTGGTACATCCAAATATAAATAACAATAATATACTTACAAATGTACATAAGTAAAACTTATAGCTTGTGTACTTTAACTTAACAGCTTATAAAGCGAAATGCACGTATAAGTTATAGCTTAGAGTATTTAGAGAATATGTATTATACACTAAGACTTAAATAAGTATGCAAATTAAGCTATTGTTTTATTGTTTGTCACATGATCTTGTCACTGTCATTGTCTTAGCAATTTGAAAACTCCCATCATTATTATATATAAGATAATCCCTTAATTACTTCCTCCTTTGTATAAACTATAGGTCCTCGTAATTAGAAGAGCAATAAAGTTATATTATAACGTATTAATTAATATCAAATTGTTGGTAAAAATAATTTCACTTTAGAAGAAAACCTGTGTGAGTGTATCTATCAAATATTTGTTAATAATTTAATCGTAAAATTATAAGATTTTTGTCTTGAGATCTGTTAGTTATTTAATACTTCTATTGTATTCGTTCGTATTTTTCTATGTAACGAAATTTGAATAGAATTTTGACATTCAAGATGGCGGATTAATTTGAAACTGCACTTATCAAGGATCGGTGATAATGTAATAAATAAAAAGTAATAATATTATAAATAATAAAAAATGTATTGCAATGTAAAAAAGCGTGGTGCATGGTGTCAATAGAACACTTAAAAAGTACCCCAATTTTTTGCATTGCATTTTTTTTATTTACACCATTCTAATTTTAAATTAGATTTTTTTTTAATGCGTGTTATTTTTTTAAACTATTATTTATGATAAAGGTCTTTAGATATTAGTGTGGGACAGTGACCTTCTTCGACATATGTAATTCGGGCCGTTCATATAACAATTATGTTTTGTATCGTGACTGAAGCGTATCAACCCCGACCAATAATAAAACTTTGGTCTCGCTCCACATTTTTATTTCTCTTTTACTAATTAACACGGACATTTATTATTAAATTAGATTGTTGCGTTACACTTTTAGATATATTGCATTATAATCAATTTCGTGGGCACACGCTTTGAGTAATTTTATTATTTTATCGATATTTTCAGCTATCCAGGATAGTCGATGTTATTTGATGAACGGAGGAGCGGTCGAGAGTTTCTTCATTAGTGAGGATACGCCGGTCGGAAGTATTATTGGTAAGACAAAAATTAAGACTATTAATTATCATTTAGGGTAGGATTCTAATTTTTGTAAACTAAGGTACACTGAGCGTGAACGGTGACCCTGGCGAGGTGGGGGGTGACATAACCCTGCGCGTGCAGGAGAAGAACGCGGCCGTGGCCCTCGCTCCGGGCTCCAAGAATGTTACGCTGATGAGAAGTCTAGACCGCGAGGAGCGCTCGGGCCCGGCGGGGGCCTACGTCAACGTACGATGCGATCGACGACGCAGTGCAGACCCGGTCAGTAGTCATTCCTACACAGATTTTCATCTGAAAATATGAACTTGGATATGTTCTCGGTTTTATTCGTACAATATCGTGTGTGGTCAGAGCTTCGTGATCCCCGTGTCGGTGCGCGTGTGGGACGTGAACGACAACGCTCCGGTGTGGTCGGGCGCGCCGTACAGGGCGCGCGTGTCGGAGCTGGCTGCGGTGGGGGCGCGCGTGTTGGCCGCTCCCGCCACCGATCCCGACCAACCCGGCCCACACGCCACCGTGCACTACAGCGTGCTGACGGGACCCCACGCGGTAAGCACACTCACGCCCCACCCATTATAATTTGACACGGATAAGAATATATGCAAAATTTCCAACATTGCAGGAGTACGTGGGCTTCGTAAACGAGTTAGACAGCACTGTTGTTATCAAAAAGCCTCTAGACTACGAGACCCTGCGTAACTTTACAGTGGTACTGCGAGCGCAGGACGGGGGCTCCCCGCCGCTGTACAACGACACCACGCTCACCATAGAGGTACTTGACGCAGACGACCAGAACCCCAAATTTACGTACGAGCACTACAGCGCAGTAGTACCTGAAGACGCTCAGGAGGTCAGTAAAATGAATAATGGTTTACAGACAGAAATAAGTTCTTAATCTAATAGCTTAATATACATTATAGGGTACAATATTGGAGACCTTCCCCGGTCCGATATCCGCTCGGGACCAGGACGCCGGCATTGCTGCCCCCGTGCGGTATAGCGCGAGGGGCGAAGCGCCCGTGCACCTCCACCCTGACACCGGTGCACTCGCCGCTACCAGGCGCCTGCTCGAGCACCCGCTGCCTCTCACCATAGTCATACAGGTAGGAGAGTATACTAAGTATAGTTTATTGATACCTTAATATAATTTTTTTAAAAACTCTACTTTCAATCGTCCTTCTAGGCGACGCAGACGGACAACCCTGACCGCTATGCGCTTTCGACGCTGTCGCTGTCCCGTGCTGCGTCAGCTCGCTTCCCGCGCCCGCAGTACACCGCCCGCCTGCCGGAGGACGCCGCTCCGGGACGGGTGCTGCTGGCGCTCCCCGCCGGGGACGGACGAGCGGTGCGACTCGCTATTATAGATGTTTCACGCTTGACCGAATATAATTACAGTAAAATTGTTTACTAAAGTACTGGCAGTTCCTGAGATAATTTTTTTATAATAATAATACTACTCAAACCTCACAGTTCTCTAAAATAACACTAAGGCACTTAGACTAAAGATTTGGTGTACAATCTACATTTCAGGGACCCCTGCAGTACTACGTGTCTGACCGCAGCTTCTTAAAGCACTTCGCCATCAACAACGCGGGGGAGGTCATACTGAGACACCCCCTGGATAGGGACGTCAAGGAGTACAGCTACCAGGTCATGGTTACGGACGGACGCTCGGTGAGTTATAAAAGATCAAAATTTATTAAAAAATCGTAAAATCCAGACGGTGGATGTTTTTCACCTAAAAATGGGTGTTCCACAAGGATCTAGTTTTTGCCCCATTCTATTTCTACTTTATATTAATGACTTCTTCTTTTTCGTAAAAAATCTTTGCGTCATTGTACTTTTAGTTGATGATAGGAAATAGAATAGAGATGTTTTGAATTTGATTATATCCTCCATCTTTTCGGCGACAGAACGACACAGCGCGCGTTAACATAACGGTGGAGTCGGTCAACGAGTGGGAACCGCGGTTCAAGCACCCGCAGTACTCGTTCCTGCTGAGCGAGCCGCCCGGGGACGGCGCCGTGCGGGTGGGGAGAGTGGACGTGCACGACGGGGACGAGGAGGACACCGTCGCCATACACCTCTCCGGACCGGACGCGGAGTGAGTGTTCTACTAACCCCGGATCAATCACGAGTCATGCAATTAATTTGCGTTCCTCCTAGCGTGATGTCGGTGAACGAGCTCGGTGAGGTGTTCGTGTCTGGCGCCGCCCTGCGGTCGATGGAGGCACCCGCGCTGCACGTCGTCGCTACCGCCGTGGACTCCGGCAACCCGCCGCGACAGGTGACACACACACGCACACACACACACACAGACACACACATTCTGCCGTACTACAACGGCGTGTCGTTGTCCCCAGACGTCGGTGCCTCTGTCGGTGCGTGTGTCGGCGGCGGCGCGGGGTGCGGGTACAGGGGCGGGGGGCGGGGGAGTCAGCTCGTCTGCCAGTGCGGGCGCCATGGCGGGTGCGGGTGCGCTGGTGGCGCTGATAGTGACGGTGCTGCTGCTGTATCTGCACAAAGTCAGGTGTATCTCCAAAAGATATCTTTACTTGAACTTTTTTCACATATTAGTGACATCTATCTTTAAAAATTTTCATTCGAACAAATGTTTATATAAAAATAATGAAATACCTACGATACACAGATTTTTAGAAAAGAATTAAAATAATAACATAATATTCTGTTATAGACGAAAACGTCAGGTGAAAGACAAGAGCGCTAACACAACGGTACCAGAGAAGACCGCGCCCTCCAACCCCCCACTGAGCCCGGGGACCACGGGATCAGGGGGCCGAGAGGGGTTACCAGTTGGCGCAGCGGGCCCAGGGGTCACGGGGGCCGGCAGCCCGGTGGGGGTTGGCGGGGGTTCGGGGTCGCTGCAGAGCGTGTCGGCGGGCGCAAGTAGTATACTGGCCGCCTCCAACACCAGCCTGGAGCTGACCGATAAACCGCAGGATAAACCACAAGGTGTGAAGAAAATATATAAAACAACAATAAAGAAATAGATTTATAATTTAAACTGTTTATAAAGTTTCATGTCAAAATGTTACCAACATTTATACGTCACACGTATGTCACACCTACGTCACATATATCACGTACACTTCACATAAGGGTCAACAAATTTTCTCATCTGACATAGTATTGACTCAGTTGATATTATGTCCTCAGCGCGGGTGGCTTTGATGAGCGACCACCTACAGGGGGGTGCGGGGCGGTCGGGGGTCGCGTGGCCCCGGGACACCATCCCCGCGAGGGTCAAGACCCTCAGCTGGGGGGACGCGGACGCGGAGCGGGGGGACCTCACAGTGTACTTCTGAGGACGCGGATATCAAAGTGTTACGAGGGGACTGAAGTCCCTCCCCGGAGCCGCCCCCTGGCTCTGATAAAGTGATGTGTAATTTGGACAATCCTTTTATTAATATCGTATACAAATAGTATTGTAAGTTAATTGTAAAATAATTTGGACCAAAGTCGAATTATTTTATTGTTTTACGATTATATAAAATAAATAATTTAAATTATTTTATGCCAACCGTTAAGATTATTGTTAACTGTGATTAATTTAGAGTTTCAAGACTTCGAGTTAAGTACCTCAGAGCTGCTTCAGGCAGTTATTATGAACAGACCGATATATATATATATATATATATATATATATATATATATACCCTAAATAGTAACTTAGACTGGCCGAGACAGTTATGTTATAGGTCCAGCCGTTTCAGATATTACCCGAAACAACTAGACAAACAGAGAGAAATAATATATATGTAAGTACTTTCATGTGCAAGTGAAAAGTTAATTTCGATACAAACAGACACTTTTTTATTTATATATATAAATTATATACAATAAACGTACAATAATTATTGATTGTGATACACAGACATGTATATAATATCCGTATTATTAGTGTATTAATTGTTACATTTAGTTTATTAAAATAAAAATAAATGATTGTTATTAAAATGTTGAATTCGTTATTTTATTTCAAAACAAATTAAAAAAATGAATACTTTTCCTTTAAACAGGACATAAACTAAAAAGCAAAATAAAATTGTAAGTGAAAAGCATTCAATAACTTTTAATTAAGTAAAGACAAGTAAAGTTAAGTTAAGATAAAGTTTACTAACATTTACGTCGCGGATATCAAAATGGCACCCCACTAGAGATTTAAGTTTCACATTCGTTACGCTTGATGGCGTTGCTCTTATTTCATATATATATATATATATTTTTTTTTTTTTTTTTTTTGTGTCTCTGCTGTTAGCCCTACTGGCCATGACAGCGTCACCGGTGGAATGGACGGGTGCAGAGACCCGCCCTTGAAAAAGGGGGCTTGAAGGGCCCCAGGGGAACGCGGGTAGCTTTTGGAGAGCCCCTTGAAATACTGTGCGATCGTCGGTAGGTCTAAGTCTCTGTGCAAGTCGATATTACGCATAAAGCACGGTGCCCTAGTGGCGAGCCGCATGAATCTGTTCTGAAGCACCTGAAGGGGCTTCAGGTTCGCGTGAGCAAAGGCACCGCTTGCATAGGACATGACGGAGCGTATGCAGGCTTTGTAAAGTCTGACCTTATTTCTAAGGGACATTTTACTCCGCTTGCCTAACAGGGGATAAAGTCGCCCTAGGATAAAGGCCGCTCTGTTGCGAACGTCCTCGATATGTGAGGTGAATATTAGCTGTTTGCATATATATAAATCGAAGTTTACTAATACGATCTAGTTGGTAATAAAACTCGCAATCGAGATTTAAGTTGAATATTCGTTACACTAGATGGCGTTCTTATTATTTCATATAAATCGAAGTTAGCTAACGCGTTCTAGTACGTAAAAACTCGTTATCAAGATTTAAGTTTCACATTTGTTTCGCTAGATGGCGTTGCATTTATTTCATATATATATATATATATATATATATAAATCGAAGTTTGCTAACTCGATCTAGTTGGTAATAAAATTCGCTATCGAGACTTAAGTTGAATATTCGTTACACTAGATGGCGTTGTTGTTATTTCATATATATCGAAGTTAGCTAACGCGTTCAAGTACTTAAAAACTCGTATTCAAGATTTAAGTTTCACATTTGTTACGCTAGATGGCGTTGTTCTTATTTAATATAAATCAAAGTTTCTAACGAGATCTAGTTGGTAAAAAATACCGCACTAGGCATTGTAGCCTCCTTCAATTGTGTCACACCCATACAACGTTAGTGGATTACATAATTATAATTTTATCATAAAAATTCGTTTTCTTCACCAGTTTTTCATCCCGATCTCACTCAAATAAATGATAATTGAGTAATTTTGATATCACTTGTAGGTGCATGGATAAGAATTGCTTAAGGAAGAATAAGAAATAAAAGTGTAAGTTCTTCGTAACAGACTGATAAACTACCGAACTAAATTTAATTGATAAACCAATTTAACTAAAACACTGATATAACTTAAGAAATTTTAAATTTATAACTTAATTTTGTCGATAACTTTTCTTGTTTTACAACTTTGGTGCTACGTAACAAACATTCGGCCTAAGGTGGAGCTGTCCCTGGGTTCGTCAAACTTAAATGTTAATATGTACAATGAAGTTATCTACATTTTAGTAAGTATTTGCCTTGGTTATTTTAGGGTACTCTTATATGTCACGATGAGTGCGCAAGCGATCCCGTGTCGTCCCATTAAGGCGTTGAGGGTAACCGTTGGTTTTTTAGTGGGTAACCTTAAAAATGGCAGCGTCCTCTATGCTGCCGGGTAGTCCCACATTACCCTCCGGCCATCACCGTCCTGGCCGAAGGGTATCCGTAACGAATTTTTCCAACGCAAAAAAAAAGGGTACTTTTATATATATATATATATATATATATATATATATATATATATATATATATATATGAGCGTCTGCTGGTGATAAATAATTAGGTAGGCATTTATATATATATATATAGTTTTATTGTTTTTTTAATGAGTTGCTAATTGTTCTTCATATGTTACTACAATAACAACTTCCAGGTGTGTGCTATTCCATCTTAGTTCGATAATTAGACAAAATTACTGCTGTTTCGATTGTAAGGACGCTTACTCATCCCATTCGAGATATTACAAGTTAAATCATATATGTATCAATTGTATACTATCAATTAACAGTAATTATAACCGAAAATTCAGACAATATTTTATATTTACTTAATTACGCAAAAATATATAGGAATACTAGTTAATAAGCAATTTAATTAACTTTACTAACACAAATATTTATTGCTTCGTTTCGTGAGTAATGTGTTAAAGAAATTAGAACTCCGGATTACAAAACTCGGATGCATCAAGCGATATCCGAATTCCGTCCAAGATTTTTACTAAGTTTTGGATAGGATTCGGAAAAGATGCGTTGCGTAAGCGCCCTTATAACAATAATAAGATAAGAGTATCCAAAAAGTACTTCACGTCAAGTTATAGTTTAAAGAATAGTCTTTGGCACCGTGCAACTAGAATCTGATGAAAAAAAAATTGTATTAAAAAAATAATAAAAGACCCCAAATAAAGTTAGAAATATAATATTCTTAGAGTAGACTTATTTAAGTTGGAAAGTCTTTACAGAAGGGATTATCCCATATTCCCATTTTATAGTGATATCTTTATCACTTCGTATTAATTCGAAGTGGTAAAGATATATATAAATAAATATATTATAGTGCATAACTTTTGAAACAGTCTCAAAATATTAAAAAAAATGTCATGAATCAATTAAAACAAGTACTGGTTAGAGAGTAGTATATTCCTTGGTGGAGTGACTACTCACTACTGAGCAGTGTCGTGCGAGACTCGCGCCAGTTGGTGACAGTCAGTCTAAGTGTACAGACAGTGTCCAATATTAAGAAAGAAGGAAACGAAAGAAAACGAAAGTTGAAGCCGGATATAAATACAAAGTAAGTTTAATTATTTTATTACAAGTCGACACAGTCAACTGTTATAAATATTTTAAGATTTCAATTTTAAGAAAATTTCGTGAATAAATTATAAAAATAAAATTTCTTAATTAATAATTATTATTCATAGTTATTTAAATTAAGTGTTTATAAATAATAAATATATTACAGCACTTTTAATAATATGAAACAGTAATGCGAAAAATAATAAAAAAGTTGTCATATTCATAATCACATGTAAACATATTTTTTATTACATTATCCTCTTAGAAGTAAGAAAAGCATAAAAAATGGTACAATAATAAATAATCAAAGAAAGTGAGAGTCCTGTGGATATCTTCACGGATCTCGAGGTCTCAGACCACACTCCGCGCCAACTTTCTCCAGTTTACATAACTTGCCCGTGACCCGCGACCTCGCTCACCATGTGATCATCTACTAACAGGATGTACAAACGACTTAGAGAAATGATACTATATAATTATATTTCAAGCAACATTTAAATGCACCGTTATTTGAATATTGCTCGAAAAAGGCGATATTGGCTTTAAAACGAATATAATATTTGTTTAAGGAATATAATATTTCTTTAACGAATATAATATTTGTTTAACTTGCTCTTATATTAGTTTTAGATATAAAATATTGTTTGTGTGACATTTACAATAATTTCTGGTAAATATTATTTATATAATATCGTACAGATAATAAAAGAAATATATGTTTACATAGCTGGTTATTTACTAAATTGAAATGGGAAATTACAAATGAATCGTAATTTTTACTTTTCCCCAACAGATCTTTTAGCTATCCTTTTTAGCGCTTTCATTTAAATTCCGCTACAAAAGAAATCTTAATAACTACATAGAACACATTAAATTATATTTATTCAATATATATTGCTATTACAGCTCACCTACTTAGTAATGATGCATTATTATAACATCCGCGCAATATCGCTGCGTGCGTTGAATGAATCAGCTATTGTGAAACAAGGCTTTCACGACTACCAAGTACTTTCCTTAGTTATTACTTGATTACGTTATGTATATCACAATTTCATAACAAGGATTAGTATTAATTTTAGAAATGAGTACTAAATATTACCTTTTATGAAGTAGGTCAAACAGAAATGTAACAACCCTTGAGTTATTATCGTTACAAGAAATGGAAACACTGAATTTGTTAATTAGTTAGAAAGTCTTCAAATGCATTTTTATAACTTACACTTCAATAAAGCATTACTCGTTTCAGTGAAATATTAACATTACCATTATATTAATATTTATAAACATAAAATGAAAGTCTGAGATAATCATACGAAAAATTCGGTCAACGTTGCGGATAAAACTTTCTTTCATACCAACATGGCCTATACGATTATTTTGTAGATTTGATTTAATATATTGAGGGATATTTAAAATATACGTTGGTAAAAAAGATTTTCATAATTTATATTGTACGTATCTTACTTCGCGGAATCATAATTGTAGATACTAGATCGATGGGTATTTGAATATTCTATTTATTATATGTAATAACAATGGGGGTGTTATATGCGTTAAGAATAATACCCGCATCAATGATGGTATTTTTTTTTGAATAATTTAAAATCTTGTAAACATTTATAAAGTTTAAAATATCATTTAACAATTCAATGTTGTCTCATGGCAGATGGCGCTCCTACTGTTTGCAGTAGCAATTCTAGTAGTAAGTGTGTGGGCTGACAACTATACGATACAGGACTCGTGTTTGTCGGATGGTTTGGGTGTGTGGAGCCGCGCTCTGGAAGAGTGGACAGCGTCCACGGGCAATGGCAGACACGGTAAGGGAAATGCAGCGAAATCGTTATATACCAAGTTCTTAAAATACTAATATTCCTTATTAAAATTACAGGTCGGATTATGGCACTACCCCAAAGTAGAGGGTACTACGTGACAGATCGCATCGATACCCCGTACCTATCGCCCCCTCCCCCCGCGTACTCACAGATCCACCCCCCTCCCGGTTATGTGTCTTCCCAACACACGATGCACGTACCACATGGATACAAGGAGTGGGAGAGCAAGCCCTCCCCTCCCGGGAACGGCAAGATAGTCAACCGACCTCCAAATAAAGACAAGTTTGCGCCTAGTTATGTAAGTCACTAGATAATTTACTGTCATTGATTATTTGAATTTTTAGATAATACTTTAAATAATAATTTCACCCCAGGCTCAACCGAGCCACCGCCCGTCGATAGACCGTGTGGACGATCCCCCGCGGCGTCAGGTCTCCGAGACCGACCTGTACCTGCTCAGCGCCATGGAGAAGCTCGTGCACCGCGCAGACCTCGTGGAGAAGAGACTACGCCGCCTCGAGGAGAGTCTTTACTACGCCCTCGCTGGACACGAACACCAACAGAACACAGGTAAGTGAGAGTAAGACCGCTCGACTTACTCTCACTTTTTCTTAACATGAGACGTCTATTTCGAAAAAACTCTCTCTCGCAGTTCCCTGTCCTGGTAACTTCACCCGCGCCGGTGCGTCGTGCTACTTGGTGTCATCTGAGGCGGGTGACTGGAAGGACGCGTCTCGGGCGTGTCGCGGTCTCCGCGCCGCTCTGCTGGAGTTCGGCGACGAGAAGCAAAAGAGACTGCTCTTCGCGTGGCTGCTCTCCGATCGGAATCTCAGAGGTAGTATTCGTGTAATATCGGGTGAAGTCAGTTGATGCCGTAGGTACGAAATTCATTCAATCCCTCTTCTAGGTGTGGACTTCTGGACTGGCGGACTGAATCCCGGTCTGCTGTGGATCTGGTCGCACTCCGGTGCTCCCGTGTCCCAGGGGACCTCCAATGCGACAATCCCGGGGGAGGGACGCTGCCTGTCCCTGGTACACGACGCCGCACTCAACGGGTACACGTACCGCGGCCGGGACTGCGCGGGACATCAGCGGTACATATGCCTCAAAGAGGACACCGAGGAAATCGCTAATGAGATACAACGCGAAGCGAAACGGACAAAGTCACAGGATGGGATAGGGTCTGGGACAGAAGAGCCGACAAACAGGACACTCGACGTGGAGGAGGACAACGCTCAATAAGAGAAAAAGCCACAAATTATGGCTACAAGACTGATCTTTTAGTTAATATTAGAATAAAAAAACCGTAATTTTGATAAATCCTTATAATTCTATTATTTACAATATTGGCTTAACAAAACATAATAACTTAAAATAAATATTTTTTTGGGGAACAATTTTCTACTTTAACTCACTGAATTTATATTTACATATCGTTAAAGTAGAAAATTGCTTACATTAATGAAATTTTAAACAATTGTTAATATCGCTCAAGCTTAGTAATAATTTCACAAAATGTTAGAAATGCAAAACAAAACTGCATTTTATTAAGTATGGCGTGATGCAAAAATAAAAATAAATAAATTATATATTATATTTCGTTTTTTTTTTTTAGGACTAATGATGGACTATGGCATTATTTAAAATAAATATTACATTATGTTCTGTGGGAAAAGGAATTTAAGCGACAATTTCTCGGTTCGATCAACCGGAGCAATGAATCTACTAATGTTCTGTGGGAAGAGAATTTTAAGCAAAAATTTCTCAATTCGATCGAATCCGCCGGCCGAATCGAGAATCGACCGAATCAATAAATCGCCTAATGACTCATATTATGCGAAGATAGTTGCAATAGTTTTGTACTTATTGCTCCCGTGTGTTATAAATCAGTCTAATTGAAGTGGAACTTGAACTGGAAGGGGCTCCCGTGGTGGAAGTGTCCGAAGGGTCCCCCGGGGAAGCCCTGCTGCCGTGCGTCGGGGTCCAGGGGATCGGTGCCAGAGTCGAAGGCCGCCCGCTTCTCGGGGTCCGTCAGCACCTGCACAAGGACATACGTACAAACTTATGTAATTTAAACGTTGGACGCCATTACGATCGATACTTGACACGTCAATAACAATATTTACTTGTAAATGAATCGAAAATCATGATAATGGTGAATTTAACTTTTAATAAAATTGTATTTGAATAATTAACATAATTTAAAACAAACTTGTTAAGAAAATTATGGTCTTTATAATCAAATTGTTGGGTAAATTAACTGTCTGTTTTAACATTTATACTGTGTGTGTGTGTGCGTGCGTGTGTGTTGCGTGCGTGTGCGTGTGTGTGTTTATGTGCATATGTGTGTATGTTTATGTGTATATGTTTATGTGCATGTGTGTATGTGTGCGTGTATGTGTGCGTGCGTGTATGTATGCATGTATGTGTGTGTATGTGTGCGTGTATGTGTGTGTATGTGTGCGTGTCCGAGTTCGTGTGCGTGTTCGTATACCTCCTTGGCGGCGGCTATGTCGATGAACTTCTTCTCGGCTATCTTCTTGTCGTCTCCGTGGTAGTTGTCGGGGTGCCAGCGCTGCGCCGCCTTGCGGTAGGCCTTCGTGATCTCCTGCTTGTTGGCAGTCCTGCTCGAGGAACGAGACACGTCAGAGTATATAAACATTCATATACTAAAATTACTGCTACCAAAAAGAATCTATTTAATATACAGAATGTTATAAAAATATAATTTTAAATACATACAGGCCATATACATTTTGTTCGGGCTTTAAAAGTGAAAAATAGTAAGATGAAGAATTGATAAAGAATATTTAGACAATTGGAAGAATCTACATAAAATAAAAATTCTACTTATAAACATTACATCATTAATAGAATAAATAATATTTAACTAGCTGTGCCCACGACTTAGATCTCGCGGATTATATCTTAAAATAAAAGTATCCCAAGTTATTCTTCAGGTATAAGTGAAAGTTCTGTTAAAATCGGTCCAGCCGTTTCAGAGATTAGACGGAAGAAACAGAGAGACAGAAAAAATATTATTAATTCCTTATTATCGGTAAAACATGCTGTACATTCAATTGTAAATATTATGTATTTGTTTTTATATTATTTAAAAAAATTGTTTTTTCACCAAAAATAGAATCATTAAGTATCATCTCACATTGACCTCGGTTACAAATTTTATACATAAAACAACGAATGTACTGACCGTTTAACTCCTAGTATCTTGTAGTAGTCCCTCTGCTCCGATTGTTTTTGGAGCTTCTGTGCTCGACTGATGCCGTCCTTAGCCCGCTGCAGCCCCTCATCCAAATCCAGGGCCTCCTTATAGGATCTGATGGCTGTATCATACATTTTATTCGATCATCTATTACACGAAATACATTCATTTCATTCACTCAAAAAAGTACCGACCATCATCAAACTCTTCCAGTCCGAGCAGGGCGTCCCCTCGAGAACACAGGACTCCCGCGTCCCGGTGGAGCTCCAGGGCACGACCACACGCCGACACAGCATCGGAGTACAACTCCTCCTGCAGCACAACACATCGATGGTAATGATTGGATATTAGATACTAAAACTTGTCCTTTGGCCGTTGACCCCACATTGACCTTAAACCCCAAATTAACCATAGACTCCAGCATGTGTGCAGATTTACTTTTATTTCTTTATTAAAAGAGAACCAATACAGACCTTGGCATTACACGTGCACAACCACTTCTGAGCCTCGAACACCACCAATGTGACCTCCTCTTCAATCTTCAGCACTTTCCCGGCGCTCTCAATGCATCCCAGGTAGTCTCGGCTCTCGCTCTTCTCCTCGCAGTCCAGGAGCAGTTTGTCAACTTTTTTCAACTTCTTATAGAATGGAAAACATTTCTTGTGCTCAGGATCTAGTTTGAGGCACTCCCTGATTTCCTGAAATTATATTTATAGTTTTATTTTGATAATTATACTTAATGAAATGTTAACGATAGGGTGAAAGTCACCTTGAGTGCATCGCTGACATGTCCCAGCTGATACAGTAGTGTAGCGAGGCGGTAGTACCCGTCTGTGGAGTCCTGCTGCAGTCGGTTCACTGAGCGGATGTCCGACACCGCAGAGAATAGGTCATTCTGCAACATTTACATTTTAATTCAGAGAGGGCGAAGTTAGATTGGAAATATATGAACTATTTCTATTTTTTTCTTCATGTTTAGTTTTATACATATCGCTCGCGGCCCACTTACCAGTGCCACGTAGCACTCCGCCCTCAGCTGGCGCAAGCCGGCGGCCCAGGGTGAAACTTCCAAAAGGCGTGATGCCAGCTCAGCAGCCGCTTGGAAGTCTCGTCCCCGGTAGTACGCCTCGGCCAGCTGCAGCTCCTCTGTCAGAGAGTCCATACGATGATACATCGACAGAGCCTCCTCATTGTAGGGCTCGCTATGTGTCTGTTGAAAGCATATGATTAATGTTAATTTTTGTCTTAAAGCATTTTTGTTATGCTATCTTTAAGATAACAAATTAATAACATTGTTCATTATCTACATCCTTATCAAATCCTCAACAACACAATATACACTTTTATAAGCACTACACAATGTATTTAAAATATATATCTTTCAATTGATTTAAAACTTTGAATGTATATTACTAAAGTTCATGTTTCATTAAAGTGAAAGAATTAAGTTATGCATAATTAATAGTTATGAACTTACAACTTGCAAGTAATCCTCTTTAGCTTCTCTGTATTGCGCTAACTTTAGATACACATTGGCTCTGTGTAGCCTAGCAGCTGTGAAATCTGACTTAATTTCTAAGACCTGAAACAAATGTTGTAATTAATACATATTTTGTATCATTATATCAAATACCAACAGTTGTGAATACTCGCCTTACTAAAATCTTGTAAAGCAAACTTAGCTTTACCCAGTGCATAATATACAGTGCCTCTCTTAAAGTATGTGAGGTAGTTGTGTGGGTCACCCTCTGTAAAGAGATTGTTTTAATAACTATCAAAATAATACCTCATTAAGTCAAATGATTTAAAATAAATACCTTAATGCTAAACTTTTGCAGTAAGTTAGTTTGAATATATATATGTGATAACATCTATATCTTTTTAATGAAACTCAAATATTTTCTTGGTAATGAGAATTCGTTCCACTTACCAACTGCAGCATGATAGTGTGTGAGCGCATCGGAGAGCTGACCGCGAGCCAGGAAGTCGCGTCCGAGCTCCAGGTGCTTGTTCACCTCCGCCTGGGTGGCGCATTCTGAAACTACACCACACGCTATAACACTTGTATCATTTATAAACAAACCAAAATCTGTGATGAAGCCACAAGTCTACAATGCCTCACTTACATTCTAGTAACACTTCTAATACTAAAAATAACACTAGGCATGGCGTGACTTTGTTCCAATTTGTGTTTGATAGGTAGTCCATCGTCATAAATATTTATAATAAGACACCTAATTACGAATTAAAGTTACTCAGTTTCGTTATAAACTAATTATTTGACAAAGCCACAATCCATCTTTCCTTCATCTCTTTTCGTGGTCTGTTCTGATTGGTCCAAATCAGTTAAACTTAAAGAATCACACAGATCTAATAAGTTATAACTCAACTGTCTCTATTGTCATCATAGATAAAAAAGTCTAATTATATTATACTGACGTTTCCGACCTGTAAGAAATTTAGAAAACAATCAACATTTGGTACAAAAATGTTATCGAATGTAATATTTAAATTGATATCTTTTTATAACAAATACTAGATACAAGCAATCTTATAAGCTGAGGAGCTTTTAAAATTGCTTGGACATTATTTGATTTTAATAATTCAACTTATTGTCTGAGTGTTTTGTTTTCCTTTTTTAATAGTTTTATTATAGGTGAGCGAAAGTGCTAAATATCAAAAGGCCTCTCGTCTCTTCCACTTATTCTTTAAATCGTATTCTTGAAGATGTTCATGACGACACGAACTTTCTCAGATTGAATGATCTGTCAATGCACGGTAAAAACTGCGGGCAGAAATCTGTAAATCATAATGTACTAATGCCCTCCCAATCATTCTAATCATTAGGGTTGAACAACTTGGAAGTGGATCAAATAATAGTAGGAAATATAACATAAGATTAAAATGTATTATTTAACAACTTATTGAATTAAACTATCTTAAATTCTATGATATCTTTTATAATCCGACAATATTTTTTTCTTTACAATCATTCCATCACATCGACCGGGCTATTGATTTTTTTTTAAATAATATTATACTTGTTTACCTAGATATCATTTAATTTAATGTTAATGTAGATTTTACATTAATATCTTTTTTTTTTAATGATTTTTGAAACGATTTAATCTAAAATAATACTTTTAATTTCATGAAGTTCATATAGATATGCAAATATCCTTTTAATTACTAAAATAGTGTATTGGTGGTTTAAATAAATAAACACAAATGCTAAAATAGATAACTTAAAACTCTTGAAAGAATATATTTATTCTTATTATTCATAGGATTAAAAAAGATGTAATTTAAAATGTATAGAACATTAATGTATTATGGCAACTCAGTCTTTCTTTCACTTCAACTGCAAAAGTAGTGTTCGGTTAGTTTCTCAAAGTTATTATTTTTATGATAAATATGTATATTTTGTTAAAAATATGTTTGTTTCCATCTACGATATTAATATTTCATTACATAGTTTGATACAAATGTGATGGATTAGGGAATTTCATAAAGATATTTTGAGATTGTATTATTAAGAGATGTCAACATAACCTCTTGACGGTTCGTGGTGTTTAATTTTGTGATGATTTTAAGGAATGGCTGACGCAGCGCCATCAACTGCGCCTAAGGCGAAGGTGCCTAAAACTAAGGCTCCTAAAGAGAAAGTTGCGAAAGCAGCCCCAGCAGCTCCCGCTGAACCCGCAAAGGCTGTCCGCAAAGTGTCTTCGAAGCCTCGCCACGGCCGTTTGTACGCGAAGGCCGTCTTCACAGGCTACAGACGCGGTCTCCGCAACCAGCATGAAAATACCGCTCTGCTAAAAGTTTGTAAATATTCTATTGTAGGTTATATAGCCAAAAGTGAAGTTGTAGTTATATTTTTGGATATCCTCAAATTAAATTAGGTTATTAATTTTTATTATTTTTAGCATCGTATAATTTATTGAGTATCTTTATTCTCCTCTATTATTACTACTATTATATATATTAATATGGACGAAAACGGCATAAAGTATCTAAATTGATAATGTTATGTATGGTACACTTTATTAAACTTTTTTTCGTCACTAATTACTATTATTATTCATTTTCAGATTGAAGGTACTCGAGGCCGCCAAGATGCAGAGTTTTACGCCGGCAAGAAGTGTGTATATGTGTACAGAGCTAAGAAAAGGACGGCTATTCCCGGTGGACCACGGGGCAAAAAGACCAAGCTACGTGCAATCTGGGGCAAGGTGACCCGCTCTCATGGTAACAATGGCTCTGTCCGCGCCCGCTTCAAGTCCAACCTCCCCGCTCAGGCCATGGGGCACAGGATACGAGTGGTAAATAAACATATATTTATATTTATAGACACAAAGAGTGAAGTTACTTAGTAGAGACTAATTTATAATCGAAACAAAACAATATCACTGTCGGGATTGATGAGACTTGAAGTTTAAGTTTTACTTATTGATATAAAAATCCTTCAAGTAATATATGATAAATATGTTCCTTTGTTTTACCGTCTGTCGGTTTTTAAGGAGATATTCAGTGATTGTTTTTTAAAGTCGGAAACACTAACTAAATGATGTTTAGACATTTGAAACCTGAACTTTGATGTGGACACATTATTACTGATATTATTATAAAGTAATGTGCTATAGTCGGCAGTGACCACAAATATTAACACACATTATTTGTTTCAGATGTTGTATCCTTCAAGGATTTGAAAACCTTTGTAATTTAAGATTAAAATAAAAGAAAATCCAAAAAAATTTTTTATTTATTCTTTTATCTTCCTAATAATTACCAAGTTTTTTCTGTTTCTTATAACTAAGTATTTTTTTAACTTTAACAGTGGCAATGGCCATAACATTCAAGATATGAAACAATTTATACCGGCAAGACTTTCTACAAAAAATTTTGCTTTTTTAACTTAGTTAACTTTTTTAAATTAGTTATATGACTATATGGAAGTATATTAGAAAACTTTTCCCAATTTTCTAGATTATGATATTTACAAATTTTTAAGTATTCCGGAACATATAGACAGATAAAATTATAAATATATTTGATACACAGGTTAAAATGTTCCTGAGGTTTTTCAATACTTGAAATATGCAAGACAACTTTCTAAATAAGAAAATTAAGTTTTTCATAAATGCTTAACTTTATATGAAACTTAACTAATATGAAAATGGAATTACATAGTATAAGTGGCTATTTGCTAAAAACTCACAAAATTTTTAATTGTTTACAAGTTTGTATGTAACTTGGAACATGTACAGACAAAATTATAATTTTTTTTTATCTACAGTTTTAGATTTTTTTTCCGTGTAAAATATTTCTTATGCCAATTCCAGCTTTATAAAAAGTGAGTGAATATTACAATTAAAAGAAGCATTTCAATTGTTTAAACACATATTATTTGATGAATTCTTTAGATCTTACTTCAGTTTTAAATCTAAAATCAAAAGTATATTATTACATAAATCTTATTGTAACATTCAAGTTTATAGTTGAACGAAATTAGTGGAACTTAAGTAGCTGACTCTTGCAGGGTTGATAGCATAATATATATGTGTAACAATGTATTTGTTATATTTCTTTTAAAACGACTAACTGTTGAGTTTCTGGCTGGTTCTTCTAAGCAGAGCACAAATTGGAGCTGGTAATAGCTCAACCGTAATAATTGACGATTTAAAAGTGCATGTAAATGCCTACTTTAATTGATAAATTATATATATATATAATAATACTTTAAATGATAAATTGATTTTGGTTTTATTGGAATACAAAACATTTCTATCTCTCTTCATTATTATGTAACATAACATATAAGTTCAAGATTCTGATATTTCTATCACTCATAAAATATTATTTTCTTCTATTTAACTTTTATATTTAATGCTCCTGCATAAAAGTAATAGCGATTATGAATACTGACATCTTTAATATTTATATCTACAGACCTTTGTAGTAAATTAATATTGATTATTATATTGCTACTTGCTAATTATGTTGATTTTAGTTCGTACGTTGTTCCGGTCTAGGTGAATAAGCGAGGCCAAAGCCAAAAATCCTACCACTCCTTTATCTTTCTCAGCTTTCTTTATCTCATGTTCGTAAGGCAGTACTTTTGAAAAGATTTGTGTTGTAAAAATCGCAGTTTGATAGATTAATAAAAACATAGTCAAAAGTTTGCAAGATAATGACAGTATATAATATAAATTTTATAGAAAAGGAAGATTTTAAAGAACAAAATGTATACAATACTCATATTTATATTGGATATTCAAAAAATTAAATCCAACAGCTATAAATTTTTATTATATAGTTTACTCCCTAAAATAGCCTCATATCGGTGCAATTTACTTTGGGTATGTATTTAAAACGAAACCTACTGGTGATTAATTGAGCTGAGCGTAAGCGAAGCTCTTAACCGTTTGGGAATCAATTTTACGTCGCCACATCACATAAAAACTACTCAGTCAATCTTCATTAAAATTGGCATTGCTGTAGCTCTTGTTGACGGGTTTCTATAGAGAAAAACTGATTAATTAAATCTTGATTTGATCAAAAGTTATGGTTGAAAAACTGAATCCCCATAGACTTAAGCTTAACTGTTCTCGCGCGCGCTATGATATATATGTGATTGTGTCGCTCGTAGTCTAACTTTCATGGCGAAAAACTTTTTCAATTAATTGTTTATTATTGTTATTAAACATATATTTTTTTATTTCTTTCTAATGGATTTTTCTGCACACAGCTCATTTCCCACCACGCATTATGGGCGGATCCTAGTTAATAAGTATGTATTTATTAAATTCTCTTATGTAAAAAAATCTAAATTTAGATAAGATTTTTAGAAGGATAGATGTATAGAAAAGAATATAAGTGTATCCCTTAGTAGTTATTTGTCCTTGTAACTTGTATGAATGAATCGTTACCAGTATTTTTTCCTGACGCGGAGCAGGAAAACTAATCGCATAGTAGGTACCTATTTAGTTTTTCCTAAACCATAATATAACGTCTATAGGCTTTGTGTATTTGTGTAAACAAGGTAAAATTGATTTCATTGTATTATAATGGAGACGTTTTTATAATTTGTATGCATGATAAGGTAGAATTCGTGCTCGCAATATATAAATTTTTTACTTTTGTTTGTTTATACATAGGATTTATTATTTAAGAGTTAAGGTACATTTTGGTTTGAAGAGATGATCCGGAATTGGTTAGGAAATATGTTGTTTCCTTTCCTCAATCTTTGCGACAAAAGAGTAAGAAGGCAATGTTTTAATAAACCAAAATTCAATTCTTTTATCGATTTCTGACTCCAATTTAAGTCGAGCTCGAAAACTATTTTTCTCAAAAACGTAATTATTTAGTTTTTCTGAGCATTAATGTTAATAGTTTTGTAAATTTATATATAACACACATTTTATTTTATTATGAAGTCTTCCAAACCATGAAAAACACATCTGTTAATGTCAGAAAAAAATGTATTCGCTCGTTCTATCGCACGGTATTGTGGGACTGATGTCTGAACGGACGGGACTCGACACGGAGACCCACTTACCGTATCGATTAATGTGTATTCACACAGTTCATGATACGCTTCTACTGAGAACTGGGACTGCAGTAATTCCCCTTTATACTGCAAGTGATGAGAGTTGACTTACTAACTAGCTAATTTTAATTGTCATCAAAAATTGTAAAAATATTTTATATATATTTTATCATAATATAATCATAATTATAGTTAGTTAGTTATAGTTTTCTTTATAATCAGACCTTCAGATACGTAAATTAATCTCATACAAGAACATATAAAGAGAAGGAGTAACTAATATGTAGTTCCAATTTATGTGAACGGAGGCACCGGTCGTAATATCTGGCAGCCTTTGTTTGTGTTTCCTTTGACTTTGATTGGTTTCATGTGTCCTGGACCTAGAAATTAGATTGCAGTATGTCTGTGTAGTTTCAAATTTCAATTAAGCTTATCGGATTGCTGAACCTGTGGGAACAGCTTGCTTTGAACCTAGATTAGTGTCTGAAGTGCATATTTATATCCTGTGACACTATATGGAACTGTTTGAAGACAAAAGTATATTTCCATTTAAAAAATTAAAAAGACGTATTTAGATTTCTTCAATGTTATTTATGAAACCATGTATTTTTATATTGTGTGTATATATATATATATATATATATATATATATATATATATATATTGAAACTATTTAGTCAGTAATATTTGATTCTAGTTTAGTTTTTTGTTTGTTTGGAGTTATTAATATTTGAGACAGCGAGGAATAAAGCGTTTTGTTTTTATATTTAATAGACTAGCACCGCTTTGTTTTCTTGCTTATTTTATGACATTAAACTAAATTTAATCAACCGTGTATATTATGATTTCACAGAATAAGAGAAGCATCTCATAAATATATAATATATATGTAGTATGTACATAGAGTTACGCTCCATTTAATCGGTTTAAAGCGGCTGGTCAGTGACGAACCAACAGACTTACGTACTGTCTAACTCGTATAGTCCAGTATATATATATATATATATATATATACTGGACTATCATGATTTAAATCTATTATCTAGCAGGCATTGAGATCTTGTTTAAATAAATTATATTCAATAATTGTGTAGTTTTAGTTATATATTTTTAATCAGACAATTTCATCAGTCATTTTTTCCTTAGTTTATAAACAAAGTAAATTAAACTAGGAAAAAGAAAATATTTAGCTTTTTACATCTTTTCTCTTTTTATATCTTTCATATATTATATTATTTTACAATGAAAATCTATACACAATTACGTTTAAATCTAACTACGTATATTCGAACGTAAATGTATAAAATTATTTGTCACGTGCAATACTCCGTGATGTTCTTCACGTGGTACATCGCATGCACTGCCCGTGTCTTCCATAAATAACCTTAGGTAATATAATAATTACCATTACTATCACATACGAAAAGCGGTTTATTTCCATAGAAAATATATATATATATATATGAATTAAAATATATGTATGTATATATAACACTAGTTGTACTATTTGTGTATCTGTTGAGCCTTGAATATTTTTTAAACAAATTTTCACTATATAACATTTGCTTCCCAAACCCTTTACTTTTAAGGAC
The DNA here is from genome assembly GCA_918358695.1 of Melinaea menophilus ssp. n. AW-2005. NCBI lineage: Eukaryota > Metazoa > Arthropoda > Insecta > Lepidoptera > Nymphalidae > Melinaea > Melinaea menophilus. The sequence continues at coordinate 31,116,918 of OU911038.1, read as the reverse complement.
CTTTTAAAAGTGGATTCAGTTTACATTTTTATGCTAAATAAATTAATTATTTTTCTTATTATATAATCAGTTCGTAAAAATATTGATGTGTTAGTATTAAAGCATTTGGTATGTTTGGTCAAAATCATATAAGTTCGAGTTCTTCCAATTTCGGACAGTTGATACGATTTAACAGAAATACCTAATTAACTTGACCAAGTGACATCTGAAGTAAAATTATGTGGTAAAAACATGGAATTTACTTTCTAATCTTGCACATAATTCACATTCGTAAATTTATTATTTATTTAAAATAATGATAAATATAAAATATCAGTTTAAAGAATAATATATATCAACATTCAATGTTGCGTTACAAAACCGTAAAGATTTGTCAATGTCTGTAAAAATTATTTGATTTCAAAGAGAAATAATTTAGTTTTCGATGTCTAGTTGTTTCAAAGTAACTTTAACTTAAAGATTACATATAATTACAGATAAATAGTAAATTGCTATACTGTTGCTTATTTTATTATTATTAATATTTATATTACAGATTGTGAAAATTAATTACATATTTTATGTTCTTTATCATTAATATTATAATTAATTAATGTAAGTTAAAATTATTGTGTTAAGTTTTGTGTTAATGTCCTTATTTCCTGTCATTAATTAATATTATAATGAAAATACATTTAACAACCAATTTAACTCTAAACCTACCAAGTACCGGTCAAATTGACCGTTCTTAAACTTTTGTTAAAGATACACATTTTTAAACGTTATAATATCGTTATCAAACTACATGACAATTCTTAAAATATGCATATAATATTTTATTCACTCTTTACTTTTCGTTATTTCCATGCCTGCGTTATATAATAAAATAACTTTTAATTACCGGTCAATTTGACGGCGTGCGGTAGGAACAGGTATACAAGAATTGTCTGTAGGTTTAGTGTTAATGAGTGTTTTAACGTTTCTTCTTAATGGTATACGCTCTTTAGAATCTTGAATTTACTTTCCTGGAAATATATATTTATTAATTAGTAATTTTGTATAATTGTGAATAACTGTATTAATTATTTTTGTTGGAAACTTAGTTTTTTTAATATTATCCTTAATATATATGAATATTGAATGAATCAATTAAAAAGATTACATACAGTTTCCTTTATTTGTTTTTCACTTCTATCCTTGTTTGTTTTAGTTTCTTCCTTTGAGGCTTAGGTATTCAAAATAATAAACTTGTTTGTTTACAAGTATTTTCCTTTACGCTTATTAAGTTTTATTTGGTATAACATTTTTTAACTCAATCGAAAAAGAAATAAAAAACTGATTTCACTTTATATCAGTTACCCAACGCATTATAGATTTATTTATTCATATAGTATAGTAGGATATAAACTAATGATTATATTTTTATCTAAATAACATGTAATTGTTGGTATAGTATCATAAACAGTTAACATAACATTACAAAAAGAAATCCGTTAATATTGAGCGTGATTCCAGTAATCGTGCGCCCGCGCAACGGAGGATAGCGTGTTTGAGGGCAGTCAGCGGGTAAAGAAAGAATACATCACAAGTACACAATACAACACGGAAAACTTAATCAGATTTTATCACCATACAAATTATGAGAAATTATAGTTTTTTTTACAAGCCCACATACGAGATCAGTTACCTCATGGATGATTGGTGGAAATTATAGCTCTGAATCCAATCCAATCTCAATCCAGAGATTAACCATTGACCAGATTGTTAATCCTCGATGCAAAGTATTTAGGAGCTTTTTAGCAATTTTTGATAACGTAGGTAAAATTGAAATCGGTATAATTATTGACCCAGTCACCGCTCTTATGGATATCATTTACTGCGGCCATTTTGAAGACGTCAGGGAATGTACCGGTATAAAAATAAATTAAAGTTAGGCCAGTTGACGAAGTTGCAGGAGATGTCTCTTCCGGTAGTTTTTATTCTCCTTAAGTTGAGGATACTGCTTTTCGTGTTCGTGGTAGGTAAAAGTATGAATGAAGAGGAGTGCAGAGGTATAGACCGTATTGCTGTGGTTTAACTATAGAAGCAAAGAGCCCATTTTGTCATTCACTGACTTAACCCTAACCCAATCCGCTGGTTTTAAATTAGGTCAGAAGTTGAATTTGGTGTGTTCTTTGTATTCGCAGAGTAATTTATTGCTTGTTTTGGCCTCGTCATTGATGTGGCGTTAGGAGGCATAAAAGGCTGCTTTACTATAAAGTTTTTAAATTATACAGTTTTTTCTGCTCTACTTATTTTAGGTTGTGGATAATGTACACTATTTTCTGGTAATTTAATATATTTTTATTATTCTAGTATGTGCATGACAAAGTCTATTTTCGGATTAGCAGAAATGCAACAACCAGCATTTAAGTTCCCCTGCAGTCATTAACTGAAGGATGTGGATACTAAAAATAGCGAGACCAAATTATCGAGATCCTGTGTTCGTTCTCGGTATTTCTGTATACGTTGTGACATCTATTACAGTGAATAAGGTTACCCATTAGCCACTTATCTCAACGGAAATTTTAATACTCTGCAACGCAATATTTTAAACAGCTGTGCGAATTGAACGTAGTCATCTATGAGTTGGTACCTAAGATGTATCAAGTTAAGATATCAGTTTTATTCAACCGAACTTGGTGTGCTTAATTACGTAACTTACTAATAAGAAAGTTTGTAAGTAATTTCGAGAAGTAGCTATGATGAATTATAAATATCTCATTCTTAAAACTTGGTCTTCACTCCAAGACTTTACCATATTACACGCAAAAAATACATCTCATGTAGGTATATAACTATATGTATATAAAAGTAGTTAGATCAAAATATTCCATCACGTATTCATAGGACACTTATATAAAACTTGAATATAATATGAGTAATTTGTTGTCATTATTTGAGTAGGTTTTTCCGAATAATTTGCTCAAATCACCCAAATTACTTTGTTTTTCCTCGTGATCAATTTGTTATGTGTATTTTAAACATCGAAAAGTATAGTAGGCATTTCTCGATTATATTTTTGAGAAATCTTTTTTATAAGTCTCAAAAATAATGCCTCAACAGAATAGGTTATATTTATTACATCCAAAACACCAGACGCATAATATATATGATAATCATGTACAGTCCGTGGGAGTGAACTTTGATGGCACTTGTATTGAATATTTGAATACTCCACAAATAATATTAATATTACGTCTAAAAATAATAGGTATTTTATTTATAAGCTGTGCCCACGACTTCGGTTGTTCGCAATATGTTTTTTTAAAATAAAAGTACATCAGTTGTCCCCTAGTGAAAGTTCTGTTAAATTCGTTAAGTCATTTCAGAGATAAGATAGACAGAAAAAAAATTGCTTTTTTATGTAAGTAACGTATAAATTTTCATATAGATAAACAGTTAATATGGAATTACAAACAGACACTTAAATTTTATTTATATATATAAATAATATTACTAATTTAGTTTGTGACTTAAATATTTGATGAAAATTGTTGCTTCTATTTCGTGTTTGAAATGACTTTTTGGTGAAACGTCAGAAATACATTGTGTTTCATTTAGTCTCTTCATATTTCTACGATGTTTGCTACATTATTGAAATAAACAATAATACAAGTGATCAATAATATTATAGACGCAATATCATTAGTATTATCTATAAAGGGGTTAATTGCTTTGGTCCGTCCTTAGAGAATCTCATAAAACTAGCCGTCCCTCTATCTAGGCTTAGGGATGACACTAACGTGTATTAACAGTGCATATACAGACAGGATATGAATAAAAAATTGTAATAATACATTTGATATTAATAATTGCTAGTTAATAAATTAGTTATTCCTAGCCGCTAATCTAGTAAATAAATTTATAATATAAAACAAGATGAAACAAAGCTAACTTGATTATTATAACTCAAAAACACAAACACAGACACGTACACACACACACATACTTACATCATAATTGTAAACAAACAAAACAACCCCTTGATTTCTTAGGATTAATTTATTGTCAGCCCTGCCTCATAATACATTTATTTCTATGTGATAAGCAGGTTTTCTTTTACGATCGTTACACATACGGAAATAAAAGATCACAATAATTAGTTAGTTCTCAACAACTTATTTAGCATGCATTATAATCTATTTTGTATATAAATCAAACCAATATCTCATAAAGAACTTAACTAAAAAAATAATTATAATATTTTAATGTAAAATGTACATGTATTAAGTAATCGAATAATTAGGTAATATTCTAGTTAGATATACAATTTTATACCTAATATGCAATTTGGGCCTTTTGAAGTTAAAATAGACTAATTTCATCTTAGTTATTTTCATAGTTACCTAATTGTAGGAGAGTTGACAGAGGTTTATATACACTTGATTGGGAATATGCATTAATATTGTATAACATATATTTTCGCTATCGATACCATATTATATTAACTTCATAGTTACTCAGTAAAAATGTTAAAATTCGTGACGTTTCCAAAATCATATTATCTTTCAATAAAAAAATTCGGTATAGTTATAAATAAGATTGCAGAAAAAATGTTTCTTTGCTATATTACATAACACTATATTTTTAGTGTTCAAGGATTTAACTTAATATTTATTAAATTTAATATTTTAAAATGATTTAAATTTAACTTAATATTTGAACGCTTTGCAGCAATATACACGGGAAAATGAGATGGTGTAAACGTATCAAAGGTGTTGGAATCCTTTCATTCTTTGTACAGGTGTCGCTTTGAAACTTACTCATAATGTAATTTGATAGAGTACTGTGATTCATACCAGGATTTAACATTTTTGATAATAATCCTATGATAAATAATCTTAGGATTATAGTGTACTTTGAAAGGTTACTTAAAAGTAGAATTATTGATTAGTATTTTTCATGATTTTCAACTGTACATATCACAGAAGAACCACACAATCTTAGTCGGGTATTTCTTTATTGTGATACAGTTTCATATTAATATTCTAATTATAAAATAACTAAATGTAAATTAAATATTAAACTCGGTACTTTTTATGTAACTATAAATATTATTTTATTATACAACTTAATTGTAATATTATTAATAGTTTTATATAATATGAATTTCAAACTATTTGCAATCACGTGAGTACTTGTGAGTACGGTGACTCAGTGGGAGTCACTTTACGCGAGCTGTGGGATGTTTTAGTTCATTTAATTTTATTGTTTTATGGTAAGTGAGTCAATAGTAATTGTATTCTATGATATATATGTAGAAATAAAATGTTAAATATATATATATTTAAAATAAAACATTACACTTATATTAACATAAGTAATTGCTAAGGTAGAACATAAAGATGTTGAGAAATAACCAAATCGTACGCAACAGAGGTGCGCAGGCGCACGTCACTGCGGGATGTTCTGTACGTAAACATGATTGAAGCGTAGCCGTAACAAATGAACAATATATACTAACGGACGGTCATCACCACAATTACACGTGAATCCTGCATTACAAATGTTCATGTTTTGTGTGTACATATAGTAATGTATATATATATATAAAATATATAAAACTCTACGCTAAATAAATAATCTTATAATGATCGTCTATTAATCTTTGATTTAACGATCGTGGGTTTGATATCTGTCGATGATAATATTTTTTTTATTATTAAATAATAGAAGTTCCAAAATACTAGGATCCGCCAACCGTGCGCGGCGGGTGTTGAGCTGAGTCCCTCTCCTTTCATCTGAATAGCTACAGGAAATATCGATTTATTAGGACTAATTGTTACCTAGCTCAGCACATTTCTCGCACGCGCAGGGCAGCTCTAATGTATTGTCTATGGCAGGAGTGATCCTTTTTTTGATAACTTTTGAATGGCTAAACATTTTTTCAATCTATTTTCGCTATAACGTCCGCGTTCGGCTAAAACATACATGAGAAATTTTTAGCTAATTATCTCGTCGGCTTCTGGAGACAACGAAACACAAAACAAGGTCTCCCAAATGGTTAAGAGCTTCGCTTCCGCTCAGCTCAACAATTGTACCATTCTAAAGCTATCTAAATGGTGATAGCGTAAAAGTAAAAAACATGGTATTAGAAGTAGTTTTTGCTATCGAGAAATAGAAATTTTATCAATACTATATTTAGTGCTGATTTTCATTGCCCTTTATACAATATGCATGAGAATATTTATTTGTGGGCGTAAGACATCCTACGCATCGTAAAGGAAATGATATGATATAATTCTATAGAAGGAATTACCAGAAGAAGAAATTACCAGGAATTAACAGAAGACAATTTATTGTAATTTTACTTAGGTAATTACTTAAATTACAAATAACTTAATAGAAACCCTTGACACACTTTTATAGTTGAAGGATAACATTTAAGGAAGAAAGTAGGCTTATTGGCCAGGGTCATAGGAACCTTACGACGATAACAAGGGACAAAGGTCACTTGCTATCTTAAATCGTATTCAAGGTCCGATTGTAAAATACTTCCCCTGTGACACTTCATATATGAAATTTTACTTCTATAAGTTTTGCATACTTCTTATGATTGTTGCCGATAATTGTGCATATTATATTGCATAAAAAGAAACGTTAATTAGCTTAATACATCACTATTAATATTTAAAAGTAGATTTATGTTGTAATTATACCATTCAATCGATTTTTTCGATCATTAAGGTCGCTCATTCCGGTCATCCATAAACCAAAGGTCATTAGTTCCATGATGTTGAGGTCACCTCATTTTATACATTGTATTCATTATGTAATTCATTTAAATTTTCTTAACTGATGCAGATGTTTTGCAGACGTTTCGTCAAAAGAAAAACTAAACTATACAAAACGTAGCGATGAAATGACTTCGTAAAATAACATCGGGATGACAAGAAAGTAAATAGAGAAATGATACTCTTACTACAAACTATTAATACTATACTATATTGATTATTAAAACCTAAAGATATTGAAAGCAATCTTTAATATCTATATACATAAAAAAATAAAAGTGTCTGTTTGTAATTCCAAATAAGCAGCTTTTCACTAAACGCCTATGAAAGTATATATGGTATTTAACAAAAACATTAAAAATGTTTGTCTGTCTTTAAGTTTGTCCTAGGTAATCTCTGAAATGGCTGGACCAATTATAACAGGACTTTCACTAGCGGATAGCTGATGTTATAAGGAGTAACTTAGAGTACTTTTATTTTAACATATTCCGTGCGGGCGAAGTCGTGGGCACAGCTAGTACTGCTATAAATTGAAAGTTTAAGTCCAATTTTATGTTTATAGTCGTCTATCGTTAAATTTATCTTCTGAAATTAAAACCAGACCATTTCACCAACGTTATTGAATTCACATCGCCATTCTGTCTGATAATTGAAAGAAAAGTAAGGAAACCGTAAGACATTCACTAAATTTATAATTCGCTATTTGACCGTCGTTGTTGCCTCTTCGTATTTATATTTCCTTTCAACAGTATTGCTTATAATAACTTAAATAGAAAATATTATTGTAATATAGCACATTATTGAGCGAAGCGAACGAAGTGAGCGGAGCGTTTTACTGGAGACTTTTTGCATTCTTTGTCACGAATTGGCTCAAAAACTACTTGACGGAAAATTATGAAACTTTGCATACAAAAAGACACACATTAGGTGATGGTTTTAAAAAAAAAGTTTTGAAAAATATAATTTTTTTTTTTTTTCTAATATCATGTCAAAAAACTGATATACCATTGAAGTCAATGGGAAACGATGAGTGAATACACTGGGCTCGCTTCGCTCAATATGCAAACGGCACCGAAGATTTCGCGAGCACAGCGAGTCGAAATTGAGGGTTTGTTGGCGCCCCTAGTATTTAATATAGAACAAGTATTGAACACTGCATAAAATTTTAATATTATTAAAATTATTTCAAAGACAAAAGACTGAGGGAAAAGTAAGAACAAAACAAAAAGATAACATCGATAGAAAGATACGATAATGAAACAATAAGAGAAGAAACTTTGCACTTATCTTTCAATAATCGTAGAAGGCATTTGAAGCTGCAATATAACTTTCAGTAAAGCTCGTAGCTCTGAAAACTGAAAGCCAGTAGGTGTTGGACCGCGGTGAGGTTCACACGTGTCACTGCGAAAGCCTTCACAAGTTCGTTTTTAAGTTATTGGTAAGTATTTGTTTTGATTGTTACACGATTTATGAGTTCAGGATTGTATTTGAATTAAATTGAACAAAATCAGATCCCTATTTTTATTCCTTATTATTTCTGATCTTGCTTTGTAAATTAATTTTATTTGTCAATATAAAACTTATTTTCGGAGTTTTTGTTACTTAATAATCTGTATTCGTTAATTAATTAGTTAATCACAATCAGTGTTTTATAAAGCACGTGGAATAAATTGGACGATGTTATACTACATTTTTCCTTAATAAATATTTTTGGTTCATTCATTGATCATCGTTTATTCGTTTATGTACGTACATACTTTAAAAACATATTATATTGATTTTGTCATTTATTGATACTGGTATGTATTATAACCATGAGACGTTGAATGTACCCGACACGTGATCCTCTATACCTCATTATTTGCATACACTTCATATATAATGAAATCGCTGTCATTAAAATTATTACGCCCCATAGACATAATTATATGCTGATTGTTTAATATGCATTTAATTATATCTATTACTATATGACATTGAATAAAGAATTAAAGGTGTATTTATAATCACGAATATAAAAATTGACTCTAAATAGTTTATTGATCAAATGAATGTGAGCGAGTCTCGTTAGCATTCAGTGTATTTGATACCTCAATATATCAAGTGATTGCCATAAATTTCATGTCATTGTGACATTCTGGAAAAATCCAAGGGTGACGTCAGCTAAAGCCAATAATAACTGATTGAGGCTTCAGAAAGACGATATAAAGATTTTTCTTTTAGTTGTTGATTAATGAATGAAAGTTTTTTCTGTTTTTGTTTTTGAAGTATGTAGTAACTTTTTGTTTTGTTATTTTTTGATAGAGGCTGTCAACAGTTATTATAGGATCTAATGTTCTAGATAGAATTACAAAGAACTCTAAACTAGGAGAGATATTTTTATATTGCGAGTAGTAAATATAAGTTTAGTTGTTCTTTTCAAATCACTTTTACTTTTGCAAATGCAACTGTCATTTATGCATTTTTTATGAAAAAGACTTGTATTATTGACTTTTTCACTATTTATAACTATTGATTAACTAGCTCTGCTCACGACTTCGGCCGCGCGGAATATTTTTTTTTTTTAATAAAAGAAGCCTAAGTTACCCTTTATCACATTCGTTATCTGCCAGTGAATGTCATTTTATTTGATTAGTCGGAATAAATAGACAGACAGATATATATTTAAGAACGCCATATGCTTTCATATACATTAACTGAAAAACTGTAAATTTGAAATTATAAACAGATACTTCAACATTATTTATATATATAGATCCTATGAAGATGTAGATGATGTGTAGATAAAACTTTAAATTTTCTATAATTATTATTAAACAAAATATTACAACAAAGACACACTGGGAGTTTGCATTGAGGCATATTATTATGATAGTTGAAGACATTTACTGGAGGATGACGGCCATTGTTACACAATTGAGTCCTCTTAAGTCATTTCAATAATAACTTAGTTAAAGTTGTATTTCTTTATCAAATAATTCTCCTATTATCATAAAATACCTATTAAGAAGCGGGTGACTTCTTTGCTATTTTACATGTAGTTTATTGATCAGTTTGATTTTAATATCATTTTTACAAAATATCGTGTTTAATCTATTTTTATTCATCAATGAATTTTAATTGAACAAAGATTTTTCTTGCTCTTATAGAAGTTTTGTTCGAAGTCTACGAAAGCTCCTCCTTAGCTTTTGTTGTTTTCTGAGAGCCACTTATTTCTTTAAAACTTAAGATATTTTAGGAATTTTCTTTAGAAATGAAAACGCTAAGTGATTTTGATTTCAAGATAACATTTTAAAAGAACAAGTTTCTAGTTTATTTTTTTAAAAATATTGTGAACCTAACAATAGTTACCTTTCTTTCTTCCTAAAAAACTGTTTTTTCGTCTGGGACTATTTTTGAAAATTTTTAACCGATTTTGTGTTTACGTCAGACCAATAGGTTGACAGAAAATATTACGCAACATATATATATATAGCAAGTTAAGGAAAATAATATCCATTTCTAACTAACATTTAAAACATTAAAACTTTACCTCTATACCAATTTACCCCTAAATTAGGTCATGAAACAGGTCTCTTATCGATCGACGTCAGATTTAGAAGTCAGAAAAACATTTTGTATTTCAAATATTCATATTATATATATAAATACTATAACAATATGTTTGGTGGTCCTTAAACTACTGTTTTAAGTAACTAAACTTAATATTCGTTCAGTAATGTTTTCTAGTAACCTAAAGTTTAGAAACTTCTGAACAACTTTGATAACTTTACTATAACTTTCTAGTCTATTCATAATGAAATGGTATACTGTTTATGTTTTAAATCCTTTGTTTAATAATTAAATATATTAAAGAGCAACTGTTGAGTTTCTGACTCCTCTCAGCAGAGCACTCCGATAGTAGCTTACTCTGACTACACTACAATTAATGAAATAATTAACGAATCAAAAGTGCGTTTAAATGCTATAAATAAATATATTCTGAATTTTAATAATATATTAATATTATGGATATTAACAAAATAAAGGAAAACGTTTATTAAAACAAAATAATATTTAACCGCAAAATCAAAATAATAAAATCACCTCCGTTATTAAATCTAATTATTGTGCGAGGGATTGTTGTTTATTCTGGGACTCGGATAACAGGTCCTTATTTGGTACCATTTGGTGGTTCAATGTTCAACAAAGCCTATATACTTTCCTTTAAAGACCGAAGTTGGTAGTAAGTTGAAAAGTTTATTTTTACGATGGAAAAAATATTGTCCTTTTTGGAGACGGGAGTATTAAAACTTATAAAATACAACTTTTACTATAAGATAGAATTGAAAATCTTCAATCTACTTTTTATTATTATTTAAAATGTAACACTTTATTAAAATTTTTTTGTGGATTAAGGAACCGACAACAATATGTACACTTCTGAGTATAAAGTTGGGTCAAATTTTTTTAATTATTTAACACTAAACCTACGAAGTACCGGTCAAATTGACCGTTCTTAAACTTTTGTAAAACTTACACATTTTTAAACGTTATAGTATCGTTATCAAACTACATGATAATTCTTAGAATATGCATATAATATTTTTAACACTCTTTACTTTTAGTTATTTCCATTATTAACTGCGTTATATAATAAAATAACTTTTAATTACCGATCAATTTGACGGCGTGTGGTAGGAACAGGTACACAAGAATTGTCGGTAGGTTTAGTGTTAAATATTTTATTTGAATTGTATTATTGATATAATAGACTAGCTGCAACCGTGACTTCATTCGCCTCGACGTTTTTGAAATAAATGTATATATATATATATATATATATATATATATATATTCCTTATATATCCTTATAAGTCACACATTATGATATAAACTATTAGCCAGTAAAAGTCCTTTTAAAAACGGTCAAACCATTTCAGATATAAACCGGACCAGACAGACAGAAAAAAAATGTTTTTTTTTATGCAAGGTTTTAATATACTATCATATGCATATTGCATAACTATTATTACAAACAGATACTTTAATTTTATTTATATGTATAGTCATCAACATTTGTATAGTCAGAACATAATATAACACGCGAACACTACACTGACATTGTTACACTGGAAGGTCGAGCTGGTGACTATTTATTATGTAATCTTTATATTTAATTCGTATATAAAAAATATAATTAATTTTATCATTCAACATTAAAAATATCTTTATTCGAGAAGGCAATTACAACATTTATATAATTGTTAATAAAACTAAGAAAAATAAGGTCTAAATTTGTGGATATTAATTTTAAAGTGCTTAATATGAGGATGGAAATCATTTGCGCACACGAAATATATTTAATAAGTAATTGTTACAAAAGAACAGACATTATGCAGTTAAGAGATAAGCAGGTCGTGATCTTTGATAAACTAATTCTGGGTTCTTTGAATGTCACAAGTTATGAAAAATACCATTTATACATTTATTTTTGTATATTTTTTTATTATCATTACATTATTTAATTGAAGAAACCAATAATTATGATGTTTATTGAAAGTATAACTGAAATATATACATATAAAAAAAAAATTGAAATGTTTGATTGTAATACCAAATTAACAGCTTTTTACTAAATGCATATGAAAATATTTATATATATTTTTTTTCTGTCTGTCTATTTGTTCCTAATCTCTGAAACGGCTGGACCGATTTTCACAAGGCTTTCACTGGCGGATAGCTGATGTTATAAGTAACTTAGGCTACTTAAAAAAACATATTCATAACGAACGAAGTCATGGACTCAGCTAGTAAATAAATGTTAATTAATTATTAATTTAATCATAAATTAATAAAATGTTACGTTTTCTATTATTGAAAGATTTCATAATCTCTATTTACGAGTATGTATAAATATATTGGTTTTGTTGTTTTGTTAATGTAAAAAAAACATTACATTTTTTCTACATTTTGTAATTTTTTTTGTCTTTACACTGAATCGAATTTCAATTTTTTTTAATTTTTTACTTTGTATAAATCATTCAATAAATCAATAACTGTTTGAGCCATTTTGGTTAAAATTATTATATATAAAATGTGGCGCAAATATTAGATCCTATAAAATGTCGGTAAAACCTATAACGTATATTGTATGTATGTATGTATTGTTATACGAGGGCCAAACTGAAAGTTTTTAGAACTGGCCACTTAAAAGCATTATATTAAAAAAAATAGTTTAAATTTTTTGAAAATAGAACTCTTTACCAATATTATTGAGTGTACATTTCATTCATTTGTCATTTGTTTTACGATTTGGCGGCAAATTGAAAATTGTCTGTGCACGTCAGAATGAATTTAAGCCGAGAAAATTTTCGTGCAATGATTTTTTATGACTTTCGATGTCATTTAAGTCAACAAGAAAGTTATGATAGACTTCGATTGGCTTTTCACGATGAAGCCCCATCTCGTGCCACAATTTACAACTGGTTTAATGAATTCAAACGTGGTCGAACTAATCTCACCGATGATTTGCGTGAGGGACGGCCTTCTACAGCGACGACTGAAGATAACATCAGTGTTGTGCGGCGTATGATAGAGACTGACAAAAGAGTGACCTATCAGCAGATTCAGACAAGTCTAGGCATAGGTATGAGTCAAGTGCACAAAATCCTCCATGAACATTTAGCTTTAAGGAAGCTTTGTGCCCGCTGGATACCGCATAATTTGACCGAGGCTCAAAAACTCCGCCGTGTTGATTGGTGCCGAGAAATGATCCAAAAATTTAACGGAGGTAACTCAAATGCTGTGTTCGACATACTAACGGGTGACGAAAGCTGGATTTACTGTTATGATCCGGAAACCAAAAGACAGTCTGCTCAGTGGGTGTTTCCTTCCGAAGAGTTGCCAACTAAAGTGAAGAGAGGTCGAAGTGTTGGAAAAAAGATGGTGGCCTCGTTCTTCGGAAAGACAGGTCATTACGCGACAGTAGTCTTAGAAGATCAGAAAACGGTTAATGCAGAGTGGTATACTAACAATTGTTTGCCACTTGTCTTGGAAAAAGTTCGAGAGAAACGACCTCGCAGCAGGATCCTCCTTCATCACGACAATGCCTCGTCGCACACCGCCAGGCAAACGATCGACTATTTGGTGACCTCAGACGTGGAATTACTGGGTCATCCGCCGTATAGCCCCGACCTCACACCCTGCGATTTTTCGCGAAAACTTCGAGGAAAACGTTTTATAGACGCCGAAGAAGCAGTGGCTGCGTTTCAAAACGCCGTCTAAGAGACCCCTAAGGCCGAGTGGGCAAGGTGCTTTTCTCAATGGTTCCATCGAATGCAGCGATGTATTGATGTAAATGGACGCTATTTTGAAAAGTTACAATAAAACTAATAACTTGCTAGAATGCTTAGTTTTTGATTTTCTAAGAACTTTCAGTTTGACCCTCGTAGTATATATAATATTACGGGTGATATGAGAGAGAAAAAGATAAATAAACCGATAAAGTCGTGGGCAAAAATGTAAATTACTAACCAATAAACGCGTGTAAAGCCAGGGTAAACGCTAGATATGGATCTAACAAAATAAAATGGATACCAATTATCAATAATATGCTTAATTGATTAAGCACCCGTGCGATAAATTGTCGTGAATTATCATTATTATATTCGAGAGTTTTCCTCAAGTGTCCCTGCGCAGGCGCATGAATGCGCGAAGGTCATGGGCATTATGTGATCCAAACACCATGTTTAACTTGTACAGACACGACACAGTGTGAGCTAAATGTACTCTTTACAATTACATAGATCAAACTGCGAGATAAATAGAACAGGAATATCTTTATCATTTCTAAGAATATAATAGTCATTTAAATTGAGTTAATATTTTGATGTTTCTTCATCTTTGTTACCTTATAATCCTAAAGATTTTGTTTATAAATGTAATATATATATATATATATAAATGAAATTGAAGCGTCTGTTTGTAATTTTAAATTTACACCATTTCAATTACTTATGAAAGTATATACGGTAATAACATAAAGAAAACTTTTTTTTCTGTAGGTCTATTCAGTCTGGCTAATCTGAACAGCTGAACCGATTTTAACAAGACCTTCATTGGCGGATAGCTGATGTTATAAGGATTAACTTAGGCTATTTTTATTTTAAAAAAATAATCAAATAAAGGAAAAACTAGTCGTTTAATAATTGTATTATATAATGTAGAGAGAACTATTTTTGAAATGTTAAAATTATTTAAAATAGAATACGCAATGTATTACAACATCTAACATGCACCTGCCGTGTTGAAAACTAATTTAATTAGCTTCAAGAACTTCACTTCACTAGTAATATATTACTGCACAGACAGATTTACGAAGCGCGGTTGCTTGTATACTGTATTGGGTTACTTCAGAGGTTTTTGTAAAATCGTGAGCAGAGTATGGTGTATGAAACAGTATAGTGATGGTAATAAAAAAAATCGTGAACCTTTATTTATTACAAGCTAGAAGCGTTTAAGATTTTGTATATAAAGGTAGCTCCAGCTCTTGCGTCAGGACAATTGTTATTGCTCAACATCTATACAAGTATCAATTTCCTCAAAAACTATTACAATATTGAGAAATCCATCACGTCGTTTGTCACGCTTGATGTGTACAGTGTATACAAGAAAACACTTTCCTAACCCGTCATGGTACACGATCGAAGGGACAGCACTCGCGGAGCGTGACGAGACGGTATGTAATATAACTAATACTTGTTTGTAATTTAAGAAATTACTACATATTCAAACAAGATCATTATATAGGTAAAAAGATTATTAACTTTATTAAGTTTTTGTCTTCATAGTTCGTTCGTTGTAAGTTTTAAAACAAAAACTACCACCGCGTATAATTAATGACATTATAATATTAAAGTTTTTGCATAAATGAGTCTAAGTTTTTGTGTTAACTTAATAACCTGTCTAATAAGTAACCTTTCACGTCTGATAAAGTATGTTTTGATACAAGGGGTCAATGACCTCTGCCTGACCATATGTTGTAGTCAAGAACTAAGATTTGAATTCGATAGAATTTCATCCAATGATTCTCATAATTATATACCAGTTAATAAATAATTTAAATTCAATTCACTATATATTATACTACTTCCTCCCACTACTTCACAACACTATGTTGGAGTTGTGTGCGTTTGTTTATAAAAAGACATTCTCGTTATTAAGACCCGGTTGTTTAAAATTTTAGAACAGGTAGAGGTCATTGGAACTGTTTTTTGTTATTTTAGTTATGCATGATTATAATTCAATATTATTATCAAAACAAACTAAGCACTTAATGCCCAAAATCCCAGTAAACTATAAACTATTTAATATAATAGAGTAATATTGAACATAGAGAGATATTTTATTGATTTCCTTGTATCACATATGGTAGCACCCGAACTGGGCACAACGCAAAGCTCTGTCACTTGCAGGTACTTTACAAATATAATAACAGAGTGTGGTAGTGTTCGTGACACTCAACTGAATCATTGTTTGAGGGAATCGTTAGTCGGGAAACTTTGTAACTTTTATACCACTGAAAACCAAAGCAAATTCCCAAATATTGTCCACAAGAAAGAAAATATAATAATATTTAAATTCACTATAACAAAGTAAATGTTGATCTATGTTACTTGAGGTTAACAAAATTAATTTTATAGCTTGTTAAAAAGAGTAGTTGACCAACTTAACATATATACCAATCCTCAGTTTGGATTATTTGGTATAACAAATATTTTCGAATTCCCTTCAGTATTTTTATATTGAGGTTGCACTCTATTTATTATTTATATCGAATTAAGTTCAAATTAAGCCTCTTTGAAGCTTCAAGTGACTCGACATGACTTATTGAAGTATTGTTATAAGTTCTAAGATACTTATTGTACTTAGGAAATAATAAAACATATTAAGATAACTTTCTTTTCAACTTCAATTTCGAATTAAATTTTTTATTCGCCTAAAAACGGTACTTATTTGTCAGAGTATACTGAGGATAAAAAGTTGTCTTAGAAACACACACACACGCACACGCACACGCACACGCACACGCACACGCACACGCACACGCACACGCACACGCACACGCACACGCACACGCACACGCACACGCACACGCACACGCACACGCACACGCACACGCACACGCACACGCACACGCACACGCACACGCACACGCACACGCACACGCACACGCACACGCACACGCACACGCACACGCACACGCACACGCACACGCACACGCACACGCACACGCACACGCACACGCACACGCACACGCACACGCACACGCACACGCACACGCACACGCACACGCACACGCACACGCACACGCACACGCACACGCACACGCACACGCACACGCACACGCACACGCACACGCACACGCACACGCACACGCACACGCACACGCACACGCACACGCACACGCACACGCACACGCACACGCACACGCACACGCACACGCACACGCACACGCACAAGCACACGCACACGCACACGCACACGCACACGCACACGCACATTCAAGTGTTTAGTTCATATATGATTGATATATGCTGAGAATAACAATTTTCCCCAAAATATATTATTACAATTTAAAGACCATACAAAGTAACATAATAAGATTTTATGTAGTGTTGTTTACCCGGTGTCAATGACTTTATAATGGTCCTAATTCTCAGACCACTACAATTAGTTGAAATGTACCTAACTTATATTTTTTGTTTTCATCTTTTATTCCATCATTTATCAAGTCAACATGAAAAAATATAGGGTCCAAATATTAATAAATATACCAGTCATTCATTATATTATATATAATCATGTGTCTGTATAAGTTGACTAGTGATAATAAAACTTAATTACGCTTTAATTACAATTAAATTAAATTCTTTAGTTTCATATAATTACACTTACAATGTTACGAATTTCATATAAAACAAAGATACCGTATTTCTTATATAAAATACTATTTTTATAAAACCTTGTCTCCGTTTGACGAACCGACGAGATCACTGAAGCTAATAAATAGTATATTTATAAACGTATAAATTATCGTAAAATGATATAATTATATACATTAAGTACTTAGTCGTAAAAAATTGTATAACAATGAATAACAATGAAGTTGTAAAACAATAGTTTTAAACACAAACAGAATCGCAATAATATTATTGTACAAAATTATAGTCAATAATCAATTACGGTAACACAACAATGTAACAGAGTTATTTATAAATCAACAGCTAAATAAGATTTACAATTATATAAGTGACCTTCGAAAACACAGTATCTATGATACTGGAGGAAGGTCACGTTACAAGCATGAGGACCCCCGGAGGACATGTATGAAGAGGTCGATGCGAAAGAGGTATGCAGGGACCGTAGCGTTTAGCGCTCCCTTGTCTCTGGCTACCGCAAGGGATATGGTGTGAAGATAAATAAATAAATAATAATTATATAATATTATATCAAAATATTTCGATCTTAATCACAAATAATTTTATTTTGATGAAGTCATTCTAATGACATCAGTCGATTGTTACGTCCCCTGGTGCGAATATTAATAAGTATTCATTGAAGATAATTTAATGCGTAATTATCAATTGCATTAATATCAATTATAATTAGTTTGAATATTTAGAGGTGCATAGTCTTTTTTTATTTTAATTTGCTTCAAATTCAAGACATTCAAAATGTATTACATTTTAGAGGATTCAATTTAGATAGATACAACTTGTAATTGTGTCAAATATCATATGTTTATTATTACGGTTCTTTCTTTTATATTTTTGACATTAGACTTATTCTTGTTTTCATTGAGACTGTAGGAATCGATCGCGTTGATCTTAGTCCTGAGATAGCCTTGATTTTTGCCACTAAAGTGTTATCTGTTACTAATCCACGTAGATTTTTATATAAAATGTATATTATTAGCTTTATCTTTACCCTCCCTTTTCTAATTCTTTTCCTCCCCCTCTATTTCTTGAAATGCAATTGCATCTTGATTTGTAAATGAATGGTGGACCGTCTGTTCGTTTGTTGATATATATATTTTATGTATGGTGTATCATCATTCGTCTAAGGTAAATGTTGGTTATCGACTCGGACCGTGACCGACTTACAGACGATTCCAAATAAAACAATTAATCTTATATTTGCTTCATTAAATAGCCGACCTTAAAATGACACATAAGGATAATTAACGACTATTTTCAGTACGTAGTTATGATTGAGGTTGTCGTCTGATAATATTATTTACATATACATTTATATATAAATTTATATTTAATAAATAATTTTTACTTCGTTCTGTATACTTTCCAAGCTATTTAACTTTTTCGATAAAAAACCTCTGTTTATTTTCTCGTTATCTTGTTTATCTTCATCCTGTTTGGACATGTTCTTTCAATGATGTCATCATCAGTTTTTGTGAGACTTTACGTTTATCCTTGATCCTTCCCTCTCTGATAATTGTAATGTTATAAATGCTTTCTATATGGTTTGGTTTGGTTTGGTATGGTTTGGTTGGTATATGGTTGGTATATTCTACCAAAATGCTCTGATTCAGTTATTGTTATGTATGTTACTAATCTATACTATAGTGGTCTTCACCGAACTAAACTTTTTATCTTTTTAAGTTATAAAAACTTTATATAAAATAATTTTAGCTACTTAAATCATACTTAATTCTTTCCATTTATGGGGTTAAAAACCTTAAAACCTTCATACGTTGGATGCTATTAACTTCGAAGTATATATTATGGATGTCTGCGGGCGAAAGCGCTGCAAGGCGGTATTTCCTAGTAGCTGGTGTTAATTACGACCACCGCGCACTGTTTTATATTATATTATATTATATATATATATATTTATAATAAATTCATTCCATTCAATTCCATATGTTCTTTATTAAAACTTTCAATTCTGTTTAATAATTTTATTTGGTATTTTCTTACTTTTTTCTTTTATTAAAGTGCACTTTGCTACAGTTTTGGATCAGTAATATAATTTTGGTGTAAAATTATATGGATGAAATAAAATTTGGCGTCCAATGAGAGATAACCGGTTTGTTATAACCGGATTATAGCAGCACCAAATAGTTAATATCATTTGGCTTTTATAAACATATTATTACAAAGGTTTAAATCTGTATGTTTGTCTTCTAAAGCATTGGATATGCGTTAAACATTATTGAGCGAAGAGAACAAAGTGAGCGGAGCGTTTTACTGGAGAGTTTTTACATTCTTTGTCACGAATTGGCTCGAAAACTACTTGACGCAAAATTATGAAACTTTGCAATCAAAAAGACACACATTAGACGATGGTATAAAAAAAATTTGGAAAATGTCCTCAAAAAAATACTTTTTTTTAATATCATGTCAAAAAACTGATATCCCATTGAAGTCAATGGGAAACGATGAGTCAATACACTGGGCTTGCTTCGCGCAATATGCAAACGGCACCCGAGATTTCGTGAGCGCAGCGAGTCGCAATTGAGGGTTTGTCGCAGTTGAGGGGAGTAAACACAGTATAGGCATAATAAAATGAAATCCAGTTATTACTCTGACTGAGATGCATCGGATGATTTAAATTGCTTATGTTGTTAAACGTGCGTCATAGAGGGTTAGGGAGAGGAAAAAAGAGGGGAGATGAGAGATTGAGATGACACAATCATATAATACCATCAAGCTAGGCATTATTAGTTTATAGTATTTTGATATCAACATAAAAAAAAAACCTAAAAATCCCATGATTATTATTATAAGTTTAAAGCATATATTGAAGTTCTATTCTATTTTGTATGCAGGGCATGTCCGTTTGTAGTTTGTATGCGTCATACAATTCCGTCCTAAGAAACTATAAATGTTCAATATAACTTCATTTAGCATTTCTTGATCGAAAACTAAAATATATATTAATATGTTGCACAGACATCAATATTATATATAGTTAAAGTTATAATTATCTATTATATTTATATAACATTATGCTCTATTCTCAATTTATATTATTAAATATGTTGTTTTAATATATATAAATTACGTGTCACGTTTGTCCGCGATGGACTCCTTAACTAAACCGATTTTTATAAAATTTTCACACCACGTCCAGTAAGATCAGACGTAAAAGAAAGGATAGTTTTCATCTCAATTCATAGTCGTTATATTATTTTATTGCAAATAATTCGTTTATTATTAAAATGTCAGATGTTATTGCCGTTACCCCTTAAATAGTTTACTACAATGTAATATAACAAAACCATAGTCACAGCAACGCGTGGCCGGGTCTGCTAGTATTTTAGTGGAGATTACATTGTTTTATTTTTATCGTTTAAATAAAACTTTAAAATGGTAAATACTATTAAATATACAAACACAATGGTTTTGTATGTTATTATGTCCAAAATGTTAAGATCATTTTGTATTTGGTTATTTAACTTAAATATTAACTAATAATTTACTAATATTATCATGAAATAGAAATATAGCAAGCGCTCTTTAAAATATCAAAGCAATTCATTAAATATATATTCAAAATTATAGGAAATATGGCTAATACTTTCCTATCCAGGTTTTCTCGACAGTTGTGATAAAATCTTCCAAATTGTAAGTTAATCGGCGGAGTCAAGGACATAAATCATATTTTATGAAATTTTATATAACCTAAATGTCGGCATAAAATCTTTTATTATTCGAAATATATAACAAATCGATTAGTCTATGATTAAATATACCGGGTCCAGTACCCGGTATATTATTGTACCCGGTATACCATTAAAAAAGTATTCCTTGAAACTTTTTATGACGTAGTTATAAAATTATACCAATCTAAACTCGCTCCGCTTTTATTAGAGGAACTGATTATAGAGAGAATAACGAATGTTAGAACTAAAATAATGTATTAAAATATTTAATATATATTTATTCAACAAAATTAAAGTTAAAACTGAAATTTATATATCAAAGTAATTATAAGGAAATTGTTGTTTAAAGGAGAGACAATATTGATAATAAATTAATTAAAATATCAATTTCAAATTAAAAATATCTTTGTTCAAGTAGGTATTTGCACGTACTTTTGAATCGTCAATTATTATATTAAAAAGGTCAGTGTAGTCAGTCCTTGTGTGCTACCAGTCCGGAATACTGGCCTGCTGAGGAGAGTCAGAAACTCATCTATAGTTTTATTTGATACATTTAATTCTAGATTCAAAAATAAAATTAAAGGTCCAAAATATCTTATCATGAATAATAAATAAATCTCATTGGTATCTCTTTTTTATTCATGTTCGTTATTGCAGAACTTTAAACAAAATACAAATAAAAAGTTACTAAAAATGGTACATTTTATTACGTAAATAGAAAAGTATTATCGTCTGACGAGTAAGAGCAATTGATTTTATGGTTAGTACTAAGTTAAATATACATCTGTAGTAAAACCTATCTGATTTGCTTAACAATTGTCATGGACATTTCAATATACCATGACGCGCGTATGACGCAGAGTTTATACACAAGACATTCACGTGCTGAAAAACAATACGAATACATCCTACTAATATCCATATCACAATTATTAACACTAAACCTACCGAGGACCGGTCAAATTGACCGTTCTTAAATTTTTGTAAAACTTACACATTTTTAATTGTTATAATATCGTTATCAAACTACATGACAATATAATGAATATGCATATAATATTTTCTACACTCTTTACTTTTAGTTATTTCCATTATTACCTGCGTTATATAATAAAATAACTTAATTACCGGTCAATTTGACGACGTGCGGTAGGAACAGGTATACAAGAATTGTCGGTAGGTTTAGTATTAATCAAGAATTTAAATGAGGAATAATCTATCAAAAAATATGTTTGTGACTGAATTCGCACACGGCAAACTAAAATTCTGAAGTGAGAGAATGAGATGGATATAGAGTATTATTAGTATTAGGATACTTGTAAGGTTTATTATTTGCCAAGCCTAAAAACTATTAATACTTTAATATATTTTTACATTACAAATTATGCTATTCCATGTTTTCACATTGAATAACAATTTTACAAAACTATCGCATTTTTCGTTACAATGAATTTCGAATCGAAGCTTCTACTTTAAAAATTTTATTAGTTTATGTAATATAATGCGTTCGAACGCTCTGCACTATCTATCAAATTAGTATTCAAACAAGACAAGGACAGAGCTACAATTAATAATTATATGTATTATATAATTTGAGGTTTTTAACATCTGAGCACAAGTCTTGTGGCATAATTTAAATTTAATATATTTCTACGCAATTTAACTTAACTTTGCAAATGAAATTGGTATTTAAATTTCTTTTTAACAAATACATCAAGATATTCGTTAAATTATGTAATTAATTTCATTTGATAATAATGTTATTTTAGTTTATTCATGTGTTCGTGTATTCCGAGTTCAATACAATATGTATCACGTCCGACTATAAATATAACCCATATTATCAGAGGAGGAAAATTATTATTTATATACAAACTACGAGTATACAGCCTTTTGTGATAATAGAATATTTAATTGGAACGAATCGGACGTGTTTTTAATTTGATTGTTTAAGTTATTCTGTTTATAAGTTACTATTGAAGATATTTGTTTTTTCCTCAAAAATTTTGATTTAGTATATAAACAGACAGTCAAACTAAATATTGTTTAAAGCTGTGTATATATATACATTTTAATTAAGCTACAATGTATAAAACAATGCATTATGAATATTTTTGTCAGTATGTTTTTTCTTGTTCTGCTCAATGTTTTAGATTTTGGTTGTAAAAACGTGGATATTTTTGCGAGAACCAGTTAGTGTTGATAAATTATGTGTGTGTGTGTGTGTGTGTGTATGTGTGTGTGTGTGTGTATGTGTGTGTGTGTGTGTATGTATACGGTAGAGCGTTTTAAATACTCACACATATAAAATATTTAAATCTTTAACTGTTTTTATAATTTCGTCGGATTTACATTTACAATTTCGTACCGTCTGATAACAGTTATAATTTTATTTATACGCCATAAATGTGAAGTTTTATTGATTTATTATATCGTGAATCACGTAAAACAAAAACAACAATCTAAAAATGTTAAGTTTTTAAAGTGTTTCATATTCAATACTAAGAAACAGTATACAATTATGACGTTTTCTATTGAAACTTTTAGGTATAAAAATATATAAATAAATATTTCATTCGTATTGACTTATATGAGTCACTTCCACACAAATAAAAAACCACAGCAGACAATCGCGAGAAGGGCAGGTGTACTTCCAGATCCCATTGTTCACAGCTGTACTTTTATTATCCGGTGTATATAGCATTACGAACGAAACATACATATTATTTAGTAAAACAACTTGTTTATTGTGAGGTCAAAGGTGAATTGTCACCAATTTGCGAGATTTCGTATGAGCATTAAACAAGTGCTGGTTTAACATAAAATCTTTTCATTAACTTATTCAACATAAACTTTAAGTGTTAATTACATAAAATATGAATGTGAGTTTTATTATTTGAAAAATAAATATATTTTTGTTAAATGTTATTTTATGTTAACATCAATTGACTCTCTAATTGGGATATTTTAGTTAATTTATATTGAACAACATTTCCTATTATTCTGATTGAAACTTGACACACTGACATGGTCATAACTCATGGACAAACCAATGATAACAATGCATTGGTCTAATTGATATCCTGCTCAGTAAAACTAAGACTGCTGCTACAGTGACACCTTTAAGATAATTCTTTAGAAAATAACTTATCTGTTAATAGCGTGTGACGGTAGACATTAACTCTGATAGAAAACAATGGTTAACTGTCAAGGTAGTTACATGAGTGGTGAGTCGTTGACCTTTATCTGGTTTTATTAACATTGTTAGTCAAAATAAAATTTTAGAGAAAGTTTTATTTTTTTTGCAAAGAAAACTAAAATGTAATTCTAACGCGTTCCCAGACTGAGTATAGGTTACTGCCTTCGGTGGTGTTTCAGATGTATGTCTTGGGTACCGTCAAAAAAATCATTCTTGCGATTCCCCGAATATTGCAAGAGTTGGTTGGCGGCGAAGATCACAGGTCATCAGTAACCCGATGCATTAAAACAGCTGCTTCTAAACAACATCAGACCTATCGATCCTGAGTTAATGCGGTGATTGCTCAAGATAAAATATAAATGTTTTAGTTGAATATGACAATGCATAGTTAGAAGAAATAACTTAAATTAAGTAACTAATTCTATCAAATATATAACAACCATATATCAATATATTTCAACCTGTGTCGACATGTCGCAGACGATATTGTCATTGTGCCCGAGGTGCCCATTGTATATTAATCAAGCGAATATATATCTATATACAAGGATATATGGACGAGATTGGGTTGTACTTCCAAATTGGTAATACATAGTTCTGCGTAGACTACATTGATGAATGAGGAGGGGAGGCTGACACAATTCGTGTCAAATTATCTTTAACATTGAGAGATTTTGATTAATTTCTCTCAAATTTTGGACATTTTAGAAGTTTATATATAGACTACCAGTTATGAACATTTAAATAAGCATGCAATTTAATTACTGCAGTACACTTCTATTTTATATCAGCAGGATATATTATTTTTATATTGTCTTTGTTAAAGCATCTAACATTGCAACTGCGTCGCTCTCTAGAAATACAATAAATGGATAACAAAGCTTGCAATAGCATGTTACTTTTGAGCAATTTATATTTTATATTAAAGAAATTTTGAGTATAATATTTGCAATGTCACAAATATTTTTTAAATATTGAAGATTGTAAAATTGCAATGCAAAATTGTTGGTACATTCCCCATTTCTATAATATGTATTTAACCTAAGTTCTGTGAATACATGAAAACTTTCTTTTATCCAGATTTCTTTGCCTTATTGTCATTGTATTCACATGCCAATTTCACATGCCAATGCCATTGAAATATCAAATTGTTTATGTCAATTGGTTGAGACGCCTACTCGAATTGAGGACGTGGTTAGCCACATGTTTTATTTGTTAGATCTCTTGCTGAATACACATTCCCATCCCTTACTAGGTCAGGATACAACATCGGTACCAAAAAGGCATAAACTCCCACCTCCAACACCGGCATCGATCTTGCGATTCTCTAGAAATTGTAAGAGTTCGTGGGTGGCGGTGGTCATATGTCATCAGTGACTCGTCCTTCGCCCTCCTCTTACAAAAAATAAGGTCATCTTGCTGGGATATTAGTGCCCTGTGTAGTGTAAGGTCCATTCAAAGCAGACAACGTAGCCTAACATCATAAACCCGAAAAAGCCTAACACTATAAGATAGTACATGTAAAAGGAATGCGATTGTTTTGTTTTCCAGCCCCCCATAGTTGATTTGATACAAGGAATAGTGTTTACTATACTGTTATAGCTTACGTGTGTTTGGAGAATACAATATTATACTAAGCTCTGTAGTTCTAATGGATGACAGAGCTCTGATGCGATGCGTTAAACCAGCAGCTACTTCTAAACAACATCGCCTATGAGCTAAAGCATTGATTGTTAATGCTAATAATCAAAATAGAAGCTGTAGTTGGATATACTGATAGCGTATAGTAGTAAGAAATATATATAGAGTTCGTAAAGTTAGAATAACTGGTAGTAACAAACTTCACTTCCAGTCTTAAACCAATACTATCCATATTACTATAGTAATATTGACTCTTTCTATCCAAATACACCTACTAAAGTATAAGTTAATTTCGCTCATTCTGTATTAAGAAATTAATAAAGTATGATTAAATAAGTAACCGTTATTTAATTAAAATCACGTTAAGTAATTACTTGTCGATATATACGATTATTTAAGGATTAAGTTATCTTATAATATCAGATTACGATAATCACTAACCCACATTTTCAGGAAATACCCAAAATCCAATTAGATAGTGCTGATATTTGGAGATAATAAAAGTTTTATAATATATCAACTAATTCGGCATAAAATGTATATAATTAGTCAATATTTTTGTAAGACAAAGTCCTCTTAAAAAACTATAGTTATTATAAAACAGAAGCATTTCTTTCGACACAACATAATACTGACAATATAGGAAAGTTCTCACAACAAACAGACGTCACTGTAATTATATAAATATATATATATAAGTAATCGTAATAGATGCCTCTATTAACGCCTTATTAACCACGATTCAACCTTCCTTGACAATCGATCTAAACTGTGGTTTTTAATAAAAATATTATATTTCATTAATATTGTCAGGAAATACTACGTAAAGGATGATACGCAGTATTTCCTGACAATCCTTTACATTTGAAGATTATTATACCATTTGTTCTCGGTCTAATTTAATTTAATTTCTTTTAATCAGTTTTAAGGAAAAATAAAACATTCATATCTTATCTATTTCTCAAACAAGTATTTAAAATACAAACACGAGATGGTATCATGATGGTTCAAAGGTCATTCTATTTTTATTGTTTACGTAAAATTTATTTATCATATTTGTTTGTATTAAAACATAATTCATTAAGATTCATTCAAGTTATTGTTAATATAGGCTTTGTTATAAATATTATTTTCTATTAATACTAGTTGTGATTGAATTATTTTATAAGTGGAACTGTCAAATTGTAATACCTGGAATAAGTCACGTAGTGTTCCGCTAATATATATTTATACTGTATTAAGAACACTCATGTGTCCTGTGGTTAATATTATACAATTAATATGTCATAATTCATACCTTAATTATACTCAAAATTTAGTTAATATGATTGAAGTTTAAATATATGGGTGTATGTAGAATCTCAGATACATAACTTCTATCTAATCTTTCTAACTATTTTTGAATTAAAAAAAAAATTTGTAACTATTTCTCTTCATTTGGTAGATATTTTGATTGCACTTCATACAATAATTAAAGGCAAAGCCTGATTCATCTCCCTTCCCTTCTATTTTTCAATAAAAATATAATATACCATTAAGGTAAAAAAGAAAGAAAAAATATATATAAAATCGGAGATAAACATCTCGACACAACCTCATACTGAATATAAATAGCAATTTATTATATACATCATTCTGTACATGGAATATACTTTATTCCCGGTTTTACTTCCCTGGTAAGTGAAGTTGTCACTTCCATAATAAAGTTAATACATATGATGTCATTTATAGCATTGTCCTGAAGCGAAATATTTGAATTCACAATAAGAATAGTTGTTTAAAATACATGTTTATAATAATATTATTATTGTTTCCTTACGTAAACTAAATGAGCAAAATCAACAAGTACACTTTGCTGTTACATCTGTTTGTGTAATATGCAAGTTCTTTATGCAAGATACCAACTAATGTTTATGCAAAACGCGACCCACAATACTAAATAATGCTGTCATAACTCAAACGTGATAGTTCTTAGGAAAACTAATTAGATGTGTATAATGATCCTAATTAGTTTAATAAACTGAATCATATATTAACACGAATTATTTAATTTAAAAAATAAATACATTTTGCTCTATGATGTTTATACATATAATATATAATCTGTATTAAATATTTTTTTAAATAAAAGCTTGGCTTCAAAGAAAGTATAAAATTTTTATTTTGTTTATCACGAGAAAAAGAGCCGAAATTTGACGAAATTTGAAACTGATTGTCAACTTCAACATATAGGAAATTTTTTAAAAACATCAGTGCCGGCTTAGATTAAGTCAGACAACCGCTATTTCTTAATAGTATTCATACTATTAATAATAATAGTATGCAGTGCTTCTTATTTCATGAAATCCTAACATTCAACTACAATTTTAAAAAGAGTTTTGGTATATTTATTGAATTTTCAAAATCTCCCCGTATGAAATGAAAGCTCCCTAACCAGGCTGCCGGCACGGAGGAGGGTTAGAAAAAATATATGTTTTTTTATCCTCTCTATACACATCTTATGATATAAATTGTTATATTAACTACGCTTACTGCCAGAGTAGACTATTATGACTATAAAAAACTTAACCATATGTTTATAAAATATGAAATAAATTAATAAAAATGTATAATACAAAAATTTGTTTATTAAGAAATTGAATCAGTTCAAATTTTTGTCTATGCATGCATATTATATATATTATTTATATAAATTTAATTGAAACTAATTATTTTTCATATTTTTTTAATAGTACATACCTACGTGGTAAATAATATTATTATTCAAATATTTTATAATATTTACTAATATTATAAGTAGATATTAAATTATTTTAATTGTTAATTAGAGACGAATAATCTCATTAAATAGTTTTAATAAACCAATAAAAGTATAATATTTATAAATTATAATTTGTAAGTTAAATTTGGTTTCATAAAAATCCAAGTTAGATATGTGAAACTCAGTACATAGTATTAACAATGTTTTATGTATCTATATAATAAAATATTTTTGGGAATAAATTTCAAGAAAGTAAAATGTACTAAAGATCCTTAAGTCAAAAACTATATAACGTAGACGAAGAAGCTGGCAACACTGTGATATAAAATAAAACCCTGACAATTCGCGAAGAGAGACACAATACTCAACTAGTATAAAAACAAATAAAGATTCTAATTACGTAGACTTTACGCATTAACCGTGAAATTTTTATCTTTATAATTATAATATAAAAATAATTATACTAAATAAAATAAACACACACATAAAGAAAATACACACAAACAATTTTGTTATTTTATAACACAAATAATGGTATATTATTTTAAATTATATAATAATAGGTACGATAGCGAGTCGATTACGAGTCGCTCTGCGATAAAATTATCAACGAACTATAATATTGTAGTGAAAACATTAAAATATTTATTTTTACATATTTGATATGTAAATGTACAATCAACAGAACAGATTATTCAAATCGGTTTTTAAATACTTGAATCAAGACCGTGAGGCACAGTGTTATGATATATTTTTTTTATAATGTGCTAGCTTTAATTACAATTCTCTTTCACTCAAGAGCGGCTGGAAATATGCTATATACGCTATATTTTCGTGTAAGTCCATATAAAGATGAAGTACATAAGTAAATAAATATATACTTTGTTTTTGTCGCAGGTTGCCGCTGGTGGATTAGGTATCATTAAAGTTAGAATCAAGTGTTCGTCCGCGCCCGGCGGCCGGCGCCACACCGCGCCCGCGAGCCGATGCACGCGCACGCCTGCGCCCGCGCACCATTGACGCGCAAATATATTCACTAATAACTATACAACATTTGTTACAGTGATTCTCAAATAATCTAACTGATAATTGCCTTGTGAACATTCTTATTAACAAGTGTATCAGGCAACATTCCAATCGGTGTCGTTCTTTAATGGACGAAGTGTTTGTTACTACTGTGTGTGTTACTTAGCCCGAGTGACTGGTTTTAGTTTATATTTCTGAGTAAGACATTCATTTGGATTTGAAAGTGTTAAAATCGATTTGGAAACAAAGTAGAAATTTTCATAATGTAAGAGTTGTAAATTAAAGGTAGAGTCTATTTATATAAAAAATGGCTCGTGGAACACTAAGTGAAAATGAGCGCCACTGCTTAGATGCAAGCGCAAAAAGTCAAACGGAACGATTGCAAGAGACGGACAAAACAATTAACGATTACAAATCCAATGGACTGAGAGTTCGCTTCCTAGACGAAGAGGGGAAAACAGAAAGGACGGTGAGTGCAGATGAAGTGGATTGCGCCGTTTCACGAGTTAAAAAAATTCACATTCTTAAAAATAGAAGTTCCAGTGAGACTAGCATACTTCTTAGAAATCCATCGCTCATTAAGAGAAGGCTCAGTTGCGAACGTCGATATAGCGACGGACAGACCGATACCTTAAACAACAACTCTCTTAATGATAATTTAAATGGAAATGGGAGAATTGACAGTGGAGATATTCCTGATAAGACTGAACAAGTAGCCGAAAATACCAAAGACAGCCAGAACTTTAAGAAAAACTGCAACGTCTATAGCGTGAACCAGGCGAAAACACTAACACCGGAGCGAAAAAAGAACAACCACATGACGATACCAAAGTTGATTGCTCATAAGGAGAATATCCAAGGGAAGTCCATACTTCCAGCCGAGGTTTGTTTGGCTGACGGTGCCTCTGGGAAAGACTTTACAACTCGTGCCATAGGGCGGCTGTCTCGTGGTCTTGGACGGCTTCTCCGCCGGACAAATACCGTGCGCATCAGCGAACCTGATCCCATATACAAAGTGGCTTACCTCGGCAACGTGCTCACCGGCTGGGCTAGAGGTGAGTTCTTATTACTTTCTATTCAATATATATTTGAAAAACATTGTAAACACGATCGAGAAATCGTAACTTGCATACGCATGTGACCTCTCAAGCTATCAGGGTCCAAATAACAACTAATTGTTATTATTGTTACAAACTGCGATACAGTACGTGTAAATAGTGTGATTTGTAATGAACGTTTCAACACGAGTGACCTCAGCAAGGTCCCAAGTGTAACACCTGTTACATTCACGTATTCATTTTATCTTTTAACGACAAAGTTTCACCAATATATCACGTTTTAGTACACAAAAGAGATAATAGTTTAGCTTTTTAATAAAATAAATAAACGCATTACTCGGTTAACCGTATTTACTTAGTGATTCAATGCTTAGCGTTATATTAAACACTAGAGTAATATCGCTGTATTTAACAAGGATTACTGATGCAAATACGATAGCGAGAACAAATACGAACTAAGAAATAGGTTGCAGCGTTTAAACAAAATCCACATATGTCTTATCTGCATATTAAACAAAAGAAATACTTGAAGTGGTCTATCCTATTTTGAGTACGTATGTTAATGATCGAAAATTGCTACTTGTAGCTCATATTCCTCGATAGTGTTGTAAATGATCTTGTAATGAAGCTGTATATACTGTGTGTGTAATTTAATGTAATAACTTTATGAGTTATTTTGGTGAAACCTTCGGTAAGTGGAGGGTTTAGTGAGGCCGTGCATGCGTAAGTAGTTCAAGGTTTATTTGTCGGAGCAAAGCTATACCGTTTGCATTGTCTTATAGAATCCTATCGAATATTTGTTGGAAGATTTTATAACGATTTAAAATATGTTTAAACGAATTCTCAGATGTAGTTTATAACTTGACGAAATATTTTCTCCATTTTAATAGTGATAAGGAATTTTAATAAACTCCCGATAAATTGCTTTTAAATTATATAGAGCGAAAAATGTTACACGCACATTCCGACAACTTTCATTTCAGCGAGACGAGGCGCGGCGTTATTACTTGAACCAAACGATTGAGAAACAGAATTATCTTCCTCCGACGTAAAAATATTTATAATAAAACACGGTTTGTTTGTCGACTTACAGAATACATATTATTAAAAGGAAATTATCGATATCTATAATATGCAACACTATTTCAATTTTCCTTTTTAAGTAAATTACATATTGTGGTATAAAAAAGGTTATTGATTGATTGATATTGATGATTGATGATTGATTAACAAATTGTTTGGTCTACTATCAATTAAAAAAGTCAAAATAGCAGTGTAATTATTATCAATTTGATTTGATATGTTGCATAATATTAGTAAATAATAAAATAATTAAAAACTTGTATATAATTACAACCAATTAAAACCTAATGATTGTGGTTTATTACATAATATTGTTATATTTTTTGTATATGTATTAAAATGATTGCGTGAATATTTATATTATGAATATTTTCATGGTTTGTTTTGAACTTATTTTATTTGTTTGTTTGTATGTAGGGTCGTGATATCACTATGGGTCAGGCTGATAGCGACGGGATTTGTCATTTACTGCTCTCGTGTACATAATCATTATATGTATATAAATATATACGCTACTAAAATAAAAAAAACTTTTTTTTTTCTATCTGTTAGTACTAGCTAATCTTTGTAACGGCTGGAACGATTTTAGCAGTTATTTCACTGGATAGCTGGTGTTATGAGGAGTAACTTAGTTTTATTTGAATAAAACATTTGTCGGTGACAGAGCTAGAAAATAATAAATTTGGATTGAAAATATTTTGAGATTTATTTTTAAATATTGATGTCAAAATATTATGATGGTTATATGGTGACTAATTATGTTCTTATCTTGAGTTGTATTCCTTAGGCTAAGATCAAGAACCTGCGTCATGGGTTTGATAATCTTGTTTGATGGAAATATTTGATCAGTATTACTTGATTAGCAAGAAGAGATAATCTCTGTGATGAGAGATCAAAAGAATAGTGAAGAATAAATTTTGTTCATATAATATGATATAAATAATAGAATTAGCGTGTCCATGTTATTATTACATCATATTTCTCTAAATTTCAACTCAAACATGCACCGAATGTAAAAATAAATACAAAATGATGAACTCATACTTAATAATATTCATGTCAATATTATTGAGAACAAAAACAATCAAAATATTTACATAATATGTATAGAACAAATATGTTTACGATTATCAAAAAATAATGATCAAAATTTAATATTTTTACTAAATGATTGATTGCTGGTGCTTGGATTCGAGTGGACTTTTTTGATTTGATTTGATTTGATTCGATTCTAGTGTTGAAGTATTATTATTTTATTACATTTAATCGTGTATTAGATGTGGTATCGCCGACGGCCAAATTCAGGAAGGTTATATACTAATGTATATTTTTGACATGTTAAGATGTTTATTAATTACGCTAGGAAGTGAATATTATAATATCCGGACTGCTTTTTGCCGTGTCATGTAATTTTTTTTAACTATATTAACTAAGTTTTAACCGAGGTTTCGCTTAACAATTCAATTATCCTAATGGTTCTAATTGCAATAATTTTTTGGATAATGGGTTACACTAATTAGTTTAATGACAAAAGAACACATTTTTTTTTAATTTACCATTATCAAATTATAAGATATATTATGCCTGTATCGCAGTAAGTATTGTTAAACACAAAAACCCTCCTTTATTTTAAAGCTTAACCACGTGTGAAGGAGTTAAGTTTTACGTTAGATATATTTCGTTAAACATGTAAATGACTCCACCTGTGCTTGGAACCCAGCACCTGAGCTGCGTACAGCGGAAGTGTACCAAACACTCTGTCTCTTTCCTTTCTATCTATCTCACTCCCACGATTTTTTGTATAACATTCCTAATATCATTGTTCGTCCGATCCCACAGACACGCTTCGCTGCGCATACGCATGTCTACCGAATGTCTAAAGTGAACGCTATTATAACTGTTTTAAGGTTATATTTTGATTAATTGTGATCATGTTAAAATAGTTTGTCAAGGGACAAAATAAATGTAGGCTTTTATTGAAGCGAGATTGGAAATAACGTGACATAACTTTTTAAATTATAAGGTCTTTTTAAAGCAAATTGCGTCATTAAACTATTAGAACTGTAATAAAAGTTACGTTTAAGTAACTATTTGAACGACGTAAAATAAAATAAAAAAGCAGACTGCATCTAAAACAATAAATGTTTATTTAATTATTTTAAATTGTTCACACGTATATTTATTTTAAGTAAATATATAATGAAAAACAAGAACTCGAAGAGGTCGCGAGTTCGAGTCTTGTGCGTGTTAATATTTTTTTTTGTACATTGAAAATTACTTATTACTCAGATAGTTATACATAAATCCCAATCATAAGCCTTGAATAATCTTTACCGAACTTATCTTAATAAGAAAATAAGCGTTATGAAACTGACATACTCGTATTTGTCCTGTCATCTTCAGATAGAAAATTATTTTCGTCGGTTGAAAATAAAGTTATTCGAGTTAGAAATATATGAGTTTATAACTCTGACGTCATATAATAAATGTATACATTATTTTAAATAAAATTATATTATTATCTCCACATCTTAACCAACCAGTCGTAATATTATGACCATCTTGGAAGCGCGAGCTTTCCTTAGCTTTTTCTAGTTTATATTTAATCTAATAGTCCAGGTTCTGAAGGTTCATTGAACTTCACAGCAGGTCTACTGTTATAATAGTGAAGTCTTGCGAGGAAGTCCGTCGCAACATATAATTAACTGTTTGTTAAAATATTCTCATAACCCGTTTCATCGTGAAACTAAGAATAGCGCAGAGGCCGGAATAATTAAAATAATGAGACAAAAGTTAACAGTAAGTCTAGGACAAGATCCATGGATTAATCGTCACAGGTCGTCTCTCCATTGTCCATGACGTACACACAGATTACAAGATAAATTATCGTATATTTTACATATAATGTTCATGTTATTTTTTTAATATATCTTAATGTCCATAGATATTTTTCCATGCCTTTCATTATAATTTTAAGACAATTTTGTCATGATTTCAATTGCGATGGTAACTTCGCAGGAAAAATAATACATAATAAATAATATTCATGTTTAACAATACAATATTAATTGTTTTATATGATTAAATTAAAACATTTGCCTAGAACTATAAACAATCAATTCGATTCGTTCTTCGATTGTTAACATGGGAACTTAAAAGTTTTGGAATCGTCATAAAATAATTTTATTTTCTTCAATTAATGAAACATTTTCTCTTTTAATTTAATAAATAATATCTTAAAAGATCATACGATATATAACTTTGAATTCTGTTGGGAGCTATGACTTCTTATTTGTAGGTTTTAGATAAAAACACATTATGTATTAATTAATATCACCCATACATACAAAATATAGATGGACGGATTGTATTATTTGATGTAAGAATAAATAAGTTGTTTAAGCGATACATTTAAACTACAAATGTTTAATATAGTAGTGTACGTGTGTGAGTATGTGTGTGTATCAATGTGTCTCTGTGTGTGTGTGTGTGTTATCGTGCATGCGGGGACTCCTGATTGGCCTAGGTATAAATTACTATTAATTATTAACAGGAATAATAATTATTTATTATATATAAGTATACAAACATAATCCTAATAATACTATAAATGTGATGCGTAAGTTTGTGAGGATATATAATTACTCGTTCACTCGAAAAGTAATGAACAGATTTACCTCTATGGTAAGATAGCTTTTACAAAATAACAGTAACCAAAAATTTTGGAAGGGCGAGCGAAGTCGCGGACAAAAGCTATATATAAAGTTTTAATCAATTTACAAATAACTATCAATTAATATTGAATTAGTTTCGGATATAATTATCACGTTAGAGTATACGTGACATTTGTGACCGTTTACAACTCTGGGTCGCCTTGAAGCATCTATTGAGTGACACTGACTGAAATATCAACTTAAATCTTTATTTTAATAACATACATGCATTATTAATGTATATATTTAATTGCTGTATATTATACATTTTTTTGAGTTTTTGGGTGCTCACTAAATATTGATATTTGTGAAACAGTTCTTCTTGATACAGCTCATTTGGAACACTCGTAGCCTTATTTTAGGTTGGAATCTATTTACAGAAGAGTTTTTTAAAATATTTTGATAAGTATGGTAGCAATAGTTCTGTCACTCTTATTTGATACACAAGTTATCTTTGGCACAACTGGCATTGATTGAAAGTGGAAAAGATAAAATAAATATTAATGCAACGACGCGATTAATTTTTTCACAACTAAAAAAAAGAGACGGTTAATTTTTTTTACCCGAAAAATCAAAAATTATGTTAATCTCGTCACCCTTCCATAGATACGCTACAGCAAGTATTGTTATCAGGTATCTGTATATTTCTTTCTCAACTTCCTTGATAGATAGAGATAGAAATGAATAATAAAGTATTAAAACTATGTACATACAATTTTTAATAATATTTGTCAATTTCAACCTCTGGGTGAAGAGAACAGAATAAAAATAAAACTTGCTATTAAACAATTACAGATTAGTACTGGTCATGCGTGAAATTGTGATTTGTGTTCAACAGTAATGTTATATGCTGATAAGAGATCAATGGAGAATTTATTATTGTATTATTGGGACTTAACCGTTTGGGAGACCTTATTTTGTGTTTTGTTGTCTCCAGAACGCGACAAGATAATTAGGTAAAATTTTCTCATTTATGTTTGAGCCGAACGCGGATGTTATAGCGAAAACAGATTGAAAAAATGTTTAGCCATTCAAAAGTTATCAAGAAAAGAAGAAAGGAGAGGGGCTCAGCTCAACACCCGCCCCGCACGGTTGGCGGATCCTAGTATTATTAATTCTTTAAACATGCTTCCAGTTCGCTTTCGGTAATTTTTACACGTTCAGTGAAACCAAGTTAAATCGGTTTAGTAGTTTTTAAATGATGCACCAACATACTTATGATTACGTGAATAATTATTTATGTTCTAACTTTTTCAATACCCTGTCTTCGTTTATATATTTTTGTTTTATTCATTCATTATAAGTAAAGGTGAAGTCGATCAGATAATAAGCGGAATTCGAACAGTATTCAAAAAGTATTTAATATATAAACATACATTGTGTTAATATATATATATATATATATATAAATCTGATTCATCGTTCAGAGCAGAACGTGTTGAGTGTATTGAAATAGCTGTTTCATTGGCAGCGCCTAACAGAACATGTGATAACGAATTTATGGTTTTCGCGTAAAATAATAAAACACGCTTCTCTGAAAGAAAGAAATGTACGAATAATACCTACTTCGTACATGGCATTACCGATAAGATTCTTTACTAGTAGCAGCGGGTGTCTCTGTCTGTGTTTATGCTTAAAGCTAACTACATTTCGATCTTATATTAGATATATTTTTACCTCGATAATTTTAAATGCAGAACGCAAAGCAGGAAACGTATAACAAAAGATTTTTCGTCTTCCTTTAAGTATCCTTGTCTGATATAGGTTTTATTTATGTCTTTAATGTTTAAATCTGATCCATTTTTTGATATAATTACCTTTCAATCATAATGTATGTTAAAACAATTATAACAATTAACTTTAAATTATTTAGAATGATTTTTTGCATTGATTCTATATAAAGGACTGTTTTTAAATTGCTGTTGCTACTTGAATGATTAATAAAAACAGCTTGAGGAAGGTCCGCTGTAATCTGCAATCTTCCGGGTGAAGAGTGGAGCGTGACAGTTTAACAGACAAAACCTTCATAATTTATTATACACTAGCTGTGCCCTCGACTTCGCACGGAATATGTTTTTTAAAATAAATATAGCTCAAGTTACTTATAACTATACGCCAGTGAAAGTCCTGTTAAAATCGTTTCGTTTCAGATTACCAAAGAGACAGACAGTTATTTTTCTTATTTTCTTATGTAACATATATACTTTCATGTGCATTTAATAAATTACAAACCGACATTTAAATTTTATTTATATGAATAATTATACACTATTATTAGGTCATTAAAATTTTTTAACAAAATAAAATCTTTAATTTAAAACTCACAGCGACAAAAACGTTATTTAGCACCATTTACGCTAATTAGCTTAACTAAATAGTGTAATATAGTTTTATGAAGTAACTCAATGATTACATGTTTCATTGTAATCGATTATGTACATTTCTATGAATGGATTGTAACATTAATACATAACCAAGAGTTATTAGATAATTGTGTGTCGTCAATGAACTATTATTATTATAAACACCTTTGCATCAATTACGTATGCAATTGAAGATTCTTATTTATTAAGATTATACCTATTTCTGCTATGTCGATTGACTACATATTGATATTACATAAAATAGTTAAGCCTTCAAACGTTTGTACTGCATCATTTGTAAGGTTTCAATGCTATTTTAGTAACACACGTCAAGGTACAACATACATAATACGTATTAATATATGTCAAAGTTTGAACAATGCAGTTTTATGAAGCTTATAACTAATTCTATAGTACATTAGAGGACTATTCAAGGTTAAAAACAATTATTCGTCATTGAGAGATCTTAAAATAGTTTATGTTCTGGTTCAACAGGAATGAACGCACGCGGTAATACCATAATACCTTCACGGAAAAATGGCTCTTAATAAATGAGTGTAAAGTAAGAAAATCGTATAACCTGATAAAAACTAGTCTTAATTGTTAGTTCATTCAAGTTCCATGCAAAAATGTATATATTAATGTCTGTGAACTGTACTCACAATAAAAAATATCCGGCTGAGTTTGTTGTATGGTTTTTCACAGAGCAGGGTGCGTTTGATACGTGCAGGGTGCGTTTGTAGTCGAATTTTAAGTTGGTGACTCTTTACAGAAGATCTTATTTTGTTAAGTATTGTATCAAAATAGTCCGAACACTCCCATCTGACACAATGTGACAAGTGATCACTGGTATTAATATATAGTGTAAAATATAAATAATAATATACATATCCATTTATATATAGAATATAAGACCTTATTGAGGAGGTTGTCATTGAGAACAAGTCAAAGATAAGGTATGAGTAATGAACGAGTGCAGCACGCGGAATGAGAGCTGCGGGAATAATTAGACACACGCTGTACGCTATCACAGGTACCGTTGTATGTGGTGCTGTCATTACACGCAAGGCTGCTAATGTATTTTATTCATAGCAGTATATCTCATATGAGTCCTAGTTATTTTCAATTAATGGGATAGCAAATGCTGGCTATCCAATTGGTAAGGCAAGCAGGACAGCTGTGAAAGTAGAGATAGATGCTTATAAGAAGAGGAAAAGAAGTTTTTAAGTTTTAACTCTCTGGCTACTTTTTGGTAGCACACTAAAAGGCTGTTAAAACATCAAAATCAATAATCTCCTAAAATAGACCAACCGGAATAAACAAACAGGTTGTGCCACTAAAATAATATTATATAATTTGAAATAACCAACCAGACACATTAGATTAAGTCCAAAGTTAACAACACTTTTTGTTGATATTAATGTTATACGTTCTTATCTTAATAGAAACGTCAATTATATCGTATTCTGTTTCATATACCTCATTATGCGTGGGAATGTTTTTGTGAACAAAAAAGATTACAAGAGTTACGAACCAGGAAATCGAAGGAATTTATCTCTGTGCGGAAATAAATAAAACATTTGATAACTGTATTATTTTTACAGTCCTAAGTAAGATAGATAAATGTTTTTTTTTATTATTTTACGAACAACAACAAACGTCGCTCAGTCACGTAAATTTTTAAACACACGCTGACTGGACATGGAAATACTTTTAAAGCGGTGATAACAAACTATGAAACAGTCACGAAAAAGAAGAGACATCCGAAAGGTTACTAACATATTGTGATATTAAAATAATTTCATACAAATTTTGGAAAGTACAATGCCCCCTTGGATTTAAAAAGGGCTACATTACAATAAAAGAATCATATCCATAAATGTTTTTGGCGTTTCTTCATGGATCTTGCATCTAGAGTTTGATGTTTTATAAATGCAATATTAAGAATGCCAATAAAGAATTATATGTGGCATATTATAAAAAGATAACGAATGCTATATACCTAACTATTAAGGATAATCTCTGCTCACTGCTTTTGTTTAATAAATCGTTGACTATTTTAAAGTTACAATATACCAGATGTATACAGATTATATAATGAAACTGCGTGTCTTACAAATAGTATATTGTAGTTATATGATGAGAATTTTTACTCTGTCTGTCTGTTTGGAGTAACTTTGGATATTTTTATTTTAAAAAACATATTCCAGGGGAAAAAGTCGTGGGCACCACAGATAGTTTAAAAAGTAAAAACTGACATAATATTACTAATCTTTTTTCCTTAAGTACGAATTATTGATTTATTTAAAGAACCTCGCCATATATATTCTGTATTAATAAATTAATGAAAAATATTTAATAATGATTTCTCGGAAAGGCTTCGACTTGTGACACCCTCACGGGGTGTCACATGTCACTTTTAGGACACTGTGATCCAGGGCTTCGAACTCGGAAAGGGTCAAGTATCGTATACCGTTTCCAAATGGATGAAACCTTATATCAACCTCACATACAGGAAATCCCTTAAATAAAAATCAAAACCTTTATTGAAAGTAAGTTTTATACGTTATGTATAAATTATTTCCTCGTCAAAGCTACACCACCTCGGAAAGTTAATTGCCAGCCA
The DNA here is from genome assembly GCA_918358695.1 of Melinaea menophilus ssp. n. AW-2005. Classification (NCBI taxonomy): domain Eukaryota; kingdom Metazoa; phylum Arthropoda; class Insecta; order Lepidoptera; family Nymphalidae; genus Melinaea; species Melinaea menophilus. The sequence goes on along the minus strand of OU911038.1, from coordinate 31,076,025 downwards.
CCCGAGAAGAGCTGGCAATGGAAACTCGGCGGACTTGTCTTTTTCCTTTTTAGCCTTACTTAAAACCTAAATTACATATATAATATATCTTGAGGCTTGGATGATAATTGAGCAATGAATTAATTGAATAATGGAAGTAACATGATATAAAAAATATAATTAAATATGACTGAATAAAAACGACTCAATTAATATAATTGTGTGAAAAATTAAATTAATTAGAATCTTTGTAAATTATGATTTTATATTTGGTAGTAAAATTAATTACGTACGTGTAATAAAATTGTATTGCACTAATGTATTTTTACAGTCAAGGACAAAAATTTATTGTTAACGTCAAATAAAGACAATGCTAAGGTCACTGAATCCATTAATTATCAAATTGAAGTTATTAAGACGATACATACATTGTGTATTTATTTTTATTTGTCAGATCAGTGCTGTAAGTAATCTTTTTGTAATTTTTATTAAAATGGTAATTGTCTGCAATTAATTTGTGACGTGATTTTTTAAGTTACGTATATATTTCTAGGTAGTTTTAATATAAAACATCATACTGTAGTGAATGTTGGAACTGATCCTTAGTTTGATATGTTCTGATGGTTCTATTATTGAGGTGAAGATCATATATCATTAACATATAATTAAATTATCAAGCCCTCCTATCAGCTAAATTGAAGAATTTCAAGTTCAGCGAACAAACTACAAGGTAAACTGTGTTTATTGTTATTTATTTTCTAAATTTACACATTAAAGTAATAAAAATATTATTAATTTTATTTAGTGGGGTCAGTGTTACTTGAAACTTGTATAATTCGGCAATAAATAAAATACCCGGTCGGCCTTGTCTCCGCACCGAAAATGGGATCGCCAAGAGCGGAACTGGTTTCAGAGGCACAAGAAAGTGGGGCTGGGTTACTTTGGACGAGACTTTCCAGAAAGGTTAAATTGTGAATTTTTTGGTTATTACTTTTAAAATAGTAGAAAAATATAACACAATGTTATTGTATTATTTACTTTTGTTTTAACATCTTCACTGTCTGTTGTTGTCTTAAATTTTTGAAATTGAATTCTCTGGTTTCATTTAAGAAAATAATTTAATGAGAGTTATAAATATATCTCACTGACTCTTGACTCAATTTCCGGCTCTCATCAGGCACTTATTCGTTTTAACGAGGTTGGATCTGTCCACTTATCATTTAGTACTCTCAGGGAGTAGTAAAAAATGGGTAATTTCATTTGAGTATTTATTTAATATTGCAACAGTTACCTAGCTTTCTTGTATATCAGAATATCATTTTTATATCAGATTACTTTATTCTTAAGTTATATATAACATTACACGAACACTAATCACACACCAAAAGTCTGTTAATCGATTTATAATAAATATAATGTATAATAGAATAATGAGTAAGTTTTTATTTATTTATATTAGTAATTGTGTAGGGATGTTGATGTTTCCCAATCGTGTTTATTTATGCGTAGCGTTATTGCTATATTTCAAAATTTGTGGCGTCCTTGCTTCGGCCAACGACACACATACCGACCACGCTTCAATAGTTAAGGCTTTTGAAAACATAGGGTGATTTACACCAACCGATTGAAATGCAACCATCCACCCAGCCGTTATTAGCTTTAATACCAGAGACTTTTACTTAAATACAGAATATGAAAAATGGCTAAATTCAACTATTAAAATTAAATTCTGAATAAATTTCAAAAGTTTTGTTATTTCTTACAAAATAAACTATTTACCTAGATTCCCCCACAAATATATTCTGTAAGGGTAGAATTTTTATTAATTATTATTAAGTAATCATAGCTCGGTGTGTAAGCAGCCTAACAGTATGCCTTATCTCCATTCCGTAATGAGATTAACGAGGTTACAAAATCCGCACGCAACTGAAATAGCAAATATATCTTCTTTAAGCGCTGTTAAATTACATTTGTACCACTTACTATTATTAATAGATGTTTATAATCATATAAATGTACATTGTATATTCAAGTATGCCTCGAACGTATTCGAATCGTGTGGGGAAGACAATACATTATTTAAATAAGTAAATTGAAATGTTCCAGAGTTTATGCGTATATTGTGTTAACAGGCACACAATAAACTAAGTTATTATTTCGATTAAAACGTTAAAACATTATTTTTAATATCAAATTTACAAATCAAAGAAAACAACAATAAAAATATGAATTACTGGCAATCTTTATGTTGAAACATCAAAAAGAGAAGGGTAAAAATAAGAGTCGCTTGCGTCGGCTCAGGAATGCATCTGCGATCAAGTGGTAACTTTCACTCCGTCGAGTGAGTACAGACTACAGATGTTAAGCTGAATTTCCAAAACATTTGATAACAGAGAGAGCGTTAGCTTCTTTATAGCTCCTATAGCGGAGTGTAAGGAATAATAAAATACCTATTGTATTTTATTAATTCATTTGACATGTATGTTATGATGATTTAAACATGGTTAATTAGATTTAAAGTAACTTAATAAAAAAACGATACTATTTTGTTTATAACAATAAAATATGTTGTTACATAATATAATAAAAAATTGTTAGTCTAAAATAATATGAAGTTACGTAAATAGGTTTTGTTTGGTTAGTGCTAGTTTGGTAATTGTATAGTTGTTTAATTTTCGACGCCATTTAAGTTGGGGAGATTTCAGTTTCCAAAAGTTCCAAAAGTTTCCAAAAGTATAACACTAATATTATAAAATTTTATTTGGATATAAATTAATTTTTTGTTTATTTGTTTACCACAACCAAATTTGCATCGTTTTTTTTTAATTTTTTATAGTCACATAATGATTACTCAATTACACAGTTTTTATAACCTAATTCTGTACAGCCTTTGAGGCTTTAAAGGTTCACTTTAGTTTATAATTTTAAGAGCTGTTTTAAACGAAAAATTATACGTCGTACCGACACAATGGAAAAGGGTAATTAGTACTTATTAAAGCAGTGTGTTTTTAAATATTTTTTTTAATGAAAAATGTGAACATTAACAAATTTATTTAATTTTACAAATGAATAATAATCGTAAAAGACTGGATAATATGTTACTTTTTAAAAGTAAGGTTTGAAAAACTCTCGAAGACAAAGAGAATAAGATAAATGGTTTTATTTTCGAATTAACAAAAAATAATTATAAAAGTATATATTATATCTTATTGTCAGTAAATGTTAGTGAAAGGTTACCTCAGTGCTTGTCAAAGTTCAAGAGAGAGCTCTCACTAACTACTCCTTTTGCATCTAAACTCTAAAGGGTAGGATTTTCTCTTATGAACTTTGGACCTGTCTATTGTTTATTTAAGTTAGTCTCTGATAATCAATATCTTATTTATTTACTTTTAAGCCTTTATATATTTATACATAATATTGTGGAGTCCTAAGATTTGCAGTTAAATTGTATTAGAAAGTTGCTATCCATCATGTAAGTAAGGCAAGGAAAAGGAAGATATAAACTAAGGAAATAGAAGGAATTTAACAAGATTTCTTACAACAATTGTCCCTATCAGTACAATATTGTACTAAAAACTGTATTACATTAATAAAATCGATAGCCAGCTCATAAGTCGAAGATTAATTATTCTTTTAATACTTTGCTAACCGGTAACCGACCTTCACATATGACTCCAATAGTTTTTTGATAAGGTTTTATCTAATGTATTTTATTAAATAATTTTAAAACTGGTTATTTAGAATAATGGACGTTACATTACATTGATTAATATTGTACTGGTTTGAAGAAAAATCATGTCTCAGATTATGGAAAATTTTCAATAATTATTATATAATTATACCAATTAATTATATTCTTTGGTTATCGCGCAAAAAATATTTATTTTAAAGATCCCGAACAGGTAAGGTTACCTGTTTGGGAGTGGATATTTTTAAGTTATTATTATTTAAAGTTAAGAAATTAATTTGTCTTATTTTCATAGAAAGATTTCTAATGAGTGAAATGTTAGTGAAATATCTGTAAAACCATATACAAATTTAAAAAAAAAACACTTATATACATAAACAATCTGAAATACTTATATAAAATAATATTTACATATCCAATAGATTCTATGAACACTACTCACACTATATATTGAATCTAGAAATGTTCAATGGCATTCCAATCTAGGTTGGGTTGGAGTTTAAATATTTCTCTACATGCAAATGCGTCCATTCTATGTAAAGTGAAGTGCACGAAGTTACCGATTAAGTGCTTAATACGGGGTCCGTTGTAACGGTATCGAATACCAGCGCAGACATCCGCAGCTCTAGACCCTAAGGGCTAGACACACAGATAGAGAGATAGAGATATTAGAGATTAATCATTAGATTATAATTGTGAGAACATAGCTTTACAAAGAGTAAATGCATTACACGAATCACATTTGTATGCACGACTTCGTTCACGATTTTTTTTATGTGAACTAAGTTATTCCTTATAACATCAGTTATCTGCTAGTGAAAGTCGCGTTAAAATGGGTTCAGTCGCTTCAAAGAATAGCTCGACCGAACAGACAGACGATGTTTTTTATAAATGATTATGTTTATATACTTTCACAAACTGAAAAGTGAAAAGCTGTTATTTTCGAATTACAAAGAAACACTTCAATTTCATTTATATGCTCATTAAAGTTATGAATTAAAACAAGTAACATACAATCAAGATGTATATAATTTTAAACTTAGTTAATGTATAAGAAGACAATATCAATAAAACAATAGAACCCAACACATGTTTCTTCCACAAACTAGCCTTGTATGATAAAATCAGAACTAAGCATAGCTGTAACCGATGTACCAAGGACTTGTATACAAAGGCTTTAATTATTCATATTCAATATTTATCTCCCATTTCATACAAGACTGTTAGTGTTTATAATTCTAGTTAGTCTTGCTAACTAGTGATAGTTTAGGAACTTGTGTACTAACTTTGAAAGGACAAGTAATTAAAATTATGTACACATTAGTTTATAACATATAAAATAATATAAATTTTATAATAATTATGACGATTTTGCATGAAATAGTATTCTGTTGTAATGCAAATGCAGCAAATATTTTCTGTGAGTCGACAGGAAATTAAATATTTTAATATCTTAGAGATGTTCGCATTTGGTTCTATAATTAAATTTATATTGAACAAATATTAAATAAAGTATTATTATTTTTTATTTCTACTAAATGTGTTATATATATATATATATACATTGTTGAATTTTTTGACCTGGCCACAGTTCACTACCTCATTTTACAAGGGTATTTGAGGTATTTTGTTCTTTATTTTTAGGTTTTTAAGAGTTCAATGACATTACAGCGTTCGAAGTCCGTCCGTGTATACTTCGTCTGCACTTAACCATAACAAAAAAAAAAATGAGTAAACGAAGATTAGGAATTCTTATTATAATGATGAAATCTAAGGTGTGTGTTGCAATGTTATATTATACAAATGTTTATAAGTATCATAGAAAATTTAAAAATGTTTATATGCCAGTTATATGATATATATTTTTTAATTATTATCTCTTCCTCTTCCCAAACCGACCTCTCAAAGTTTATCAAAAAGTTTTTTGGGTAAAAGTTGCATCTTAATAGAATTCTTAAATTCTGTGGTATTTTTTATGTATTAATTATTATATATTCGATTGAATTCCGCTTTTTCAAATATTATTTTTGACAACTATTTGATTAATCTAATTAATAAATCTGTCTTATTCCTGTATTTATTTAATCAAAATTTATTTTAGTGAATTTATGAACGATAGATGATTATCGTCATGTTACATAATATATTATTAAAATAATCTTTAAACGTTCGTACAAAGTTTAATGTTGAATGTTATTCATTGACGTCATTGTAATTTGTCAATGTAACAACTTTATGTATATGAAAATTATATACGGTACTTACATAAAAAAACAACTTTTATTTTTGTTCTGTCTGTCTATCTGTTTGATCCGGCATATCTTTGAAAGGGCTGGACTGCTTTTAACAGGACTTTCACTGGCGGATAGGTCATGTTATTAAAAGTAAATTAGGCTACTTTGATTTTCAAAACACATTCCGCTCGAACAAATGTGGAACGAACTTCCTTCGGCGGTATTTCCAGATCGATACGACATGGGTACCTTCAAAAAAGGCATATATTCCTTTCTCCAAGGCCGGCAACGCTCTTGTGTATCCTCGGATGTTGCAAGAGTTCATGGGCGGCGGTGATCACATACCAACAGTGACCCGCAATCTCGTTTGCCCTCCTCTAACATAAAAAAAAAAAAAAGAACAGCTAGTTAAACATATAAAAAATATTGTATATATGTCATTAAATAAATGAAATCAGTAACACGGAAGGGGGAACCGAGGGCCTTATCAAGGTTACAAATATTCTAATAGCCATTTAGTATCAGTAACAGTATATGAATAAACATTATGTAATTAAAAAAATGTCTTTCCGTCATGGGGCTTATTAAATAGTTTCAAATCTATAGATTTATATGATAGATTAATTAGAAGTTTAACCAAAACTGTCTCTGTTAGACACGAAATGAGCGGTCGTCCGTGACCATCCTCAGACCAACACGGATACCTGGTACGTTTAATCAAGAAAATAATTATTTGTTCTCTTACCAAGACACTTCATTTAACCATATAAGTCTTTACCTTGGAATTTAAAATGTCTCCGCCATATATATCAATTTAATGTTTTTAAATTATAATACAAATTAATGTAGGTCAATAACAGTGGATCTTTGAATGCCGATTTAGTTTAGTTTGAGTAATAATAACAAGTAGTTTTTATCGATAGACGTGTTTGTTCAATACAAATATACACTGAAGATTAATGTTGTGAATCATCACGTTGTTTGAAGATGCCACAAAATGGAGTTTAAGTTTTCAAATGTGATTGTTCAAAATTTGTTTTAGGACGACTGCAATATAAAAGTCGGAGTCTATACCTCAGTAATGTATCTATATACGTATAACGTATATCTAAAATACACGAATCTAAGTACAGATTTGTAGAAACATAACTCAGAATTTAAAGTTGTTTCTCTAATAATAGTTATATTTTTGCAACTACAACTACAGTTTCATTACAATTGTTGTGGATTTCTTACAACGATTATCATAGCATTTTTTTAAAATAATATATACATATATATACAATAAATACAGAAGGCGTCGTTATATATTCGTATGTGTTACTAAGCACTGATGTTTTTTTGTATCGTCCCATATAAAGGTCGGTGCAAACATGATTAATCAAATAAATGTCTTATTATTATAGTTGTGCTTTTTTAAAATACTGTGTTATTAAAACTGATATCATATTTGGGAAAAAACCCAGATCTTGGGTTCGTCTGAAAGACATTATTCAATGTTTATAATTAAAATAATAACATTTGTGTTATCAAAGTTGGGTTAAAACAATAATTTTAATACAAGTACGAGTTTTTGGGGTTTTACTGTGTTTGTATTATATTTATTTGTATAAAATCAATATTATATCTTTTATCGAATTTATAAAACTAATATTCACTTTAATAGTCATAAATAAAATCATCCTTATTTTACATATTAAATGAATGTAAAATAAAACCAAACAAAGTCATTTTAATTAAATCCTAGCTGCACGTAAAAGCTCTGAATCCACATTCGTTTGTATGAAAAGCAAATTCCATTCAAAACGAACACAAGGATAAAATTAATTCAATTTGGAAAAAAAATCTTTGAATCGTTAACATTTGTAGATTCCATTGTTTATAAGTTTTTTAATATTTTATATAATACTAGCTGTGCCCACGACTTTGTGTGCACGGAATATGTTTTTTTAAGTAGCCTGAATTACTCATAACATCAGCTATCCGCCAGTGAAAATCATGTTAAAATCGGTCCAGTCGTATCAAAGATTAGTCGGAACAAACAAATTACAAACAGACACTCATTTCATTTATATGAATAGATTTTGGTTCATTCTTTCATCGGAAGAATTTCATTCACCTTGAAGATATATTTATTGCTTCTACTTATATTATTCGTTTTTGTTATTCTTTTCTTTTATCTTTCAAGATTTTTCTTATCGAATACACTTAGTTGATTGTTAAAAATATTCATTTCTAGAAATTATTTTTCGCTAATCCGAATTATTGTCATATTAATCACAAATAATTCAAAAGACCTTCAATTTGACCTCATTACACGAAGCTGCATCATTGAACCAATAATGACTCCTAAATTGTCAACCGCAGACTTATTTTTAAATGTAATTATATTCGAGTACTTCTCTGACTGACTCATATTTTGACTGAGATCTATTCACGCTTATACAAATAAAGATACTTATTGCTTTTTCAGGAAAAGTAAATGAAACTAAAAGTATATGAAGTAACCTTAATTTCGTTATTCCAGTCACGATCTTATCTCTGGCATCTGCAAGCCAAATTTAGACTTTCTAAACAAATCGTAAACAATGTTGAAAGTAAATAATTAGATACGTGAAACGTATCTGGGATCGAGTTCGGGGAAAGTTAAGTTGGAACTGGATAACTTATTTACTTAAAATGTATATTTCTATCAGTAGTTATTCTAGAACTTCGACTACGTATTTCGTTCTTTTGGATACGAATTTCAGTTTTTTGATGACGTTCAATTTCGTTCGTTCGTTCATTCGTTCGTTAGTTGTCAGATTGGTAGTGTTAAGTAACTTAAAATAATAACTCATAGTATTATATAACATACTTATCCGTTTCTCAATATTTACTTATCAAAGGTCACCCGTACATAACAGTGTATGTACTTTTGACTATTTGCTATAAAGACTAAGGAAGTCACGTGGCAGGGCCTGCTTCCGGGCTCACGACCAACATTTTGAAATCGTATTATAAATTAAAATCAAGTGAATAAACATTGTATTGCAGTGTGCATGTAAAGTACACATGACACACGAACTCACATGTTTTTAGAATATCATTAACCTGTTAACTTGGAGACGATCTAAAGAACATACCTTTTTAAACTATAATCCTATGTTTCTTGGACGTTTTTATTTCTTTGTTTGTTATTTGTTGAATCAATATAAAAGGAAGAGATAATAGCATTTGAGACTCTAAAAAAGCTATGAAAATCTGTACAAATTTAAAGTTATTTACGCGATTTATATCCTCAATACAACTTAGTTTGATATCTCAATTTTAAATGACATTTTCTCCTATATCTAGATATATTTTGAGATGATCTTACAGATTGTCTTGAAAGTGCAATGTGAAAATTATTATCTTTCATTAAATTGACACAATACCATACTTCATTAGTAAAATGAGATATTTTCTGTATGCGTCGTCATATTACAGTACTTGGGATTTTATTAGAGAATTAACCTTTGACACTGGGGTATAATTAATGCGTTTCTTAGTACACCTGTGACTGTAGGTACTTCTGACTAAGGATGAGTTATATATAAAAATTGTATATTTATGTATAATCCACGTAGTATTAATGATTATATGTATTAATTTCATCGTAATATTGGCAATATATTGAAGCTTGTTCGAGCTGGATATTGAAGCTTGTTCGAGCTGGTTGGACCAAGATAGCAGCTCTCACATGATGTAACTATTATTGCTACTAGTAAAGTTTTATACTACGTGTAAAAGAGACGGAAGATCAATCCGTCCCTCTTACTCATCAGTTGCTTTGTCCTTAAATTTCTTCATCATCACTTAAACCTTTTGCCCTGCTACCTCTCTTTTTATTTTATTTCTTTTAACAAGCCATGGTTATTTTACTATCTGTTTAATTGTCGTAAAATTTTCTTTACCAAATGTTTAATTGAACGACAATTTAAAAAACTACATAAAATACACTTTCGAATGACGTCATTAATTATGAAATAATTACAATATTTATAATATATTATAATGTAAACGTAGAAAATTAAAAAATAATTTTGTAGCAGCTCTCACCAATCTCAATGGGTCCTCAAAGCTTCCGACTCTCATTACATAAGTTACTGGTTCTAATCACCCAAACGTACTCAGTATGGTCAGCCCAAATACTGAAACACGTAATGTTGTTATACAATAGTTGCAAAACCGGATAAGGTCACCGGCCCGGTTCACTTTCTTAATACGTCGATACAAGCGTACCTACTCCATCGACCAAATTTACCAATCTTTAAAATTTACAAGAACTTTGTAATTTTAACATATATATATAAAAAAGAACGTTTAATTATAACACACTTGGGGTTACTGTTCGTGTTTATTATTTTTTATCATATATTTAACTATCGCGATCTTGTACTGCGTTTTTCAGGGACCTTCTTCCATCACTTAACATGTACCACTAAGATGTGGGATGAACTGCCTTCAGCGAAGTTTGCAGATCGATATGACATGGGTTACTTCAATTAAGGTGTATACTCCCTCCTCCAAGGCAGCTGGAGGGAGTATACACCTCTCCTGCCTTGCCTCCTGCATCCTACTCGTGTGACATCCTCTGTCATAAAAAAAATAAGAAATATATATTTATATGTATATATAACTTAGATTATTATAACTTTAGATATCTCTTTATATACTTAATTTTAATTATAATTTTAATAAAACTGAGTCACATATTTCAATGTTAATTATCTAAAAAAGCCAGTTTTGGGACGATTATATAATGAGTATTATTTTTTAAATAAATTAATCGATGAACATTAAACCAACAAAAGACTTAAATAACCTGAAGTAAGTGTTTCTTGATTCGTGTAATTTGACTTTGAGAGATTTGATAGATATCTTTTGAATTAGAAATAGGCAGAAATATATATATATATATATATATATATATATATATATATATAAACATATATATTTAAAAAAATAATGTAATCAATTTTCGTGATCTCCTCGTTGATAGAAGTCAGTTTCGTTTTTTATAAACAGTTATTATTTTTTAGAACGAGTTATGAATCTGATGGTTCTTTAAGGATTAACGTTTTTTATGTTCACGAAAAGATGTTCTTTTAAAATATAATAATGTTTTATTAAAAACATATTGTTATTAATTTTTATGTAAAGAAAATAAAAATTATCTATTTCGATCGATTGCGTCGTCTATTTAGTCTTTTTATAATGGGGTATTTTGTAAATATTTTTAACAGACACACAGTGTAGTCATGTTTGTGTATATATACTATTTTTTACCAGGAAAACACACATGATAATATATGTTAATTTTATTTAAATGCATTAATATGACCGTGATCCTGAACTTGACCTTCATCTTAAGGTGTTTATAGTTTTTTCGTTAAACTGAAACTCAATATTTAACTTGAAATAAGTTATGTTTTGATATCAAACAGTTCTCAGTATTGAGAGAACATATATATGTATATATATAATTGAGCTGAGCGTAAGCGAAGCTCTTAACCGTTTGGGAGACCTTTTTTTTGTGTTTAGTTGTCTCCAGAATGCGACGAGATAACTAGCTAAAAATTTTCTCATGTATGTTTGAGCCGAACGCGGCTGTTATAGCGAAAACAGATTGAAAAAATGTTTAGACATTCAAAAGTTATCAAGAAAAGAAGAAAGAAGAGGGGCTCAGCTCAACACCCGCCGCTGACGGTTGGCGGATCCTAGTATATATTTGTGTAGCAGTAGTATTTTTACATCTGCAACTCGTTTGGAGCCATAACAAAATCATTTAATAAAACAATCCAGGCGTTTGAAATGTTATTGAAATATAACATTTTATTACAGCGATAAAACGCTGTTACAAATTTCAATATGCGTTGTTTACTTTCGTTGTAATGTCTGTTTTTAAAAATTCCTCTAGAAATAATATTCCTTACATCACTAGTTATTTTAAAGTCGTTGCCGTTGCCGGGGACGTCAGTAAATAAAATAATATAATATTAACACATAATAATAACAATTACGTAATAAAAAATGTCGACTCGTTGACTTCAATCTGTTACAAGTTGTTTGCTTAATCGCAAAAAATACAACAAAATTTATAATTTATAAAATATTTTTAATTTATTGCGCATCATTTTAATGTTTTGTTATTTTGTTCACAGGTAAATCTATCTGTACATGTGTGAGTAAATGAAACGATGACTTCAATACTTTTTGACAAATTCGTTATTATTTTTTTTTTCTTTATATTATTATAATAAATTCTATTTTTACAAAATATTAAACAAGTAAATTTAAACTCTATCATTATGGTTTAAGGTTGTTATTAGAGTGGATTAGTTCAAAGTGAGTGGGTAAGCCGTATTAGGTACCTGTACACGGTTCGGTTTTGGTATTGACAACCATTCAAGTATATAAATTCTATTTTTATTAATACATTTATAGTTAGAAGTAAGCACACAAAGCAATGGTATAAATAACTTGGTTTTTACCTTAAAACACCTATTTTAATTCACTCTTCCGACGATTTTATTACTCAATAATATTGCTGTCATATAGCTTTTGTTTGATTGGGTTGAGTGAGTCCTTTAATTGTTAGATTAGTTAAATGTGTATGTATTGATTTAAATTAAGATATTATTCTTTATAAATTAAATTAAAGTTTCTTAAATAATCCCACGAGTTTGGATAATTTGAAGATTATTTCTAAATTATTTTCTGTCGTTCGTTCGTTGAAAGAAATAAATATTCAAAAAATTTATCAATGTATTAATAAAAAATCAATAAACAACTAGAAGTTAGTATAAGAACTGTCTCTGAACATACTCAGTCTCACCCACGGTTTAAAACATCATTAATACAAAGATTACAAAGTTAGCTTTAATCTGGACAATATGAGATTAACCTCGAGAGTCAATGACCCCGCCCCCTCAGTTTGCTCAATTAATTTGACGTCTTTATTGTCTCCTCTGATACAGAGAGAATGATATTATTAATCTGTTTCAAGGTTTAATTACATGTTAAAATTACAATTTATTTATTGTCAATAAAGATTCCGAAGGTTATTGTGATCGCGATTAATTAACGGGTTTGAAACGTCATTATCATTCGTATTATCATCACGTAATTGGTACAGAATTTGGGTCATGTGAAGTAACAGTACAATGATAAGTAGTTTTTTTTGTACAACATCAGCAATGAAATAAAGTGTGACAATTCAAAAAAATATTGTTTAAACTGTAATAATATTTTTTATATTATTATGAAAAGCCTTCAAAAAACGTCTTTTAAAATAAACTTCACTCGAAGTAAATAAGTCAATTAAATTATATACATGTTGTTATCAGAATCATATTATCATATTTGGGTTTTTTCATTGAAATGTAAAGATTATTTTTCATTCCCTCCATCCATGTCTTCTCACTCTCTTGTAAAAATCCACATTCAAACTCTTCTCATAAGCTGTTTCTCCTTCAAAGTTGATATGTTCTGGGAGAGATAAAGTCGGGAGCGTCCGTTGTATTATAATATGAACATGAGGTCGTTAACCCCGACACATTCCTGAGTGACGAATACATAAATCACGAATTGGATTAGGTGACTTGACTTTCATATGAGGTTACATTTGTTTGTGTTTAATATTAGTTATGTTATACGAAGTGTACACTTATATAAGCGTATGTCTGAAACAAATATGTGTATTTTACATAAATAATGCTCTATCATAGATTATCGTTACTACACATATAAACATACTACTCTTTACTTAACTTACTATAATATAATATTTTAATACGTTTGATCGCTCCATCAATACGAGTCAATCGGTAATGTGTTGACACGAAACACACAACAAGCCATCATATATACATATATATAAAAATATAATAAAATTATAAAAATAACACACAGAAATTAGTAATATTTGTAATTGGTAATTAATAATAACATATAAGATCTTTGTAATTTTTAACATGTATATTGGTGATATATTCGGCGTGGTCGGTAAAAAATTAAATGTATTGGATTTTATTATCTACATGTTTAAGAAAGTGTATGTATGTTTGTATGCTGTGAAAGCTGAAAATATTTAAGTTTTAGAACTTATTGAATAAACATGTGACTATATAAAAATATTCTAAGATATAAAGTTATTGGTTATATCAAAACCAAATATGATAGTGTACAGTTCGCGTGCTATCGCTTCCATCGAATTCGAGGATCTATCTCAATTGGGAGCGATGTTATCAAAAACAAAAGACGTATAAAAAGGTCGAGTTCATTATACAATATACTATTAATAATTGATATTTACAACTTTCGTATACATTTAATAGTTAATAAAACCATTCTCCAATGACGTGATGATCGCATTTAATATAGAAGTTAAAAATTTTATTTTTAATTGTGTAAAACCTATATTGAAATTAAACTTATTTTTATTTCATTGCTCTTCATATTTATGATATGGCCTCCGGTATAATTAAGAATTACAAGAACTCAAATATTTTATATAATAATAACCATACCTATTTATTCACAGACAATCAAACAAATGAGTAATTCACTCTGCTTTAAAGTATAAAACTATTTGGTATTAACTGAAATAAAACATGTACGTAGAATATCTAAAGAACAGAAATCATTTAAAAAATTACATTTATTTATTTATATCTTTTCCACTGTGAATCAATTCTGACCACTTGTGTATCAAATGGGAGTGTCAGGAACATGATACCTCACTTATCGAAATAAGCCCTTCAGTAAAGACTCTCCAACTTAAAATAAGTCTATTCATGTTCCAAACGCCCTGCTCTGAACATCACACAACAAATTCAGTCGGATAGTTTTTTATTGTGATCACTGTTTCACAAATATCAATATTTAGTCAGCAATTGACGAATAACGATTGTTAATATTTATTTTATCAAATAAATAATAATCTTATATGAATAAATATTTATAACATCCAAAGAGACTTACTGTTCGAAGATTAAATTAAGTAAGTATTATTAACAATATTTAGATTTTTAAAAGGTCAAAGTGAGAATGATAAGCCAAGCGTATTATACGTAATGGCCGTATTGTAGTACAAGTTGGAAGACATGAGAACACACAATGTTCAACTTAATATATAAATAACTAGGGGCGCCAACAGACCCTCAATTTCGACTCGCTCCGCTCGCGAAATCTCGGTTGCCGTTTGCATATTGAGCGAAGCAAGCCCAGTGTAATGACTCATCGTTTCCCATTGACTTCAATGGGATATCAGTTTTTAGATGGTTATGCTTCAACGACATGACGACATTAAAATGTTTTTATCACCATTACCTAATGTGTGTCTTTTAGATTGCAAATTTTCATAATTTTGCGTCAAGTAGTTTTCGAGCCTATTCGTGATAAAGAATGTGAAAAAGTCTCCTGTAGAATGCTCCGCTGGCTATGCTCGCTTCGCTCAATTATATATATATTATTTGAAATTGTAGTAACCCAACTCGGTCTGACTGATGACTTATCTTATCTTATGACATCCTGTAACATATGTATCTTGAATTATAGTTTTATTAACATGAATATTCTAATAAATGTCTAATAACAATTAACACGAAGAAAAAATCACGACAAAGGAGCGCGTGCGCGACTTTTCTCACTCTACGTAGATCGCACAGCGCTAAAAAGAATTGACATTAGTGATAATTTTACTATTTAATCTACTATTTTGTGCCTTTTATAAAATATTTTCTATAAGACGATTCTGTTTTGAAGAAATATAACAATAAAAATTTTATCAAAATATATTCCAATCTCATCTATCTTACGTCATCTCAAATAAGACATGCTATATATATATTAATTTAAATATTTTTATACCTGTTTTTATAACTAGATAATTATCAAATTTGAATTATTGATTGATTGATTTTCTAAAATATTAATAAGATTTTAGAAAACACGATGTCATTGAACCCATCTATACAGGTAATATTAATTTAATACGACCGCCACCATCCGGCATTAATTATGAAATTTAATTGAAATCATTAATCTGTAGGAAGGATATCTATTCCCGGTCAATTATATATTCATATAGGAGAATAAATTATATTATAATTATTAAATTGTATTCTGTTTCTTGATTGTAATTTATTTTACAAAGTATTAATATATATATATATATATATATATATATTAAATATTAAATAACCTGACTTCGTTCGTCCAGATTTTTTTAAAATAAAAGCTTAGTTACTCCTTATAACATAAGTATCCGCCAGTAAAAGTCCTGTTAAAATCGGTTAAGCCGTTTCAGAGATTATCCTGAAGAAACAAACTGATAGATATAATTTATATATAATATATATATATATATATATATATATATATTTTATGTAAGTACCGTATGTATTTTCATATGCATTTACTGATTTGCTGTTTATTTGAATTTACAAACAGACACTACAATTTTATTTATATGTATAGGTAATTAAAAAATGAAGTAATTTTTATTAAAGTTGATGACTATTGATATGTTTTAATCTTTAAAATAATCCGAACATGATAACACAATCTATCTGGTCACTAATTACTGTTTTTTCCGGTATTATTATGTCATTTTTATACTATTATTAGACATGACATACAAACAAACTTTACCTATTTATTTTTTTATACAAATAAAGCAACATTCTCACTATAAATGTCCTAGCATTCGTCCAAGGTATCGAAGATGCAATCTGTTCGAATAATGCAAGTCACGGGGTCGATGACCTGGCGAAATGATCTTAGCAATGAAAGTGAAAGTATAAGATTGACCAAGTGTCGTATTTACGAGTTACTTCATGTAGGAAGGCCTTTACTAAAGTGAGAGAATCTTATGTTTACAGAAATATATGTTTTGATTTGTTACTTCGAAATAGTCATTACAAATATAATAGGTAAAAATTATTCTATTTTAATGGTGGTTTCAATTTTATTTTTAATTTCATTTTAAAAAATGTTTAAATTTCATCTTCCAAAGTTTATAAATTCTCCCCGGGCGTGAGTGTACGCATACATAATAAAGTCCACATCTTACCTTCCTTTTCTTAAAGTCTAAAAGTATATTATAGTATTCAAGAGTTTTTATTTGATTGAAGTGTGTGGAACTTAGGTTGCTCATTTGCAGGTTGATATATATACATCATTGTTAAATATCATTTAAAAAGGTTGAGGTTCTGGCCGACTCTTCAGCAGAGCAGCATTCCGGTAGCTTATTCAAGGACTGACTACACTGATCTTTTAATGTAATAATTCAAAAGTGCGTGTAAATGCCTACTTGAATAAAGATATTTCGAAGTTTAATATAATTAACGCTTTTCAAAAATCTAACTTCGTGATTTCTCCAAAAAAATATATAGCGACGCTTCGAATGGGTATCGTAATTATCTTAAAACTAGCCTGCAGCACTGTAGCTATTATAATATATATTCTATAGATACTAATGTCAAGGTGACCATATTTCCGCGGTCAGTTTTGAGTGAACTTTTTTATGAGACGAGCTTAATTTTCAATAGACCGAAATATACTTATAATTGTAAATTGTAGTTCCTTATTGTGGGCGATTATATAAATAAAAGCAATAAAAACTACATCTGAATATTTTCGCAATACGGACACGATACACTAAAAAATCCTTAACAAAATCAATGTTTATCAAAATCAATTAAGTTGTCTGCACTTGGTTTGTTTTATTTTTGTCTTTTTATTTTGTATTAACAGGTTGTTACTGAACCGTTGCAATTTAAGAAAAGTTTCTTTACGTCGTCCGTCACAGCTGACATTTAAATATTAATAAACAATTATTTATTGCTGTTTATATTACATAAAACACACTTATAAAAAGATTTAATTTATAATCTTTGTATGCAGGAGTTTTACATCCATAACGAAAGAACACCCAGACTTCAGACAACAATGTGGGAATCACGCGAATATCGTCCCGTCCCGTTCCGGGAATCGAAACCACGATCTTTGATTCCTGCGAACACAAGACAATCATGTCTAATGTAGTAATTGATTGATTTGACAATAAACAAAATTTAAAATTTAATTTTATACCGAATAGGGCAAACGTTTGAATTCCAGTTTAAAACCAGTTAAATGTGGCGAGGCCCGCGTCCCCCTTTCAAAACCAGCGCACTTCCGTTGGGGGACTTCAACGAACTTTACAAAGTAAGAAACAATGATGAAACAGATTGGGATAATTTTTACTGTAAATAGAACAACTCGTTATAGTCGTTTTCCTAGAAACATCTTTATTTTATTTTTCTGTTATTTATTCATTTAATTAATACAACACCCAGAGTTTTTAGATTTGATGGACCAACTCGTTTAGTATATATCAGTTGTTACGAGTCAATATACCTCATACTCTGTAGGTACTTTAGAATTGTGTATGAATTTGATAGCAATAAAACTTAGCAAATTTGCTTTCACGAAACTAAAACTAAAATTCGCTAAGTACTCGTAGTTACATCGACACATATTTCTTCATAACCAAGAACTGTAACTTTATTTTGTAAGCGGCAATTCATGGATAGATACCGTAGCATTGTGTATCTCAGATTGTTGCAGTCTAAGAACAAACTGTAAGTTAAATAAAATAAATAGAAACTAAAGCTACTTACACAACTAAGTGTTGTAATGTTTACAGACAAGTGACCACACACTAAGTACTGAGAGAACTACTGATTAGTTACTAGTGTTTATTAGGAAGCAAAGTATCTACATTATTGGTTTTTATATTAAACTATTATATAATAATATTTGTTTTAATCAAATTAATAATAACATCACACATGTGGTTAAGAGTTAAAGATATAAAAACACTTAAACTTGTTCACCACAATGACATTGAATTTGTATAATTTGTATAATTTGTATGATGTATAAGTGTACGTCATGAAATAGGTATTACATAATTTTTGATACAAAATTGTTATTTCATTTGCATTTTCGAGTTCAACAAAAAAATACATAAAAAATTTCTGTTGTGATAAATCCATTAGAACGCCATATTTAATGATCTAAGCAGCGCCGAATATCCTAATTACATAAAACTGAGGTTGTAAAAACATTTTAATTATATTATGACTACAATTTTATGTGTGATGTTAGGCGAGAGGAGTTATGAGTGCAAGTGGAACGTATACAGACAAACTATTAGAACTATAACCTTTATACCTCGGCGGTCAAGGTGATAGCCGGGCAGTTATGTTTGAGTACTCACCAGCAAAAAAGCTTCTTCTTACCCACTAAAAAACAACGTCTATGTGGGCTGCTAAAAGGATCACTTTGGCTTTTGCCCTGACTTTCCCTATTATGTTGCTCTACCCACAGAGTACAAAACATTAAAATACGTATATTACTTTTTTGTTTACGAATGATGAGATTGCGACATTTGACTTTATAACTGAATTAAAATTGACATTAATAAACTTTTTTTATACATTGTACAAGAAATGTAGAGGTATTGCATAATATATCTTGATGTACTAAAATTTTGATAATGGACGTACGTATGTATAGGCTACAAATAATATTATCATTATGATCCTATCCCGAGCAGTCATGTCGCCAGTTGTTTGCCTCGACATTCTACAAACAATCGCATAGATTGATTTAAGATTGAATTGATAGCGATTGATGATATGTACCATGTAGGCGCGCCAACGCGGATACTTGACCTAAATATTTTGTGAACTAATTTTAATATTATCTGGATAATGTAACTAAAATATTATTATTTGTTTTCAGGTGAGAGCTGCATAGAGAAGCCACTCGCTACACTCTGGCGCAACTACCAACAGTCTACAAAACCCGACGTGGTGATGAAGTTATCCGTCACCAACTCCGGCCTTAAGGGTTTCACCAAAGAACACGGTCTCACGGAGTACTGGTCCCACCGCATAACATACTGCGCAAGTCCTCCCCACTATCCTAAATTATTCTGCTGGGTTTACCGTCACGAGGGTAAGAAACTTAAACATGAACTTCGTTGTCACGCCGTTCTCTGCACCAAAGAATCCGTATCAAAGAAAATAACTGAGGAACTTCAGGTCAAACTGAAACAAGCGTTAGTTGAATTTAAAAAAGATAGAATTTCTAAGCAGAACGCACGGCTTAGTCTCGCAAATAGCGTTTACGATAATCCCAGCATGCCTCGCAGAAAAATTCTTCTCAGTGTAGGAGCTTTAAACTATAGACCACCTCTAGAGAGATCAAAATCTGCTCCCAAACTGGGTGCCATTGAGGAGCTCTGCTCAGAAGAAGACGAAGAAGAAGCAGAGATGAATGAGAAAAAAGAAACGCTTGCAGATGGTTCATACAGTTCCACATCCAAAACTTTAGACAGACGGCGAGCTGATATGATGTCTTCTCGCAAATTATCGTGCCCTGAAGGTATCATGGAAAGAATTAAAACCGATACCGATGACATCAAAGGAGATACATCGAATACCTTAGCTAATTTAGAGAGCCAATTAAAAACAGATATTAAACGCGATGAAACTAATCAGAATGATAAGAAACTGGAGTCGACATTGGAGACAATACATTCAATTGAGGAGACAATCGATTTACACAATAACCCAATATGTGTTGAAAGAAAGAGTATAATGTTATCTCAAAGTAACTACCTCGTCACTGATAGCGACGACGGATCTGTTTCTTCGGGGTGCGAGACTGCGAGCACTGTTACCTCATCGGACGCGGAACCGTCGTCTCTTCCTTTACAATTTTCACAAGAAGAAATACACAAAGAAATAGATATCGACGAAGAGGGAGTATCCATATTTAACAGAATGCCACATTTTTCGAGCGCTTCGATGAGGAACAGAAATTACATGAATTCAATTCATGTGCTAAGCGATGGTGATTCTTCAAGCACGGTTACTTCCGATGAAGTCAGCCATGTGCCTATAGGCGAGAAGAACGCTTTCCGACGAAGGTCGACATATCCTCCTCTGAGAGCTGATTCCAGTATACTTGACAATTTTCAGGAAAAATTCGACACCCTGATAGACAATTTGACAGACGTTGAGAGTTTGAACTATAGTACAGAGAGAGAAGTTTTCAAAAACACTGGCGATAATGATAGTGCTTGCAGCGACGAATCTGGTTACTCCGAGCTGTTAGATTGTAAGGAGAGTATAATCGGTAACACAATCATGGTTTAAAAAAATTATTAGACGAATACCACATCAATGCACGGTATTGCTAACTTATAAACTAAGATTTAGAATTTTGCTTGTAAATATTTTAGATATTAAATATATTTCATCCAGTTTTTTTGGTTTAGATTTTTGTATATATTGTATATGTTGTAAAAATTATTTTCTATAAGAAAAAAATATTAAAGTTTTTATTATAATTCTTACGTTATCTTGGATGGCCAAAATAACATGTTTGTTATCTTTATGCATGAGTTTATAATATATTGCGGCAGTTAGATAAAATTTACGTATAATTTGATAGATCTTGTTATTAATATCCCTGAGAAGGTCTATAGGTACTTATACATTCCATGCTTATACACAAACCATTATTCGAATCACTGTCATCTGTAGCGTTGAATGTTTTAAAAAGATAATAAATATTAGAAAATATTTGTTTGTTTTATTTAATGAAAAAATATATATTGAATATAATTAAAAGATGTAATAAAATTGAAGGGAAGGTAAAATAGCATATAAATAAAGAAACCTGTCTCTGTAGAGTAATTTATTTTATTTATTTATTTATTTATACGCTCGCGCAGAATATGTTTCTTAAAATAAAAGAATCTTAAATTACTCCTTATAATATTAGCTATCCGCCAGTGAAAGTTATGTTAAAATCGATTATGCCGTTTCAGAAATTAGTCTGACCAAACATAGATTTTTTTTGGAGATATACTTGCATATGCATTTAGTGTTAAGTTGATTATTTGGAATAACAAACATGCACTTCTTTTTTATTTATATATATAGATATAGAAATCAGATCAGTTTGATAACTACACGAAGCGAAAGATGAATGAATGATAATGAATGAAGAATGAGAAATAGGAAATTAAACTGGCCACAGATATCACAATAACCTATAGAGGTATAAACTCGTACCACACATCCAGTCTATTCAACGTTATGATTTAGCCTACATCATTACAGTTGCCGGCGTTTCTGGGTCGCCTTCCCCATTGTATATAGCAGGTGTACATACAATATATATAAACAATAGTGACGTACAGTGACTGACTTCATTATTATATTTATAATGTCTCACGTGCACTTATTGTAATAGGTAAATTAATACATATTTATATATTTTCCACTTTGAATCAATGCTAGTGATCACTTGTGTATCAAATGGGAGTGTCGGAACTATGATACCATACTTATAAAGATAAGCCCTTCTGTAAACACATTCAAAGTTAAAAGTACGAGGGTTCTAAACGCGACTTGAGAAGAACCACACAACACACTGAGTCGGGTATTTCTTTATTGTGATTACTGTTTCACAAACTTCAAAATATTTAGTTAGCAATGTACAAACTACTAGAAGCGTGGCAATGAAAAGAAAGAAAAATAATAAAGAAAGATCAAAATAATTGTTATTTTACATACGTAACGACTTACATATTTTATAGTAAAAGAGGCGATAGAGGTTAAAATGCAATAATCAAAGCCAAAATTTAAGACTATAATTTGAGCAAAATCATAATATTCTTAAACGGGTTTCAAATGCTTTTTAATAATTTTAAAATTATATGGCTGGTAATATTTACGACTAAATTATTTTAAATTATTTCAAACGAAATGCTTACATCATTATCAAAATTAAAAAAAACAGATGATTTTGTTTTGTCTCGGTCGAAACCTTTGAAAGCTCGTTCTGTTCTAAACCAGTTTCATTAATATTAATATGATATAAATATTTAAACATTTTTGTTATTTAATACTGTGTATCATTTACTAAGTTTTAATTCTTGGGGTATTTGTTTTTAATCAAAACAGATCATCAAATTCATGTATTGTTAATTATATACATGGTTTTTGTTTGTCCACTTGTTTGTTACACTTTATGTCTTTATGTATATTTGTGTCAAAATACGTTATAGAGCTCCTACTTCCAGGTATAAAACAATGATTTCAAAACATGGTATGCTGGGCATCATGACATGTGTCCAGGATAGCCTGAAGAGTTGTTATTGCTCTGTTTGAGAACTGATTCAAGATATGAGTACGTATTCCGAAAATCGCATTGAAAACTTTTAGTCTAACATAAATATAGATCATCAATCGATAATGCAATTTTGCATACACACTTTTAGGAATATAGACAAAACAAGGTACCTATCACCTCGAAGTGATTGCTATCTTCTAGAAGCCTTCATAGTAGACAAGATTGGTGTTTATTTACAAGAGCGTTGGCACAACCTCTTAGTATATAAAAACAGCAGATATAGTTTTAAAAATAATATAGACATATCCATCGAGAATAAAATGCGTCAAAATTTATAAGGTATAGTATTGTTGTAGTAAGGTGATGTAGAAAAGCAGGTATGGTGCAGTGAAAATGATTCTCATAATATGCTATATGTAATTGGATTTCGTATTAAATCGAATTATAAACACTATTTAGAATATTGCTCGTAATTACTACAGTCTTTGGGGTCCAACTTAAGTCACTTAATAGTAAGGTAATTTTCTAACCGGTCAGTTTACTCAACTTACATCTGAGGCTCAAATTCGCAGCTAACTGATAAGACTAGAGTCATGTTATCAAATCGGCGTTACCTGTTTCACTTTTAAGCCATTTTTACGCCGGCTTCATAATTTTATATAATAATATAGCCTTTATTTTAGAGTTTTATTTACTATTTTTTATCCAAAACATCAAAAAAGCAGAAAGATTAAATAATTTGTCAGTTAAACTAAATATATTACAAATATATTTCATTTCAAGCTATTATATATATATATATATATATATATATATATATATATGTATATATATGTGTGTGAAGTTTTATGTTTTTCTTGTGTATATACACTTAAAAAAATCCAACTTTTTCTAACAATAAATCACAAACCTCTCATCATCGTATTTTATTTTTTACCTTCCCAGTTTTAAAACGATGACTTCTAAGTATACACGGTACCGCATCACCAAGTACATAAGCCTCGTGATAAAAATGCCTTGGTATAGAAATCAATTACCATCTATATTTAATTTGTATTCTGAAGATGCAATCGAAAACTGTTCGTGTATCACAAACTAGACACTCCTTTTGACATCTATGATAACTTTCAAATGACACTGAAGTAGTTTATACGTGAATATCATCCACACACACACACACACACACACAAATACACACACACACACACACACACACACACACTGTAATAATCTTTTTTCAATAAATGTCAATCAATCTTATGTCTTAGAAAACAAAAACTGTATGAGATTAGCCTTGGATAAGATAAATATATATACAAAAAAATTATAAACAGAAACAAAAAATATAAAGTTTTTACATGTAATTGATTTATAAATAATACTCGGACTTTATACTTCGTTTTTGCATGCTGAGGACAAAGGTCAGGGGTCTTAAGATGAAGGTCAAAAGGGTTAACTACAAGGAACATTCTCATTAATATAAAATTCTTAGCGAAATACTAAGAGAATAATCTGTCATTTTTATCGTTATATTTGTGGGTTATTATAAATAACGGTAACAGACATACCATCTGGTGTTGTGAGAATTGATTACACACAACACACACACACATCGTGTGTCTACACACAACATGCACATGTGTGCACACACGTATTCACTCACCCACACAACGTTACTGTATAATAAAAATATTCTGTAATAAAATACTATTTTTAAGAATTTAATATATTAATAAAACTCGATATCCTGCGAACGTGATTTTTTTATTATTATATAAATGTTTTGGTGCTAAAAGCTTTCATTAGCAGAATACAGAAATACTCAGTAAAATTATGCGAAGCGTTGTGCACGAATAGTGAGGGAACAAAAGTTAGATATTCATAGACTGGAATAATAAATTATCTGTATTAAATCTATATATGAATAAAATTGTAGTGTCTGTTTGTTATTACAAATTGACAGCTTTTCTCTAGAAGCACAAAAAAAACATTTTTTTTGTCTTTCTCTTTGTGCAGGCGAATCTCTGAAACGGCTGGGCCGATTTTAGCAGGATTTTCACTAGCGGATAGCTGATGTTATAAGTAACTTAGGCTACTTTAAAAAAAACATATTTACAGCGAACAAAGTCGTGGGAAGAGCTAGTTTTAAGAAGTATCTGTCATCGCTTAACATTTATATTAGTCCATATATTGCTATAAAAGTTTAACACATTACGGTAACTCCTATAATACAACAAACTTCATCAAAATACGTTATTTTTTTTATATTGCTAAATATAAAAAAAGAGATTTAGTTTTTCTGTAATTTTGATGAACTAAAAGACAATTGTGCGTTAATTGGAGCATTAACCATGATAAATTTGATCAAAATCTGTTCATTATATTAACATAAACAAACCAACAGTCAACAATAATAATTATTGTGTCTAGTTCTTTGTCATATATATATATATATATATATATATATATATAAATATATAATTTATCTACATACAGTTTTCACTTTTATTTAATTCTTTTTATATTGTTTTTTTTAATAAAAATGTTCAAATTTGAAACTTGAATGAAAATTAATATATATTTATATTTAACTGAAACTAAATTTTAAAATTGTATTTTTGTCTAGACGGTAAAAATATGAAGATATAAAAATAATATCATAAAGAAGTGTATGGTCTTTAACCTCACAAAAGGTGGGGTCAGTGACCTCGAAGGTCACTGTCATTCGTGGGTCATTTTAACGTCACTTAATATAATAATTACTGTATTTTTTATAGACGCAATCATATCCAACCTTATTCAGATTTAATAATTTTCACCTTCCCTTTATGGTTATTTTTAACACTTTCCGGGAAAATTGGTTCTTGAATAAACCATTTTAATTTGAGCTCCTTTTTAATATATATCGTTATGGGAATGGATCAAGATATTTTAAATCGACTTCATTATTAACTGCATTTGCAATTACTTTTAAAACTATTTTTTAATGGTTAAAATTTTATATTATTTTTTTCATATTAATTTTTGTTTTTATTTATAATTATTGCAACATTATACTAATTATTAACAAATTCTGTTTGTGTGTGTGTGTCATTATGAATGGCAACTCCTTTTTTTTTTCTTCTTTACGTATTTTTTTTATGTTATTTTTTGTGATTATAATTTTTTTTTGTACTTTATTTTTAATTATCACAAATTTTTTTATGTCTTTTATTATTTTTAATTTATATAGAGTTGTAGTGTGTCACATAAAAAAAGTTTTTTTTTGAATTTTTGAATATAGTTACTCAAGATAATTTGTTTTATTTGTAAATAAATATATATGAAGAAAACGTTTAAATAAGATGTGAATTCTAAAGTTTCGGATCACAAGACATGGCTTCTGCAAGTTGGAATTATTCCTTTGAAGCTTCAACAAAACTTTCTAACTTGGAAGTTAAGTATAAATTTTCTTTTAGTATAAAAGTTATTTCTTCAGTTAAATTTATATTTGAACTAAGTTCATGACTTTGTATGAGCTGGAAGGAATCATTTTTATGTTTTTATTTAGTTATTATAAACAGAATAACTAAACTAAAAAAGGCTAAACCTATTTTTATTGAACAAAAAACCATACAATAATATAGTAACATCAAAACATATAATCTCAGGCAGAGCTATAACAAACACTAGACAATTAGAACCCTGAATTGTATACAAAATATTTTTTTAAGCACACATTTTCTTGAATTCTATTTCTAGATACAGTAGATGTATTTTCCGAGCCCTTTTCATGAATTCATGAATTATTGGTGTGTTGTGCAGTCCGTTGCCAGGTGACCACCCGGGCCAAGGAATTTCGCATGTTATTGACCTGTTCCTGATACTTAATTGTTCATTTATTCAAAGAGGACTGGAAGTTTATTGTTAACTTATATTACCATTTGCTTCTTAAAACGATATCACCTACAGCTTCATTATATATACATATAAAGTAAATTAAAAGCTGCTTGTGACTCTAAATTAATCGCTTTTTGCTCTTCACTAAGTACTTACATAAAAAAACATTTTTTTCTGTCCGTCTGTTTCTTTCTTTCTGACTTTCACTGGCGGATAGCTGATATTATGAGTAATTACTATTTCTAGGCTACTTTTATTTTAAAAATCATATTCTGCGCGAACGAACTCTTAATCACAGCCAGTCTTAATCTAAAAATATATTTTTTTGCAAATATGCAGACATGAAATTGTATTCAACGTCTATTTTATTTTATTTTCTACAACAAAAGTAAACATTTTACGTAAAAGTTATGAAAATTCAGATACTTGCTTGCAATGATATCTGTGATTATTTCACAATTTTACACAAAACGTTAAAACATAGTAATAAATTAATACATAAATATTGCACTGAATAGGTGATTATAATTAGCTGTTGAGCGGATTTACGGTTTTGATCACATTGTTGCGAAAATAACTGACTATAATACAATATTATCAAAATATCCGATTATATCTGATTAGCGGATTTTTTTGTGTTATTTTTGGTAAATTTCGAGAGTCCAGGTCATCAGATACTATAACGGTCAATTAAGATACTTAAATACTATCATTTCTAGTATTTTTCTCTAATATTACCAAATAATGTATTATTTTTATATCATCCCACAGCTGGACAAATATAATTAAAATAGTAGGATAGTGTTCTAATAGAAATAACTTCGGATCTTTTTGAAGAATTTTTGTAGCCCTTATGCTGTGGATATTTATATACTGGTCCAGCCAGAAACTTTATTTCAATGTCAGATTAAGTTCAAATTAATCAAAACGTTGCAATTAGTTATTTAAATTATATAGCAACTAACGCCATCTCTTGAATGAATTTGTAGTTTGAAACATATTATTTATACCACTAGATGGCGTTGTTTGCAATATTACAAAAACAGTGCCATCTAGTAATGATTGCTCATAGCGTTAAAAAATTGTATAGTAGCTCAGTAAACACTTCAACAATTGATAATAATGTCAACAGATGTCACTACGACTCGCAGAAGATTTCCTTGTTTTAGTTTATATTTTCATATAAATATCTCTAAATATTATTAGTTTATGGTTAATAAACGAAATGTAACAAGTTTATGATATTATAGATACCAAAATATTTTTTGTGTACCGACATGAATAAATTTAAGCTCAGTTTGTCGGTAAAAATAGTTTTATACAGGAATTAGTTTTCCCTTTCCGCAAGATTTCTGTTAAAATCGATTAAGTAATTAAACAAATATAGCAACAAAATACAAAAAAGGACAGAAAAACTATAATATAATACACGAAAGACTGAGACATTTTAGAGATGGAACTTAGAAGGTGGTTAAAAGTTTCTTTAATATTTTGATTATTAAGTAAAACAATGATAGTTTAACACACTTATGTTCTTTATTAAGACAGGGAGGAATGAAGGAAACTAGAGGAAATAAGGGGAAAGGGGTTGGGATGAGGAGTGAAAGAGTGGCACCGATTAAACCAGTATCGAGCATCAGCTGAGCTCTAACAAACTATAACACAATTCTTAGAGACTCCATCTTTTTTTCGCCCTTATCAATCATAGTGTGTCTTCGTAGTATCTGTCTGTTTGAAATGTGAATAAATTAAATTATATTCAAACAATAAAAACCAGGTTATAATATCAATAACTTTTCTGATGAGTTAATATAAAGAGAAGAGAGAAAAATATGCTTGGAGATCAAGTTCAGTTTTTATAACTCCTATAGTCTTTTTTTCTCTTAATTGTAAATAATGTTTGCGTTTTTAATTTATGAGACTTAGTTTGCCTGAATTTAGATTAAACTTCGTAACATTTTTGAAGTTCTTAATAAATATTAACAATAAAACTGTTTGGACAAAACAATAAAGTCGTAAAATGAAGCTGTTTCGACGTGCTATAAAACAAAGTTAAAAGACAACCTACCTGTAACAATTAAATCTTTTCAATTCCAGGAAGGTATTGTGCTACCGGAATACCGAAGGTATTGTTCTAATACCGAATTATTAAACTTCAAACAACTAAGCAGACATTATTATGGGTTATTGGTTTTTACTTCGACTCAATACCACCTCCCACCACTATTAGGCTCAGATATCTGAAGTGCGTGTGTTCGTCACTCATATATTAAAAACTTAAAGCATAAACATTAAAATATTTGTGTATTTTAATTAAAATTTTGTGTAATTATTTATATTTCCTTTCACCCTGTTCATTTAAAATGTAAAAAAAGCTTGTACATGTTTGTACGTACATAGATCTGTATATCCATATGTATGTAAGTGTGTACATATATATATATATATATATATATATATATATATATATATATATACATACATACTTACATTCATGCATACATACATAAGTTTAGTAGATATCGGCGTATAGTAAACACCAACATTACTCGGGAGACGTAACTAAATAATCAATTTTGTTATTGCGTATACTCAATATAAAAGAATTAACAAAAAAAAAAACAAAATAAAAGTAAATAAATCCCAAAAAGCCAGTGGCACAGGTTGCACAATGCAACAAAAGTCTTTATGAAATGAAACAGTAGCGTCAAAGGTAAATATTTTGGTAGTTATTGTCCGCGCACATCTCTGCGGGGGGTCGTAATTTG
This sequence comes from Melinaea menophilus ssp. n. AW-2005, assembly GCA_918358695.1. Taxonomy (NCBI): domain Eukaryota; kingdom Metazoa; phylum Arthropoda; class Insecta; order Lepidoptera; family Nymphalidae; genus Melinaea; species Melinaea menophilus. Next base: position 31,046,251 of record OU911038.1, on the reverse strand, counting down.
ATTGTGCCGTACCGTGACCGGCTGTAAATCACCCTGAAGGGAGCGGGACAAGGTACTGATACAAGGTAACAATGTAATAAATGTAGATCTGTATTGTTATTCAATTGTCTACACCTTACGCCTTTGTCGGAGTTTTCTTAAAAATAATCAATAAAATATTATGTTTTCCAAAATAATAGTAGTCAAAGTTACTTCTAGGATGAGCTTTCCAGTGAAAGTCCTGTTAAAATCGGTTCAGTCGTTTCAGAGATTAGCTGGAACAAACAAATAGACAGAGAAAATAAAATTAACAGTTTTTTTGTGTTACTGATATATACATGTGCATTTATTCAATATTATAGTGAAAAATAATTTAGAATTACAAACGGACACTTTTATTTATATGTATACATTTAAATAAGTTTACTCCCACCTCCTAGGCTGGCAACACTCTTGTAAATCTTCGGATGTTGCTAGAGTTCATGGGCGGCGGTGATCACAAATCATCTGTACATAAAAAAAATACCATGTTTCCTATAAAGAAGGAGGGTGTAAGACTACAATGGTGGATGTAAACGTGTCAATCGCCAAATTATCTCCTAAGACCAATCAGCAGGTGTCCTCGAATCACCCTCTGACAATCTATTTATCCTAACAACCGTGACTCTGCTACCTTACTATTGTTTATACCTTCACAGGTTGAGTTGGATCTTAAAAGAATTCTTTTATTTATAACTAGTAATAATATTTTCTTGATTTTTTTAAAATAAAATTATAAAGTTAAAGTTCCGTAAGAAATACATTGAGCTTATGAGATCAGATTTAGATGGATTGTTCAAAAACTTTTTATGAACTAATCTATTTTTACTAATATTATAATAGGAAACATTTGTATGTGTAAGTATGTTTGTAAGGAGTTAGCTCAAAACTACTGGACCGATTATAAAAATTCTTTGTCCATTTGAAAGCTACATTAGTACTGAAAATACAGGTTTTAATATAATTCTAAAAAAATAGACATGTGCCAAAAAACAGGTGTAAAAATTCCCTTCCATCGCGTGTTTCTCTTCTCTTCTCTTCTGTTTAAATGATTAAAGATAAGACGAAATGATGTACAAATTAAGTGTAAATAAAACTAAAAATATCTACAAAGTAATTTTGGATAGCTACGAGTATCTATTCTTAACAGCTAAACTATAAAACGGATTTTATATTTTAAAATTTATTAAAAACCACTACATGCATGCATTTTTTTCATGTGATAACATAAATTGTTATAAAATTAAGGTATTTCATACTTAAGATAATATCAAGTACTTATTTTTTTGTGTTGATATCATTAAAATTGGCACATTCGTTGAGCAGATATCACTTACCTATGAACATTTGTTTTTTTTTTAATTTTTTACTGTGATACAGTACTAAAGGATTACGATCATAATTTTGAACGAGATTTGGAGTACAAATAGGTTATGATCTAGAAAAATATAACACTTTTCACGATAAAATGCCTTGTCTCCAGGATAAACTTAATAAATAATTTGTCAATAGGTGGCGCCATTTGTACTGTTAGGTAAACAAACGCAGACAAAGCCATGAGTCCGCTACTAACTTTAAATGTATTGTTTTGTGAACCTTATTTATTTAAGAATTTGTATATTTTTTAATAATAGTAACAGTAAACAAAGATTTAGTTTAGTAGATAAGTCTTATGATGCTTAGTATTCCAACACTTCGTTATCCAACGGATCTCCGTCAGCCCTCTTGGAGTTTAGGTTAACAGACAAACATACATATTAAACATTAAAAAGAATTAATCTATACATAATAAAATTGTAGTGTCTGTTTGTAATTCCAAATTAACAGCATTTCACTAAATACTTATAAAAGTATAACCAGTACTTAAATAAAAAAAATATATTTTTTTGTTTGTTTATTTGTTCCGTCTAATCTCTGAAACGGCTGAACTGATGTTAACAGGACTTTCACTGGCGGACAGCTGATATTATAAGGAGTAACTTAGGCTACGTTTATTTTATTTTATACCGTGGGAAGAAAGTCGTGGGCACAGCTAGTGTTATGAACAAAAATCTCGTGACCCCAATTCAGTTGTAAATATTTTTATAAATGAAAAGAAATCACATCATTATAAATATTTTTTGTGGTTTTTAATTTGTATAAAACACTATTTTACTAACTTAATTAATTTACTTTTCACGAACGAACTTTGTTAGTTCTGTATTGTTTTCACTTTTCTCGAATTTATGGATGTATGTCTGTGGACAGGAAAATTTTTCATTACTGTCGAGAGATGGCGCTGTTTATAATTTACTGATTCAGTTTATTTTTATATTTAATTATATTACTATTTTGTATTATTATTCATCACAATTTTTTGTAATTTTTTAATAATTATAAATAAACATGTATTTAACATTTTATTTTATTCAATAAATAATAATCATTTTACTTAAAGATCAATTGTTTTTTTTATTAAAATTTATAATTTCGTCAAAGTTTGTTCGGGAAATACCTTGGGTATTTGCATCTTCACTAGTTTTACTTACTTTATTGGTATATTGTTTTTAAGATAAAAAAATCCAAAAATCCTTGAACTTGTCACAATAAGGACATTCCTTTTACATTAGATTAACTATTTAAACAATCTAAAAACTATAGATATAGATTATAGACTTTTACAATACAGAAATATGTATATCATTTTGTTCTTCGTAACAATTTTTAAAAACTATATATAGTAATTATGATTGTATTGTCTGTGACAAACAAACACAAACCCACACACGTGTTTTCATTTAAGCGTGACCGTATTGAGTCAAAACATTTGGGATAAAGATAGTTTTATCAAAGAAAGTACATTAAAGTATTTGATTGTTTTAGATGTTTTATGAGTTTTGCTCAGTTCATTACAACATGTGGATACTTTATGGACAATGAGTGATGAGCGAGCCCTAAACTAATTAGTTATGTGTATTGGGTGGGATAATTACAATAAAGTGTGAGAAAGAGACAGATGTAATCTCTGTCTCTTTCTCTCTTTTTTTAGACCCAAACATTTTAGGGTTTTTTGAACATAAGTGTCTTAAATATTTTTTCGATAATTTGATATTAAATGAAATAAAACTCTATAATTCTTATTTTTAATAAAAAATAACTCATATATTAAAATAGTTAGCACGCAACTTTACTTGACCGTGTATGAAATATAGTTTTCAATCGCTCGCGGCGCTGCATATTAATTACGTCTAATCATAGTCATAATTGAAGCGCTGGATATTAATGTTAAAGCCATACCACGCGATCTTTGGAGCATAACGTGTATGCAAAAGTAGGTTTATAATCGATTGAAGAGAATATTTTATATATATATATATTATAAATATTCTATGAATATTCTCAAATAAATGAGTTACTACAAACAGACATCGAAATATAATTTATATATATCAGTTCCTAGTTTATGAGATCTAGCAAATGACATGCAAACAGATTACCAAGTAACGGAGCGACCAAGATATTATACATGTATACATATAGATAAAATTGTAGTGTCTGTTTGTATTTCCATACTGTTAATTAAATACGTTACATAAAAAAATATATTTCTTTTTCTGTCTATTTGTTTGTTCCAGCAGATCTCTAAAACGGCTGGACCTATTTTAATAAGACTTTCGCCAGTGGATGGCTGATGTTATAAGGAGTAAATTAGGCTTTTATTATATAAGACATAAAACGAAGTCGTGGGCGAAACTAGTGAAATAATAAACCTGAATTTATTTGTACTATTTATAAAAAGGATATTACATATGGGTACAGAGTAATAAAATTATAGAAGAATACTACCAATATTACAATAAAGATGCCTCTGTTTATTTATTACACTGTATACAATATTTTAAATACGAGCAATTTTCAACTCTATTCTCAAAGTATAAGAACTATAAATACGCATAAATAAATTTGTCTTTTTACCTCCAAGTGTACCATCATATTTATAACAAGTACAAGCAATTATAAACTCTATTGCAACAATATAAAGATTATAAGAACGCAAAGTTAATTTTGTAATTTTATCTCCAAAGTAAAGTGTTACAAAGGTTTTTGTATTTAACCGTAAAAAGCTCTTTAACGTTGAAAAAAAATTTACTATTTATTATTATTTATTTTTTTGTTATATTATCAAAAATGTATAAAATAGTAATTTTTTTCTTATATTTTAACTAGCTGTGCACGCGACTTCGTATGTGAAGAATATGTTTTTTTAATTAAAGTAGCCTTAATTACTTATAACATCACCTATCAATTAAAAACCCGTTAGAATCGGCTAAGAATCCAGCTTTTAGAGATTAGCCGAAAGAAACAGAAAAATATATATATTTTTTATGTAAGTACCGCATATACTTGCATATGCTTTTAGAGAACAGTTAATTTGGATACAAACAGACACTTAAATTTTATTAATATGTATAGTTTGATATGCAAAGAATGCAAGTAGCGCGTTGATGTCTTTACCTCTACGCCGTAGCAATCTTAGCTTAGAATCTCTTCTGTTTATTAAAACGTTGACTTAAACTAAAAATGTAAACATGATTGTATAAAGTTATAAATATTTGATTCATGATTTAAATCCTGTGAAGCGAAGTCGCTGACAACTTAATAAGAATATAAAAAAAAGCAAAGTTTTGACGAATCCATAACAAACTAAAACTAATGTATTTGATTTATAAACAATTTTAACGATGTATATGGCGCTTGAATTTCTTTCCTTCTTCCAACTTCAGGTGATGTTGTTTTTTTCGACTCGCTGCGCTCTCGAAGTTTCGGTTGCCGTTTGCATATTGGGCGAAGCGAGCCCAGTGTAATGACTCATCGTTTCCCATTGGCTGCAATGGGATATTTTTTGACGATTATTTCTCAACGACGTGACATTTTTCAAAAATTTCATAATATTCCGTCAAGTAGTTTTCGAGCCTATTCATAACAAAGAATGTTAAAAAGTCTCCAGTAGAACGCTTGGCTCGCTGCGCTCGCTTCGTTCAATAACAGTATATTTACAATAACATTTAAATAATAAAAATACAATCAATTATTAATTCATCTCTGACACTACATGTGTTTCTCAATAACATTATATATACATATAAATAAAATTGTAGTGTCTGTTTGTAATTACAAATTAATTTTTAACTAAATACATATGAAAGTATATATGGTACTTACATAAAAATATATGTTAAAATTTGTTCCTTGGTGTCTGTTTAGTCCGGATTATCTCTGGAACTACTGGACCGATTTTAATAGGACTTTCACTGGTGGATAGCTGATGTTACAAGGAGTAACTTAGGCTAATTTTATTTAAAAACATTTTTCGGGAACGAAGTTGTGGGGACAGTTAGTATTATATACATCGCCATATAAACAATACATTATAAAAAAAAAAATTTTACATTAGCATTTAGAGAAAATGTGATAATTTGGAATTACAAACAAACACTCCAATTTTATTTATATGTATATATGATGACATATTGCGCAATATCCAACGGTATATGTTTAAGAACTTTGTAGGTTAAGTTCTGTCAATGTAACAATAAGTTAACGGATAAAAGAAATCAAAAATCATTTATTCTATTATACTTATACAAGTAATCTTTGATTGATGTATTTTTATTTTATTATATTATAATAATAATGTAATTTTGTACCTTAACCACGTATGAGTCAGACCCTTAAATTGAGGTCCAAATTCTAACAAAGAAGAACAAAGACGAATTCGCAGACCATATCTGTGTCAGTGGGTCGAAGTTAGACGCCAAATATTAACCTAAGTTATGAGCGTATAGACGATAGCTTCTCATGATAACTTTACAAATCGCGTTATCTTATACATTGGAGCAATATAATGTTATAATAAAAAGCGATTAGCCATCCATCTTTGTAATGAGTTCGCCAGTTGATATATGAGACCTATTATTAATATTACTTGTTGAATGATTCTCTTAAAATGTGATTATTTATATTAAAATAATATTAAATTTTATTAATAGTAATAAATATTGATTTTTTAACCTTAATTTTTTCAGTTAACTGTTTTTAAAATGATTTTTATAGATTTGTACAGATTTTTTAAATTATTCTTTCATGCTGATCTCGTTATTTTTTAAACATTTTAACAATTTTCAGTCGTCCATCCATCCATCCATCCTTCCATCTGTCATCCATCCATCCATACATTCTCTTCTCCACGGATCAGACCACAGAACCACCTATCTCTTCAGGTCATCGTGCATAGAAATTAATAGAAATTTTAGCACAGAAATTGAATATATAATGTATATTTATTATAATAATTTATGTAAATAATAAATAAAAATCTAAAATCTAGATATACATCTGGAGCACATTACCATCTCGGCTTTCGTTTTGAACAGTTACATATTATGTAGTAAATAGTCGGCGCTGATCAAACTGGTTTACTCCCGTATAATACGAACAGAAAAATCACATATATATATATATATATATATATATATATATATATATATATATATATATATATATATATATATATATATGTATATATTATTCTTTTAATGAATTTGTTAATTTATTTAATTCGTTTCACAAATGATATTCGAATATGAAATAAAATTCAAATTCAAAATTTTGATTTGAAAGTGCATCGAATAGAAAGCGGACTTTCCAAAAATTATATAAAATTGTTGTGTTTTTATCTAGTCTGTCTGTTTCACGTTTAGAATAAAGGTTAATTAATATTTAATATTGAATAATTGAATGTATTTCTCTCAAATAAATAAAGATTCAAAATGATATTAATAATAACCAAAAATCTATATTATATATAGACATATACATATTTTTTTCTTTGTAATTTTTTACAACCTCTGAACTAATTATAGATTATAGCGAAAACCTCTTGATAATATCCTAACATTACATTTAAAATATATACATACAAAAAAAATTTAAGTGTCTGTTTGTAATTCCAAATTAACAGCTTTTCACTACATGCAAATTAAAGTATATACATAAAAAAACAATAAAAAAAATATATCCATCTGTTTGTTTCAGCTAATCTCTGACACGGCTGAACCGATTTTGACAATACTTTTACTGGTGAATAGCCGACTTTATATGGAGTGACCTAGGCTACTTTTATTATTGTAGTGCCTTGGTGGGAGGGGAGGGTGACCTCTCTCACCTAGTCCAGGCCTACGTCGTGAGGGTGCTCTAAGTTGCTCGGAGCACCCTTACATCGGGGGGTACCGCTGGGGCGCCACGGTGAGTGCGCAAGCGATCCCATGGCGTCCCATTAAGGCGTTGAGGGCATCCGTTGGGTTTTTAGTGGGTAGCCTTAAAAATGGCAGCGTGCTCGATGCTGCCGGGTAGTCCCACATAACCCTCCGACCATCACCATCTTGGTCGGCGGGTATCCGTAACGGATTTTTCCAACGACATAAAAAAAAAAGAAAAAAAAAGGTTACTTTTATTATAAAATGTAATCCGCACGACCGAAGTCGTGTGCGTGGTACAAGTTTAACTTACCAGTCAACAAATTTTAATATTTAACTGTAATTTATAACTAAAAAATAATAATTAATAAACTATGTATAATAATAGTTTATCATTGGCTTTTTTCATAAGATTTCTAATATTAATTATATATTCATATCTTCTTTATATACTAATATTAATCCCCTTATTACTTAATTTTAACAACAAAAATACATTATTCTTAATGCTAACAATAGTATATGTACACAAATTGTCTTTCTATATACTAAGGCACATATAACATATATTTACCTAATCTTACCAAAAAGACAATTTGAAAATCGCTTAAATATTATCCTTTAAAAATTTTAAGATTCCTTTCAGTTTCACATTTCAGTCTCAATGACTGTATTTCGATCTATATGTTTATAAGTACATATATCAAAATATATATTATAATATTTTTTTGTCGGTATGTACATAGATAATATAGACGAAAACGTAATTTCAACTGCATTTATTGAATATTTAAGCTAAGAATAAATCACGGCAACGATAAAAAGATCCAAAAAACAGGATCAATGTTTATAAATAATTATAAAGCTATATGTATAGATAATATATATAAATAATAAAAAAAATAATGAATTAGTAGTTAGTGAGTAGAAAATATTGTAATATCAAATAATTTAGAGCACAGCCGTGTTGGTTTCGGACGAAGTCGCGGGATGAGCGGTGATATGAATTTCAAGTGGTTCAAGGAGTATTTACTTGATTTTAACTTTCTCAAAAATTTGGCATATAATGAAATATAATGGGGCCGTAGTTGTCGCTTTTACGGTAATATCTTGATGAGTGAGTCCGGAAACTGTCCGGTCATTGAGATTTAGTTGTAAATGGTATAAGTATAATAAATTAAGAATCCTTTTGTAGTAACTTCAATACCAGTTGTTCCCACGACTTTGTTTCGGATAGATTTTTAATATAAAAGTAGCCAACATACTCCTTATAAGGTCAGATATCCTGCAAAAGTCCTGTTAAAATCGGTTCAGCCTTTTCAGATAGACGGAACAAACAGACAGAGACAAGTTTAAAAAATATTTTTTTTATATAAGTACCGTATATATTTTCATTTTCATTTAGTGTAAAGCTGTTAATTTGGAATTACAAACAGATACAACAATTTTATTTAAATGTATAGATATTTAATTAACATTTTTAATATTATAATTATTATATATAGAACTTCACCTTAACACTTAAACAACGAACGGTACCAGAAACTTCAATTTATGCGAACATTACAGTCGTTAACTTGAATATCGTTATCAGCTTGTCACGATACCACGCCATTACCGTCCTTAACTTTACGATGATAATGACTATTATCGTGTACTTGTTTATGAAGTTAGGTGTTAACTTATTGGTGCGGTGGTATTACTTACAGGTGGCAACTCTTGATAATAGGATTGTGATTATTTGTATTGAAATTGTTTGAAAAAGAACAAAACAACAACGCAATTTTTATATGAATGTAATAATAATATTTTTAGAACCACTTTTAAAATTTCATAGTATTTTTTTATATAATTCAAAATTTTAACAGATCTTTACAAGACTTTAACATTATTTTTTATAAGTTAGTTATTAAAATTTATATATCAAAGAGTACCCCTATTACACTTTTTGTACATATATTTTAATCGTCCGTTATTTTGGTGATAATTCGCGTTGTGATAACAGAGGACCTAGAGGCCTCTCGTGGGTCCATGAAGAAAATTGTGACCCACTTACCAACTCGCTCACCAAAATACCTTACAGCATCTGCAATGGAAAATGTATTATATGTTCTAAGTCGCAAGTCTCTAGATCGGTGAAAGTTGTGTTTGTAGGTCTGTAGGCCTGTTTGTTTGTGTGAGTCATGTTGTTGTATCGATGTGTGAGTGTACGCATCGGAGATAGTATGCCCCAGGGCTGGTCAACTTCAAAAGAAATGTATTATTATTATTAATCACTAAATCAATGTTAGACACTTTGTTACTTAATTACCCATAACTACACTTATTAAAACGCTTATAATAAGTATATTTTCTAGGATATAATTTTTTATGTAATTAACATATAATTACCAGAAAAGGATTATTAAATTCAACAATTGTAATTATGTTATGTAATTGTAGCAATTAATGTTTATTGAATGCTTGCACAATACAAAGTCCTAAAAGTTTTAGCTGAAGTTTTGATATAATTTAGAGCAAATGAATTAAAGTGTTTGAGGAAAACTCAATGATGTAGCGGGCCACGGCTTGGTCGTACAAGTCGATGGTGGTTCAATTTTGGTGGGAGTAAGTAGGGTGCGCGCGCGCAGTGAGTCGGCGGCTCGCGGCGCGCGCGCCCGTACGGAGTGCTTGTGGTATACTCGTGTTCTTGTGTGGACGGTTGTACTTACAGACCTGGCTCCTCGATACAGTGTACGTTCAGAATTATACGAAATTTCGGGAAATGTTATTGGCATTAATGTGAAGTGCGTGAAACAGTGGATCTGGACAGTTATATTTTTTTTTGTTTTTCTTCCTCCCCCTGTACATAGAGAGATCTTAGCTCTTTTTATTTTTGCCAATCGCATATCTCCTCTTCTAGTACTAACTGCATGCACTGTTTCAAATTATGTCAAAATAGTAAAGTTTTTCCGTTCGAGTGTTGGCTTTTCGGCTGATTACTGGAAGGTCGAGCGACAGGTTTTTTTTACAGTTTTAACGGCGACTCACGTTTCTGTGACACCGAATATATTGTTTCATTTATTATTATAACACTATTTTATATCATATTAAAGATATTCAAAACATCTAAATAACTTTTAAAATACTTGTAGTATATCTTTTATATAATATATGTATATATTATATACCTTTATTAAAGATAATCATACTTTTTATACGTAATTTAACAAATAGTCAAATAGGTAAGTAGGCACAAGTATTCCGGGTGTAATTAACTACATCAAATCTTGTTTTCTAGTAAAACCGAGCTGGACTGAAGACAGTGAATCAAACTTACGTGGACAGTACAGTGTATAATGTTGTTTTGGATTTGACACACATACAACCGCTACAAACCATATTGTATAATTATATCAGGTGAGTCGTTTGGAACCTTTTTTATTCAATATCCCTATATGACCTTAGACCCTCCATACGCATCTTTCAAATTTCATCAATATATATTATTGAATATTTATTAGTCTACCTGTAGTTCGCGAATTTCTAAACAAGGAAAGAATTGATTGTAAATGATACATAAGGTATTTGACCATTGGATACCGTTCATTAAACGACCCTGAACGTTTTATTTAGGATATGCGATGTTACGGTGGTTGACCTAGGTTTTATTGTACAAAGTTCAGTGACCTAAGTTGAATAATGCAAACCTATTATAAAACCCGACTGATTAGCTGAATTAATTAGATAAGACACGCGCGAATTAGCGAATAAATGATATCAGTCCGAAGAATTTGGAATTCGGGGTAAAGAATATTTGGTTTGACTGCTAATATCTTTATCTATAAAGAAACTATGAGTCGAGCACATCCACCAACATCGTATATATATAATAAATCTGTAATCTATTGCTGTCTGTACATAAGATATTATGAAGATGTAAATCATGGATAGGCATCCGATCAGATTTTCTAGAATTTTTGTCTGTTTGTTTGTGCGTTGTGAGCGATCTCTGGAATAGCTTATTAGATTTGTATCCGGTTTTCACAGATTGTTATAACCTTCACTCATTTTGTGCGTATTTGTTTTGTTGTTACTCAAATTTAGAGCTTGTTGGTAATTCAATAAAAAAATAGCACACTACATTTATCTTACGTGCGATAAAACTATATTAAGATTTTTTTGTTAGATTTGCAATGCTGTCACTGAATTCCGTGAGCGAAGTCGTGGGCATAACTTGTTATTCATAAAGTTGTCGTTAACGAAACAATGACTTTATGTTTATTTTATTTGATATATGGCAAAATAAAAATTAATAGCAAACATTATTATAATTGACGATATTTATAATTATATTTATAATTATATTATATTGAAGTGTGAAAATATTTATATAAATCGAGTTCTAAATGTCGCATTTTAAAGGAATTATCGAAAAAATCTGCTATTATTAATTTTTTTATCACTCATTGCTTACTTGAATCCTATCTTAATTATGGTAAAGGTCTCGAGTGCTTGTTAAATTTAATTAATACACATGATACAAATAAACTTGACACATAATAATAATTGTTAAATTGAAAATTTACAATGCTGGGTGCATTGACAAAAAGTTACTTTAAAGTAATAATAATAAAATATCCAAAGATATTTCGGAGAGGTAATGAGTTCTTGAAGTTACGAAACTCAATGAACTGATAGAGGTCACATTACACACGGATCCTTGACACCCCCTCCGATGAGTCAGCGCTTTAAACAACCCGTGGGAGGGATGCGGAAGGCTGTATTTAAGTATTTTGGACCCTAAATTTCAAGAATTCAATAAAGTAAAGTATGTACATACATGCTTTTATTAACGTATATATATATATAATATATATTATAACATATATAATATATATATATATATATATATATATATAAATTTATTCCAGATCAATACCGATATATTAAGCAAGTTTGTTCCTAAATTTGAATATTGAAATTACTTGACCGACATTTTATACGAAAACTGAGATATATTAATAATTGTTGGTCGTTTCAACGGATTATGATAATTTAATTAATTTAAAACGGCACTGCGCTCCTCTGTTCTCTTCGCACACAGATAATTATATATTTGCTTAACTGTATAAGATGATTAAAATATATATATATTAATAGATAACAAAAATTGTTATACAATAAATCAAAACGCAGAACGTTGAATCAATCCGCAAAGAAACCTAGTAATAGAAACGATGCCTAGACCCAGTGGCTAGGTCTCAGTGACACACATCGCCAACTTTCACTCGACAATGGCCATACGTTGTCAAGTGCGTGAACAGTTTTCACTACTCGTGCAATTTTTTTTCACTTTAGAATCAGATTGCATTTTTCAAATGCATTTTGGTTATTAGTATACTTTCAATCATAAAAAAATCTTGAATCGGATTGCATTTTTCAAATGCATTTCGATTCATGTCATTTAAAACTCTTTTAGTTGTTATAATGATCTATGATTAGCTTTCTACTTTATATTGTCAAATGCGAGGTCAACGAACTGCTATTCAATATTGTTAGATTATTATACGTATCTTCTATTTATTAATTAATTATTGCTAACAATTACGCAATATGACATGTGTTAAAATAGTTTCAGTATTTAAGCTTACCTATTGATCGTGGCTTCAGTATTATGCATATTAGAATATTAAAAAGAACAAAACTTCTTGCTCAAAGCATCTCGTAACACGGATTCTAAAATGGTATTTCCTACATCCAAGGATGCTGAGAGGTTTGCTAACAAGATGAGTCACAGGTACGTGTCCGCTTTCAGAGGCTAGAATAATTAGTATTGGGGCTTTTTATAAAAATATATTGATTAAGATGTAAAGGACGAATATCTGCCATCTTAAATGATATCAGTTTTAAATAAATATAATACCAATAAGAAATCACACTCACACATGGACAAGAGCTAACACATACACATATACACACGTCGGCACGCAATGTGCATGCGAAATACACCGGCCATTGGCCACTGGTGAAAGCGATCAGCTGACGATACTAACCTTTCCCCTTGAATTGCTTGTCATTGATGTAAAGCTCAATTCATTTTTTAGCATTAGAGAAAAAAAATTCATACAAATGTTAACACCTGAAATGTAATTATTTATATATTTTTTTGGTTTACGGTCAGAAAATTAGCATTAAGGCCATCGCACCTTTTTGGACAATTAGTATTAAATAATTACATAAACTAGTACACACGATATTAAAATGAAAATCTGAGAACCGAGAATCTATTTTGTATATTTCTTTATTAGAATAATAATTTCATTATATTTCGTAATAATTTTGTTTAGAGAATGTTACATTTATAAATAATTTTATTTCTACATTACCTTCTCGTGTCCGCGCTGTCACTGAAAATAATAATATATATATTTGCGATAAACAGTTTTAAAGATTACCTCTTTAATTTCTCTTGAAGATGATTTTATAGTTTTTTAATTTCGCGAACACTGATTAAGCGTTTTAGCAGTAACTGTGTAACAGACAGACTTATTTACATATATAGTGAGTGCGGGTTTAGCGATATTCTACTAGTTTTTTTTTAATAAACTTTTTATATCATTTCCAAATTAGCAAGTTTCACTTACAAACCTAAAATACTTTACAATACACATTGTTAAATTGATATAATTACAAATTTTCGTCGAGACTGGCCAATCACAACCATGAAATTCTTGATTACAATGTTCAAAGAAAACAGCACTCTGTCCACTTGACATAAGACTCAAAGTGAGTTGTCGTCGGTTGTGGAGTACGGTGTCAAGTAGTGACGTCGGAGAAAGCGCAAGATCCGCCCAGACGGTCTAGAGACCTACCAAAGCAAAGGAAAACAGGCAATATTATTGCGGAATATCTTAAAAGAAAATGGCCGTTGTAGCTCTCATAAAATGATATATATTAAACCTATGGTTATTCGGATTTCATACTAAGTCAAAGAAATATAACTTATAAAAAAAAGTATTTTTAGCATAAAATTAGAATGTTGTTGGATTAAGTATTCGAACGCGTTGAACTCTTTATGTTAATTGATTTAAATCATCTCGCATTTAAAAGACCAAGAGACATTTATTTCCTATAATTTATTTTTACTTACGACAATTGTCAAACCAACTGTGAATTTAACGACAACTTTTAATTTTTCCTCAAAAACACATGTTACACAAACAATAAGGTTCTTTATAACGCACATGTTACCAAAAATATATAACCATGCTTTCTCATCGCGTGAGGCTTTCACCAGATAAAAGACCCGCGACAGATGTCCCGCGAACCCTTCAATCAGTCAATATTTGAATTCAAATTTGGAAAAAAAGAACATGTGCACACGTGGGAACCTTTTGAGATACGCACCTACTGGGGACACAGATTCTCAAGATACCTGTATTATACTTTTTGTTTATTACATGATGAAGATCTTGTTAATGCGAAGATATTTCATCACTGTACTGTAATAGCAAATATTAATAAAGAAATATTTGATGAGAAAAAAAAAACCATATTACTGTATTTTGTTCCACATTTTTTAATGGCTCACCGAAATTTATATTAAGTGTTACTATAAAATACAAGAACAGTTGTCACTTAAATTAAAAAGCAATAAATATCAAGATTCAATTAATCACGAAGACTAAGAGCCAGTCAATTTGTCAAAACATTCACAGTTTGACAAAGAGGCTTGAAGATTGATAGACTTTGTCAAATAGTTATAATAAGTATAAAGGCTTCTATGTATTGATGAGTTTTAATTAATTCCTTGCGAAGATTGATGTGTGATAAAAAAAAAACTTTTAATTAAATTTTATTTTGGTATATTTTATAATCGTAAAATAACTCTATAAATTTTATTTTTAAAATTTTTTTGATATATCAAATTACAATTCAATTAATCTCCACCCGTCATAAACTATAACTACATGCTTATTAAGTGTAGGATTGTCCCATTAACCCATAGAACTAAACACGTGTAGACATCCGGTATTAAAACGATTTCCGGTATCCGGGGTAAATAGAAACCCTTTGAAACTGGATAATGGGGGGTTTTGTTTTTTCAACCTGCTCCTTGAGGGTAACTTACGCTTATAGCATTTTATCATAATAATTAGAAGATATATATTATGTTATAATTCTCAGATGTTTTGATTTAAATCATTTGCAAATTGATTCATAACAGTACACACCAACACCATTCCTCACTAACAAGTAGCCTTGCGTTGAACGCATGACGCTTACGTAACAAAGTCAAGGCTCGTTGTGGATTGTGTTGATCGGTCAATCACTTCTGTACAATATAACATACAAGTTAATACCTTGTTGTATTTACTTTATTATTTAATTTAATTTAAATTTAAATTATTTCATTAGTATACAAAATACAATAGATAAGTAATTGCCATTTAGAATCCTATGTTTAACTACATTAAATATATGACGTAAATTTCTTAAGTCTTTAGGATCTAACATGGAATCTGAGGCTTCCAGGCTATTTAGAGAAGGACGGGGCGCTGCGTTAGAGCGAGAAGGACGCGGGCAACGTCCTGATTTGTCAATAAACTTGACCCACATTTCATTGAGAGCGAGTCTCACAGGAATCTTAATTTAGGACACCTGCAGACGATAAATATTTAAAAATATACAGCCGTGAGCATTACAAAGTTTTAAGCCTACGTCATTTTACAAGTTGCTATAAAAAGTGATGCATAACATCGATTCATGATGAATCACTCATTGACTTTCACTTAATTTCATTAGTAACTCGATCAAATCTTAACATACGAATTATTTATATATCTTTACGTCAAAGTGTACATGTGATTAAACTTTTAGTATAAATATGTTGTTAGATACAATAGATAGGATCACGCTACTAAAACTATATCTAAATTTGTATATATAAATATAATATCTAGTGCGATCTCTTTGGGGATTCAATAACTACTAGACCAATAATAGCGTATTTATTATAAATATCTAGTTTGCAGTGGCCCTATTGATACGTCAGACGAGGTCCTTGTCCGGTATAACGGTGTAAGGGCGTGTGTGCGTGAAGCGGGTTATGGTAATACTATGTTTACTTGAATTAATTATACAGATACCATAATAATTTAAGGAAGAAATAATAATTAAATTAAATAAATTAAAAATCAATCGATTTTAAATGCATTTCGTTTTAAATCACGTTGCATATATTTTTTTCTGAAAATGCATATTGATTTAAATCAAAAAGCATCCTATATTTCGTATATGGTCGGACACGTGGGCGTGCATTGTACGGCCTTGTTACTACGTCACAGTACACTCGTGCATTGAACGTGAAACTCATACTTAATATATTGAATATGGTATTTAGATTATTGTAAGAAAAGTTTATTAATGACAATCGTCTGTATATCTTACTGAATTCTATAGAAAGGAACTCTATGTATAAAAAAAATATATATTTTTTAGTAGATAACATTATTTTTTGGTTTTAAAGATAGTAGTAATATAAAAAAATAATACAATTTTATTTAAAAAGCATATCAATATGGCGCCATATTT
This sequence comes from Melinaea menophilus ssp. n. AW-2005, assembly GCA_918358695.1. Lineage (NCBI taxonomy): Eukaryota > Metazoa > Arthropoda > Insecta > Lepidoptera > Nymphalidae > Melinaea > Melinaea menophilus. The sequence continues at coordinate 31,029,422 of OU911038.1, read as the reverse complement.
GTTAATAACATGTATCATTTTCCACTATGCTCGGACATTATCATCGAATCTGAACGTAAATGTATAACAAAGCTAGCGGAGAGCGGCGGCCAAGCGTGAACCCTGTTATAAGCTACGTCACTAACTGTACCGGCTCGACCGTACTGTTTCAGCGTTATTGTTATAATGATTTCATATTCAGGTATTAATCTAACAGTATTTTATAATGAGTCAATAACCTTTCGTCCTTCATCCAAAGAGGCTGAATATAAATTCGAATTCCATATATCCAAACTCTATGGGATCGTCAAAATAAAATATAACTGGCCACTACGATTCATTTAAATTAGGAATTTAAAATTACACACTCCATTATAAATCAGTGCGAACCGTGAATCCATGGTTGTAAGGCGTTTCACTTTTTGGCTCCCCCCCCCTTCCCCACCGTGGCCGCAAAACCTCCTTTCAAAGTCAAGAACACTGACGGTTGAACATTAAAATAGTTCTTTGTGAATCTGACCCAGTGGGAATTTTACGCGAAAAGCATCAAATTAGTGGAAATTATAAAATTGTTCCACTTTTAAATGTCAGTTCTCTAATAGTAGTATTAATAAAAATCTACATTTATTAGGTAAATAAAATGTTTTAATATAAATATAAAACACATTTAAAGTATGTTAAACTTGTGAATACCAACTTTCACAATCGTTGCTTCTGTATAATATATATTAATATAGTGTTCTTTTATTAGGAAGAAATGGATGCGTCAATATTAAGCGATTTTAATATCCGTCACCACCAGGATGCTGCACGACTGTGACCTAAATAACTTGGAATCTGAGAAGATAAAATTACAAATTAGTCCACAAAATATTACCTCACATTTTTTACCTTAATTCCAAAAGTTTCGTGAATTTACCTTAATTAATGTGTAATATAACATATCAATTATTTATATATTTTTTATAATATTTGTAAATTAATTAATATTTTATTCATAATATATAAACATTTATTAAAATTATGTTCGCATCTTTCTACAATTATAATAAATTTTCGATCACAATCAAAATGTAAAGAAGAATTTTATCAAAATACGAAATACATCAACATCTCGATTGTAAAGATAGAGTCCATCTGGTTCCAAAAAATGTATTGAGGCCAGGGTCCCGTTACCCGGGAGTCAAACCTGTTCCATTCGGCAGGACACGCCATAGACATAACTGGTAGGGGTCAATGCGTTTTTGTAGGCTTTTAAGGCATAAATATATCTTAAATTATGATGTGTATATGAATTATATACACACCAAGAAATATAATTCCATAAAGGCCCTTAAAGCTAACTAATAAATTGAATTCAAACGAAACTTAAAGTTAGTTTAGTCTTTAATATATTATTAATATTATTTACAAAAACAATATTTAATTCGTGTATTGTTACCTCATTACTCATTAGATGAGTATTATTATAAACGATTTCTTATATTCAATAATACAGTTAACGGTAGAAGATCATTGTATGAAAATTGACCTCCGAGAATATCAAGGGTCAATACTCTTAGGTATCAGTTACATATGCACTGATAAATATTGATTGTATCTATTATGAGATTTTTTTAATAGTATTTTTAATATAAAACAAATTACAGCTAGTGGTAGTTTTGACAACGAAAGAATATAAGTATTAACCAATAAAAATGATAATTTTTACTTGTCAAAAAGTATCTTTCGCAGAAATTGCTCGTAATTATTATATTAAAATCAATAAAACTAATAATTATTAACTGTAAATATCTCAATAACTATGTTTGGTTTGAAATCCTTTGTAGATGGTTTCTGGGCGCGGCGGAGGCTTCTCGGCCTCATAACAGGTGACGCGTAGAGCCTATAAACCTACATCGTGAGGCCGCATTTTTGTTTTACTTGATTAAATCGTTTTCAAACTACTAAATTAGAAACAACCGATAGTACGGATATTTAAAAAGGAAATTAAGAACTCTGCTTACAAATATGCGTTCAATATTATATTGATCACAATAAAGTAATACTCAACTAAGTTTGCTGTGTGGTTATACTCAGTACAGAGCTTTTGGAATACTCGTAGACTTATTATAAGTTAGAGAGTCTTTACAGAAAGGCTTATTTTGATAAGTATGGTATCATCTGACACTCCCATTTGATACACAAGCGATCAGTATTGATCCAAAGTGAAAAATATATAAATAAATAAATGAAATAGTTTTAAGTATGATTGAATGACGAAATGTCAATAACTATTATCAATATATGATATACGATATATTAAACACTTATTACGGTCAAGTCTGATTTTACGTAATTTCTATATTTATAACAGGTTATTTAATTGATTCAAGATTGATAGTTTCTAAAAGGTTTATACATATGTAGATCCCGCTCGCTCATTAACTCAAGCCTGCCGTCTGTCCATCACACTCTGATTATAATCATAGCTATAATAAATAAATATTTACGACAGCCATGGTACAATTATCAAGCGGGAGCGTTGCGACATCGTTACGAAAATTTCAACACTAGACAGTACCTACTATAATAAAATTGCTAAACACAATAAAAATTAGAATTATTTGTACCAATACCAATTATTATTAATAATAAAAGCTATTACAGTATATATATTTGTTTGAATAGGCGTCAGTTTGTAATTTATAATGAGTTCATACTTCGCGAACTCGAGCTACGTCAGACGAGACGAGCCCCGTTACGACTATTAAATTAAATTTGTTATTTTGGCTGGACGTCAGTGTTTTAATTGAGACGGTACGATATATCATTATTGTATATATATATAGTACAGTAACATAATCTGTTCATAAAATAATTGCAACTTGTTAAATTATAGAGTCGATATGTAATATATTTTCCCTCAAAACTATTGCTTTTTGTGGCTATATTTACAAAAGAACTGATAATTATGAATTTTGCAAACATTTAAAGTAATGTCAGATAGTAATCTTGGCGGAGATGGGATTTGCTAGTTAACATATTCTTAAACCAACCAACAATCAATGGAATATAAAAAAAAATATAAAAGAATGATCCGTTGTCTAAATAATAAAGTAGTTTTTGCAAATAAATTAATATTCTAACTACTTATATTATAGATGTGAAAGTTTGGTTATTTGTCCGCAAACACGGGAAAAGTATTGGTAATTAGTGACTAAGGATTTTTACACGTGCAACATCAACTATTGAACATCTAATTAGTGAAAATGAAAATAGAGAATAAAAGTATTTAATGAAATCCGTACTCATTTTTTATCTTGTGTTGTCATTATTTGTAAACATAAATCAATGTTCTAAGATTGGGAAGTTTTTAAATTCAATGAAGCCAACGTAGGTTTAACGTCAGCAGGTCAAGCAACTGGTAAAATCAAGAACGTAATGTAAAAAAAGTGAATCATTTTTTACTGTTATTTAATTGAAAAGGTACAATTTAATTAATGTTTTTGTTACTCAAAAGATAAAATCGACATATCAATTATTAAAAAATATTCGCAAAACAGACCACATAGTGTGTAATGAATTATTATATTCATTTCATATATCACTTAATATATAAATAACAATAATAATTGCATTAACATAATTAAATTAACGTGTTCACTTGAATTATCGGTTATTAGACAAAGGATATTATTTGTTGTCATTTAAAAGCACCTGCCGACAACCAACTGATTGGTATCACTTGTACGAGTAGGTGACTTAAATATAAAATAAGCCGAGTGTACAAATAAACACAAATATATATAAATAAACATGAAACATTACTTTATAATATTCAGAATTACAAAACAAATATCTTGTAACTTTGTTCATAGAATTGGAATACAACGAAGTACTCGTATAGTGATATAAAATAATTTATTTTCTTAAATAACACATATTGAAGGTACTTTTTTGAACACGAAATTCCACATAATATAGAGCACCTGATGACCCTGGCACGTGGCAGGTGCTCTATCGATGTAAACATCGAAAAATAATAACATGTAGGATTTTAATAAATATATATTTAAAGTAAGTCGTAGCTTATCAGAGCCTTGCCATGAGGCTATTAAATTATTTTATTTATATCTTGTCCACTTTATACCAGTACTAGTGGTCACTTTTGTATCAAATGGAGTGTAAGGAATATTTTGATATATTTATCGAAAAAAGTCTGTAGAGACTCACTAACTTAAATTAAGTCTACTAAAGTGTTTTATAGATATTAGTCATATATTTAGTGTCGTTTTTATTAACTAGTCCCTAGTTAAATATATTAATATTTTCAAGATCTAGTAGATACAAGAACACATCGTAAATAAACCACCAATTAAACTCTTTAATCATTTACTACTATAATTTGTTAGAGACATTTGCTTACAATATTGACTGATTTATTTGTTTCTATTTTTAATACTAAGAACAATGCGGCAGATGCTTTGAACTATTCCGTGTCTTCCATTTTAAATTATTAGCGACATTTTTCATAATTCCATTCTCCACTTTCGCTATTATTTAAAATAAAGTTTCCTCAGTTAGTAATTATGGCTTTAAAAAAAGAACGAGTTGCTGAGTTTCTGTTGCCAGTTCTTCTCAGATCTGTCAATAAATTTTCCGAGCTGATGGTGGCTTTGACAATTCAAAAAGTTTTATATAAAACTTACTTTTAATAAAGGTTTTGTTTTTTTTTTCTCAAAAAATAAATTATTTTATTTACTATTCGTCTATCTGTGAATCTTTGAGATTAAATTCAAGAACTATCAATATTCATATAAAGTTTGTTTCTTTTTAGTAGACATATCTACCAGATATACTAGTAACTCCACGCTGTATTTCTGCCATGCTCCGTCATGTCATGTCATGAATAAGAATCGTGAATGAGTTTTAAGCTGAACAAAAACCGATTTAACTAAAATGATTACAGCCAATTAAATATATATTAAATAAATATATAAATAAGTTTTTAATTTAGAGATTTCGCGACTATCAATCCTTATTATAATACTTGTGAATTTTTAGTTTTTATTTATTCCTCTTACTAATTACTATACCTAACTTTTAACGGAGGCTTTGTTTAATATCTTAACCTGTCTAAGATTTCGATAAGGTGCTGTAACGGTAGGTATATTGTACTTAACATTTCGCGAAGGCACCGTTACTGATAGCTTTTTATTTGGGAGAAGTCGTCTTTGTTCTCACGACAGTTGTTATCTTAAAGCTGTTAGCACTTAAGGCGAGGTGTACGTTTATTTACTGTTTTAAATATATATTTTTGACAAGATTTTATAAAGATATGATTTTTTTATTTAATGTACTTTTATAATAGCATTAATAAAGTTTAATAATTAATATATATTAAGTCAAAATGTACACATTTAAATAAACCACCGCTTGCTATCAATGAGAAAATACCGCAGCTAAGATTCAATTACAAGGTTTTGTCTATCAGCAAACAAAGGCAGTATCAACCTTTCTCCATTCTGTACTAAGTAATGCAGCCCATAAAGTAGCTTAGCCTTCCAGCTTGGACACAGTTGACCTACAAAAATCTGACAGATACGCGCCGCAGACCTTAAAGCGATTAGAATATCCAACTTAATATAATGCTTATAATATTTAATAAACATTATTAAAAGTCAAAGTATTTCAAATATATCTATACACAAAAAATTGAAGTGTCTGTAATTTTAAATTTACAACTTTTCACTAAATTAATATGAAAGCATATACAGTACTTAAATAAAAAAAAAGTTGTCTGCCTGTCTGTTTGTTACGGCTAATCTCTGGAACGGCTGAACTGATTTTAACAGGACTTTAAGTGGCGGATAGCCGATGTTATAAGAAGTAACTTAGGCTACTTATTAAAAAAAAAACATTCCACGCCATCGAAATCGAGGGCACAAATACTTTATAATATAAATAGTTTTATCTTCGACTGCCATCTTGAAATACTTATATATTTAATAAGTTCATCAAATGTATGCGTATAGTTTTTTATGTATGTAGAGTAGATCTGATAAAACGTTACTCAGTGAAGTAATGAGACACACATCTCAATCAATCAGTGAAGTGACTTAATTATTTCAATCATATTGAAACGAGTCGCTGATTTATTAAAAGTTAAAAGTAGATTATTAAATGAATCGTGAAATAGTCGAAGAGCTAATGACAAATTATTATAATGTATTAAATGTAATTAATATAACAATTCTCATTAGGAAATTATCAAAGGATAATTATCTACATGTAACTAAAGTTGTCGTATCTGTATGTAAAAAAAACTATCAGCGTTTTACTAAATGCAAATGAAATTATATACGGTATTTACATAGAAAAAAGTTTTTGTATGTCTGTCTATTTGTTTGTTCCGTCTAATCTCTGAAACGGCTATACCAATTTTCACAGGACTTTCACTGGCGGATAGCTAATGTTATAAGGAGTAACTTAGGCTAATTTAAAAAATTATTACCCGTGCAAAGTCGTAGGCATAGTTAGTTTTAAATATAAATATTATGATAGAATATAATGATAATACAGTAAGAACTTGGACTACTTTAAATGTATAAAATATTAAATTATTCATTTAATATATGAAATTATTAATATCAATTTGATTACTTTTTAATATTTAACAAATTAAACGAGGTATAAGATACCAGACACAGACATCTTGATTACCGTTTTGAGAGATAAGGCTTCGAAACTTACAGTTACAGGCGAGAAGAAATTGAGATTACAATCTCTGTTACATTTTTAATTCTGCTCCACATTTACAAATTATATTTAGTAAAAGTGACGTTATCAATCTGATTCGTTCACTGTTATGAAGTTATACGTAAAGACAAACAAATCTATATTATTAACAAAAAATAATATACAATTAACTTTATTTAATGTTTATTTCTATTGCATTATTTGTTTTTAATAACTAGTTGTGCCCGCAACTTCGTTTACCCGGAATATTTTTTTTTTATATAAAAGTAGACTAAGTAATTCCCTATGACATCAGCTAGCCATCAGAAAAGGGTCAGCCGTTTCAGGGATTAGCCGGATCAAACAGACAGAGATTTTTTTATGAAAGTACCATACTATAACATATACTATATACTATCATATGCGTTCAGCGAAAAGCTGTCAATTTCGAACTACAAACAGACACTGCAATTGTATATATATATATATATATATATCTTTTTTGACGATTTTATATCTTTATTATTTTTTATGTTTTTTATTTATTAAAAAGAAAAATCTCTATTAAAAAATATATAAACCTCATCTCAAAATCGAAGACCAAAAAAACAAATAAGCGAATCTCAACGGATGTTTATGATGACCGATACTGGAGTTTGCGCTGAGCTCGCAAACGAAAACCGTATTAGCGATAACGCGCGAAATGTAAAAGCTGCCACAGTTGATAACATCAGTCAGTCGAGAACAAATCCTATTACAGTACAATATGAGCCATCGATTTGGCGATGATTTTCTATTTGCTGCTGAAGTAAAAGTGCTGTTACATTTACAATGTCATTGAGGTTTGTTATTAGGAATTACTTTTGGAACTTTTACCTTTTACTGACTGCGGGGGGAATTTTTTAAATATTATAAACTGCGTTTGTTTATTTGTCACTGTTTTACGCATAAACTGCTAAACTAATTTTGATGGAACTTTACATTATAGTTTATATATAACAATAACTCATAGTCTACCATAAATATATTTTGTGTTATGTGGCTACAAACTGGAATAACGAATAAAGGATACATTTCATAACCGAAAAAGTACTACTATAGAAAGATAAACTTGAAGTCAATATAAAACATTATTAATCTATACAGTGCTGGCAAAAAATAGCTATAACTATTGGACAATATCGCATAGAACATTTAAAAAACAATGATGTAAATGAAATATATAATGTAGATGGAGACATGTGGAGAATAACTCCAGAGAACTCGTAAAGCCTTCGTGATAGAGATCGATATTATGCAACATTACAGCACTTTAAAGGAATAGTGTTACTCTGGTTTACGTGTTATAATGATGCATTATAACATGAATGTATTCGTTTAAAGCCATCCAATATATATACATATAAATAAAATTGTAGTGTCTGTTTGTTATTTCAATTTAACTGCTTTTTACTAAATGCTTACGAAAGTATAAGGTTATATAAAAAAAAAAAATACTTGTCTCGCTATCTGTTTGTTTTGGTTAATCTCTGAAACGGTTGGAGCGATTTTAACGAAACCTGCATTCGCGGATAGCTGATATAAAATGTAATTTAAAAAAAATCCGCACGAAGTCGTGGGCATAGCTAGTATATATACATATATATATGATTATTAATGTATTATTTATTAAATCTTAAATAGGGTTTTAAAAAACGGTAACCAAAAGGAGCCGACAATTCGAGAAATGAAATAAAAACTCAGCCTAAAAAGCACAATACCAAAGCGACCGCGGTCGTTGTCCCGGCCGGGATAGCCCGGGATCTAACGGGACGGGGCATTGACCCACCGACCTTGGGGATCCTCCGGGAATACAAATTAGTTTTTTTGGGGAGGCTTCAGATTAAACATGTTTAATGTGTGGTTAAATTTGGGCCTTTTTTATGGTATTTTGATGTTAATTGTGAGATGGTCTAATCTTTAACTTTGTGTTAATGAAGTTAATGGTTATCTTTTATTTATTTTTTCGTAAAGCTTATATGAAAATCATGGCAACTTATTTCTGTGTTTGCTCTATCAATTTATTTAACAACACGAATAGTTCAAAGACAAAATGGAATTTAACCAAAACCTTCCAAAGAGCTTTCCTTGTAAAGGGAAGAAAAACTATTTACATCGTTTAACATTATTAGTATCATTTTAACTAGGTTCCTCTTAAAATCTGTAGCACAAATGTATATTCTCCTACTGTTACCTACTGTTCGATAACTTACATTTATATTACGTATAAGAGTTTTGTTACTTAGTTCATGAATAAATAACTTACATTACTGCTATCTTCCTCACTACATTATGATAGCTTACGCTTGTATTAAATATTTAATTTTTTATTCAAGACCAAACTTTTCTTTTACTAAACAGTTACAAAATATTGTTTCAAATATCTCTAAAAATGTTTAGCGCAAAACTAAACATTAACGATGAGATTGATGATGATGAGATGATTAAAAAATATATCTCAAAACCAAATGTAAACTGCAACCAATAATTTAATGAAAATATAAGTAATTATACACGATTAGTGTGAAAACATTAACACTATATTTTAGTGTTCACTTAACTATCAATCACATAATTTAATCCAAGCGAGATGTGAAATGTCCACGGACTCACGCGCAGTCCCAAACCGTTTTTTATAACGGGACCAGGCCTGTCTGTTTTAAACAATTAGGATCTGACAAACCGAATACTATTGTGCTTTTAAATGTGTATGCAAACACCGAAAACTATAAAATTTATAAATGGCATTGTTATATTTGTTGGCTGCCGTTTCTTTGTAATGATAACCAGTAAAATTTTTACTCTAAAAGTTTAAGGACTTAAATTTAAAATATATTCTAATGATATTTGTTTTCTGTGATTACACAAATAGGTATAACCACACACTTTCTTAAGGAAAGGACTTTATTGTAACTTTTTTTCAATGCTCTTGTGATTTCTGTAATGTGTAATCACACACACACAAAACTTATTCAGACACACGTTCTTAAATTAATGTGCGAATGTTATTGTGTGATATCATTATATTTCAGTATATTATATATGACTGTCAGTTTAAATTTAAAAACTCCACGACCTCACAAAACCCGTCGCTTAACTTCAAAGTACATACCGTTAATAGTACTGTACAATAAATAGTAAAATTAAAATATTTAACATTGTACCGTTAGGTTTACCTAAGTACGGTAATGTTTATATTAGGCAATTAGGATCAAAAGTACCGCCATCCTTTATGCACCCTAAGACTTGGGCGCTAGGGATGAATATGGTGTGCAATATTTATTTATTAGTAGCGCATTGTTTTTCGGGATTGTAGAATTAATGCAAAATAATATTGAGAATTTAACCATTTTGTTTGTAGTTGTCGTGAAGTAAAGTTGTCGTGTCGTGAGCGTGTCGTGAGGTCGTCGTGAGGTATTCTGCTCGACTGATCACATTTTGATAAAGTTCAGTGTGTTGTGAATAATTCCGAGAAAATTATATTTAATAGGTATGAATATTATTATTAAATTTCCATCCTTCTTATTAAGTAGTTATAGAGAATAAGTTTATAGTTTTAAATTATTACTACTCTTGATGTTAGCGTGATTGTATGTTCGTTTAAAATGATTTTTATAAAGCTGTATTCTCAAAGAAATCTAATATTAATAATTTATTTATAGTAAATAATAGTGGTTTGAAATAGAAATCTTTTCTTAAATTTACAATAATTTATTACACAGGTGCTTCATTCAATTGTTAGCGTTTTTATTTCATAAATATATAAAAAAAAAATATTTATTATTTTTTATCACCTCAATATGCATATTAAACATTTTTCAACCGGTGGAATTTATAACATGTAAAATAGCATAATTTAATACGTAGGAATATTGCTCTTAGAAAAGGTTATGATATAAAAATATTTTTGAGAGAAAGAAAATTATTAATCAATACAAAATTAACAATGGGTTGGAACTTAACAAATAACGTACAGTCAGCAACACGAGTCTTGAAGTAGCTATTAATAATACTAGTAGTGTCGTCTGTACGTAAGCTGAGCCACGCGACCCATTGACCAATATAATCACTACCAAGGCGGATTTTAAAAAATACTATCACGAATTTATTTTTTGGGCCGGAGCCCGCATCGAAAATTTGACGACGAGCGAGACGGAAGATCATACTAACAAACGAGAGTGAAAGAGAGAAACAGGGCCGCCTAACGGTACATCAAAGTGTGTCAGTGGCGTAAAGCGGTAGGTTGGAAGTGCTATTGAAAATTCGACCTTGATATTGAGTGTTAAGATCATATTTTGCTTGTCCGTACAAGTTTTCGATTTTCACGCTGCTGATTCAGAGATTCAGAGCCCAGCATCAACCTACCTCAAGGATGAGATGAGCTGATAGCTGATAACTGGACGCTTGAAGAAAGTGCGCGAAGCTGAAAGTATTTTCATAGTCAATTTAGTTTCTCATAACAATTGATCTTTTTATATTATTATATTTTTAATAAACTCAAAATTATAATGAATTACCCAGAAATCGATTACTTGCATCATTATAATATAGTCTAATTATATATACTTTATAATAGAAATAAATTTAGTCACATTTTCTAATACAAACTGAACGAGAATCGATAGTAAAGAAAAGACTTCAACGGGATCTCGGTTATAATAAAATAACTCGTGTTTCTTTTATGACAAAATATATATACAAATATTGCTATAATATGTATAGATATATATTAAATAAGTGATTTATTAAATTTGTGACTGTTTTTGTACTAAGATCCTCTATAAAAGTCCAGGACAATACTCAGATGTTCTTCTAATACACTTTCACTCGCGACTCATCAGAGCGAATAATCGGAATACTTTCGCATAAATTCGGGACATCGATTAGATAGATCTTGATGAATTCAAACAATTATCATTTAATAATTTATAATTCCAGTAAATAAATCAAATCAATGATGAATTAACTTCGCTTTGACTAATCTAATTATTTATTGATTGGTTTACAATTTTGTTATATTTAAATCATATTTCTTTAGTTAATTACGTATTTCAAATTAATTAATTATGAAAAAAAAATCAAGTAATTTTTTAATTTTATTAATATATAAAATCTTCCTAATGATAGTCACAAAACATTTAATTTAAAAAAAAAGCGTAATTTAATTGCTACTTTAATTAATCAAATTATGACACATTATTAATATTAGTTCTGATATATTTTTCTTTTTTGTTGTTTTATTTAATAATATAGATACTCGTATAGTTTTAACTGTTATATATATATGTATGTTTTCACTTTTTTATATGATGTTTTTATTTCTTTGTATAAAAGGTTTCAAAGATACGAGATTTTGGATCAATTGGTTTATTTGTCCTTTCCTTGCAATGGTTTCTTAGTTTTCTTGTGTTTCAATGTAGGAGTAAAATCACCAAAATCAATATTGAAAAGGTTTACGAAAACACGAAGGTTCAATTAGTTAGACTGCTTGTCCTCTTCCTCCTATCCCTCGTCGAGCGGTTCCATAGTTTCCTGGTATGTTAGATTCAATTTAGGAGTAAAATCAACACGTCACAATACAATAATAGTTATTTATGGAATTGGAGTCACGTTCGGAACGCAATAGCTATTTAGTAGATTTTTTGTTGCGCCACAGTCGCCACGGGCCAACGACCCGCGCAATCACAACCAAATCATTTGCGAAAAAACACCCAAGGACAAATCGAAAGCCGAGACAAATCTTTATTATAATCGAGTTTATTTTTTACTTATTTATTTCAAATTATTGCGTACCGCAGTTTGGCAACGCAGTGCGTGTTGCAGCTTTATGTACCACTCTCGGCAATGTCTATTATACTAAGAAAATATTTCGTTCTATTGAGTGATTTTTACGCTCACAACATTACGACAAACACGCACCTAAATTATATCTAAAATTGTGATAAGTTTTGACAATTATCAATTTCGTGATCCGAATTTAGACACATACATTTATATTGTATGTATTGATCGATGCTGTAGAAAAATTTATATCAATTCATATCAAATCATGTTCTCCGATTCTAACCGTCTTAGAGAGGACAGCGTTATTAGGTTATTTATACAATATATATACGAATAATATCCAGTTTAATTCCTCTGTTGTTACAAAGAACACGGTCTAAGTCGAATAACTCTGTTAATTGTGCATGTTCTTATATTAAGTGGATCGCGAGTGCATCGCTCATAATGCTATCTGTCCGTCCATCGCGAGTTTCCTACTTAATGAGATCATTAGCCACACAAATATTACTTTAATAATAGCCTCTTGCATTCTAATATCTAATTTGTCCTAGAAAATCTTTATTAAGATTATATGACACAAATAAATAGGTTATGAGAGCTTTCAATAATTATATATGTCAAAATACAATTATTATAAGCTGTTGCAAGAAAATAACACAAATCGGGCTCTTAATGTACCACTGAAATAAAAATAGCAAGCGGTGACTATCGTCGCAACACCGATAGCTAGTGAAGCGGATCGACGTGCGCCGGCAAAGTGGAAACGATTATTTAGCGCCAATATCTTGATTTCGTATTCGACTAACCTACATATAAATTACAACATGGTCAATGTATGTTTTTGTTGCAGACAACGCGGCAGGGTGGCGGCTTCTAAGTATGGCGGTGGCGGGGTGTCTCTTGGCTCAGGCGTCGCGGTGAGACGCGGAATGAAGTGCACGGGCGTAGCGGGCGGAGGGCCCGGCGGTGACGAGCTACTGCTGGGTGCCTGTTGGCTCGACCCCAAGCTGGATACTTCCTCCCCGCCCTGTCATGAGCTCCTTGACTCGCTTCTCGCTCCCCCACCACTCGCTGAACTCAAACCACTTCCTCCCTTCACCGGTTACACCGGACATCTCTCAATCAACGGAATTTCTGGTCATCATTTTCATGCTATCGCGCAACGTCTTCCAGAAGAAAACAATAACTACCCTACCCAAAGTGGCTATGGAGCCGACCAGGACGTGGTCTCTTCGTCTACATGCGCTGCTGATTCCGAGCCCCCGGATCTGGAAGATGTCAAACCCTTTCCACTAGATGCTCCTGATACCAAACCCTTTGCGGAGTCATCTGCTCCTGGTGTAGCAGATTCTTGTGCTCAATCTTGTTCGCCGCCTGCAAAAATATTTGATGATGGACATAAACAAGACATGTATGATATAAGCTCCATAGAAGACTTAGCGGCAATTATCGGCTCCGCTATTGCTGATACAACTGTTCAATCTCAGCCTGAAGATCCTGATAGAAATGATTCCAGAGACAGCTGGATGGACATAGATGCATGGATTGCAGGTGCATGTAGTCAACACGGAGATAAAATAGTTCAACAAGATTTATCAGAATTTGGTTTTGGCTCCCCGCCGCCATCACAATCCAGTCATCAATCCAGCATAGATTTTCCATGCAAGCCTAGCCAAGAATTTACTAAAAGTCAAGAGTTTCTTCAAAAGAATTTGGGACAGGCAGGGTCTACCCTCCAATCACTATTATCACACGGTTACATGCCTTTATTACAGAACAGGTTGCAAAACGGTCCACCCGTTAAACAAGAAGCTCCCAGTTCAACGAGTTGTGGTATGGATGTAATATCCACGTCATCACCTCCAGGTAATGCTGTTTCGACAACGGACGGCGTTGGAGGTCTGCTCAATGGCAGATATGCACCTCATTACGCTCTTGGTTTGAAACTGGATGGACTATGTAGTCCAGAGAGATTACTTGGTTATCCACATGCTCATACAACTACAGTGACTCCATCTAACAAGAGTAAACGAAGTCGAGCAAAGGCAAAACAAGTAAATAACGGAGGAAGTCTACATGGAAGTTCACTTGCATTTGCATCAGCTACTTCAGCGGAACTGAGCGGTTTGTTAGGTAAAGAAAAACCGGTACATCGTTGTGGGATTTGTAATAGAGGGTTTTTAAACAAGTCCAACATAAAGGTGCATCTTCGTACCCACACGGGAGAAAAACCTTTTAGATGCGACGTGTGCGCGAAAGCTTTCCGCCAGAAGGCGCATTTGATTAAGCACCAGCAAATTCACAAGAGGATCGGGCGGGATTAGGGACGCTGGCTCCTACCGCTGGCTCAAAATGAAGCATTTCTATAGCTTGTAGTTGTGTGAGTGAGTGTTTTGTGTGAACGGACTTACCTGTGCGTAGGTGCCTCTACAATCTCATGTAGGCTCACTTTGTACATGACTCTTCATAAACGTCATTGTCTTTTAACGTAGTTGAGAACGATGTTTACCTATTTTTTATCCCTGTAGAATAACATTCCTCCTAAGGACAAGTGCAATGTTAACTAGTTTTAAGCTCTTCAGATTTATTATGTAGGAAGTATTGTTTATATTTGTTGTAGTTACTTATTGAATGCCCATTTCACCCAGCATTTTATAACTTTTATGGCTATTCTTTGCTTATATTATCGGTATGTCAATACCTAAATAAAAAATAAAACAATAACTCGCACGTGGCAGGTACTTACTGTTTTCCACGGAATGTGCACATAATGACGTGCACTCTTAGTCTGTGCGTCTCTCGACTTTCCCCATTATTTATAATTATCTCTCGTTTATGTGAATGCTTACTCCGATTACCTATTTATAGTCAATGTAATGAAGATATTATTTAGCTTTATAATGTATATTATTAATTGTATTATTTAAAGAAAGACAAAGCGGAAGAGGCTATCATGAAGTTTTTTGTTATATAAATATTATTTTGATTCTTCTTAACTTTTACTATCTCAGATATTTTTCATTATTTTGATAAGAATATTATACAGTAAGAAAATATGTCACAAAATTATATGAAATTGGTATTAAAATTATAACAATTTAAAAAACAGTATCAATTTTATAATATTTTAACATTAATCAATAATTTTATAAAATATACTCATACTTTTTTTAAAAGAAATAAAGTATTCACGTAATATGTTATACAATAATTATGAAATTAAAGCGATAATAACCATACTAACAATACAAAGTAAGTACTGAAAGTTCAGTAAAACCCTAAAATCGTGAAAAAACGCTAGGAATCCTTCGCGATGCGCCGGCGCACGCGAGCGGAACTCGACGCGTCCGGGAAGCGGACGAAGAAAAACTAAACCCGATGCTCTAATAACAGCGATCCGCTATTACGCAATATTCCTAATTCGGGGCACACGTAATTTATTTACTACCAAAAAATTACGGAAAACTAATTTGATATTTATGTTTTTATTCCGACTACTTTTTCGTTATAACGCATTCCACAAGTAATCCATGACAAGCTCTTCTGAAATGAATTGAATTTTGTCTATCAAACATTCCCGGTATACTAATATAATGTAATGTAATGATCGTCCAAAGTCTGCAAATGCTGGCCACGGCCTGGAGTGGGATGGACGCGCGTTTGTGAAACGCTTAATTCTATAATTTTTGTGTCATTGATTGTACTAACCTGTTCTTTATTTATCTGATCGCTGCTACGTTTTGTGTTTCACACGCAGCGTTTCCTACATTATTTGTAGACCTAAATGAAGTACCTTTATAGAATTAAGCCCTTTAGATTCTAAGTATTTATTGGTAAATGTAATTTTGTAATTTTACTGTAAATCCATCTGTCCGTTTAATAGATCGATACACTATCAGTTAAATACGAGCACCGCCGAGGCATTTATTATTATATTACGCGATTTTGGCGTTGTTGTATGTTTGTTGATAGTGTAATGACCTTAGCTTAGTTGTAATGATATTTTCGTAAGAAATGTTATATTTTCGAGAGGTTTTTCATTATAGTTAAATTGTAAATTAATGTAAAATAAATGGAGATTTTTTTGTTAATGATAATTTTATATGATTTTATTTTAAACACCCGAAATCACTAACAATGAATAGAACCTGTAAAATAAAAATTAATTATTGTTTATTGATGTCGTTTGGTTTAAAAAGTGCAAGCTAATAAGTAGGCCACAAGAGACATCACTTCAAACAAAGGTGTGAACCAAAGTGAAAGATCTTCGGTTCACACAGTTCTCGTCGTCTGGTCGGAAGAAAGTCGGATGTGAAAATAGCCATAATGTACACACGACAAATTGCCTATTCGCAAGGTGCGGGGCACACACACAGACACACACACCTGGTACTGACGACAAAACAATCAATTAAATAACTTCTATTTTTATTATACGATCAAGAAAAAAAAATAATGCTTTTATATTAATTTGTTATTACGTCTACAAAGAGTAATTGCATAGTATTATTACAGAAGTTTCCTTATAATTTAACAATAAATTAATAAAAATTGCTGTAATTGTTGTTGTTTAAGATTATTTTCGCTAGCTTCATTGCAGCAGCTACACTACTATATTGTGATACTGATACATTTAGTATATATAATAAAAAGTGATGTTTCTGCTGACTCTCCGACCGCGGCGAGATTCTTTCACCAACCCACTTACAGCTTGGTTTCACCGAGCTGTGCGAGCTAAATTCATCTTTATAGCATATTTTAATACTTCACATACTTTTTATAATTCTCATCATGTTTTAAAGGATTTAAAAACAAAATCATGTATTTGTTAATTGTAATTTAATATTGATAATATATTTTTAATTGATTTTAAAAGAAAGAATGATAGTATTTTTATGACCCAAATACATTAATATCCTAACAAGGGCTATTTAAATTTAAACAAAAGTAGGATTGAGATATCATGTAAGCAAAGTATCCTAGAAGTGGGTGTTATAGCTATTTTTAAGAGTATTAAATCCATATATTATATTATATATGATCTAAATTGCACAATGTTTATCAAATAATTTTTATCCCATTTTATATTTATAATTTATATAGGATTGGGTAATAAAGATCAGATGATACTGATGATATGAGCAAGGAGACCGGAACAGCAAATATGAAGAAGGGTGATTTGGACATTCTGTAAATAATATTTGTTAATAAGGTAGACGCATACAAATCATCTAAAATAATAGTATTTATTTTTATAAAATTATAGGGAATAATATAGGGAATATGGCATCATATTCCTGTTTTTTAAATCCGTGCCTTGACACTCAAGTTCAAGTAAGAAGGGCGCGTGAACATTCACTCGCCCTAAAGGTTATAAATACAAACGTAAGGTTCAAGGTTGCAAAGGATTAGAGAGAAGAATTGAAAACTTATTTAACCTATTGATTATATACATATATCTACATTGAATATTCAAATCATATGCAATTCCTATGTACCTCAATTATGTAATATGCTTTAAAATGAAAATGTATCAAAATATTTTTTTGATTGCTATAGATTTGGAAAGTTTATTAAAGAACCGTTTCATTGAGTCTAAATGTGGAAACAATTTTAGGATTATTTCTTGTATTTATATAAATGCATAAAATAACATTATCAAAAAGACTTCCTAAATTAAATGTTTACAAACTTTGAAAGTTATGAAAGTGTAAGTATAATTTATTTGGCAATATTTTTAAGGACCTCATCAAAGCTTGGACTGCTCTCAATTTAAAATAAAATTTGATTATTCGTCTATACCTCATTTCCTGAGGAGATTTCGAAAATACACTTACACCGATCTTCTAGGCAAAGATTACACCGGTCGAAATGCAGAATGACCACCTAATTTTTTATATATAGGTATACACAATAAAACTTTGGTATTTCCCTATCTATACAAAAAGAGTTGTCAACACTGACTCACATTCATTAATGACTCACAATCACAATCTAATCAAAAATAAAAATCCTTATACATATCAATTTGTATGGATATCAACTAACACTTTGTGTATTATATATTTATTAACGATTTTTACTGTTTTAATGCAATTTCTATAACGCTCAAATGTCATTGTGCCTGACATTTAATAAATATTATTCAATGTACCGTAAACGTATTGCTATAAGTAAATACATGGAACCAAATTCAACTTTGAAAAACTAGTCACTCATAAAGAGGACATTCATTGAAGAAGTACATTTTCTAAAGCAGCAGTCACGCAACATACGTATTTGGTAAATTTACTGTAATATTAGTACATACTATATTAACATTAACAATTAATTGTTAAGTAACTTTTAAATTTTTTTATATTAGATAATAAAATTTAAAAAATTATGAAGTTATGGAACAGTTGTGTGGGGTTGGAGCTGACAATTATGAACTAATATATTTAATTTCACTTCGAGATGACCTCTAAGTTAAGGGACCGTGAGAGTCAGGTTCATCCTAGACTCATTATCTTAAAGCTTTATCACGAGAATACAATGACAGCTCAATACAAAGACCTCGTTCACACAATTTAAATTACACGCACTCTTAATTGATATGAAGCATAGTTTCTATTTGTATAATATGTAGCAATATGTTAATTAAAATTAATTTATTATATTAGCTAGATAAAAACCCGTTTCCTTCCCCATCCCTCGCTCAATGTTCATTCATCCCTTCGTTTCATGAGGGTGGAATCGCAAATAAAATTGCAATGTCCTATGAATATCCATGGCCGCATGCGGCTGTTTTGTATAATATAAACAACAATAAAGGTATAAAATTAATAATTAATTATTCATTAATTGGTCGTTAATAAAAAAAATATTTTTTCTCAGTCACCAATTTTATATATAAGTTAACGTCGATAATATCAATGCACCTGCCTTTTATCGTTTATATTAATAAAATTTAAATAAAAAAAACACTTCTCTGTTTTATTTACTTCAATATTTTTTCAATGAAATACATACAGTTACACACACATACACACACACACGTGACTGTCAAAAATATTTACCGTAAAGTAAATTCACTTGTATTAAATGTATGTCAGGTCCCATATATGTTGAATGAAAGGAGCCGCGTTTATAACCTTTAGGACGAGTGAATGTTCACGCGCCCTTCTTACTTGAACTTGAGTGTCAAGGCACGGATTTAATATACAGGATGAAGAGATATTACCTGTATTGTGATTAAAATTTTAAGCGTTGGTAAGGTCAAAATTCTAAGAAATATATGCACTCTTTTTTTAGAAAATTTTATTATTTACACGGGAAAACAAAAATTAGTTTTGAGTTTAACTATAAGTTATAATATATGATTTTGTATACATTTTCATAAATATGGAATGAAGTAAGATTTTAGAAAAAAGTCTAACCGGGGCAGACGAAGTCGCGGGCAACAGCTGGTTATTAATACTCTAATAGTAATAATACTAAGATTGTTAAAATGAGTTATACCTTACTTGGTAGATGCATTTTAGCCTTAATTAAACATTTAAATCAAATTAAAAGCGCTGTTAAACCTCCTATAACTTAAAGTTACAGAAATATTTAAACGCAACCTTTAAGAGTGACTTTGGACTTGAACTTGACTTTGCAACCGCAAAATATTATCTTTTACTAGCGATAAAGATAAAAAACAATCTCAAAACACACGCAGTTAGGTATCTATGCAATATGTCACTATAATATATGTTATATACAACTAAATATCAAATTGATATTAAGGTTTTCATTCTTAAATGAAAATCTATTCTAAATTTTTCTAAAATTATTGTTTTTGTTTATATTATGAAAATTTTATATTAAAATATGATAATTCAAATCTGTGTCGCCTTATTATTAAGTGAACTGACCTTTAGGAGAGAAATGAAGACGCGCCCCTTCATTCTTGAACTTAAAAGACCTGTAAGGCTTCGCTCCGAGGCATAAGCGTTAGCGATAAACAAAAACATAAATAGAAGATTTTGTTTATAATATTAAATCGAGTGATATTAAAATAGATACCATCTGAGTTTGTTGTGAGATTCTTCACAGAGCAGTTCGTTTGGAACACTAGTAGACCTAATTTAGGATAAAGAGTTTTACAGAAAGGCTTATTTTGATAAGTATGGTACCAAAATAGTCCCACATTTGATATATATATATATATATATATATATATATATATATATATAATAGCTAATATGTATTTTGTTCTTAAATATGATATTTTATTTGTAAATCTGTTTGTACCTAACAGCACGTGTCTTTTGAGGTTAGTGTGATTAATTAGTTTCAACGAGTAGATGCTAACGCATTATGGAAAGATAATTACTTCGCCTACTTCGTAAGATATATGAACATATCAATATACGCACTTTCATAATATATTATTAATATTAAATTATCGTTTTGTTAGTGAATATATTTAAGTATTTAAAAATGTTAACTTGTATGGCACTTTTAAAAAACTTGTCCGAGCACACCTTTTACGATCATTCTAATTAATTTCAATCGAAATTATGTGTATTATTTGATATAAATTTCATTGCCATAATATTTACATTACATTATGTATTACAGAATTTATATTATTCTTTTTTTTATTATTTATTTTATTCCTACCACATTTTTTTTTAATTCCACAGGGCTTAACTAGAGAATGTCACTAGGCATTAAGTTCGTCTAATGAAAAAAGATAATAAAGGGTAAAAAAATAAGTAAATAAATAGAAAAAATATTTTAATGGAAAGTTGATATTGATTCAGTTAATTAATCAAGTTATTGGTTCCTAATGAGAGTTCAAACAGACCAAAAGTCTAACATAACCTTGACCGTGCAACCTTAAACGGAAAATCCGCTTGCGCGTGCGCATCGTGCGAGCGAGACGGAGCATGGAAAGTGGGGCAGTGGGACGAGCGCTGTCCCACTTCCGCAAACATGTCTGTTTTGATGAGAATCGTCTGTTTCAGTATGACCATACCTTTATTAATACTGTATTCATTTGATAACTCGATCAGGAACGTTTCATTTAAAAGCTTTTCTTTACATAAATTTTCCATCGTTATTCCTTATATATAAAATAATTACTTCTAAATTATAAATTAATCTCCAGTTCAAAGTAACTCCCTGGTCGATTTAAAGCATTGTTAATTTTGAAACTAGTCGAGCTGATTAGGATATATGAACAATCAGATAATAATAACAAAATAAATAATTAGAGATGGTCAAATATATAAAAACCATTATTAAAAAATACATATGTATGTATATATATTATCTACCGTTAAATCAAACACGATTATTTGTCAAAGAAATTATATATTTGTATACGACTAAACAAAGAAATCATAAGAATTCACAACTCATGACAAAGATCATGAACATGGTTACCAATGTTACAACCAATGGGAAGGGAGGTAACATTTTATAGTAAAACTAACGAGAAGTATAAACAAAATGAACAAATGAAGTGCGAGGTGTTAGAAAAGTAAAAGTCATAACTAACTGTACCCGCATTCGCTCTCGCTTTACTGATGACACACTTCCATGTGTGTGTGTGTGTGTGTGTGTGTGTCTGTGTGTGCTTGTGTGTTAAATTTGCCAACTATATCATCAGCTAGTTAAAACGGTACCTACTTGAAGATTTGGAATGCTTCACATTATTTATACACATTTTTTTTTATGTTATGAATGTTAACCTCTAAAACAGCATTCATAACCATTCTCATTAGTTGTTTTTTCTTTTATATGAGACTAGTAAAACCGTGTGACTTTTGCTTAGTCTTTGTGCTTATTTTTTGGAAACCTTTCTATATCATTTACCATTAGATTAATTTTCCAGGAAGGTCATTAAATGCTAGAGGTAAAAGATTACCATTTAAAGATAAATTTTGTATTTTAAATAAAAATATATTTATCATCTGAATTAACAAAACTTATATATGACAGTCGTACAGTTGATATTTTTTCTATAACTTTTCTGGCGTGATCCCTATTATTATTATACATAATTATGTGGTAGCTTACTCACGGACCTTACACTGACCTTTTATTATAATAATTGACGATTTAAAAGTGCGTGTAAATGCCCACTTGAATAAAAATATTTTGTATTTTAACTAATAAAATATGACAAAACGAACACACAAACATTTTATATATATACATAAAATTGTCACAGAGAGTGAAGCAGATTGTACCATGCCGAAAAAGAAACTTAACTATGTACTCAAAATCATTTACCGTTGAGTTTGTCTCGTTCGACATTTTATTGTATTTTTTTATATATAACCATTCATAAGGTCTGATGATGCAACTCTCACGTCATCTGTATAGAATTATAACAGTACCATCATCCTTATATATACGAAAAGACATAGCCTCCCACTCGCAGTCCCGTAATAACCTCACATCATTCAGAAATTTACTAAATATTTATTGAGCTGAGCGTAAGCGAAGCTTTTAACCGTTGGGGTGACCTTTTTTATGTTTAGTTGTCTCCAGAATGCGACGAGATGATTAGCTAAAAATTTTCTCATGTATGTTTGAGCCGAACGCGAATGTTATAGCGAAAACACATTGAACAAATGTTTGACCATTCAAAAGTTATCAAGAAAAGAAGAAAGGAGAGGGGCTCAGCTCAACACCCGCCGCGCACGGTTGGCGGAAACTAGTAAAGAAGCAGAGCAGGGTGTATCTTGAACTGTTTTAGCGTTATCATAAGTTGGAAAGTTTACAGAAGGGCTTAATATAAGTATGGTATCATTTTGACACTCCCATTTGATACACAAGTAATCAGTATTGATCCAAAGTGGAAAAATAAATAAATTAATTAAGATAGATTAACATATTATCAAATTAAATCTTTTAATTTTAATCTATAAGGAACATGTAATTATCTACTAAACTGTGATTAAAAGGTAGTTAAAAATATGATTTTTACGTTTTATCTACTAATATTTATTATATATATAATAATTAGGTTCTAAACGGTTTTGGTTCTATATTTAAGATGGGGAACCCTAAAACGACACCTGTATTACAAGTGACATTAAAAATACTAAAGTCTAGATTTAGTTGATAGGCCTCAGTCCGGAATGTTAATGAGTGAAATTATTCCAACAACGCTGACCTTTCTCTTGATAAACGATAATTGTCATAATATAAAATAGAATTATTAGAACACATATTGATCTTTAAAGTATTAATAAATCGTTCTCATTATATTACTTGAAAACAAACAAACGTACACACGAGCTATTATTAATATTTAAAAATCGTTCAATTAACTTACGTGCAGCTGTAAGAGTAGCCGGAGTCATTAAACGCTCACTTCACAATGTTTATTTGTAAAAACATTTTTGTTTTACCTTAAACTTGAATAAATAAAGATAATCTAAGACTATATATCTAGAGCTAATCTAATGTTTCAACAGCTATAATTCATAAACTATAAAATTAATCTTAATCTTATTAACTAAAGATTAATAATTATGCTTTCATTTATATTTGTTAACCATTGAGCTACTTTAATTATTTATTATATAATCTTAATACAATTTTAAATGTATATAATATTAAGAAAAAATAAGTTAATACTACACTCAATAATCAACTCGTAATGAATCAGATGACACTTGAACTTGGCCGTAATTATGCAAGTTCAATAACTTTGTACGTTACTTGATATCTTAAAAGATAAGATAAGATAGAATAGTTGTCTTTAAATTTTTATAACATCAACTTAAATCTTACAAACATTTTAAGGTGTTTAATTAATCTATGGTATAATTACACTAAATATTATTAATATAAGAGTAATGCCCTAAGTTTGCTTTATATATATACATATATATATATATATATAAAGTCGGGAGAGTTGTAGTGTGCGTTGTGCTCGTCGGCGACGTCGCTCCTCAGTGGGTCAAGAAACAAGGTCGCTACATTTCTCTGTGCGTAGGCGCAGCTCTGCATAACATGTTATGAACACTAACCACTTATATATCTACCATTCTGTTCTTCTATTTCTTAAGGAAAATGGAAAAATTTCACGGATATCTCGTTATCAAACAAGGAATGTAAATTTATAATTCTTATATTTAGATATCTTTCTTATACCAAATTCGCACAAGACTGATATAAGTTTTTTGTTTGTTGTTTTTTGTATTATATATATTTGAGTTATGTTTGCTTTATGATACATACAGCAGGGATATATATATTTTTCATCCAGGACATTAAGATGATACTGATAATGATAGTAACCACGTTTTTCTTTTTATTCTGATCTGATGGTAAATAATGCCTTGTCATGGACATTATCACCTTTTAAAAATGGAGACTTAGGAAAGAAGCTGGAAAGGAAAAAAGGAAAGGTAGATCCCGCTCTCTCACTCACTGAACAGAACGTACTTTAATCGCTTAATTACTTATGATTTATTGTGAAAACCCCTTAAGAAAAATGCTATACCCTAACTACGGCAGTGAAAAAAGTGTATACGAGCTGATGTCAATAAACTATACTACTACCTGTTAAATACTACCTTTCAGATACTTAAACTGTCAAAGAATCGACAATTTACTAATAAAAATTGATTTAATTATATATTTCTAGTATAAAGGAGAGAAAATTCACATCAGGCCTCAAGAATGCGAACTTAATAAGAATATCAAATAAGTTTTGTAAGGATGTTGTCTTATTATCTTCTCATATAACGGATCCTTTCTCTCCCCGCCCTGAAGCTTCTAATTGTAATGAAGTACTCCACTTATTACACAATATACACACATGAAGCCTACGCATATTTGATGCAAATTTTGTATTCTTACGTGTGGGTCGTTAATTATCTTTCGACCTAGAAATTATATCATTTATTAGTTTAATGAGGTTTGTGTAGACAAAGCAAGTATAGCCTTATTGTACAGACAGATAGGCAATCCAATCAAAGATTCATTTTCAGAAAGCGTGGAACCTGGACACCTGGACCTCAATTTCCACACGATCTCCAGTACGGTGACAAAAACGTCATTTGGCCTATTTTCAGATATAATATTTGATTTGACGAACTTTTAAAACACAGGAGCCATTAAGGGGACTTTCAAGCGATGTAATTAAATTAAAAACGCTCTAGATAAGAAAAATAATATTAATGAAACTAAATAAAAAGATTTTAGTGTAATATTATAAAAAAAGTCAAGCATTTAAAGTCACTTAGCTCAGGATTGATAAGTTCCAGATTCGATTCCCAGTAAAGTATATAAGTACTTGGTTTAAAGGATCTTGCAATAATTATTTAATATTAAACTGAACTAATTATAAGTCAACTTGAAAAAAAATTATTTATGTATGTCTTTTCCACTTTGAACCAATACCAGTGACCACTTGTGTATCAAATGGGAGTATCAGGACTATGATACTATAATTATCAAGATAAGCCCTTCTGTAAAGACACTTTAATGTAAATGTCTGCGAGTATTTCAAACGCGTTCTCCTCTGAAAAACTACAACAAACTCAGCGGTATTCTTTACTGTGAGAAACATATGGATTTAGTGAGTATGAACAACTAGAACCATCGCAATCAATTCGATAAGCCGGTCTATAATTAGTTAATAATAAAAAAGATATCCGTGGCCGGCTAAAACAATAGTAACTGAACCTTGTAGTTTTAGTATCAATACTTATCTCATTATACATTACACAGATCTGCATAATCTTCCTCCCCTCTCTCACCCCCCCCTTTCACCTGACCCGTCCTACATTTTTGGCACACATTCCCAAATCAACCGGACGGCAACCCAGAATTTTTTTAAGCTCCAATTCATTCAATTTTACACCGTAATCCAATTTAATAAGATTGAAAATAACAAACATATAACATAGCTGTTAAAATTTAGAGTCGAAAGTGGAATGAATCGGCTTCGTTCAATGAATTCAAAAAAACTGTTAGATTTGAATATTTTTAATAAATAATATAATATTACTTTTAAAGAAACATAAACCATTTACTTTATTGTGAACAGTGATTATAATAAAATTAAATGGTGTGTAAAATTCTAACTAGAAATAAGGTCAAATTTTAAATATATTTCGCTGGAGTAACGCAAATATCCTTGTCATACGAAATGAGCAAACACTGTGTGTGTGTGTGTGTATGTGTGAGTGTGACTTTTTGATGTATTTCTACTTGTATGTCGACTAATCTTTTTGACATACTTGGTAACTTTTAGTACTCTTAATTATAATCTTATTACCATTGAAGTAACTCGGAACATCCATTACACGTGACTCGTCAATATTTTAAATACGCCAATATATATACATATAAATAAAATCGAAGTGTCTGTTTGTAATTTCAAATTAACAGCTTTTCACTAATTGCACGTGAAAGTATATACGTTACTTACATAAAAAATACTTTTTTTTCTGTCTGCTTGGTCAAGCTAAACCCTGAACGGCTGGACCGATTTTAACAATACTTTCACTGGCGCATAGCTGATATTATAAAGAGTATCTTAGGTTACCTTGAGAACGAAGACGTGGGAACAGCTAGTATCTAAATACTTGTCATAATAAACGCCAGAGATGAGTTTATTATAATTTATTATATTAGTCTATTATACATTATAATATTAATTAATTAGGGTCTGTATGTTCCAAATTTAAATCACAAAGTGTAATTAGCTTATATTAATATATTTATTGTAGCTGAAATCAGATGCGTACATTAGTTAGCAGCCTCGTGTAATCACAGCATTATTATTTTTCACAATACATAAAAGGAAAAGTGAGCGGTTACAGAGACACTGGAGGCCTCGAGTGACCTTCGAAAACACAGTATCTATGATACTGGAGGAAGGTCACGTAAAAAGCATGAGTACCCCTCGGAGGACATGTATGAAGAGGTTGATATCTGTGGCCGAGCCGAAAGAGGTATGCAGGGACCGTAGCGTTTGGCGCTCCGTCGACTCTGGCTACCCCGCAAGGGATATGCCGTGAAGATAAATAAATAAATAAATATGAAAGGTTAAATAAAAGAACACAAAAATAATAATTTGTTTATTGTACCCAAAATACACCAACACCAATGTCAAATGTATTAATTATAAAAACAAAATAATCTTCTGAAATAATCAACTAAAAACTAAAAAAATATATTATATAGATTATGATTCAAAAAGCTTATCTAATAGTAAATACGGACAAAAGAAATCAAAAACAATTGCAATTGTTTATATTTGCAACATTGCTTTTGTTATTTTGTCAGGCGCTTTTGTTATTATTCCATATTACATTTTAATACTCAATTTAATAATTAAGGACTAAAATAAAATAAAAATAATCAAAAGTTCACATGATTAGAGAGAAAAAAATATCTTTGAAATATATATATGTTCAATATACAATTGATTATTACGAAAATAAATAACAAATTATATTATAAGTCTTCTTTTAAAAGAATGACGACAATAAAGATATAAAAATGTATGTAATTCAATAAAAAATATCCAAAGTTATGGATTCCGTCAGTTATATAGTCAATATATGAAACAAAATATTTTATACTCGACAGTATACTAAAATAAAAATATTTATAGAACTTGCAACGCCATCTAGCGTTATTTTTATGATTAGAGATTTAAAAATCAACTATATAGTTTCAGTAGATTTTACTGTATTTTTTTGTACTGTACTGATTAATATTAAATCATTAGTTTCCTCTCCAGAGCCTCCCAGATGGGGTCTAGTTGTGTCTCATAATTGTATACAGTACCATCTGTGATCACAGATGGCGTAGTTTCCCCGAACACTACGTAGTCTTCCGTCAGATCGTTAGATGGCGCTTGCACAAAATTTCGACGTTTGCCCGACGACATACGGACACTCCGCATCATGGCCGCTGATTTAATACGTTCTAAAATATTTACACCGTTTCAGTCGAATTTCATTGTCATGTTGAACAAACTTGACAAACATGAAAAATACATTACGTGTGTCGGATGCACATGGCTGTACCATCGACAGGCATTGGGGTGTACGTGTGTGTATGCACGTACCGTCTGCGTATGTGTGCAGTACTTGAGTGTGAATGTATGTGTGTATGTACCGTCGACGGATGTAAGCAGGCAGTACTTGAGGCTGTGTGAGTGTGTGTACGTACCGTCTGCGAATGTGAGCAGGCAGTACTTGAGTTTGTATGCGTATGTGTACGTACCGTCTGCGGATGTAAGCAGTACTTGAGTGTGTACGTACTGTCTGCGGATGTGAGCGGGCAGTACTTGAATGTGTATGCGTGATTGTACGTACCGTCGGCGGATGGAAGCAGGCAGTATTTGAGTGTAAGTGCGTGTGTATACGTACCGTCTGCGGATGTGAGCGGGCAGTACTTGAGTGTGTGTGCGTGGTCGCCGGCGGCGCCGCAGCGGCGGCAGGTGTACGCTCGCAGCACGGGGCAGGCGACGCGGCCGCGCGCCCGCAGTCGGTGAGAGCGGTAGTACGACGCACGCTCACCGTTGTTCTTGCAGAAGCGGCACTCCATCTCCTGAGGATGATATCGTATTAGAAAAATGAATAAAGCTGTTAGCTAGTAAGTAACAAGGTACCTCTCGACGCTTCGGTTTCTCGGGCTGCAGGGTGGTGCGCTCTAGGTCTCTTAATAAAGAGTAAAGCACGGAGTCTGGTAAGGAGCACAGCACGCGGAGCTGTCGCGCGCCGACTTCTACTGGCTCTATTGATTTTGATATAAACTTTCTTATGAACTTTATCTTATGAATGTACAATAGTAAGTGTAAATTTCACCTTCGAGGCGGGGTGAGGGTGCGGGCGGAGCGGAGGCAGGCCACGAGCGCTGGCGAAGGAAGGACGCCGCTGGCCCTAGACCTGAGAGACCTGACGAGAGAGCTTTGAACTTTAATAAACGATTTCCTGGAACTATAACTGTTTAGTAATATAATAAAGAAGTACTTTATTGTAAGTAACATGGCAACCATATATTCAACATTTCAACAATAACCGAACTTATTCTCTTAAAGCTATATAATAGTTTATTTATGTTATATTATGTTTATTATCGTATATAGTATCTACAAAAAGTCAAATTACAGTCTATAACTCGTTAGTGAGCAGTGCCCATACTGGGCCATCCTTCACCTATTAGGGGCCAGACACATTAGGATAAAGCCCCTGTGACCAATTTATAGAATTATTTTGTTACAATACACACTTTGTCTAAAAAAAATATTTGGTTTCATCTATATACGTAGTTATATGCACGTTAATAATCTTTCAACAGGATAGTGACCTTGGCCGTGGTATATTTGTGAAATATAGAATTATTATTATTATCGGTTAACGTTTGGTAATTGAGTAGGGACAAGCGGCCCCCTAATCGACCCCGAGGCCTCTTATCCTCTCGACCCCGGGGCTCTAGGCGAGCGTCCAGTGCGTCCAGTGGTAAAGAGGAGTCAGATTACATGACCTCTAGAGTATGGGTCTATTAATTATATAAATAGATAAATATATAAATGTTAGAATGATGTAATAAATAAAATTTAAAAATATCATTAACACGCTTTTATAAAAATATTTGAATACGATTTTGACATTCAACATCTAGTTCGGATTAATTTGAACCTTTGAATAATTATCAAATATGAACGACAATACAATTATATGAGAAGAAATCAAAACTAAAAAATATAAATAAATAACTAATAAAATGTGTTGTGTGGTGCGTGGTGTCAGAACACTTTAGAACGCTTTTGAGAGAGCGTGTTTTTTTTTATATTAATAAGTACTAATTAAATTATAAACACTTGTCTGTCGTATTAACATTACGGTAACAATAGTTTTGAACAAATATTTTAGATAATATTATAAATAAATATTAAATGACACCAACATTCGTCTGATATTCAACATTGTTAACTCCATTCAACAACCTAATCCTCTAAAGAAGTATCTAACTAGAAGGGTCAACAGACCCTCAATTTCGACTTGCTGCGCTCGCGAAATCTCGGGTGCCGTTTGCATTTTGAGCGAAGCGAGCCTAGCTAATAAAATGCGTTGCGTGGTGCGTGGTGTTACTTAGAACATTTTAGAATGCTTTTGAGAGAGCGTGTTTTTTTTTAACTGTATTTTTTTATATTAATAAGTACTAATTAAATTATAAACACTTGTCTGTCGTATTAACATTACGGTAACAATAGTTTTGAACAAATATTTTAGATAATATTATAAATAAATATTAAATGACACCAACATTCGTCTGATATTCAACATTGTTAACTCCATTCAACAACCTAATCCTCTAAAGAAGTATCTAACTAGAAGGGTCAACAGACCCTCAATTTCGACTTGCTGCGCTCGCGAAATCTCGGGTGCCGTTTGCATTTTGAGCGAAGCGAGCCTAGCTAATAAAATGCGTTGCGTGGTGCGTGGTGTTACTTAGAACATTTTAGAATGCTTTTGAGAGAGCGTGTTTTTTTTTAACTGTATTTTTTTATATTAATAAGTACTAATTAAATTATAAACACTTGTCTGTCGTATTAACATTACGGTAACAATAGTTTTGAACAAATATTTTAGATAATATTATAAATAAATATTAAATGACACCAACATTCGTCTGATATTCAACATTGTTAACTCCATTCAACAACCTAATCCTCTAAAGAAGTATCTAACTAGAAGGGTCAACAGACCCTCAATTTCGACTTGCTGCGCTCGCGAAATCTCGGGTGCCGTTTGCATTTTGAGCGAAGCGAGCCTAGCTAATAAAATGCGTTGCGTGGTGCGTGGTGTTACTTAGAACATTTTAGAATGCTTTTGAGAGAGCGTGTTTTTTTTTAACTGTATTTTTTTATATTAATAAGTACTAATTAAATTATAAACACTTGTCTGTCGTATTAACATTACGGTAACAATAGTTTTGAATAAATATTTTAGATAATAAATAATTATTAAATGACACTAACATTCGTCTGATATTCAACATTGTTAACTCCATTCAACAACCTAATCATCTAAAGAAATATCTAAATAGAAGCATCAACAGACCCTCAATTTCGACTTGCTGCGCTCGCGAAATCACGGGTGCCGTTTGCATTTTGAGCGAAGCGACCCCATTGTAATGACTCATCGTTTCCTTAACTTCAATGGGATATCAGTTTTTTGACGATTATTCCTCAACGACATAGGATTTTTCTTTTTTTTTTAAGCCCTCTTCTCGTCTTTTTGATTGTAAAATTTATAATTTTCTGTCAAGTAGTTTTCAAGCCTATTAGTGATAAAGAATGTGAAAAAGTTTCCAGTAGAACGCTCCGCTCGCTTCGCTCAACAGAAATACAAAATGTTTGGTATTGAACCTTTATCTTTGTACTTTCGTTTTATATTTCAATACTGAAGTGCAAGTTCAAGTACGCGTGGTTTCAGATTTCAGTAAAAGTTTAGCAATTTTCTGTTATTTAATAACACGGATCTGCCATAAATATTGATTGATCG
Organism: Melinaea menophilus ssp. n. AW-2005; assembly: GCA_918358695.1. Taxonomy (NCBI): domain Eukaryota; kingdom Metazoa; phylum Arthropoda; class Insecta; order Lepidoptera; family Nymphalidae; genus Melinaea; species Melinaea menophilus. The sequence continues at coordinate 30,997,374 of OU911038.1, read as the reverse complement.
ATATGACCGTACGTTGCTTTCTATTACAATAGCTGCATTAAACGTAATTGCTAATTTGAGTTGTTTCTGTAGAATTTGTGATTTTTACATTTGTACTTTTCCATTTTGTAAAAAAAAAATAAAAAAAAAATACAAATGGTTAGAAAACTACTGAATCAATAAATTCAAATCAGAATTATAAGAAATATAAATAAATTTTAATTTGGAATTACAAATCAAACTCCAATTATTTGATATCAAAATAGACAGTTCCTCAAAAAATTACATGTAAGGATCTAATACAAAAAAAAAACTATTGAAAATTTTTGCAGTAATATATAAGTAACAATTTAATTATAAAAAAGATCACTTTAATAGTTTAATATAATAATTTTAAGACTAACTAACTGAATACCTCGGTTTTATTGATTAAATTTGTCTAAAAGTCTAAAAAAAATTAAGATAAAAAAAATTATTACCTGCTCTATATTTCTTGGCGTCAAATTCCTCCGGATCGTACGGAGAATCGAACCCGTTCATCCTGAACTCCCGCATGACAGCATCCAACGAACGACCCCGAGTTTCTACAAAAGTTAATCTACTTATTACTTATCAGAGAACTACACGTGTTACTTCTTACCTTCAGTGAAGCTGGAAGACCTGGGTCTGCCGTTTTTATTTGGCTCTTGAAGAAGGGACTTGAATTCTGGCCATATATCTTGACTTCCCCATGGTGTGTACTAAAATATATAATAAAATTGTATTTATTTATTTATATTTTTTCCACTTCGAATCAATCATCACTTTTGTATCAAATGGTAGTGTCAGGACTATGATACCATACTTATAAAAATAAGCCTTACTGTAAAAAATCTCTAACTTAAAATAAGTCTACACACGTTCCTAACGCGCCCTGCTCTGAGAACCACACAACAAACTCACCGGCTATTTCTATATTGTGATTACTGTTTCACAAATATCAAAATAGTAAGTGAAATTTTTGTTACAAGAAAAAATTTAATATGAGAGAAATAAGACAAGAACAGTATAAGCAGGACCAGATTTAGACATCTGGAATAGATGGCCCCTAATTATTAAATAAATTCCAAATAAAAGATTTTTTTTTCTGTTAAGTCAAACGAACATTTTTTGTCAGCAAATAAAATTATTGTTTGACAAAAAATGTTTGGGGGAAAAACGCAAAATTTGCTGAACCGTCAATAACTACATATTTTTCTATCTTTAGTTTGGGGGCCCTCTCCTAAATCACAATTAAAGGGGAAATTACAATACCATCTCGTTAGTTCTTTAAAAGCTAGCATCAAATTCCTTTTATGTGATGCATTCATCAGATAATGCACGAGCAACATCTGTGTTAATTTGTTGACATGTCTTAATCCTGTACTTACATGATAAAATATTCCAATACCTATTTTAAAGAAATACTATTTGTTCAATTTTAGCATTCTTAATTTTTATTTTTTTATTTTTGTGTGTCTCTGCTGTTAGCCCTACTGGCCATGACAGCGTCACCGGTGGAAAAGATGGACCACAAAAGATGGAAAAAGGGGGACCTGAAGGGCCCCAGGGGACCGCGCGTCCTGATGGCGCCTCCTGTGAGGTTGGACCACGGCTGAGGACGCGGTTAGGTGGGAAGCGAGGGTTGGATGTGGGTTAGGACTTGACACTAACGTCCTCCGACGGCAGAATGCTGAAAAAACGTGCATGAGTGACTCGTTTTCGCCGGTGAAGACGCTGTGTGTGTGTGTATGTGTAGTGTTTATGTTCGCTTTGCCGCTTTTACGTCTCGTTCCCTAACGTAATCGCATCGTCCGGATCGAAAAGTACCGACTTGGGTCTTCTCTTTCTGACTTTAAGAGTCTTACGGGTCGTGTATCCTGTGGCCTTAACCACCAGCGGATTTGGGTGTACAAATCAAATTAAAAAAGAACAAAAAAAACTAATTGAATTTTTTTTTCTAAGTATAATAATACTAGGGGCGCCAACAAATCCTGATTTCGATTCGCTGCTCTCGCGAAATCTCGTGTGCCGTTTGCATATTGAGCGAAGCAAGCCTAGTGTATTGACTCATCGTTTCTCATTGACTTCAACAGAATGACAGTTTTTTTACATATTAAAAAAAAATTTTTTTTGAGTACATTTTTCAAAAAAAATTTTTTTAAGCCCTCACCTAATTTGTTTCTTTTTGATTGCAAAGTTTCATAATTTTCAATTCGTGACAAAGAATGTAAAATGTAAAGAATGTAAAAAAGTCTGAAGTAAAACGCTCCGCTCACTTCGTTCGCTTCGTTCAGTAAATATTAAAAAATATTATCGAAATTTTTCGCTTTTGATCCTTTAACAAAACCAATCGGCGGCACTTTCGATAAAAAATAATGAAACTAAGTTTGTTATTATTCACAATAGTAATTTAAATTAAATTAAATACCAAACAATTATCTTAATTAAATGGAAACATAAGTCAGAATAATATAGCAGCGGACATGGATATTATTATGTTAAAACTACCTGCGTTGTAAATTATAAAAAAATAACTAATAAAGCAATATCCAAGTGAAAAAACTTACACTTTCAGAAGATGAACCACTTCCATAATCACTGTATGTATTTAAACCCATTATTACAATTATGATTTTATTATATTTTAATTAAATGACTGCGCGTGCGTCTTACTCCGCAAAAGACCAGAAATGTCAAAAAAATTCAAAACTCAAATGAGCTCTCATTGGTCCATTTTATAAACAAACAAAATGGCGACTCGTGCCGACGACGTATTTTTATGTCAATATCTAAACAATACATTTAGACCACAGGGTAGTATTTGCAGTTAACTAAAAGTTGTATTTAAGTTTGAAGATATAATTATTTTTATTAATAACATTAATGTTACACCTTCTTTAACTCTCAATGAAAACAGATATAAATAACCATATTTATTTGATTCGTTTTGTTTGATGTGCGATTTGATTGCGAGTATTCTTAGCTATCAATAAATATATTTAAAAAAATTGCATATCTTTTAAAGTGCATGCAATTTGTTAAATTAGTTTTAATGAAATTACTTAATTAAATTAAGTATAAATTATGTTTTAAGTTCATTAAACGCACTCTTAAACTATTATCATGACAAAAAAATTGATTTAATCTAGTAAATTTTTCATTCCTACGGGAAGACTAAAAATTGTTTATATAATTATAATAAACGTTTAAAGAATACATCGTTTTTAGAAAAATGGATACTTCATATAAAAACATATCGCAGAGATATAAACTCAAAAAGTATAATCACTCATATAGCTTTGTGTTTTATCTTCTTACACTGTGACACGGCATGAAAGCATAAATGTTTTAATATTGTATCGGGTTTTAATTTGAGTAAACTCTTTGTTATTGTGTTAAATGGCACAGCTTTGAAGCGATACCGCTTTGTATTTGTTATTTGATACTTAGCTAAGTTTGTTTTTATTTGTACATACAGGTCTTATTATAAAATATTAATTATTATAGAAACAGTTAAATATTTGTATCAGGATACCTTCCTGCGGCCATTTTTTTATAGAAGAAATAGAAACGTAAATAGTAGTCATGTTATTGCTAAGGAAATCGATAACACAAGAGGTAATCCAAATTTTATGTCTTAATTGTAAACATAATATGTAATATATATTAAACGTAATAATATACATTATTCTGCAACTTTTGTTAGTTAAGTATATTATTATTTTAATAAAATTTTGATGCCATCATATAAAGTTTTTTCTTTATTTTATATTAATGTCAAATTCAGTTATATTGAAAAATTACTGACTAATCATCTAACCAGTCATACTTATAGTTACAGCGCCCTCTAGTATCGCTTTAAATAAGCTAGTAGACTATCAGTATAATACTGGTTAAAATCATCTGTATGTAAAATAGCGACATCTCTTACACAGAGCGTGTTAGCAAGATTGAATAAAAATTCACTAGATGGCACTAGCCACTACAATTGGTAGCTAATTCCTACTTTTAGGAATTTAGAAACTTAAAAGTATAATATACGTTTCTATTTGTTAAGTCTTTGGTATATTGATAAATATACTGAAATAGAGTGTAAAAAATACTATACTTATAATTACTATTCTGTATATTAATACCTGACGTACTCATTGCATATATTTCTCTAATTGAAAGGTACTTCAAATAATTTCAAATTATATTATAAAATTAAATATAATTATTCTTGTTTGAACAAGGCTTAGAGTAAAACAAAATTTTAAAAAATCATACGTATCACTATACACTCAAGTATTTTAGTATTTTCACTGTATGAAACAATTCCAATTAACATTATTATACCACTGACCTGTTTTGTAAATGTAATTATTATGTTAAACCCAACTTATTTAAAAAAAGTTTTCAATTGTATTTTAAGATGGCCTGCACCATTTCAACACCAAGCAAATTTCAACGAGAAAAAGTTCTTTCTTGTGATTAGAAAGATTTGAAATTTGAATTTGGCCACAAATATGAGACTACAATGTTAGTTATATTATTATTATACAAGCTTTGAGATGATAAAATTCACACAAGGCAATGTGAAACTTCTGAAGCGAGAGAATGAGATGGATATAGAGTATCAGGAGTATTATTATTGTAAGGTTTATTATTATTTACCAAGCTTAAAAATTATATATCTAAATATAAAATATTTGTATTTTAATATATAGCTGCTTATATTATGTTAACAAAAAATACTTACCTCAATTAACAATTTTACTAATGTATCATAGCGAGTTTAAAAAAAAAAAATCTTCAATTTATTTATAATCCTATGTTAATAAACGTTGGTTTTTGGTATATATAGACATATTTAGTGATCTCATGCTAGCATTCATAACTTCCCTCCCAGCTCCATATTATATTCATATTTCTACTAGTGTGAATTATCTATGAAAACGTCATTATACCAAAATTTTCATAATCGATTAATGAATGTTAACAAATGATTTTACTTAACAAAATATCCATGTCTATATCTATAATAATGTATGTTAATTTGAGAATTATCAATTTTTAAAGCATTTTTGTCGTTAAATTTATCAAAGATTGTAAAGCTGGTGGTAATTGTTAACTATACAAAAATTCTGAGTGATTATTTTAACTTAAAATACAAATAAAACAACCGATTGGGGACAACATTTAATAACAGCCTGGCGGCATACAAACGTGCATGCTCTGAGATTATACACAACTATCACATGTAATGGGTTACTCGCTAGTTAGATTAGATGCATATATATATATATGTGAGTTAGTTGACGTCTCCGAAGTAGTCCTGGGCGGCCTTGGCGTCCGGCTTGATGGTCTTCCCACCCGGGCGCCAGTTGGCGGGACACACCTCCCCGTGCTTGTCCGTGAACTGGAACGCCTGCACCAGGCGGAGCGTCTCATCCACTGACCTGGAACACGACACAGTAATTCATAACGCGGTGGTCGTATGCTTTATAGGCGCAAAGTGTGGTGGTGTAGTTGTATCGGTACCCACCTCCCCACGGGCAGGTCGTTGACGGTGACCTGTCTGAGGTTCTGCTTGTCGTCGATGATGAAGAGCCCCCTGAAGGGCACGCCGGACTCCTCGTCCAGCACGCCGTAGTCCCGCGCTATGCGGTGCGACTTGTCGCTGATCAGCGGGATGTTCATGGGGCCGAGCCCGCCTGCGAGGTGACGGTCGATGTTACACATTAGTGTGACGTAGATAATAGAGATCAATTATATGGAAAGCGTATGATGTTAAAATTCTTATCACGTCAGAAAAATCTAGTAGCAACTTTTAAAAAGATCGGTTATTAGCTCTGTCGGTGTCTTTGTGTGAATGTATGTTTGCGTGTGTGTGTATGTGTGTGTGTGTGTGTATGTGTGTGTGTGTGTATGTGTGTGTGTGTGTGTGTATGTGTGTGTGTGTGTGTGTGTGTGTGTGTGTGTGTGTGTGTGTGTGTTTGTGTGTGTATTCTGCGTGTGTGTGTCGTCCTCACCCTGCTTCCTGGGCGTGTTGATCCACGCGAGGTGCGTGAAGTGCGAGTCAGTGGAGGCTCCGATCACCTCGCACCCCAGCTTACGGAACTCGTCCGCGCGCTCCGAGAACGCGATTATCTCAGTCGGACACACGAATGTACTGCACAAATAAATCAAGATATTAAACATACATACACACACACATACATACATAAAATAACAATACACGAAGCCTTTATATGTACGTTATAGCCTAATCTGTAGTTTAAATTAAACTATTTTTTTTTTCCCACCATTTTTAGTTTGATGGAGTTCTTAAACTTATAATGATTGTTTTAACACTAAACCTACCAAGTACCGGTCAAATTGATCGTTCTTAAACTTTTGTAAAACTTACACATTTTTAAAAGTTATAATATCGTTATCAAACTACATGACAATTCTTAGAATATGCATATAATATTTTCTACACTCTTTACTTTTAGTTATTTCCATTATTAAATGCGTTATATAATAAAATAACTTTTAATTACCGATCAATTTGACCGCGTGCGGTAGGAACAGGTACACAAGAATTGTCGGTAGGTTTAGTGTTAAAGGCGGGTCACTGTCTTTTTTTCCTTTATCTATACACACACTTATATGCTAATAAAACTACTATAACTGTATCGTGTACTTATTTAGTTCTATAATTTATTTAAAGACAATGAATGGGAACAAAAATAACAGTTAACATTATAATAGACAAAATCTCACAGCATTTTTCACAATACAAAAACAATGATAATTTTTTATCATACTAGCTGCTGTCCGCGGCTTCGTTGGCGAGGAATTGTTTTTTTTTAATAGTAGTAGCCAACTTACTCCTTATAACATCAGTTATCCGCCAGTGAGTCTCGTTAAAATCGGTCCAGCGGTTTCAGAGATTAGTCGGCCCAGACAGCTAAATATATGTTTTTTATATTAGTACCGTATAATTTTCATATGAATTTAGTGAAAAGTTGTTCATTTGTGAATTATAAACGGACACTTCAATTTTATTTATATGTATATATTTTTTACAAGCAATCCTGCTTTTATCAGACAATTGCTTAGTCGTAAAATTTTAGTATACACGAGTTGTCGACAATTATTTTCTATTTTATGAATACCATACGTATAACTACACGAACATAACGTGTGTGTGTGTGTGTGTGTGTGTGCGCGTGCGTGCGTGCGTGTGTATATAAAATCAAATCCTCATGTATCGTGACAACAATTGTATCCTTATCATGATAACAATAATAAATGATAACGCGTCGATTTCAATAGATTAAATAAACAAATAATTTAATTAAATGATTATCATAATCTAGTTGGTTTTCACCGGTTAATATATACATATAAATAAAATTTAAGTGTCCGTTTGTTACCAATACAGTTGTTCAATAAATATGAAACTATATAACGGTGTTTAGGTAAAAAAACTATTATTTTTTCTGTCTGTCTGTCCGTGCCGATGTCTCTGAAACGGTTGAACCGATTCTAGCTAGACTCACTGTCGGATAGATCATGTTATAAAAAGCAACTTAGGCTATATTTAATTTAAAAAAACATATTCCACTCAAACGAAGTCATAGTCCCAGCTGGTACAAAGTCACAAAATTTTCACTTTAAATTGAATTTTTAACTTATTCGATAAACTCTAATAACGAATTAATAAGAGTTATAATGCAATAAAAACTTAAAAATATGTCTGTTTGCATTAATTAACTTTATAATTCAAACCTTTACTATTTAGGTGATTTAAAATTAACCTATACAGGGATAGTTTACATGAAGGCAGCTAGCTGTTAAGGATAATTTTCATATGAGGAAATGTTCGTTAGTAATAATAATTGAGCTGAGCGTAAGCGAAGCTCTTAACCGTTTGAAAGACCTTTTTTGTGTTTAGTTGTCTCAAGAATGCGACGAGATTATTAGCTAAAAATTTTCTCATACATGTTTGAGCCGAACGCGGATGTTATACCGAAAACAGATTGAAAAAATGTTTAGCCATTCAAAAGTTATCAAGAAAAGAAGGAGAGGGGCTCAGCTCAACACCCGCCGCGCACGGTTGGCGGATCCTAGTATATATATAATGATAATGACTCACAAATCAAGAGGATAGAAGAACAGCACAACGTATTTCCCCTTGTAGTCCGAGAGCGCAATATCCTTGAACTCTCCGTTCACGACCGCTGTGGTCTTGAACTGCGGCGCCGGCTTCGTTATTTGCAGAGGCATCTTGTTGAAGCTGGAAATTATTTTATGAATCACGTAAAAAAAATTATACAGTTGATTTAAGGTTTTTTTTTTATCAATAATCCCCCCGTATAACGCGTTATCAGTACCTCGTATAACGTGTTTTCAACCATATAACATACTTCGCTTTAAATCACATTTATAGAGAAAAGTTAAACTTGAATCATTTGTACATAACGTTATATGGGATCATACGAGCGCGTTATACGAGTATACGCGCTTTCCTATAACCGTTTTATACGATGGATTACTGTAATTACAAATATTGTATTATATGATGCAACATGTGACCCACAAAATAAAGTTTAATGAACTAAACGAACTTTAATTACCGAAAACTAAATCACATTACGCAATGTTAGTTAACAATCGATTTTTTGTCACGTTGCTTTGAATTATTTATTGAGCGAAGCGAGCGGAGCGCTCTGTGACAGTTTTTGCTTACCATGTTCGGGGTTGGCATGAAAACGGCTTTACCGATCTTCATGAAATTTAGTACATATATAACGATGGTTATTGCGATGGTTTATAAAAAAAAAACTCATGTCGTTGAGAAATAATCACCAAAATATTACAGTCCCATAGACGTCAATGTAAAAAAAAATCGCTATATGATATTTGATTATTCTATATTTTTTGCCTGTCGGTTTCAGCTTTGAACGCTGAATTGAAGATGGGTTACTCGATTCGCTAAATTCGCCGAACTCTACCGAGATTCCGGTTCTCGCCCCTAGTATTTATACGCTTGACTCCTTATTGCATAAATTAATTTAAACATTCATATGTTTTCATATATATTTTAGGAGGTTCATGATATAGGAATAATCTTCATAGAATATCTTATTAAATATATATAGAAGCATTTCCTTATAATATAACGAGTCATGTCAATGACCGTTTGAATAAATTTGTAGTTAAATTTATTCACGTAGATACGTATATCTATGTATGAAGTCAAGTACCAAACACTAATCATAGATATAGATTATCTAAATCTAATCTTAATAATAATACAACCGTGACTAAAATATTATTTCAACATTATATTTATATTAATACTTATACTTAATTGTATAGTTTGTATTTAGATAGGAATATAATAATTCTAGTAACTTGCTATTTTCTCAAAAAATAATAAAAAACTTCTTACATAATATGTATGTATACATTTTAATCAAGTTAATTTTTATAATAAAATAATTAACTATTACACGCGACAGCAACTAATATATACATATAAATTAAATTGAAGTGTCCGCTTGTATCCAAATTAACTTTCTACTAAATGCATATAAAAATATACAGCACAAAAAAAAAAAACTGTGTTTGTCTGTTTGTTCCGAAAATCTCTAAAACGGCTTTCACTTGATAGCTAATGTTATATATTACTTAGGCTACTTAAAAAAATACGCGAACATAGTCGCGGGCAGAGCTAGTTATAAATAAATAAATAGTAATAAAAATGAAACCTTCAAAATTATCTTGACCTTGGACGGCTAGTGTAATATTATCTACATTTAAAGACCTTGATGCTACACGTGTTATAATTAATAAAAAAGTAAAAAAAAAAAAAAAACTCGAAAAAAATCTTTTAAAACCATTAACACTAAACCTACCAAATACCGGTCAAAATGATCGTTTCTAAACTTTTGTAAAACTTACACATTTTTAAACGTTATAATATCGTTATCAAACTACATGACAATTCTTAGAATATGCATATAATATTTTCTTCACTCTTTACTTTTAGTTATTTCCATTATTACGTGCGTTATATAATAAAATAACTTTTAATTACCGTTCAATTTGACCGCTTGCGGTAGGAACATGTATACAAGAATTGTCGGTAGGTTTAGTGTTAAATAACAAGAAAGCCTAACTGTGATTAGAAACGCCAAAGTACAAAAATTTTACAAACAGACGTACAACTTACAAACAGTTATATAATGAACGAAACACAACTGAAATACCTAAAATGATTCTATAAATCAACTATGATTCAGTACAAATCTATTTTTAAAACAAACCTAAGTTTTGCGAGTGTACATTCGCTTCTCAGGACTTGGACGTGATTTTTTAATGTCGACGTGAATTTCCACAGTTCTACCAGTAACATCCCGTTCCCATTGTATAGATAGTCCGTCAGTATACCAGAGTTCAACATGTTAGCTACGATCGCCTCCAGGTTACTGACCCTGGGAACAGTTGCCGGTTAACTATCGAAATAGTTAAATATTTCGTTCAGTTAATTTTATTTCAATGATAATTTTATACAACAAGAGTTGTTCAACATTTATACCGTAGAACCGCTAATTATAATAATATAAAAGCGAGGTTTGTATGTATGTATGTTACTGTTTGACGCAAAAACTACTGAACAAATTTAGATAAATCTTTACAGTAATATAGTTGACACAAAAGAATAAAGTATATGCTACAATTTTGATTATACCAATTCAAAATGTACGGCGAGCGATGCCGCGGTTTAAAGCCAGTATAGTATCCACTCCATATAGATAGGTATGGTACTTAAAAAGATCTAAGTAAAACTTTTATCAATGGCGGTAGATTGTAAAATACGTGAGTTAACAATCACTTCCTGTTACTGATACAGGCGAGTGGGTAATGTTATAAATATTTTAGGGTTCAGTTGGTACTATCGTTAAACGTCATACATTCAAGTAATCTAAAAAAAAAACTAGACTTAAAAAAAAATAGACGGAACCCACAAAAACAATATCGCAATAAGTTCGAGGAATGCAAGGTCACAGTAATGTTAGTACTTTTATTTTTCGGTGAAATCAGACAATTATCAGTCTAGACCATTATCAGGCTTCATACATTGTATTGCGGTAATTAAAATGATAATACAATCTCTGAATCAAATCATAAATGACAAATTAATTTATTATAAATTTATTATTAATCAAATCATAAATGACATATGAATTTATATTAAATTTATTATGAATCAAATCATGAGAGAATCAAAATTCCATTCAAATAATGTATAAATACATACACCTGTATCATTAGTTTATCTTTTACGGAGAACCAAGACAATATCTATCTTTTATCTATCTTTAGTTTAGAAACCAAATTGTTAAATTATTTCATCTTTTATATATTCTCCGACAAAATTAAGATATGATTACTAACTTGGCCTTGGGTCAGTGAAGTGGAAAAATCAATAAAATGTTCTACAATTGTATTACATTGTATAATATTGTGCAATATTTTTATTAATTTCAATTAATTTGCAATAAAGGAAAGGAGTCAATTTATTTACAATTACTTTTTTACTATACCTCTCGAGTGTTGATGACATATTATTTATACATATAATATAAATAATTGTTATATACTACATAAAATATATGAGATTTCTTCACAATATATATATATATACAATTTTTGTATTTATTGGACTATTTGTTTGCACATTGATTAAACAGATTTCGATATAACTTTGTTTTGATAGCTCAAATACTGCTTATAAAAAAATTACTGAATTTTATACCAGAAGAAAGAATCAGTTTTTTGCTACAATTTAATTAAGAAGCTTAATTTTTTTTTGTTGAATTAAATTCAATAAATGTATGTGTATGTATAAAAATCTGTAAGATTCACAAATAAATATTTATTCAAATGTAAGACAATACACATTGCGCAATATATAAGTACATTGTATATGTAAATAAATTAGCATATTCATTTGTCTGCTTGCGGATGATAAATAAATAATTAATTATTACTTGATATATATGTTAAATAATCATTTTAGGCAGTTGGTTAAATGATGTCAAACTAGATATTATAATTAGTATTATTTAAGTAACCAGATAGCTAAAAAGATAAGACAAAACCAAACTACTTACTAAAGATAAATTCTAGATACTTTTCATACTAATGTAATACTTTTCTAGAATATTACAATAGTTAATAGTAGTATTTCTAATAACCTCATAGAGAATGGTCTCATCATAGGCATGAGGTGTTCGGGTCGAGTGAGGTCCAGACTGTTTGCCTCATCTCCACGGCAATAACACTTGTGCTCCATGGACATATTTACTTTGATAATTTTAAACTTTTATCTATTAAAAACAGTTCATTTATTATTAATTATCTTTAGATTTTTCTGAATTATCTATAATAGAAATTGGTCATAATACATTAAATTACAATGGAAGAATTCACAATCACTCACTGGACAATACCGGAAATTAAATAATTAATGTTCATACACCTAATATTCAATAAATTTCCGAAATTATAGATTGTATTCAAATTTGTCGTTTAAAAAAAATGGTTACCATAGCAGAAGTATGGATTACATATTAAAAAATATAAGCACTACATAAACGTTATTTCAGTACTTAGAAGTGCCCCATCACCACATAAGATATTATTTCATGCATTTCCTCTTTACTGACCTGTCTATTAATATTTTTTTAGCGTCATTCCCATTTATTTCATTGCCAGATTCACTGCGTTCTCGTTTTCTATTAGTCTCTTGCATCATCTTAACCTTTAACTCTAAATATTATTCTAAGTTAACAGTAATATTTTACTATCTGAACTCTGCAATGACGAACAAGTTTTTTTTATAAAAATTTGAGGGCATGCAAAAAATAATATCTCGTTGAAACGTGGTAATGTGTTTAACGGCAAATATCTAACCTGTGCTAAATTATAAGCTACTAAGTACTCAGCGATGTGGTTTTATTGTTAATATTTTCGAGATGAATCTGATTGTTCTCGAAGAAGACAATTAAAGATAATTGTTTAATCTTAATTAGCAAAAAAAAATATAATAATAAAACGAATTAAGTAAAAATTTAAATTGCAAAAACATTGAAGGTATTACTTACAAATAAAAAATTGAAGTCTTAATTACACAAGCCTGAAAAAACCGTTTACACCGGCGTGAAAATGACAAATGAAATGAAAACGGTTCTTGGGAACGAGTTTCAATAGAAATAAGCGGAACACGGAACACCAAGATAATAAATTGTTATTTGCTTGTTGATATAGATAAAAAATAAAGTTAACGATTGAAATTTTAAATGTTTTTTATAATAAACTTAACTGATATATATTTTTATTCATAATTCTTTATTTTTATTTAACTATAATATATCTTTCAATTTTATATATCCAATTTATAGACTGGCAATACCTTTAGTTTCCGTAACTCTAGCATTCCGAAATACATCCTTGTTCAAGTAACGGATATTAGATGGCGTTAAAATAAATTTTGTTCACAACATTTTTGAAAGCTTTAACCAAGACCTTAGTTTTATTTTTACATAGCATATTTCAACGATCATATCTTGCTGGAATTATTCTTTGCTGGAGTTGAAAATCAAAAAGAAATTGATAAGAAAATGACGTAGGCATTTCTAAATTCTTTTAAAAATATTTTAAATGAAACAACAACACAAGAAAACATTATAGGTAATAACCTTAAAAATAACATTTTTAATTAAACATAACTTGTATCGTGTAATTGTTAACAAGTATTTCATAGCTGGACGTCTTGCCAGCCACAATTGCAATTCATTGTAGACTTTGGTAATCACAGGAAAAAATATTTATGAATATATGCTTAAAATATGTTCGTATTAGGAGTAAGGAGAGGTGGCATTACAAGTGAAATAAGTCTGTCTTTATAAAACATTTTTACATACAGATACTTATTTTGACAATGAACGACTATTTTATACCCATTTTCCTGTGACTATTAAATATTGTAATATAACATATGCATATAAGAAAACAGTGATGCATAGTTTTTAAGTGATCCGTTTAGACCGTGCACCACGCTTTTTAAATTGCAAATACATTTTTTCTTATTTACGCTATTCTCTATTTAAATTTATTGCATTTTGTTAATTATTTTACTATAGGTTCTTTTTTTTTCCTCTGAATTGACGTGTGCATTATATTGCAAAATCAATTAATCCAGTTCAAGCAAAAGTGTTACTAAAATCCTAATACTTTTTATTGTACTTGAAGTGATTTTTTTGCAAATCATATTTATATCATAATTGACTAATATATACTGTGTGTGGACATCAAATCACTCGGAGCTCTCTTCACCCCCTCGGGTAAAGAGCAGAGTTGCCATTTTTTAACTCGCTCACACTAAACTAAGCTACGCCTTGATCGAATTAGTTATAAGATAAAACTACACATCAAGCATCGAATAGCGGAAACCTCACAACGGAAACGGTGATACTATATCGAACTTATCAAACTGTGATGAGGACAATATGTATATATACATGGGACCCAGAAACCGAAATGAGCGTTCAATTGAATACGAACTAGATGATTTTCGGAGGGAAACTTATTGAGCTGAGCATAAGCGAAGCTCTTAACCGTTTGGGAGACCTTTTTTTTTGTTTAGTTGTCTCCAGAATGCGACGAGATAATAAGCTAAAAATTTTCTTATGTATGTTTGAGCCGAACGCGGATGTTATAGCGAAAACAGATTGAAAAAATGTTTAGGCATTCAAAAGTTATCAAGAAAAGAAGAAAGGACAGGGGCTCAGCTCAACACCCGTCGCGGACGGTTGGCGGATAATAGTTAAACTTTTTCAAGACTTTGCAACTATACAAAATGATACATTATTTCAAATACGGAAGCAGGTTATAGAAATAATAAATGAGATTAAAAATATCAAAAAAAAAAACGACAAAGAAAAATTATCTGCAATAAGAAACGCTAAAAACAGAAATATAAATTATAGAATCTGAGAATCAATTAGTACAGGAAAAATTAAAACAATCTGAGCGATCTAACATTACAACGCTCAAAAGTATTACAAGCAATAAATCGCTTCCGCTTTCTCACGAAGATCTAATGCTTGAATTTAAAGACCGCTTCGACAGGGAGAAAAATATTATTTTAGTGGGTATAAGTGAAATATGCGATAAAAATTACAATGTTCTGCGCAAATATAATAATGAAACCTTTAAAATTATTACTTTCATATTTGAACAATGCCCTATTAAGACTGTGCGTCTTGGTAAATAAAATGCCGGAAAAACCGACCTTTAAAAGAATGTTTTTATTTTATTTATTTATTTATATATTTTCATCTTTGATTCCATATCAGTGATCATTTGTGTACGTGAAATGGAAGTGACGGGAGGGCCTATTTTGATATCGTATATATTCGTGGCTTATTTTGAATCGACAACCACTATAAAGCAGTCATTACGAAATAAACTGAAACTGGTCGGTAATATTCGATTATATGCCGATCAAAGACCGTCTCAAAAAACTTTTTTAAAACAACTTACAGAAGAATTACAAAAACGTAAAGAAAATGATGATAGCTCTTTAAATACATCCAGGGAGTACCTAAAATAATAAGGTCAGAAAACGATTAAAAAATACTGTGCACAATCTATTAACAAGTTGCTCCACTCGTATAAGTGATAGTAATTCCGTGGCGCATCATTTAATTCATAAATATCCACCTGCAAGTTCAAACTCTTTAAATTTTTTCTATACAAACTCACGAAGTATACACAAGGTAAATTCGACGAAATTCAATGTATACTTAAGGCGTTCTTAAAATGTTTTCACGAACCTAATATTAAATAATTATTTGGTATTGTGTTCACTTTTCTCGGATAGATGGATGCCAACTTGCCTTGATCAATCTAATAAAATAAAATCAAAAATGCAATTTGTGCAACGTTTCGAGCACATTCACATTTTTTGTTTGTATTTTTTTTTGTTTGTTTGTTTGTTTGGCAACGTTCCGAACACATTCACATTTTTTGTGTTTGTTTACGTTTGTGAATAAAAATGTTCGTGGTTTTTTTCGTCGCAAAATTCATATCAAGAGTTTTGTCAGTGGATTCGCTTTCGTCACTCGGTATTTACTTCGTTGAGAAGTTTTTGTTTTGATATCAATAGTTTTGTAAAAGGATTGGAAACAAAATGCTGTGCGATTATTTTTCATGCAAATATATACTCATTTATTTGGAATAGTTGCCTCTGACAAAATGAGAGTGTTTTGGCTCAGAGGATGAGCGTTGTGATGACAAAGACGAGACCTCGAGTTCGATTCCCACAGGTGCCCGATTTTTTTTTCATTTGATTTTTTTAGTTTCCATTTATTTTTTAACTCATTGCTTCAAAACAGATTTTCTTCAGCATTCGGATTTTTTTCTGTAAATTTTGTTTTATTGTTACAGACGGCAATGCGTTAGTGAGTTTATTCACTGTGTAACTAGCATTGAATTTTAACCGTGTTGTGAGTACGATTCTGGCTTTAAAAGTCATTTTTTGGCCATTTTTGGTCATTTTTCATGATTTTTTGAACTTCTCACGGCCAGATATATGCTATATACCGAATTTTAGCTCTAATTTGGGGCTACGAATGAGGAAATTTTCGAAAAAATCGTTGGCGCCGTTTTCGAGAAAATGGCCGATCTGTCCCCGGCCAGTTGGCCATTTTTTGCCTTTTGACCAAAAATGTCACGCCAACAAATGTTTTTGCCATTAAAATGGACATTATTCAAAAGATGAGCTTGAGACCTTTCCAATGATGCCCAATTTGTCAATGTACGTCAACTGGTTTGGCCACAGTCCCTGTACGAAAAATGGCCATTTTTGGCCTTTCGAGGGCTGGCCACGGCCAACATGGCGGCCAAATCGAAATGGATCATCGATGGAGGCGCCAGTCAAAATTTTCAAAATGTCATATCTCATCAACCGGTGGTCGGATTTTGGCGTTTTTGGGCTTGAAAAGGTCTCGACGAGGACCTTTAGGAAAATCTTTTTCAAGGTGGAAATAAGTGATTTTATACTGGTGCGGAGTCAAAAACTAAATTTTAGTCTCATTTTTCAAACGGCCGTAGAGGTGAGGCGGTAGGTATATTGCTAAGTGTAAATGCATTTTCTGGGTCTATGGGCCAAGGGCTTTCTAAAAATACCACACTCATACCAGAAAGTCTCCTGTATAAAAAAATCGATATTGCGCGTATATATACAGAGTTAGACTTTCAGCACTATGGGTGCTTTCGTCACTCTGAGCTATCTAACGCCCGCTTTGATATTGCTTAAAATAAACTACTTTCCTACCATTATAAAGTAGCTTAACTAGTTCTCAATTCCCTACAGCACATTGTATTCATTCTTTTATTGTTAATAGCTTATTAATTTATTTTTTAGTTCCTCGCTTCTGAGAAATCAGACACATTTTGTATGGCTATAAATAGATTAATGAAATAGTATAATAATATAACTATCATTAACATACACTTTTATAGTATACGCATGAATATAACAAAAATTTGCACTTACAACTTAATACTTCAAAAACGAATTTCTTAATTAAAAAATGTTTTTGCAAACTTACCATATTTTTAAGAGCTATGTAACGATACCGTGGGATATTCAAGAAAAATACAACGCCATACATGGAAGAACAAAAAATAATAATTCCAAATTGTATTATAATGTTCTTGCCGAATTACAGCTTACTAATAGGAAGGACACACGGACATGGCGGAACTAAGCGTGTTCCCGGTGGACCACGGAACTCAAAGAAGAAATTCCATTAAATTTAATTGAAGAAACGATTAAAATCACTTAAACTAACATCGTGGATCGACTTTGTGAAATAACCAGATGTAAACTTCAAAAGGTTTTTCTTTTAACACCTTTAAGCATATTCAGACTCAGAGTTGGTGATTGGGGAGAGCAGTTCTCATGGGGACGCGATGAAGGTTAAAATGTACAAGTGACTTCAATTGATTTTTTTTATTTTTCTTGACGATTTAATAAAACACCACCTCGAAAATAGAGACCTACAAAATATTGCATTTTGTAGGAATACAAACCTCCTTATTTAGAAGTTCCTTATAAAATTTATAGATGACGTTATTCAAACAATATAATATCATTACTATTCTAAAAATATCTGCTCTCTTAAATATTTATTATACGAGTTTAATAAGTATAATGAAAAAAAAAATCCGACATTTTATAAAACAAAATAATAAGTAAGAGGTCGCACGCAAC
The DNA here is from genome assembly GCA_918358695.1 of Melinaea menophilus ssp. n. AW-2005. Lineage (NCBI taxonomy): Eukaryota > Metazoa > Arthropoda > Insecta > Lepidoptera > Nymphalidae > Melinaea > Melinaea menophilus. The sequence continues at coordinate 30,979,049 of OU911038.1, read as the reverse complement.
GTACTGACAACCCTTTAAGTATAACATTTTTACTCAAAACATTATTATTCAATTAATGCCAAATTGTGTTCTAAATAGAGTTAGTAAATCAAAGCATAAAAATGGTTCCAACTGACCAAGAATAATATATAATATGTATGTACAACAATAATTATAATAATAAATGATAAGAACTCCGAAATTATATTAATTTATTTTTTTCCTCAAAGCATATTGAAGTTGAATATTGTTTATAGAATAATCCAAGTGAATCATTTAATGTTTCAAGTTTCCTCGTTCATTTCTAGATTGCAGCGCCCGCTCTTCAAATATCCCTAAACATGTTTCATGTGTCTATTATTATACGTAGCCTTGCAAAGAAAGTGTAATCAGTAACTTAGACTTTCTAATTTCTTTGGAACAACCTAGATGACTATATACAAGAAGTGTTAATAAATTATTTGTAATATAATAAAAATATATTATGTATTTAACTTTTTCATAATAACGTTATAACGGATTAAATACTTTTTATTTAACTTTAACACTATTATAATATAACTTAGTTAATAATTTTACTGAAATAATGATACAATTATTTTAATTTAATGAATATTCTTTATCAAAAATAAAATTATCTTGTTACCGACCCATTATATCTCGTCCTGTTGTTCAGTGTTTGCTCAACCATGGAAGTGCTGAGGCCAATAACATTTTATTTTATCGTCTGTGTCTGTGCACATACTAGTTACACAAACGGTAATTTATAAGTTTAACTATTTTATTTATAGAAATAAGAACGAGAGCTCGTGTTGTGAAGTAAATGATTTGTCGCGTTTTAATTATTTTTGATTCCATTGTGAATATTATTATTAATATAGATATAGTAATTAGGTGTTGTATAAAGTTTTTAGTGTTATTAACAAATAAAATAAATATTTATGTGTATCAGTTGTCTAAATTGTCAGTACCCTGATTAGTTTGGGGCTACATTGAATTTTTTGTAAAACTTACTAATAACAGTTATTCATTTCATTATACAGTAACATAAGAATTATAAGAAATAGAAAAATCCATCCATCCATCTCATATCATAGTATACGTTATTTATTGCTAGCCGACACTAGCAGTCTCCCGCTGCACTGGCTGAGTGGGTGGCGAAACAATAAAATTAACTTGAAAAACTTTATACATTAGTATAGATATACTAGGGGCGTCAACAGACCCTTAATTTCGACTCAATGCGCTCGCGAAATCTCGGGTGCCGTTTGCATATTGAGCAAAGCGAGCCCAGTGTATTGACTCATCGTTGTGGACAATGTCGATTTTTTTCCCCATTATGTCCCCCCAATAATATTTTTCAATTTTTTTTTAAAACATTACTTAATGTTTGTCTTTTTGATTGCAAAATTTCATAATTTTCCATTAAGAAGTTTTCGAGGCTATTCGTTACAAAGAATGTGAAGAAGTCACCAGTAGAGCGCTCCGCTCGCTTCGCTCAATAATATATAGTAAATAGTTAATTTGCTAGATAATGTATATTTTTAATATTTTAATTACAGAGATCGACGATGAAAATATTTCAACAACGATTGCATATGAAGAACCCAGCAACCGGAACGAATCGGTATGACATTACAGTAATTAGTACAATATAGATCATTATAATATAATAATTATTTATTACGCATATTTTAAAATAATGAACAGCAAAGACCTTCCTTATAACAGTAGTATCAATAGTACCTATTCTTTTTACATCTATTAAAATAATGATTTGTGAACGTTTCCAAGGCAATTGTAATTGCACATTCATAGGCTGCAGCAAATCTAAACCGAAAATGCTTACGTTTTATTGTGAGAAAAATAGGTTTTGTAATCGACGCGCAAGTCCACGCATATTTGCATTTCGCCAACTCTCTACAATTTATCGATAAAAAGTATATAAACATTGCGTAACGCTCAAACGTTATCTTCTATGTAAATAATTATTTGCAATAAACTGACAAAATTATTAATAATAAGCCAACCTTTCAAATATATTTTTATATTTGTTAAATTTCTGTCCAGCGAACGGGAAATATAAACGGAACCATAACAGCGCACAGAGGTATGTTTAACTCATTATTAAAATTTAAAATAATAATTAAATTTCTTATTAAAAGTGCAATTTTGTTAGTTGTAATGTTATATTTATTTTTTTAGATGGATCTAAGCTGACATTTGTAAGTATATTTTCATTATAGACTCAATTAAATATATATATTAAATTCTGTAGGGATATTTTAACATTATTTTGATTTACTTTTAAGATTTTTATTTTTAAATATATTATTGTTTTTTGTGATTAATTTATTTTAGTGTGAGTTGCTCTTTTAATTACGTTATTTGGTAGTTCTTTGTAATGAAAAAAATGTCAGCATCGCTACAGAAGAAGTATTAAATTGCACAGAGAAGTGATACTGTCTGTAATTGTTTATAATAAACTCGTCCTTGTTATATTGTCAAATATTGTGGAATCAAATATTAAATATTAATCTAATTCTTCAGAAAATACAGAGTTTAGCACGCTGGGGAGACGAAGAAATGATAAAACAATGTAAGTAAGAACGATCCTAATGGCTATTCTATATCTAAAATTAATAAAGTTGTAATAAAAACATGTTCTTTAATTAATATTAAAGAAAAGGTAAGTAGTAAATACTAAGTGAACGATTGACCCAAGAATGCCTGTAGTGCTAGTAGTTTCTAGCCCGTTTCCCACCGATCGCTGCAACGCGGGCGGTGTTCAAGGCAAATACACGTATTAAAGACAAAGTCTATTCCCACGATAAAAGTGAAATTTATTTAAATACTGACGCAGCACCTTCATGTGAAACGAAGACGACACCGCCCGCGTTGCAGGGATCGGTGGGAAAACATCTAGAAACTACTGGCACTACAGGCATTCTTGGGTCAATCGCTGACCTGGAATCACCTTTTTTAGTATTAGTTAACTATAAATTTTAATTGTAACTCACTAGTATAATTTTATAAAATAATTTGATTTTAATTGCATTGCTGCCACCAAAACATAATTCAATACTAAATATTGTTATTTTCATAAACATTTAGGAAACTTCTTATGTAGTCGTTGTTTCCTTATGTTATTTTTGACTTTACCGAGGAAATTTAAACAAATAACAAAATGTTTTATTTACGGTACAGCGCCTAATAAATACCAACTACCAATTTTTCTTGTAGGTATTGGGAGTAAGCCTGTAGCTCCTGTACTTCTAAAGGTAACTCTGTTTATAATATTTTTGTATCGCAAGTTATAGTAGATGTAGAAAATACCGAAAAAAAAATCCACCGATTTTTTCATTTTATAGGAACCTTCTTATCTTGATATGCGGTAAATAATCGAGTTTAATATTACTGTTAGTTGTTATATTATACAAACATAAAGAAATATAACTGAGAAATATCTGAATGGTAAAAATAAAAAAAGCTTTCATTGTAGGACCGCTAGAATTTATACACTTCACAAATTATAACATAATAAGTAGTCTTTTATTCTTATATTTCATCCTCTATTTGGATAGTAGTTTATGTATTAAAACAGGTAAATATTCCACCATTTTAATTAATTATTTAAATCTTGTTTGTTTCATGTTTAGGGAGACAAAGGAGAACCAGGAAGAAATGGAGCAGACGCCAAGGTAATTAAACTAAAAATATTATATGACATGAATTTCTTTCAAATATTTGTATCTGTGGAGTTCAACTCAAGCAATATGCAAAACTTATGAAAGGAAAACCGCCATTGCTAAAACAGAAATTTTACCCAAAATAATAAGTAAAGTAAGCACTTAGAATTTACTATAAGGTTTCTCTTGTAAATCAATTTCACCTCAAATTTATGATTACTACTAACATACCTTCATTGTAATTTTTTATCTTTTCTAATGAAGGAAAACACCGGCAGAAAAACTAAATGTAATACATTAGAATGTTATATATTACCCAATATACCTTTATTTGAAACATTAGTGCTATTTTTAATTTTGGGACGTAACATTGTTCTTGTTTTAGACTGTTGGCCAGAAATCGGAGATGGAGGGTATAACGGGTTACGGGGTTAAATCAGTTTCATTTTATTAGTATAAAAATATCTTAATTTTCAGAATTAATAAATATTATTTATGTAGAGTGAGACAAAAAACTGTAACCACAACAGAATTCATAAAAACTCATATAGTAATGTTTTGGGACGGTTAGAATGTTATACGAATAATATTCTTTAAGTTAAACAATGTCTTTTGTAGTATATAATAAGATAAGATATATATACCTACCCATTTTTATATAGTATCTTTTGAAGACGTCTGAAGTATGTAGTTCTACTAATCAATCAATGAGACGTACTACTATTTAATTTGTTTACTTCTACAGTTTTTTGAGAAGCAAATAATTGTATTTTTTGGTAACTATTACCGTTTACCACTAAGAAAACCCCATTTATCGTATCACCGCTCTTCGAGAGCATTCCTCTCAATGCCTCGCCAATTATCAGAATACTGGGTCTCGACATTTCGAGCGATTGTCAGTTTCGTGGTCATCCGGAAAGCAAGGTAAGTTGGTTTTGATGACATTGGGAGTGATCAATAGAGCAAGGCAGTACTTCAAGCCTGGTCAAAGACTTGCGCTCTATAAGGCGCAGCTTCGGCCATACATGGAGTACCGTTCTCATCTCCGGTCCTGATCACCATAATATCAGCTTCTACCATTTGACGGCATACAAAGGAAAACCGTGCGGATCGTCGGGGATCCGGTGCTTTCCGAACGGCTGGACTCTGGCATTACGTAGACACGGGGCTTCTCTGTGCGTTTTCTACCGCATTTACAACGGGGAGTGTTCCGAAGAGCTATTTGATCTGATGCCTACCGTTGAATTACATCACCGCACATCGCCTCCTTTACCATCCATACCATCTGGATGCGTGGCGATCTTCCACTGTGCGGTTTTAAAGGACTTTTTTTTTACGGACCACTCGAATATGGAAGGAACTTCCTTCGGCGATATTTCCAGATCGATACGACATGGGTACCTTTAAAAAGGCGTACACTCCTACTTTCGTACTTTCGAGGCCGGCAACGCTCTTGTGAATCCTCGAATGTTGTAACAGTTCATGGGCGGCGGTGATCACATGTTAGCGGTGACGAGCAAGCTCGTTTGCCTCCCCTTTCCTCTAATAAAAAAAAAACATTTTTGGATTTAATAGCGGCGAATTGATGCTAATATGTATCTTCGATGGAGGTCAAAGATATATACTGTAGTGTGTGGGAACTTGTCTACTAATAATGTAATAATATTATAAGGACAGTCGGTCTGACTGGATAAGGTCACGTGCATCCGTTGTTATTATCAAATTTATTTTGATTACTTACATAACTGCACAAAATTATTTGATATTTATTACCAACTAGTTTTATTATTAATATATTCATTTACTCCATCTAGTTGAATAACCTAAGTCGTATGTGACGACAAGATCCTTAAAAAATATATATATATAAGTTATATTCATCCTTCCTTTATTTTTATTTCATATATTGTATAATTATTTGAAACTTTAACTTACCTTAAATTCAATTTTATTGCTAAATTCAGAAATTATTAAGTCTATGTGGCGAAGAGACTTGGTATGGTAAATAATAAAATAACAATAATAAAACGCAGCGGTGCAGGACGTCTTATGTAATGTAATGCACTTACAGTTTAGTTTACTTCATTGTGTTGGACGGGTCAAGTGTTTATATTAAAAGTGATATATATAGATATAGATACATAGAATGTCGTTTTACTATTTTAATTGAATATTAAATTATACTATATTGTTAAATTGTGTATAATAGTCACTTTAATTTTTTTTTTCAGGGGGATTGTGGCATGTGTGATTGTAAGCATATTAATATTTTATTTATAAAAAAAATAATACCTAGTTTATAATTACAATGAAATGCAAAAATAAAAGTTTTCTTGTCATCGTAGCTTTAAAAAGGGTATCAAATTATGCTAAAACAACCAGGCTTCTCAATTATAAACAAATTGATAATAATATATTAATATCAACAGCAATATAATAATAACAATTTTGTACATAACGTTTAGCGAGCGGTGGAGAAAGAGCAACAATAGTTGAAGGTTTAAAGAAATATCACCTAATCTCGTGTAGTACAATGCCGGGAAGCGGTACGTCTTAATTAATATTGATTTTGTTTTTTAACTCATTTCACTTCAGCTGGCGTTTATTTTACCTTAAATAATAATATTTTGTGTTTTGCTTGCAGAAGTAAAATATGTTAATAGGCAAGGTGTGCCATTTAAAGTATTCTGTAAGGATTACAAGACTTGTATTCTTGGACCGTCAAGGCGTAAGAACTCTTTTGAACTTGAAGATCAGAAAGTCTGGTTATCCTCTCGTGAATTTACCTTAAAAAAATTCTATGGTGTAAGTTTTTTTAATTAACAATAAAGAAATAAAACATGTATTTTTTACTACACCTCGAATGAGAGTTAACTCATTCGCAACGAACAGTAGAGAGCCGTAGCGGGGAGCAGCTCCACGTTGTAACTTTTGAAACTATAGACAACTATAACTACTTTAGGTGGTGGAATTTAACTGTTTTATTTAATTTATTCATTTTAGTTGACGTTTTCACAATTATCTTATCTCATAACAACGACCAACGGCTTCAATCTCGAGATGAAATATAAGAAGGAAATTGAGAAAATGAAAATATTGTCTTGGAATGCAAATGAAATCGACATTGATTTTAAAACTTCATGGAAATCATGCAAGGTATAATTATTACTACTTGAACTCTTTCACAAGACTAGAGGTGATTCCGTTTTATATAGGACAATGATTTGTTAGAAAAATGTTTTGATTAATGTGTAATAAATACATTAATTTTTATTTATTGTATGTTTGTTTTATCAATTCAATTTAAGTCGTTAATCAATTATGAATTGAAATGCCAATTTATTATTATATTATATTTATGTTTTATACTTTCAGTCGAGTACAATGGAAGAAGGAGAGTTTAAGATGGTGAAGATACAATGTCCTCACTTTAACAACTACTTACCTACAGATTTTTACGTAGAGGCCTCTTCAAATAAGATTTCTATTGAGTTAATAAGCTTGTGTTTCACATAATGTTTTAGTATTTTGTATTATTTGTATATAATATGTATTCTTACACTATTGTATTTGAATTTAATAATAATTAATGAATAAATAGACATAAAAAATTTAATAGTTGTTTGCATATTTCTATACAAAGTCTGTAATTAATAAAACGTAAAAAATAATACAGTCATTAACATGTAAAATTGTTTTTAAAAGTACTTAGGTGTCGTCTATAACAAATTGATTATTAAAGACTTTTAATAAAGTAGGTGCAAAAAACTAAACACATCAAAATTAAGCTCTTCATTTATTGAAATAATTGAAATAGAATAAAGTGTATTTAACATTGATACTAGTTAAAAAATTCAAAGAATTGTTTTTTCCAAGACTGTATTTAGGTATGTAGCTTTTTTTAAAGAATTGCACAAGCCTGCTGGCCTTATACTATTGTACCACATCACAACACAATAATTTATAATGACAAAGTTACAAGGTATTGTTTAGAAGTACCGAAACAATACCGAATCGCTGGGTAAACACATCAAAGTTAGTCGACTTTGAAGAGAAATTGAAATCCACATCACCATTTTCTAACACGGGTAAGCCTAGTTTAGTAAGCTGCAGAGTGATTATAACAACTTTAAATCGTCGGTGTGGAATGAAATAATATATTTGTATTGTTGAAATCACTAATACAAAATGTAATTGCTCAAGTCGATGATGTGGACAACCAGACTCGTAGAAATGCTTTGTTATTTAGTGATATTGAAGAAAAGGAGGGTGAAAATCTGACCTCAACGATACTGAATGCAGTCCAGGTACTAATGGGTATGTCAGATGAACAATTGACTGCCATTCATCATTGTCTTTGGACATTGTCCCATCCTTCTGTACTTCAATAGTTTTAATGCCAGAAACATTATATTCAATAATAAAAAAGCTCGTAAGGCATCTCCAGTTGCACTAAGTGAGTTCCTGACCAAAGTGCGTCAAGATTTATTCGCCAGATACAACAAGCATTTTAGTTTCACCAAATGCTGGACGCGTTCTGGTGCTGTGTTTATAAGATTCCAAGCAACGAAGTGCAGCGTGTCACAAGTTCAGGACTTCTACAAGATTTGCTGGCGAAGCTTCTCAGCTTTTTAAGATATTCTCCTTCCAACTTCAACGTAAATCAATCCAAGATATATGTTACTGTACTGCAGTTGCGTGCATCATCAGTCACTCGTAAACAGGTCTTCAAAAAACCATAACCCTGTTTTTACTTTTTCAAAGTATATTTATTGTTTTCACTAGAGAACTTTTTTCTGTATCTGTATATGTAGTCCTAGTGTTTATAAAAGTTTAAATACCGAAACAATTTATATACAATTGCGATTGTATTTTGTATTGTGCAATGAAGAATTAAATAAATATATAAATAGATATATAAATATATAAATAAATACATAAATAAATATATAAATATATAAATAAATAATGTGTCAGAATTGTGATTCGAAATATTAAATATTAATGATGCCGAAAAAAAACATTATTAAAAAATAAAAGTAACCTGCCCGATGTTGTAATAAAAAAAAAAGTAATCTATTGAAGTTGACTTTATTTCCATGATTATATTTTTAACAATTTTTAACAATTTTGTTACTTATAATCACAGAATTATTTTACTAATATTATTTATAACATAATTATTGATTATTTTTATTTTATAACATAATAGTGTTATGTAGTATGGGTATGTTCAAATAATGCATTGAAGTTTGTATATATTTAAATAGTCTGAACTGAAATGATAATTCAGTGTATACGCCTTATAGTTGTATGGAGTTTAAAATAATACAAATGTGAAATATTCATGTAAAGATGATAGAAAAACTTTGAAAGTAAATAGAGGATCCCAAAATTTCAAATTAATCTTAAATTATTGAATTCTTAAATTGTCTAAACTCTATCTTAAATGAAAAATAAATATATTTTTTCCATATACGCTTGTTTATATTTTATTATACAGGGTGGGCCATGAATTAGTTAACATTTGAAAAAATCGTATAAAAAAACCATTAAACATATTTTAGAAATAGTTTATTTACGAGAAAGCTAATTAGTTGTAATTTATTTTTTAAAAATTATTTCGTCTAAATGACCACCGTTTCGGTTTTTGCACTCATCTAAGCGAGTCCTGAAGTTTTCGAATACTCTTCTGCAAAGAGACCGCGAGATCGGCGACATCTCTTCGATGATTTTTTCTTTAAGTTGACGGAGTGTATTCGGTTTATCAATATAGACACGACTCTTTAAATAACCCCATAAAAAAAAGTCTGCTGGGGATAGATCTGGACTGCTGGGCGGCCATGGGATGTCACCTCGTCTGGAAATCAGCTTTTTCGGAAACATTTCTTTGACCACCGGCAAGGACTCGTTCGATGTGTGACACGTGACTCCATCTTGTTGAAACCATGTGTTACGATTATAGCCAGCAAATTCCAGTAGCATCGGTGCTAAAAACTCCCGTAACATTTTCACATACTCGGCAGAATTAACAGTAACTGAACGGCCTCGAGAATGTTCAAAAAAGTAAGGTCCGATGATTCCTTTTGCTGAAATTGCAGCCCATACAGTTACCTTAGGAGAGTGAAGTGGCCTTTCATGTTTAGCTTTGGGATTTTCGCTGCTCCAATACCTGCAATTCTGTTTGTTTACATGTCCATTTAGGTGGAAATGGGCTTCGTCAGAGAATAAGATGTTGTCAAAATTACTGAATCGAGTTAACATTGTTTCGGCATATGACTTCCGCAAATTTAAATTAGGGTTTAGTTCTTGCACTATCTGGATCTTATATGGATGTAATTTCAAATCTAATTTCAAAATACGGCGTAATGATGTGCGGGATAATCCTAATTCAGCCGAACGTTTGCGCGTCGATAAATCTGGATCACGTCGAACAGAAGTGGAAACTCGCTTCGAGAAGTCCGCAGGCCGCCGGTTTGTTTCACATTTAGTGTAGATTCCGTCTCTTCGAACTTCTTCACCCATTTCTTTATTAAAGGAGCACTTGGACACTGACTTAAGTCGTGTAAACCATATTTAACGCGAAATAAGCGTCTCACAGTAATGAGCGAAAAGTTGTTTAAATAAAACTGTTTCACACAGTAAGCGCGTTGTGGCCCCGTGAAGCGATCCATTGCGACTAAATTTCCAAGAAGCGAGCTATTGCCCCCGCCCGCGCCCGCGCCCCGCGTGGCAATAGTTTGCGTGGTAAGTTACATTTAAATGTTAACGAATTCTTGACCCACCCGATATGTTACTAATTACAGCTTACTAATAGGAAGGACGGACCGACATAGCGGAACTAAACGTGTTCCCGGTGGTCTTCCGTGGTGGACTCTAAGAAGAAATTCCTTTAAATTCAATTGAAGAAACGATTAAAATCACTTAAACTAACATCTTGTGAAATAACCGAATATAAACTCCAAAAGATTTCTCTTTTAGCATCTTTAAGCATATTCAGACTCAGAGTTGGCGATTGGGGAAAGCAGTTCTCATGGGGATGCGATGAAGGTTAAAATGTACAAGAAACTTCAATTGTTTTTTTTAATTTTTCTTGACAATTTAATAAAGCACCACCTCGAAAATAGAGACCTACAAAATATTGCATTTTTTAGGAATATAAACCTCCTTATTTAGAAGTTCCTTATAAAATTGATAGATGACGTTATTCAAACAATATAATATTATTACTATTCTAAAAATATCTGCTCTCTTAAATATTTTTATACGAGTTTAATAAGTATAATGAAAAAAAAAAACGACTTTTTATAAAACAAAATAATAAGTAAGAGGGCGCACGCAACGTACTGACATCCCTTTAAGTATAACATTTTTACTCAAAACATTATTATTCAATTAATGCCAAATTGTGTTCTAAATAGAGTTAGTAAATCAAAGCATAAAAATGGTTCCAACTGACCAAGAATAATATATAATATGTATGTACAACAATAATTTTAATAATAAATGATAAGAACTCCGAAATTATATTAATTTATTTTTTTCCTCAAAGCATATTGAAGTTGAATATTGTTTATAGAATAATCCAAGTGAATCATTTAATGTTTCAAGTTTCCTCGTTCATTTCTAGATTGCAGCGCCCGCTCTTCAAATATCCCTAAACATGTTTCATGTGTCTATTATTATACGTAGCCTTGCAAAGAAAGTGTAATCAGTAACTTAGACTTTCTAATTTCTTTGGAACAACCTAGATGACTATATACAAGAAGTGTTAATAAATTATTTGTAATATAATAAAAATATATTATGTATTTAACTTTTTCATAATAACGTTATAACGGATTAAATACTTTTTATTTAACTTTAACACTATTATAATATAACTTAGTTAATAATTTTACTGAAATAATGATACAATTATTTTAATTTAATGAATATTCTTTATCAAAAATAAAATTATCTTGTTACCGACCCATTATATCTCGTCCTGTTGTTCAGTGTTTGCTCAACCATGGAAGTGCTGAGGCCAATAACATTTTATTTTATCGTCTGTGTCTGTGCACATACTAGTTACACAAACGGTAATTTATAAGTTTAACTATTTTATTTATAGAAATAAGAACGAGAGCTCGTGTTGTGAAGTAAATGATTTGTCGCGTTTTAATTATTTTTGATTCCATTGTGAATATTATTATTAATATAGATATAGTAATTAGGTGTTGTATAAAGTTTTTAGTGTTATTAACAAATAAAATAAATATTTATGTGTATCAGTTGTCTAAATTGTCAGTACCCTGATTAGTTTGGGGCTACATTGAATTTTTTGTAAAACTTACTAATAACAGTTATTCATTTCATTATACAGTAACATAAGAATTATAAGAAATAGAAAAATCCATCCATCCATCTCATATCATAGTATACGTTATTTATTGCTAGCCGACACTAGCAGTCTCCCGCTGCACTGGCTGAGTGGGTGGCGAAACAATAAAATTAACTTGAAAAACTTTATACATTAGTATAGATATACTAGGGGCGTCAACAGACCCTTAATTTCGACTCAATTCGCTCGCGAAATCTCGGGTGCCGTTTGCATATTGAGCAAAGCGAGCCCAGTGTATTGACTCATCGTTGTGGACAATGTCGATTTTTTTCCCCATTATGTCCCCCCAATAATATTTTTCAATTTTTTTTTAAAACATTACTTAATGTGTGTCTTTTTGATTGCAAAATTTCATAATTTTCCATTAAGAAGTTTTCGAGGCTATTCGTTACAAAGAATGTGAAGAAGTCACCAGTAGAGCGCTCCGCTCGCTTCGCTCAATAATATATAGTAAATAGTTAATTTGCTAGATAATGTATATTTTTAATATTTTAATTACAGAGATCGACGATGAAAATATTTCAACAACGATTGCATATGAAGAACCCAGCAACCGGAACGAATCGGTATGACATTACAGTAATTAGTACAATATAGATCATTATAATATAATAATTATTTATTACGCATATTTTAAAATAATGAACAGCAAAGACCTTCCTTATAACAGTAGTATCAATAGTACCTATTCTTTTTACATCTATTAAAATAATGATTTGTGAACGTTTCCAAGGCAATTGTAATTGCACATTCATAGGCTGCAGCAAATCTAAACCGAAAATGCTTACGTTTTATTGTGAGAAAAATAGGTTTTGTAATCGACGCGCAAGTCCACGCATATTTGCATTTCGCCAACTCTCTACAATTTATCGATAAAAAGTATATAAACATTGCGTAACGCTCAAACGTTATCTTCTATGTAAATAATTATTTGCAATAAACTGACAAAATTATTAATAATAAGCCAACCTTTCAAATATATTTTTATATTTGTTAAATTTCTGTCCAGCGAACGGGAAATATAAACGGAACCATAACAGCGCACAGAGGTATGTTTAACTCATTATTAAAATTTAAAATAATAATTAAATTTCTTATTAAAAGTGCAATTTTGTTAGTTGTAATGTTATATTTATTTTTTTAGATGGATCTAAGCTGACATTTGTAAGTATATTTTCATTATAGACTCAATTAAATATATATATTAAATTCTGTAGGGATATTTTAACATTATTTTGATTTACTTTTAAGATTTTTATTTTTAAATATATTATTGTTTTTTGTGATTAATTTATTTTAGTCTGAGTTGCTCTTTTAATTACGTTATTTGGTAGTTCTTTGTAATGAAAAAAATGTCAGCATCGCTACAGAAGAAGTATTAAATTGCACAGAGAAGTGATACTGTCTGTAATTGTTTATAATAAACTCGTCCTTGTTATATTGTCAAATATTGTGGAATCAAATATTAAATATTAATCTAATTCTTCAGAAAATACAGAGTTTAGCACGCTGGGGAGACGAAGAAATGATAAAACAATGTAAGTAAAAACGATCCTAATGGCTATTCTATATCTAAAATTAATAAAGTTGTAATAAAAACATGTTCTTTAATTAATATTAAAGAAAAGGTAAGTAGTAAATACTAAGTGAACGATTGACCCAAGAATGCCTGTAGTGCTAGTAGTTTCTAGCCCGTTTCCCACCGATCGCTGCAACGCGGGCGGTGTTCAAGGCAAATACACGTATTAAAGACAAAGTCTTTTCCCACGATAAAAGTGAAATTTATTTAAATACTGACGCAGCACCTTCATGTGAAACGAAGACGACACCGCCCGCGTTGCAGGGATCGGTGGGAAAACATCTAGAAACTACTGGCACTACAGGCATTCTTGGGTCAATCGCTGACCTGGAATCACCTTTTTTAGTATTAGTTAACTATAAATTTTAATTGTAACTCACTAGTATAATTTTATAAAATAATTTGATTTTAATTGCAATTTTTGCTGCCACCAAAACATAATTCAATACTAAATATTGTTATTTTCATAAACATTTAGGAAACTTCTTATGTAGTCGTTGTTTCCTTATGTTATTTTTGACTTTACCGAGGAAATTTGAACAAATAACAAAATGTTTTATTTACGGTACAGCGCCTAATAAATACCAACTACCAATTTTTCTTGTAGGTATTGGGAGTAAGCCTGTAGCTCCTGTACTTCTAAAGGTAACTCTGTTTATAATATTTTTGTATCGCAAGTTATAGTAGATGTAGAAAATACCGAAAAAAAAATCCACCGATTTTTTCATTTTATAGGAACCTTCTTATCTTGATATGCGGTAAATAATCGAGTTTAATATTACTGTTAGTTGTTATATTATACAAACATAAAGAAATATAACTGAGAAATATCTGAATGGTAAAAATAAAAAAAGCTTTCATTGTAGGACCGCTAGAATTTATACACTTCACAAATTATAACATAATAAGTAGTCTTTTATTCTTATATTTCATCCTCTATTTGGATAGTAGTTTATGTATTAAAACAGGTAAATATTCCACCATTTTAATTAATTATTTAAATCTTGTTTGTTTCATGTTTAGGGAGACAAAGGAGAACCAGGAAGAAATGGAGCAGACGCCAAGGTAATTAAACTAAAAATATTATATGACATGAATTTCTTTCAAATATTTGTATCTGTGGAGTTCAACTCAAGGAATATGCAAAACTTATGAAAGGAAAACCGCCATTGCTAAAACAGAAATTTTACCCAAAATAATAAGTAAAGTAAGCACTTAGAATTTACTATAAGGTTTCTCTTGTAAATCAATTTCACCTCAAATTTATGATTACTACTAACATACCTTCATTATAATTTTTTATCTTTTCTAATGAAGGAAAACACCGGCAGAAAAACTAAATGTAATACATTAGAATGTTATATATTACCCAATATACCTTTATTTGAAACATTAGTGCTATTTTTAATTTTGGGACGTAACATTGTTCTTGTTTTAGACTGTTGGCCAGAAATCGGAGATGGAGGGTATAACGGGTTACGGGGTTAAATCAGTTTCATTTTATTAGTATAAAAATATCTTAATTTTCAGAATTAATAAATATTATTTATGTAGAGTGAGACAAAAAACTGTAACCACAACAGAATTCATAAAAACTCATATAGTAATGTTTTGGGACGGTTAGAATGTTATACGAATAATATTCTTTAAGTTAAACAATGTCTTTTGTAGTATCACCAGCGCATATCTTTTGTTTCTCAGTCTCTCTCTTCTAAGTCATATTATACAGTAAATTGTATTAACTTCAGTCGTTTACTGCTTTTAATGAATTTTAAATATTGTTCGATGCCATGGTTTTTCTGCATCATATGACGGGTTGTGATAGATGACATCTTGATAAGATATATATACCTACCCATTTTTATATAGTATCTTTTGAAGACGTCTGAAGTATGTAGTTCTACTAATCAATCAATGAGACGTACTACTATTTAATTTGTTTACTTCTACAGTTTTTTGAGAAGCAAATAATTGTATTTTTTGGTAACTATTACCGTTTACCACTAAGAAAACCCCATTTATCGTATCACCGCTCTTCGAGAGCATTCCTCTCAATGCCTCGCCAATTATCAGAATACTGGGTCTCGACATTTCGAGCGATTGTCAGTTTCGTGGTCATCCGGAAAGCAAGGTAAGTTGGTTTTGATGACATTGGGAGTGATCAATAGAGCAAGGCAGTACTTCAAGCCTGGTCAAAGACTTGCGCTCTATAAGGCGCAGCTTCGGCCATACATGGAGTACCGTTCTCATCTCCGGTCCTGATCACCATAATATCAGCTTCTACCATTTGACGGCATACAAAGGAAAACCGTGCGAATCGTCGGGGATCCGGTGCTTTCCGAACGGCTGGACTCTGGCATTACGTAGACACGGGGCTTCTCTGTGCGTTTTCTACCGCATTTACAACGGGGAGTGTTCCGAAGAGCTATTTGATCTGATGCCTACCGTTGAATTACATCACCGCACATCGCCTCTTTTACCATCCATACCATCTGGATGCGTGGCGATCTTCCACTGTGCGGTTTTAAAGGACTTTTTTTTTACGGACCACTCGAATATGGAAGGAACTTCCTTCGGCGATATTTCCAGATCGATACGACATGGGTACCTTTAAAAAGGCGTACACTCCTACTTTCGTACTTTCGAGGCCGGCAACGCTCTTGTGAATACTCGAATGTTGTAACAGTTCATGGGCGGCGGTGATCACATGTTAGCGGTGACGAGCAAGCTCGTTTGCCTCCCCTTTCCTCTAATAAAAAAAAAACATTTTTGGATTTAATAGCGGCGAATTGATGCTAATATGTATCTTCGATGGAGGTCAAAGATATATACTGTAGTGTGTGGGAACTTGTCTACTAATAATGTTATAATATTATAAGGACAGTCGGTCTGACTGGATAAGGTCACGTGCATCCGTTGTTATTATCAAATTTATTTTGATTACTTACATAACTGCACAAAATTATTTGATATTTATTACCAACTAGTTTTATTATTAATATATTCATTTACTCCATCTAGTTGAATAACCTAAGTCGTATGTGACGACAAGATCCTTAAAAAATATATATATAAGTTATATTCATCCTTCCTTTATTTTTATTTCATATATTGTATAATTATTTGAAACTTTAACTTACCTTAAATTCAATTTTATTGCTAAATTCAGAAATTATTAAGTCTATGTGGCGAAGAGACTTGGTATGGTAAATAATAAAATAACAATAATAAAACGCAGCGGTGCAGGACGTCTTATGTAATGTAATGCACTTACAGTTTAGTTTACTTCATTGTGTTGGACGGGTCAAGTGTTTATATTAAAAGTGATATATATAGATATATATAGATATAGATACATAGAATGTCGTTTTACTATTTTAATTGAATATTAAATTATACTATATTGTTAAATTTTGTATAATAGTCACTTTAATTTTTTTTTTCAGGGGGATTGTGGCATGTGTGATTGTAAGCATATTAATATTTTATTTATAAAAAAAATAATACCTAGTTTATAATTACAATGAAATGCAAAAATAAAAGTTTTCTTGTCATCGTAGCTTTAAAAAGGGTATCAAATTATGCTAAAACAACCAGGCTTTTCAATTATAAACAAATTGATAATAATATATTAATATCAACAGCAATATAATAATAACAATTTTGTACATAACGTTTAGCGAGCGGTGGAGAAAGAGCAACAATAGTTGAAGGTTCAAAGAAACATCCCCTAATCTCGTGTAGTTCAATGCCGAGAAGCGGTACGTCTTAATTAATATTGATTTTGTTTTTTAACTCATTTCACTTCAGCTGGCGTTTATTTTACCTTAAATAATAATATTTTGTGTTTTGCTTGCAGAAGAAAAATATGTTAATAGGCAAGGTGTGCCATTTAAAGTATTCTGTAAGGGTTACGATACTTGTATTCTTGGTCCGTCAACGCGTGTGAACTCTTTTGAACTTGAAGATCTGAAAGTCTGGTTGTCCACTCGTGAATTTACCTTAAAAAAATTCTATGGTGTAAGTTTTTTTAATTAACAATAAAGAAATAAAACATAGTTTTTACTACACCTCGAATGAGAGTTAACTCATCCGCAACGAACAGTAGAGAGCCGTAGCGGGGAGCAGCTCCACGTTGTAACTTATGAAACTATAGACAACTATAACTATAACTATATCTATTTCTGTAGGTGGTGGAATTTAACTGTTTTATTTAATTTATTGATTTTAGTTGACGTTTTCACAACTGTCTTATCTCATAACAACGACCAACGGCTTCAATCTCGAGATGAAATATAAGAAGGAAATTGAGAAAATGAAAATATTGTCTTGGAATGCAAATGAAATCGACATTGATTTTAAAACTTCATGGAAATCATGCAAGGTATAATTATTACTACTTGTACTCTTTCACAATACGAGAGGTGATTCCGTTTTATATAGGACAATGATTTGTTAGTAAAATATTTTAATTAATGTGTAATAAATACATTAATTTTTATTTATTATATTATTGTTTTATCAATTCTAATTCAATTTAAGTCGTTAATCAATTATGAATTGCAATGCCGATATATTATTCTATTATATTTATGTTTTATACTTTCAGTCGAGTACAACAGAAGAAGGAGAGTTTAAAGTGGTGAAGATACAATGTCGTCACTTTAACAACTACTTACCTACGGATTTTTACGTAGAGGCCTCTTCTGATAAGGTTTCTATTGAGTTAATAAGCTTGTGTTTCACATAAAGTTTTAGTATTTTGTATTATTTGTATATAATATGTATTCTTACACTATTGTATTTGAATTTAATAATAATTAATGAATAAATAGACATAAAAAATTTAATAGCTGTTTGCATATTTCTATACAAAGTCTGTAATTAATAAAACGTAAAAAATAATACAGTCATTAACATGTAAAATTGTTTTTAAAAGTACTTAGGTGTCGTCTATAACAAATTGATTATTAAAGACTTTTAATAAAGTAGGTGCAAAAAACTAAACACATCAAAATTAAGCTCTTCATTTATTGAAATAATTGAAATAGAAGAAAGTGTATTTAACATTGATACTAGTTAAAAAATTCAAAGAATTGTTTTTTCCAAGACTGTATTTAGGTATGTAGCTTTTTTTAAAGAATTGCACAAGCCTGCTGGCCTTATACTATTGTACCACATCACAACACAATAATTTATAATGACAAAGTTACAAGGTATTGTTTAGAAGTACCGAAACAATACCGAATCGCTGGGTAAACATCAAAGTTAGTCGACTTTGAAGAGAAATTGAAATCCACATCACCATTTTCTAACACGGGTAAGCCTAGTTTAGTAAGCTGCAGAGTGATTATAACAACTTTAAATCGTCGGTGTGGAAAGAAATAATATATTTGTATTTTTGAAATCACTAATACAAAATGTAATTGCTCAAGTCGATGATGTGGACAACCAGACTCGTAGAAATGCTTTGTTATTTAGTGATATTGAAGAAAAGGAGGGTGAAAATCTGACCTCAACGATACTGAATGCAGTCCAGGTACTAATGGGTATGTCAGATGAACAATTGACTGCCATTCATCATTGTCTTTGGACATTGTCCCATCCTTCTGTACTTCAATAGTTTTAATGCCAGAAACATTATATTCAATAATAAAAAAGCTCGTAAAGCATCTCCAGTTGCACTAAGTGAGCTCCTGACCAAAGTGCGTCAAGATTTATTCGCCAGATACAACAAGCATTTTAGTTTCACCAAATGCTGGACGCGTTCTGGTGCTGTGTTTATAAGATTCCAAGCAACGAAGTGCAGCGTGTCACAAGTTCAGGACTTCTACAAGATTTGCTGGCGAAGCTTCTCAGCTTTTTAAGATATTCTCCTTCCAACTTCAACGTAAATCAATCCAAGATATATGTTACTGTACTGCAGTTGCGTGCATCATCAGTCACTCGTAAACAGGTCTTCAAAAAACCATAACCCTGTTTTTACTTTTTCAAAGTATATTTATTGTTTTCACTTGAGAACTTTTTTCTGTATCTGTATATGTAGTCCTAGTGTTTATAAAAGTTTTAATACCGAAACAATTTATATACAATTGCGATTGTATTTTGTATTGTGCAATGAAGAATTAAATAAATATATAAATATATAAATAAATACATAAATAAATATATAAATATATAAATAAATAATGTGTCAGAATTGTGATTCGAAATATTAAATGTTAATGATGGCGAAAAAAAACATTATTAAAAAATAAAAGTAACCTGCCCGATGTTGTAATAAAAAAAAAAAGTAATATATTGAAGTTGACTTTATTTTCATGATTATATTTTTAACAATTTTTAACAATTTTGTTACTTATAATCACAGAATTATTTTACTAATATTATTTATAACATAATTATTGATTATTTTTATTTTATAACATAATAGTGTTATGTAGTATGGGTATGTTCAAATAATGCATTGAAGTTTGTATATATTTAAATAGTCTGAACTGAAATGATAATTCAGTGTATACGCCTTATTGTTGTATGGAGTTTAAAATAATACAAATGTGAAATATTCATGTAAAGATGATAGAAAAACTTTGAAAGTAAATAGAGGATCCCAAAATTTCAAATTAATCTTAAATTATTGAATTCTTAAATTGTCTAAACTCTATCTTAAATGAAAAATAAATATATTTTTTCCATATACGCTTGTTTATATTTTATTATACAGGGTGGGCCATGAATTAGTTAACATTTGAAAAAATCGTATAAAAAAACCATTAAACATATTTTAGAAATAGTTTATTTACGAGAAAGCTAATTAGTTGTAATTTATTTTTTAAAAATTATTTCGTCTAAATGACCACCGTTTCGGTTTTTGCACTCATCTAAGCGAGTCCTGAAGTTTTCGAATACTCTTCTGCAAAGAGACCGCGAGATCGCCGACATCTCTTCGATGATTTTTTCTTTAAGTTGACGGAGTGTATTCGGTTTATCAATGTAGACACGACTCTTTAAATAACCCCATAAAAAGAAGTCTGCTGGGGATAGATCTGGACTGCTGGGCGGCCATGGGATGTCACCTCGTCTGGAAATCAGCTTTTTCGGAAACATTTCTTTGACCACCGGCAAGGACTCGTTCGATGTGTGACACGTGACTCCATCTTGTTGAAACCATGTGTTACGATTATAGCCAGCAAATTCCAGTAGCATCGGTGCTGAAAACTCCCGTAACATTTTCACATACTCGGCAGAATTAACAGTAACTGAACGGCCTCGAGAATGTTCAAAAAAGTAAGGTCCGATGATTCCTTTTGCTGAAATTGCAGCCCATACAGTTACCTTAGGAGAGTGAAGTGGCCTTTCATGTTTAGCTTTGGGATTTTCGCTGCTCCAATACCTGCAATTCTGTTTGTTTACATGTCCATTTAGGTGGAAATGGGCTTCGTCAGAGAATAAGATGTTGTCAAAATTACTGAATCGAGTTAACATTGTTTCGGCATATGACTTCCGCAAATTTAAATTAGGGTTTAGTTCTTGCACTATCTGGATCTTATATGGATGTAATTTCAAATCTAATTTCAAAATACGGCGTAATGATGTGCGGGATAATCCTAATTCAGCCGAACGTTTGCGCGTCGATAAATCTGGATCACGTCGAACAGAAGTGGAAACTCGCTTCGAGAAGTCCGCAGGCCGCCGGTTTGTTTCACATTTAGTGTAGATTCCGTCTCTTCGAACTTCTTCACCCATTTCTTTATTAAAGGAGCACTTGGACACTGACTTAAGTCGTGTAAACCATATTTAACGCGAAATAAGCGTCTCACAGTAATGAGCGAAAAGTTGTTTAAATAAAACTGTTTCACACAGTAAGCGCGTTGTGGCCCCGTGAAGCGATCCATTGCGACTAAATTTCCAAGAAGCGAGCTATTGCCCCCGCCCGCGCCCGCGCCCCGCGTGGCAATAGTTTGCGTGGTAAGTTACATTTAAATGTTAACGAATTCTTGACCCACCCGATATGTTACTAATTACAGCTTACTAATAGGAAGGACGGACCGACATAGCGGAACTAAACGTGTTCCCGGTGGTCTTCCGTGGTGGACTCTAAGAAGAAATTCCTTTAAATTCAATTGAAGAAACGATTAAAATCACTTAAACTAACATCTTGTGAAATAACCGAATATAAACTCCAAAAGATTTCTCTTTTAGCATCTTTAAGCATATTCAGACTCAGAGTTGGCGATTGGGGAAAGCAGTTCTCATGGGGACGCGATGAAGATTAAAATGTACAAGAGACTTCAATTGATTTTTTTTTTATTATTCTTGACGATTTTATAAAGCACCACCTCGAAAATAGAGACCTACAAAATATTGCATTTTGTAGGAATACAAACCTCCTTATTTAGAAGTTCCTTATAAAATTTATAGATGATTCAAACTATATAATATTATTACTATTCTAAAAATATCTGCTCTCTTAAATATTTACTATACGAGTTTAATAAGTATAATGAAAATAAATCCGACATTTTATAAAACAAAATAATAAGTAAGAGGTCGCACGCAACGTACTGACAACCCTTTAAGTATAAAATTTTTACTCAAAACATTATTATTCAATTAATGCCAAGTTACGTTCTAAATAGAGTTAGTAAATCAAAGCATAAAAATGATTCCAACTGACCAAGAATAATATAATATGTATGTACTACAATAATTATAATAATAAATGATAAGAACTCCGAAATTATATTAATTTATTTTTTTCCTCAAAGCATACTGAAGTTGAATATTGTTTATAGAATAATCCAAGTGAATCATTTAATGTTTCAAGTTTCCTCGTTCATTTCTAGATTGCAGCGCCCGCTCTTCAAATATCCCTAAACATGTTTCATGTGTCTATTATTATAAACCCTTGTAAAGAAAGTGTAATCAGTAACTCAGACCTTCTGATTTCTTTGGAACAACTTAGATTTACAGGAAATTATAATAAATTTGTAATATAATAAAAAAAAATATTATTATGTATTAAATTTTTTCATGATAACGTTATAAGGGATTAAATACTTTTTATTTAACTTTAACACTATTATAATATAACTTAGTTAATAATTTTACTGAAATAACGATACAATTATTCTAATTTAATGAATATTCTTTATCAAAAATAAAATTGTCCTGTTACCATTATATCTCGTCCTGTAGTTCAGTGTTTGCTCAACCATGGAAGTGCTAAGGCCAATAACATTTTATTTTATTTTAGTCTGTGTCTGTGCACATACTAGTTACACAAACGGTAATTTATAAGTTTTACTGTTTATTTATAGATATAAGAACGAGAGCTCGTGTTGTGAAGTAAATGATTTGTCTCGTTTTAATTATTTTTGAATCCATTTTGAATATTATTATTAATATAGATATAGTAATTAGGTGTTGTATAAAGTTTCAGTGTTATTAACAAATAAAATAAATATTTATGTGTAAATTGTTTATTTTGTCTAAATTGTCTAGTAACCTGGTTAGTTTGGGGCTACATTGAATTTTTTGTAAAACTTACTAATAAGTTACTCATTTCATTATACAGTAACATAAGAATTATAAGAAACCAAAAAATCCATCTCATATCTTAGTATACGTTATTTATTGCTAGCCGACACTAGCAGTCTCCCGCTGCACTGTCCGAGTGGGTGACGAAACAATAAAATTAACTTGAAAAACTTTATACATTAGTATAGAATAATACGGGCGCCAACAGACCCTCAATTTCGACTCGCTGCGCTTGCGAAATCTGGGGAGCCGTTTGCATATTGAGCAAAGCGAGCCCAGTGTAATTACTCATCGTTGTGGACAGTGTCGATTTTTTCCTCATTGACTTCAATGGGATATCAGGTTTTTGACGATTATTCCTCAACGATGTGACATTTTTCAAAATTTTTTTTAAACATCACCAAATTTGTGACTTTTTGATTGCAAAATTTCATAATTTTCCGTTAAGAAGTTTTCGAGGCTATTCGTTACAAAGAATGTGAAGAAGTCACCAGTAGAGTGCTCCGCTCGCTTCGCTCAATAATAAATAGTAAATAGTTAATTTGCTAGATAATGTATATTTTTTATATTTTAATTACAGAGCTCGACGATGAAAATATTTCAACAACGATTGCATATGAAGAACCCAGCAACCGGAACGAATCGGTATGATATTACAGTAATTAGTACAATATAGATCATTATAATATAATAATTATTTATTACGCATACTTTAAAATAATTAACAGCAAAGACCTTCCTTATAACAGTCGTATCAATAGTATTCTTTTTACATCTATATAAAATAATGATTTGTGAACGTTTCCAAGACAATTGTAGTTGTACATGCATAGGCTGCAGCAAATCTAAACCGAAAGTGCTTATGTTTTATTGTGAGAAAAATAGGTTTTGTAATCGACGTGCAAGTCCACTCATATTTGCATTTCACCAACTCTCTACAATTTATCGGTAAAAAGTATATAAACATTGCGTAACGCTCAAAAGTTATCTTCTAATTAAATAATTATTTCAATAAACTGACAAAATTATTAATAATAAGCCAACCTTCCAAATATATTTTTATGTTTGTTAAATTTCTGTCCAGCGAACGGGAAATATAAACGGAACCATAACAGCGCACAGAGGTATGTTTAACTCATTATTAAAGTTTAAAATAATAATTAAATTTCTAATTAAAAGTGCAATATTGTTATTTGTTAGTTGTTATGTTATATCTTTTTTTTAGATGGATCTAAGCTGACATTTGTAAGTATATTTTTATTATGGAATCAATTAAATATATATATTAAATTATGTAGGGATATTTTAACGATATTTTGATTTACTTTTAAGATTTTTATTTTTAAATATATTATGGTTTGTTACTGTTTTTTGTGACTAATTTATTTTAGTGTGAGTTGCTCTTTTAATTACGTTATTTGGTATTTTTTTGTGATGAAAAAGATATCAGCATCGCTATAGAAGAAGTATTAAATAGCACAGAGAAGTGATACTATCTGTAATTGCTTATAATAAACTCGTCCTATTGTCATATATTGTGGAATCAAATTCTAAATATTAATCTAACTCTTCAGAAAATACAGAGTTTGGCAAGCTGGGGAGACGAAGAAATGATACAACAATGTAAGTAAAAACGATCCTAATGGTTATTCTATATCTAAAATTAATAAAGGCAATGAAAATAAATTAATTTCAAAAGTTATAATAAAAACATGTTCTTTAATTAATATTAAAGAATTATTCTAAGTCAACGATGGACCCAAGAATGCCTGTAGAGCTAGTAGTTTCTAGCCCGTTTCCCACCGATCGCTGCAACGCGGGCGGTGTCCAAGGCAAATTCATGTATTAAAGACAAAGTCTATTCCCACGATAAAAGTGCAGATTATTAAAATACTGACGCAGCACCTTCATGTGAAACGAAGACGACACAGCCCACGTTGCAGCGATCGGTGGGAAAAGAGCTATTATAGAAACTACTTGCACTACAGGCATTCTTGGATCAATCGCTGACCTGGAATCACCTTTTTTAGTATTAATTAACTATAAATTTTAATTGTAACTCACTAGTATAATTTTATAAAATAATTAGATTTTAATTGCAATTTTCGCTGCCACCAAAACATAATTCAATACTAAATATTGTTATTTTCATAAACATTTACGAAACTTCTTATGTAGTCGTTGTTTCCTTATGTTATTTTTGACTTTACAGAGGAAATTTAAACAAATAACAAAATGTTTTACGGTACAGCGCTTAGTAACTACCAACTACCAATTTTTTTTGTAGGTATTGGGAGTAAGCCCGTAGCTCCTGTACTTCTGAAGGTAACTCTGTTTATAATATTTTTGTATCGCAAGTTATAGCAGATGTAGAAAATACCGAAAAAAAATCCACCGATTCTTTTGTCTTATAGGAACCTTCTTATCTTGATATGCGGTAAAAAATCAAGTTTAATATTACTGTTAATTGTTATATAATAAAAACATAAAGAAATATAGCTGAGAAATATCTGTATGGTAAATATAAAGAAAGCTTTCATTTTAGTACCGCTAGACTTTATACACTTCACAAACTATAACATAATAAGTAGTCTTTTATTCTTAAATTTTATCCTCTATTTGGATAGTAGTTTATGTATTAAAACAGGTAAATGTTCCACCATTTTAATTGATTATTTTAATCTTGTTTGTTTTAATGTTTAGGGAGACAAAGGAGAACCAGGAAGAAATGGAACAGGCGCCAAGGTAATTAAACTAAAAATATTATATGACATGAATTTCTTTTAAATATTTGTATCTGTGGAGTTCGACTCAAGCAATATACAAAACTTAACAAAGGAAAACCGCCATTGCTAAACCAGAATTTTTACCCAAAATAATAAGTAAAGTAACCACTTAGAATTTACTATATTATAAGGTTTCTCTTGTAAATCAATTTCACCCCAATTTTATAATTACTAAACATGTTGGAAAATATAAAAAAACATACCTTCATTGTAATTTTTTCTATTTTCTTATGAAGGAAAACACCGGCAGAAGAACTAAATGTAATACATTCGAATGTGATATATTAGTCAATATACCTTTATTTGAAACATTAGTGCTACTGTAATTTTGGGACGTAACATTGTTCTTGTTTATTTAGACTGTTAGCCAGAAATGGGAGTTGGAGGGTTCAACGGGTTACGGGGTTAAATCAGTTTAATTTTATTAGTATAAAAATATCTTAATTTTCAGGATTAATAAATATTCTTTATGTAGAGTGAGACAAAAAACTGTAACCACAATAGAATTCATAAAAACTCATATAGTTATGTTTTGGGACGCTTACAATGTTATACGAATAATATTCTTTAAGTTAAATAATGTCTTTTGTAGTATCACCAGCGCATATCTTATCTCTCACTCTGTCTCTCTTTTCTATGTCATATTATACAGTAAATTGGATTAACTTCAGTCGTTTACTGCTTTTAATTAATTTTAAATATTGTTCGATGCCATGGTTTTTCTGCATTATATGGCGGGGTGTGATAGATAACATCTTCATAAGATGTATATACCTGCCCTTATATATTTTTATATAGTATCTTTAGAAGACGTCTGGGTGAAGGTACTTTTATGAGCCGGTAAATCAATGATCTACTGAAGTATTTAGTACTACTAATCAATCAATGAGACGTATTACTATTTAATTTGTTTACTTCTGCAATTTTTTGAGAGGCTAATAATAATTGTATTTTTCGGTAACTGTTACCGTTTACCACTACGAAAACCCCATTTGTCGTATCACCGCTCTTCGAGAGCACTCCTCTCAATGCCTCGCAAATTATCAGAATACTGGGTCTCGATATTTCGAGCGATTGTCAGTTTCGTGGTTATCTGGAGAGCAAGGTAAGTTGGTTTCGATGACATTGGGAGTGATCAATAGAACAAGGCAGTACTTCAAGCCTGGTCAAAGACCTGCGCTCTATAAGGCGCAGCTTCGGCCTTACATGGAGTACCGTACTCATCTCCGGTCGTGATCACCATAATATCAGCTTTTACCATTTGACTGCATACAAAGGAAAGCCGTTCGGATCGTTGGGGACCCGGTGCTCTGCGAACGGCTGGACTCTGGCATTGCGTAGAGACGTGGCTTCTCTGTGCGTTTTCTACCGCATTTACAACGGGGAGTGTTCCGAAGAGCTATTTGATCTGATGCCTACCGTTGAATTACTTCACCGCACATCGCCTCCTTTACCATCCATACCATCTGAATGCATGGCGATCTTCCACTGTGCGGTTTTCAAGGACTTTTTTTTCACGGACCACTCGAATGTGGAACGAACTTCCTACTTTCACGGCGTACACTCCTACTTTCAAGGCCAGCAACGCTCTTGTGAATCCTCGAATGTTGTAACAGTTCATGGGCGGCGGTGATCACATGTTAGCGGTGACCCGCAAGCTCGTTTGCCTCCCCTTTCCTCTAATAAAAAGACCATTATTGGAAGACCATAACCATTTTTGGATTTTATAGCGGTGAATTGATGCTAATATGTATCTTCCATGGACGTCAAAGATATATACTGTACTGTGTGGGAACTTGTCTACTAATAATGTAATAATATTATAAGGACAGTCGGTCTGACTGGATAAGATTACGTGTATCCGTTGTTATTATCAAATTTATTTTGATTACTTACATAACTGCACAAAATTATTTGATATTTATTACCGTCTAGTTTTATTATTCATTTATTCATTTACTCCATCTAGTTGAATAACCTAACCCGTATGTGACGACAAGATCATTAAAAAATATATATTACTTTCCTTTCGTTTTATTTCATATATTGTATAATTAATTTAAACTTAACTTACTTTGAAATCAATTTCATTGCTAAATGCAGAAATTTTATTAAGTACTTTGTGGCGAAGAGACTTGGTATGGTAAATAATAAAATAACAATAATAAAAGCGGTGCAGGACGTCTTATGTAATGTAATGCACTTACGGTTTAGTTTACTTCATTGTGTTGGACGGTTCAAGTGTTTGTATTAAAAGTGATATATATAGATATATATAGATATAGATACATAGAATGTCGTTTTACTATTTTAATTTAATATTAAATTATACTATATTGTTAAATTGTGTTTAATAGTCTCTTCAATTTTTTTGTTTCAGGGGGATTGGGGCATGTGTGATTGTAAGCATATTAATATTTTATTTATAAAAAAAATAATACCTAGTTTATAATTACAATGAAATGCAAAAATAAAAGTTTTCTTGTCATCGTAGCTTTAAAAAGGGTAACAAATTATGCTAAAACAGCCAGGCGTCTCAATTATACTCTGAAGCAAATTGATAACAAAATATTTTTATCAACAGCAATATAATAATAACAATTTTGTATATATCGTATAGCGAGCGGTGGAGAAAGAGCAACAATAGTTGAAGGTTCAAAGAAACATCCCTTAATCTCGTACAGTACAATGCCGAGAAGCGGTATGTCTTAATTAATATTGATTTTATTTTTTAACTCATTTCACTTCAGCTGGCGTTTATTATACCTTAAATAATAATATTTTGTGTTTTGCTTGCAGAAGATAAATATGTTAATAGACAAGGTGTGCCATTTAAAGTATTCTGTAAGGGTTACAAGACTTGTATTCTTGGACCGTCAACGCGTGAGAACTCTTTTGAACTTGAAGATCAGAAAGTCTGGTTATCCTCTCGTGAATTTACCTTAAAAAAATTCTATGGTGTAAGTTTTTGTTAATTAACAATAAAGTAATAAAACATGTAGTTTTTACTACACCTCGAATGAGAGTTAACTCATCACTCATAGACGTTGTAACTTATGAAACTATAGACAACTATAACTATATCTATTTCTATAGGTGGTGGAATTTAACTGTTTTATTTAATTTATTTTTTCAGTTGACGTTTTCACAATTATCTTATCTCATAACAACGACCAACGGCTTCAATCTCGAGATGAAATATAAGAAGGAAATTGAGAAAATGAAAATATTGTCTTGGAATGCAAATGAAATCGACATTGATTTTAAAACTTCATGGAAATCATGCAAGGTATATTTATTACTAATTGAACTCTTTCACAAGACGAGAGGTGATTCCGATATATAAAAATATAGGACAATGATTTATTAGTAAAATTTTATAATTAATGTGTAATAAATACATTAATTTTTATATATTATATGCTTGTTTTATCAATTCAATTTAAGTCGTTAATCAATTATGAATTGCAATGCCGATATATTATTTTATTATATTTATGTTTTATACTTTCAGTCGAGTACAACAGAAGAAGGAGAGTTTAAAGTGGTGAATATAGAATGTCCTCACTTTAACAACTACTTACCTACGGATTTTTACGTAGAGGCCTCTTCAAATAAGATTTCTATTGAGTTAATAAGCTTGTGTTTCACATAAAGTTGTAGTATTTTGTATTATTTGTATATAATATGTATTCTTACACTATTGTATTTGAATTTAATAATAATTAATGAATAAATAGACATAAAAAATTTAATAGTTGTTTGCATATTTCTATACAAAGTCTGTAATTAATAAAACGTAAAAAATAATACAGTCATTAACATGTAAAATTGTTTTTAAAAGTACTTAGGTGTCGTCTATAACAAATTGATTATTAAAGACTTTTAATAAAGTAGGTGCAAAAAACTAAACACATCAAAATTAAGCTCTTCATTTATTGAAATAATTGAAATAGAATAAAGTGTATTTAACATTGATACTAGTTAAAAAATTCAAAGAATTGTTTTTTCCAAGACTGTATTTAGGTATGTAGCTTTTTTTAAAGAATTGCACAAGCCTGCTGGCCTTATACTATTGTACCACATCACAACACAATAATTTATAATGACAAAGTTACAAGGTATTGTTTAGAAGTACCGAAACAATACCGAATCGCTGGGTAAACACATCAAAGTTAGTCGACTTTGAAGAGAAATTGAAATCCACATCACCATTTTCTAACACGGGTAAGCCTAGTTTAGTAAGCTGCAGAGTGATTATAACAACTTTAAATCGTCGGTGTGGAATGAAATAATATATTTGTATTGTTGAAATCACTAATACAAAATGTAATTGCTCAAGTCGATGATGTGGACAACCAGACTCGTAGAAATGCTTTGTTATTTAGTGATATTGAAGAAAAGGAGGGTGAAAATCTGACCTCAACGATACTGAATGCAGTCCAGGTACTAATGGGTATGTCAGATGAACAATTGACTGCCATTCATCATTGTCTTTGGACATTGTCCCATCCTTCTGTACTTCAATAGTTTTAATGCCAGAAACATTATATTCAATAATAAAAAAGCTCGTAAGGCATCTCCAGTTGCACTAAGTGAGTTCCTGACCAAAGTGCGTCAAGATTTATTCGCCAGATACAACAAGCATTTTAGTTTCACCAAATGCTGGACGCGTTCTGGTGCTGTGTTTATAAGATTCCAAGCAACGAAGTGCAGCGTGTCACAAGTTCAGGACTTCTACAAGATTTGCTGGCGAAGCTTCTCAGCTTTTTAAGATATTCTCCTTCCAACTTCAACGTAAATCAATCCAAGATATATGTTACTGTACTGCAGTTGCGTGCATCATCGGTCACTCGTAAACAGGTCTTCAAAAAACCATAACCCTGTTTTTACTTTTTCAAAGTATATTTATTGTTTTCACTTGAGAACTTTTTTCTGTATCTGTATATGTAGTCCTAGTGTTTATAAAAGTTTAAATACCGAAACAATTTATATACAATTGCGATTGTATTTTGTATTGTGCAATGAAGAATTAAATAAATATATAAATAGATATATAAATATATAAATAAATACATAAATAAATATATAAATATATAAATAAATAATGTGTCAGAATTGTGATTCGAAATATTAAATGTTAATGATGCCGAAAAAAAACATTATTAAAAAATAAAAGTAACCTGCCCGATGTTGTAATAAAAAAAAAAAGTAATATATTGAAGTTGACTTTATTTCCATGATTATATTTTTAACAATTTTTAACAATTTTGTTACTTATAATCACAGAATTATTTTACTAATATTATTTATAACATAATTATTGATTATTTTTATTTTATAACATAATAGTGTTATGTAGTATGGGTATGTTCAAATAATGCATTGAAGTTTGTATATATTTAAATAGTCTGAACTGAAATGATAATTCAGTGTATACGCCTTATTGTTGTATGGAGTTTAAAATAATACAAATGTGAAATATTCATGTAAAGATGATAGAAAAACTTTGAAAGTAAATAGAGGATCCCAAAATTTCAAATTAATCTTAAATTATTGAATTCTTAAATTGTCTAAACTCTATCTTAAATGAAAAATAAATATATTTTTTCCATATACGCTTGTTTATATTTTATTATACAGGGTGGGCCATGAATTAGTTAACATTTGAAAAAATCGTATAAAAAAACCATTAAACATATTTTAGAAATAGTTTATTTACGAGAAAGCTAATTAGTTGTAATTTATTTTTTAAAAATTATTTCGTCTAAATGGCCACCGTTTCGGTTTTTGCACTCATCTAAGCGAGTCCTGAAGTTTTCGAATACTCTTCTGCAAAGAGACCGCGAGATCGCCGACATCTCTTCGATGATTTTTTCTTTAAGTTGACGGAGTGTATTCGGTTTATCAATGTAGACACGACTCTTTAAATAACCCCATAAAAAGAAGTCTGCTGGGGATAGATCTGGACTGCTGGGCGGCCATGGGATGTCACCTCGTCTGGAAATCAGCTTTTTCGGAAACATTTCTTTGACCACCGGCAAGGACTCGTTCGATGTGTGACACGTGACTCCATCTTGTTGAAACCATGTGTTACGATTATAGCCAGCAAATTCCAGTAGCATCGGTGCTGAAAACTCCCGTAACATTTTCACATACTCGGCAGAATTAACAGTAACTGAACGGCCTCGAGAATGTTCAAAAAAGTAAGGTCCGATGATTCCTTTTGCTGAAATTGCAGCCCATACAGTTACCTTAGGAGAGTGAAGTGGCCTTTCATGTTTAGCTTTGGGATTTTCGCTGCTCCAATACCTGCAATTCTGTTTGTTTACATGTCCATTTAGGTGGAAATGGGCTTCGTCAGAGAATAAGATGTTGTCAAAATTACTGAATCGAGTTAACATTGTTTCGGCATATGACTTCCGCAAATTTAAATTAGGGTTTAGTTCTTGCACTATCTGGATCTTATATGGATGTAATTTCAAATCTAATTTCAAAATACGGCGTAATGATGTGCGGGATAATCCTAATTCAGCCGAACGTTTGCGCGTCGATAAATCTGGATCACGTCGAACAGAAGTGGAAACTCGCTTCGAGAAGTCCGCAGGCCGCCGGTTTGTTTCACATTTAGTGTAGATTCCGTCTCTTCGAACTTCTTCACCCATTTCTTTATTAAAGGAGCACTTGGACACTGACTTAAGTCGTGTAAACCATATTTAACGCGAAATAAGCGTCTCACAGTAATGAGCGAAAAGTTGTTTAAATAAAACTGTTTCACACAGTAAGCGCGTTGTGGCCCCGTGAAGCGATCCATTGCGACTAAATTTCCAAGAAGCGAGCTATTGCCCCCGCCCGCGCCCCGCGTGGCAATAGTTTGCGTGGTAAGTTACATTTAAATGTTAACGAATTCTTGGCCCACCCGATATGTTACTAATTACAGCTTACTAATAGGAAGGACGGACCGACATAGCGGAACTAAACGTGTTCCCGGTGGTCTTCCGTGGTGGACTCTAAGAAGAAATTCCTTTAAATTCAATTGAAGAAACGATTAAAATCACTTAAACTAACTTCTTGTGAAATAACCGAATATAAACTCCAAAAGATTTCTCTTTTAGCATCTTTAAGCATATTCAGACTCAGAGTTGGCGATTGGGGAAAGCAGTTCTCATGGGGACGCGATGAAGGTTAAAATGTACAAGAAACTTCAATTGTTTTTTTAAATTTTTCTTGACAATTTAATAAAGCACCACCTCGAAAATAGAGACCTACAAAATATTGCATTTTTTAGGAATATAAACCTCCTTATTTAGAAGTTCCTTATAAAATTTATAGATGACGTTATTAAAACAATATAATATTATTACTATTCTAAAAATATCTGCTCTCTTAAATATTTTTATACGAGTTTAATAAGTATAATGAAAAAAAAAAACGACTTTTTATAAAACAAAATAATAAGTAAGAGGGCGCACGCAACGTACTGACATCCCTTTAAGTATAACATTTTTACTCAAAACATTATTATTCAATTAATGCCAAATTGTGTTCTAAATAGAGTTAGTAAATCAAAGCATAAAAATGGTTCCAACTGACCAAGAATAATATATAATATGTATGTACAACAATAATTTTAATAATAAATGATAAGAACTCCGAAATTATATTAATTTATTTTTTTCCTCAAAGCATATTGAAGTTGAATATTGTTTATAGAATAATCCAAGTGAATCATTTAATGTTTCAAGTTTCCTCGTTCATTTCTAGATTGCAGCGCCCGCTCTTCAAATATCCCTAAACATGTTTCATGTGTCTATTATTATACGTAGCCTTGCAAAGAAAGTGTAATCAGTAACTTAGACTTTCTAATTTCTTTGGAACAACCTAGATGACTATATACAAGAAGTGTTAATAAATTATTTGTAATATAATAAAAATATATTATGTATTTAACTTTTTCATAATAACGTTATAACGGATTAAATACTTTTTATTTAACTTTAACACTATTATAATATAACTTAGTTAATAATTTTACTGAAATAATGATACAATTATTTTAATTTAATGAATATTCTTTATCAAAAATAAAATTATCTTGTTACCGACCCATTATATCTCGTCCTGTTGTTCAGTGTTTGCTCAACCATGGAAGTGCTGAGGCCAATAACATTTTATTTTATCGTCTGTGTCTGTGCACATACTAGTTACACAAACGGTAATTTATAAGTTTAACTATTTTATTTATAGAAATAAGAACGAGAGCTCGTGTTGTGAAGTAAATGATTTGTCGCGTTTTAATTATTTTTGATTCCATTGTGAATATTATTATTAATATAGATATAGTAATTAGGTGTTGTATAAAGTTTTTAGTGTTATTAACAAATAAAATAAATATTTATGTGTATCAGTTGTCTAAATTGTCAGTACCCTGATTAGTTTGGGGCTACATTGAATTTTTTGTAAAACTTACTAATAACAGTTATTCATTTCATTATACAGTAACATAAGAATTATAAGAAATAGAAAAATCCATCCATCCATCTCATATCATAGTATACGTTATTTATTGCTAGCCGACACTAGCAGTCTCCCGCTGCACTGGCTGAGTGGGTGGCGAAACAATAAAATTAACTTGAAAAACTTTATACATTAGTATAGATATATTAGGGGCGTCAACAGACCCTTAATTTCGACTCGATGCGCTCGCGAAATCTCGGGTGCCGTTTGCATATTGAGCAAAGCGAGCCCAGTGTATTGACTCATCGTTGTGGACAATGTCGATTTTTTTCCCCATTATATCCCCCCAATAATATTTTTCAATTTTTTTTTAAAACATTACTTAATGTGTGTCTTTTTGATTGCAAAATTTCATAATTTTCCATTAAGAAGTTTTCGAGGCTATTCGTTACAAAGAATGTGAAGAAGTCACCAGTAGAGCGCTCCGCTCGCTTCGCTCAATAATATATAGTAAATAGTTAATTTGCTAGATAATGTATATTTTTAATATTTTAATTACAGAAATCGACGATGAAAATATTTCAACAACGATTGCATATGAAGAACCCAGCAACCGGAACGAATCGGTATGACATTACAGTAATTAGTACAATATAGATCATTATAATATAATAATTATTTATTACGCATATTTTAAAATAATGAACAGCAAAGACCTTCCTTATAACAGTAGTATCAATAGTACCTATTCTTTTTACATCTATTAAAATAATGATTTGTGAACGTTTCCAAGGCAATTGTAATTGCACATTCATAGGCTGCAGCAAATCTAAACCGAAAATGCTTACGTTTTATTGTGAGAAAAATAGGTTTTGTAATCGACGCGCAAGTCCACGCATATTTGCATTTCGCCAACTCTCTACAATTTATCGATAAAAAGTATATAAACATTGCGTAACGCTCAAACGTTATCTTCTATGTAAATAATTATTTGCAATAAACTGACAAAATTATTAATAATAAGCCAACCTTTCAAATATATTTTTATATTTGTTAAATTTCTGTCCAGCGAACGGGAAATATAAACGGAACCATAACAGCGCACAGAGGTATGTTTAACTCATTATTAAAATTTAAAATAATAATTAAATTTCTTATTAAAAGTGCAATTTTGTTAGTTGTAATGTTATATTTATTTTTTTAGATGGATCTAAGCTGACATTTGTAAGTATATTTTCATTATAGACTCAATTAAATATATATATTAAATTCTGTAGGGATATTTTAACATTATTTTGATTTACTTTAAGGATTTTTATTTTTAAATATATTATTGTTTTTTGTGATTAATTTATTTTAGTGTGAGTTGCTCTTTTAATAACGTTATTTGGTAGTTCTTTGTAATGAAAAAAATGTCAGCATCGCTACAGAAGAAGTATTAAATTGCACACAGAAGTGATACTGTCTGTAATTGTTTATAATAAACTCGTCCTTGTTATATTGTCAAATATTGTGGAATCAAATATTAAATATTAATCTAATTCTTCAGAAAATACAGAGTTTAGCACGCTGGGGAGACGAAGAAATGATAAAACAATGTAAGTAAAAACGATCCTAATGGCTATTCTATATCTAAAATTAATAAAGTTGTAATAAAAACATGTTCTTTAATTAATATTAAAGAAAAGGTAAGTAGTAAATACTAAGTGAACGATTGACCCAAGAATGCCTGTAGTGCTAGTAGTTTCTAGCCCGTTTCCCACCGATCGCTGCAACGCGGGCGGTGTTCAAGGCAAATACACGTATTAAAGACAAAGTCTATTCCCACGATAAAAGTGAAATTTATTAAAATACTGACGCAGCACCTTCATGTGAAACGAAGACGACACCGCCCGCGTTGCAGGGATCGGTGGGAAAACATCTAGAAACTACTGGCACTACAGGCATTCTTGGGTCAATCGCTGACCTGGAATCACCTTTTTTAGTATTAGTTAACTATAAATTTTAATTGTAACTCACTAGTATAATTTTATAAAATAATTTGATTTTAATTGCAATTTTTTCTGCCACCAAAACATAATTCAATACTAAATATTGTTATTTTCATAAACATTTAGGAAACTTCTTATGTAGTCGTTGTTTCCTTATGTTATTTTTGACTTTACCGAGGAAATTTAAACAAATAACAAAATGTTTTATTTACGGTACAGCGCTTAATAAATACCAACTACCAATTTTTCTTGTAGGTATTGGGAGTAAGCCTGTAGCTCCTGTACTTCTAAAGGTAACTCTGTTTATAATATTTTTGTATCGCAAGTTATAGTAGATGTAGAAAATACCGAAAAAAAAATCCACCGATTTTTTCATTTTATAGGAACCTTCTTATCTTGATATGCGGTAAATAATCGAGTTTAATATTACTGTTAGTTGTTATATTATACAAACATAAAGAAATATAACTGAGAAATATCTGAATGGTAAAAATA
Organism: Melinaea menophilus ssp. n. AW-2005; assembly: GCA_918358695.1. Lineage (NCBI taxonomy): Eukaryota > Metazoa > Arthropoda > Insecta > Lepidoptera > Nymphalidae > Melinaea > Melinaea menophilus. The sequence goes on along the minus strand of OU911038.1, from coordinate 30,942,150 downwards.
AAAAAAGCTTTCATTGTAGGACCGCTAGAATTTATACATTTCACAAATTATAACATAATAAGTAGTCTTTTATTCTTATATTTCATCCTCTATTTGGATAGTAGTTTATGTATTAAAACAGGTAAATATTCCACCATTTTAATTAATTATTTAAATCTTGTTTGTTTCATGTTTAGGGAGACAAAGGAGAACCAGGAAGAAATGGAGCAGACGCCAAGGTAATTAAACTAAAAATATTATATGACATGAATTTCTTTCAAATATTTGTATCTGTGGAGTTCAACTCAAGCAATATGCAAAACTTATGAAAGGAAAACCGCCATTGCTAAAACAGAAATGTTACCCAAAATAATAAGTAAAGTAAGCACTTAGAATTTACTATAAGGTTTCTCTTGTAAATCAATTTCACCTCAAATTTATGATTACTACTAACATACCTTCATTGTAATTTTTTCTCTTTTCTAATGAAGGAAAACACCGGCAGAAAAACTAAATGTAATACATTAGAATGTTATATATTACCCAATATACCTTTATTTGAAACATTAGTGCTATTTTTAATTTTGGGACGTAACATTGTTCTTGTTTTAGACTGTTGGCCAGAAATCGGAGATGGAGGGTATAACGGGTTACGGGGTTAAATCAGTTTCATTTTATTAGTATAAAAATATCTTAATTTTCAGAATTAATAAATATTATTTATGTAGAGTGAGACAAAAAACTGTAACCACAACAGAATTCATAAAAACTCATATAGTAATGTTTTGGGACGGTTAGAATGTTATACGAATAATATTCTTTAAGTTAAACAATGTCTTTTGTAGTATCACCAGCGCATATCTTTTGTTTCTCAGTCTCTCTCTTCTAAGTCATATTATACAGTAAATTGTATTAACTTCAGTCGTTTACTGCTTTTAATGAATTTTAAATATTGTTCGATGCCATGGTTTTTCTGCATCATATGACGGGTTGTGATAGATGACATCTTGATAATATATATATACCTACCCATTTTTATATAGTATCTTTTGAAGACGTCTGAAGTATGTAGTTCTACTAATCAATCAATGAGACGTACTACTATTTAATTTGTTTACTTCTACAGTTTTTTGAGAAGCAAATAATTGATTTTTTGGTAACTATTACCGTTTACCACTAAGAAAACCCCATTTATCGTATCACCGCTCTTCGAGAGCATTCCTCTCAATGCCTCGCCAATTATCAGAATACTGGGTCTCGACATTTCGAGCGATTGTCAGTTTCGTGGTCATCCGGAAAGCAAGGTAAGTTGGTTTTGATGACATTGGGAGTGATCAATAGAGCAAGGCAGTACTTCAAGCCTGGTCAAAGACTTGCGCTCTATAAGGCGCAGCTTCGGCCATACATGGAGTACCGTTCTCATCTCCGGTCCTGATCACCATAATATCAGCTTCTACCATTTGACGGCATACAAAGGAAAACCGTGCGGATCGTCGGGGATCCGGTGCTTTCCGAACGGCTGGACTCTGGCATTACGTAGACACGGGGCTTCTCTGTGCGTTTTCTACCGCATTTACAACGGGGAGTGTTCCGAAGAGCTATTTGATCTGATGCCTACCGTTGAATTACATCACCGCACATCGCCTCCTTTACCATCCATACCATCTGGATGCGTGGCGATCTTCCACTGTGCGGTTTTAAAGGACTTTTTTTTTACGGACCACTCGAATATGGAAGGAACTTCCTTCGGCGATATTTCCAGATCGATACGACATGGGTACCTTTAAAAAGGCGTACACTCCTACTTTCGTACTTTCGAGGCCGGCAACGCTCTTGTGAATCCTCGAATGTTGTAACAGTTCATGGGCGGCGGTGATCACATGTTAGCGGTGACGAGCAAGCTCGTTTGCCTCCCCTTTCCTCTAATAAAAAAAAAACATTTTTGGATTTAATAGCGGCGAATTGATGCTAATATGTATCTTCGATGGAGGTCAAAGATATATACTGTAGTGTGTGGGAACTTGTCTACTAATAATGTAATAATATTATAAGGACAGTCGGTCTGACTGGATAAGGTCACGTGCATCCGTTGTTATTATCAAATTTATTTTGATTACTTACATAACTGCACAAAATTATTTGATATTTATTACCAACTAGTTTTATTATTAATATATTCATTTACTCCATCTAGTTGAATAACCTAAGTCGTATGTGACGACAAGATCCTTAAAAAATATATATATAAGTTATATTCATCCTTCCTTTATTTTTATTTCATATATTGTATAATTATTTGAAACTTTAACTTACCTTAAATTCAATTTTATTGCTAAATTCAGAAATTATTAAGTCTATGTGGCGAAGAGACTTGGTATGGTAAATAATAAAATAACAATAATAAAACGCAGCGGTGCAGGACGTCTTATGTAATGTAATGCACTTACAGTTTAGTTTACTTCATTGTGTTGGACGGGTCAAGTGTTTATATTAAAAGTGATATATATAGATATATATAGATATAGATACATAGAATGTCGTTTTACTATTTTAATTGAATATTAAATTATACTATATTGTTAAATTTTGTATAATAGTCACTTTAATTTTTTTTTTCAGGGGGATTGTGGCATGTGTGATTGTAAGCATATTAATATTTTATTTATAAAAAAAATAATACCTAGTTTATAATTACAATGAAATGCAAAAATAAAAGTTTTCTTGTCATCGTAGCTTTAAAAAGGGTATCAAATTATGCTAAAACAACCAGGCTTTTCAATTATAAACAAATTGATAATAATATATTAATATCAACAGCAATATAATAATAACAATTTTGTACATAACGTTTAGCGAGCGGTGGAGAAAGAGCAACAATAGTTGAAGGTTCAAAGAAACATCCCCTAATCTCGTGTAGTTCAATGCCGAGAAGCGGTACGTCTTAATTAATATTGATTTTGTTTTTTAACTCATTTCACTTCAGCTGGCGTTTATTTTACCTTAAATAATAATATTTTGTGTTTTGCTTGCAGAAGAAAAATATGTTAATAGGCAAGGTGTGCCATTTAAAGTATTCTGTAAGGGTTACGATACTTGTATTCTTGGTCCGTCAACGCGTGTGAACTCTTTTGAACTTGAAGATCTGAAAGTCTGGTTGTCCACTCGTGAATTTACCTTAAAAAAATTCTATGGTGTAAGTTTTTTTAATTAACAATAAAGAAATAAAACATAGTTTTTACTACACCTCGAATGAGAGTTAACTCATCCGCAACGAACAGTAGAGAGCCGTAGCGGGGAGCAGCTCCACGTTGTAACTTATGAAACTATAGACAACTATAACTATAACTATATCTATTTCTGTAGGTGGTGGAATTTAACTGTTTTATTTAATTTATTGATTTTAGTTGACGTTTTCACAACTGTCTTATCTCATAACAACGACCAACGGCTTCAATCTCGAGATGAAATATAAGAAGGAAATTGAGAAAATGAAAATATTGTCTTGGAATGCAAATGAAATCGACATTGATTTTAAAACTTCATGGAAATCATGCAAGGTATAATTATTACTACTTGTACTCTTTCACAATACGAGAGGTGATTCCGTTTTATATAGGACAATGATTTGTTAGTAAAATATTTTAATTAATGTGTAATAAATACATTAATTTTTATTTATTATATTATTGTTTTATCAATTCTAATTCAATTTAAGTCGTTAATCAATTATGAATTGCAATGCCGATATATTATTCTATTATATTTATCTTTTATACTTTCAGTCGAGTACAACAGAAGAAGGAGAGTTTAAAGTGGTGAAGATACAATGTCGTCACTTTAACAACTACTTACCTACGGATTTTTACGTAGAGGCCTCTTCTGATAAGGTTTCTATTAAGTTAATAAGCTTGTGTTTCACATAAAGTTTTAGTATTTTGTATTATTTGTATATAATATGTATTCTTACACTATTGTATTTGAATTTAATAATAATTAATGAATAAATAGACATAAAAAATTTAATAGCTGTTTGCATATTTCTATACAAAGTCTGTAATTAATAAAACGTAAAAAATAATACAGTCATTAACATGTAAAATTGTTTTTAAAAGTACTTAGGTGTCGTCTATAACAAATTGATTATTAAAGACTTTTAATAAAGTAGGTGCAAAAAACTAAACACATCAAAATTAAGCTCTTCATTTATTGAAATAATTGAAATAGAATAAAGTGTATTTAACATTGATACTAGTTAAAAAATTCAAAGAATTGTTTTTTCCAAGACTGTATTTAGGTATGTAGCTTTTTTTAAAGAATTGCACAAGCCTGCTGGCCTTATACTATTGTACCACATCACAACACAATAATTTATAATGACAAAGTTACAAGGTATTGTTTAGAAGTACCGAAACAATACCGAATCGCTGGGTAAACACATCAAAGTTAGTCGACTTTGAAGAGAAATTGAAATCCACATCACCATTTTCTAACACGGGTAAGCCTAGTTTAGTAAGCTGCAGAGTGATTATAACAACTTTAAATCGTCGGTGTGGAATGAAATAATATATTTGTATTGTTGAAATCACTAATACAAAATGTAATTGCTCAAGTCGATGATGTGGACAACCAGACTCGTAGAAATGCTTTGTTATTTAGTGATATTGAAGAAAAGGAGGGTGAAAATCTGACCTCAACGATACTGAATGCAGTCCAGGTACTAATGGGTATGTCAGATGAACAATTGGCTGCCATTCATCATTGTCTTTGGACATTGTCCCATCCTTCTGTACTTCAATAGTTTTAATGCCAGAAACATTATATTCAATAATAAAAAAGCTCGTAAAGCATCTCCAGTTGCACTAAGTGAGCTCCTGACCAAAATGCGTCAAGATTTATTCGTCAGATACAACAAGCATTTTAGTTTCACCAAATGCTGGACGCGTTCTGGTGCTGTGTTTATAAGATTCCAAGCAACGAAGTGCAGCGTGTCACAAGTTCAGGACTTCTACAAGATTTGTTGGCGAAGCTTCTCAGCATTTTAAGATATTCTCCTTCCAACTTCAACGTAAATCAATCCAAGATATATGTTACTGTACTGCAGTTGCGTGCATCATCAGTCACTCGTAAACAGGTCTTCAAAAAACCATAACCCTGTTTTTACTTTTTCAAAGTATATTTATTGTTTTCACTTGAGAACTTTTTTCTGTATCTGTATATGTAGTCCTAGTGTTTATAAAAGTTTAAATACCGAAACAATTTATATACAATTGCGATTGTATTTTGTATTGTGCAATGAAGAATTAAATAAATATATAAATATATAAATAAATACATAAATAAATATATAAATATATAAATAAATAATGTGTCAGAATTGTGATTCGAAATATTAAATGTTAATGATGCCGAAAAAAAACATTATTAAAAAATAAAAGTAACCTGCCCGATGTTGTAATAAAAAAAAAAAGTAATATATTGAAGTTGACTTTATTTCCATGATTATATTTTTAACAATTTTTAACAATTTTGTTACTTATAATCACAGAATTATTTTACTAATATTATTTATAACATAATTATTGATTATTTTTATTTTATAACATAATAGTGTTATGTAGTATGGGTATGTTCAAATAATGCATTGAAGTTTGTATATATTTAAATAGTCTGAACTGAAATGATAATTCAGTGTATACGCCTTATTGTTGTATGGAGTTTAAAATAATACAAATGTGAAATATTCATGTAAAGATGATAGAAAAACTTTGAAAGTAAATAGAGGATCCCAAAATTTCAAATTAATCTTAAATTATTGAATTCTTAAATTGTCTAAACTCTATCTTAAATGAAAAATAAATATATTTTTTCCATATACGCTTGTTTATATTTTATTATACAGGGTGGGCCATGAATTAGTTAACATTTGAAAAAATCGTATAAAAAAACCATTAAACATATTTTAGAAATAGTTTATTTACGAGAAAGCTAATTAGTTGTAATTTATTTTTTAAAAATTATTTCGTCTAAATGACCACCGTTTCGGTTTTTGCACTCATCTAAGCGAGTCCTGAAGTTTTCGAATACTCTTCTGCAAAGAGACCGCGAGATCGGCGACATCTCTTCGATGATTTTTTCTTTAAGTTGACGGAGTGTATTCGGTTTATCAATGTAGACACGACTCTTTAAATAACCCCATAAAAAGAAGTCTGCTGGGGATAGATCTGGACTGCTGGGCGGCCATGGGATGTCACCTCGTCTGGAAATCAGCTTTTTCGGAAACATTTCTTTGACCACCGGCAAGGACTCGTTCGATGTGTGACACGTGACTCCATCTTGTTGAAACCATGTGTTACGATTATAGCCAGCAAATTCCAGTAGCATCGGTGCTGAAAACTCCCGTAACATTTTCACATACTCGGCAGAATTAACAGTAACTGAACGGCCTCGAGAATGTTCAAAAAAGTAAGGTCCGATGATTCCTTTTGCTGAAATTGCAGCCCATACAGTTACCTTAGGAGAGTGAAGTGGCCTTTCATGTTTAGCTTTGGGATTTTCGCTGCTCCAATACCTGCAATTCTGTTTGTTTACATGTCCATTTAGGTGGAAATGGGCTTCGTCAGAGAATAAGATGTTGTCAAAATTACTGAATCGAGTTAACATTGTTTCGGCATATGACTTCCGCAAATTTAAATCATTAGGGTTTAGTTCTTGCACTATCTGGATCTTATATGGATGTAATTTCAAATCTAATTTCAAAATACGGCGTAATGATGTGCGGGATAATCCTAATTCAGCCGAACGTTTGCGCGTCGATAAATCTGGATCACGTCGAACAGAAGTGGAAACTCGCTTCGAGAAGTCCGCAGGCCGCCGGTTTGTTTCACATTTAGTGTAGATTCCGTCTCTTCGAACTTCTTCACCCATTTCTTTATTAAAGGAGCACTTGGACACTGACTTAAGTCGTGTAAACCATATTTAACGCGAAATAAGCGTCTCACAGTAATGAGCGAAAAGTTGTTTAAATAAAACTGTTTCACACAGTAAGCGCGTTGTGGCCCCGTGAAGCGATCCATTGCGACTAAATTTCCAAGAAGCGAGCTATTGCCCCCGCCCGCGCCCGCGCCCCGCGTGGCAATAGTTTGCGTGGTAAGTTACATTTAAATGTTAACGAATTCTTGACCCACCCGATATGTTACTAATTACAGCTTACTAATAGGAAGGACGGACCGACATAGCGGAACTAAACGTGTTCCCGGTGGTCTTCCGTGGTGGACTCTAAGAAGAAATTCCTTTAAATTCAATTGAAGAAACGATTAAAATCACTTAAACTAACATCTTGTGAAATAACCGAATATAAACTCCAAAAGATTTCTCTTTTAGCATCTTTAAGCATATTCAGACTCAGAGTTGGCGATTGGGGAAAGCAGTTCTCATGGGGACGCGATGAAGATTAAAATGTACAAGAGACTTCAATTGATTTTTTTTTTATTATTCTTGACGATTTTATAAAGCACCACCTCGAAAATAGAGACCTACAAAATATTGCATTTTGTAGGAATACAAACCTCCTTATTTAGAAGTTCCTTATAAAATTTATAGATGATTCAAACTATATAATATTATTACTATTCTAAAAATATCTGCTCTCTTAAATATTTACTATACGAGTTTAATAAGTATAATGAAAATAAATCCGACATTTTATAAAACAAAATAATAAGTAAGAGGGCGCACGCAACGTACTGACATCCCTTTAAGTATAAAATTTTTACTCAAAACATTATTATTCAATTAATGCCAAGTTACGTTCTAAATAGAGTTAGTAAATCAAAGCATAAAAATGATTCCAACTGACCAAGAATAATATAATATGTATGTACTACAATAATTATAATAATAAATGATAAGAACTCCGAAATTATATTAATTTATTTTTTTCCTCAAAGCATACTGAAGTTGAATATTGTTTATAGAATAATCCAAGTGAATCATTTAATGTTTCAAGTTTCCTCGTTCTTTTCTAGATTGCAGCGCCCTCTCTTCAAACATCCCTAAACCTTTTTCATGTGTCTATTATTATAAACCCTTGTAAAGAAAGTGTAATCAGTAACTTAGACTTTCTAATTTCTTTGGAACAACCTAGATGACTATATACAAGAAGTGTTAATAAATCATCTTACCATATAAAATCGATTACTTTTTATCTTTCTTGCACTACTCCTCCTAAACCGCTTATCCGATTTTTATAAACAGGGTATCAAATGAAAGCTTATAGTCTAACGATGCCAGGGTTATGTTTTGGCGACGCTGTAAGGTCAATAAGCTCACCAAATTAAAAAATAAAAAAACGGCGAGCGAAGCGAGCCGTACGGCTAGTTTGTAATATAATAAAATATATTATGTATTTAATTTTTTCATAATAACATTATAACGGATTAAATACTTTTTATTTAACTTTAACACTATTATAATATAACTTAGTTAATAATTTTACTGAAATAACGATACAATTATTTTAATTTAATGAATATTCTTTATCAAAAATAAAATTATCCTGTTACCGACCCATTATATCTAGTCCTGTAGTTCAGTGTTTGCTCAACCATGGAAGTGCTAAGGCCAATAACATTTTATTTTATCGTCTGTGTCTGTGCACATACTAGTTACACAAATGGTAATTTATAAGTTTAACTATTTTATTTATAGAAATAAGAACGAGAGCTCGTGTTGTGAAGTAAATGAGATGTCTCGTTATAATTATTTTTGGTTCCATTTTGAATATTAATATTAATATAGATATAGTAATTAGGTGTTGTATAAAGTTTACAGTGTTATTAACAAATAAAATAAATATTTATGTGTATCAGTTGTCTAAATTGTCTAGTAACCTGGTTAGTTTGGGGCTACATTGAATTTTTTGTAAAACTTACTAATAAGTTACTCATTTCATTATACAGTAACATAAGAATTATAAGAAACCAAAAAATCCATCTCATATCTTAGTATACGTTATTTATTGCTAGCCGACACTAGCAGTCTCCCGCTGCACTGTCTGAGTGGATGACGAAACAATAAAATTAACTTGAAAAACTTTATACATTAGTATAGAATAATATGGGCGCCAACAGACCCTCAATTTCGACTCGCTGCGCTTGCGAAATCTGGGGAGCCGTTTGCATATTGAGCAAAGCGAGCCCAGTGTAATGACTCATCGTTGTGGACAGTGTCGATTTTTCCTCATTGACTTCAATGGGATATCAGGTTTTTGACGATTATTCCTCAACGATGTGACATTTTTCAAAATTTTTTTTAAACATCACCAAATTTGTGACTTTTTGATTGCAAAATTTCATAATTTTCCGTTAAGAAGTTTTCGAGGCTATTCGTTACAAAGAATGTGAAGAAGTCACCAGTAGAGTGCTCCGCTCGCTTCGCTCAATAATAAATAGTAAATAGTTAATTTGCTAGATAATGTATATTTTTTATATTTTAATTACAGAGCTCGACGATGAAAATATTTCAACAACGATTGCATATGAAGAACCCAGCAACCGGAACGAATCGGTATGACATTACAGTAATTAGTACAATATAGATCATTATAATATAATAATTATTTATTACGCATACTTTAAAATAATTAACAGCAAAGACCTTCCTTATAACAGTCGTATCAATAATATTCTTTTTACATCTATATAAAATAATGATTTGTGAACGTTTCCAAGACAATTGTAGTTGTACATGCATAGGCTGCAGCAAATCTAAACCGAAAGTGCTTATGTTTTATTGTGAGAAAAATAGGTTTTGTAATCGACGTGCAAGTCCACTCATATTTGCATTTCACCAACTCTCTACAATTTATCGGTAAAAAGTATATAAACATTGCGTAACGCTCAAAAGTTATCTTCTAATTAAATAATTATTTCAATAAACTGACAAAATTATTAATAATAAGCCAACCTTCCAAATATATTTTTATATTTGTTAAATTTCTGTCCAGCGAACGGGAAATATAAACGGAACCATAACAGCGCACAGAGGTATGTTTAACTCATTATTAAACTTTAAAATAATAATTAAATTTCTAATTAAAAGTGCAATATTGTTATTTGTTAGTTGTAATGTTATATTTTTTTTTTAGATGGATCTAAGCTGACATTTGTAAGTATATTTTTATTATGGAATCAATTAAATATATATATTAAATTATGTAGGGATATTTTAACGATATTTTGATTTACTTTTAAGATTTTTATTTTTAAATATATTATGGTTTGTTACTGTTTTTTGTGACTAATTTATTTTAGTGTGAGTTGCTCTTTTAATTACGTTATTTGGTATTTTTCTGTGATGAAAAAGATATCAGCATCGCTATAGAAGAAGTATTAAATAGCACAGAGAAGTGATACTATCTGTAATTGCTTATAATAAACTCGTCCTATTGTCATATATTGTGGAATCAAATTCTAAATATTAATCTAACTCTTCAGAAAATACAGAGTTTGGCAAGCTGGGGAGACGAAGAAATGATACAACAATGTAAGTAAAAACGATCCTAATGGTTATTCTATATCTAAAATTAATAAAGGCAATGAAAATAAATTAATTTCAAAAGTTATAATAAAAACATGTTCTTTAATTAATATTAAAGAATTATTCTAAGTCAACGATGGACCCAAGAATGCCTGTAGTGCTAGTAGTTTCTAGCCCGTTTCCCACCGATCGCTGCAACGCGGGCGGTGTCCAAGGCAAATTCATGTATTAAAGACAAAGTCTATTCCCACGATAAAAGTGCAGATTATTAAAATACTGACGCAGCACCTTCATGTGAAACGAAGACGACACAGCCCACGTTGCAGCGATCGGTGGGAAAAGAGCTATTATAGAAACTACTTGCACTACAGGCATTCTTGGATCAATCGCTGACCTGGAATCACCTTTTTTAGTATTAATTAACTATAAATTTTAATTGTAACTCACTAGTATAATTTTATAAAATAATTAGATTTAAATTGCAATTTTCGCTGCCACCAAAACATAATTCAATACTAAATATTGTTATTTTCATAAACATTTACGAAACTTCTTATGTAGTCGTTTCCTTATGTTATTTTTGACTTTACAGAGGAAATTTAAACAAATAACAAAATGTTTTACGGTACAGCGCTTAGTAACTACCAACTACCAATTTTTCTTGTAGGTACTGGGAGTAAGCCTAGTGCTCCTGTACTTCTGAAGGTAACTCTGTTTATAATATTTTTGTATCGTAAGTTATAGCAGATGTAGAAAATACCTAAAAAAAAATCCAGTGATTCTTTTGTTTTATAGGGACCTTCTTATCTTGATATTTGGTAAAAAATCGAGTTTAATATTACTGTTAGTTCTTATTTTATACAAACATAAAGAAATATAGCTGAGAAATATCTGTATGGTAAATATAAAAAAAAACATTTATTTTAGGACCGCTAGACTTTATACACTTCACAAACTATAACATAATAAGTAGTATTTTATTCTTAAATTTCATCCTCTATTGGATAGTAGTTTATGTATTAAAACAGGTAAATGTTCCACCATTTTAATTAATTATTTTAATCTTGTTTGTTTTCATGTTTAGGGAGACAAAGGAGAACCAGGAAGAAATGGGACAGACGGCAAGGTAATTAAATTAAAAATATTATATGACATGAATTTCTTTCAAATATTTGTATCTGTGGAGTTCGACTCAAGCAATATGCAAAACTTAAGAAAGGAAAACCGCCATTTGCTAAACCAGAAATTTTACCCAAAATAATAAGTAAAGTAACCACTTAGAATTAAGTATATTATAAGGTTTCTCTTGTAAATCAATTTCACCCCAGTTTTATAATTACTAAACATATTGGAAAATATAAAAAAACATACCTTCATTGTAATTTTTTCTCTTTTCTTGTGAAGGAAAACTAAATGTAATACATTAGAATGTGATATATTACCCAATGTACCTTGTGCATAGAATGTCGTTTTACTATTTTAATTTAATATTAAATTAGACTATATTGTTAAATTGTGTATAATAGTCATTTTAATTTTTTTTTCAGGGGGATTGTGACATGTGTGATTGTAAGCAAATTAATATTTTATTTAAAAAAAAAAATTAATACCTAGTTTATATATTACAATGAAAAGCAAAAATAAAAGTATTATTGTAACCGTAGCTTTAAAAAGGGTAACAAATTATGCTAAAACAACCAGGCGTCTCAATTATACTCTGAAGCAAATTGATAACAAAATATTTTTATCAACAGCAATATTATAATAACAATTTTGTACATAACGTTTAGCGATCGGTGGAGAAAAAGCAACAATAGTTGAAGGTTCAAAGAAACATCCCTTAATCTCGTGCAGTACAATGCCGAGAAGCGGTATGTCTTAATTAATATTGATTTTATTTTTTAACACATTTCACTTCAGCTGACGTTTATTTTACCTTAAATAATAATTTTGTGTTTTGCTTGCAGAAGAAAAATATGTTAATAGACAAGGTGTGCCATTTCAAGTATTCTGTAAGGGTTACAAGACTTGTATTATTGGCCCGTCAACGCGTGTGAACTCTTTTGAACTTGAAGATCTGAAAGTCTGGTTGTCCACTCGTGAATTTACCTTAAAAAAATTCTATGGTGTAAGTTTTTTTAATTAACAATAAAGAAATAAAACATGTAGTTTTTACTACACCTCGAATGAGAGTTAACTCATCACTCATACACGTTGTAACTTATGAAACTATAGACAATTATAACTATATCTATTTCTGTAGGTGGTGGAATTTAACTGTTTTATTTAATTTATTTTTTCAGTTGACGTTTTCACAATTATCTTATCTCATAACAACGACCAACGGCTTCAATTTCGAGATGAAATATAAGAAGGAAATTGAGAAAATGAAAATATTGTCTTGGAATGCAAATGAAATCGACATTGATTTTAAAACTTCATGGAAATCATGCAAGGTATAATTATTACTAATTGAACTCTTTCACAAGACGAGAGGTGATTCCGTTTTATATAGGACAATGATTTGTTAGAAAAATTTTATAATTAATGTGTAATAAATACATTAATTTTTATATATTATATGCTTGTTTTATCAATTCAATTTAAGTCGTTAATCAATTATGAATTGCAATGCCGATATATTATTTTATTATATTTATGTTTTATACTTTCAGTCGAGTACAACAGAAGAAGGAGAGTTTAAAGTGGTGAAGATAGAATGTCCTTACTTTAACAACTACTTACCTACGGATTTTTACGTAGAGGCCTCTTCTAATAAGGTTTCTATTGAGTTAATAAGCTTGTGTTTCACATAAAGTTGTAGTATTTTATATTATTTGTATATAATATGTATTCTTACACTATTGTATTTGAATTTAATAGTAACTAATGAATAAATAGTCATAAAAAATTTAATAGTTGTTTGCATATTTCTATACCAAGTCTATGATTAGAAAAACGTAAAAAATAATACAGTCAGTTACATGTAAAATTGTTTGTTTGGGTGTCGTCTATAACAAATTGATTATTAAAGACTTTTAGTTGTTATAATTTTACTCTATTAATAACGTAGGTGCAAAAAGCTAAATACATAAAAATTAAGCCCTTCATTTATTGAAATAATTAAAATAGAATAAAGTATATTTAACATTTATACTAGTTAAAAAATTCAAAGAATTGTTTTTTCCAAGACTATATTTAGATGTGTAGCTTTTTTTAAAGAATTGCACAAGCCTGCTGGCCTTATACTATTGTACCATATCACAACACAATAATTTATAATGACAAATTTACAAGGTATTGTTAAGAAGTACAGAAACAATACCGAATCGCTGGGTAAGCACATCAAAGTCAGTCGACTTTGAAGAGAAATTGAAATCCATATCACCATTTTCTAACATGGGTAAGCCTAGTTTAGTAAGCTACAGAGTGATTATAACAACTTTAAATTTTCGGTGTGGAATATACTTGTCTTGGTGAAATCACTAATACAAAATGTAGCCGCTCAAGTCGATGATGTGGACAACCAGACCCGTAGAAATGCTTTGTTATTTAGTTATATTGAAGAAAAGGAAGGTGAAAATCTGACCTCAACGATACTGAATGCAGTCCAGGTACTTATGGGTATGTCAGATGAACAATTGACTGCCATTCATCATTGTCTTTGGCCCGGAGCCCGATCTAACAAACGACATTGTCCCATCCTCATGTACTTCAATAGTCTGAGTGCCAGAAACATTATCTTCAATAATAAAAAAGCTTCTAAAGCATCTCCAGTTGTTCTAAGTGAGTACCTGAACAAAATTTTGGTTTAACCAAATGCTGGACGCGTCTTGGTGCTGCTTCCAAGCTTCCAAGCAACGAAGTGCAGCGTGTCACAGGTTCAGCACTTATAGAAGATTTGAGAGCGAAGCTTCCCAGCATTTTAAGAAATTCTCCTTCCAACCTCAACGTAAATCAATCCAAGATATATGTTACTGTACTGCAGCTGCGTGTATCATCAGTCAGTCGTAAACAGGTCTTCAAAAAACCATAAAACTGTTTTTTCTTTTTCAAAGTATATTTATTGTTTTTCACTTGAGAACTTTTTTCTGTATCTGTATGTGTAGTCTTAGTATTTATAAAAGTTTCAATACCGATACAATTTATACACAATTTGTATTTTGTGTATTGTGCAATGAAGAATTAAATAAATAAATAAGTTAATAAATATATAAATAGATATATAAATATATAAATTAATAATGTGTCAGAATTGTGATTCGAAATATTAAATGTTAATGATGCCGAAGAAAAACATTATTAAAAAATAAAAGTAACTTGTCCGACGTTGTCATAAAAAAATAAGTAATGTATTAAAGTTGACTTTATTTCCATGATCATATTTAATTCATGTAAGATATCATTTAACACTTTTGTTAATTACACAGTTATTTTACTAATATTATTTATAACATAATTATTGATTATTTATATTTTATAACATAGTAGTGTTATATAGTATGGGTATGTTCAAATAATGCATTGAAGTTTGTATATATTTAAATAGTCTGAACTGAAATGATAATTCAGTGTATACGCCTTATGTTGTATGGAGTTTAAAACAATACAAATGTGAAACATTAATGTAAAGATGATAGAAAAACTTTGAAAGTAAATAGATTTATATATAAAAAAGACATCTAAATCAGTACCGTATTACAAACAACATTTGAAGACAGGCACTTAATCTTAAGGCTCAGGATTGTACAAATTTAAAAAACGAATGTGACTAAGTTTTTTTTTCAGGGAAATATTAGTACGCCAGACCGACGATAAAATGGTTTCTTTCTGCTTTTATTTAACTTATTAGGATAATGTAACCTATATATGTCCACGTATGTTACTACATAGCTACGGCAGCGTAATACATTATTCTGTAAGTATTATACATACGGGAATACTAAAGTTGAGTGCGTCAGAGCGGCAATGGCCATGTGATGAATATTTTAGATGACCCCAGCGGTTTTGGATAAATTTGCTAAGGCACTTATTTCAATAAAAAGAAGAGGTACAGCTTTATTTTTGTAATATAATTGTTATCGAGAAACATAGTTTTAATTACACATACGAGTATTAGCAAGCATTAAACCTTTACAATCGGCCCGCATAAAACTTCTGTATAATCTGAAATTTTGGACCCCTATTAAAGTGTAGTTATTTGAAAAGGTTTCATTTTGACTATTAACATTAAATACAAATATAATGACCAAGCTTTGCTCGGTATTTTTTAGTAAGAAATAGTTTGTTTTAGTCTAATCTCAAACCAAACAGTCGTTGGCTTATTGTTGCTTAAAAACGCCATCTACTAAAGTAGGTTAAGCATTACTGAATCAGAAAATCAGTCAGCTGCTCCCAATTTAACAAAAATAATAGTATTACTCCTCGTCAATAGATGTCAGGAAGAGGCACACTTATCAGATTATGTACGGATACTGTAAGTAGAAAGGTTTAAGAAATTATAAGAATTCCCTAAAACAGTTAAAGATGTCTAGGTCATATATATTACAGTTTTTGATTATTTATTCAGTATATACGTTTATCTGATGATAATATTACCTGCGCGCTAATGTTATAAGAATTACTGTTTTGATCGTCAAGAAACTTCCCCTGATTAAATAATGAAGAACAAGACAAATTTATTTTTTATTTTATCGAAATGTGATAATAATCAGGAGATATATTTAATTTCCGTTTGTATATCACTTTTATTTTACATTAACATAATTTTACACACGTGGAGATAATACACAAACACAGTAATATAACAAAAATCAATACTATTTATGTACAATTAATTCGTAATAAACGTAACTACGTTACTACGTAATTCCAAGGGCAAACACAAAATTTGATCGGTGCTATACAACTACAATTATTTAAAACGACTCGGATTATATTAAATAAAACGAATAACTCTTGAATAACCAAACGAATAACGAATAACTCTTGAATAACCATATTCAAGAGAAATAAAAAAATGTGTTTAATATTACAAAAATACCAAAAAAATATAATAAAATATGTAGATTTGGGATTATAACTGGCTTATTATTATTGAATGTAGAAGAAATCATTACAAGTCAGATATAAAGTGTATTAGTAATGTTACTATCGGAAAAACTATACAGTATAAGGTGTAGATAAAAATAACTTTAATGAAACTGCGATTTGATTAACTTTCTTTAGCTTTTACGTTATTGTGATATTTAAATTGGAAATTCTATTTTTATTTCAAAATAAGTGTATAATATATATATCAAATGAAAAAAAAACTCATTTGTTAACAATAATAATTTATTTATTTTCGTTTTACTACACAATGGTAAAAATAAATATTAATATTACACTAAGGAAATATTTCGCTAGTGGAATCTTCAATCTGACACAAGTACCTGTAAATAATTATCAAATAGAGTATTAAAAAAATGTGTCTACCAAAGATGTTATAATCGATTCTTAAATAAATTGGGATATTATTGATATGTTATCTTCATTTAATATACTTATATTAAAACTAATGAAGTCATAGAGGGATGAAAATCGCGAAATTTTACTAGCAGGCTTGGTTTTGTAGGAGTTAAGGTCTTAAATACGGCGGCGAGGAGATTCATTTTGGTACCTTTTCTATTTGTTGTATTCAAAACTGGAGTTGTTAAAAGAAGCATGATAGATAGCAATTTAAATACACTAGAATTCTTTAAAAGACTCGCAAAACAATTCGAGTGCGGAGAATGTTCTCCATTTTAACTGTTTTTTCCTTCTTCATTTAAAATCCAAATTCTAAATAAAAAGGTAAACTAATTACGAATACTTCTGTGTTCGTTATTAGTTTGACTTTAATTTATTTATATTTTCGAATAGAGCATTTTCCATATAATATGGGTAAAGCGAGTTTTTAAGAATATTTAAATACATGTTGGTATAAAGTTTCGAATAGGTTATTTTTCTTTTGTCTTCTCTTAAATATATTTTATTTTTAATTTTTAATTTTTGTAATGTGCTTACTTTCTTTTCAATGCATATTATATAAAGCTGTCATTATTACTTTTACCTACTATGAAGGATGTTTGGTTAAAGAGGTTTTTCCTTTTAATCCGACATCAAAAGTTTTTATCAAATTGAAATAAAATTTACTCATTATTTAATAGACAATGATTTAAAATTATATATAAATTGTAATATTTGTTGAAATTGGCTATGTGACAATTTTTAGAAAAGTGTTGTATAACTATTTTAAATATTTTTTTACAGTAAAAAATTTTTTTTTCTTAAAAAAAGCGTAATAAAATAGAAAAATCCTTCTTTTTTCTCAATAATTTCAAAATCCCGCGAATTGCCACGAAAACAGTCAGCCGCGTGGCATTGTGAGCTGAACGTCACACTTCAATAAACAAATAAAACAGATGCCAAATATAACTAACTTGAGCACATTTTTAAAATATTTAGTTTTCCATGCGGCGTTGGGGACCGCCAACCAACACGCCATGTTCCGAACGGCGGGGGGTGGAGGACGGAGCTACAAATATTACGTGGAATGTACGTAGCGTTTGGCGCTCCGTCGTCTCTGGCTACCCCGCAAGGGATATGGCGTGAAGGTAAGTAAGTCAGTAAGTAGTTTTCCATTGGAATTAAATACTTATTGAAACCACTGTTTTCTACGTTTCAGACATTATTTCGGAACGTTTATAAATAACTTGTCAGGACATTTGATTGTCATATTTCTACACATTGGCCCGGCACACGAAATGTAAGTTGTTGTAAAAAGGATTTTTCTATTTAATAGCGCTTTTTTTTTTAAATAATATTTTTATAGGTGTAAAAAATATTTAAAATAATATGCAACACTTTTCCAAAAATTTACAAATAGACAATTGTATTACATACCCCTATTGAAAGTTTTGAGGCTATGCATTTCAGAATCCTTAAGAAAAATGTATTCAGCTTTAAAACCAGTTCCGTCCAGTCTATCGTTTGAACGGAACGTGACCCTCAGGAAATTGCTCTTGGAAACTACATCCAACTCCTTTAATTGACCGCAATGCCTTTTACTACTTTTATCCATCATGTGACTGGAGAACTGCACGTAGTCGCTTGCTGAAACTGCTTCGCATCTACAACAAAACAATAACGAACTCTTATTCTCAAAGCGCCACTGCATTAGGATGGGAAATCAGATATATTATATTTGACTAGCTTGACTAGCTGGCTATTACAAGGGGTCAAACAGTTAATTTTAATACATATTAGGAGAATAGCAAGAGCGTTACCGGGCTTGGAGATGGGAATATACACCTTTCTTGAAGGTACTCATATCGTATCGATTCGGAAATACCTTCGAAGGAAGTTCGCGCTTTATAGAGCGGTAGTCTTTGGTCTTGTGCCATATACGATTGAAGTTTATCGCCATATTCAGATTAATTGCATTGCATATTGCATATAACAGATGATTACCAGCTGATGGAACATAATGAAAGCTATATTGCTGGTAATTGATCAACTAGTGTTCCTAGAGGTAGGAGGTTAGGAGCTGTTTGATCTTGTCCATTACTTTGAAGAGAAGAGAGGTAATGGCGATAGGTCTGTAGTTACCTGGCTCCAAGCTATCACCTTGTTTAGGAATCGGATGGAAAAGGGCATACTTCCATGAAACCGGGACTACGCTTTTAAGGCGTGAGTACCTAAATATATGTGATAGCACTGGAGTCAACTCAGAGACACGTATTTGTAGCACCATTAAGGAAATGCCATTTAGCCTATTTCCGGCATTGAGCTCTAAGACTGCGGGATGGTAGGCGCTGTGTTCTTTTGGTCGTCTAAAGTCGAGCTTGAGGCAAAAAGAGTGCCCAAGAGAGCATATGACTGCCCAAGTCTGGTAGACAAATGAAAGTTCTATTACCAATTGGGATAGACTATTTGCCAGAGCAAAATCTAAGCTAAATCGTTTGGGAGACCTTTTTTTGTGTTTAGTTGTCTCCAGAATGCGACGAGATTATTAGCTAAAAATTTTCTCATGTATGTTTGGGCTGTTGTAGTGTTGCGGATGTTATAGCGAAAACAGATTGAAAAATGTCTAGCCATTCAAAAGTTATCAAGAAAAGAAGAAAAGAGAGGAACTCAGCTCAACATCTGCCGCGCAAGGTTGGCGGATCCTAGTCATTTTAAAATTATGAGGTTAATTTTAAAATTATTTGTTTTACTAAACGAAGATTTATACTTATAAATATAATAATAGAAAGAATTAACAGTTAGTCTATTATACTATTTTTCTTTTTTTGAGAAACCACTTAACAAACTAATTTCGATACTTAGTTAAATAAAAATACTTACGGCACAACTCCCTCAACGTCAAAGTGTGAGAACTTTATATGCACTCGCTCGTTCTTTTGAGCATGGAAAAAGTAATTGCACTCAGTATCCCGAGGGTAGAGCCCCGGATAATTTGGTGACGTCATAACCCCTTTTCGTCGATCCGTGCTATTGTAAACGAAGGCACATGGAAACTCTCCGAGCTGCTTTCCCGTTGGGATTCCGTAATCTGATTATGGAGGAAAAGTTATATTAATATGGTTTTTATTGTCCTGGATTTATTTATATCATTAATAAAAATCTGTGTTCACGTCATATACCACATCAAAAGGAAGATTACATTTAGGATAATGATCAGTATTTGTGAACGTATTTTTTATATTCAAACTGGTTTATTTAGTTATAATAATCTAACAATCCATCTATAAGGTATTTTTAAGGTAGTGTGAATATAACTATTCCATACGTTTGTAATCTTGTAACTATAGCGGTACTTCGTACATACCTTCAACAAAATAATATGATATTTTAAAACCTCTACTATTCCTTGACGAGTAAACACCCCTAAACTGGATAGACAACTTTGGTCCATTCGACATGATTGGCTTCGGTACGTCATTCCCGCAATATGACGCCATCTTCTCGAGTCTACCGTCTACATACAAAAATACTTCAAGTGAGTCCATACTTTCACAGCTGTAAGAAACAAAAAAAAACAAAAGTTATTCGTTAATTATGTAATATATTTTTGAGTGAATGAATAAAGGTTGAAATGTCTATTGTAGTTTGAAAATAACATTTTTTATGGAAATATTGCGTGACTAAGGTACACGTTTAGACGCAACGACGCAATAATCAAAAAGGTTACGATTAAAACATTATTATAAAGAGTTCTATAGCCTTATATTGATGTTTATTATTGATTGGGTTTAAACATATATTTCAAACTGCCTCCAAACTTTTATCTACATTACGTGAGTAAATAAACGAAGTTCTTTAGATATCAATTTAGAATCGAAATGGTATTTAACTCGTATTGGTCTTTAATTCGACAATCGGTTGAGTGGCAAATTAAAGTGAAGATCGTCAAAATGAAGTAGAAATATAAGTTGAAATAAAAAAACATAGTAAAGTTTTTAAGAAAATGCTACGCAATTTAGTAATAATATGTGGCAATATGAATACCATAAACCCGTCACCGCCGCCACGGCGCAGCTGGTGTTAATTATGACTCCACAAAAACCATTCTATATATATTTTTATGAGTTGGCATATTTCAGCGTAATGTCGGATGCCAAATCTAATACTTTACTAGCGTGTGTGAAATAATATTGAAAAAATAATAATGTTGTGTGATAATATTGCATAGTTTTATGTGATAACATTGCATACTTCAACTATATTTTTTAATTTTAAGCTTATGGCGAATTAATTTTCAATTTTCCAATTTAAAAAAAAAAGTATATAGTGTTTGAAATTACTATAAGAATATTTAAAAAATATAGAATGAGACAAATATCAAAGCATAGGAAAGTGACCCGGATGCCAGAGGTAACAAGTTTCAGCCCTGCCCTTGTCGATAAATTTTTCATTGAAATTTTATTTAAAATATTGTGTTTTATTTAGTTTAGCTTCTGCTTTGGTAAAAGATTAACAAAATTTCGAGAGAACAAGTAAACAGTTTCAATTCACTAGCATATTATGTACTTAATGAAGTAAAAACTTACTCGCTAATACTGCTAGCTCGTTGTAGATTAAAGTCTTCGAAGACTAATCGCACGCGTTCCCTCCCTCTCGCTAGGAAGTCATAATGACATTGCGTCTTTTGAGGGTACGGAGAAGGATATAACGGTGAGATCAATTTGCCGCTTCTGCTCTTATCAGACCTGAATACTTGATGACAGGATGACGCTATAATGGATAAACGTTCAGATAATATTGTGTTTATTATACTTATTAGACATTTTATTAGTAAACTCAAATGATTGTTGATGATAATTTGTTGAAGAATTTCATTGCTTTATTATATTATATTTGTTATTTTGTGCGTATTGTGTAAAATTTTCTTGACAATACGCTGATAGGTTTTTACCTAAAAACACATAGAATACATAATATGTCGGATACTATATACCCCAAAAAATTGCTTGATATATAGTTACAATTAAACTTATAGTTATTAAATGATATTAGATAATTTTAGTATGGGTAACGTCAGTCGAAATTGATTGCAGCAGCTAGTAATAAGGTAATAAGTGAAAGTTGCTAACTAGCAGCGCTGACAGCTGGTCCAATAGCAGAATATCCTTCGATTGTACTTGACTTTTTACTGCTTTCTGCTTCTGGAAAAGATATCATAAAAACCTTACATTTAGTGCGAGAAAAGTCTATTTGAAATGTATTAAATATATAAAATTCTTCTGTACGTTAGTTTGCATTTTTGTACATGTGTAGGTTCTGAATGGTTGAATTTCATCGAATATATGTGTGAATGTATGTGTTCAGTTTCTAAGAGTTTATTTTATTTTCAATATACTTCTTTTTTCAAATATGACTTTTTGTACGTTACAGAAAATGCTTACTAAACCTGCGCTTGAAGAATCCTTTGGTAGGAACTGATAAGTTGCTTTAAAGCCTTGGCCTGGTGTTTTAGAATTAGCCTTGAATTGTATTAAAATCTCTGGTCCCGTTGATATAATTTCGTAACCTTAGATAATAAAGAAGGTATTAAGGTAATTAGGTTAAAAACATGTATATAGGAACTATTGTTTCATTAATATCTCTTAAAATAAATATTCGCTGTATTGTAAAACATTTAACGTCAAAACTTTATTGTGTAACAAAGTAGTAGTGGTATTAGATTCCATGACATTATTTTTAATAGCCCTAACGAAGCTTTCTAATGAAACTAAATAAAAAATTTATATGAATATACGTCAAGAGAGAAGAAACAAATAAACCAATTACGAGGAATGGTTATCTATTTACAGAAATATTAATATATTTTTTTAATGCTTATGGACTTTACCTGTTTTGCAAATAACATTGCCGTTATTTCAATTCTAAATTACAAAAGTGGCAGACGCACATGCTTATTACATAAAAAGTTATGATTTTGTTTTAGAAAATCAAAGTTCAGGAATATTAATTAATAAATTTAAGTTTGATGAATTTTCTTCTCACCTACAATTTCATTGCAGATCATCGCAATAACTGGCGCTGTAGAACTTCTCCCGTCAAACACTTTGATAGTATCACCACGGTTTAAACAACTGTAACCAATATGTTTTAATGTTCAAGAAAATTATGAATTTGAAAAATGTAACCATAAATGAAATAAATTAATTCACTAGGGTAAATTAGTAATTCTTTATTTTTGCATTCATTAAGGACGACCAAAACATTACACACTAAAAGGATAAAAAGAAAAAAAAAGTTTAATAGCCAACAAAGTTTAAGTAACTTTTCGTAATTATATTAATAAACTTTTTATAGAAAAAGTCAAAGGAACTCATTCGCGGGAGCTTACCTTTCGTCGCCTCTTTGCAAATATGATTCTTCAAAAATTATTTTAATTTTTTCATTTTTTCTGTAACAAAAGTTACACGTAAGTAGAGAGGCTATATCAAATAAAGTATTCATATTTATTTAAATTATTTGTAATATTACACAGTTTAAGGATTAGTTTGGTTAAAATATTATTTTTACAAATTACATTGATGGACTTAATCAATAATTTGTTGTTGTTTGTTGAAAATCTTCCTTAAAAGAACTCAAAGCTTTAAAAGTTTGTTAAACGCCAGTAGCCTATAAATATTTAAAATGTTTTTCAGAAAATATCGTTTCATATACACAAGGGTGACTTTGATAAAAGTTATACTTCTTTTTAATATTTTATAAGTGTTACAATTACAACTAGTGCACAACGTTGTAGCGTTGTCCGTGTCGTTAGATAGTAATAAGTAAGGATTACGATACTGACGGTTCATGCATAGTCATCAACGTCTAAATTACTTCTCTTAGACGAACGAGTCTCAAAAAGAATTTGTTTGTGGTTGACATCGGTGCGTTCCCTGCGGTAGCTCGGTAGTGCCGACAAAGGCACTGAATTATTCAATACACCTACTTGTAATATACTCCCATGTATTCAACAATATATTAAAAAGTTATTTTCATTGAAAAAATCCTGGGATGTACTTTATTGAAATTACACTAATACATAAATAAAGAAATCCTTTCTCAATCCATTGTTAAAAAAAATGTATTACTAAATGTTACTATAGAAATACTAATAATATACATTTTTAATATATGTAATTGTTACCCACTTACACATAAATACCCTAAATTCTAAGTAAATATGTATATGTTACTTTTTAACATGTATAATCATATTTAATGATAACAGTATGTGAATATTTCAACTACCCTCCAAGTTCTACATGCAGTCTCCTTCTCAAGGGTTGCAGGAAATCGCTTCAAATGATAATCAGATATTTGTATTACTCATCTTTTGTGTTTTATTCTATTTAGTTGCTTTTGATATCTATATTTTGTGTACATAAATTATATATTATCATAATATCACTTATTAATTTGACCCATACACGGCTCAGTATATTATTATAGTTGTACTTAGGGTTGTATATAATCTATAATATAATATTACCTTGCATTAAAATGATAATTGCACCTTACATTACTAGGATAGCTAGAAGGATATCTTGGACTGTAGAGCCGTCCGTGCGTTGGTCGTTCAGGTTGCGAGGTGAAAACGTAATCGCAAAATGTATCTGACACCTTAATACCGTCCGTCTCGAAGTTACCTTGAACCAATTTTATATGTTAATGGTATTATCATAGATCATAATTGGATAACCTTCAGTCCAGTTAATGTGATTACGTTAGTTTTTTAATCTACTTTAATGATATTATATATAATATTATTACATATTTCTATATTGAAAGTGATTGGAGAATATTATATATATATAGAAAAAATAAAAAAAAAAAAAGAAAAGGAAAATGTCTTCGCATACTCACGCCTGTCTATAAACCTGTATGTACCGATGAAACCTGAAGCATTTGATGCTTTTTCTCCACTTTGAAATTCTAATATCATTTTTGGCCCGTGTGAATACAGGGCCGGCGGCGCTTCAGCTCGATTTCCACATAATATCCTGGACCAAGCAGTGTATTCATTGATACCAGGTGGTCCGGGACCGTGGACTTCACCCTCAGAATATACTTTAAGGTAGTCACTGTTTGTGCATCTGAAAGAGAATGAAAATAAAAAATAAATTTGTAATAAACATATCTTATATGATTTTCCATATAGTAAAACTTGTCCCGACTAAGCCGTGATGTGTGTTGATACACATTAAGTTTAGAAATTTGATATTTTGTTACAGGAAGACACTGAGATATGATTTCTGAAATTCCTTCTGGAAGTAAGTAGTTTATAAATTCGTTAAATATGTGAAATTAGTTCAGAATGATTTTGAAGCCGTTAAATATACTTGGAAATAAAATAGCTTAGAAGAAAGAAATCATCTGTGCCTATCCTCAGTGTATAAACTATGTTTTAAAGATGCCCTCATGAAAAATAAGTCGCTAAAAGTGTAAGTCGTTGAGAGGCTTACGATCGTCGTAACTCTGACCCTTCGTTTTATATTTCTTCAACATCTTTCGCGGTATAAGATTATAAGAGAACGGATTAAATAAAATAAGTAGCAAAATATATAGAAGGGATCTACCCTTCAAACATGGCGAAATTATTTAAGGAATACGATTTTGGTTTAATGAAATATATTTTGCGGTATGTCAATGCGTTCTTCGTCTTCTTCACTTTCTCTTTTTATTTACGTAATTTAAGGACACGAACTTGTACTAACATAAAGTTAAATAATATTAATTATCGAATAATTATATTCCAGCATATCTTGAAAAAATTTCAGTAGTAAATAATAAATTAAAATTACTCAAAAGGCTTACGTTTTAAAACTACATTTGGTTACCCGGATGTAGTGCGAGTACTTTAAATTAAATTTACAAAGGTCATGTTTTAAAACAACCGAAAACACAGATATCACTCGACAATAAGAGCGAAATAACATATCGAACAAAAGGTTTCGGTACTGTCGTCCGACTATAATTTGCGATACGAGTTCACTAGGATACTTCAAATTAAGTGGCCTGTATTTTTGTTAAATTCATCTGCTGATATTTGAATATATTTGTATTTTATTTATAATCTTAAATAATATATTAAAATAAGAGTCGAGTGGATAACAAAAACGTACATCTTCATTAGAGTTGGAACTAAATTTATATAAAATAAAATACATACCTATAAATTTTTAAAGGAAATTTTAAGGTTTTGGATTACATCACTATAGTTTATGTATATATAAAATAAAATAAATTTAAAACCATAACTTCCGATCCCGGCTCAAAAACTATTGATCCCTAAATTTTAACGCGTTATTTATACTCGTGTTAAGATATAAGAGTAAAGTCAGCTTCGTGACTCGGATTTAACAAAAATTTCTTCATTTATTATCCAGAATGTTATGGTTACTATTATTACCGTAAACAATTACTGTATCTAGAAATAATATTTACAGTTATAGATGAAAGGAAACAGTTGTTGTTGTACTGTAGTATAGTAGTAGTAGTAATTAGTAACGGAGAGAAATAAATCAGAAGACTGGATAATTCCGCTATAAAATACACGAACATCGGATAATATAAACACATATGTTTACATGTTGTCAGAGACGATGATACAATAATAGAAGACAATACGTAACAAATTAATATATACGATATGAATGAAACAAAAAATAGCGAAGAAATTACTTTAACTCATTAACAAAAGCAATTTAATATAATTAAAATAACATTTTAATGACATTCATATCAAAAACTATAGTTATATCTTTTTTAAATGTCACATGTAAATTAAAAAATACCAATTTTAAAAGTGAAACACAGAAGTAAATTTTGCAGAATATGACATAATATACCAATTTAAAACATCTGCGCCATTATGTCCTCTTGTTAATATTTTTTGTTAAATACCAGTTGTAGCAAAACACAAATTACAATTATAGAGTGCAGACAAAATACTAAATAAATTATCTAAATATATTTTGTCTCTAATAAGTTATTCATTAGCTGATATTAAATAAATGAAAAAGTCAAAAGAGCCGAGATATATACAATTAAAAAAAAAAATGCATTAAATATATTATATTGTTTTATAAATAGTACTTATTTATTATTATTATATTATTTACTTAAAAAATGACATTTCCTTGTAGATTATATTTATTAATAGTTTAATTAATATAATATAATCAATTCATTGTCATACGTCAATGACGAGCAGTGTAATAATTTGATATTATGTCTCCGTTTCATTTGCACTACGTAGCTACCAAATATAACTAGGGGCGCCAATAAACCCTCAATTTCGACTCGCTGCGCTCGCGAAATCTCGGGTGCCGTTTGCATATTGAGCGAAGCGAGCCCAGTGTATTGACTCATCGGTTCCTATTGACTTCAATGGGATATCAGTTTTTTGGCCAAAATGAAATATTTTTTTTTATGAGGACATTTTTCAAATTAATTTTTAAAAACCATCACCTAATATCTGTCTTTTTGATTGCAAAGTTTCATAATTTTCCGTCAAGTAGTTTTCGAGCCAATTCGTGACAAAGAATGTAAAAAGTCTCCAGTAAAAAGCTCCGCTCACTTCGTTCGCTTCGCTCAATAATAATAGTCCGAGAATCAAATCAAATCAAATCAAAAAACTGGTCAATTGTGAAGTGATACAATTTTTAAGCCCTGCGTTACGCAATATGTAGTGTACAATTTGAATGAAAACAGAATATTTGATTGCCGTATGTCAGATAACAAACGCCTCCGATTACGATACTGTTTACTCTCATCCTTACAATCTTAATAGTAAGTTAAGTGAGTTTAAAACCCATTGGATATTTTTAATAAAATAAATGACACTCCATATTAAAGCAATCAGTTAAACGGGCTTTGTGATATTTCCTTAGTTTTTTTTTGTTTTAATTAATAATACTGAAGAAATAATTACACCGCATTTATATCTGTCGCGAAACAGGATTTATTGTTATCATTTTTCTCGCAATTCGTTCAAAAAACGCGGCTATAAAACTTAGTAAGGTTAGCGAGTATAATTGAATAAAGATGTATATGAACAAATCTAGTATAATAAATTTTAATGCGTCAGCAATTTTAACTCTAAACCTACCAAGTACTGGTTAAATTGACCGTTCTTAAACTTTTGTAAAACTTACACATTTTTAAACGTTATAATATCGTTATCAAACTACATGACAATTCCTAGAATATGCATATAATATTTTCTACACTCTTTACTTTTAGTTATTTCCATTATTACCTGCGTTTATATAATAAAATAACTTTTAATTACCGGTCAATTTGATGGAGTGCGGTAGGAACAGGTATACAAGAATTGTCGGTAAGTTTAGTGTTAATAAATATATAAATCGTATGATATAAACCAGTATCTTAATTATGACACTATTGATAAACAATTTAATATTTTTAAAGTTCCGTTTCACACTCATTAATATTTGACGGTTGATATCGCGTGTGTTTCACTTATCTGTTAGTGTACGGAATGAATATTGTTTATCAATATTATTGATATTCATATATATTATATGAGTAAATTATCGAAATTTATACATATTAGAATATAATATTGTATGGGATGTGTGCAAAAGATAAAGCAATGTATTTTTGTTTGTTATTTTGACGTGCTTATTATAATTTATTTCTTATCTACCACTAACTGAACTATTTGAAGCCTTTGTGGCTCATAAAGTGTCTAATAGTTCTTTTTTTAAAATATAAAATTTAAAAGAATCAGCGATTTCGCGTTCTTGTTGATGATATTGTTAAAAATTTAATAAACTATTTCAGAAAATAGTATAATTAGATAGTAACTTATAAGTACATCGTCTACATAAAGTATTTTTGTTAAAATATTTCAGTATTTTACGGCGGGTAATTTACAGTTGTTAGTGAACTGACACTGTCTGAAATGTTTTATATTGTTTAAAAGTCGCCACCATTTTAAAAAGTTATAAAGATAATAGATTGAATTACATGGTTTTTAACGATGAATATTTGCTAAACGTTAACACAACTAATATAGCTTGTAACTCAAACTAGGAATTAGAATATTTTATTTAATTACTCTTGTTTTAATAATTGCAAAATATTTACACAATAAATTTTATTATATGAAAAATATAATATAATATTGTTATGACAATATAATTATTCCCGAGCCATTCTAATTGAAACAAAAAAAACGGATACAAATGAAACAATGGTCGTTTTGTTGACCGCCACGTGATTGTTTTTGTAATTAAACCGGTGGCGCACGCTGCTTTCTTATCTGAGATTTAATGAAATTTACATTTTGTATGTACGTGATTTTAATATATATTTTTATTATTGTATTACTTTCAGTCTTCATTTAGTCAAACTTAGATTGAAATCAGGTTTTTGATGTATAATATATTTGAAAGCTATCTCGCTCTTACTTGGTACCGCCACCATAGATATCTGTATACATAAATATTTGCAAATGCGTTGCCATCCATTAGTATTGGGGGGAAGTGGGGGCAGGTTGAGACAAAAGAGATATCGGGTGTAATTTTCTACCAAACTTTGTGTTAACGGTTCTGATTGAACATTACCAAAAAAAGACCATGGGCTATTTATTAATAGTGTTTTTCAAAACAAAACCATCACACAAAGAGGAAACACATCCACAAACCGTACAATATGACATAACGAATCGAATTTAGTTTTTATTTGAAATTCAGATAGTTTTTAGTGTTTCATATCGCGTGACCACAATTGTAACTTGATTATCCTGGACAAAATTGTGCTTCCGTTAAATCTAACGAAACGAAAAAAATATGCAAACAAATATCAGAGTATAAAAATTACTTTTATAATTATGACTAATAAGTTGGAAGTAAATTTACAAAAAAATGGGATTGAGGAGTTTTTGTATATCAAATACTCCTAACAATACAAATTTATATAATAATAATATATTGTTATTACCTTTATACATGATTCATATTTGATTTTAGTAGTTTCTTAGAGAGTGAAGTTTTAATCAAATTATGCTAAATTTATTCAAAAAATTATCAGACAAAATTTAACCATGGAATTAACTTTTAATCAAATTATGCTAAATGAATTCAAAAAATTACCAAACAAGATTTAACTATGAAATTAATTTAATGCACTGATAATATGTACAACATCATTCAATATATAAAAAAAAGTACTTGATAAACTTAACTTGATGATTCAATAATATAACTAACCTTAAAACTTTTACTATACATTTTAGTAATTTATATAAGAAACCTTTCAAATTCTGCCTCAAAGTAATTACATAGTTCAAAACGAACAGATAAAATATTTTTTAATTCTTACAAAACGTTAATACGTAGCACATTTTTAAAAGTTCAACTTTGAACTTCGTTCAACTGTAAATGTTAACGTGCACGATAATAAATAACGCTGTGTTCAATGTTTCGTTGATAACGCTAAAGCTCGTCCAAATCTACCGAACAAAATAATGAAAATTATTGACAAACAGACCAACAAAATATGGAATTACCTACAATATATCAAACAATCTCTCATAGCCCACAATTTATTTAAACTAAAAAAAGTAAATTATGCCACCGGGTTAATGGAATAGAAAACATCGTGCGTTCTAGTTAGTTCCGCACGATTTGCCCCGGGACGTCGCTCCACCGTGTGGGTATTTCACAAACCTACTCTATAAGACTCGCAGCGATTTAAAAACTTTTTTTATTTTAAATGTTTTCATTACTTTTTATATATTATACTTTAAGATAAAATACTTTTTAAACTAAACTTGTATTATATTATGTTACTACCGCTCCTGTTTACCTCAAAGTTACTGCGCGTCTTCTAATTATTAATTAAAGTGATACCAAGTTTATTAATACAAATTGACAACGTTGTTTGACCCGTCTTATCTCGGCGTAACCATTGCGCCAGTTTGAAACTAAATCTAATCATAACCAGTTTGCTCTATGGTTAGACTTTGATGGCTCTTAGATAATTATAAAATAAGCTTTATTAAGTAAATAAAATACGTTAACTTATATATTTATTTATATTTATTGGTAGTAATAAAAATATTTGGAAGTTTAAATAATTTTTATGAAGTATCATCATAATATTTTAAATATAAAACTTAACCTGTATATAATTAAATACAATTTTTAATATGATTCTTAATAGCTCTATTTCTTTTTTAATAATAGCTTTTATAGCTTCTGACTACTAAGTGAGCTGTAGAACACTTTTATATAAGCTATCTATATCGTGCGATTCCATCCATTTGAACTACAAAAGAGCAATTGGAAAACGTTAGGTATATTGGTTCATAGTAATATTTTCTTAATAAGACAACTTAATTTAAGACTCAGAATGTAAAAATATTTTTTTAAACTTAAGTGAAACAACATTTCTTCCAGAGAGAGGGTTCGTTTGAACAAACAAATTTTTCATCTTTATTATATTCATTAAAACGTCAAACAATTATTTATTTAGTTTATATAGCTTTAGATCTTAATCTGGTTCATCCATCTGATCATAGCACGACAAAAGACAGTGCTTCCCTAAGACAGCGACCAACGAGCAGACATCAAAGAAGTACCAATTTTTGTTGTCTTGAATCCCAAAGGTAATCTTAGTATATAATTAAAAATTAATATGAATCTGAACCTCTGTAGATAAAAAACTAAATACGTAAAGTAAGATATATTAAAAGACTTCATTTTTAAATATTAAGTAAAATAAACCTAAAGAACAATATTTTTAACATGTGTTTTAATTTGCAAACGCATTATTAACTTCATCATTATGGAAAAACTTTCTTTTCATTTAGAATTATAGACAAACAATTTATTTGCAAAGTCTTGTCTCCGAAATTATTAGTAGTGAATAATGAAGTGGTAGTTTAACGAACCAATTAATATGATTGCCTATTACCTAATTAACCATAATTGAACTCTCTGTTAACTCAAACCAGGTTATGAATATTTTATCTCGATTAAACATAAGTCCTATAAATAATATAGTTCACAAATTTTTTTGTTATATTTGAAGCGGGGATAGTGATTTAATACAATATTATGTACTGTAGATTTTTAAATGACAAATTTATTTTATATATCTTCATTATATTGTTCGAATTTCTACAATATCCCCTTGGCATGAACAATGTCTTCCAATCTCAAAGACTTCAAACTGTCATCGCATGCGTGTTTAAAACGTAAATCACGTAGAAGAGAGCTTTTATAGTAGACTGAAGTTTATTGCTCACAATAGCTCCGCCATTTACATCGACTGCTTTATGGGTACAAATGTGACAAAATTGTAAGCAAACTAAAGCTTTGAGTACCACTCGGCGGTTTATTTTCATGGTTTTCGTTATAAATATTTTTATATCTTATTTTGTTCTTGTGAATAATTTTTGGCTTTTAGTGTGGCTAGGTTTACGGTGTTATTTTACGAGTACTTAAAATAGTCATTCAATCTCTTAAGAAACTATTTGTTGTTAATTTTAATAATTGAACTATTATTTTGTAAATCTTATTTAAAAATTGTTTGTAATTTAAAGTATTTTCAGCAAAAAATATAAGTCAAAAGTAAGTAAAGACCAAATAGTATAAAAGTAGTACTTACTCCATATGCTCCTTATAGATATCAAAGTCAGTAAACACGAGCTCAACGATCTGATGAGATTCGGCAAGAAAGGTATACAGAAGACATTTGCTTCGAGGATAAGGCCGGGGATAGTCTGGACTGCTAAATGTACCCCTCTCCTTACCGTGCGTTGACGTGAAACGAATGCAGGTGCAACCTGAAAAAAAGGGCATTACAATTGTGTAAATAATTATTTCACTTATTTTGTTAAGTCATAATATTTTGTTTACAGGGTTGACACCTTTTTTTCTCACTTATTTTTACTTTAAACTAATTTTCTGAGAGTGAGTGAGCTAGCCGGCGCCGGCGCGTATTCCAAATGTAATAGTTTTATATAATCTAATAAACAAATTGGCAATCTCTGATACAAAATATTAATCATTACTTTTAGCAATATTTACTGAAAATCTATAAATAAAATGAAATATAATTATAGATAACACAACATGAACTGCATTGTAACAAAAAATCATCAATAATCATTATCGTCATCATCATATCAAAATGAAAATAATACAATATTTTTTAAAACAAAAATAATTTTCATATTTTATTCTAAAAACACTAATGATATTTCCATTACAATATAACAAAAGCTTTAACGACACGCATAATGACGCAATTGAAAAGCGACAATCAAATACAACTGGAGCAAATGTAAAACATAATAGCAGTCATAATAATAACGTTAACACTTCCAACAAATAAAATGTAAAAAGAAACGGCCACGCGAGCTCGAACAGGCTTTATCGTGATGAATATTTTATGTTAAAATCTTTTGCGACCATGTCAGTTTTTCACGTTATTCTTGTGAAAGTGAAAATTCTGATCCAAGAAAACCCAATTGGATGATAATCTGCACGGGAGTGGCGGCCGTGGTGGTGGTGGGGTTTGGTTATTATTATTTGTATATATTTTCGGTTAAAAGTTCGGTTCTCATTTCATGTTGTAAAATGTTTTCCCTCAATGCAAAATTCTAGGATTTTCATTACTTGTTAATCAAATAACATTAACAAAATTTGGAAACTGTTATCAACTGGATATCAACACATCTGATGTTAAAAAAAAATCTTATTTTAACATGGATGATCACTTGTGAAAGCTTTTAGACGCATTATTTATTTATTATATATTTATTTTTGTTTCCTTACTTTTGTATGATAGTAACATAAATTAAATTTTTATGGTCCGATTCCCATTTACCGATCATTCAATGAGAATTTTGTTCCGAGCGATTTGTTAAAAACAATCTCCGTTGGAGCGGTAATATCTTTGAAATATTTCGGCTCTTATCTCTCACAATTTCCGTCCATTGTTTCTTATAAATTAATAACGAAGCGGATAGCGTGATGAGCAAATTATGGAATTTTATATAATAATATACTTTTTGTGATTATAAGACATATCCGCTAAGAATCTAGATTTATTTGTAGTTCTAGAAATGCATTAAGCTATAAAAAACTAATGTTAATATTGAAAGTTATATTTAAATTATTAAAAAGCTGTTTTTGCAATGACAAGAAAACATATATATTATTTATCTCGTGCTTCAACTCGGGTTCAAGAGATGTGGGCACGGGGGCTATAATATAACAACTACACCTGACAATAAAACAAAATCAGTGATTATGAACCTTTTTTATTAACAATACATAGAAAGTAATAATGTTGGAAATCTTACAAGTGGTGCATGTAATATAACTGTGTTGAGAAGTCTTACATGAAAGAAACAATATGGAGTTGTAATAACGCAAGAAGTTCACTTACTTGGATTTATGGCATGTCCCTCGTCTACCGTGTGAAGAGAAACGTGCACGAGAAGCATCAGTGCCGTTGATGTCTGAAATACAAATGAATTACAAAATATTTTGCATAAAAATTTTATAGACAACATAAAGTTTTACGCTTGTTTGTATCATGTAATATAAAGTTATAAGTTTATTATTCTATAAATGATCTGTTATCTTTTACAAATTAAATTATATGAAGAGACCCGTTAACGTAAATGTTTCACCTTTTATTATAGGGAATTAGGATTACTGAAGGTAATCCAATAAGCAGGTTCACGGTACTCTAATTGGGTTAGGTGTTTGATGCGACTTTGATGGTAATCTTTTTAAAGGATTTAAAAATGTCCATAGACATTATATGAATAATGTCTGTACAACAATATAATATCAATCCCTCTCTAGCTTTTATAAACTGTTCTTTGTTAATAAAATGTTTGAAAAAAGAGAAACACGTTTCTAGTTTATAAGAAAAGTTTTCTTATGTGACTCAAAAGGACACAAATAAGAAGTCGAGGCTTCGGTAACTAAATTGGTATAAACATTATAATGACTTTTAATATTGAAGAAAGTACACTTTATGCATATAAGAATAAGAGTAGTTTTCCTTTAGCAAAGTACATAAGATGAACTTTATAGACTATCTCAAGGTTATGCAAGTTTAGGATCTACGAAGCTATTTGTTAAGGACTTAGAGACTACTTACAATGTAATATGTTGTTACGGCTTTTGTCGGCTTAGTTTCTTATGTGTCGATTACTGTTCCAGTTTATTGTATTACAATAGCAATTTTTTTATTTTATTATGATGTCTAAGATATTGAAAATTTCACAATTTTGATGTTAGAAAATTAAGAAATAACATTATAAGTCTTGGTCACTTCAGTATAAAAATATTAATTAATGTAAAACAAAAACAATGTAAGTCACGCCAAAAGAATAAATTTCTAAGAACCTACATTACTTTGACCTTTGAAGAACTCCTAATTGCAAATGAAGTCAATAGAAATTTCCCGTTGACCAATCTCAAACACGAAAAAGGCCTTTGATAAGGTGACGAAGATAAAGCTGAGGTGAGTTAGCAATTGATTTTTAAATCGATGTTTTTGGTAAAATATATACAGCCTTCTTTACTTATGCAGATAGATAATACTACATATGTCTATAAAAATATTATTTAAAAATATATTTTTAGTTAAGGTTTCAGTTGATAGGCACACTATATAAATAAAAATTAACAATAATGGACCTACCGAAATGGCGCAAATGTAAATAGAACCTATCGTTTCACAAGTCCAATTTATGTCTATTTGATATTAAAATTATGACTTTTACTTTTTGGCTTTGAATAATTTACTAGTTATACAAAGGAAGGAATGTTGAAAGTCATTATTTTGTTATAATCAATACTTCTTCGACACGCCATATGTACGTATAGTTAAAACGTCTGAAAAGTTGATAAAATTTTTGAACTAGAAACACGAAGTTTAGTCAAAAGGGACTAAAACAAAAAAAGTATTTAACTATTAGATCTTTAAGAAATCAAGTTGCTCCTAAAACTAACTTTTAACCACTAAAGCTGTTCCAAAAGGTAGTTTCAAGTTAGTAACAAATGGGCGTTTCTACCCTGTAAAATGTAAGACTCCAGTAAATTCAGACCTCTTGTTATGCTAATACAGATAGCAGAATTGTTCGGCAATAAGGAATAAAGTGTGCGAGGACGGAAAATGCTCATATATATCAAGATGAAAATATTTGGAAACCTCAAAGGTATTGGGATTGACGTATTATTATGAAACGATTTTATTGAAGATATATCTTTGGCAAAACTTGTCTAACATTATTAATGCTATATTTACAAATACAATATGGATATCAGATATACATTATAGTCACGTCAACATCCTCTTGGCCTAATCAATTATCAACAAGATAGATAGGTACTAATATTAATTGATGTCTATGCAAAGTAACTGATTAATTTTAATATTTATATTGAAATACAAATCACATGAAACATTTATTGTCATTCCCATCTACGAAGTAAGATTACTTTAAGAAAAATATAAATAACAAATCAACATATATACAATATATATTATGTTATTAAGTAACGATTGATTCATTAAAAAGAGAATCATTTATAAAAAAAAAATAATAACAAATGTCGTTAATTTAAAAAAAAAACTTAGTTCAATGACAAATAAGGGTAAGCATGACACCCGTAATGATTGAGGAACGTTGAATTAAATATTAATTTATAATACGTAACATTACTATAATTATTTTATTAATAGCTTTATTTTGTATAGAAATAATTTCGAGTTTTAATTAAAAACTCTTGACTTGAAGCGTTCTAAAGTTTCGTTATAAATACTACAGACATCGAGTTCTTGTTACAGAAACATTCCGATATATTTTACCCTCTTTGGATTCTTTGAATGGCGATTGAAAACATTTATACAAAATTTTTCGAATAGAAATCTAAAATTTTTAACACCTTGCTGAAAAAAATAGTATTGTTTCTTAGAACATATAAAAAAGTAGCATTATTGAAGTTGTCTATTCACAAAACAATTCTTAAAACTTTCAAACTATTTGCAATATTAGACACGTGCGATTATTTATGCCAGATTAAAGAATTCAGAAAATTCATTTGGCTCCTCGCCAGACTCAATCTTCACGTTGCTCCCTTCTTAGCATATTATATATTTTTTTACATTTGAGTTTCTAAAAGTATTTTAATTTACTTTAATATTTGATTAAAATAATTTCATTTTATACACTTTTAACTTAACGTGTCTAATTAAACTTTATTTTTTGACAAATCCTTGTGGACTAGAAAAAAAAGACATATATTAGACTTATATTTCACTGTAGTAGGTCAGTTTGATATTTTATCTTTAAAACACACTTA
Source organism: Melinaea menophilus ssp. n. AW-2005 (assembly GCA_918358695.1). Taxonomy (NCBI): domain Eukaryota; kingdom Metazoa; phylum Arthropoda; class Insecta; order Lepidoptera; family Nymphalidae; genus Melinaea; species Melinaea menophilus. Next base: position 30,904,741 of record OU911038.1, on the reverse strand, counting down.
TTGTTCAAGTATTAAACAATAGTGTTGAAACAAATTGAAAATGATTAATTGGTTTCGATATTATTTTATATTTGTACTCTCACCCTTCCACAGCCTCGAGAACTCTTCTGAATGATTTATTCGTTAATGATACATAGGTTTTTTTGCTACTAACTTTCAACCATATTTATATTTTAAGAGCATATTTCAATAGTTCATATATATGGTATTATTATAGATTTGATTGTTATTTTACCTAATACATACCTGATATTATTAGAAAAATCACACCTTATAGACTTTTAATGAAAAAATCCCTTAGTACAAATAACATCCAGCGACAATGTGTAACGGGAACCCAATTTTTTTTAATTATGTTTGTCAAGCTTTGTCCTTAATATAAATTATTGCTTCACCGTACGAGTATTCAGTTATCAAACGTTCGCAGAAGATATTTTTCTTAAGAAATTAAAGTAGTTTGATAAAAGATTAAACTATTTCCGAGGAATAAGGGGAAAAAGATTTTCATATTTATCTGTGAACATGAGATTTCTATTACAAATTGAAAAGTAACTCCTGTAAAATCAATAATTCAATCATCAATCAATATTTTTTTTTCAAAAAATATTTAATGTATAGATTTGGACATATTAATAATTAATGAATAACTTTGATGACAATTTGTTGTCTAAAAACTATGATGTTTATCTGACCATCAATTTAGTAGGTAAATGCTTTGTAAATGGTATACGAAATACATTAAATTCATTTTTTATACAATGTTAAACAAAAGTTTTATTTTGTTTGCTTAAAATTTTATTGCAGCTTCGAATGTAAATTTATACATTTTTGAATTCAAAACAAAGTTTTTAGAGAGTTAATGCATTTCCATTGTCATTTGCCAGTCGATCTGTTTCAAACGAATTCAACACTTCTCTTTTCATGTACCATTATCCACTCAACCTACTTGTTAGTTGCGGAACCTAGATGCATTGCGTAAGCTAACCTAGATGAATTTAATAACACAGAAAGAATAAATACCATTTGATTACTATGAAACCGAAGGTCTTATAATTACTAATATTATTTTGACTATGTCAGATGAATAGTGGAAAATAAGAAATAACTTATTCATTGATATCAGCGATAGGTTTTTAACAAAAAATATTCGAACAAAAATAGGCAATTCTCTTTTTTCTAAAATACCGCATCCTTATTTTTCTCTTTGTAACTAAATACTTAAAATGGGAAAGTCTAATACCTAATTATACCTAGGTTAAGCAAATATTACTAGTGACCTGTTAATGGCTCTATATATAAACAATTATTAATTCTCCGTATAATACTTTTCTTACGTTTCAGTAGTAACTTTGGTTTTTACAGGCCGTTATTAATAAAACATGAAACAAGGTAAAAAAAAATATATATTCTAAAAGCCTTAAGCAGTAGTTAAGTAATAGTTGTTTTTCTTCCTTTTACACGTTACTAATTTTTGAACCTTTTTTATATATTTTTTTAAATATATCATCGACAGTAAGCCACTCAATATATTTCAATCATTATATATTTTGAACCTTAGGTAGTAACGGGGGAGTAAAAGCAAAGTAAATAATTATTTAAACATGACTCTACTTATAGTTACAAAATATTTGGTAGTTTGCCAGCCTGAGTGTTGACGGTCAAAGCTAATAATTGTATCATGTAAACACTAGATTTGGGAGTCTGGTTTAACACTTTATTAGTTGTTAATTACCTAATTATATTCTGTTCACATTAGTTTTGATGTTTTAAATAAAAACAATAAATTGATACACGGTGTACAGCTGAACTAAAGAAATATCATAATAGAATAATATATCATTCTCACCACTACCACCGTCTTCATCAAACTATGCCCAACCACAGTATTGATACATATTGATAATGATGAGTTGTTTATCAGTCATTATATATCCATAAATAGATGTTGTAATTAACAGTAGTTATTAGTTTCATTAACAAAAAAAAATATTTGCCTCATTACATTATATATATATATATATATATATATATATATATAATCTGTTACCAGTTTAATGGCAAATGTGGCCACCATAAGATGCAGATTGATTATTTCTTCATAAGAAGAAATAAAATCAAATGTGTCAAAAACTGTAAGGTACTGCCGGTCGAATGTGTATTCTCACAGCATAGGCACCTTATCGTGGAAATGAAAAATCTAGTGCATACAACTGTAAGAAACGACCCCCACCTAAAATAAAATGGTATTTGTTAGAGAAGGAAGAATATGCGAGTAAAGTTAAAAAAGAATGGTAATAAAATTATAAATATGGGTAGTGTAGAAGAAAAATCTATGAATGATAGTTGGAACAAAATCTCGGGATGGATTAGAAGTGTGACAAAGGATATATTAGGCGAAACTAAAGGAATCGGTATGATAAATAAGGAAACGTGGTGGTGAAATGGAGATGTGCAAAAAGTTCTGAAAAAGAAAAAAGATGCGTATAATCAATGGCAGGAAGTATCAGATCAGTGCCGGCGTTAGGGGGGCGCGCGATGGGGTGACGGCCCGGGGCGCCAAATTTGGGGGGCGCTGAGGTCTGGGACCTCGGCTTTCTGCCTTCCGCGCTGTGTACCCTCAATACTGTGCTCTATGTGCCCTATTCACAACTATGTTTAGCTGTCAGATAATTTGGTTCAGCAAAAAGTAAATACTCGATATTGATTTCCTTAAGTGGGCGCCTAAATATTTTTGTCCGGGGTGTCAGTAGCCCTAACGCCGCTGCTGTATCAGATGATAATGAAAATATGACGGAGGATGAAACTGATATATAAAAGATGTAAAAAGAGAGCGAAAGTAGCTGTAGCCTTCACTAGAGCTGAGGTATAAGTAGGGTTATATAGATCGCTAGAGTTTCCTAAAGATCAAAAAGAACTATACCGTTTAACAAAGGTAATGAGAAGAATGCTAGAAATGTCATACATGTAATGCATCAAAGATGATACTGGAAAGATGTTGATGGGAGATGAAAGCTATATTTTGAAATACTGATGAATGAAGAAAATGATTGGAGTGGAGTTTTGAAAACCGGCCAGTAAATAAAGGATTAGTGAAAGACTTAGTGACCTACGATGATGTGAAAGTGGCAGTACAAGGTATGAAAAATGGAAAAGCTGTAGGGTCGGATGCGATACCAGATGAGATATGGAAGGTGTTAAATAAGTGGTTGGCTTTGTTTTTACATAAGTTGTTGCATGAAGAAGTGATCCCCGATGAATGGTACAGTAGTGACCTACTGCCCATTTATAAAAATAAGGGTGATGTACAAGACTGCACCAGTTATCGTGGTATATAGCTAATGTCACATACTATGATAGTGTGGGAGAAAGTGATAGAGAAAAGGATGCGAGACGAGATTGATATCTCGGAGAACCAGTTCGGTTTAATTCCTGGTCAGGGTGCGACAGATTCTATATTCGCTCCACCAGTTGTGTGAGAAGTACAAATGAGCATACAAGAACCTGCACATGGTGTTCGTTGATTTCTAGAAGGGATACGACCAGGTTCCCCATAATGTGATGTGGTGGGCTTTGAAACAAAAAAGTATACCTGGGAAGTATCTGGAGTTGTTTCGTGCAATGTACAGTCGATCTAGTACACAAGTCCGGTCAGCCGCTGGAAACACCGATAAGTTCAATGTATCAGTAGGTTTGCATTAAAGGGTCAGCTCCGAGTCCCTACTTCTTCTTGTTGATAATGCATGCACTGACATTGGAAGAGGCACCCTGGTTCATGGTATTTGCTGATGACATTGTTTATGTCGGCGAGGAGGGACTTGAGGTGCACAGCAGATTGGAAAAAATGGTAACAAAAGCTGGAGAGTGTTGAAAAAAAAAGAAAAAAGCAGAACCTAAACAGAACACATGTTTTGCGAATTCGGCGGTGTCTCCGGTTCTGTTCCTCTTTTGTTGGATAGAGTACCGTTACCAGTCTGCTCGGACTTTCACTACCTTGGTTCTCTCATCCAAAGCAATGGCAATATTGATAGTGATGTAAAGCATAAAATCAACATGGGATGGATGAAATGGCGACAAGTCTCCGGAACAACGTGTGATGCTCGAATCCTCATTAAACCAAAGGGGAGAATCTATAAAACCATCATTAGACCTGTCGTTATTTATGAATATCAGTGTTAGATTTTGTGAAATTGTAGATCAGAATAAGATTCATCTTTAAAAATAAAACCTAAACCGATTATCTGTTTCCAATATGAAGTTTAAATTATAAAATTGATTTTCTACATGTGAAAAGATCTATCTATTGGGATAAAAGGATTACGGCTCGGTGTGGAGCAGCGAATGACATAATTTGAACATTTAAGGTCTCTTACGTATTTTCTCAGCTCTACACGCAGTTTCCAACGTAATTCCTCTTGCACTACTATAGTTGCTTTTCCTATGTATTTTACTTAATAAATAGGAGTCTTTTTGTTTAATATTTACTATTTTGGTTATAGTCTGCTATAACAATTATGTATAACCTTTAAAAAGAAGAGACAAGTGAGATAAAATACTCGCTCGTATAAAAGGAAAATGTATTTCTTTATTTTTCAAAATATGATTTATTTGATGGTAATATGATATCTTTTGCTTACTAGTGAGTACTAGTTATAACATTAAATAATTAATTTGACACGCTGACGAGGATTATTCTTAGAACAAAATAAGCCTTACCACGTTCCTTTAAAACCATTATAAGCAATATATTATGTTCTCGTTTAATTTACTGTTTAATGTTCTTTAAAAATTGGAATAACAATACAGTTAGTAGAATATAAACTTTTAGACTAATTTGTTATAATTCTTGTATACTAACTTGGGTCAAAGTTGGCAGCCCCTTACCATATATTACATACGATATCTTTTTTTAAATCCGTTTTTAAATATTGTCGTCAAAAAATAAACAAATCTTTAAATTATCATAAATAGAGATGTGGTAATTTATTATTAAATATATTGTACCATATTAGTGGTAAAAACTAAACGTACTTCTGAAACTTAAAATGTTTAATATGTAACTGTGGGTTATAGTCCCATTGTTATAATAAAATCATTATATATCTCAATTACTCGTAATGTAAACGTTGGTCCTTAAGTCAACTTTCTGCTTTAGAATTCTTTGTGAGACTTTTATTCATCGACAATATTTTATAAAAGAACGCAGACACATACATAGAAATAAATGTAAGTGTAACAACTTAATTTAAAGCGACGAACTTAACGTATAGAATTTAGAACTACACTGATGTAACTATAGCAAAAAAGCATTGAACTACCGAAGATAAGTTTCCACAGACAACTCGCTCTTCGAACTCCAAAACTAACTTTGTACCACAAAAGTCGTTCAACAAAGGTAGTTGGAAGCGAGTTAGTAACAAATGGCCGTTTTACGCAGTTAAATGTGGGCAAATATAATTTTGTAATTTTCTATGTAGTAAGTTCCTAAGTTGTTAATAGTACGTTGTTTATATTATTAATTCAACTCACATTTTAAGCTACAAAAGGTATATTCGTTTCTAAAATAACAACATTATACACATATTAAAAGAATCATAATTTTCATTATTCCCTAGATGTCAAAGAAATGAAATTTCCATTTTCCTATATCCATCGTACGTTGACAAACCTAATATATTGTAGCTTTTTTATCAATATGTATGTCTGGTACAGACAGTAAATGTAATTATTGTCAAGTGAAAATAAATAGATGCTTTAAAAATAATTGTGCACGTCTATCTTTACCATACTTTTTATTCTATATCACAACTTTTGTAAGGAAAGGAAGGTTCAAAGTCAAAGCCAAAGTAGTTATATCAAAAACATTGCACTTATGAAACGTCCCACTAAGTTGCACTGTCCATGGAGAAGAATTGGCAAGAGAACCCTAGATATTTTTTTTTAAATAATCTATATAGTATATAGTATAGATTATAATAAATTTATGTCAACAGTGCAATTCTTAAATACTTCTACTATGTTATTGATCCGGAAAAAAATTAAGAAGTAAAAGATCTTATTACCTCTTTTGATAAAATATTTAAATATGCAATAAAATTAATGTCCAGTAAATTAGATTCTTAGTAAGAAACGCTTTGATTATGAATTCTGAAAGTTGCAGACTACACAATATATATTTTACAGGGGCACTGAGCTCTCGTTACAGCTACATTCCACTACATTTCACCGCTTCTCTTTGAGTATTTTTCCCAAGAGATACCTAATATTCGTTGGCGTGGCAAACATCGTCTAAAAATAGTATTCGAAAACCGTCTTCGATATCGAAATTGGTAGTTGGTTTCTTTTATCAATGTTTTATAACTTACTACTGGATTTATCAAAAATATATTATGTATTAATTTTATTGGATTTCATAATACTACATTGTATAAGGTTAAGAAACAATACTTGAAAATAGGTTATTAAGATAATTGTCTCCAATATATTATATTTGTGAAAAAAATAACAATAAAAACTAGGATTAAAAAATATATTTTGATTTGTACATTGTATAAAAATAAGTTTATATTTTTAATCTTCTGGGTTTTAACTTCTTTGCATAATTATTAAAGGTTTATTAATCTAACCATGTTCAGTGGTTTGCAGTTCGCACGCGTCGGTGGGCTTCTGACCTCTGACCTTTCAATAATTATTAAGAGGAATCATTAACTTATGTTGGGTTACTTGCTCAAGTTCTCTAAGTCTTAACACTACTGTAAAAGATTATGTTCCTAATAAAGTTTCTTAATTAACATTTGTCAAAGATTATTTTATTTTTAACTCTTAACATTATCACATACATAGTATACTATCCACAGGAAAAATTTCCTGTCAGTATCCAAATACCAATTATTTCTACGTATTGAAAAGAAACAAACAAAGTTAATATTATGTGTGCTAGTACATTAACTAACTGTACTAGTGCGACCGCCGCTGGCTGCTGTAATGTTGACACTTGCTATTATTTATGCTCAACTAAAGAATGCCACATTTGGCCGCGCGCCAGGCTCACTGTTCACGTTGTTCAACACTTATATTTTTGTGTAATATTACATTTTGAATTATATTTCTTTATTGTACTTGATTGTAACGTTAAGAATATATTTTCCAGTTTATAAATCTTTTAGTCATGATCTATAATAATGAATGTAGTTAATTGTATTATATTAACTACATATTATTAACCTTAATATTATAAATGTTAATCTGTAATCATAATTATTGTTAATAGAAAATTTCTAATAATGTTAAGTTTAAATTTGAAGATTTCATTTATAATGTGTGTATATTTGTGAATTCTCTCCATTATAATACGAGGATTAAAGAACGATGTCGAGCAGCTTTCGCTTTCAATGACTATTTGAATTTCTAAGGGTTCTCTTACTTATTTCCTGGTACTACGCTGAAGTGATATTTTAAGAAAGATTCAAAAATTAACTCAATTTGTACGGACGTTAAAAAACATATTTACCTTTTAAGTTTTCAACTGCAAATGGCTGGCTTCAATTATATATAGACGTTCACATTAAATTACTCACTTTTATTATTAGTTTTACTTACTTTTATTATTACTTTAAAAAAATAAAATTGCCTTAAAAATCTATCATTTTTGTCATAGTATTATTTATTAACGGTAAGGAAATTGGTTGGGGAACGTAAATTGGAAGATTGATGATATATAAGATTATGTTATAAATTTAAATGCCGTATCGGTTGGAAATAACTTTCTCGTAATACATTTGGGACGGCAGATTAATTAAGTGATCATCTTAAGATTTACAAAATCTTTTACCGCTGCTTGAGAATAAAAAAGACAAAATTGATGTACGTAGGTATCTTTTTTATTATAAGAAACTCATTAAAGTAAAAAGGAAAAGTGAATTGTATAGAAATAGCTGTTTATCCCAATCTCCATTATGTCATGATCATACCGGCAAGACTTTAAGTGGTATTAGAAAGACACTTTCAATCTCACGAGATGATCTAACTATCCAAACAGCCCAAACAGTCGAGTGGGTCTCTAAATAAACACTTTATAAACATGACCCAATCTCAGCAAATTTTGCCTTAATTTTCCGCAGTTCATGATGAAAATAAACCTCATTAACTTTATTAATGAGTATGATGGAAAATTTAGGCGCCGAAATATATTTTGGTACATTATCTTTTTGGAAGTTAATCTTGAATCATGTAAAAATAAATTATGAGGTTGTTTTGTTGTACATATTGAATTTTAAACTTTCGTAAAAAATAATAAATTAAAAAAAGCTTTATGTGTTCATGGTTAGTTGTTTCCCGTTGAACTTTTACAACACAAAGCGAGTAATCGAGAGTATTCGTTGTATTGAATACCTCGCCCCGGACGATTTTGCATTTCACAGATCATTTTCGATTCACATTCAAACAAATTGGATTGAATAAATGTAGATTAAATCACTACTAGTAATTCGTGTGCAAGAATATTAATTAAACTGGTGCGATCACTTATTTTCAATATAATGTAAAAAATATATTGTAATAATTTAATGCTTTTTGGTAATTTCATGATCTAAATAATAAGACAAAATTATTGTGACGCGATAGAGCATATTGTGGTCGAAATTCGTTCGGAAATCGTTTGCTCATGAGCAGTTTTTAAAATCAGTCATTTTTTTAGATAAATACTAAATATTTTATTTCAAGAAGTTCATCAGTTAAATCACAATGCGATCAAAAAAAATTAAAATTATTCTGATATTTTTGCTGATGAACGAACTGACACTGACACTGACGAATAAGTAGACAAAAATAAAAAAAACTATTTACATTAATATTTATTGTATTGTTTGCGCTCCTCTTCTTGCAAGGCGACGGGCCCAGCACCCGCACCGTGAATCCATGGAATGCTAAGAAGCTTCGTCTCAATGACGTTAATGGTTATCGTAGCTCTCAGGTCTATTAAATTGAAGTAGTTTCAATTGTACCAACAACACCACAGTTCTTTCTCCTTTTCTCTTTGAATAACGATACCTTATCTTAACAAACTCCTGCCACCATAGTAGAAGTTTAATACAATCTCATTTAACTTTTGACAACACTCACTACTAAAATAATGTTTTATTCGAGAGTGTATGTGTGTGTGCTAATTATAAAAGACAAAGAAAATGATACGTTAATGGCCGTAATATGCCAAACAGCGTTTGTATTTTTTATTGAGGTAAACTTTCCTAAATTATGTTGCAAGTAAATTTTAATTGGAAAATTTTGAATAATTTTATATTTATGTTGTAAATAAAATATAGAGTTATTCTAACTTGAAACCCATTTTATATATTTACATAACGGGGCCTTGAATCTTAAGGTACATAAATATAATAAAGAAGATTATGATGTTATCGTTGAATTGCCCGTAAAGATGACAAGGGTACCATGTGATCAATTTGATACCCTTAAAATATATATGACCCTTATTAGGTTTACATTAAATAAATATTCTCTATTTACATTTAATATGATATAAATGTTTTAAAATTTTATTTATATGATTATATTACCAATATTTCAAATATGTCTTCCAATATTTGTAGTACAAAGTCTCCGAGTAAGCAATACTAGCTAAAGTAATTCTAAGTAATGCTATACCTTATTATAAACTAATTACTAAAATATGAGTTAATATAAATAAATTAATGATTTTATTATTGCTTTTTAGTGAAAATATATCAAAACTATAATCATCATAATTATTTATTGTATAATTAATTAGTTGAATGCACGTACCTTCATAATGTGTAAATTTCTGGGCTGCATCTTGTATCTGTAACAACAATGTTTTTATCAACAACCTTTTACTCATAAAAACTACTAATCTCAATCTTATTATTAACATTTACATGTACTAGTAAAACATTACTTATAATTAAAACTGTCCGTAAGTCATTATTAATTTTAATAATCATTCATTTACTACTTTCTCATTCTTATAAAAAGGACTCATTTAAACATCGCGCGCTTTACATTTAGTTCCATAGTTCGAAGAATAATAGCCTCATCAGCAAAAATATTCCGTTTGTTACAGACAAAAGAACGCCACAGTCGCAAAAATATAATATCAACATTAAGACTCGCCCATTAGGTTGAATGTTAGGGATGGGCTACTTAGGCATTATTGAGGGCTTTTGTAAGGGACTATTTTTATGTCAGTCTGTCCACACAGAAAATCTATTGAAACATTTGATGACACCATTATAGATACAAATATAATAAAATGAATGTTCCTGCAAAGTAACTTTTGCATTTTTAAGGACTACTTAGTATTATTGATACTATACCCTTAAATATTCAAATTTTACTTATTATAACATATTATTATTTGATATTTATGATTAAACATGTTAGAATTTATTCACGAAAAGCGGTATTTCAGGCCTTTGATCATTTATGAGTTTAATTTTAAGATACCAAGAGAACCATGTTCTAATTGCTAGATCCCTTTGAGTTGTGATAACAAGTCGGTAAGACTTTTCTGTAGAATTATCAATATTACTAAGAAAATAAAGTTCTATAACTTTTTACACAATTTTTGTCCCTGTTTATAAAATTACATATTTATTTAATTAAGATTTAGCACTTTCCTTTTTCAGTTTGATATTTATAGTAAACCACATGGTTTTTGATTTAGTTTATTATGTCTTAAAGAATAAATTAACCAATCACGGAAGCAATATCGGAAATTCATTAATAATAGCGCCTGTTATAATTCCTCCTTGACTTGAGATATTTTATGTTATATTTAGAATTCCCTTGAAATTTTAGTCTTTTTTTAATTAAAAAAATATTCTTAACAGGTAAGTTTATTATTACTTTTAGCACTATTGTGCATTCTAGGAGGAATCATGATGAATGGTTTAGTGTAATAGTAAACCTACCAGAAATACAAACGAGTCGTAACACTTTACCTAAGAGCTGTTTTGGATTCGAATTAGATAGTTTGTAGTTGTTTAAACAGTGAATAGTCACATACACGAAATGTGTCGAAAGTGTCACCAGACATTACAGTCTCATCATTGTTTAGAAAAATTAATATCTTCGTTGCATTTAAATTACAATAGAATTATAATATAAACGATGATAATCAGACCATCTATATACATGAGACGGATAATTAAAATAATTGTTTAGAGTTTGTAGTAATGAAATAATATGCATTCAGCAAAACAATGTCTTTTACTATATTCTTGTGCAGTACTCAGAGGTAACGAAATAGTATTATATTATATATGTAAAAATATTACCTATAATATACCTTTCGATAAGTTACGATTTGCAGAAATATACAAGCGGTGCAAGGAAATAGGTCAAATAAGTACGCATAGATTTGGAAAAAATCTACAGTCAGAAGGTAAATGGACCAAATGGCGCAATTTCTTTCTGACTAGCATTTTAAGTTATTGTGTAAACACGAAATATTTTTTTTTAAAGCTATAAGTAATATAAGTTTAAATTTTTAAAGCTATAAGTTTTCCGAATTTTTATAACCAAAGTAATACATTTTTCAACAACTGATTTTCTGTGACTTTAAAAATTATTTAAGAAGAATTAGAAGTATAAAAACTCTTATAAAGCGATTAAATTTTTAAAATATTATAAATATATAAATGGAATTACTAGTACATTTACATTTATTAACCAAAAAGTATTTGAGTTTTGTGATGATCATTAAACTTTTTATTTCAAGTTTTGCATAACATTTGAATAAAATTAGTTTATTTCAGTTCTGTTTCTTTTTCAACATTTTTGCTTCATACTCGTAGATTCATATCTGACTTTAAACTAGGCTACATCTAATGTATCTGCCGACACTGAATCCAAATACGTGCAAACACTTTGCTTACATATTGCCAGCTCGAGTAATGCCTATATCGTGGCGCTTGTTTATGCGTCGAACACGTATAGTGCACGTATAAGTACATATAGCAGAGAATAATATTATGTTTACTTGTACTTGTATTTGTTTACTTTTGTTTACTTGTGTAAAACAACGCGTATTTATAAATAAAATACTAAATGCTTTCAAATATTTTTCACAAGTAATAATTTTACTATAACACTACCATTTCTATATTAATATTAATGAGTGATAAAATCTATAATTTTCATAGATATATCTTTTCCTATTTTTACTTTAAATCATAGTATGAGAATAAAATACAAAATGAGCTGTAGTTTTATGCGTAAATAAATATATGTATTTCAAAGGCATCCACTTTCACGTTATATGTGCATTGTATTAAAACCAGGACGCAATGAATTGCATGGCATTTCTATACTTGCTACTATCTTCAAAACTACCCACTAGTTGTTTTTAGATTTATATTATAGATCCAGTATTAAAATATATAGAAAATTACAATATGAACACATAAGAAGCATTTAATTTAGTCAGAAAATTATATAGACTCGTAATCATCTTTTATCCTTCAATAACATCTATATATCTAAGATATATAATTCTCATGTCATAGTGTTTTAACCAAACTTTTTTGAAATGGCTTGACCGATTCTAATGTAGTTTTTTGTGCATATTTGGTACGTCTGAGGGTCGGTCGTAAACTATTTTAGTTAGTAGTTTACGCTGACGAAGTTGTGGGTGTCAGCTAGTAATGTAATAAAAATATTATTACACATCTTTCAATAATTAAATCCTTTTACAATATATTATAAATGATGAGCAGTCTGCAATGTTATATAAACTTATGGATTCTATTTCAGCAATCCTAAACTCTGTTCTGATCAAAGTTTCAAACTATAATCTTTTGTAGAAATAATTACAAAATGTGTATAAAATATTCGAACACATCACATGTGCTAAATGTTCTGAAATGTTAACATTTAACTAGACACATTCTTATTTGTTTTATGGTTTTTAAATTATAGAGTTCTAAAGGGACTCCAGCGAGTCATGTAATAGAGCTGTTGGTGTTGATGAATTTTGTATTCTTTATATAAATATAATTGTTTCTTAACATATTAATATAGTTTTAGAATTATTATTTTAGTTTTTATTATTTATTATTCAGTTTAAACTTTATAGTTTAGTTTTTAATAAAATATTCTAAAATAATATATTTACATTAAACATTATATTGAATTTATGACTGAACGCTTCAATGAACGTCAACATTAATTATAGAATGGTTAACAACATTAATTAAATCAAACCTATCAATGTTTTTTTAAATATTTAAAAATCAAATCTGTTATTCAAGATGGTTCAATCAAAAATATACAAGATATACGAAAAACGTATAATATTATTCATAAATTTAATAGCGTATTTATTTTAATATCAAAATGTATTTGAAAAATTTTCTTAGCTTTCTTTCACTTTTTTCAATTTCTTTTCTAATTTTTGTTCTAAATTACATCAAATGATAAATTCTTACCGATCATTTTAAACAATAAACATAGGAACACCTTTCTTTTAATATCATGACAGTCACAATTACATATTTTTACTTAGAATTTTGCATTTTGTTCACAATCTGTATGTTTTGAAGACTACGATATTTTTACGTAGACGTGCTACAAGCTACGGCGCGGCGTAGACGTCTGATCACGAAAGCGCCCGACGTACACTGATAAGTGAGTTTGCGGGTTTCATTTACGTACAGCTCCCAAGAATTTATAATTTAGATACAGATATATAACCCTTATTGCGCTAGTCTTAAGGAACAATATCACGTAAATAATTTATTAAACAATGTATAACAGGAAATCTGGCATGAAGATGTTAGGTTAAATTTTCTAACATTGCCTTTTGTTTTCCTTTTTATTTACTCAACTCATCAGGTTAATTTATCTTCATTTTATCTTTTTTATAAATACGTGGCATTTCTTAATTAAATTTGTATAAGCTGAGAAAAATTATAACGTAGTATATAATTAAATTTTATGTACCTTATAATTTTAATTATAAAAACCAAGCATATTAGCACCAGTTAACATATTTGTAACATTAATACCCCGATATATATAAAACATAACCCTTTTTCATGTCGCATATTATTACTGCATTATAAACTCTCTAGGGTCTGTAAAGAAATCAATTGGGAAGTTGGCAGAATGTTTCCCGACAGGCCAATACATTTCCATTCGTGTGTCATTTCTTCTATTCGTTATTTCATAACACGACCGTGCGATAAATAACATACGGTAATGTTGTACTTAATACTTGAATATTCCTTTATAACAGTCGTAGTTCAAACATTTTATTATACTGTCAATACTTTACTTATGAAATATGTTGGGTGCCGTCAATGCAATAACTATTTATATGTATTGGTTCACTAATCCGTTAAAATAGAGGTGACGGATTATTTATCCTTCTCCTGTGAATATAATTTAATGTACGTTTAATTTTGTATTTGAAAAATTTAATTTTTTAAATAGATTGCTCGATATGTTTTGAAGTGTTTTTTGTATGAGTATATAAAATACTGTTTGATAATAAAACATTATAGTCAAATTAGTGTATTTTGCCAAAGATAAAGGACATATAACTAACGTGTTTTTTATAAATAAATGAAAGAACATATGTGTACAGATTTCTCTCTATTAATAAACAGACTGTATCGAGCTCGCTGAGCAATTCAGATGCATATCTTTCGAATAGTTTAACGTTAAGTTGTTTATTATGTAGATTTCGATTTGAGTTAAATGTTCTTATTATACTTGAAGTTATAAACAAAATAGTGGAAGCCATTGAATTTACTTTGTTCTTACTTTTATATTGGATTATATATTTTTATTATGAGATGCCTTATAAATACATATATCAATCTATGTTTCATATGTAATATTATATGAGAAAACAGTTTCTTTTGCATAAACTTGCTAGTATTAAATCCTTGTTCATCCGATCCCTAAAAAAGGTGATAACTCGGATGCAGTTAAGTACAGACCTATCGCCATTACTTCTCTTCTCTCAAAAATATTGAAGAATATAATTAATTCATGCTCATGGTCGACCCGCTGGTGATCTTCTATTATTACTTATGCACCGATGGGCTGCGGTTATTGAAAGCAAGGAAAAGGGTCTGTCAATAAGTCTAGATATGGCAAAAGCCTGCGATCGTGTAGTTATACTGGTGTACCCCAAGGCTACGGGCTATCCTCAATTCTGCTCCTCCTGTACTTCAATGATATGTTGGATTTTTCTAACATACATCGTTATGCGGATGACAGCACTAGGAATGCGGTATATTCCTGTCGTGCACCACTCTCGGGATAACGTCGACTAGTGCGGAATGAAACTTGTGTCTTTCATGGAGACCTTTCTGGGGATCGTCTCAGAATGGGTGCATTGAACCACGTTCAGTTTAATCCGCTAAAGACACAAGTTTACGTCTTTACTGCTAAGAAATTGCCATTTGTCGTTATAGCTCTCCGAGAGCACTTCTCGATTGCGATTGGCAGTTTCGTGACCAACTGGAGTGCAAGGCCAAGTATATTTCAGGCCTGGCCGATGATTTCCGTTCTATAAGGCGCAGGTCCAACCATACATGGAGTACTGTCCTCGTCTCGAGTCCGGATCACCGTACCTTCTTCCGTTTGACCGCGTACCGTTTGGTCGGTGTATCTTCTACTACATTTACAATGGAGAGTATTCCGAAGATTGATCTGATTGATGCCCGCCGCCGAATTTCATCATCGCCTCCAATATCATCCATACCACCTGGATGTGTGGCGATCTTCCACTGTGCGGTTTTCAAGGACCTTGCTTCCACATACCACTCGAATGTCGAACGACCTCCCTTCAGCGGAATTTTCAGATCGATACGACATGAGTACCTTTAATAAAGATGTTTACAAGGCGTTACGAAAGTTCATGGGTGGCGGTGATCTCATAACATCAGCGACCCGCTAGCTCATGTGCTATTTGCTCTAAAAAAAGAAATTGTATGCAAAACTTCTAAATGCAAAATAAAATCAATAAGATTTTTTTAAAATTATTTAATAGGATCTAGTTATGAGTATACTATCTTCTTTATTATACTAGACAAGTCTTAAAAGTGTTACTGCAGCAACAAAATAACATTTTATTTTCTCAAATTCTTAAGAAGAGTCATGAATTAAAACTCGAATGTTTTCAGTTTACAGCTCGAGAATTATCTTGAATGAGTACATTATGTCCGTCCATGGAAATACAAAACACTGCACTTCCCTTAATGTTCACGCCGGCAATAAAATTAATGTATATTATATATTCTTAAATTACTTGCTGTTTTCAATTAAGTAAATGTTTTATTGCGTACTTGAGTTCAAGCATTCTAATTAATGTATGTTTGTAGGTTATTGCGGATTAAAAAAACAATATATTTTTATTTATTGTCTTCGTTATTGATTCCTATTTCTATATAATATTTCTATTATATTGTGATATATAAGTTAAATAAATAACATATATAATAAGAAGACAACAGGGAAGAATAAGAAAATAGTACAAGAAAAGAATTATATTAATAAAATAATATAAGTGTAGCAAGATTTAATAGAATGGTATGAATAAGTAAAATATGGATAAACAAAAAATTGAAGAGAATGGAAGAATGGATAACCTGGAAAGAATGAGAATAGCAATTTAATTGTAAATCGAACTCCAAAACCCAATAAGAGGAGACAGAGTCAGACGAGGAAAATTAGGACAAGGTTAATTTTAAAATAATATATTATATATGCTTTGACCACATTACAGGTTTGTACATAAAAAAATGCTATTATGTATATCAAGTTTTAATTGTTCCATTAACAAAAATAATAAAACACTAATGGGAAAAATAAAACATTTAAAATAAAAAATATATAATAATTCCGTACTATATAAAAGCTATTCGCTGGATTTTAATGAACTTCGATGTGGTCTCGGGTTACACGGTAAATATAAAAACTAAATTGGACTAATTAGAATACAACTTCAGTATTGGAGTTCTATTAAAATAAATTTGGTATGGTGTAAGCTTTCTATCGGAGTTAATATAGGATATTTTGCACCTTGGTAAAATTTTATCGTTTTTACGAAACAATTCAAATGTAATTCAGGCTAGTGTGATAATAAAATCTAAGATGGATAGAGATATATATAATATGAGTAATCATATATTCTGTCTGTCACTTTATTTTATCTATGGCCTTTCTTCGTTCTGTCATCTCAAATAATTTATAAAATTAAGAACACGTTTAAAAAGTCATTTAGTGAATTAGAATAGAACATGTTGTTGTCGTCAAAGGCTGCCTGTTCCTGCATATATGAATTGAATCTAAAAGGTAATATTATAAGGTAAAAATTACTACATTTAAAAAATATGTATAACAAACTACTTTTATCTTTTCAATGCAAAACCATTTTGCTCCGCTGGTACACTATCTAATGACCCAAGATAACTTTATATATCTGGACCATAGTGGCACTTAAAATTAGATACCTTTGTTCATTTATCAGTTCCACTTTTGTTTAATAGCTCCGATATTTTACGAAATTTCTAGTCTACAAAGCGCTCCATGAGACTATATGAGCTCTCTCTAGATTAAATTTTGCGGGATGGTCGCACGTAAATAAAATTCTATTCATCTAACTTGAAGCAGTTGTGTAGATTAAAAATAAAAATGTTGTTTCAAGAGTTAATTTAGGTCAACTGCGATGTCATGTAGTCGTAAAATAAATTAACGGACGTTGACCTTTACGAAATTTTATTTCAAATCATATATATCTCATAATAGATATAAAATAGAATAGTCTGGGGAATATAACTAAATCCAAAAGTGCGTCATAAATCTGATTGTGTGGTGGATACTGAATAATAAACGACACATCATAAATCTCGTATGAAAACACCATAAATTCGAGCGGGCTTCTGTTCAGGTTAACCACAAATAGACGAATGGAAAATTCAACCAATACGTAAGGTACGTATTACAACTCTGCGACCGAATAACTTGGAAGTCATTATATCTAAAATTTTATTTCTAACAGTAAGGAAAAGTCAGTGTCACATAGACAGTATCAAATTGCGTCGTAGGATTGAATTAACTGTTAACTGATACTATTAAATCGAATCAAATAATTACAATTCATAAGTTATAATAATTTTATTACAAGTAACTTTTAATATTTGACGTAATGAAATAAACGTGTTTTATGAATTAGTCATTTTTAAAACGTTTTTTTCACGGTGTCTTCATCGTATTTTACATAAAATTCGCATTAAGTGAATCCTATAATTCAATTAGTGATGATCAAAAATGAAAGCTTTAGCCTTGAAGATGGATTGGCAGAGACAATAAAAGCATTTTAGAGCTTAGATTGTGATACAGATGAGGGATTAATTCTTCTTCACATAATAATTTATATTTTTCAATTTAAAAACTCATAAATAAATTATTTTCAGCGTTATCAAATTATATAATACATACATAGATAACAGCTTGGCCATTAAAGAAGTATATTACTATTAAAAATCTGAAAAATATGTTTATCAATTTTCTCAATCTTAAAGTAACTGGCAAAGAAATATGTTACGGTACGGATCAAGAAATATGATTTTGGCGATTTTTTTATTCAATCCAAACGATTAACTGTAAACACATTGTATCTGACGTGATATTTTGTAAACACTTTAATGTAGTTCCGTTGGTTCAAGAAACATTTTATTATTGGAGTGTTAAAAAAAATTGTCTGATATTTATTTTTCTAAATTGGTATTCAATGTTATGGTAAAATCTGTTACAAGTTAAGTACAACTAACTTGGCATTTTGACAGTAAGTTCTTTTGTATAAACGCAGGCAAAATATTAAAATAAATAAATAATAATTGTTAAATACAATACAAAATTGTTTCGAAAGTTGTTGGTTGAGTAATAAAGTATATAAAATTCCTTCTCGATATAAATATAAAATATTTTCAAACTTATGCAAAGCCTTATAAATTTTGAAATAATATAACGTGAGTAATGAATAATATGTTTCAAAATAACCAAAAACTTTACGCTATATCTTAGAGAACCCGCTTTTCCGCAAAACTTTCTTATTCACACACCCCTTTTAGCCCCAAGGGTTCTTGGGAGGTTGGTCGTTATTATACAATATAGCACATACTTCATAAATCACGGTTAATGCAGTGGTGCAAGTTTGCATCAAACTATTGTTTTCCCGCGTTGTATCAAACAGAAATCGAACAAAGTTCCCAACTTTTTTGTTTGTTATAAAACACGCCCGGAAGAAACAATGTGAAAGTATTTAAAAAGTATTAATTAAAGCTTTTGTTACGCACTGAGATATTTGGAAATGGTGTTTCTACACAAATCAAATTAAGTTCTAGAAATTAAATACATCTCTTTTTTATATTTAAGATTGGTGCAAAAATTTCCTCTTACACTGAAATTGCATTCATAGTTTTTTTTATTACAGAAGTCTTTTGTCCAGATCCATTAAAAACACTAGACCAATAAAAGGGCCCCCATGCTTTCGCCTCTTGATACTTCATCTCAAACGATGCGACAAGTTTTAATGAACGTGGTTATATAATATATATTTTATTTTAAAACCTTGCACGTGTATTATTAATAATGTATCTAACAACAATCTTGGAATAAATTATTTGTTTTCTTTTGCTCTCTAGCTTAAAGTAAGCAACTAATGCAAAACCTCAAACCTTACATTTCATCAGAATAAGTAAAGCTGGTGGTAAGAAATTAATGACATTGTTAATATATTATTAAGAGTTAATCTATAAACTAATGTTATTAAAGAATATTGAGAAAAAAAATTAAAGTTTACATAAAACTCGCAAAATTAAAGGTTTAAATTGAAATTAATTATAATATTTTCTATAATTTGTTGAATTCTTGTATATTCAAAGAATATTTACTTTAAAATGTTCTCATATATACTTTTCTTTATAGATAATCTCTGATTATGGCTTCATCCGTGCTAATTGTTCAGACCGTCCATATCTGGCAAATGCCACGTATAATTGGGAAGAGATTGTATATATGAATTAAAAACTATATTAATGGTTATTATTATTATTTATTTATTATTTATTTATTCATTTACGAGATTTAGTAATAATAAAATATTCAGAAACATGAAAAACATTGGATGAGCTTATCTAAAAAGAGATCACTACCAGCTACCCATAAGAGTGACAAAATTTAATTAAAAGGGCAGAAATAGGACCACACTACATATAATACATATTCTTAATAGTAAATAACTAACTAAATACTACTTATATAATACAATTATATAAATTATTAATGGTTATTATGCAAATGGAATCAAATGTTAGTACCAATCTGAAACAGCACAACATTTAAAACTTATCTTTATAATCGACACATAATTATATCTTTATAATTTTAATTCATACCTCACCTTTGAAATCAAAGCTTGCTTAAAACTGACTTCTTTAACAATAAATATAATTAAACCTCTAGGAGCGGGATATTCTGAAGATGGCAGTTATTTACGACTCCCCGTTATGCAGTGGTGCAGTTTGCACCTTGGTCTTGTTTCTCTGCAGCTTACATTTGGAGTGATATAACCAAAACGTATATTTTATGCTATCATTTCTGCTTTATATAAATTTATTTCAGAGTTTTTATCTGCGCACCCTAAATCAAAGATTTAAAACAATTAAGGAGTTACTGAATAAAACCTTTTAACGATATCTTATTGGTAAACTATCTGAGAGACATTTTAAACAATTAATTAGATTTTTTTTGAACTTATTTTAATAATAAATAAATTTATTATTACGTAGAATTAAAAAAAATACCTAAAAAGTTAGAAGATATTAAAATATATGTATTATATATAGTAAAATTATCACCCAGAATCTGTAAAAAAGTTATAACTGCACCTCTTCTCAATACTGTTACCAAATTTATGTTCAACAATGGGGTGATTTTATTAAAAAAGTTCAGCTGTGACCCCAACACCTTAAAATACAAATGACCTCAATTACACAAATTTGCTGTTTTATATTTTATATTTATCACAGTTGAGGCAATATTGTTTATGAACCTAGCTTTCCATCTCGTTAGCTAGATACTTTAAGAAATTTATGGGTCTTCTTTTTAATGGAATATAGTCAAAACCTAAGTAGACCCTTACAAAATGTTAAGACTAATTTCACTCTGGTCTGCTTTGAGAAGTACCACTTTACTAGGAAGGTATTCCAGATATACGAAGTACTATCAATTAGTTTCAGCTATGGAATGAAAGCGATGTAGAAACAATCTGATTCCATTATAACAAGTCTGCTAAGCTTTTAAATTATTATTTACGTATTATTATGTGCGTATTTTAATAAAATTTCTCAAATATATGTGAAAAAGAGTACCTGATTTTTTGTCTTACGAGGGGGGTCGGGATTAAGAGAAACTGTTTATTGGATTAATTTGAAATATTGAACAGAATATTTTATTTGTTTTGTCAGGTTTTGATCTTTTTAATCATATAGAAAGAAAGATATTTTTAATAAGCTATACCCGCAATTTTTTTTTTTAACTTTTTAAAAAAAATATGTTGGTGTAAAATTCTGTATTAATCGTCAGGACGGTATTTGTTCGTAAAGGTGCGTGCAGTCAATGAATCAGTACAGTAACCTTTATATGACAGGTTTAGAATAACTATAGCAAATAGTTACGAATATTATTATTTTGAAAATAATTGACGCCTATGGTAATACAATAATATTGTATTTGATTGGGCAACAATAGAAGATTTAGGAACCATCGACGCAAAAGGTTACATTTTTAATAACCAAATTTTAGCTCTTTTTGATCAGCACGCCCCTCTTTCTAAAATAAAACTAAATGCTCTGTACCTTGGTTCAATAACAACGTGAAAAACGCTATGGAAAAGAGGGACCATGACCATGCTATCGTAGATACAAAACTGCTCTAAATTGAAGTGGACTGCGTATAAAGCTGCCAGAAACCGGTGTAATCAACGCCGCCACATCCACGAAAAAACTTGCTTCTGCGTCAGAAACGTTAAAATTTCTTAAGAGTCTGGCAAATCTCAAAATCTTTTAAATTTCTCTTTTCCTAACTGGAATCATCTCAAACAACGTTTTTTTTTGTCACTGTACTTGATCCTAAAATTAAAGCTGATACACTTTCAGTTATCCATTGTTTGCCTAAACCGACGTTCTAATTTTTGACTTCTCACCAGTCAACGAGACCGAAGTAAGGAAATATTTATTAGCTATAACATCTAAGGGTACTGGTTGTGACTGATCTTATTTCAATACTCCCATTTTATCTAAAGTTATTGAATCTGTTGTTCATTCCCAACTTTCTCAATTTCTTAGTAAATACAATCTCTTTGACCCGTTGCAATCAGGTTTTCGCATTGGGCATAGTACAACTACCGCTTTACTTAGGTGTTACTACACTTAGGTGTTACTAAAGACATAAGACGTGGCATGGAAAATCAACATGTGACCATTCTTATGCTGATTGATTTCAGTAACGCATTTAATGCTATCGATGATGACCTCTTACTTTCGTTGCTGTCTCAGTGTAATGCTTCGGCCTCTTTTAACAGGTGGTTCTCCTCTTATTTTCGTGGACGCAAGCCGGTAATTCGCACTGATGTGGGCCTTTCCGATTGATACGAAGTAGTTGCTGGCATCCCTCAAGGCGGTATTTTGTCTCCTTTATAGTTTTCTATTTTTATCAACTCCATTACTTCTTATTTTAACTGTAAATATTATCTCTACGCAGACGAGTTACAGTTTTATACTGGAGTAAATTCGATCGCATCTGCAATATCCTCCGTTAACACCACTCTGGATAGGCTAAC
Source organism: Melinaea menophilus ssp. n. AW-2005 (assembly GCA_918358695.1). Taxonomy (NCBI): domain Eukaryota; kingdom Metazoa; phylum Arthropoda; class Insecta; order Lepidoptera; family Nymphalidae; genus Melinaea; species Melinaea menophilus. The sequence continues at coordinate 30,881,853 of OU911038.1, read as the reverse complement.
GCTTTGGTCTAACCATTATGGTATTGAAGTCCAAGTCCTTGTAAATGTCAAGCAATTACTATAGGTAGCACATTGATTGACTATAATTCCTTAAAAAATGTTATTTATAATAATAGTATAATACAGTTCTCTTCTAATGTCAAAAATTTTGGAATATTTTTAGATAATCCCCTTAGTTGGAATGTCCATGTTAGAGAGCTATCTCGCAAGTTTTATAAAAAACTTCCCCCTTATTACGGCTCAAAAATGTTTTCCCGTTTAATGTGTAATTACAGCTAGTGGACTTATTGTTACTGCCTATTCTCGTTTATGCAGATGTGTGCTATTTGGACGCCAACGAAGATCTACTTAATAAGCTTGAACGTTTTGCTTAATACTTGTATTCATTTTCGGACTGCGTAAGTTCGATCATGTTTCGAACTTTAGATCCAAATTGAATTGGTTGCCCATTTGCTCTCTTAGGAATGTCAGAATCTTGTGTCTACTATATTTTCTTTTGTTTAATCCTTCCACTCCTTCATATTTTAAATGCAAATTCTCTTTCTTATCTGTTGCACATAACAGATCACTCTGCTCTTCTAGCAATTTATTGCTTAGTACTCCTCTTCATCAGTCTGGTTTTATGTCCAACTCGTTTGCTGTTTCTGCAGTTCGACTCTGGAAGAAATTACCCGAGTCTCTTAAAAAAGCCCGTCCTTCAAATGTCAGGTCAAAGATTTTTATTTAGTCAAAGAGTAACACATTCAATCTTTTAAAGTAGAAATAAATATAAATATGTAACTTTTGCTCGCCTACGAACGTTTTCACTTTCACATCCTAAAGTTGGCTAGTAGAGAATGCCTATTAGCATTAAGCCCGCCTTTTGTTTGTTGTTTTGTTTTATATTGTGCAATAAAGAATTAAATAAATAATTAAAAAACAGAAATTTTGGAATTGGTATTCTTATTTGTTTTTAGAGTATTTTAGTTACAATAAACTAAATAGCGTTTGGAAACCAGTCAGTTCTGTTCTGCGAGTAGAAAATGAATACTCTCTTAAATTTAAGTAATTTATAAAGCCTTCCAAATAACGAGCTCAAATTGGGATTAACTCGTCTCGATTATTTACGAGCCACTTTTGCTGGTCCAATCTTAGTATATTTTTAATTATATTTACTTTGAGGAATCCGAAATTTTTTTCTTCAAAGTAAAAGTTTCATTATATCTAGAGAAATAAAGTGTTAATACTATTACCAAAATATTACTACATTACTCAGAAATAATTCACTATCTTAATTAAGTAATATTAAAAATAAACTTTACTTAATTGTAGAATAGCAAATTTGAAGATGTATAATATTTGAATATATAAAATATTGGAAGGCAAAACTTAATAGAATCTTACAACATACAAAGAAGTACTTTTACCTATTAATTGTGCGAATATTTTAATAAAACAACAACATTGGACTCATTCAGCTCAAAGCTTTCAAAGCTGAAAGCATATCGAAATATAAATCACAGTAAATATTTAAATAACATTGATGAATTACTAATTAGATCTCAATGTTAAAATACCATTTAAACAGTACCTTTTATAGTTTCTTTAAAAATTGGTTTAGGTGTTTAGGTTGTTTGAAATAGTGCTGTTATTGAACTATTAGTGAATGTATGGTCTATTAAGTCATTTTAAAATTTAAATAATAAAGAAAGTTAAAAAATATAAAGCAATATATGTATAAATTAATTTAATGTTGATTGATAAAAAGCACCGGTCTGGGGGGTATTTCTTGATTCATTCTTAGTAATATAACATTTTTGTGACCTTTAAGTAGACATCTTCCCCAGACGATTATACAACAATTATTAAAGATGTTGTACCACCCCATTGCTTTTCTAAATGCAAAATGTTAGATTATGAAATTAATAAAGTTTCGTTTTCAAATTTTATATTTTTTAAATATAAATTATATGCGTTAGGAAGGATTTAAATCATAATATAAATTTAATTAAACGAAAAATGTGGTAATGCTTCTATGTTTAATTACAATTATATAATATTGATAAAAATTTATTAATTTTAAATGAGAGGGAAATTTCAATTTCTGTTATTTGTAATTAAAAACGAAATGTGAATTTTAACAAAAAGCTCTTTCAATCAATATAAAAAATATTACATTACACATGTAGTTAATTAAATCAGTAATTAATATATAGTTAATAAGTGTAAATTATTCTGTTTAATTCAGCGTGATTATTGTAGTATATGTAATAAAATTAAATTACCTTTATTTCATAATTAATTTTATATTATTTATAGTTTTTATTACATTGCAACACAACATTCCATTACGAATATATAAATAATACACGTACAAAAAATAATTATTTTTTTCTCCTTTGAGGTACAAACAACATAATCGCCAAGAGAGCGATAGCTAAAACACGCTATAGAATTTTAAGATCATATTTACAATTATCAAAATAAAAAGTTTTTTTTTAACCCTTTTTTATAAGATTTTTGCTTTTAAGTACTTTGTCTACATTGAATATTTTTTGAAACTTTATTATAGAATGGTGTCCTTAACAACATTCCAAGAAAATTATTAATTTAACATATTTTTATTGTAGTAGGGTTTAGGGTATTATTATTATTACATAGTAGGTAGGTATTATATGTACTTTATAAATTTAAAGAGTATTCCTAATACTACCCGATCCCTAATTTCTACTACTAAATATATTTTTATTCCTTATCTATTTACAACAAATATTTATAAATAAACCTGTCAATTTGAGTAAAAAAACTTTTTTTTATTATGATTAATTTGATTTTAAAATATGTGTTGATAAATATATCATTTATTTTTTCCCAATGTCTTAAATTGTAGAATAAGTTTGCTTTATATAGGTTTGCAGGTATAAAAAAATAGAAGCTATGAACTTTAATGAACTTCAAAATCATACAATATAGTGAATTTTTCATTAGTCTCTAATTGGATTTATGATATAGCAATGTAATATTTAATTACTACTCTTCTACTACATTAATTCTACTTTACTTCATGAACACCATAAAAGGAATATTATTCTGGTAATGGATCCTTCATATTTGTAGGCATACTAATGTATACTCGTGAAACGCGGCGTATTCCAGGGGGTATTCTTTTGTTCTCATCTCGAGGAAAAAAATGGACACTAATGTTATTCGTTACAGAAAACTTGTGTTTAATTTATTTATATAGGTAAACAAAAAGCAACATAAAGTTTTTTTTAATTCCATGCAATCCTCTCTAGGCAGGCATGTGCCTTCGTCATTTCTAAGAATTATCATCACATTCGCAGGAAGGTTGAGAACAGTCCAGTTCAACTTGGTGACAAGGGCGTTCATCACGTAAAGCTTGGAAAGATTTAACACATACATGTGAACACTTATAATGTGATTCACTTGTGAGGCAATCTGAAAAAGAATTGATTGCATCTAAAGCTTGTATTTGGACAAATTAGTAACTTTGAGTTTACATCAAAAATCGGTGAATGTCGTATCGGGATTTTTAAAAAATATAAGTAAAAGAGCTTCATTGTTAACTTATTGATACTTATTTCATTAATTTGTATTTATTTTTAGTATATCCGTGATTTACTTTAATAATAAATATGTATAAATATTTTTGTATTAAATTAAATATTTTATTAATTATTTTTATATTGTTGTTATTACTCGTAAAACCGTAGAGTACTCAGCCGGTCTCAAAGCACTGTTGATTCTTATATACTAATAGTCCGCGTTGTTTATAACGATTGTGTTGTGCCTTAGTTGTGATATTCAGTGACGTTATTAAGTGAAGTGTATTAGATAAAATATTTATAATTATAGAATTCTATTCCATGTAACTAGTAAGTTGTTAAGGTTGTAAGAATGTATTCTTGGAATCATAAAAGGGAATAAAAATAATGGGCTAAAAATATGGTATAAACTTTTATGATAAAATTTTCCATCATGGTTTTTCCCTTCCCCAGCCAAAATCGGGAATATTAAAAAATATACTTAAATCGTGCCAGTCGTCATACTCGACAAGGGAATAAAAGTTATATCAAATTAAAAGCCAGCAACTACTTACATTTAGATTACAATTATATGTTAGATAATATAAAGTTACCAAACAACTGACTAGGATGCTAGGCCTCTGGTGCTACATAAGCAAATAATATAAAAATATATAAGCTAACCACCGTCCTGGCATGTCTGTAATAGAAATAAAAATCAATTCTCTTTTCGCTTATTTAAACCTTATATCAAGTTTGGGTATATTACTTGTTTTTTTATATTATCTAGTTATCTTTATAAATCTGAATAAGGATGTACTATACTAAAAATATATTTTATTCTGTTTCTCAATTCCCTATTTCATAGCATAGGTTGCTTTGAAAGTGCAAATCTAATAAAACATATATATTTTGGTGACTACAACTGATCAATTTATAATTGATTACAAAATGTTATGTTAACAATTATATATTTTAATAAAAAAAATAATTAAAATATAAATTGTTATTCCAGAAGCAGATCTGACACCAAAATATTTGTTTTTTTTTGCATTCTCTAAATGATAACAGCAGTTGCTTCAGCGAAAGTTATTATAAACTATATAGGCAGAATGTTAAAAAATATATATTACAGGAAACTAAGCGAATAAAAAAACATAATATACTATGACCCTCGGTAATAAATTAAAGGCATCTGCTTTTATCCTGCACTTTCATTCCACTGCTGTCTCTGACACGCCATAACTCTTATGACCTTTCTCTTTCTCAATAATTTTCTCAAACTTTTAGTTTAGAAAAAACGTAAATTTTTTAAGGACAGCTTTTTTAATAACACAGTTGTAATTGAAAATAAGTTAGAATAAGAATACAAGTAATATTTTTTATGAGACGGGAAACCTCTTCCGGAATTTGTCCTTAATAAATTCTTTAGAGAATTTAAAAGCACTTATTGATACCAATATTTCATACATTTCATGATTTTCTATTAGATTAAACAAGAAACTCTGTACCTGCCATAATTATTGTTCTACAAATTGAAAACCACACAGAAAAATACGTCAAAGGTTGTTGGTTGTAGTTGGGCAAAAACGTCAATACATTATGATCATCTGGATACCTAACTATAAGCTAACCTAAGCTCTAGCCTTATTTTATATTTTGATTCATAACTCTTAACATAAAAAGTAAATTAAAATTAATTTCATTTAGTTTTTAAAACCAACCAAAAAACGTCAGTCATATTCGACTTCAAACGCGAAATTTATAGGGAATCATATCTTGGACTGTCATAAAAAGAGTCTACTTTATATACGAACCATAGCAGATCGTACGCGTTAGTACTGGAGTCATCTCTTTAGCACATGTATATAGCACCATTGGGGAAATGCCATCTGGCCCACTCGATTTATGAACGTCCAAGGAAAAGAGGAACTTTTCGATGGTTTTATTTCTGAAAACTGTTTCCGGCATTGAGCTAGATGGTAGGCGGTATCTTCCCTTCGTCAGCCAAACTCAAGTTTGACGGAAAAGAGTGGCCTAGAGATCGGCTCAGGTATTGCCGTGTGTTCCAAAGAGTCGTTACTCGTATGCAATGGCTGTGCAATGCTAGAGACGGCTGGCAAAAGTTTCCTAGAGTGGTTTTAGAAAATGTCAAGAACTTGCGCGTGTATTATATGATATGTTTTATTGCCTCCTATTGAACTTTCATGATATCATATTTAATAATACTAGGACACTAGATAAGGTTTACAATACAGCCATATTTATTAATGTCTTTCAAAATAATTTCCATTTCAGTCTATACACTTAGACATACGAAAAAAAGCAGTTGTCGTGTCAAGAAATTCATTCCATTTTTCTTCTAAGAGTTCTGAACATGCTTGGTCCCACGCTGCCATTAAATCAGAGTCGCTCGCAAACTTCCTGACTTGGAGCTGATCCTTTACAATCGAAAACAAAGCAAAGTCACAAGGAGCAAGATCTTGACTGTAGGCAGGATGCTCAAGCTGTTTTCCACCAGTGTTCCACAAAAATACAACTGTCGCATTAATACGACGTGAAAGAGTGTTGTGGTAGTGAAAACGCCAACTGTGAGTTTAGATAAATTTCTTCGAGTTTCCGTACATCTTTAACAAACATTCATTTAAATACCAATGGGCCTTGACCGTGGGTTCACTATGTAAAACAATTTGTTCCAATGTACCTACCTCGTCTTTTAAAATGTACAGCTATCATTTTCTTCTTCACTGATTGCAATTTACGGAATTGTGTTTGCGTTTCCCCATTTTCGAACCATTTCGAATATTTTGTTTTTATTTCTTAACGGTACATTAAAATAGTAAAAACATTTTCGGTTTCATGGATATGACGCGAAGTCCCATAATGCCATATATGCCCGCTAGCTCTCGTAGCCGTCAAATTAGTATAAAAACGGCTAAGAGCTCCAGATTGATTCTTAATAATATCCCTACTGGACATCTGATAAGCTAACTATTTCAATACTTATATTGTTATTAATATTATAAATTTATAAGTATTAAAATCTATTATGTAATTAGTAATTAAGTAAAGAATTGTAACCATTATTATTACTTTAGTATGAGATTTTTTAATAAATTATTAAATATGTTATTCGGCATTGATTTCTTGATTGCCAGCTAATCCCCAACTTTGATGACATGCTTGAACTTTATTTTAGTGATTGGTCGTTGAAAGAATCTGTAGGCACGATTATATTTCCTCTTTAGAGCTCTAGAGTTCGGATCCTTAGTAAATAACGCATTAGTCCACGTTTGATACACCTCTCGTTTTGCAGCTGCTGCAGCCTTGACAGACGCTTCATGCCAAGACCGCGATCTGTCACCAAATGGTACAACAGAGTTTGGTACAAATAATTTCATTCTTTTGTAGTATCACTTCAGCTACAGCCAGAGCGCAGTCACTGGGATCATATAGATGGGAAACTTACCGGCCCCCATGGATAGGATTATTTTTTATGCTACAGTTGGGCAAACAAGCTTGCGGGTTACCTTTGCTGTGTGATCACCGCCGCCCATGAACTTTTGCAACATCCGAGGATTCACAAGAGCGTTGCCGGCCTTGGAGTTAGGAGTATATACCTTTTTTGAAGATACCCATATCGTATCGATCAGGAAATACCGTCGAAGGAAGTTCGTTTCACATTCGAGTACATACGTATGAAAAAAAATCCTTAAAACCGCACAGTCGGAGATCGTTACGCATCCAGGTGGTATACATGGTAAAGGAGGAGATGGCGAGCTGTGCGGTGATAAAATTCTGCGGTAGGCATCAGATCGTATAGCTCATCGGAACACTCCCTGTGGTAAATGCGGTAGAAGATCACAGAGATGTAACGTCTCTACGCAATGCCAAACAGTCCAGCCGTTCGCAGAGCACAGGACCCCCGACAATCCAAGCAACTCTCCGTTATACGCTGTCAAATGATAGAAACTGATATTGGGCCGATCCGGACCAGAGATGAGAACAGTACTCCGTGTATGGCCGAACCTGCGCCTTATAGAGCGCAAATCCTTGGCCAGGCTTGAAGTACTGCCTGGCTCTATTGATCACTTCCAATTTCATCGAGGCCAATTTCGCCTTGCTCTCCAGAAGACCACGAAACTGACAATCGCTTGAGATGTCGAGACTCAATATTCTGATACTTGGCGAAACATTAAGAGAAGTGCTCTCGAAGAGCGGTGATACGACAAATGGGGTTTTCTTAGTGGTGAACGCGCAAACCTGTGTCTTTATGGGATTGAACTGAACGTGGTTCATTTCATCCCACTAAGAGACCATCCCCAGGGAGGTCTCTATAGAAGACACAAATTTCTTTTGGTACTCGTAGACGTTTTCCCGGGAGAGACCTGCAGGGCCGGAATTTACCGCATCCCCAGTGCTGTCCGTATAACAATGTATGTTGGGAATTTCCAACATATCATTGTTGTGCAGGAGAAACAGAGTTGGGGATAGCACGCAGCCTTGGGGTACACCAGCGTTCACGGGCTTGTGATCCGAGCAAAAACCGTCGAGAACGACCTCTATGCTCCGCCCAGTGAGAAAACTAGTGATCCACTTGAATGAACTCTTGGGAAGCCCATAGGAAAGAAGGTTCGAAAGAAGCTCCTTGTGCCATACTCGATCGAAGGCTTTTGTCATATCCAGACTAACTGCCAGACCCTCTCCCTTGATTTAAATAACGGTGCGTAAGATATAAAAGAAGATTACCAGCTAATCGACCATGGCGAAAACCATACAGCCGGTCATTGATCGACTGGTGATCCTCGACGTACGTTAGGAGCTGTCGGTTGATATTGATCTCCATTATTTTGGAGAGAAGAGAGGTCATGGCGGTACGTCTGTAGTTACTGGGTCCATTTCTGCATTACCACAATAGGACCTGTAGAGGCACGCGTAGATTCTGACATAATCGCCTATCTCTACGCGCAGCCAGAGTACAGACAGGTACCAAGGTACAGGTAATCTGAAGGTAACGACAGCAGATATCCTCCCTTACAAACCCAGGTGGGTACCTGTGTTGAATATCATTTTATACCACACAACGGGGTCGTTGTGTGGTATTAAATGATATTCGAGTTTATATCCGGCATATGATAGGTATGCTGTGTCGCTAGGTTGAAAACTAGTTTCAATAATTGTATGCTATTTATAATATACTTATTCAGATACCTATATAATTCTGTTTTATAACAGTGAGAAACACAAAACATTTGAAGCAAATAAAATCTGAGTCATCCTGTTCAAATAACGCTTAGGGCAGACTATTGTGAAACTGAACCAGTAATGTTTACACAAAGCCTTGAATTTAGTAGCCTAGTTAATGAATACGACCTTTGGTCGAAAATCTTTTCGAAAATGAAATGTTTTCTATTTAACATGATTCATTCTCTAAACTTGAAGTTTCAATGAAATTTCTAGCAATATTACTTTTGTTTATTTATTGTTATTTCTTGACTACAAAATTTATAAATTCCTTGTTTGTATTTCTTTGTGTATTACATATTTAAGAAATAAAAAATCATAATTTAAGTTAATAGAATATAGATTATTATAAATGTATAAGCAAAAAAGATTCCATCTCTTTTAATCTGAAACTTTGACGACAGAGAAATGTTTCAATAACCCTACGACGCGCTACGAGTTTGTTAAAATCAAGTAGTAAATTTCACAGAACAGAAACTTTATGTAGTTTGAATAATTTTAGTATAAAAATGTTAAACTGAAAATGTATTCAATATTATTATTCAAAAACATAATAGATTAATTTTTCAGTTTTAATTTTAACGAGTTTTGTTTTTTCTTACGTAACTAATTTTGTATTTAAAGCCTGCAAATTTTGTTAGTAACTCAAACTTAACATTAATGTAGATGAAATTGTTAATACAAATAAAATTAAATGATTGCTACGATTTATTTTTAATAATTAATAATTATTAATAATATAAATTCTTGTTTTGTTAAAGGAAACGCTTCATAACAAAAATTGTTTATATGCAAAACTATATTTCTCGTATTCCAGTCTAACAAAATAGATTATAATATACTGAAATGAATTGTTTATTCCGTCAGATTTTATATAATAAATCTAGTTTGAATTTCATCACAATCATTGAAGTCGGTTAATCGCTTTGAATAAAAATACTCGTTAATGTGATAAAATTTTGACGAAAATAATATATTTTAAGTTAAACAATTAATAAAAACCGTTTTACTTAAATTTTTTATTTAGCCGGTAGTCAGTAATGTAATGTAGCTCAGTATCCTGTGAGTTGTAAATATCAGCGATATTAAAGAAATTTCGGCATAAAAATCACAATGTTTTTACACTGATTATATGCAAAGAAACAGTTGAATGTTGTATTAGTTACAAGAGCCACACAAAATAACCATTGACATTAATTTTACTATTAGTAATAAGTACGCCTTATTTGGTATATGTATGTTTGTGTTAAGTGGAATGAAGAATTGTTAAAATTAATTTAAATTTAATATAACAATATTGTTTCGTTGAATTTTCTAATTTCGTTTCGCATTATATATAAACGAATGTTATAGTAGCTTTAAGCTCAGAAATCGATAATATTATTATTATAATTAAGAAATACCGGTTACTGAACTAATGTCTATGTGTTAGAATGTGGTGAAGACCTGGTACAATCACTCATTTTTATTTGTAAATGTTGATGTACGTGAATAACTATTTATTAGGCCATTAACTGTTTTAAGATTTCAAAACAATCAGAATAAAATTAGATTTGTATATATAAATATTTTAATTTAAATAATAATCTCGCTTTTATATTAACGTCTACGAGGCTCTCTACGGCAGTACGTAGTGATAATCGGAGCTTTAATTATTTCCCCGCTCATTACTCATTTAAATATATTATTCATAAAAAGATCTTCTCTGTTATGAAAACAATTATTTTTGTTCTGTATTATGTATGTATTTAATTATTATTAATATTATAATAATTCTAATGATTATTTCGGAAGAAATTTTATAGATTTTATTTTTTGTTATTTACACGAATATTATAAAACTAAATATGAAGAATAAACACTTTCTAAATTCACCAAAGAAAGAGTTTATTTATTGTAACATTTCTAATACATTCTATTTATATAGAGTTTCTTTTATTCCATCAAATTAATAAATCATTTAATTTGTGTGCTTGGGCATTATTGTTGTATTGTTAGGTATAATTGTCTGTTTTGCTTGTTAGGTAATTATTCCTGTTTTTCAATACCATTTTGAAGCAATACCGCGATCATACTACTATTCATTCTTCATATAGAATTGCTAATTGCTTGTTAACAGAAAAATTGTTTTCCCATTTATAAACTCTGTAAAACAGTTCATCCATTCAATGATGTTGATAATGAATAATACATGAACACAGTTTCTTTTTTTTTCCATAATTTATTATAAAGAGACTTTTTTGGGAACTGTTTACAAATTATTTAACAATATATTGCAATACAAGATCTATAAATCAAGATATCACAAAATCTATTTCAACTCTGTTTTGTTTTAAATAGTCAATAAACCGTACCTTATCCGCAACTTCGCTATCAGTAAGTTCTACACGAGTGGGTAAGTTCAACCGCTAAGATTACGATTTGGAGAAGTTAGTGGTTTAGATTGATCATAATATGCTGTACATCGCATGTATATTATTAGAAATATTACTGTTTCATTCATATTGCTAATAGAGGGTAAGACGATCCTTGGTAATAAAATCAAATTTATTAGTATAGAATGTAACGGTTGTTAAAATTATATGAATGGATATTAGACAAAGCAATTAAATTGTAAAATAATATCATTGTTCTCTGAAATAGATATTTTATATATATAATAAACATAATATATTTTAGTAAAAATGAGTCTTGGGACCTAAAAACAATAATATTAAAATAAAAATAATTAGTCCCAATAAGTTGGCCTCTGGCTATACTATATACCTTGGTAGAGTGATTTAAAATATAAGTATTCTTTAAGTCATAATGATCTTGTCTTCTGTTAACTTACGGTCAGTAAACAACGTTTCATCAATTATATTGCTTGTGTTTATCATGATCAAATGTTTACTCCTCGCTTCACTGTTCGTGTATTGGACACGTTGTGTAAATACAGCTGAATCTGCATATATTTTTTTAATGGAAACGAATACATACATTATCTATTAAATAAAAATATAATTAAATACAAAAGTGAAAAAAGATACTTTCATTTTATTTTATTCATGGCTATATAGACAACCCTCTATTATCATATTTTTATTTTAATTAAGAGAGGATAAGTTTGATGCTTATTTTAATTAAGAGCTGCATTGATTGATGCATGGCTTTTTAACATTTAATGCAATATTTCATGCCTCAAATATGCTAGTTATGTTTTATAAATAAAAATTACTGAACATTTTAAAGTTGTGATAAAAGAAAGTAATGTTAAAAATTATGATTATGTTATTTTAACCTTAATTAAATCAAATTAAGTATCTGGAGAAGCATTTAAAAACTTTGAAAATGACTTAAATTTAAAATAATTGAAAAAAAAAATAAGGAATTAAAGAAGCCGTTTAATAAGTTAGCGAAACTCTTTTCAAAACGAAAACAATTTATAATTCTTTGCTCCTTTCTTAATTTGTGTTTCTTCAGCATTTCTTAGTTCTGTTCAAGTAGAATAGAATATGTTGTTGACGTCAAAGGATGGTTGTTTCTGTATACATGAATATAATCAAACAAAATCTAGTACCTGAAAAATTACTTTATTTATAAATTATGCATAACATTTTTTTTTATATTTTCAACGCAAATTCATTTTGCTCCGCTGGAAGACTATAAATATTTAATGACCCAAGATAACTTTGATATACCTTGCACAGAGGCACTTAAAATTAAATACCTTTCTTCATTTTTCAATTCCACTTTTATTTTACATATCAGATTTTACGAAATATTGTGTCTCTAAAGCGGAGTTCTTATAAGAGTATATTAGCTCTCTCTAGATTAAATTTTAATCTGCGGGATAGTCGCACGTAAATAAAATTCTATTCGTCTAACTTTAAGCAGTTGCGTAACGAAAATTAAGTGACGAAAATTAACTTAATTTTAAATACTAGTAATAATAACAATAATAGTAGAGTATAATTAAATAATAATTATAAATAATAAAATATAATTAAATAATAATAATATAAAACAAAAATAAATAATAAAAAATAATTTAATATAATTAAATGATAATAAATAATAATAGGATTAAATAAATTTAAATAAAAATACATAATAACAATAATTATGTATATAATAAAATAGAAATAAATACTTTAGAAGTTTATATAAGTATATATACACTAAGTGTGTTGTGTCAGAAAATGTTGTCAGACCTGTCGCTTAAATGAAAACTTTGTCGGGGATTTTCTGATATCAAATGGTAGGGAGTTCCAGAGTAGTATAGCCTGAACGGTGAAAGAGTTATGAAGAAATGCCGTTCTGTGCGGTGAATCCAATTCAGTTTTACTTTTTTAGACCGAAAATGTATCTGATACAGTTGTTAAGAAGGAGCTCCAGTTTATTAACAAGCTCTTCAGTTAGGTCTGAGTAATAAACATCTGCAAAATCAATGATGGGCATAATCAAGGTCTGCACTAACATGACCTTAGTCTTTAATGGCAAGAAGTGTTTAAGTTGGTACAGAGATTGCAGGGTACCGGTAACTTTTCGACTAATTTCAGAGATTCTGTTACGCCAGCTAAGAGTCTATGTAAAGGCCGAGGTTCTTAACAGTACTGCTCAATGGGATAACAGTTCCGTTGTAGGTAATAGGAGGAAGATTGTTACTATTAATCCTGTCCAGCAATTTCGAATTGCCAATCAATATTGCCTGGCATTTAGCTGGATTAACTAAAATACCGTAACAACAACGTACCGTAACAGATGACCAGTTACTAACAGTTCTCAGATTTGAGTTGACATTTAAGAATGCATTACAGACATTTTCTATTTTAATATGAACATAAAGTATAAATAATAATCCTAAATATGACTTCTTTCCATAATAATTATTTTTTTTATTTGAAAACCCATAGAGAAATTATTGTCAGCTGTATCAAATGATATTATTCATACATAAATAACAGCTTGGCCATTGAAGATATATATTACTATTAAAAAATCGGACAAAAATCGTTTACCAACTTTCTGAATCGTAAAGTGACTGGCAAAGAAATATGTTATGGTACGGATCGAGAAATATGAATTTGGCGAATTTTTAATTGAATCCAAACGATGAACTGTAAACACTGCTGTAGTTATCTGACTGCAGCTCGTATTGGGCTGGCTCGACCGGGGAAGGACCACCCTCTCACAGAAGACCGACGTGTAGTAACCAAATTCATTTGGTTATGTTCCGTCGGTGAGTGAGAGAATCCGGAAGCCCAACCTCCCCCCCGCGCCAAACATGAAAGCGATGCCTAGAAGAAAAATACCCCAGGAGGGTACCTGGTAAGCCGGGGACCCCCTCCCCGGGCAAAATCGGGGAAATCATTCTCGGATTTTGCTCGGGCTGCCCGTCGTATCTGGGGCGGGCAAAGTATCGCCTTTTGTGTTTTATGAGGGCAAACGACGAGTCAACGCAGCGGCACCCCGACCCACTCTAAATGTGGATTTTTGCAACATCCGGGGACTTCATTCCAACTTGAACGCCGTCCATTATCATTTAGAGACGGCGCAGCCGGCCTTGTTGTTTCTGACGGAGACGCAGATATCTCAACCTAGCGACACAGCGTACCTGTCATACCCCGGGTATAAACTAGAACACCATTTTATACCACACGCCGGAGTATCTGTGTTCGTAAGGGAGGATATCTGCTACCGTCGCCTTCAGGTTTTTGAAGGTCGGGAACTATCTATACTCTGGCTACGCGTGGACATGGACGACCTTGTCAGAGTCTACGCGTGCCTCTACAGGTCCCATAGTGGTAATGCAGAAACGGATCAACTCTTGGGCCATCTTCAGGCGAAGATTGACGATCTGCTTTCTCAGACTCCCTCCGCCGAAGTCGTAGTCCTAGGGGACTTTAATGCGCACCATGCCGATTGGCTAGGGTCACGTGCCACCGACTGCGCGGGGAGATCTGTGTTTGACTTTGCTCTGGCAAATGGTCTGTCCCAGCTGGTAAAGACGCACACTCGTCTACCGGACGTGGACAGCCACACGCCCCCTTTGTTGGATCTTCTGCTGACTACACATCCAGAAAAGTACCAGATCACTGTCGAGGCTCCCTTAGGTTCCTATCATCACTGTCTGGTACGGAGTGTAGTGCCCTTTCAACGGTCGGCTCGCACAACACCTGCGACTCGACGCGTTTGGCACTACAAGTCAGCGGATTGGGATGGTATGCGGTCCTTTTTTGCATCCTACCCATGGGGGCCGATTTGTTTCCCTTCCGATGATCCTAGTGACTGCGCTGCGGCTGTAGCTGATGTGATACTACAGGGCATGGAACTATTTGTACCAAGCTCTGTGGTACCACTTGGTGGCAGATCGCGGCCTTGGTTTGATGCGTCTGTCAGGGCTGCAGCAGCTGGCAAATGGCAGGCTTATCAAGCTTGGGCCAATGCGTTAGTCACTAAGGATCCGAACTCTAGAGTTCTGAAGAGGAAATATAATCGTGCCTCCAGATTCTTCAAACGGCAAATCGCTAGAGCAAAATTCAAGCATGTCGTCAAAATTGGGGATCAGCTGACAAAGTACCCGCCTGGCACGCACAAATTTTGGGCGCTTTCAAAGGCCACTCTGGGCAACTTTAGCCAGCCGTCCCTACCGCCGTTGCACATGGGGAATGACTCTCTGGCCCACACGGCAAAATAGAAAGCCGATCTCTTGGGCACTCTTTTCGCCTCCAACTCGACTTTGGACGACCAGGGGAAGACACCGCCTATCATCACGCGGTGTCAGAGCTCAATGCCGGAAATAATTTTTCGGCAGAAAACTATTAGGCAGTCTCTATTTTCCTTGGACGTTCATAAGTCGAGTGGGCCGGATGGCATTTCTCCATTGGTGCTACGAACGTGTGCCCCTGAGTTGACTCCAGTGCTAACGCGTCTGTTTTGGTACTCCTACCTTAAAGGCGTAGTCCCGGTCACATGGAAGCGTGCCCTTGTCCATCCGATCCCTAAAAAAGGTGATAGCTCGGAACCAGCTAACTACAGACCTATCGCCATTACCTCTCTGCTCTCCAAAGTAATGGAGATAGCAGCTGTTATTGAAAGCAAGGGAGAGGGTCTGGCAGTTAGTCTGGATATGGTGAAAGCCTTCGATCGTGTATGGCACAAGGGGCTTCTTTCGAAGCTACCTTCCTATGGGCTTCCCGAGAGTTTATGCAAGTGGATCACCAGCTTCCTCACTGGGCGGAGCATACAGGTCGTTCTCGACGGTTTTTGCTCGGACCCCAAGCCCGTGAACGCTGGTGTATCCAAAGGCTGCGTGCTATCCCCAACTCTGTTCCTCCTGCACATCAATGATATGTTGGATATCTCCAACATATATTGTTATGCGGATGACAGCACTGGGGATGCGGTATATTCCGGCCGTGCAGGTCTCTCTCGGGAAAACGTCGACGAGTGCCGAAAGAAACTTGTGTCTTCTTTAGAGACTTCCTTGGGGATGGTCTCTGAGTGGGGTGAACTGAACCACGTTCAGTTCAATCCCCTAAAGACACAAGTTTGCGCGTTTACCACTAAGAAAACCCCATTTGTCATATCACCGCTCTTCGAGAGCACCCCCCTCATTGCCTCGCCAAGTATCAGAATACTGGGTCTCGACATTTCGAGCGATTGTCAGTTTCGTGGTCATCTGGAGAGCAAGGCCAAGTTGGCCTCGACGAAATTGGGAGTGATTAATTGAGCGAGGCAGTATTTCAAACCTGGCCAAAGACTTGCGCTCTATAAGGCGCAGGTCCGGCCACACATGGAGTACTGTTCTCATCTCTGGTCCGGATCACCCCAATATCAGTTTCTACCATTTGACTGCGTACAACGGAGAGCCGCTCGGATTGTCGGGGACCCGGTGCTCTGCGAACGGCTGGACTCTTTGGCATTGCGTAGAGACGTGGCTTCTTTGTGCGTCTTCTACCGCATTTACAACGGGGAGTGTTCCGAAGAACTTTTCGATCTGATGCCTGCCGCCGAATTTCATCAGCGCACAGCGCGCCATCGACTTCTTTACCATCCCTACCACCTGGATGCGTGGCGATTCTCCACTGTGCGGTTCTCAAGGACCTATTTTCCACGTTCCACTCGCTTGTGGAACGAACTCCCTTCGGCGGTAATTCCAGATCGGTACGACATGGGTACCTTCAAAAAAGGCGTCTACTTCTACCTATAAGGCCGGCAACACTCTTGTAAATCGTCGGATGTTGCAAGAGTTCATGGGCGGCGGTGATCACAAGTCATCTGTGACCCGCCAGCTCGTTTGCACTCTTCTTCCATATAAAAAAAAAAAACACACACTGTAACTGACAAGACTGAATATATCACATATTGTAAACACTTTAATGCAGTTCCGTTAGTTCAAGAACAATTTTACTATTGCATTATTATAAATAAATACGAGTAGTTAAATATTTATGTTTTTTTACTCATATAAAGTAGTACTCAACGTTAAAGTTTTTTTAATTAATTTCGCATTTTGACATTAAGATCATTCAAAATGTTTAGTATAAGCGCAAGCGAAAATATTAAAATAAGTAAATATTAAAATAAGTAAATATTTATTTATTTATATTTATTATTAAATCCCATTCGAGTGTAGTTTATAAATATACAAATAAATAGTTTCCAAGTTTGTTGGTTGAGAAATAAAATAAAATACATACTATAAAATATGAAATATTTTTAAACTTATGCAAAGGCTAATAAATTTTGAAATATTTATATCGTGAGTAATGAATAATATGTTTCAGAGTAATCAAAAACTTTACGCTATATTTTAGAGAAACGGGTCTTCCGCAAAACTTTCTTACCACTTTTAGCTCCAAAGGTTCTTCCGAAATTGGAAAATAATATAGCATATGCTTCAAAAATTATGGTTAATACAGTAGTACAAGTTTGCATCAAATTATTATTCTACAGCATTCTATCAAACGAACAAAGTTTGCACCTTTGTTGCTTCGTATACACACACGCCCGCGTGTGTTTTAATTAATAATTTGAAAACTATTAATTAAAGCTTTTTAATACTCACTGAGGTACTATGAAATAATAGTTCTACATAAATCAAATAACGCAAAATTATCACAACGTATGTAAAAGATCATTTAGTAATTAAATTCTGGAAATCATGATTAGTTTTCAATACATATTATAAGAATATTTCATTTTTATTTATTAAGAAATATAATGAAGGGTCAAAAAAAGATATTTTTGTATTATTTACCATATACAATATATTCATTAAAAATCATCTAATACTGTAATTACAATAATAATTTTATTAATTATTACAGAAGTCTTTTGTCCAGATTCATTATAATTACTTAAATAAATGCGTCCCCATGCCTTCGTCTCTTCATATTTCATCTCAAACGATGCGTCAAGTTTTAATGAACGCGGCTTTATATACGCGATAATTAAATGTTTTTGAAGGTTATTCTGCTTTCACTGATTATTTCATTTATTTTATATACGAGTATTTATATCATTGGGCTACATCGAATCTTCAAATTACATTTATTTATAAGCAAACAAAGTCAATAAATATTATATGTTTAGAAAACAGGATCTGTGATCGTGACGATCTGTGCACGGTTAAGGCCACAGCACACTTCCGAATTGAAAGGTTCGGATTGTCCCGAATAGACTGAGTGACATTGTCTACGTTTTCGGCAGTTCTTGAAAGTCTTGGAAACCCGGATTATGGTTTTTCCAGTGTTGAGCCGGTCTCTTCAAACGTCTTGAACCATTTTGCAATTTTACATTCAAGTGAGGAATAATGTTAAAATGTGTTATATTATTTTATTTTCTAAGGTAAAAGATCTTTAAACATAATTTTCTTTATAGACGAATTTTGATTATATATACTAATTAAAACATACGTTTATTATGTCAATAGAATCAATTGTTAGTGTTAATCTAAAATACAATAATATTTAGTAGTTATGATTATAATCTAAATATAATTATTAATATCTTAATAAGTTTAACTTGAAGTCAAAACTCGTTCTAAACTTATTTGTTTAGCTATAAAGGCAATTCAACAACTAGGGAAGGGATATTCTGAAGTTGACAGTTATTTACGACTCCCCCATCTTGTAGTGGTGCAGTTTGCACATTGGTATTATTTGTTTGCAATTTACATTTGGAGTTATATAACGAAACAAATATATTATGTTATAATTGCTGGCTTATATATTTATTTCAGAGGTTTATCGCTTTAAAATTGATGGTCGTTAGTGAAATAAATCGAAACGCTCTAAATCTTATTTAAAAAAAATTCAAGATTTCCTGAACGAAACTTTTCAATGATAAATTTTTTGGAGTCATTTAAAAAATAACATTTAGATTTTAAATTCTTGTAGTTTTAAATTGATTTAAAAATGTAATAGAATTAAAAGAAAAAAATTAAAAGTTAAAATATACGTATTATCATATATTCATACGTATTATGTTCAGGAATGGGGCGATTTTATTAAAGAAGTTTAGCTATCACCCCAACACCCTAAAATACAAATGGCGTCAATTATAAAAATTTGCTGTTTTATATTATATTTTATATTCATCGCCGTTGAGGCTTTAGGGTTTTTTGAAGCTAGTTTTACATCTCGTTAGCTAGAAACCTAAAAAAAAATATGACTCGAGTTTTGGATACATTCCCTTTACGAAATGTTAATGTTTAGTTCACTCTGATCTTCTTTGAAAAGTGCCAAATATTAACTATGGTAACTATGTAAAAGATAAATTATCAATAATTTACTGAAAATAGTACTTTTGTACTAATTGATACATGGAGATGGTTTGTCCGTTAGAAAAAAATACTCTTTAAACAATATATAAAAATTACTAACGTTAAATAAAAATAGAAACTATAAATTTGTAATGTGCACATTCCCATACTTTATACTATCGTGGTATATTCCCAGATTTTATGAAAAAAAGTAAAGTAGCTCCTTTGTTATCTTCTTCTTAAGTAAGATCCTCGATATTATTCTAAACCAAATGATAGCAATAAAAGTTTGAAAATTAACAGACGGTAACACGACTCGACTTTTTATTTTAGTTACTTTCAAAGTATTTTGTATTACGGTATTTTATTATGACAGTAATGCCGAAATTATTTCTATACTTATTTTACGAAAAAGAATTTTGTCGGTTATTTATAACTTAAAAGCTAGAGATTCTCTGAGAGATGTCTTTAATGAAATTGCTATTATTAAAGGCGCTTATCAATACATATTAAATAATATATTATTTGTATGCCAAAATTTTAAGATTTAAATAAAAACAGTGAGAGACACGATAAATACAAGAAATAAAAATAAACTTGTAACGCTTAAATTTTAAAGTTTACTAATCCTTCCTGGGCTTGAGTGTACGCATATACTCGTATAATAAAATTCCGCAGGACATTAGACCTTCCTTTTTTTAGTTTTAAATCTAAATTAAAAAGTGTTTTATTATATAAATTTTATTATAACATTTAAGAGTTTTTAGTGAATCGAAATGTGTGGAACTTAAGTTGATAATTCATTCGCAGGGTTGATATTATAATGTATACATCTAACAATGTTAAATTTCTTTTAAACTAATGACTGTTTACTTTCTGGTTGGACTGTTTGGTTTTCTCAATGGAGCAGCATTCCGAGCAAGTTGTAGTTTACTCACGGACTAACTACACTAACCTATTTTATTGTAATGATTGACGATTTAAAAGATATTTTGAATTTGATTTCCAGATATACGAGGTACCATTAATTAGTTTTAGCTATAGAATGAAAAAAAAAATTGAAATAATCTCATTGCATTCTAAACAAGTCAGTTATGTTATAATGTGATAAAAATAGACGAATATTATATACTAGTAAGTAATCTTATAAAACTTGCTTGTTTCTGAAATATGAAAAGAATTTTTGATATTTTATCTTATGTAGGGAAACGGGGTTAAATAGAAAATGTTTCATGAATTAATTATACATAAATTATATTTTATAGAATTCCTTATTTGACTTAATTATATAGTAATATAAAACTGTAATAAAATAAAACAAATTAAACGATTAAAATTTTGAATCGGTAGCAATTTTATAGCATATTTAAAATAATTATAGCAAATCATTACGAATATTATAATTTTAAATGTAATATTGACGTCTATGGTAATAAGTGTAAGTTATATTTATCTGTCCACACGTCGTGGAAAAAGAGTTGAAAGAAGAGAATACACTATAATATTTTAGATAAACTCATAAAACATTTGTAAAATCCTAACAAATTGTGAAGCATCGCCTCGGTCGAAATTAGCACCTCAGCGAACAAAACATTTTCGTATTTAATTTGCGAAATATCATTATTTAAATTATGTCAACTGTAATAAACATATTTGAAATGCAAATTGCTTTGCATCTACTTAAATAATAATAATACGAAAAACGAGTACTTTATTAATTTTTTTGATTGTTTGATTTTTTTAGATCAATATAATTTATAGTTCACTATTTTGACGTTGCAAACTAAACCACTACGGTGTACGTAGCGCTGCGCTTGATCTTATTGCCTCTTACCTGAATCAAAGAGTCCAGACAGTTTACGTAAATAATTCTAAATCGTCTGGGTCTCACCTAAAGATGGGTGTTCCATAAGGATCTATTCTGGGCCCCTTTTTGTTTTTACTTTATATTAATGACTTGCCCTTTTTTGTTGAGGGTCTGTGTGACATTGTACTCTTTGCTGATGACACCTCGCTTATTTTTAAAGTTGAGCGTGATAGGACTATAATTAGTCCTATCACGTTCAACTTTAAAAATACGACGACGAAGTAAACAGTACTTTGTCACAAGTCCTTCATTGGTTAGAAATTAATAACTTAGTCTTAAATGCTAAGAAAACTAAATGCATAGAGTTTACACTTCCTATTGTAAAAAGTAAAAATTTTAACTTGCTTCTTAACAATGAAGTGTTAGAATTGATTGACTCAACAAATTTCTTATGTATAAAATTAGATAAAAATCTCTAGTGGAACCCCCATCTCGCAGCCAATTTCATCTCCGCCGTCTTTGCAATTAGAAAAGTTAGACAAGTAACGGACATTAATACGGCTCCACTTGTTTATTTTAGTTATTTTCACAGTATTTTATCTTACGGTATTTTATTATGGGGCAGTGCTGCCGAAATTAATTCTCTATTTATTTTACAAAAAAGAGCTGTGCGGACTATTTATAACTTAAAAGCTAGAGATTCTCTGAGAGATGTTTTTAAAGAAATAGGTATTCTTACAGTCGCTTCCCAATACATATTTAATAACATATTATATATACGTCTAAATTTAAATAGTTATATAAAAAACAGTGACAGACACGCGATAAATACGAGAAATAAAAACTAACTCGTAACGCCAAAGTTTCGGCTTCAAAAAGTTAATAAATCCTTCATGGGTTTGAGTATACGCATATATAATAAAGTTCCACAAGATATCTTAGACCTTCCTTTTCTTGGTTTTAAATCTAAAATCAAAAGTTTATTATTAAATAATTCTTATTATAACGTTCAAGAGTTTTTAGTGGATTGAAATATGTGGAACTTAAGTTGTTGAATCATTTGCAGGATTTATATTGTAATGTACATCACCTAGGATTGTTATATTTCTTTTGAAAAGAGCAACTGTTGAGTTTCTGGCCGGCTCTTCTTAACAGAGCAGCATTCCGAGCCGGTGGTAGCTTACTTACGGACTGACTACACTGACCCTTTTTTGTATTGTAATAATTGACGTTTACAAAGTGCGTGTAAATGCCTACTTGAACAAAGATATTTTGAATTTGAATTTGAATTTGTAAATATGTTTCAAATTGTGTTCTCCATCGGTGAGGATTATGAATGATTTCTATTGTTACGTTAGGGGTTTCCAAAAATATATGAAATAAAACGTTCCACACAACTTTGAAAGACTTGAATTACTGAATAATCATAACATTAGGAAAAGTTTTAGTAGTATTTTTAAATATGTCTGTCGTTATTTTATTTATTTTAATACGTATATTTAAGGTTTTTATAAAAATTAACTTTTTAACATGATATTATTTTTCCAGTACCCCTTTATAAATCCTACTACAAAAAAAACACTAAAATAAGGACACTAAGCAATTATACTTCTGTTTCTATTATTGTCAAATGATTTAAAATAGAAATCAAATATTATACATACTTACTTTTGTATACACTATACTGAAACATCAGTTATGTACTTTAAATAAAAATTAATTGGAAGTGTTATTGAAAAAAATATGTTTTCAAAATGTTTTTTTTAATTGTTTTTATAGTGTTTTAGTTACAATAAACTAAATAGATAGCGTTGGGAAACCAGTCTCTGCGAACGCTACTTGAATGAATACTTTTGCTAGTCCAATCTTAGTAAATTTTTCGTCAAGTAAAAGTTTGATTGTAACTGGAGAAATAAAATGTTAACACTATTACCAGAATTATTAGATTACTTAGAAATATTCACAATCTTAATTAAGTAATAATAAAATAAACTTCATTTAATTGTAGAATAACAAATTTGAAGGCGTAAAGTTAATAGAATCTTACAACATACAAAGGAGTACTTTTACAAACAATAACATTGACTCATTGAGGCATTTCAAAGCTGAAAGCATATCAAAATATAAATCACAGTGAATATTTAAATAGCGTTGTACATCAACAGTCACTATGAATTATTAATTAGATATCAACGTTGAAACACCATTTCAACAGTGTTTTTAGTAGTTCCATAGCATTGCCAAGTAAAAGTCTAATACAATAGTAACGTAGTTTTGTTCCTTTACAAACGTTTGCTACGCAAATTGATTTAGATCTAGTACAAAAGGCCCACACGTTCTGTCCAGGTATTCTTCTATTTGAACGAATTTATAAGCAACGCTCTTTGAAACAGTGAACTCCTTGTTTGAAATAGTGCTATTATTAAATTGTTACATGTAATATTTTTTAATAAAAGACCATTGTCTCCTCAGTTCCTTGTCCTGAGACAAGAGGAGTATTTCTCGATTGTCACATAGTTATATAACATATTTGTGACCTTTAAACAAACATCTACGCCGGATAATAATTACGCACTAATTATCAAGGAAATAATACCACTCCATTGCTCCTTGAATAGTTTTATCGTCGCTTGTGACATGTTCAAATTCAAAATGTTGTGTTGTTAAATTGCATTCTTTTAAAATAACATAATCAAGTTCTATATTTTTATTATCTTTTAGAAAATGTGAAAACCGGAATTAGGAAGGCTCTATCTAGACGATATTTTAAATATAATTCCACTAAAAATACGACAATTTTTCTATGGTAAACTAGAATTATTAATTATTGATAAAAATGAATTAATTTTGAATAAAATTATTTTTTTCAATATCATCAATATGTGTAGCTAAGTAACTATTTCCATTTTCCTTTCCATCCATTCATCCAAAGCAGCAATCCATTTTTGCTGCTTTGCTTTCAAGTCCAAGCTTGGAGACAAAGGAATGTGCAACGCATTTAAACCTGCTGTAAAACGATTATTTGAGATCTTACACGTGTTACACATTAATATTCAAAAGTTAAATAATTTAAATTAATTGTAAATAAAGCATCTATGGTGTAAAATTTACGAACTTTTATAAATTTAAATATTTTAGGAAGCACGAATTATTACTACTAGAGTACAGTGGTAAGGCGAAAGGAAATTTAATTTGCTTTACTCTTTATTAACATACACTTTTTGTCTGTGTTTTGCTTCCATCACTGTATTCAATAATATGTTATAATTATATTAAGTACACAAAACTCTTTAACTTCTCCCCCTTTACCGCAAACTTGCAGCGGTTGGTAGGAAGGTGATTGATTTTCTATTGCCGTCGGTTTTAAAGATTAGTAAAATTTACACAAATAAAAGCTTATAGTAAAAATACATGACTTTGCGCTATTTAAAATGAAATTACATTTAGAACCAAGATCAAATTGAACTAATGTCTAGTTAGTTTTATATTTTTACATTGAAATATAAAACTAATTAGATTATTTCATTTAATTTACTTTACTTCATGACCACATTAAAAGGAATATCATTCTGCTAATGGACCATTCATATGTGTAGGCATATTGATGTATATACGTAAAGCGTGGCGTGCCCAAGGCTGTTCTTTTGTTATCTCCTCGAGGCGATGACGGGAAAAAATTGTCGCATAAATATTATTTGTAAAAAAAAACTTGTGACTTTAATATAAGACATATTAATATATTAATATAAATAAATGAAAGGAGTATAAAGTTAACAAAATGGAGTGCGTTGTTTACTTCTCTGTGTTCACTTCCGGTCCTGAACTTTTTTCTCATTTTATATTCAAGCAATCCGCTTCAACTTCCGATGGTCACATGGTCTCAAGGCGAGGTCGCTAATGGGGAATGAAATTTCACTAATTAAATTGTTAATCTGTAATTTGGTACACAAATTGTAAAATATTTTTATGATTCGATAAATTGGTTCAAAATTATTTGGCAGATTACTTATTAAACCTGATTGGTGTATGTTGCCGTATCCGTGTTAGACCCGAAGGCCGGATACAGGATGACATGAATATCATTATCAAAGTAAAAGCCCGATGATGTTCTAAACAAGGTAAGGTCATGTCAGGTTATGTACATGTTAGGTTTAATTATAATGTTTAATAACAAATAAATGATTGTTTAATAGAAACTGCAATTTTAAACAACATTTAGAATTTTATTAACATATATTTAAATAAAGCAAGAGTTTAAATAATTATTGCTTTAATAGTAATACACAAATACTTATATCTTACTTAACTGTAAACGCTGTGTCCAAGCTATAATTTCACATTGTTGTACTTGTTGTCAGTTTACTCGCACTGAGTTATGATAACTTTCACTGTCACTTGTTTTTCTCACTTCCATGACTGAAGAGAAACTGATGATTATACTTAGCATTTCCATCCTTTTATATCGTTTTACTAACAAAGAACATTCTTAGCAAATGCAATAATTTAACATAACATCAAGATATTGTATATTATTTTGATATTTAATAATCATTGATTTACACATACATTTCCTATTTTAATATATATGTAACTATTAAATTGTATTATATCACAGTTTACGATTCAATCAAATTTAATAATTAATAAAATATTACAATAGTTTTAATAATATTATAACAAAATGGTTTTCTATAATTTTAGTATTATATTAAATATTTCTTACGAACACATCTTCTACACATACAATTTATAATTTAACTATTTTGTGACAATATGTTAATTTTGAGTTAAGTGATTGATTATTAATATGTAATTATTAAATTAACAATACAACTTGATGTTCATTGTCTATTACAGTTATTATAAATAATTTTATATAATATTTTAAAATTTTATTAGTATATTTAGCTATTGCATTTGTATTTTATCGATAAGTGATGAAATAGTAATTTTAAGTCAACCTAGTGATTTATAAAATGTAATCACCAGGTTTATTCAATTTAACCAGATGTGTAGTGTTTTATTTTAGTAATTATTTACAATTTTATGATTATTTTAAACATGTTTGTATATTTAGACATCCAATTTATATTTTAAACAATAAATGATAATGTGAAAATTTCTGTATAGTCAAATCATTTCTTAACCAAATATTACAGTAGGTTGATTAATAACATGACTTAGATATTAATATATAATCTTGCTTTATTTTAAACATATATTTTTCACACATTCTTTCTTTCTATTTTATCACAATCGTCTTTCGAACGTTAATAATAAAAAGCAAGGCAAGTAATTGAATGCTTTTAATATAATAAAAAACGTATTTAGATTATAATTAGTAATATAAACTTCGCTTCAAGACAATAACAGAGTACAAGACAAGAAAAAACAATAAAAAAGTTTAATATTAAACAGATAAGATGATCGAAATAATAAAATAAATATATAACATACACATTAACAGTCATTTATCATTCATTACGGATGCAGAAAGACACTGCTCCGATTTGATGGAGATGGTTTTCGTGTTCTCATCTTTACTGATAGAAATATTGCCATTTTTATTCCAATAGAACTTATATTGATTTTTCTTTTGCAACTCTTGAGGTTCATCATATAGCTTTTTTAAGGCTAAGGGTAGGAACTTGTCAATATAAATTGGTTTACGTTCACCTGAGAGTTTCAGCATATGGGAATTTAGTTTTTCTTAGATAGGTAGCGTTTTGTTAAACCTTATGATCACGTTGACTCCCCAGATTTTTGCAATACTTCTAGACGTTGTACCTCGGCGGAATCTCGATCACGAGCGGTACTTTAGAGTCGTTATGACAAGTGTTAAGAATGCTTAAGTTGAATCGCGGAGTTTTACTTAGCATGTTCGTAGCAGGTTCGTAGCCGGTAACTGGACGATTAAAACTAAAATCGAATAGTCGTTAAGTACTAGGCCCTGGCACTGGTTCTATCTCGATTGCCCTTTTGACGGCATCGAATTAGGCGGACGCACGTTTTGCAACAAAATGTTAGTTAAGAGTTACTTGATTAACAAAATTAATAATTATCGACTTTTCGCCATTTAACCTCAGATTCTGATGTATCTAAAAAATCCAATTCCCTAGGCGTTGGCCGCTTATGATCAGATATGGGAGGGTAGTTGCTGCACGCTTTCAAGTCACTATTATCGCCCATATTGTATGTGATACTTATAATTTGTAAGCAACAAATCTAATTTTTCAAAGAAAAACTGATATTATATAAATATTTAATTATTTCACGAAAGACTCTTGATGTCGATGTGTGTCTTGGTGGGGAAGTAACGACGTTAAGAGTTGAGATCTTTTGCTATTAGTGACCTCGTTTTGTGTTCACGTGACCACAGGAAGTTGAAGCGGATTGGTTGAGTATATGTTGAGACGGTTGAGCTGAGAACC
Organism: Melinaea menophilus ssp. n. AW-2005; assembly: GCA_918358695.1. NCBI lineage: Eukaryota > Metazoa > Arthropoda > Insecta > Lepidoptera > Nymphalidae > Melinaea > Melinaea menophilus. Next base: position 30,854,097 of record OU911038.1, on the reverse strand, counting down.
AGAAATCAATGGAGGGAAAAATACATCGGACTCTCATCGATGCTGGCACGTCCCAAAAAATGTTAATTTTTTTAATATACTTGTTTTATTCTTAAAATACCACGCAACTCTCAATAGGCACGCATGTGTCTTCTTCATTTCTATAAAGACCATTACAGGAGGGCTAATGACAGTCTCGTTTAACTTGGGGACATGGGGTATATACGTAGATACATCACGTAAATCTTGGTAAAATTTAATACATACATGTGAAGACGTATAATATGAACCACTTGTGGAGAAATCTGTAAAAGTATCTTATGGGTATATATAAATATAAATGTTTATAATAAAATTTTGCAGCTGCAAATATAAGAAAACGTTAAATATCGATCTATAAAAATATCTTTGATGGACGAAGGAATCTTACATAACGTCTTATGAAATATGCTATAACTTGCTTCAAGGTTTTTTCCTTCACCGACCAGAATCGAGAAAATTAAAAACTATACTTATACTATGCAAGTTTTTATACTCTATTCCGAAGTAAACGTTTTTTTAATTAATTGCCCAACAATTATTTATGTACAAACTACAATAATATATTTAACAAAATCCGTGCCAGCAGTGGAACACGCGTGGGTAGACCTCGTGTGTAACTCGTTTAAAATATAACTCACTACCTAAGAATAGCGAGAATAAACTGTGCGAGAATAAACAGTGATAATTTTATTTGGCTTAGTCAAAGGAGTACCTAGTGCGTTGCCTTAAATTTAGAGTCAAAAATAACCTTTCTTTTAAAAATATTTGCGAGGAGGGAATGTTTACCACAAAAAAGTTGCCGTGCTTTTACCTACCTTAAATTTTCAAGCTAAAAGATTATTTTTTTTCTTTTACGGAAAAACTTTTGGTACCTAAATTTAGAGTAAAAAATAACCTTTCTATTAAAAATATTTGTGATGTAAGAATGTTTACCAGAAAAAAGTTATGAATTTTTTTCCAAAAATTTTCGGTTTTTTTACCCCCACCCCTAAGGTATTGAAGTTAGGTTTTCGGTTTATCTACATTAGTTGTAGGTATTCATCAAAGACATCATATAATATGAACGCAATTGATCTACTTTGTATAGGGAAAAAGTTATGGTCGAAAAACTGAAATCAGAAAAAGTGAGGCCCTAGCGTCCCCCGTTGCGGGATTTCTCTGGTTAATAAACTTGACCTTTATTTTTGGATGGTTGATTTTTGTGCAAAGTTTGAAAGCGATCCTAGCGAAACTGCGGCCACTATCGTGCTGACAAAAGTCGAATCTGGACGCACGCATATATAATATATATATATATATATAAACTTTTTGGCCAATGGTCATTTCTGACTCAGGGGGTCAAAAGAAGATCTCCTGTAAAGAAATTTTTCCAAAATTCGAAAGTTGGGTACACCTGAATGGGCAGACCGAATTCTTCGAGGTCTACCCAAAAAACAAACTTACAAAATAACTAACCAGAATGCTTAGCTTCTGAGGCTACATATGTAAATAATACAAAAATATACAAATTAACCAGCACCTTGGTTAATTTGTATATATTTTTTTTTTTTTTTGGTTACATTACTGTAAGTGTAATAGAAATAAAAATCTGTTACTTCATCATTTATTCGAATATACTAGTTTTTCATATCTTTAATATGATTTTTTTCCTATTTATTTAACTTTTTAAGTATAGAATATATAAATTGAATTGAATAATATAATACATAAATAAATTGAATAGAAATTAAAATTGCCATTCTAGTAAAAGATTCTAGAATATTGGTATTATTAAGTATTCTCTAAATGACATCAATAGCAATGCATTAGCGGTTGCAATAGGACAAATTATTAATATTAGGATACATATATATCAGTATACAATGGTTAGTAATATACATTAAAGGAAACTCAGTAAATGAAAAAAACATAATATACTATACTCCTCGGTAATAATTTAAAGGCATCTGCTTTCATCCTGCACTTTCATTCCACTGCTGTCGCGGACACGCCACAACTCGTACTACCTTTCCATTCTACCAATATTTCTCTCAAACTTCTAGTTTAAAAAAAGATTTCTTACAACCGCAAAAAAACTTTAGAATATTTCTTTAAAATAATTTAGAATAGGAATATAGGTTTTTATTCTATTATTTTAGACGGTAATTATGTTTCCTTATACATAAACTTTAGATAAGCCAACTTAAAAGACATGAAATATTTTTAATATAAAAGTAATTAAAAATAAATATTAAATTTTAACCATTTTATAGTAAATAAATTCACAGTCAAAATGTAAAATATTCATAGTTTTTATTTAGGTTTTAGTCTATTTGGTTCGTGTACATTACATTACATACATTACAAATATATAATATATAATTTTGGTGTAGATATAAATTACCTTATATGTAAAATAAGACTGAATGAGGGTAAAAATATAGTGACAATCTTCTACATATATCTAGATTAAATAAATTAAAAATAAAAGATCGTGTTTAAAATAGTCGTGTTCTAATTATTAAACACCTATTCAGACGTCTAAATAATTTTGTTTTATAACAGTAATTAATACAAAACGTATGAAGCGAAGACAATTCGAGTCATCCTGTTCAAATAGCGCTTAGCAGACTATTGTGAAACTAAAGAAGTAACGTTTACACAAAGCTAGATTTTTTCGAAAATGACACTTGTTTTATATCTAATTTGAAGTTTGAATGGATTTTCTGGCAATTTTATTGTAGATTTCTTGATTTTATATAATATTTTATATTTATATTTTATATGTTTATATATATTGAAAAAGAAAGGAATACTTTTATGGAATCCTAAAAAAATACATATGATAATATATACAATAAAGTTAGCCTGCACTAGCATTAGGGTGTTAAGTAAATAATACTTTATAAAATTTTAATATAATGTTTATAAAAGTTTAAAATGAAATCAATACACTTACATTTTATTACATGACATGACATGACATGCCACGGAAAGAAAGGTATGTGGCAGAAGACCGAAAATACTGAGACCATCGCGATTACTTGAACGACATTTTCCAGATCTAATACCCCAACTACGGAAGAAAAGCCCACAAAACGTTGTGCAATAAGTTCCGAAAATGGGAAAAGGAAAGAGAGCAGGTATTTGTGTGTTGATTGTCATACTGGACTTTGTCCGGTATCATTCATTATTTATCATACGAGAGACGAAAGCAATTGACCTAAATTGACAAAATATGTTAAAAATATACCATAAATATTACTTTTGTTAACTTAATATCTTAATAAATGTGATCCAAAATTATACTATTTTATTTATTATAACTATGCCCAAGACGTGTATATACGAGTACGTTAACGGATAACAAAACTCGCCACTGAGAAGGGCATGTCGTTTAACGAAATAAACCACTTAAGAGGTTAAATAATCTACCCTATTATAAATAACCTAAACCTAAAATAATAGCTATTAAATGAATATATAATTAAATAATTATACAACTGTGAATATTTTCGTTTTATTTTATTCATAATTAAACAGACAACGCTTGTTAGTTTCATATTAATAAATAGGGGATTAGGTTGATGATAGCTTTTAACATTTAATGCAGTATTTTATGCTCAAAAGAAATTCTCAATTTCTAATTGCCTTTAATAATATATCGTGTTAGGTTTGGTAAGGTTAGGTTAGTTTTAATTTGATGGCTTGATGGTGACCGTGGCGCGATTGTCAGCCTAAACTGAAATCTCCTACATTACTGACATTGTCCACAACGATGAGTCATTACACTGGGCTCGCTTCACTCAATATGCAAACGGCACACGAGATTTCGCGAGCCCAACGATTCGAAATTGAGGGTCTGTTGGCGCCCCTAGTAATAGTTATGTTATAATATTTCAACCTTAATCATTTCAAATCATGCCCATAAAAAAATATCTGGAGAAATATTTGAAAAAAAAAACATTAAAAATGACTTAATATTAAAATAGTGCAGAAAAAAGAATTAAAGATTAATGTTAACAAAATTCTTTTAAAAATATAAACAATGTATAATTCATACAAACTATATCTAATATTCACGATTGCATAAAATAATAATCAAAATAATTGTAATAGCTTGAGTAGCTATATATTTTTTTTAATTTAACCATATTCTATAAAAATAAATGCTTTTGGTCCACAAAAATAGATTTTTTTAATAATTTCATCAGTGACACTTTTTATTGTTATGCTATTAAATGGTTAAAACTGCAAGTTTTTGTTGTTTCATTAACAAATACAATAAAATAATAATGGGGCAAAATTATAACATCCAAAATAGGAAAACTAGAATAAATTAGTAAAATATCAAAGCTATTCGCTGGATTTCAATAAACTTCGATGTGATTCTTTGATTACAAGGTAAATATAAAAACTAAATTGACCTAATCAGAATACAACTTCAATATTGGAATTCTGTTAAAATAAATTTGGTATGGTGTTAGCTTCCGATCGGAGTTAATATTAGACGTTCCGCACCTTGGTAAATTTTGATCATTTTTAAGGAACGATTAAAATAGAATTTGGACTAGTGTTACAATAAAATCTAATATAAGTGCTCATATATTTTATCGGTCAGTTATTTTTTTTCTCCACCCTTTCCTCGTTCTGTTATCTGAAAAAAAATTAATGATAGGAAACCTCTAAATTCATGTAATAAAAAAGAATATGCTGTTGACGTCAAAGGCTGTTTGTTTCTGTAAATATGAATAATATCTAAAAGAATATTACTAGGTGAAAGCTAACTACGTTTATAAATTATACATAACAGACTTCTTTTATCTTTCAACGCAAATTCACTTTGCTCCGCTGTTACACTATGAAAATTTAATAACCCAAGGTAACTTTTACATACCTCGACCATAGACACTTAAAATTAAATACGTTTGTTCATTTTCTCGTTCCACTTTTCATTAATAGCTTCAATATTTTACAAAATATCTCGTCTCTAAAGCGCTCCATAAGAGCTCCCTCTAGATTAAATTTTGCAGGACGATCGTACGTAAATAAAATTCTATTCAGGTAACTTAAAGCAAAAGTTTGAGTGTTAAGAGTTAAATTAAGTCAGTAGTGGTAATATAAGTTAACAGGTGTTGAACTTTACTACATTTTATTTCAAATCATATATAACATATATACCTTATAATAGATATAAAATTAACTATTTTGGAGAATATAACTACATCCAAGAGTGCATAATAAATCAGATTGTGTGGTGGATACTGAATAATAAACGACACATCATAGATCTCGTATGAAAACACCATAAATTCCAACGGGCTTCTGTTCAAGTTAACCACAAAGAGAAAATTGAACTAAAACCAAAGGTACTTTATAACGATACTGCGATCTAATAACTTGGATGTCATTTTGTCTGAAATTTTACTTGTAACAATAACTTTATCTGACATTGATAATATGAAATTGTGTAGGATTGAATTAAATGTTAACTGAAACTATTAAATCGAAACACATAATTAGCATTCATAAGTTATAATAATTTTATTACAAATAACTTTTAATATCTGATATAATGAAATAAACGTGTTTTATGAATTAATCATTTTTAAAACGTTTTTTTCACGGTGTCTTCATCGTATTTTACATAAAATTCACATTAAGGAAATCCTATAATTCAATTAGTGATGATCAAAAATGAAAGCTTTAGCCTTGAAGATGGATTGGCAGAGACAATAAAAGCATTTCAGAGCTTAGATTGTGATACAGATGAGGGATTAATATTACTTCTTTACATAATAATTTATATTTGTGTTTGAAAACTAATTAAAAACGGATTATTTTAGAGATAAAAGTTATAGTATTGAAATATATAATATATGAGCCGCTCAGAAGCCAATGTGGTTAAGCTTATTCTTATATTATCTGATTTTTGGAAATTTTGCTGAAATAAATAATAATCTTCTTAGCTATTAAAGAATTTACTCGTTGGTTACTTTTTTCTAGGTTAGACAGCCCTTTTTTAATAGCTTTTAAATATGTTGTACAATAATTTCAGAAGCCATTGTGAATAAGTCCAACTTTTCACAATATTTTGTTACATAAACTTTGAAATAAAAATTAAATTAATCTTTCGATATTTGTTGGTAACACTGAAAAACAAGAAATATTATTTTATTATTTTTACAAAAAATTCTTATCTTTTTCAGCTGCTAAAAGTCCTAAAATTTTTAAGATGCTGTCATTATTTCAATAAATACCTACGTTTTTATTTACACATCCTGTATATATCTTGTTTTTTTGCAGAGTTTACACCTTGAAAAAAGACTTTATATACTTTTCTTATTTAATTAATAAACCAAGAATTTTAAAAACTAATATATTAAAAAACATAAATTTTCTCAATTTTTGCGTTTTGAACTTAACCGCATTGGCTTCTGAGCGGCTCATCCTTACTATATAATAATGACCTAATTGACTCTGTATGCACGCGCATCACTTATCACCCACAAATCACACAATAATGTGTAATACATCAAAAAAAAGCTATTGAATCAGGCTACAAAATAGGGCGGGTGCCAACCTCATACGTGACATTTGACCCTTTCCGGCCCTTCGGGCCGGGAATTTCCCTCGTATGTATATAATAGTTTAGTCATTAAAGATAAATATTACTGCTAAAAAGCGAAACCTTCCCTTACAAATTTCTCAATCTCGAAGTGAGACACGAAGAACTCTATTACGGTACGGATTCTGAAAAATGAAGTTTGGTGGATTTTTAAGTCAATGTAAACGACAGAATGTAAACACTGTAAGTAACATGGTATGTTGTAAACACTTTAATGTAGTTCCATTAGTACAAAAAACATTTTATCACACGAGTGTTATATTGTAATATAAATAAGTACAAGTAGTTTGATTTGATATTTTTGTTTTATTTTATTCTAAATATAAAATGGTATTCAACTTTAGGATAGGAACTGGTACAAGTTCTTTAAATAAATTTCACATTTTGACATTAAAATCAAACAAATCGCTTAGCATGTGTGCAAGAAAAAATATTAAAATATTTTTATTTTCAAACTTATGCAAAGGCATATAAATTTTGAAATATTCATATCGTGAGTAATGAATAATATGTTTCAAAATAACCAAAAACTTTACGCTATATTTTAGCGAACCCGCTTTTCCGCAAAACTTTCTTACTCATACACCCCTTTTAGCCCCAAGGGTTCTTGGGAGGTTGGTCGTTATTATACAATATAGCACATACTTCATAAATCATGGTTAACGCAGTAATGCAACTTTGCATCAAACTATGTTTTCCCGCGTTGTATCAAACAGGAATCGAACAAAGTTTGCACAAGAAACAATGTGAGAGTATTCATAAACTGTTAATTAAAATTTTCTGTTACGAAATCTCGTTTTATGTTTCCAAATAATTCATATAATCTAAAATAATCACAATATTGTAAACGATCATTTTGTAACCATACAAATAGTTAATACTTATTATGAAATATTTCATTTTAATTTTATAATCATGTGTAATTAAGGGTCTACAAGAAAATTTATTTTTTATTATTTATCATATATTTTTATTTATGCAAAAATCATCTGAAACTGAAATCACATTAACAGTTATTATTACAATTTATTTTGTCTAAAGATTCATTACAAACACTTCAATAAAAGGGCCCCCATGCCTTCGCCTCTTGATATTTCATCTCAAACGATGCGACAAGTTTTAATGAACGTGGCTTTATATACGCGATAATTAAATGTTTTTGAAGTTTAATCTGCTTTCATTGATTATTTCATTTATTCTTTATATTTATATCATTGCGCTAAATGACATTTATTTGTAAGCAAAGTCAATAAATATAATATATTTAGAAAACATGTATATAAATATTTCTAATCAATATAACAGTCTTAAACATTTCTCCCTTTTTTTTTACAATTAAGACTCAAAACATATTTTTAATATTAATATGTTTTTTATTCTAGGTTTTATTATTATTTTTTGGATATAGCCAAAAAATAATAATAAATAATTGGTTTAAAAAGAAAGAACACCTATTCACATACAAAAGTGGCCGCCATATTACGCAGATGGATTATTTCTTGATATAAATAAAACTAATTGCGTCAAAAACTGCAAGGCACTGCCGGGCGAAAGTGTAGTCTCACAGCATAGGCTCCTCATCATGGAAATTAAATATGTAATGCATACAAATATGTTTAAGAAACGACCCCCACTTAAAATAAAATGATATTTGTTAGAGAAGGAAGAATGTACGTGTAAATTAAAAAAAGAGTGATTGATAAAATTATAGATATAAAGATTGTAGAAGAAAAATCTATGAACGATAATTGGAACGAAATGGGATGGGTTAAAAGTGGAGCTAAGAATGTATTAGGCGAAACGAAAGGAAAGGAAACGTGATGGTAGAATGGAGATACGCAAATGGTTCTGCAAGAGATATGATGCCTTTAAGCAATAGCATTGGATGATAATTCTCTTTTAGACATAATAACTCATATTATAAATTTTTCTATATCCTGTTACACATTTCCCGATACTTGGCGTAAGGCATTTATCATTCCACTTCCTAAAACATCAAATCCTCACCTTCCATCTCATTTCCGCCCTATTTCTATACTCCCATTCCTTTCCAAAGTTGCCGAATCTATTGTTTATCACCAGATCTCCTCTCATTTCACTAAACACGATATTTTTAATACATATCAATCAGGGTTTAGAGCTGGTCATAGTACGACAACTGCCCTACTTAAAGTTACCGAAGACATCCGCGAAGCCATGGATAATAAGTATGTGACTGTATTAGTTCTCATTGACTTTAGTAATGCCTTCAATACTGTTGACCATGATCTTCTCCTCGCTCTTCTTTCCCGAACAAATATCTCAGACTCTGCCCTACAATGATTTTCTTCCTATCTTCGAGGGCGCAAGCAGTCTGTACGCTTTGGACAGAAGCAATCTGACTGGTGTGAGATCACTACTGGCGTTCCTCAAGGCGGAATATTATCACCCATACTGTTTTCGACATTTATCAATTCTATTACTTTCTTTATTCATTCACACTACCACCTTTACGCCGCCGACTTGCAGCTATATCAACACACTACTGTCGCTAATTTCGATCAAACTATTTCTTCCATTAATTCTGACCTTATGCGCATATCTTCGTGGGCCGATCGATTTGGCACATCTATAAACACTTCCAAATGTCAGGCGATTATAATTGGTAGCCGACAGCAACTTGCCAAAATTAATGACTGTTCTAAATTAAAACGTAACAATATTTTTATACCATTTTGTAACAACGTAAAAAATCTTGGCTTAACGATGGATCGTTATCTTGGCTGGAGCTGTCAAATAAAAGAAGTGTCTCGGAAATTTTATGCTAGTTTACATTAACTAATGCGTCTCAAACATTTTCTTCCCATTAAAAGTAAAATACAGCTTACCAACAGTCTACTGTTGCCGATAATTGATTACGGTGATGTTTGCTACGTGAATTTAAACGAAGAGTTGCTCAACAAGCTTGATCGCATGTTGAATACTGCTATAAGATTTATTTTCAACCTTCGAAAGTTTGACCACGTTTCGCGTTATCGCTCGCAATTAAACTGGCTACCGATTCGCGAGCGTAGGTACATGAGAATTCTTTGCACCTTATACTCTATCCTTTACAATCCCTTTTATCCCAAATATCTTCTAAATAAATTTCTACTTCGTACGCATGCCCACGAAAGGTCTCTGCGCTCGAGTGAAAACCATCTCCTTACTGTTCCCACTCATCACACTGGTTTCATGTCTGACTCCTTCTCTGTTGTCGCTGTCCGACTCTGGAACCAATTGCCTGAAAATATTCGTAAGGCACTTTCACGAAATTTTTTCAAGAGACAGGTGAAACAGTTCTACCTCAACAGCTTATAATCTTTTATTTTCCCTTCTATATAGTATATCTAAGTATATGTATAAAACTTATTTATTTATATATTTGTAGCTTTGTATGTATGTATGTTAGTATTTATGTACGTTTATGTATGTATACAGTTTATATATTATATCTGTATATCGATATCTAGTTTGTATAGTTTTTTTTTTGCACTCCGCCTTCGTACGTATTTTCTTGCACGTTTTGGGTTGGCTGGTAGAAAATGCTTTAGCGTTAAGCCCACCCTTTGTACCTTGTTGTGCAATAAAGAATTTAAATAAATAAATAAATAATGAAAGTATGAAAGAGGAGATGAAAACTGCTTAATATAAGATGTAAGAAAAGAGTGAAAGTAGCTGTAGCCATCGCTAGAGCTGAGGCGCAAGAGGCGTTATAAAGGTGCGATATTTCTTTATTGCCCATTTATAAAAATAACGGTGATATACAAGACTGCAACAATTATCGCGGAATAAAGCTCATGTCACATACTATAAAAGTGTGGGAGAAAGAAATAGAGAAAAGGATGTAAGACGAGAGTGATGTCTCGGGGAACCAGTTCGATTTTGTTCGATTTTGTGAATGTACAGTTGATCTAGTACACACGTCCGGTCGGCCTCTGGAAAGTTCAATATGGCAATAGGTTTGTATCAAGAGTCGGCCCGGAGTCTCTACCTCTTCTTGTTAATAATGGATGCTCTATTCCGAAGTAAACGTTTTGTTAATTAATTGTCCAACAAATATTTATGTACAAACTACAATTATATATTTAAAAAAACTAACTTACAAAATAACTGACCATGATGCTTAGCTCCTGAGGTTTAATACGAGTATATAAATAATACAAAAATATACAGGTTAACCAGCATCTTGGCATTTTCGTAAGTGTAATATAATTTTGGTTCGTATAAATCTTTTATTTGTATAATCTGTTTCCTAATATTTTATATTTCTGGATAGCTAGTGAAGAATGCTATGAAGCATTAAATTCGCCTATTGTGTCTTTTTTGGACTTTAATTTGTAATTTACGGTATTTACAATTTGGTATTTTGGTTTAGGTATCATTTTTACAATTTGGTATTTTGGTTTAGGTTATATATATAATTATAAATAAAAACAATTTGTTTCAAATAATATTATTTATAGATTCAAATTTAAATAATTATATGTCAATTGAACAATGATACAAAACATTTGAAGCAAAGAGAATCTGAGTCATCCGCTTCAAATAATATTTTGATCAGATTATTGTGAAACTAGGAGTCCTTGAATTTAGTAGCCTACTTTAAATTTAACAATAAATAGAAACCTTTTTTCGTAAACTAAGGTTTCTCACAAAATGAATAATGTAATTTAACACAAGTTAAAATTCCAAAACATTGCGAAAATTACATTATTCAGAAATAAGTTATAAAAGTAAGATGTATAATTTTACATAAATTTATGTCGCCAATGATGTCACTTGGGTACATAACGTAATATCCCTTTGTATCTCAGTCTCCTGTGAGCTGTAAATATCAAGGATATCAAAGAAATTGCCGTATAAATAACATATTGTTGTTATTACATTGAATATATGCCATAAACAGTTGAATGTTGTAGTAGTTACAAGAGCCACATAAAATAAACATTAACATAAATTTTACTGCTAGTAATAAGTACGCTTTGGTTAATATAACAACGTATGGCTGTATTAAGTGAAATAAAGAATTCTTAAAATTATTTAAAAGTAATTTACATTTCATATAGTTTCTGCGAATATTCTAATTTTGTAACTTTTATTACAAAAGTTGTACTCTATGCCTGCCAGGTATGTAGCCGGAAGAAAACTTCTAAAAATGAAGCATGGAACATTTCCAACTCTCGTGTTTGCATTTTAGCGAATTGAAAAAGTGTTACATTAAATTTTCAGGATTTCCTCCAACTTTTACTCATAACGTATTCCAAAGTTTAAATATTGAATGTGTGAAGTAGATTGAAACTACCTGTAACATTAATTAAAGGGAAGGGTCAGTAGAGAGGAATGTATCCCTTAAAAGCTCTTTAAGGCACGTTGTAACATGTACTCATGATACGCTAAGAGGGTCCGACCCGTGTCAATAAATAATGGCCTCGCTACTAAGTAGCGATATCACGGATTTTAAGTTAGAGCATTTTAAAGTCTAATACTTTGGTAAAAGCTAAAAGGAAAAGCGTGCGTTTATTTAAGTTATTTTCATTGCCGTTTGTGTAAAGTCCTCTTAACCAACGAGTATTTAAAAGTTGAATAAAAGTCTATATACTAATAACGCCTTATTTTATTTCATGATCCAAAATTTTTATATTATATCAATATTATTACATATTAATGTTGTAGACGATTGATACTGTGACTTTTATAAGTTTATTTTTTATATGTATGTTCTATATATATTTAATTCAAGGTAAAAAATAAGTTGCTGTCTGATTAAAAAAACAAAACAATTTTAATTTTATAAAATAATTTTTTTTTGTAAATAAATTATAAGTATTTATTATTTCCTTAGACTCTCAATTCAATTATAAAAATGAGAGCAAATTCGAAAAATGTCTAACAATTATGTAATTAGCATTTGTCTATGTGTGAGTGTGAGTGAACGTTTATATAGCTTTTTAAGATTTTAAAAATAGAGAAATAGATTTGACTTTAAGCTTTAAAACTGTAAATTCTGAAATTGTGAATGTATTTATTTCAATTAAAACCGTTAATAAAATTATCCTCAGTGACCGAATTAATTATATGAAAAATTTGATACAAACAGGGTTAAGGAGTTACAACCGTCAAATAAAGAAGAAAATACCTTAACAGGTCTTCAATAATATCGAAGACACATTAAAATAATATTGAGATAAGTAAAAGAAAAGAAAGAAGTGTGTCATACACGAATTAAGATAAGATTATTGATTTTGTTCAGAACGCACATCCCCATGAAAATACCTCGTTCGACAGGGTCGATCGTGTTAGGTAAATTTCCGTCACGCTATTCTCGATATGCAATATGCGAAGGTAACAATGATTAGAATGAATGATTTAATTTAGTTGTGTGGGGGGGGCGGTGGTCGGATCGACAAAGAAAAATTAGCCAGCAGTATTCTACTAGTCATTACGAGTCTCATGACGGGTCACTCGGTATATATTGGGTGAGGGGGGAACCACCCCCCACCCCTATCTCCTAAACAGGGGGTCGCATCAAAAAACTTTTCACACAAAAAAGTTTCCTCTTTTAATTTATTAATTTTCTAAGATTTTTCCGACGCTAAAATTTTGCCTCCTTTTGTAACTTTTTTCGGTTTTTAAATTTTAACCCTCCCAGCCTCCCAATTTCCCCCGTTCAAGAACTTAACCTTCATTTCGCTCTTAAGAATGTGTATACCGAGTTTGAAAATCCTCCGTCAATATTTGCGACCTGTAGCGTGTCCCAAAGGTTTGCACTTTCACCCCCCCTCCCAGCTCCCCCTTTCACTTTTTCCAAAAAAACGAGATGTTACGTTTGTCCTACTAATTTATCCTATCGAGCTGTGTACTCAGATTTTGCCTACGATGAATTTGGACTGATGGATCGTATATACATATATATATAGAGGAATATATATATATATTTTTTCGATGGATTCTCAATCTCCAGTTCATAAACGGCGTAGCGCCCCTACTCTGGGGTCTGGGTCCCGTCATCGCATCGATTGCAATGTCTGTCTGTGTCTGAGATCTGAGTCTCAAAGCGCTTCATTGTAGTACAAAGTAATAATCGATATTTTAAATATTCCCCTACACATTATATATTTAAATAAATGTGTTATATATTTTCTAAGTAATAAATTAATATTAATAATAAGATCATTCTTATGATTATTTCGAAAGAAATTCTAGTAAAAAGTTGTAGATGTCATCTTTTCTTATAAGAATGTTATAACAATTAAGACTGTACTTTTCTAAATTCACCGAAGACAGAGTTCAAAAAAGAAATAAAATGTAGCTACGTTTATCTATTGTATTATTTATAATACATTATTTATTATATAGTTTTTTAATCTATTAAAAGTAATGAATCATTTAATTTGTGTATTTTGACGTCAATATTAGGTATTATTGTACTAAGTATGTTTTGTAAGTTAGGCATGAATTTCTGTTTAACAATACCATTTTGAAGCAATAATGCGATCGCAATACAACTCATTCTTCATATAAATTGATAATTGCTTGTTAACAGAAAAATCGCATTACCCTTTACAAATTCTGAAAAAAAAATCATCTATTCATGGTGTTTACAATCTATGTCTTTTGACAATATTTTGTTATACAACGTCTTATACAGTAAGATATTATGAAATATATCTCAACGCTGTTTCATTACAAAGTAGTTAAAAAAATACCAAAAGAACTATCTTTGTATTAAATAATTATCAAACATTAAAAACAAGTTTCGTTCGCGCTAAGTTCTACTCAGGTTGGTTCAAACTCTATACATAACTTAATCGACTTATTTTTTTTTTATTATCCCTCAATGATTCCGACCACCTTGCACATACTATTCACGATACCGATTTTTTTGTTTTTTAATAAAGCAAATTTAATTACAGAAAAAAAAATCCTCTTCTCTTGGTAATAGTAATTAAATAGCAGCTGAAAGTTTGATAACACTTCAAACTCATCTAATAAGAACTTTGGAGAGGATTAAACATTCCTAGTTTTAAAGAAATGTAAATATATTTAAAAAAATTGATTATAAAGAAAAGATTTCTTTTCCCTAATATATAAAATGTAAAGCTAATTTAATTCCCATCATTCATTAAGGGTTTCCACAATTTATAAAATACAATTTTCCACTTAACTGTGAAAGAAAATTTTAATTAAAAAATTATAATTTTTAATAATCGTAAGAGGAGGTTAAGTATATATGTAGTTTTAATTAATTCAATATATTATATATTAAATAACTTACAGCAGAAGTTTTCATAAAAATTAACTGGCAGCGGTTGGATTCGAACCCACGCCTCCGAAGAGACTTGTGCCTTAAACCAGCGCCTTAGACCGCTCGGCCACGCTACCTTACGCACGCTACTTAGGTACATCTGTAAAAGAAGAAATAGAAACTTTAAAGAAACCATTAAAAATATTGTACTACTGTACTGAGTATTAAATTTTTTTTTCCTTATGACAAGTTAAGATTTGTGATTTTTAACAATTGAAAAATATTAATTAAGTATTTTTGTGTTTTTTTTTATCTTAACGTAATGTCAATATTGTTTGAGTGCCATTTCATAAATTGTACGATCAAAAAACAGCTTAATAATGACATTAACTAATTAGTCATCTAATTATATAGAGGTCATTTCTGTTGTTGTACAGTATTGTATTTAAAATAGTAATAAATTATAATATTATGTTTAAATTTGTTTATACAGAGACTTATTAGAGCGACTTATTTTACTACTGAGACTTTACTTTGATACTTTAAATAAAATACAATTTTAAAGTATTACTGAGAAAAAAAGGAACATCGATTATGAGAGATCTTTCACGTGTTACACGTTAGTAATTAATAAGATTTTGCAAGCTTTGTAAGCTTAATAGAAGTAATTGAAATCAGTAAGTACATAATCTAAGTCTGTTGTACTGTTATAGATTTAACTAAGTTTAGGAAGCATGAACCAAACCATGACTTAATAGACTAGAGTAGCAAAGTAAATAGCATTACTTTTCATTTGTAAGATTGGTTGGAAAAACTTGCAAATTAAATGTGAGACGTTATAACGTTAATAATATATTTATTTATATAAGTAAATAAAATGGAGTATAAAGTTACCAACAAGTAATTTAAAAGTTATTTTTTGTAACACGCTTGTTATTTTTTATAAAATACAATGCAAGCCTCCATAGGCGTGAATGTGCCTTCGTCATTTCTATATAAACTTTTTCACATGCAGGAAGGTTGAAAACAGTCAAGTTGAGCTTGTAGGAAGGTAGATTTATCACTTTAATCTTGGCAAGATTTAATGCGTACTGTATGTAAACATTTATAATATGATTCACTTGTGGGACAACCAGTAAAATAATCTCATGAATAATATTTTAAAGCTGATAATGCATTCACTATTTCACATTAATTGATTTCTTTAAAAGTAAAGTTATGTACAAGATAAACTTAGTCTGCCCAAAAATGCTTTTAAAATATTGAATTTGGAATCTGTCATTTTCATACGATTTTTCATTCTATTTTCTTATTTTTGCGCCAATATATTGTAAAATATTTTGCTGTGATTGCATTACATAAGCTAGGTGTGGAGCCGAATACAATTTATAAAGTCCTCCATACACTTGGTGTTTTAGTCAAGTTTGTATACCGGGCTGATAGCTGTAGCAATGAAACCTCCTCTGTTTGTGACAGAAAAAGATCTGGTCGTTCACACAGTGTTCGTAAGAAAAAAGCGATCAAAGCAGGGAAAGAATTGGAGGAAATCCTATCTGAAACAAAATATATCGGGAGATGAAGATAGCTCCTAGAAACATGTCGCGTTACTCAATACTCACGTTTAAAGGACTGTATTGCAACCAATGGACACTTCGAATAATCTTTATATATTTTTAATAATTTTAGTTAATTTTAACGTATTAAACCAACACATTGTAATAGTAAGAAATATTACGTATAATAAAAATTTGATTCTTGAAACAGGAATTCAAGACCTTAAAATGATTACCTGATAGTTTGCTGAAATTTGTACCGCGAGTGATAAATATTTTAAAGTTTATAAATTTATGATAATATATAATCAAAACTATCTGTTTGAAGGTTTCTACTTCTATAAAATCTGACGGATTGTGAACTTATAAAACTTATTGTATGCCTGCTTTATTATTAAAATGTATTTTTATTCAGACTAACATACATAAAATTGACTATAAGAATTATTTACAGCATTCTTAATTAAAATAAAAAAAACATATATTTAACATTGAACCTTACTATAAATCAAAAAAGAGAAAAGCCAATCCTGTTTATTAAGAGTTATCATCCTCCTGAGAGAAAAGTAAATTCATAAAATCTTATCCTAGTTCTAAGCATGAATATTGAATGAAACGGAGGATAAGACTGAGGTTATGCGCTTCTAAACCCAACTTTCGTCATAACAAATTCAACCCTCTTCCTTTGACTACCATCCAGCGGAAAGAGGTTCTGATACTGAAATAAGATTTAAAAATCAATATTAACATATCACGTGGAAAATAAACCCTTATAAAAAATTATTATTACGGTATTGACGGTAAGCAAATTTCAAATATATGAACTGAATTTTATTTTATGATTTCGTGAAATTAAATATATACTTGGCTATAAAATGCGTTCGAGTCAGGTCGTGTACCGCGAAAAGACAGAATTGTATGACTGTTATTCTTTAAAAGAATTTCCAAAACATTTGTATTAACTTGTATTTTATTATAAATGTATATTTTAAGGACTGAAAATATAAATGACAAAATACACCGATCCATCTTGAATATTTTAAACAAACTGCTAACGGTCAAGGAGTGTTGTACTTTGAAGTAATATTTGTGATAATTTTGATCTAAATAATAGTAGTTGTGCTGACGAAACAGTTCTCGCTGTTTTTTTTCTTTCGACTGTCATAACTTTTAAGCTCGTAATTATATATTTAGTTAATGTTTCGGGCATTTCAACAAATCAGTTTCTTAGAAATATTTTTATCGAAAGTATGACGCGTTTTTTTAATTGATCCAACTTTTTTATTTGATCGATTTAAATAAAACATGAGGACCCCCCGAGGGCATGTATGAAGAGGTTGATGTCTGTGGCCGAGGCGAAAGAGGTATGCAGGGACCGTAGCGTTTGGCGCTCCGTCATCTCTGGCTACCCCGAAAGGGATATGGCGTGAAGTTAAATAAATAAATAAGATTTAAATAAAACAAACACAACATTTTAAGTGAAGGTTAGCTGATTAGCCGTTCCAGAGATTAGCTCGAGTAAACGCAAAAACAATCAGACAAAAAAATTTATCACTGTTTTGGCTTCAATTCCTCACTAAATATAAAGTATTGATTTTTATTAAATGTCTTTTTATCAGCAGACAGCAAGACAGCAATCGATTACAGATTGATTATATTGATGTTTATTGCTTATTAAAACTTCAACGCTAGAAAATACGAAACAATGTCGATTACGTAATATCAATTACATAAAATTATTTAAAATAAAAACCAAATCAAAATATGCATACCGCCAACAACGTACCAGAATTCACATTATAACAGACAGAGGTATTTCTAATTAATAAAAATTATATAACTTGTAAGTAATGTAAATACTGAATCTATATTCAATACCAATACATCTGTTAGCTCAAGTCAAGTATTTAATATAATAAAAATTACGCATATAAGGAGATATTAAGGTTTTAAGTATATTTAATGAAGAGTTGTAACTCATGATTGAAGAGCTTGATTAATGAAGAGAATTTGACATATTGTGTCGACCACAAATAATTTTAATAAGGGCTGGTGAACGATGACTACTGAACAAACTTATTTATTATAAGTAAATAAGGTACAAAACATTAGCTTTAAAAATATCACCAACTTACTTTATGTTCTTTACAAGACTTACCTCGACACTTTTCGTATTTAACACATTGACTGCCTTTTTCCGGCAATATATAACGGAAAGCAATTACAGCGATACCTCGTTTAGAAGTTTGTGAGCAGTTAAAAGTTGAAGGTTCAAATTTGTGTGTACTTTCAATACTTTTTTGTTAGTAAGAATAAAACATTTAAACATACAATTCGTAAGTCACACTTTGAATATGAGGTATTGTTAATAGCTTTTTTATTAATTTATTTATATGAATATTTATAATGGAAATTATAATTTTTTTAACACCATTACAAACTGAATCATCACAGAAAAACGGAATACTTATATAATATGTTTTTCTGATATTTGGTAATTACTACCGAGATAAATATTTATTGTAGACTCCCATACAGCAGTATGTATTATATATTATTAAATCATATCATATCATATGAACTTCACATAAAATGTGTATTTTATTTAAATTACAATTTAATATGAAGTAAACACTACTTGTATTTTATTGATACATTTCGTCACAATGTAGCTAATGATTTTCTAATTTCAGAAATGTATTATGTAATCAATATAAAGTTAATTTTACTTACAAGGTACTTGCAAATTTATGTATGTATATAGTAATAAATTGTATTATTATCCAGATAATATTTTATCTCGGAGCACTAATGACATAATAGCAGTAATATAAAAAAATCCAACTTCTTCACCTATAATCAAAAACTTGTAAAGGAAATCACAGAAATTTGCTGTTAAAAAGACTTAAAAAAAACAAGATTTACATTTTCGCTAAAGAATTACAATAGTATTTTATATAAAAAAGCTGGTAATTAAATTAATATTTGTATCAACGTCCTAGCGTACTGATTGTTTTGATTAAGTACAATCTAAATAAATAGAGGACGTCCTGGATTTCGTTGATGCAAGATAAGCCAAATCTATTGCTGTAGGGATACTTCGAATGGGAAGCAAAAGCTTATGCTAAGTATGCCCTTGACTTACGATCGAATAATCAAACGAAGATGTAATAACTGTCTATTGAAAAACAACTCTGTCTTGAACAAAATAAAGATTACTTTTAGCAAACCTTGAATACTTTCGTTATAAATAGTGTTGTATTTTTAATTATTAAGATGTCTCAGTTAAAAAAATCGTTAAAGCTATTTTATTTTAATTTTTTTTTATAGGGTCATACGTAAAGGAAAAATACTTATCATTAACAAGGAATTTATACATTGCTATTGTCTATTGACTCTTAAGTCCTTTCATAAGATTTCGGATTCTCTCACTCACCGACGGAACATAACCAAATGAATTTGGTTACTACACATCGATTTTCCGTGAGAGGGTGGTAGTTCTCCCGTCGAGCCAGACTAATACGAGCTGCAGTCAAAAGACTACAGCTAGGCTCTACCACATTAAGATTAATAAGAAGTAATAGAGCAGAAAAAAAAGTAAGTGAGTAGTTTACACTTCGATGTTGCTTCGTACACCTGAAAATGAAATGCATATCACCCCACCTGGAGGTGTCTAGCGGTATGTGGAAACGGCTACCGCTTGTTCCACGACGTCCACCGTTATGGATATGAAGTGAAGTCCCGATATTCCCACACACTATTCTTATATCCTCAGCCACGTCCTAAGCACAATCGACTTAGTGATCCGAAAAGGAGTGTACAACTTAGACCTCGAGACATTGCCAGCAGCTTTCGGGTCAGACCATGTGCCTGTCCTCATGGCTATCAAGGACAGGCTGGCACTGACCAGTGACCCCCCGCCTAGAAGGGCGATCTTTTGGGAACTTTAAGAGGCCATCCTCAGCCTTCACCAACGTCAGAAACTTTGACCAGCTTTTACGGAAGGAATTTACTAGTAAGAGTGGATAACGCCCTCATCCAGCTTCCCTATCACAGCCGGAGTAACCTAGGGGAGTTTCCTTTCCCCTACCTTATGCAGGACACGTTACTGGCGCATTATGCTGACGACATTGCTCTGCTCGCTAACTCTCTCAACCCAAACCACGCTACTATAAAAATCTAGAGAGCCCTTGATCTACTGTCGAGTTGACTGGTGGAGTCGAGGTTCACTTTGAATGTCATAAAAATACAAGCAATCATCTTCAGCCATCAGAGGAAGCGACCTTCTTCACTTACTCTATATGGCCAGCGGGTCAAGTGGTCCAGCCCCGTGATTTTCTTGGGAGTCACTTTAGATCGCCAATTGACTGCCATAGGGCAAGTCAGGAAAGCCGCCAGTACAGCCAGGATTAGACTGCATCTTCTGCATCCTATATTCCATTCTCGCCTTTTCCTTCGTACCAACCTGTATAAGGTGTACATCAGGCTTCATTTAGTATACGTAGCTCCGGCATGACAAACGCTAACCGCATTTCGCATCCACTCCTCAGCGGCAATGGTTTCGAACGGCGTTACGGTTTGGCCGTAGTCGCGAGAGACTACGTCCAGAGATCTTAGCCCTGAAACAGTTTCCCCGCTTCATTTTAAGATGTGAAGAAACCTGGGGAAAGGCAGTCTTGGATTTGGCGTGGCTCGGTACAGCGCTCGTACTCTGCTGCTGGCGATCTTTGGATAATTAATTATTATTTTAATTGTAGATGTGGTTAACCTATTTATAATTACAGACTGATTACATTTTTCCATCAATTGCGTAAAGATAATATTTATCCTCATTACACTCGCTTTTCATCTGATGGCTTTTCTATCAATTTATTGTATTACCCTGTTTAGAACTTAAACTACTTTTATGAAAATAATACACCACAAATTTTTTATTTTTACCAAAATATTTGTATTTTTTTTTGCATTCTCTGAATGATAACAGTAGTTGCTTCAGCGAATGTTATTATAAACTATATAGGCAGAATGTTAAAAAATATATACTACAGGAAACAAAGCGAATAAAAAAACATAATATACTATGACTCTCGGTAATAAATTAAAGGCATCTGCTTTTATCCTGCACTTTCATCCCACTGCTGTCTCTGACACGCCATAACTCTTATGACTTTTCTCTTTCTCAATAATTTTCTCAAACTTTTAGTTTAGAAAAAACGTAATTTTTTTAAGGACAGATTCTTTAATAACACAGTTGTAATTGAAAATAAGTTAGAATAAGAATACAAGATTACAAATTGACAACTATACACAAAAATACGTCAAAGGTTGTTGGTTGCAGTTGGGTAAAAACGTCAATACATTATAACCATCTGGATACCTAACTATAAGCTAACCTAAGCTCTACCCTTATTTATTATTTTGATTCATAACTCTTAACATAAAAAGTAAATTAAAATTAATTTCATTTAGTTTTTAAAACAACCAAAAAAAGTCAGTCCTATTCGACTTAAAAACGCGAAATTTATAGGGAATCATATCTTGGAATGTCATGAAAAGAGTCTACTTTTTGTATATACGAACCATAGCAGATAGTACGCGTTAGTACTGGAGTCCTCTCTTTAGCACATGTATATAGCACCATTGGGGAAATGCCATCTGGCCCACTCGATTTATGAACGTCCAAGGAAAAGAGAAACTTTTCGATGGTTTTATTTTTGAAAACTGTTTCCGGCATTGAGCTAGATGGTAGGCGGTATCTTCCCTTGGTCAGCCAAAGTCAAGTTTGAGGGAAAAGAGTGCTCAAGAGATCGGCTTTAGTTTTTGCCGTGTGTTCCAAAGAGTCGTTACCCATATGCAATGGCTGTGCAATGCTAGAGACGGCTGGCAAAAGTTTTTTAGAGTGGTTTTAGAAAATGTCAAGAATTTGCGCGTGTATTATATGATATGTTTTATTGCCTCATATAATACTAGGGCACTATATAAGTTTTGCAATACAGCCATATTTATTAATGTCTTTCAAAATAATTTCCATTTCAGCCTATACACTTAGACATACGAAAAAACCAGTTGTCATGTCAAGAAATTCATTCCATTTTTCTTCTAGGAGTTCTGAACATGCTTGGTTCCACGCTGCCATTAAATCAGAGTCGCTCGCAAACTTCCTGCCTTGGAGGTGATCCTTTACAATCGAAAACAAAGCAAAGTCACAAGGAGCAAGATCTGGACTGCAGGCAGGATGCTTAAGCTCTTTTCCACCAGTGTTCCACAAAAATACAACTGTGCCATTAATACGACGTGAAAAAGTGTTGTGGTAGTGAAAACGCCAACTGTGATTCTTGAGTTTAGACAAATTTCTTTGAGTTTCCGTACATCTTTAGGTAAACATTCATTTACATACCAAGGGGCCTTGACTGTGTGCTGACTATTTAAAACAATTTGTTCCAATATACCTCGTCTTTTAAAATATACAGCTATCATTTTCTTCTTCACTGATTGCAATTTACGGACTTGTGTTTGCGTTTCCCCATTTTCGAACAACCATTTTTTTTTATTTCTTAACGGTACATTAAAATAGTAAAAACAGGTTTCATTGATATGACGCGAAGTCTCATTTAAGTAAAAGTTAACAATTTTTAATCTAATGTTTAAAGCTATGATTATGACGAAATGCCATATATGCCCGCTAGCTCTCGTAGTCGTTAAATTAGTATAAAAACGGCTAAGAGCTCCAGATTGATTCTTAATAATATCCCTACTGTACATCTGATAAGCTAACTATTTCAGTACTTATATTGTTATTAATACATATTATAAATTTATAAGTATTGAAATCTATTATGTAATTAGTAATTAAGTAAAGAATGGTGAAAATTATTATTATTTTATTATGAGATTTTTTTATAAATTATTAAATATGTCATTCGGCATTGATTTCTTGATTGCCAGCTAATCCCCAACTTTGATGACTTGCTTGAACTTTATTTTAGTGATTTGTCGTTGAAAGAATCTGCAGGCATGATTATCTTTCCTCTTTAGAACTCTAGAGTTCGCATCCTTAGTAAATAACGCATTAGTCCACGTTTGATATACCTGTCGTTTTGCAGCTGCTGCAGCCCTGACAGACCATTTATACCATGACCGCGATCTGCCACCAAATGATACAACAGAGTTTGGTACAAATAATTTTATCCCTTGTAGTATCACTTCAGCTACAGCCAGAGCGCCATCACTGGGATCATATAGATGGGAAACTTACCGGCCCCCATAGATAGGATTTTTTTTTACGCTACAGTTGGGAAAACAAGCTTGCGGGTTACCTTTGCTGTGTGATCACCGCTGGCCATGAACTTTTGCAATATCTGAGGATTCACATGAGCGTTGCCGGCCTTGGAGGTAGGAGTATATGCCTTTTTTGAAGGTATCTATATCGTATCGATCTGTAAATACAGCCGAAGGAAGTTCGTTTCACATTGGAGTACAAACGTAGGAAAAAAGTCCTTAAAACCGCACAGTGGGAGATCGTTACGCATCCAGGTGGTATACATGGTAAAGGAGGCGATGGCGAGCTGTACGGTGATAAAATTCTGCGGTAGGCATCAGATCGTATAGTTCATCGGAACACTCCCTGTGGTAAATGTGGTAGAAGATGCACAGAGATGTAAAGTCTCTACGCAATGCCAAACAGTCCAGCCGTTCGCAGAGTACAGGACCCCCGACAATCCGAGCGACTCTCCGTTGTATGCTGTCAAATGATAGAAACTGATATTGGGCTGATCCGGACCAGTGATGAGAACAATTTCATCGACGCCAATTTCGCCTTGCTCTCCAGAAGACCACGAAACTGACAATCGCTCGAGATGTCGAGACTCAATATTTTGATACTTAGCGAAGCATTAAGAGAAGTGCTCTCGAAGAGCGGTGATATGACAAATGGGGTTTTCTTAGTGGTAAACGCGCAAACCTGTGTCTTTATGGGATTGAACTGAACGTGGTTCAATTCACCCCACTCAGAGACTCTCCCCAGGGAGGTCTCTATAGAAGACACAAACTTCTTTCGGTACTCGTAGATGTTTTTTCGAGAGAAACCTGCACAGCCGGAATATACCGCATCCCCAGTGCTGTCATCTGCATAACAATGTATGTTCGGAATATCCAACATATCATTGATGTGCAGGAGGAACAGAGTTGGGGATAGCACGCAGCCTTGGGGTACACCAGCGTTCACGGGCTTGGGGTCCGAGCAAAAACCATCGAGAACGACCTCTATGCTCTGCCCAGTGAGAAAAAAAACCACATGAATGAACTCTTGGGAAGCCCATAAGAAGGAAGCTTCGAAAGAAGCCCCTTGTGCCATACTCGATCGAAGGCTTTTGTCATATCCAGACTAACTGCCAGACCCTGTCCCTTGCTTTTAATAACCGCTGCCTAACGGTGCGTAAGATATAAAAGAAGATCACCAGCTAATCGACCATGGCGAAAACCATAATGCCGGTCATTGATCGACTGATGATCCTCGAGGTACGTTAGGAGCTGTCGGTTGATATTGATCTCCATTATTTTGGAGAGAAGAGAGGTCATGGCGGTAGGTCTGTAGTAACTGGGTTTATTTCTGCATTACCACAATAGAACCTGTTGAGGCACGGGTAGTTTCTGAGATAATCGCCTATCTCTACGCGCAGCCAGAGTACAGACAGGTACCAACTTTTAAAAATCTGAAGGTAACGACAGCAGATATTCTCCCTTACGAAGACAGGTACCCCGTTGTGTGGTATAAAATGATGGTTGAGTTTATATCCGGAATATGATAGGTACGCTGTGTCACTAGGTTGAAAATTAGTTTCAATAATTTTATGCTATTTATAATAAGATACATATTCAGATACCTAAATAATTCTGTTTTATAACAGTGTGAAACACAAAACATTTGAAGCAAATAAAATCTGAGTCATCCTGTTCAAATAACGCTTAGGGCAGACTATTGTGAAACTGAACCAGTAATGTTTACACAAAGCCTTGAATTTAGTAGCCTAGTTAATGTATACGACCTTTGGTCGAAAATCTTTTCGAAAATGAAACTTTTTTTGTATTTAACATTATTCATTCTCTAAACTTGAAGTTTCAATGAAATTTCTAGCAATATTACTTTTGTTTATTTATTGTTATTTCTTGACTACAAAATTTATAAATTCCTTGTTTGTATTTCTTTGTGTATTACATATTTAGGAAATAAAAAATCATAATTTAAGTTAATAGAATATAGATTATTATAAATGTATAAGCAAAAAAGATTCCATCTCTTTTAATCTGAAATTTTGACGACAGAGAAACGTTTTAATAATCTTACGACGCGCTACGAGATGTTAAAATCAAGTAGTAAATTTCACAGAACAGAAACTTTATGTAGTTTGAATAATTTTAGTTTAAAAATGTTAAACTGAATATGTATTGAATATTATTATTCAAAAACATAATAGATTAATGTTTCGCTTTTAATTTTAACGAATTTTGTTTTTTCTTACGTAACTAATTTTGTATTTAATGATATGCCTGCAAATTTTGTTAGTAAGTCAAAATTAACATTAATGTAGGTGAAATTGTTAATATAAATAAAATTAAATGATTGCTATGATTTGTTTTTAACAATTAATAATTATTAATAATATAAATTCTTGTTTTGTCAAAGGAAACGCTTCATAACAAAAATTGTTTATATGCAAAACTATATTTCTCGTATTCCAGTCTAACAAAATAGATTATAATATACTGAAATGAATTGTTTATTCCGTCAGATTTTATATAATAAATCTAGTTTGAATTTCATCACAATCATTGAAGTCGGTTAATCGCTTTGAATAAAAATACTCGTTAATGTGATAAAATTTTGACGAAAATAATATATTTTAAGTTAAACAATTAATAAAAACCGTTTTACTTAAATTTTTTATTTAGCCGGTAGTCAGTAATGTAATGTAGCTCAGTATCCTGTGAGTTGTAAATATCAGCGATATTAAAGAAATTTCGGCATAAAAATCACAATGTTTTTACACTGATTATATGCAAAGAAACAGTTGAATGTTGTATTAGTTACAAGAGCCACACAAAATAACCATTGACATTAATTTTACTATTAGTAATAAGTGCGCTTTATTTGGTATATATATGTCTGTGTTAAGTGGAATGAAGAATTGTTAAAATTCTTTAAAAGTAATTTAAATTTAATATAACAATATTGTTTCGGTGAATTTTCTAATTTCTTTTCGCATTATATATAAACGAATGTTATAGTAGCTTTAAGCTCAGAAATCGATAATATGATTATTTAAATTAAGAAATCCCGGTTACTGAACTAATGTCTTTGTGTTAGAATGTGGTGAAGACCTGGTACAATCACTCATTTTTATTTGTAAATATTGATGTACGAATTAAGTTTGGTGGCAGCGAAGGATGCAAAGAAAAACAATTATTTTATAAAATTATATTAACGAGTTACAATTAAAACTTATAATTAATTAATACTAAAAAAAGGTGATTCCAGGTCAGCGATTGACCCAAGAATGAATATATTTTATCCTCGATTCCCATCGATGGTGAGAATGCAAACCGTATGGTGTCGTCTTTAGGATACTCGAAGCGTGGTGTCAGCATTTAACCGTGTGAAACCAAGTTGGTTCTTACTATAACAATTGCCCTTGGCTATGCTTGCGTAACACCTCCCCCCGTAGAACAGCGACTATTGAAGACCTTCGTTGTAAATTGCGCTGGAAGTTCTGATTCATCCCTTTGAGTTTTTTGGATGGTGTGTTTCGTATATTTAAGTCGGTATTTCCGGTATGCAAGGCCGCTAATTAGTACACATGCACCGAATAGTAACGTATATAAAGGTATCGTTGTATGGTAGACGCTTATATCGTTGGTCTTGGTTAAGTTTACTGGTGACTGTAGAATAACCTTTCTATTGGTAGCGTGAAGGTTAGTCAAATTAATGGAGTTTAATTTGAATTTCAGATGCTGAACTGAGTGTATTTTCATTAG
This sequence comes from Melinaea menophilus ssp. n. AW-2005, assembly GCA_918358695.1. NCBI lineage: Eukaryota > Metazoa > Arthropoda > Insecta > Lepidoptera > Nymphalidae > Melinaea > Melinaea menophilus. Next base: position 30,826,619 of record OU911038.1, on the reverse strand, counting down.
GGACATCTATTATCTTGAAGGCTTGACCTTTTAGTCGATCGTTGAGGTTCGAGATGATGAATTCTGTTGTTTGAATGAAACAATCATATGGAATTATAGCGAGATAACTTCCTTGCAACATCTTGTAGATATCTTGATCGCAGGACAAGCGTACTTTAGTAAGAGTTGGAAAGCTAATGGTGTAGTGGCGATCGTCGAGTTTCTCGTAGGCTGACGTAAGTAGGGATACGGTGACTGGTTTACATTCGGGGAGTTTTTGCTGCGTAGTAACGAGGGCTGTTACACAATCCGGCGATGTAGGACTATGTATGTTGTGTATCTCTTCACATAGATACCCTTTAGTGAACTTCGGGCATTCAGCCTCTATGTACTTGAAATCTTTCAGATGGATTGCAGGGTATTGGAAGTGAGGGACAGGAATCTCATGATTTTCGTTAGTTACTATGGATATCTTATATAAATCATGTGTGGAATAGAAAAATTAGGAATTGATATACTATGATTATTTCTTTAACTGTATCATATCTTAATATTCTCTCGCTCGTATATTTAATACTTTATTACTGCCATATATACTACGTTACTTATTAATTATAGTTCTATCAGAGTTTAAATTAAAAACTTCATAGTCAGCTGTAAATGTTGTTTACAAAAGCTAAAAAATTCTGTAGCTTAGATATCTCTTATGATAACCTATCAACGTTATCGCTAGTTATGATAATAGTTAGTCTTAAATCAACAAATTGAAATAATTTCTGGGTTTTTTTTTTAGATTTTGACTTATATTTTTTTACTAATGCTGCTAGGTCTACTTCTACAAACTACAGCTACTCGATTCTTTTGAATAGAAAATCTAAAACTAATTTAAAACACTACAAATAGACAAATAAAAAAGTAATTTACTTAGAATATATCGATGTATGCTTTAAAGTTCTAAGTAACTTCAAAAAATACTTTAAATAGTAATTTACTTGAAATTAAAAAAAATACTTAGATTAGGTAAAGATTAAGGTTAAAAATTAGGAAAGGTAAGGACTTGAAAGATTCAGAGTACTTACATGAACATGATTTTCTTTGCCGAATCGATTTTCGGATTCACCTCCGCTGGCCTCCACGATGTATGTAGATTCGGATACTCGAAATCGGTTAGTCACGCGGGATCTCGCACCGATATTAGGGGAAATCTTGACGCGACGCCTACCGAATATATCTCGAATATCCTACCGACTGCGCCAATTAAGTTTGGTGGCAGCGAAGGATGCAAAGAAAAACAATTATTTTATAAAATTATATTAAAGAGTTACAATTAAGACTTATAATTAATTAATACTAAAAAAAGGTGATTCCAGGTCAGCGATTGACCCAAGAATGAATATATTTTATCCTCGATTCCCATCGATGGTGAGAATGCAAGCCGTATGGTGTCGTCTTCAGGATACTCGAAGCGTGGTGTCAGCATTTAACCGTGTGAAACCAAGTTGGTTCTTACTATAACAATTGCCCTTGGCTATGCTTGCGTAACATACGTGATTAACTATTTATTAGACAATTAACTGTTTTAAGATTTCAAAACAATCAGAATAAAATTAGACTTATATATATAAATATTTTAATTTAAATAATAATCTGGGTCTAAATTAACGGCAGTACGTAGTGATAATCGGAGCTTTAATTATTTCCCCGCTCATTACTCATTTAAATATACTATTCATAAAAAGATCTCTGTTATGAATACAATAATTTTTGTTCTATATTATGTATATAATTAAATATTATTAATAACATAATAATTCTAATGATTACTTCGGAAGAAATATTAGATTTTATTTTTTGTTATTTATTAATATTCGTGATATTATAAAAAGAAATATGAAGAATAAACACTTTCTAAATTCACCAAAGAAAGAGTTTATTTATTGTAATATTTATAATACATTATATTTATATAGAGTTTCTTTTATTCCATCAAATTAATAAATCATTTAATTTGTGTGCTTGGGCATTATTGTTGTGTTGTTAGGTATAATTGTCTGTTTTGCTTGTTAGGCAAAAATTCTTGTTTTTCAATGCGATTTTGAAGCAATACCGCGATCATACTACAATTCATTCTTCATATAGAATTGCTAATTGCTTGTTAACAAAAAAATTGTTTTACCATTTATAAACTCTGTAAAACAGTTAATCCATTCAATGATGTTGATAATGAATAACACATGAACAGAGTTTCTTTTTTTTATAATTTATTATAAAGATATTTTTTTTGGGAACTGTTTACAAATTATTTAACAATATATTGCAATACAAGATCTATAAATCAAGATATCACAAAATCAATTTAAACTCTGTTTTGTTTTAAATAGTCAATAAACCGTACCTTATCCGCAACTTCGCTATCGGTAAGTTCTACACGAGTTGGTAAGTTCAACCGCTAAGATTACGATTTGGAGAAGTTAGTTGCTTAAATTCATTATAACATGTTGTACATCACATGTATATTATTAGAAATATTACTGTTTTATTCATATTGCTAATAGAGGGTAAGACAATCCTTGGTAATAAAATCAAATTTAATGGTATAGAATGTAACGGTTGTTAAAATTATATGAATGGATATTAGACAAAGCAATTAAAATGTAAAATAATATAATTTTTCTCTGAAATAGATATTTTATATTTATAATAAACATAATATATTTCAGTAAAAATGAGTTTTGGGACCTAAAAACATTAATATTAAAATAAAAATAATTAGTCCCAATAAGTCGCCCTCTGGCTATACTATATACCTTGGTAGAGTGATTTAAAATATAAGTATTCTTTAAGTCATAATGATCTTGTCTCCTGTTAACTTACGGTCAGTAAACAACGTTTCATCAATTATATTGCTTGTGTTTATCATGATCAAATGTTTACTCCTCGCTACACTGTTCGTGTATTGAACACGTTGTGTAAATACACCTGAATCTGCATATATTATTTTAATGAAAACGAATACATACATTAACTATTAAATAAAAATATAATTATATACAAAAGTGAAAAAGATACTTTCGTTTTATTTTATTCATAGATATATAGACAACCCTCTATTATCACATTTTTATTTTAATTAAGAGGGATAAGTTTGATGCTTATTTTAATTAAGAGCTGCATTGATTGATGCATGGCTTTTTAACATTTAATGCAATATTTCATGCCTCAAATATGCTAGTTATGTTTTATAAATAAAAATTACTGAACATTTTAAAATTGCGATAAAAGAAAGGAATGTTAAAAATTATGATTGTGTTATTTTAACCTTAATTAGATCAAATTAGGTATGTGGAGAAGCATTAAAAAAAATATTGAAGCTGACTTAAATTTAAAATAATTGAAAAAAAAACAAGGAATTAAAGAAGCCATTTAATAAGTTAGCGAAACTCTTTTCAAAACGAAAACAATTTATAATTCTTTGCTCCTTTCTTAATTTGTGTTTCTTCAGCATTTCTTAGTTCTGTTCAAGTAGAATAGAATATGTTGTTGACGTCAAAGGATGGTTGTTTCTGTATACATGAATATAATCAAACAAAATCTAGTACCTGAAAAATTACTTTATTTATAAATTATGCATAACATTTTTTTTATTATTTTTAACGCAAATTAATTTTATTCCGCTGGAAGACTATAAATATGTAATGACCCAAGATAACTTTGATATACCTTGCACAGAGGCACTTAAAATTAAATACCTTTCTTCATTTTTCAATTCCACTTTTATTTAACAGATCAGATTTTACGAAATATTGTGTCTCTAAAGCGGAGTTCTTATAAGAGTATATTAGCTCTCTCTAGATTAAATTTTAAGATGCGGGATAGTCGCACGTAAATAAAATTCTATTCGTCTAACTTTAAGCAGTTTTCAAAACTAGTATAATATATTTTAAAATACACTAAGTTCAAGTTTGAGTTTTTAGTTAACTGTTTAAAGCTTTTTTTAGTTTTGAGTTCAATTAAGTCAAATGTTTATGAAGGCGTTATAAAAATTTACGGATGTTGAACTTTACTAAAAATTATTTTAAATCATATACTTCTAATAATAAATCTGCAAACAAAAGTACAAAACTTATGAGACGTATAAAAATATAAATATATATAAATAAAATAGTCTGAGGAATGTATTATAACTAAATCCAAAAGTATGTTAGGAACCAGATTAATACCCAAGGTTATAACGTATAACAATACTGCAACCTAATAACTTGAAAGTCATTTTGTTTAAAATTTTACTTGCAACAATAACTATTAATGTCACGTTGATCTTTAGGTCAGTGTGACATTGTGTGTGTGGTAGTATCAAATTGTGCTGTAGGATGAAATTAAATGTTTGCTGATACTATTTAATCGAATAATATAATTACAATTCATAAAAGTTCAAACAATTCATATAAGTTATAATCATTTTTAAAACGTTTTTTTCGCGGTGACTTCATCGTATTTTACATAAAATTCGCATTAAGCAAATCCTATAAATTAATTAGTGATGATCAAAAATGAAAGCTTTAGCCTTGAAGATGGATTGACAAAGACAATAAAAGCATCTTAGAGCTTAGATTATGGTACAGATGGGGGATTAATTCTTCTTCACATAATAATTTATATTTTTCAATTTGAAAACTCATAAAGAAATTATTGTCAGCTGTATCAAATGATATAATACATGCATAAAGAACAGCTTGGCCATTGAAGATATATATTACTATTAAAAAATCTGAAAAAAATCGTTTACCAACTTTCTCAATCTTAAAGTGACTGGCAAAGAAATATGTTATAGTATGGATCGAGCAATATGAATATTCGAATTTTTAATTGAATCCAAACGATGAAATGTAAACACATTGTAACTGACGTGATATGTTGTAAACACTTTAATGCAGTTCCGTTAGTTCAAGAACAATTTTATTATAGCATTATTATAAATAAATACGAGTAGATAAATATTTGTTTTGTTACTCATATAAAGTAGTACTCAACATTAAGATAGAAAAGGGTAGAAGTTTTTTAATTAATTTCGCACTTTGACATTAAGATCATTCAAACTGCTTAGTATAAGCGCAAGAGAAAATATTAAAATAAGTAAATATTTATTTATTTATATTTATTATTAAATCCCATTCGAATGTAGTTTATAAATATACAAATAAATAGTTTCGAAGTTTGTTAAAGTTAAGAAATAAAATTAAATTCATACTATAAAATATAAAATATTTTTAAACTTATGCAAAGGCTAATAAATTTTGAAATATTTGTATCGTGAGTAATGAATAATATGTTTCAGAGTAATCAAAAACTTTACGCTATATTTTAGAGAAACGGGTCTTCCGCAAAACTTTCTTACCACTTTTAGCTCCAAAGGTTCTTCCGAAATTGGAAAATAATATAGCACATGCTTCAAAAAATATGGTTAATACAGTGGTGCAAGTTTGCATCAAATTATTATTTTACTGCATTCTATCAAACGAACAAAGTTTGCACCTTTGTTGCTTCGTATACACGCCCGCGTGTGTTTTAATTAATAATTTGAAAACTATTAATTAAAGCTTTTTATTATTCACTGAAGTATTATGAAATAATAGTTCTACATAAATCAAATAACGCAAAATTATCACAATGTGTGTAAAAGATCATTTAGTAATTAAATTCTGGAAATCATGATTAGTTTTCAAAACGTATTAGAATATTTTATTTTTATTTAATAAAGAAATATAATGAAGGGTAAAAAGAAGATAATTTTGTATTATTTACCATATACAATATATTCATTAAAAATCATCTAATATTAATAATTTTATAAATTTTTACAGAAGTCTTTTGTCCAGATTCATTGTAAATACCTAAATAAATGCGCCCCCATGCCTACGTCTCTTCATATTTCATCTCAAACGATGCGACAAGTTTTAATGAACGCGGCTTTATATACGCGATAATTAAATGTTTTTGAAGGTTATTCTGCTTTCACTGATTATTTCATTTATTTTATATACGAGTATTTATATCATTGAGCTACATCGAATCTTCAAATTACATTTATTTATAAGCAAAAAAAGTCAATTAATATTATTTGTTTAGAAAACAGGATCTGTGATCGTGACGATCTGTGCACGTTTAAGACCACAGCACACTTCCGAATTTAAAGATTGGGATCGTCCCGAATAGACTGAGTGACATTGGCTACGTTTTCGGCAGTTCTTGAAGGTCTTGGACCCCCGGATTATGGTTTTTCCAGTGTTAAGCCGGCCTTTTCAAACGTCTTGAATCATTTTGCAATTTTGCATTCAAGTGAGGAATAATATTAAAATGTGTTATATAATTTTTTATAATAATGTTTTATTTTCTAAGGTAAAAGATCTTTAAACATAATTTTCTTTATAGACGAATTTTGACTTTATATACTAATTAAAACATATATTTATTATGTCAATAGAATCATTGTTAATGTTAATCTAAAATACGATAATATAGTAGTTATGTTTATAATCTAAATATAATTATTAATATCTTAATAAGATTATCTTGAAGTCAAAACTTGTTCTAAACTTATTTGTTTAGCTATAAAGGCAATTCAACCACTAGGGAAGGGATATTCTGAAGTTGACAGTTATTTACGACTCCCCCATCATGTAGTGGTGCAGTTTGCACATTGGTATTATTTACTGGCAACTAACATTTGGAGTTATATAACGAAATAAATATATTATGTTATAATTGCTGGCTTATATATTTATTTCAGGGGTTTATCGCTTTAAAATTGATGGTTGTTAGTGAAATAAATCAAAACGCTCTAAATCGTATTTTCAAAATAATTCAAGATTTCCTGTACGAAACTTTTCAACGATAAATTTTTTGGAGGCATTTAAAAAATTTTACATTTAGTTTTTAAATTCTTGTAGTTATAAAATGATTTAAAAATGTAATAGAATTAAAAGAAAAAATTTCAAAGTTCAAAGCTATTAAAATATACCTATTATCTATATTAAAATTATGGCGCAGATATTTATAAAAAAAGTTATAATTGTAGCGTTTCTCAATACTGTAATCAAATTTATGTTCAGGAATGGGGCGATTTTATTAAAGAAGTTTAGCTATCACCCCAACACCCTAAAATACAAATGGCGTCAATTATAAAAATTTGCTGTTTTATATTATATTTTATATTCATCGCCGTTGAGGCAATATGGTTTTTTGAAGCTAGCTTTACATCTCGTTAGCTAGAAATCTAAAGAAATTGATGACTCGAGTTTTGGATACATTCCGTTTACGAAATGTTAATGTTTAGTTCACCCCGATCTTCTTTGAGAAGTACCAAATATGTATAGTAACTATTTAAAAGATATATAAACTTTAATTTGTCTGAAAATAGTACTTTTGTACTATTACATGGAGATGGTTTGTCCGTTAGAAAAAATATTCTTTAAACAATATACAAAAATTAATAACGTTAAATAAAAATAGAAACTGAAAAATGTAATGTGCACGTTCCCATATTCTATACTATCGTGGTATATTCCCAGATTTTATGAAAAAAAAGTAAAGTAGCTCCTTTGTTATCTTCTTCTTAAGTAAGATCTTCGATATTATTCTAAACCAAATGATAGCAATAAAAGTTTGAAAATGAACAGACGTTAACACGGCTCGACTTTTTATTTTAGTTACTTTCAAAGCATTTTGTATAACGGTATTTTATTATGACAGTGATGCGGAAATTATTTCTATACCTATTTTACGAAAAAGAACTTTGCCAGTTATTTATAACTTAAAAGTTAGAGGTTCTCTGAGAGATGTTTTTAATGAAATTGCTATTATTAAAGGCCCTTATCAATACATATTAAATAATATATTATTTGTATGCCAAAATTTTAAGATTTAAATAAAAACAGAGACACACGACAAATACAAGAAATAAAAATAAACTTGAAACGCTTAAATTTTAAAGTTTACTAATCCTTCCTGGGCTTGAGTGTACGCATGTATAATAAAATTCCGCAGGACATTAGACCTTCCTTTTTTTAGTTTTAAATCTAAATTCAAAAGTGTTTTATTATATAAATCTTATTATAACATTTAAGTGTTTTTAGTGAATCGAAATGTGTGGAATTTAAGTTGATGATTCATTCGCAGGGTTGATATTATAATGTATACATCTAACAATGTTTAATTTCTTTTAAACTAATGACTGTTTACTTTCTGGTTGGACTGTTTGGTTTTCTCAATGGAGCAGCATTCCGAGCAAGTTGTAGTTTACTCACGAACTAACTACACTGACCTATTTTATTGTAATGATTGACGATTTAAAAGATATTTTGAATTTGATTTCCAGATATACGAGGTACCATTAATTAGTTTTAGCTATGGAATGAAAAAAAAAATTGAAATAATCTCATTGCATTCTAAACAAGTCAGTTATGTTATAATGTGATAAAAATAGACGAATATTATATACTAGTAAGTAATCTTATAAAACTTGCTTGTTTCTGAAATATGAAAAGAATTTTTGATATTTTATTTTTTATTTTTTTTTTGTAGGGAAACGGGGTTAAATAGAAAATGTTTCATGAATTAATTATACATAAATTATATTTTATAGAATTCCTTATTTGACTTAATTATATAGTAATATAAAGCTATAAAAAAATAAAACAAATTAAACGATTAAAATTTTGAATCGGTAACAATTTTATAGCATATTTAAAATAATTATAGCAAATCATTACGAATATTATAATTTTAAATGTAATATTGACGTCTATAGTAATAAGTGTAAGTTATATTTACCTGTCCACACGTCGTGGAAAAAAAGTTGAAAGAAGAGAATTCACTATAATATTTTAGATAAACTCATAAAACATTTGTAAAATCCTAACAAATTGTGAAGCATCGCCTCGGCAGGAATTCACACCTCAGCGAACAAAACATTTTCGTACTTCATTTGCGAAATTACATTATTTAAATTATGTCAACTGTAATAAACATGAAATGCAAATTGCTTTGCATCCACTTAAATTACAGTAATACGAAAATTATATAAAGAATAACATTATATAAATAATAACAAACTAAAAACGAGTACTTTATTAATTTTATTGATTATGTTTGATTTTTTTAGATCGATATAATTTATAGTTTACTATTTTGTAATTATATTTCAAATTATGTTCTCCATCGGTGAGGATTATGAAGGATTTCCATCGTTACGTAAGGGGTTTCCAAAAATATATGAAATAAAAGGTTCCACACAACTTTGAAAGACTTGACTTACTGAATAAACATAACAGTAGGAAAAGTTTTAGTAGTATTTTTAAATATGTCTCTGTCGTTATTTATTTTAATATATATATTTAAGATTTTTATAAAAATTAACTGGCAGCGGTGAAACTCGAACCCATGCCTCCGAAGAGACTGGTGCCTTAAACCAGCGCCTTAGACCGTTAGGCCACGCTACCATATAAGCAAATTTGTTATAGAATTTAAGCAATCATAAAAAAATACATTGGTTTTACTTTTTTACAAAGTAAAGATTTGTGATTCTTAACAGCTAAAAATTAACAATTGTTATTATTGTTTTTTTTTGTGTTTAGTTGTCTCCAGAATACGACGACATAATTAGATAAAAATTTTCCCATGTATGTTTGAGCCGAACGCGGATGTTATAGCGAAAACAGATTGAAAAAATGTTTAGCCATTCAAAAGTTATCAAGAAAAGAAGAAAGGAGAGGGGCCCAGCTCAACACCCGCCGCGCACGGTTGGCAGATCCTAGTTTTTTAACATGTTGGCAATATTTTTCCAGTGCCCATTATAAATTCTACTATAAAAACACTATAATAAGGACATTAAGCAATTATATTTCTTATTATATACTAGCTGTTTCTATTATTGTCAAAAGTTTCAAAATAATAATCAAGTATTATAATATACTTACATTTTTATACACTGTACTGAAACTTCAGTTATGTATAATACTTTAAATAAAAATAAATTGAAAGTTTTATTGAAAATAAAGAAGTTTTCAAACTGGTTTTTATTTGTTTTTAGAGTGTTTTAGTTACAATAAACTAAATAGATAGCGTTGGGAAACCAGTCTCTTCGAATGCTACTTGAATGAATACTTTTGCTAGTCCAATCTTAGTATATTTTTCGTAGTAAAAGTTTGATTATATCTGGAGAAATAAAGTGTTATAACTATAACCAGAATATTACAACATTACTTAGAAATAATTCACAATCTTAATTAAGTAATAATAAAATAAACTTCACTTAATTGTAGAATAATAAATTTGAAGGCGAAAAGTTAATAAAATCTTACAACATACAAAGGAGTACTTTTACAAACAATAATATTGACTTATTGAGGCATTTCAAAGCTGAAAGCATATCAAAATATAAATCACAGTGAATATTTAAATAGCATAGTACATCAACAGTCACGATGAATTATTAATTAGATCTCAATGTTGAAACACCATTTCAACAGTGTTTTTAGTAGTTCCATAGCACTGCTAAGTAAAAGTCTAATACAGTAGTAACGTAGTTTTGTTCCTTTACAAACGTTTGCTACGCAAATTGGTTTAGATCTGGTACAAAAGGCCCACACGTTCTGTCCAGGTATTCTTCTATTTGAACGAATTTATATGCAACACTCTTTGAAACAGTGAAACTCCTTGTTTGAAATTGTGCTATTATTAAACTGTTACATGTAATATTTTTTAATTTTGTCTTCTCAGTTGCTTGTCTTAGGAGTATTTCTCGATTGTCACATAGTTATATAACATATTTGTGACCTTTAAACAAACATTATTACGCACTAATTAATTACGCATTACGCATTAATTATCAAGGAAATGATACCACTCCATTGCTTCTTGAATAGTCTTATTGTCGCTTGTGACATGTTCAAATTGAAAATGTTGTGTTGTTAAATTGCATTATTTTAAAATAACATAATCAAGTTCTATATTTTTTATTATCTTTTAGAAAATGTGAAAACCGGAATTAGGAAGGCTCTATCTAGATGATATTTTAAATATAATTCCACAAAAAATACGACAATTTTTCTATGGTAAACTAGAAATATTAATTATTGATAAAAATGAATTAATTTTGAATAAAATTATTTTTAGCTTTTTTAAAAATTATTTGTAGCTAAGTAACTATTTCCATTTTCCTTTCCATCCATCCATCCAAAGCAGCAATCCATTTTTGCTGCTTTGCTTTCAAGTCCAAGCTTGGAGACAAAGGAATGTGCAACGCATTTAAACTGGCTGTAAAACGATTATTTGAGATCTTACACGTGTTACTCATTAATATTCAAAAGTTGAATAATTTAAATTAATTGTAAATAAAGCATCTATGATATAAAATTTACGAACTTTTATAAATTTAAATATTTTAGGAAGCACGAATTATTACTACTAAAGTACAGTAGCAAGGCGAAAGGAAATTTAATTTGCTTTACTCTTTATTAACATACACTTTTTGTCTGTGTTTTGCTTCCATCACTATATTCAATAATATGTTACAATTATATTAAGTACACAAAACTCTTTAACTTCTCCCCTTTACCGCAAACTTGCAGCGGTTGGTAGGAAGGTGATTGATTTTCTATTGCCGTCGGTTTTAAAGCAGGCTAAAGATTAGTAAAATTTACACAAATAATAGCTTATAATAAAAATACATGACTTTGCGCTATTTAAAATGAAATTACATTTGGAACCAAGATCAACTTGAACTAATGTCTGGTTAGTTTTATATTTTTACATTGAAATATAAAGCTAATTAGATTATTTCATTTATTTTACTTTACTTCATGACCACATTAAAAGGAATATCATTCTGCTAATGGACCATTCATATGTGTAGGCATAGTGATGTATAAACGTAAAGCGTGGCGTGCCCAAGGCTGTTCTTTTGTTGTCTCCTCGAGGCGATGACGGGAAAAAATGGTCGCATAAATATTATTTGTAACAGAAAAACTTGTGACTTTAATATAAGACACATTATATAATATATTAATATAAATAATTGAAAGGAGTATAAAGTTAACAAAATTGAGTGCGTTGTTTACTTTTCTGAGTTCACTTCCGGTCCTGAACTTTGTTCTCATTTATATTCAAGCAATCCGCTTCAACTTCCGGTGGTCACATGGTCTCAAGGCGAGGTCACTAATTGCGAATGAAATTTCATTAATTAAATTGTTAATCTGTAATTTGGTACACAAATTGTAAAATATTTTTATGATTTGATAAATTGGTTCAAAATTATTTGGCAGATTACTTATTAATCCTGATTGCTGTATGTTGCCGAATCCGTGTTAGACCCGAAGGCCATCCGACCTGTATCCACAGGATGACATGAATATCATTATCAAAGTAAAAGCCCGATGATGTTCTAAACAAGGTAAGGTCATGTCAGGTTATGTACATGTTAGGTTTAATTATAATGTTTAATAAAAAATAAGTGGTTGTTTAATAGAAACTGCAATTTTAAATAACATTTTGAATTTTATTAACATATATTTAAATAAAGCTAGAGTTTTAGTAATTATTGCTTTAATAGTAATACACAAACACTTATATCGTACTTAACTGTAAGAGCTGAGTCCAAGCTATAATATAACGTTGTTGTACTTGTTGTCACTTTACTCGCACTGAGTTATGATAACTTTCACTGTCACTTGTATTTCCACTTGTTTTTCTCACTTCGGTGACTGAAGAGTAACTGATGATTATACTTAGCATTTCCATCCTTTTAAATCGTTTTACTAACAAGGAACATTGTCTATTAAAGTTATTATATATCATTTTATATAATATTTTAAACATATATTCGTATATTTAGCCATTGATTTTGTATTTTATCAATAATTGATGAAATAGTAATTTTAAGTCAACCGAGTGATTTATAAAATGTAATCACCAGGCTTATTCAATCTAACCTGATGTGTAGTGTTTTATTTTAGTTATTTTTTATAATTTTATGATTATTGTAAACATTGTTTGTATATTTAGACATCCAATTTATATTTAAAAAAATAAATGATAATGTGAAAATTTCTGTATAGTCAAATCATTTCTTAACCAAATATTACAGTAGGTTGATTAAAAACATGACTTAGATATTAATATATAATCTTGCTTTATTTTAAACATATATTTTTCACACATTCTTTCTGTCTATTTTATCACAATTGTCTTCCGAACGTTAATAATAAAAAGCAAGGCAAGTAATTGAATGCTTTTAATATAATAAAAAACGTATTTAGATTATATTTAGTAATATAAACTTCGCTTTGAGACAATAACAGAGTACAAGACAAGAAAAAACAATATAAAAGTTTAATATTAAACAGATAAAATGATCGAAATAATAAAATAAATATGGAACACACACATTAACAGTCATGTATCATTCATTATGGATGCATAAAGACACTGCTCCGATTTGATGGAGATGATTTTCGTGTTCTCATCTTTACGGATAGAAATATTGCCATTTTTATTCCAATAGAACTTATATTGATTTTTCTTTTTAAACTCTTGAGGTTCATCACGTAGCTTTTTTAAGGCTAAGGGTAAGAACTCGTCAAATATAAATTGGTTTACGTTCACCTGAGAGTTTCAGCATATGGGAATTTAGTTTTTCTTAGATAGGTAGCGTTTTGTTAAACCTTATAATCACGTTGACTCCCCAGATTTTTGCAATACTTCTAGACGTTGTATCTCGGCGGGATCTCGATCGCAAGCGGTACTCTAGAGTCCTTATGACAAGTGTTAAGAATGCTTAAGTTCAATCGCGGAGTTTTACTTAGCTTGTTCGTAGCAGGTTCGTAGCCGGTAACTGGACGATTAAAACTATAATCGAACAGTCGTTAAGTACTAGGCCCTGGCACTTGTTCTATCTCGGTTGCCCTTTTGACGGCATCGAATTAGGCGGACGCACGTTTTGCAACAAAATGTTAGTTAAGAGTTACTTGATTAACAAAATTAATAATTACCGACTTTTAGTTAGTAGTTAAAGGAAATTCAGTAAATTAAAAAAAAGTATAATATACTATACTCCTCGGTAATAATTTAAAGGCATCTGCTTTCATCCTGCACTTTCATTCCACTGCTGTCGCGGACACGCCACAACTCGTACTACCTTTCCATTCTACCAATATTTCTCTCAAACTTCTAGTTTAAAAAATGATTTCTTACAACCGCAAAAAAACTAGAATATTTCTTGTAAAATAATGTAGAATAGGAATATAGGTTTTTATTCTTTTATTTTAGACAGTAATTTTGTTTCGTTATACATAAAATTTTAATATAAGACAACTTAAAAAACATGAAATATTTTTAATATAAAAGTAATTAAAAATAAATATTAAATTTTAACCATTTTATAGTAAAATAAATGCACAGTTAAAATGTAAATTATTCATAGTTGCATTTTTATTTAGGTTTTAGTCTATTGGGTTCGCGTAAATGTTATATAATATATAATTTTAAATATATAATATATAATGTTGGTGTAGATAGAAATTACTTTATATGTAAAATAAGCCTCAATGAGAGTAAATATATAGTAATAATCTTCTCCATATATCTAGATTATAAATATATCTAGATTAAATAAATTTAAAATAAAAGATCGTGTTTAAAATAGTCGTATGCCAATTATTAAACAGCTATTCAGATGTCTAAATAATTTTGTTTTATAACAGTAATTAATACAAAACGTATGAAGCGAAGACAATTTGAGTCATCCTGTTCAAATAGCGCTTAGAGAAGACTATTGTGAAACTAGAGAAGTAACGTTTACACAAAGCTAGATTTTTTCGAAAATGACACTTGTTTTATATCTTTTTTGACGTTTGAATGGAGTTTCTGGCAATTTTATTGTAGATTTCTTGATTTTATATAATATTTTATATTTATATTTTATATGTTTATATATATTGAAAAAGAAAGGAATATTTTTATGGAATTCTAAAAAAATACATATGATAATATATACAATAAAGTTAGCCTGCACTAGCATTAGGGTGTTAAGTAAATAATACTTTATAAAATTTTAATATAATGTTTATAAAAGTTTAAAATGAAATCAATACACTTACATATTATTACATGACATGACATGACTTGACATGCCACGGAAATAAAGGTATGTGGCGGAAGACCGAAAATACTGAGACCATCGCGATTACTTGAACGACATTTTCCAGATCTAATATCCCAACAACGAAAGAAAAACCCATAAAACGTTGAGCAGTATGTTCCGAAAATGGGAAAAGGAAACAGAGCAGGTATTTGTGTGCTGATTGTCATACTGGACTTTGTCCGTAACCATGCTTCAAAATTTATCATACGAGAGACGAAAGCAATTAACCTAAATTGACAAAATATGTTAAAAATATATCATAAATATTACTTTTGTTAACTTAATATCTTAATAAATATGATCCAAAATTATACTATTTTATTTATTATAACACTATGCCCAAGACGTGTATATACGAGTACGTTAACGGATAACAAAAGTCGCCACTGAGAAGGGCATGTCGTTTAACGAAATAAACCACTTAAGAGGTTAAATAATCTACCCTATTATAAATAACCTAAACCTAAAATAATAGCTATTAAATGAATATATAATTATTTACAACTCTGAAAACCTAAATCTAAAATAATATCTATTAAATAAATATATAATTAAATAATTATACAACTGTGAATATTTTCGTTTTATTTTATTCATAATTAAACTGACAACGCTTGTTAGTTTCATATTAATAATTAGGGGATTACGTTGATGATAGCTTTTAACATTTAATTCAGTATTTTATGCTCAAAAAAATTTCCAATTGCCTTTCATATTCTTAGTTATATTTAATAAATAACAAATACTGAACAATGAACTGAAATTTTTGAGCGAAGCGAGCGGAGCGCTCTACTGGAAACTTTTTTAACATTCTTTGTCACGAAGGCTCGAAAACTACTTGATGGAAAATTATGATATTTTGCAATCAAAAAGACACACATTAGGTGATGGTTTTAAAAAAATAATTTTTGAAAAATGTCATGTCGTTGAGAAATAATCATCAAAAAACTTATATATTTTATATTAAATATATATATATATATATATATCGTGTTAGATTTGGTAACGTTAGGTTAGTTTTAATTTGATGGCTTGATGGTGACCGTGGCGCGACTGTCAGCCTAATCTGAAATCTCCTACATTACCGACATTGTCCACAGGGCTCGCTTCGCTCAATATGCAAACGGCACACGAGATTTCGGGAGCCCAACGAGCCGAAATTGAGGGTCTGTTGGCGCCCCTAGTAATAGTTATATTTCAACCTTAATCATTTCAAATCATGCCCATCAAAGGAAAATGAAATATCTGGAGAAATATTTGAAAAAAAAACATTAAAAATGACTAATTAATTAATTAATTAATATTAAAATAGTGCAGAAAAAGCAATTAAGGATTAATGTTAACAAAATTCTTTTAAAAATATAAACAATGTATAATTCATACAAACTATATCTAATATTCACGATTGCATAAAATAATAATCAAAATAATTGTAATAGCTTGAGTAGCTATATTTTTTTTAACCATATTCTATAAAAATAAATGCTTTTGGTCCACAAAAATAGATTTTTTTAATAATTTCATCAGTGACACTTTTTATTGTTATGCTATTAAATGGTTAAAACTGCAAGTTTTTGTTGTTTCATTAACAAATACAATAAATTAATAATGGGGCAAAATTATGACATCCAAAATAGAAAAACTAGAATAAATTAGTAAAATATCAAAGCTATTCGCTGGATTTTAATAGGATTCGATGTCGTTCGCTGATTATAAGGTATATATAAAAACTAAATTGAGCTAATCAGAATACAACTTCAATATTGGAATTCTGTTAAAATAAATTTGGTATGGTGTTAGCTTCCGATCGGAGTTAATATTAGACGTTCTGCACCTTGGTAAATTTTGATCGTTTTTAAAGAACAATTAAACTAGAACTCGGGCTAGTGTTACAATAAAATCTAATATCATATATTTTATCGGTCAGCTATATTTTCTCCAGCCTTTCCTCGTTCTGTTATCTGAAAAAAAATTAATGATAGGAGACATCTAAAATCATGTAATAAAATAGAATATGCTGTTGACGTCAAAGGCTGTTTGTTTCTGTAAATATGAATAATATCTAAAAGAATATTACTAGGTGAAAGCTAACTACGTTTATAAATTATACATAACAGACTTCTTTTATCTTTCAACGCAAATTCACTTTGCTCCGCTGTTACATTATGAAAATTTAATAACCCAAGGTAACTTTTACATACCTCGACCATAGACACTTAAAATTAAATACGTTTGTTCATTTTCCCGTTCCACTTTTCATTAATAGTTTCAATATTTTACAAAATATCTCGTCTCTAAAGCGCTCCATAAGAGCTCCCTCTATATTAAATTTTGCAGGACGATCGTACGTAAATAAAATTCTATTCAGGTAACTTAAAGCAAAAGTTTGAGTGTTAAGAGTTAAATTAAGTCAGTAGTGGTAATATAAGTTGACAGGTGTTGAACTTTACTACATTTTATTTCAAATCATATATAACATATATACCTTATAATAGATATAAAACTAACTATTTTGGAGAATATAACTACATCCAAGAGTGCATAATAAATCAGATTGTGTGGTGGATACTGAATAATAAACGACACATCATAGATCTCGTATGAAAATACCATAAATTCGAACGGGCTTCTGTTCAAGTTAACCACAAAGAGAAAATTGAACTAAAACCGAAGGTACGTTGTAACGATACTGCGATCTAATAACTTGGGAGTCATTTTGGCTGAAATTTAACTTGTAAAAATAACTTTATCTGACATTTATCTTTAGGTCAATGTGACATAAATAGTATCAAACTGTGCCGTAGGATGAAATTAAATGTTTGCTAATATTATTAAATCGAAACAAATCATTAACATACATTAGATATAATCATTTTATTACAAGTAACTTTTAATATCTGATGTAATGTAATAAACGTGTTTTATGAATTAATCATTTTTAGAACGTTTTTTTCGCGGTGTCTTCATCGTATTTTACATAAAATTCGCATTAAGTGAATCCTATAATTCAATTAGTGACGATCAAAAATGAAAGCTTTAGCCTTGAAGATGGATTGGCAGAGACAATAAAAGCATTTTAGAGCTTAGATTGTGATACAGATAAGGGATTAATATTACTTCTTTACATAATAATTTATATTTATGTGTTTGAAAACTAATTAAAAAAGGGATTATTTTAAGCGAGATAAAAGTTATTGTATTGAAATATATAATATATGAGCCGCTCAGAAGCCAATGTGGTTAAGCCTATTTCTTATATTATCTGATTTTTGGAAATTTTGCTGAAATAAATAATAATCTTCTTAGCTATTAAAAAATTTACTCGTTGGTTACTTTTTTCTAGGTTAGACAGCCCTTTTTTAATAGCTTTTAAATATGTTGTACAATAATTTCAGAAGCCATTGTGAATAAGTCCAACTTGTAACAATATTTTGTTACATCAACTTTGAAATAAAAATTAAATTAATCTTTCGATATTTGTTGGTAACACTGAAAAACAAGAAATATTATTTTATTATTTTTACAAAAAAATCTTATCTTTTTCAGCTGCTAAAAGTCCTAAAATTTTTAAGATGCTGTCATTATTTCAATAAATACTTACGTTTTTATTTACACATCCTGTATATATCTTGTTTTTTTGCAGAGTTTACACCTTGAAAAAAGACTTTATATACTTTTCTAATTTAATTAATAAACCAAGAATTTTAAAAACTAATGTATCAAAAAACAAATTTCCTCAATTTTTGTGTTTTTTACTTAACCGCATTGGCTTCTGAGCGGCTCATATATATATAATAGCTTAGTCATTAAAGATAAATATTACTGCTAAAAAGCGAAACCTTCCTTTACAAAGTTTCTCAATCTTGAAGTGAGACACGAAGAACTCTATTGCGGTACGGATTCTGAAAAATGAAGTTTAGTGGATTTTTAAGTCAATGTAAACGACAGAATGTAAACACTGTAAGTAACATTATATGTTGTAAACACTTTAATGTAGTTCCGTTAGTACAAAAAACATTTTATCACACGGGTGTTATATTGTAGTACAAGTAGTTTGACTTGATATTTTTGTTTTATTTTATTCTAAATATAAAATGGTATTCAACTTTAGGAACTGGTACAAGATCTTTAAATAAATTTCACATTTTGACATTAAAATCAAACAAATCGCTTAGCATGTGTGCAAGAAAAAATATTAAAATATTTTTATTTTCAAACTTATGCAAAGGTATATAAATTTTGAAATATTTATATCGTGAGTAATGAATAATATGTTTCAAAATAACCAAAAACTTTACGCTATATTTTAGCGAACCCGCTTTTCCGCAAAACTTTCTTACTCATACACCCCTTTTAGCCCCAAGGGTTCTTGGGAAGTTGGTCGTTATTATACAATATAGCACATACTTCATAAATCATGGTTAACGCAGTAATGCAACTTTGCATCAAACTATGTTTTCCCGCGTTGTATCAAACAGGAATCGAACAAAGTTTGCACAAGAAACAATGTGAGAGTATTCATAAACTGTTAATTAAAATTTTCTGTTACGCAATCTCGTTTTATGTTTCCAAACAATGCATATAACGTAAAATAATCACAGTATTGTAAAGGATCATTTT
Source organism: Melinaea menophilus ssp. n. AW-2005 (assembly GCA_918358695.1). Classification (NCBI taxonomy): domain Eukaryota; kingdom Metazoa; phylum Arthropoda; class Insecta; order Lepidoptera; family Nymphalidae; genus Melinaea; species Melinaea menophilus. The sequence goes on along the minus strand of OU911038.1, from coordinate 30,806,824 downwards.
GTAGTTATATAATTAGTTAATACTTATTATGAAAAATTTTAATGTAATAATCATATGTAATTACCCTTAATTACATATGATTATTACATTAAAATTCATCTTTTATTATTTATCATATATTTTATATTTATGCAAAAATCATCTAAAATTGAAATCACATTAACAGTTATTATTACAATTTATTTTGTCTAAAGATTCATTACAAACACTTCAATAAAAGGGCCCCCATGCCTTCGCCTCTTGATATGTCATCTCAAACGATGCGACAAGTTTTAATGAACGTGGCTTTATATACGCGATAATTAAATGTTTTTGAAGTTTAATCTGCTTTCATTGATTATTTCATTTATTCTTTATATTTATATCATTGCGCTTAATGATTTATTTGTAAGCAAAGTCAATAAATATGATATATTTAGAAAACATGTATATAAATATTTCTAATCAATATAACAGTCTTAACCATTTCTCCCTTTCTTTTTTTTTACCATTAAGACTCAAAACATATTTTTAACATTAATATGTTTTTTATACTAGGTTTTATTATTATTTTTTGGCTATATCCAATAATTGGTTTAAAAAGAAAGAACACCTATTCGCATACAAAAGTGGCCGCCATATTACGCAGATGGATTATTTCTTGATATAAATAAAACTAATTGCATCAAAAACTGCAAGGCACTGCCGGGCGAAAGTGTAGTCTCACAGCATAGGCTCCTCATCATGGAAATTAAATATGTAGTGCATACAAATATGTTTAAGAAACGACCCCCACCTAAAATAAAATGATATTTGTTAGAGAAGGCAGAATGTACGTGTAAATTAAAAAAAGAGTGATTGATAAAATTATAGATAAAAGGAGTGTAGAAGAAAAATCTATGAACGATAATTGGAACGAAATGGGATGGGTTAGAAGAGGAGCAAAGAATGTATTAGGCGAAACGAAAGGAAAGGAAACGATATGATGCCTTTAAGCAATAGCATTGGATGATAATGAAAGTATGAAAGAGGAGATGAAAACTGCTTAATATAAGATGTAAGAAAAGAGTGAAAGTAGTAGCTGTAGCCATCGCTAGACCTGAGGCGCAAGAGGCGTTATAAAGGTGCGATATTTCTTTAGTGCCCATTTATTAAAATAACGGTGATGTACAAGACTGCAACAATTATCGCGGAATAAAGCTCATGTCACATACTATGAAAGTGTGGGAGAAAGAAATAGAGAAAAGGATGTAAGACGAGAGTGACGTCTCGGGGAACCAGTTCGATTTTGTTCGATTTTGTGAATGTACAGTTGATCTAGTACACACGTCCGGTCGGCCGCTGGAAACACTGGCAAATTCAATATGGCAGTAGGTTTGCATCAAGAGTCGGCCCGGAGTCCCTACCTCTTCTTGTTAATAATGGATGCTCTGACATTGGACATACAGGAAGAGGCACTCTGGTGCATGCTTTTTGCATGCACATGAAAAGCATGCATGTAACGGAGATGCAAATGTTAAAATGGATGTGTGGGGTGACTAGAATGTTTCAAACGTAAGATATCAGACACTAAATGAAAGCTGCAATTCGTGCTGACATTTTACGAAAATGTTAATTGAGGTTCGTGACGTGCATAAAGGTTAATTATATTTTGAACATGGAAGAAAAAAACGTATATTATCGGTGCATTTTGCTTTTTTATTTCTGAAAAGGCAAAAACGCGTCGCAAACTCACAAACAGATATCTGATCAAATCAAGACCTTAATCGATTCCGACCGACATTTGATAACGACGGGGATGGGACGTAACCTAAACATTAATTATTCAACTGTTTCAAGACATTTACGGAAGCTTGGGATAGTAAAAAAGTTTGATATTTGGGTGCCACACGAATTGAGCGAAAAGAATTTAATCGACCGAATGTCAGCTTGCGGTTTTGATTTTCAAACGCCATAAAAATTAACCATTTTTAAAGCAGATGATGACTGGCGATGAAAAATAGGTCGTCTACAATAATATCAGTCGAAAAAAATCATAGTCGAAGCCCGGGGAGGCTGCTCAGTCGGTCGCAAAAGCTGGGTTACACCCAAAGAAGGTCGTGCTCAGCATCTGGTGGAATTGGAAAGGCATAATCTATTATAAGATGCTGCCAGACCAACCAAACGATTGAATCGACCAAGTTTTGCTCACAACTGGACAAAAATAATGCCAGCAATCGATCAGAAGCGATTCGAATTGATGAACAGAAAGGGCGTTGTGTTCCACTAGCACAACGTGGGACTACACGTTTCTTTGATGACCCGACAAAAGTTATTGCAGCTTGGGTGGGATATTGTGGTGCACCCACCATATAGTCCGGAACTTGAACCTTCTGACTATCACTTATTCCGTTCAATACAGAACAGTTTAAATAATAAATCCTTCATTTCCTTGGACGTTCTCAAAAATCACTTGGAAGACTTCTTTGCAGAAAAAACTCAATACTGTACAAACGAGGGATAATGAAGCTTGTGGATAGATGGTAGAAAGTCATCAAATAGGATGGGCCATACACTCGTATAGTTGATTAAATTTATTCGATTATCGGACTTATATACAGACCATTACATATAATAATTATTTTATTATCTTTATAACTTTACTTCATAACTTTGAAGTTCAAACTTTCTTAATCCTTCCTTGTTTAGCTATAAAGGTAACTGAACCAGGGAAAGGATATTCTGAAGTTGACAGTTATTTATAACTTATTATTATGTAGTGGTGCAGTGTGCACCTTGGTATTTATTACTTCTTTGCAAATTACTGTTGGAGTGATATAACGAAGATAAATATATTATGTTATAATTGCTGTCTTACATAAATTTATTTCAGAGTTTTAATCGCTTTAAATATGATGGTTGTAAATGGCATAAATCTACGCACCCTAAATCGTTAAGTTTCAAAAGAATTTTTAAATTCCTGAAAGAAACTTTTTAATGATTTCTTTTTATTGTGACCTTCTGAAGCAATTTAAATAATTATTTTTTTGGAAATATGTATATTTTCTAATTAATAAACAAAATATTGCATTATAAATAGACATTAATAAACAAGCATCTAAAATGGTTCAAATATACAAAAATTTATGTATCTATATTAAAAATATGAAACAGAATCTGTAAAAAAGTTATAACTGCAGCGTTCCCCAATTTATGTCGATCAAAGGTGCGATTTTATTAAAAAAGTTTAGCTATCACCCCAACGCCTTAAAGTACAAATGGCCTCAATTATACAAATTAGCTATTATATATTTTATATTCATCACAGTTGAGGCAATATTATTTTGGGTAGACCTCGAAGAATTCGGTCTGCCCATTCATTTGTCCCCGACTTTCGAATTTTGGAAAAATTTCTTTACAGGAGGTCTTCTTATGACCCCCTGAGTCCGAAATGACCATTGGTCAAAAAGTTTATATATATATATGCGTGCGTGCGTCCAGATTCGACTTTTGTCAGCACGATAGCGGCCGCAGTTTCGCTCGGATCGCTTTCAAACTTTGCACAAAAATCAACCATCCAAAAATTAAGGTCAAGTTCGTTAACCAGAGAAATCCGGCCACAGGGGGCGCTAGGGCCTCATTTTTTCCGATTTCAGTTTTTCGACCATAACTGTTTCCCTATACAAAGTAGATGAATCGCGTTCATATTATATGATGTCCTTGATGAATACCTATAACTAATGTAGATAAACCGAAAACCTAACTTCAATAACTTAGGGGTGGGGGTAAAAAAACCGAAAATTTTTGGAAAAAAATTCATAACTTTTTTCTAGTAAACATTCTTACATCACAAGTATTTTTAGTAGAAAGGTTATTTTTTACTCTAAATTTAGGTACCAAAAATTTTTCTGTAAAAGGTACCGTTTCCGAGAAAAAAAATAAAAACCACTTTTAGCTTATAAATTTTAGGTAGGTAAAACGACGACAACTTTTTTCTGGTAAACATTTCCTCCTCGCAAATATTATTAATAGAAAGATTATTTTTTACTCTAAATTTAAGTACCAAAAGTTTTTCCAAAAAAGATACCTTTTCTGAGAAAAAAAATTAAAACCGCTTTTTGCTTGAAAATTTTTGATGTAAACAACGGCATCATGTGTTATTCTTAGGTAGTGAGTTATGTTTTAAACGAGTGGCACACGAGGTCTACCTACGCGTGTCCCCCTGCGGGCACGGATTTTTTGAATCTATGTTTACATCTCGTTAGCTAGAAACTCAAAGAAATTGATGGCTCGACTTTTGGATACATTCCGCGTATGAAATGTTAAGGGTTACTACACTCCGATCTTCTTTGAGAAGTACCACTTAACTAGCTAGGTTTTTCCAGATATACGAGATACGATCAAGTAGTTTCAGCTATGGAATGAAAACTATGTAGAAACAATCTCATTGCATTGGAACAAGTCGGCTTTCCGTTATATTAAAAAAAAAATTACTTGCTTATGTTATAAGAACGCACTAAATACATATCCGTATTTTTATAAAATTTACTCGATTCTCAAATATGAAGGAAGAAAAGAGTACCTGGTTTTTTAATCTTATGTGGGGGAAAGGGATTAGACAGAAAATGTTTAATGAATTAATTTAACATATTTAATAGACTTCCTTATTTGACTTGTCATTACGTTAAAGGCTACAAAAAATATATATAAAATAAAATGTTCCACATAACTGCGAAAGACTGGACTAGAGTCATTAAATAGTCGTATCGTAACATGTCCAAATGTCCAATTTTGTATTGTGAAATTGCAACATTGTAAAAATTCACAATTCTATATTTTTTAATTATCAATTAGAAATTGTAGAAACCTGGGATAGCAAGGACCTATAGAATAATATAAATTTATTTCCATGCCAAATTTAATAATTCTTCTACGTTAGGAATGGATTATTTGCTAAGAAACAATTTTTGTCGATATTTTATCGTTTCTTGTTCAAACTGAAATGTAAATTTTCGTAAATGACGCTTTTGATCAAGATAGAAAACCTTATACTATACAAGTTGTAATACAAATAAATCTGTAATTTACGCGCTTTATAGTGGTATGTTAATAAGTGTCAACGATGCTAGTTAAAATAATAAGAATATAGTAATGTATTTTATAATTAAATTGCGTATATTTTATTTAAACTTAATTTTATAATGTATTTAATTTTTATATCATCTTAACCAAATACTCCATAACATCTAAGAACGAATATATAAGTAATAGAAATAAAAAAAAAACAAATTTATACATTTCTCGTTATGGAAAAAACATATGTATACGAGTATGTTCGGTTATAGTTAGTGCGATAAATAATCAAACCTGTAGAATTTTAAAATCATATTTTTAATCATTATTTTTAATATAACTTTTTTTTTATAAGAATAACGTTATCTATATTAAACAACTAATAAAACCATCATTATATCTGTCCTTATTTATGGATCTGAGTGCTGGGCGATGAAGGTGATGAATGAAAAGTGTTAGCATGTGACGGAGATGCGAATGCTAAGGTGGATGTATGGGTCACAAGAAAGGATAAGCTTGGGAATAGCGATAGTGACATAAAAATTAGAGGTATCCGTCTGTCTGTTATGAGGAGAGATGAAAGGCATATAATCAAAAGAGTGCTAGATATGGAAGTGGAGGGATGGACAGGTAGAGGACGATCGAATAGAGAATGGATGGATTGCGTGAAAGACGATATGGAGAAAGCGAGAAAGCGAGTGTGTACAGAGATGTCGAGTAACAGTAGAGTAAAGAAGGAAAAAATTTACTGCGCTGACCCCAAAATTGGGATAAGGGCAAGAAGATATACAATATACATCATATTGAATATTTTTTAATTGAATGTTACTAGAATGGTGTCTTTTATAGCGCATTCCTATAAAGTTGTTAGTTTAATATATTTTTTATTTAGTAAGGTTTAGGGCGGGCATTATTAAAAGTTATTCTAGTCAATATATTAATATGCAACTTAAATCATACAATATGCAACTTAAATCATACATTTAACTTCTGCTGCGAGTGAAAAATACGTGCATTATATTAATTAATGAATATTTCTAAAGATGTCCAAAAACAAACTAGTTATTTGTGTTAATTTCTAAACTAAAAATAAAGTTGATTTATTTGTGAAGATTATATTATTCAATAATTTTATTTTAAGGGTTTTCAATTATCATATATAATTAATAAAAACCACCATATTATAAAAGATTTGTGTGATATATATTCATAGAGTTATTTGTAATGATGAATAATAGATGAAGTAGGCGGAGCAAGTCAACAAGTTACCTTAAAAAGGTAAAGATCATAATACTTTTAGAAAGTCGTACCGCTTGATCACTAATTTCTACTACCGATATACATTTATTCTTTATCTTTGTTATTTAACCGAATAGAAATATTTATGAAATATTATATATTTATTATCCTGCCTATATATGTAAAATACATATTAATAAATAGATCACATATTTTCGAATTTTCTCATTTTTTTGTCGTTGGTTATATTATTTCCAAGCATGAGATAAATATATACTAATAAAAGCTGAAAATACATGGCTTTGCCCTATTCAAAATTATATTATATGAGGAACAAAACTCAAATTGGAAAACTTCTTCTAAGTCAGAAAATAAAAATTGAAGCTCTTAGCTTCTGATGAACTCTAAACTCACAAATTATACAGGATTATTCAATATTCAGATGACAGGAAAAAATGGTTGCGAAAATATTATTTGTAAAAGAAAAATTTGAAATTTTAGTTTGATATGGATTAATAACATATTTATATGTTTTTTTTATATCATGCAAGCTTAACTCGGCACGCATGTGTCTTCATTATTTCTACAAAGCATACCATTATCACATTCGTAGGAAGGAAAGGAAAAGTCAAGTTCAACTTGGGGATAGGTTGCCTCATCACGTAAATCTTAGTAATATTATGCAATAACTTGCTTCAAGGTTTTTTCCTTCACCGACCAGAATCGAAAAAATTAAAAACTATACATGTACTATTCAAGTCTTTATACTATATTCCGAAGTAAACGTTTTGTTAATTAATTGTCTAACAATTACTTATGTACAAACTACGAGTACATGTTTAAAAAAACATAAACTTATAAAATACTTGACCATGATGCTTAGCTTCTGAGGCTACATATACAAATAATACAAAAATATACAGGTTAACCAGCATCTTGGCATTTTTGTAAGTGTAATATAATTTTGGTTCGTATAAATCTTTTATTTGTATAATCTGTTTCCTAATATTTTATATTTCTGGATAGCTAGTGAAGAATGCTATGAAGCATTAAATTCGCCTATTGTGTCTTTTTTGGACTTTAATTTGTAATTTACGGTATTTAAAATTTGGTATTTTGGTTTAGGTATCGCAGTATCTAGAATAAAAAATAATTGTAAATAAAAACAATTTGTTTCAAATAATATTATTTATAGATTCAAATTTAAATAATTATATGTCAATTGAACAATGATACAAAACATTTGAAGCAAAGAGAATCTGAGTCATCCGCTTCAAATAATATTTTGGTCAGATTATTGTGAAACTAGGAGTCCTTGAATTTAGTAGCCTACTTTAAATTTAACAATAAATAGAAACCTTTTTTCGTAAACTAAGGTTTCTCACAAAATGAATAATGTAATTTAACACAAGTTAAAATTCCAAACCATTGCGAAAATTACATTATTCATAAATAAGTTATAAAAGTAAGATGTATAATTTTACATAAATTTATTTCGCCAGTAATGTCACTTGGGTACATAACGTAATATCCCTTTGTATCTCAGTCTCCTGTGAGCTGTAAATATCAAGGCTATCAAAGAAATTTCCGTATAAATAACATATTGTTTTATTACATTGAATATATGCCGAAAACAGTTGAATGTTGTAGTAGTTACAAGAGCCACATAAAATAAACATTAACATTAATTTTACTATTAGTACGCTTTGGTTAATATAACAACGTATGGCTGTATTAAGTGAAATGAAGAATTGTTAAAATTCTTTAAAAGTAATTTAAATTTCATATAGTTTCTGCGAATATTCTAATTTTGTAACTTTTATTATAAAAGTTGTACTCTATGCCTGCCAGGTATGTAGCCGGAAGAAAACTTCTAAAAATGAAGCATGAAACATTTCCAACTCTCGTGTTTGCATTTTAGCAAATTGAAAAAGTGTTACATTAAATTTTCAGGATTTCCTCCAACTTTTACTCATAACGTATTCCAAAGTTTAAATATTGAATGTGTGAAGTAGATTGAAACTACCTGGAACATTAATTAAAAGGAAGGGTCAGTAGAGAGGAATGTATCCCTTAAAAGCTCTTTAAGGCACGTTGTAATATGTACTCATGATACGCTAAGAGGGTCCGACCCGTGTCAATAAGTAATGGCTTCGCTACTAAGTAGCGATATCACGGATTTTAAGTTAGAGCATTTCAAAGTCTAATACTTTGGTAAAAGCGAAAAGTAAAAGCGTGCATTTATTTAAATTATTTTCATTGCCGTTTTTGTCAAGTCCTTTGAACGAACGAGTATTTAAAAGTCGAATTAAAGTCTCTATGCCAATAACGCCTTATTTTATTTCATGATCCTAAATTTTTATATTATATCAATATTATTACATATTAATGTTGTAGACGATATTGTGACTTTTATTTTCATTTCAAGTTCATTTTTTATATGTACGTTCTATATATATTCAATTCAAGGTCAAAAATAAGTTGCTGTCCGTTTAAAAAATTTAAAACAATTTTAATTTTATATAATATTTTTTTTTGTAAATAAATTATGAATATTTGTTATTTCCTTAGACTCTCAATTCAATAATAAAAATAAGAGCAAATTCGAAAAATGTCTAACAATTATGTAATTAGCATTTGTCTATGTGTGAGTGTGAGTGAACGTTTATATAGCTTTTTAAGATTTTAAAAATAGAGAAATAGATTTGACTTTAAGCTTTAAAACTGTAAATTCTGAAATTGTGAATGTATTTATTTCAATTAAAACCGTTAATAAAATTATCCTCAGTGACCGAATTAATTATATGAAAAATTTGATACAAACAGGGTTAAGGAGTTACAACCGTCAAATAAAGAAGAAAATACCTTAACAGGTCTTCAATAATATCGAAGACACATTAAAATAATATTGAGATAAGTAAAAGAAAAGAAAGAAGTGTGTCATACACGAATTAAGATAAGATTATTGATTTTGTTCAGAACGCACATCCCCATGAAAAAATGGCTTCGTCTGAGATCTGAGTCTCAAGGCGCTTCATTGTAGTATATAGTAATAATAGATACTTTAAGTATTTCCCTACACATTATATATTTAAATAAATTTACTATATATTTTGTAAGTAATAAATTAATATTAATATTAAGATCATTCTTATGATTATTTCAAAAGAAATTCTAGTAAAAAGTTGTAGATGTCATCTCTTCTTATAAGAATGTTATAACAATTAAGACTGTACTTTAATAAATTCACCGAAGACAGAGTTCAACATAGAAATAAAATGTAGTTGCGTTTATCTATTGTTTTATTTAGAATACATTATTTATTATATAGTTTTTTATTCTATTAAAAGTAATGAATCATTTAATTTGTTTATTTTGACGTCAAAATTAGGTATTATTGTATTAAGTATGTTTTGTAAGTTAGGCATTTATTTCTGTTTAAAAATGCCATTTTGAAGCAATAATGCGATCGCAATACAATTCATTCTTCATATAAATTGTCAATTGCTTGTTAACAGAAAAATCGCATTACCCTTTACAAATTCTGTAAAAAAAAATCATCTGTTCTTGGTGTTTACAATCTTTTGACAATATTTTGTTATACAACGTGTTATACAGTAAGATATTATGAAATATATATCAACGCCGTTTTATTACAAAGTATTTGTATTAAATAATTATCAAATATTAAAAAGAAGTTTCGTTCGCACTAACTTTGCCGATGACTTAATCGACGTATTTATTTTTTTTATTATCCCTCAATGATTCTATTACATACTATTCACGATACCGATTTATTTTTTTAATAAAACAAATTTAATTCCAGAAAAAAAAAATCCTCTTTCCTTGGTAATTGTAATTGAATAGCAGCTAAAAGTTTGATAACTCTTTAAACTCATCTAATAAGAACTTTGGAGAGGGTTAAACATTCCTAGTTTTAAAGAAATGTTATATATATTAAAAAAAAATTATTATAAACAAAATATTTCTTTTTCCTAATATATAAAACGTAAAGCTAATGTAATTCCCATCATTCGTCAAGGGCTTCCACGATTTATAAAATAAAATTTTCCACTTAACTGTGAAAGAAAATTTTAATTAAAAAATTATAATTTTTAATGATCGTAAGAGGAGGTGAAGTATATATATAGTTTTAATTAATTCAATATATTATATATAAAATAACTTATAGCAGAATATTTCATAAAAATTAATTGGCAGCGGTGGGATTCGAACCCACGCCTCCGAAGAGACTGGTGCCTTAAACCAGCGCCTTAGACCGCTCGGCCACGCTACCACTTAAGTACATCTGTAAAAGAAGAAATAGAAACTTTAAAGAAACCATTAAAAATATTGTACTACTGTACTGAGTATTAAATTTTTTTTCCTTCTGACAAGTTAAGATTTATGATTTTTAACAATTGAAAAATATTAATTAAATATTTGTGTTTTTTTTTTATTTTAACGTAATGTCAATATTTTTTCAGTGCCATTTCATAAATTGTACGATCAAAAAACAGCTTAATAATGACATTAACTAATTAGTCATCTAATTATATACAGGTCATTTCTGTTGTTGTACAGTATTGTAGTTAAAATAGTAATAAATTATAATATTATGTTTAAATTTGTTTATACAGAGACTTATTAGAGCGACTTATTTTACTACTGAGACTTATTATTGAGAAAAAAAGGAACATCGATTATGGGAGATCTTTCACGTGTTACACGTTAGTAATTAATAAGATTTTGCAAGCTTTGTAAGCTAAATAGAAGTAATTGAAATCAGTAAGTACATAATCTAAGTCTGTTGTACTGTTATAGATTTAACTAAGTTTAGGAAGCATGAACCAAACTATGACTGAATAGACTAGAGTAGCAAAGTAAAGAGAACTTAAAATAGCATTACTTTTTATTTTTAAGTTGGAAAAACTTAAAAATTAAATGTGAGACATGTTAATAATATATTTATTTATATAAGTAAATAAAATGGAGTATAAAATTACCAACAAGTAATTTAAAAGTTATTTTTTGTAATAAGCTTGTTATTTTTAATAAAATACAATGCAAGCTTCCATAGGCGTGAATGTGCCTTCGTCATTTCTATATAAACTTTTTCACATGCAGGAAGGTTGAAAACACTCAAGTTCAGCTTGGGGGAAGGTAGATTTATCACGTTAATCTTGGCAAGATTTAATGCGTACTGTATGTGAACATTTATAATTAGATTCGCTATTGTGGGACAATCAGTATAATAATCTTGATGAGTAATATTTTAAAACTGATAATGCATTCACTATTTCACATTAATTGATTTCTTTAAAAGTAAAGGTATGTACAAGATATACTTAGGCTGTCCATAAATGCTTTTAAAATATTGAATTTGGAATCTGTAATTTTTATACGATTTTTCATTCTGTTTTCTTATTTTTGCGCCAATATATTGCAAAATATTTTGCTGTGATTGCATTACATAAGCTATCTATGGAGCCAAATACAATTTATAAAGTCCTCCATACACTTGGTGTTAGTCAAATCTGTATACCGGGCTGATAGGTACAATGAAACCTCCTCTGTTTGTGACAGAAAAAGAAAAAAGTTTCGTAAGAAAAAAGCGATCAAAGCAGGGAAAAAATTTGAGAAAATCCTATCTGAAAGCAAAAGAATTTATATCGGGAGATAAAGATAGCTTCTAGAAACATGTCGCGAATTTCAAAAGATGACTTAAGACTTGCACACTATAAGAGACGTACAGGTAATTTCTTAATTAATATATTAAAAGGTAATAGGATGGTACTCGTAAAATCAAAGGAGGTAACAGAAAAATTTTGTTTATGGATGAGATTTTTTTTACAATTGAGCAATATTTAACAAGCAAGGCGACTGTATTTATGCTGTAAGCTCCAAAGAAGCTTCCCAATTAAACAACAGAGTACAACGTGGGTATTATCTGACTTCAGTCATTATTGTGCCGTATTTTTGTGAAAAAGTTATCAAAATATCGGCACAAGTGTATCAAGATACCATTCTTGAGATATCATATTTTCCTTAGGCCCTTAAAAATTACCATATTAAATAACCAAGAATGGTGCTCCCAATTTTGATTAGAAAAGAATTTTTCGGACTTCATCAGACCTGAGGACTGGCCGTCATCTAGTCCGTATTTAATCCACTGGAATATGATTTATGATCAGTTTTAGAGAGAAAGATTTGTTCTAAACGCCATGATAATTAGGGGTCCCTAAAGAAATACATATGATTGGCAGTGAAGAATTTTCTCATAGAAAGAATGCGTGCTAGTATTGATAACTGGCCTCAACGTCTAAGGACTGTATTGCAACCAATGGACACTTCGAATAATCTTTATATATTTTTAATAATTTTAGTTAATTTTAACGTATTAAACCAACAATATTGCAATAGTAACAAATATTACGTGTAATAAAAATTTAATTCTTGAAACCTGATTACCTGATAGTTTGCTGAAATTTGTACCGCGAGTGATTAATATTTTAAAGTTTATAAATTTATGATATTATATAAGCGAAACTATCTGTTTGAAGGTTTGTACTTCTATGAAATCTGACGAATTGTGAACTTATAAAAGTTATTGTATGCCTTTTTTTTATTAAAATATATTTTTATTCAGACTAACATACATAAAATTGACTATAAGTATTATTTACAGCATTATTAATCAAAATAAAAAAAACATACATTTAACATTGAACCTTACTATAAATCATAAAAGAGAAAAGCCAATCCTGTTTATTAAGAGTTATCATCCTCCTGAGAGAAAAGTAAATTCATAAAATCTTATCCTAGTTCTAAGCATGAATATTGAATGAAACGGAGGATAAGACTGAGGTTATGCGCTTCTAAACCCAACTTTTGTCATAACAAATTCAACCCTCTTCCTTTGACTACCATCCAACGGAAAAAGGTTCTGATACTGAAATAAGATTAAAAAATCAATATGAAAATAGAATCACATGGAAAATAAAACATTAAAAAAAATATTATTACAGTATTGACGGTAAGCAAATTTCAAATACACAAACTGAATTTTATTTTATGATTTCGTGAAATTAAATATATACTTGGCTATAAAATGCGTTCGAGTCAGGTCGTGTACCGCGAAAAGACAGAATTGTATGACTGTTATTCTTTAAAAGATTTTCCAAAACATTTGTATTAACTTGTATTTTATTATAAATGTATATTTTAAGGACTGAAAATATAAATGACAAAATACACCGTTCCATCTTTAATATTTTAAACAAACTGCTAACGGTCAAGGAGTGTTGTACTTTGAAGTAATATTTGTGATAATTTTGATCTAAATAATAGTAGTTGTGCTCACAAAACAGTTCTCGCTGTTTTTTTTCTTTCGACTGTCATAACTTTTAAGCTCGTAATTATATATTTAGTTAATGTTTCGGGCATTTCAACAAATCAGTTTCTTAGAAATATTTTTATCGAAAGTATGACGCGTTTTTATAATTGATCTAACTTTTTTATTTGATCGATTTAAATAAAACATGAGGACCCCCCGAGGGCATGTATGAAGAGGTTGATGTCTGTGGCCGAGGCGAAAGAGGTATGCAGGGACCGTAGCGTTTGGCGCTCCGTCGTCTCTGGCTACCCCGCAAGAGATATGGCGTGAAGTTAAATAAATAAATAAGATAATTAAATAAAATAAACACATAATTTTAAGTGAAGGTTAGCTGATTAGCCGTTCCAGAGACTAGCGCGAGTAAACGCAAAAACAATCAAGCAAAAAATTTTGTCACTGTTTCGGCTTCAATTCCTCACTAAATATAAAGTATTGATTTCTACTAAATGTCTTTTTATCAGCAGACAGGAAGACAGCAATCGATTACAGATTGATTATATTGATGTTTAATGCTTATTAAAACTTCAACGCTAGAAAATACGAAACAATGTCGATTATCTAATATCAATTACATAAAATTATTTAAAATAAAAACAACTCAAAATATACATACCGCCAACGGCTGTACCAGAATTCACATTATAAAAGACAGAGGTATTTCTAATTAATACAAATTATATAACTTGTTGGTAATGTAAATTATAAATCTGTGTTCAATACCAAGACATCTGTTAGCTCAAGTCTTTAATATAATAATAATTACGCATATAAGGAGATATTAAGGTCTTAAGTATATTTAATGAAGAGTTGTCACTCATGATCGAAGAACTTGATTGATAAAGAGAATTTGACATATTGTGTCGAAAACAAATAATTTTAATAAGGACTGGTGAACGATAACCACAGAAAAAACTTATTCATTATAAGTAAATAAAATACAAAACATTAGTTTTAAAAATATCACCAACTTACTTTATGTTCTTTACAAGACTTACCTCGACACTTTTCGTATTTAACACATTGACTGCCTTTTTCCGGCAATATATAACGGAAAGCAATTACAGCGATACCTCGTTTAGAAGTTTGTGAGCAGTTAAAAGTTGAAGGTTGAAATTTGTATGTACTTTCAATACTTTTTTGTTAGTAAGAATAAAACATTTAAAACATACAATTAGTAAATCATACTTTGAATATGAGGTATTATTAATAGCTTTTTTATAAATTTATTATTATATTTGTTATTATATGAACATTTATAAGAGAAATTATTTTTTTTTTTAACACCTTTACAAACTGAATCATCACAGAAATACGAAATAATACTTATATAATATGTTTTTCTGATATTTGGTAAATACTACCGAGATAATTATTTACAGTAGTACGTATTAATTATTATTAAATCATATCATATCATATGAATTTCACATAAAATGTGTATTTTATAAAATTTACAATTTTATATGAAGTAAACACTATTAGTATTTTATTGATACATTTCGTCACAATGTTGCTAATGATTTGCTTATTTCAGAAATATGTTTTGTAATCAATATAAAGTTAATTTTACTTACAAGGTTGCAAATTTATGTGTGTATATAATAATAAACTGTATTATGATAAATATCCAGATAATATTTTATTTCGGAGTACTAATAGTATAATAGTAACAATATAAAAAAATCCATCATCTTCACCTATATTCAAAAACATTAAAAAAAAAAGATTTTAAGTTTTTGCTAAACGATTACAATAATATTCTATTTAAAAAAAGTACGTAATTAAATTAAGATTTTTATCAACGTCCTAGCGTACTGATTGTTTTGATTAAGTGCAATCTTAATAAATAGAGGACGTCCTGGATTTCGTTGATGCAAGATAAGCCAAATCTATTGCTATAAGGATACTTCGAATGGGAAGCAAAAGCTTATGCTAAGTATGCCCTTGACTTACGATCGAATAATCAAACGAAGATGCAATAACTGTCTATTGAAAAACAACTCTGTCTTAAACGAAATAAAGTTTACTTTTAGCAAACCTCGAATAGTGTCGTTATAAATAGTGTTGTGTTTTTAATTATTTAGATGTCTCAGCAAAAAAATCGTTTAAGCTATTATATTTTAATATTTTCATTTTATAGGGAAACGTGAAACATACGTGAAAGTAAAAATACTTATCGTTAACAAGGAATTTATAGATTGTTATAATTATTAATAATTAATTTATTTTAAGGTAATACGAGTCCTTTCATGAGCTTCCGGATTCTCTCACTCACCGACGTAACATAACCAAATGAATTTGGTTACTACACATCGATGTTCCGTGAGAGGGTGGTAGTTCTTCCGTCGAGCCAGACCAATACGACCTGCAGTCAAAAGAAGTAATAGAGCAGAAAAAAAAGTAAGTAGTTTACGCTTCGATATTGCTCTGTACACTTGAAAATAAAACAGTTCTTGTAAGTTTGGGCATTTACTTAATATATATATGGCATCCCCACAGTGGCAGTTGGTGATTGAAATGCCAATCACCCCAACTGGAGGTATCTCGCGGTATGTGGAAACGACCACCGCTTGTTCCACGACGTCCACCGTTATGGATTTGAAGAGAAGAGTCCCGATATTCCCACATTCTTACATCCTCAGCCACGTCCTAAGCACAATCGACTTAGTGATCCGAAAAGGAGTTGACAACTTAGACCTCGAGACGTTGCCAGCAGCTTTCGGGTCAGACCATGTAACTGTCCTCGTGGCTATCAAGGACAGGCTGATACTAACCAGTGACCCCCCGCCTAGAAGGGCGATCTTTTGGAAACTTTAAGAGGCCGTCCTCAGCCTTCACCAACATCAGAACCTCTTACGGAAGGAATTTACTTGTAAGATTGGATAGATCCCTCATCCAGATTCTTTATCACAGCCGGAGTACCCTAGGGGAGTTTCCTTTCCCCTACCTTATACTCTTGGTTCACCTATGATATCTCCTCCCTGCCGGATACGATACTGGCGCAATATGCTGACGGCATTGCTCTACTCGCTAACTCTCTCAACCCAAACCACGCTACTATAAAAATCTATAGAGCCCTTGATCTGCTGCCGAGCTGACTAGTGGAGTGGAGGTTCGCTTTGAATGTAAAAAAAACACAAGCTATCAACTTCAGCCATCAGAGGAAGCGACCTTCTTCACTGACTCTACATGGCCAGCGGGTCAAGAGGTCCAGCCCCGTGACTTTCTTGGGAGTCAATTTAGATCGCCGACTGACTGCCATAGGGCAAGTCAGGAGAGCCGCCAGTACAGCCAGGATTGCGGTGCATCTTCTGCACCCTATATTTCGTTCTCGCCTTTCCCTTCATACCAAACTGTTCCTGTATAAGGCGTACATCAGGCAGCATTTAATATACGTAGCTCCGGCATGATAAACGCTAACCGCAATTCGCATATTCTCTTAAGCGGCAATGGTTTCGCAAGGATCTCTTCGCAAGGATCTTAACCCTGGAACAGTTTCCCCGCTTCATTTTGAGATGTGAAACCTGAGGAAAGGCAGTCTTGGATTTGGCGTGGCTCGGTACAGCGCTCGTACTCTGCTGCTGGCGATCTTTGGATAATTAATTATTATTTTAATTATAGATGTGGTTAACTTATTTATAAATACAGACTCATTACATTTTTCCATCAATTGTGTAAAAGTAATATTTATCCTCATTACACTCGCTTTTAATTTGATGACTTGTCTATCAATTTATTGAGCTGAGCGTAAGCAAAGCTCTTAACCGTTTGGGAAACCTTTTTTGTGTTTAGTTGTCTCCAGAATGCGACGAGATAACACAGGCACACAAAAAAAAAATCATGAACCAGAGGGGAGACCCCATTATTCTTAGGTTTCTGTTATCGCTGAAACCGAATATGATAAAAACTAATTTTAATTGCCCGTTTTCCCGCTAGCAGCCCCTTACTACCTCTTAAGGGGTGAAAATTCAAATTTTTCTATAAAATCAAGATAGATGTGTATTTCTACGTTTTTTGGGATGCTGAAACCGAAAATGATAACTAAAAATAAATTCATGACCACTATCAACCCCTACCACCTCTTACAGGGGGTGAAAATTGAAATTTTTGTATAAAATCAAGATAGATGTGTATTTCTTCGTTTTTTGGGATGCTGAAATCGAAAATGATAGCTAAAAATAAATTCTTGACCACTATCACCCCCTACCACCCCTTGCAGGGGGTGAAGATTGAAATTTTTCTATAAAGTCAAGATAGATGTGTAATTCTACGTTTTTTGGGATGCTGAAACCGAAAATGATATCTAAAAATAAATTTATGACCCTACCACCCCTGACAGGGAGTGAAAATTTTAATTTTTATATAAAATCAAGATGGATGTGAATTTCTATGTTTTTCAAGATGCTGAGACAAAAAATGAGTATAAAGTATATGGTAACCTCATTGTATGCATATATTTGTTATTATGATGCTAAGACTGAATCATGATTTTTGTCCAATTCTTAACAAGTTTTTTCATTTTTTGTTTTTTTTTTTGTTTTCTATTTAATTCTACTTATACTGTTATCCATCTGGCTGTCTTGTAAAACGCTTAAAAGATGCTGAACCTAATTCTATGCCTCCGAAATAGAATTGTTACTATTTTCCTGACAATTTAGGAGACTAAAAGATGCTGAACCTAATTCTATGCCTTCGAAATAGAAGGGACTATTTTCCTGATAATTTAGGAGACTACAGTGAGGAGCAAGGCGAAAGGTTCCATCAGGATCTTAAGACAATGGAACAGCGCTATCAGAGTAAATGGGATGTCAATATGTTAGCAGACTACTGTTGGAAATTAAAAAGAGATTTGCCAGAACAGAAAAGAGCCAATAAAAGGAAACCACTTAGAAGATCTTTTGATAACAAGAGAGTTCGTTATCGTAGAAACAGGTAGACGCTGAATAGTGAGAGGCAAGGGGACTCACTTTAATTCAGCACCCCGGATAGTGAGAGGCAAGGGGACTCACTTTAATCCAGCACCCCAAAAGGGAACAGAAATCTACTACGTCCACACCGTTGTTTCTGGGTTACGCTAAGAGTAGAATTAAATCATGAATATATATATCAGATACTTCTGATCGATAATGCATTTGAATTTCTAATATAAGAGCTAAGAGTAACCTCAAACTAGTTTGATAAACATGTCATTTACTGTAAATCGTTAAAATTTCTTCATACATCTTGATTTTACACAAAATTGAAACTACCCCCACCCCTCCGTTAGGGGTGGTTAGGGGGTGGTATTGAGTAAAAGAGGTATCAAATTCACTTTTGGTTGTCATTTTCGGTTTCATCATACCAAAAAACATAGAAATACACATTCATCTTTATTTTATACAAAAATGGAAATCTTCACTCCCCATAAGGAGTAGTAAGAATGTGTTAATGTGTTATGGAGGTCTTAAATTAATTTTTAGTTATAATTTTCCGTTTCAGCGATCCCAAAAACCTAAGAATAGTGGGGTCTACCCTCTGGTTCATGATTTTTTTTTTGTGTGCCTGTCTAATTAGCTAAAAATTTCCATTCAAAAGTTATCAAGAAAAGAAGAAAGGAGAGGGGCTCAGCTCAACACCCGCCGCGTACGGTTGGCGGATCCAAGTTTTGGTACCCTGTTTAGAACTTGATCTACTTTTATGAAAATAATACACCACAATTTTTTTTTGACAAACTATAAATCTATAATAAATTAGTTACTTTAACAACTTCGTATAGGTTATAAAAAATATACCATTAGGTGAAGTTAATAACAAAATTTTACAATTTTAGATGGCGATTTTATTATTTTCTTAATACGTTTCGAATCGAACTACAGTTTTATGTTTTTAGTTAACGAATACAAATTCGTTTCGAATTGAAAAACAATTCATTTTCTTGTAGTTTAATAATACATACATATAATATGTATAATAATAATATCACGTACTCATTTATGTTCTAAGATCAAATCACTTACATATTATACATGTTTGCAAATGATATTTAGAATTCTACAAAGCAACTAGATTTGGGATACTGTTATTCATATGGTCACTATGACTTTATTTATTAAGAGCATTAAAAAACGATATGTCATAATATATTTTTGAATGCATTTCATTATGATATGTTCAGTTTAATAATTTAGCACTTTGATCTCAACGTAGGGTGCCAACAATATGCTGTTACAACTTCGAGTCATTTTAATGCTCATTTTAGATTCTTATTTAATGGTAAACTTCGTGATTGTTCATTTGTACGGCTTTTTTACTAGATGTGTAATTAAGTGGTGATTGTAGCTCAAAAATCGTTAGACTTTAAGTATATTGTATTACGAACGGTTCTTATTTATACTTGTTAAAGATAAACATAATTGTAAGATATATTTAGAATCTCTTCTAATAATTCAAGACATTCACTTCTAGACTGTATTTCTATATTTCAACAGAGATTTATACGGGCAAAAACTTGAATACATACTATGAGATATATTATTTAACTTTTAAAGATAATCTTTTTTTTATTCACAGCTAATCAAGTTGTTAATAGTTTTTATCAGATTAACACTTGATGGTTTCTGTATCAAGTTACGAATAGAAAAGTTGTGAACCGAATACTTGTTAAGGAATATCGATTCTTTTCGTAATTGAATTTGTCTACTTCATTTAATCTTCTAATTATTATATATTTACTCAACCCTCGAGGCTGTAACATGTTTGGTTTTAGACCAAATACCTACACACAATCAATTAATAATACTTACTTGTAAATTATTTTTCATTATTGTATAACTCACATTCCTTTTTTACTTTTAAAATTGGATTTTGTCTTAGATGCAAAATAAGTGTGTTAGTATAAATGTTTTGCGACTCTTTTAATAATATAATATATTATAAGTATCTATTTTAAGCTTTAGCTGATATATTTTATTGTAAATAATGAATATTTACTTTATCCTGTATTTAAGATTTCAATATACAGTGATTGTTAGGTTTGGATAAAGTATTATTAATTTTATTGTTAATGTCCCAAAATGCGGTTAATTCGAAACTTCCTTTAATTGACCAAGACATCACAGCACTAATATGTTACTGGTCCATTGCGCTCAAGTTTTATAAACTACTCAGATTTTTCTTATATCTTCAGTGGAAACAAATCTGAAAAAAATCCTTTATCTAAATATTATAAGGTGCCTAACCAGTTGCACTTAGCTGGCATACAACAAGCCCACCGATGAGGATTTTTTTTACCAGAAAAGTCAGTATGAAGAAGACATATAACCCACTATCTGTGTTAAGTTTCTTGCTCCTTAAAGATAATTTTTTTTAGTTATTCATATTTTTCCTATATCAGTTATGAATCTTAAAAATAAACTTATGTGTCAGTTAAAACTCTCACTACTCACTGACTCATAACAAAATCTCCGAAACTATTCGTCCGATTAACCTAAAACTTTACATAGTTACTTCTTTTGTCTCTTCTTAAAGGTCCACTAAAAACGAATTTTACGGAATTCCTATCTCAACGGATTTCAACTTTTTGCATTTCGCCAAATTTTAAACCTGTAGGAGCACTTAACGCCTCCGCAACCCCAATTTTAGGTGAAAGTTGATAAAATTCATTCTTAACTGACTTCTACACTGCGAAAGGAATATTCTTATCAAATTTCAAGTAAATCTGCCTTATAGCTACAGAGGTTTCATGATGGGTGGGTACGTAGATGAAAGTAAGAGTTACAATAGCAACGGTTAACATACCAATGTTTACCATAGCCACAGTTACCATGACAACGGTTACCATGGCAACCAGAGTTTATTTGAACTTGGGTGGATGCAAAAAGATGAAATGTGAAAATTCATAATTGCTATAAATAAAAAATCAAAGACGTAAAATATAATTGATTACAAAATTAAATTTAATATATTTGGAAAATAAATAAATTTTATTAAAAAAAAAAAAATCTAAATTTGTCCTTAGTTAAATGCTGGCAATTTTTTCGTGATGTGGGCTGACTATGGATCTCGTCACATTACATAACGGAAACGCATCCTAATACACAGTACCTCATAGGTGATTTTAAAAAATTACACTTAATATAAAATAGAAATTAAACATTTTGTCAATACAAGAAGTCTTAATTCACATCCAAAATAAATAGTGTGCTCAGCGAAGCGGTTAAAACCATCAGGTTTTAAGTGCTCTTGAAGTTCAGCTCCTACTATTTAGTAATAGGTATATCTCAATTAATATTTAGAAAATCTTAGGACTGTTGCTCTTTTTAATACATATAAATAATATAGTTAATCTAATATAGTTAATCTTTACTCGGTGGTAGACCATAACATCGAGTCGCCGGCAAGGTTACCACCCATCGGGCAAAGTCGTGCCGCAAAGCGACCTAGTCGTGTTCCGGCACGTTGTTCGATGAAGCCGTATATATGGGAAATGGGTCTGAACAGTTGCGTTGCGTTGGCGAACCGGTTCGGCGTTGAGTTGGTGCTTATTGTGTCGGGTGTCTAGTCGAGGAGGGTAGCGGGATCCGAAGCGACGGCTTTCCGCTGGCCGCCCGCAGATAGTTGGGGGCCCAATTAGTGGGCCAGCCACCCACGAAAGGCTGCCCCGCCAACTGCGTAAAATCCCAGGGTGGCTCCATCGTGCTGGTTGGCGACCAGATGAGGAGGCCCGATGGCGATCCCTGGGGGGGTTCGGGCGTCCCCGCAGTCTCCAGACTAGTCTCCCAGTGGCATGACATCACCAATTTCGGCGCCGGGTTTGATACGTACCGCCTCGTTCAACTGCCATTTCTCATCCTATTCACTCTTTTATTTTATTTTTATTATGAAAAAGTCCAATAAAAAGAAGAAGTTTTTACAGCGGTTGCACTCCTCCTCATTTAAAGTGCACCTCACTAACATCAGGGGCTTGCACTCTAATCTCTTACCTGTCCACCACCACCTGGAGACAGAGCAACCGCACTTGCTCTTTTTGACGGAGACACAGATACAATGTCCTCTAAGCGCTGCGTACCTGGATCATCCCGGTTACTCGTTAGAGTACAACTTTCGCTCACGTGCCGGGGTCTGTGTATACGCACGGAACGACCTCTGTATCCTGCGTCTCCGTCATCTTGAAGACCCTACTTTTTCTTCCTTATGGATTTTAGTAGACACAGGAAACGAAAAAATCCTGTATTGCTGTGTCTACCGTTCGCACAGCGGTGATCAGGAGACAACAAAATTATTTGAGTATCTCGGTGAGGCTGCTGATATGGCTCTGCATCAGTACCCTTCTGTGCAGCTCGTCTTTCTGGGGGACTTTAATGCCTGTCATCAGGACTGGCTGTTCCCGTACCAGAAGACCGACCATGCTGGAAGAGAAGCGCGGAATTTTGCGTTGTCTTTCGACCTCTTTCAGCTGGTGAGGCAAGCGACAAGGGTACCAGATGTAGTTGGCCATACAGCCAATTGCCTGGACCTTTTGCTGGCAACTGATCCGGACAGGTATCGTGTTGAGATGACCTCCCCCTTGGGAACCTCCGATCACTGTTTGGTGAAATCTGTATTTACATATTCTCCACCAGCTTTCGAACCACCTGGTGTTAGGCGAGTATGGAAATACAAGTCAGCAGATTGGGATGAGATGCGGCACTTCTTTGCGTCTTATCCTTGGCGGCAGGTCTGCTTCTCTTCTTTGGATCCGTCGAGTTGCGCGGATGCTATAACCGATGTGGTACATCAGGCAATGGAGTACTTCATTCCTTTTGCTGACGTACCCATCGGTGGCAAAGCTCGCCCATGGTTTAATGCCGAATGTGGTCATGCTGAAGACCGAAAACATTCGGCATACCTAATTTGGGCTGATGCTAGAAGCTGCAAAGCTCCGGATGTAAGTTTAAAGAAGAGAGCCTTTAACCAAGCTGCCAAGTCCTATAAAAAGGCATTACGGAAGGCTCGTCGCGATCGTATCGCTAAGAATGGCGAAAAGCTCTCTGTCAGACCTACTGGCAGTCGAGCTTTCTGGTCTCTTGCCAAAGCGATCGAGTCGAACTTCTGCCAACCCTCACTACCTGCTCTGCTGAAGCCGGATGGATCTCTGGCCCATACAGCGACAGAGAAAGCGAATGTATTTGCTTCTCTGTTCGCTGATAATTCATATCTAGACACTGGCAATGCTTCTCCAGCGCATCTTCCTCACTGCGGTATTTCGATGCCTGAAATCCGCATCACTAACAAAGAGGTATGGAGAGCATTGTGTCGTCTTGATGTGAATAAAGCCAGTGGCCCTGATGGTATACCAGCCATTCTGCTCAAGACATGCGCAGCTGAGTTGTCTCCTGTATTGACACGTCTGTATCGTCTCTCTTTCAAGTCTGGAATAGTGCCGAAATCTTGGAAGCTTGCTAACGTGCAACCAGTGCCCAAAAAAGGCAGTCGTGCCGATCCTGCCAATTATAGACCGATTTCAATCACCTCCATACTCTGCAAGATTATGGAGCGTGTATTGAACTCGCGCCTTTTAGCGTACCTTGAAGGTAACGATCTCCTCAGTGACCGACAGTACGGGTTTCGCCGAAATAGGTCCACTGGGGACCTTCTAGTGTACGCTACGCACATTTTAGGCGAGGCCATCGAGAAGAACGGAGAAGCGGTCGCCGTCTCTCTTGACGTCTCGAAGGCATTTGACAGGGTCTGGCATGCGAGCCTTATAAGCAAGCTTTCAACATACGGTATATCTCCTGGTCTGATCGGTTGGGTAACGGACTTTCTGAACCAAAGATCTCTCCGAGTAGTTGTCGACGGGTGTTCCTCGGAACCTTTGACAATAAACGCCGGAGTGCCTCAGGGGTCCGTTCTTTCTGCAACTCTATTTCTGCTGCACATTAACGATCTGCTGGAGCCCGGTATCTATGGGTATGCAGACGACAGCACAGTTGTAGAAAGATACCTGCCGAGTAGTCGGGCTAGTAGAGATCAAGTACAGTCTGAAAGAGAAGCCATGGTGCAACGTTTGAATGACAAGCTTCAGGCAGTCTCCGCATGGGGCAAAGCCAATCTTGTCAAATTCAACGCCACCAAAACGCAGACGTGTCTGTTCACCGCCAAAAGGAGCCCTTTCACCTTGGCTCCTACTTTCCAGAGTGTATCTTTGGAATACAGTGACCGGCTTCAGTTGTTAGGCTTAGAGATTTCCTCGAACCTTAACTTTGGTCGGTGTATTGAGTCCAGAGCAAGAGCAGCTGCAGGAAAGCTTGCCATTCTTGCGAAGGTCCGTCAGTACTTTACACCGGGACAGCTACTTGTATTATACAAAGCACAAATCCGGTCGTGTGTAGAGTACTGTGGGCATATATTCGCTGGTGCCGCTAAGTCTCATCTTGCGGTTCTGGACTCAATTGAGAGGCGAGCAAAGAGGCTTATAGGCGACCCTGAATTGGTTGAAGCCAACCTCCACAGCCTTGAACACAGGCGTAGAATTGCTAGCCTCTCAGTTTTCTATAGGATACATTTTGGTGAGTGTGCGCAGGAATTACATGATTTAATTCCTCCATCCCCCTTCCATCACAGGACGTTCCGACGCACGGCAGATATCCATCCTTACGTTGTGGACATTCCCCCTGTCCGAACAAAGCGCTTTGCTTCGTCTTTCTTAGTTCGTACAGCGAAGGACTGGAACAGCTTGCCTGCGTCGGTATTTCCGTCCCAATACGATGTAGGTGTCTTCAAGAAAAGGGTGAATAGGTTACTGGGTTAATGCGCCTTACCATCTATGACTAAATTTCCACTTTCCATCAGGTGGAATGTAGTCAAGCACTAACCCAGAGGGTATAAAAAAAAAAAAAAAAAAAAAAAAAAAAAAAAAAAATCTATCAGGTCAATTTACTCTGTATGCGGATTCACGATGATATAAGGCAAGCTTAAAAGGACCTTGATACAATAAATGAATGGTTTCTATATAATCTTCAAAAACTTCACATATGATGTTTAAACCAAAGAACAATAATATATCTAATAACACACCACTTAATATTAATAAAAGTATCTTAAAGACGGTAGCAAAACAAATATATTTAGGTCTTTTTTAGATGAAAAACTTAGATGGGATCCCTACATTGACATATATCATCAAAATTAGCATCGCTGACGGGAACATTGGGAAAAGTTTCTAATTGCATTCCCCACAAACTCCGGAACACTATTCACAATGCCCTAGCTAAGCCACGCCTAAAGTACTTAATAGAAATTTAGGAATAAGCTGCACAATCACATTTTAATAAACTGCAACGATGCAATAAATGCAATAAATTAATAAAGACACTATTACGTTATAAATACTTACAACCATCTAAAGATGTATATTTATAAACTAAACTCCTGTTTAAAAATGGGCTAAACTACATATTATCTATAATATTGAATAATTAACTTGAGTAATGTTAACGGCCTTATTGTAAGATAAATAACTAAATGCACATGAAAATTAATCACTTAAATTTTATAATTAGTTGATTAGTTAAGATACGTATCTATTTACAATAAGATTTAGTTTTGTTATAAGTAAAACAAATAAAATGTAATGCATGCAAAATAACTTGCATATATATACTTAATCTCTATATAAGTGAAAAGTATGAACTTCATGTGAAATAAATATCTTTAAACGTAAAATATATAGATAGTGCAAGTGGATAACCAGCTTCCTCACTGGGCGGAGCATACACGTTCTCGACGGTTTTTGCTCGGACCCCAAGCCCGTGAACGCTAGTGTACCCCAAGGCTGCGTGCTATCCCCGACTCTGTTCCTCCTGCACATCAATGATATGTTGGATATTTCCAACATACATTGTTATGAGGATGCCAGCACTGGGGATGCGGTATATTCCGGTCGTGCAGGTCTCTCTTGGGAAAACGTCGATGAGTGCCGAAAGAAACTTGTGTCTTCAAATATGAATCACGAATATAATATTTTGGGTATTAATTTTCTGAAAAATAAAGAAATTACTGTGTTTTTAAAAACCACATATAATGTAATAAAAAAATATTTATGTCGAAAAATAAAAATGACATAATTTAGGTTTTATTATTCCTACAGTATCCTTTCTTTAAAATATTTAAGAACGTTTGCGTACAAAATAAGCCGATTTATATTAGAAATAAAATTTTTAATTCAGAGGATAAAATAAAGGCAACTTGGTGCGGTTTTATCTAGTGGAAAACTAGGGCTGCTAATAGATATATAAAGTTAAAATTTGATAATATTCGAATAAATTCAGATAAAAATGTGACGACAATTTTACTGAAATTCTAATAACAGTCACGCGTTATTTAAATACTTCATCATCTAAATTGATGAATAATACCAGAGTCAAATATAAGTGTTTTGTTCTTAAGCTTGTTTATTCGTATGAAATTGCAAGACATTTAAAACCTTATTAAATCTGAAAAAAGACCGGTGATGTTAGGAGTATGTCAGTTAAATTACTTAGAGCAATTTATTGTAAATGATATTGACCCACAATTCTTAATTTCAAACAAGAGTATTGAAACTGGTATTATTTGATGAGGAATAGTTGTTTAACTTTATTTAAAAGTAAAAGACTAAAACTCGGAAATTATAAATCGATCTTTGTTTTACCGAACTTAAATAAGATTCTCAAAAAAATATTTTGAACCCAACGACAAATTTTGTTTACGGAATAATCATGCATTTTGAACAATGTGGTTTCACCAAAGGTAAATCAACAATAAATGCGGGTGTTTAAGTACATTTACAACGCATGAGAGAAGCAAAATGCAATGGGTGTGTTTTGCGATTTATCAAAATTCTTTTGATTACGTTTCCCATCGAACATTACTATACAAATTAAACCACTATGGTGTATATAGCGCTGCGTTTAATCTTATTGCCTCTTAATCAAAGTTCGAATGGTTGACGTCAATAATTCTAAGTCGTCTGATTCCCACCTAAGGTAGATGTTCTACAAGCACAAATTTTTGGTCCCTTTTAACTTTTACTTTACCTTAATTACTTCGTCTTTTCGTAAATGGCTATGTGACATTGTGTTATTTGCTGATAATACCTCGCTTATTTTAAAATTTGAGCATATTAGAAACAAGTTCGGGAACGTAAAATGACGTATCTAGTGAAATATTCGGTTACAAAAAAGCAAAAAAACACTTGGTATTGTTTTTTTTTTTATGTTTAGGATTTATAGGGTATTATTTTCAAACAGAATGCGGTCATAATCAGATGTTAGTAGAGTGGTCGCACTGTGGACCTTGCCGATAACTTGGCTATTTAATACGTTTGGAGGTATATGTTAACAATGTGCATGGCTTCATGACTTTGACTTTGATGGCCAATGCATAATAAAGGAGAAATGTCGTAAGAAATGGAAAAGCATTCATTCATTCTTCATTGTAATATATCGAGGTGGATATTACAGGATTTGCTTTAAGACCTGGTCGATTAAGTTCATATTCACAGAATTTATTTGTTCTGTCGTTAATTAAACGAATAATGTAAAATATTATAAAAAGCAATAGCGGATTTTATTAACTTTGTTTATAAATCATGTTTAATCACTAGAACCACTATACTAATTAACAAGTTTCACTATAGGAAATATGGACTTTTTTAAGTCGAGACATATGACATAAATCTAATTAATATATTTTCAAAGGCGGAGACGCGAGCTATTTATAAGTAAAATAAACAATTTATCACTTATTAGCTGTTGTTGGTGAGAATGGGAACGTCACTTTTGGTTGCGACAATAATTCATACAAGGAAGCCATTAAATCATGCTCAACTGGTTTTCCACACAATAGCTGCGATTGCAAACCACGTTATGTTTATCATGGAGTTCTACCATTTTGTATTTTAACTAGCGATTGATGTGAGTATTGAAATCTTATACCAGTATAACTTGATACTCGTATGTTATTAATAATGTATGTATGTATGTATGTTATTAGTAATAGTCGTGCAAATTTTTTATTTTATACCAAATATAAAAAATGGCATATTTTTTTAGTATTCATAATATAGGAATATAATACTTTTTGGAGAGATAACACTAGAGATAAGAATTAATGATAACCAAAATATAAATAAAAAATATATATAAATGAATAGTTCCTATATAATCTTCAAAAACTTCACATATGATGTTTAAGCCAAAGAACAATAATATATCTAATAACACACCACTTAATATTAATAAAAATATCTTAAAGACGGTAGCAAAACAAATATATTTAGGTCTTTTTTAGATGAAAAACTTAGATGGGATCCCTACATTGACATATATCATCAAAATTAGCATCGCTGACGGGAGCATTGGGAAAAGTTTCTAATTGCATTCCCCACAAACTCCGAAACACTATTCACAATGCAATAGCTAAGCCACGCCTAAAGCCTAAAGCCACGGGAATCAGCTGCACAATCACATCTTAATAAACTGCAACGATGCAATAAATAGAATAAATTAATAAAGACACTATTACTTTATAAATACTTACAACCATCTAAAGATGTATTTATAAACTAAACTCCTGTTTAAAAATAGGCTAAATTACATATTATCGATAATATTGAATAATTAACTTGAGTAATGTTAACGGCCCTATTGTAAGATAAATAACTAAATGCACATGTAAATTAATCACTTAAATTTTATAATTAGTTGATTAGTTAAGATACGTATCTTTTTACAATAAGATTTAGTTTTGTTATAAGTAAAATAAATAAAATGTAATGCATACAAAATAATTTTAATATATATACTTAATCTCTATATAAGTGAAAAGTATGTTCTTCATGTGAAATAAATATCCTTAAACATAAAATATATAGATACATTTTAGTATAGTAGTTATTCCCCCCCCCCTCCTTGAAATTTTTGTTCGATGAGTTTTATAGGAGTACTGTAGGAATAAAAATGTTTCAAATCACGTTCCTAAATGTGCTTCAAGCCGTTCCAGTTTTACTAACAAAAAGTCTTCTAAGCTTTCGGAGCTGATGCTCCGCTCGAAAATGTCATTCAAGACTACTGACCGAACTCGGCAAATAGTATACGTGTAATGTTTTGAAATACTGTAGATAAATTATTAATGAGCACATAATTTCATATTCGTAAAATTTAATTGGTTTGAAAACTTTATAAAATAAAAAATATTAAAGATAAAACAAAATAAGTATAAACAAACTAAACAACTAAACAAAATAAGGAAATGTACAATTCTTATAAAATCACCAATGGCTTAGTGGAGAGCAATTAATATAATAAAATTAAAGTAAATTAGTTTCACTTCATTCTTAACAATACGAAATTTCCTTAAAATATATTTTACTTGGAAATATTTCTTCTTTTATCCATTGACGAACAGATGGTGATAGCTGGCTGCGAGTTTTTCCCTTGGGAAGCCTTTATTTTTCGGGATACATAAAATCGTCTATATAATTTTCGTGGTTTTAGCTGGATGAGTGTAAAACTACATACAAATTTATTCAGCACTGACATATTTTATCTTTGCCGAACAAACATCAAATAACACGTTTATAATATGAGACGAAGCTTCTTAGCATTCCATGGATTCACCGTGCGGGTGCCGGGCCCATCGCGTTGCAAGAAGAGGAGCGCAAACAATGCCTGGGACTTGCGACCCAGATGTAGGTTTAAGGGGCCCCTTTACTATGCGCATACACGCTCACCTTCACTGTTTACGCTCCTCTCCCTACCTAACCAAATATCGTAAGAACCTACTAAAGCCGCCTTTGAAATACATTCCAGAAATGAACTGATGATCGTTCTAGAAAGGCCGAGATCCTTAAATAAGTTGTAGAGAGATTTTGCTGTTAAACCTCTCGCTCCTACTTCTACAGCGTACAAATTAACTATAAATCTATTCCTGATCAGTTCGTTACACAGTTCGTAATACTTGTTAAGCTTAAATGTATGATCTTTGGGTATGTTTGTTTCCCAGGGTACAGTAAGCTCCACAAGTATAACGCGCCTTAGTTGTTTTGAATACAGGAATAAGTCCGGCCTAGATGACGAAACACAAACATCCCCGGGGATTTTGTTTTGCCTTTCATACGTGTCCATCATGAGAGTCCAATCAGGAGACGCGTCCAAGATGGAATAAGGTTTTAATTTAGATTTTTTGGACGAACCTGCCTTTACGAACTCTACTGATTTTTTGGTGGTTGTTATACCCCTCTGCGCTCTTGCTACAGAAAGACTAAACGCTTCTCGTATGATTTCTAATACTTTATCGTGGCGACGCGAGTATTTACCTCTATTTAATAGTACCCTACACCCTAATAGCAAGTGTTTCGCGGTTCCTACTGCCTCCCCGCAGATGTTGCAAGATTTTTCGGTGGCTTTGCCCCATCTTACTAAGTTACTTTGATCTGGGAGAGTCATTTGGAATGCATTAAGATAAAAGAAATAATATTCTACTGTAACTAATGAATATTTTTTTATTATGAATAATTTGGCTATTTATAATTGGATATTTGTTCTAGCCATGACTTTTTGGTAATAAGAACCTTCTAGAATCATATCTAATATAAAACATCCTTTGAGCCTGTTTTTATTCCTAATTTAATGTATAAATTAATGCTTCCTTTAACAACTGGCTGTTGTTTCCAGCAACTTTTTCATCGTGGAATTCAAAATGGCGTTGTATGTTTGAAAAACAAACAGTATTTGTCGCATATATATTTGGATTCATGTTCTTAGAACTCGTTATAATTGTCGTAATATTATGTAATACAACTTAAAGTAAAAGGGCTACCAATGCAAAATCTATATTAAATAGCCGACTCCGAACTGCAAGTTCGATTAAAAAGAGAGCAGTGCGTAGGAACAAACAAAATCGTTGGATTATTTTATGATATGATTATTTTATTATATGATTACGTAACAGTATTAGTAAGAATAAACCCTGAATAATGAAATTTTTACAGGAGCTCCTCGCGGTTAAAAAGCCAATGACAAACTCTTATAAAAAATTGGGACACGTGTAAGATCATCCCCGATGGTTCAATTACTACCTCAAAGCGTTTCTGATCAATTAAAGTAAGGATATGAATCACGAATATAATATTTTGGGCATTAATTTTCTGAAAAATAAAGAAATTACTGTGTGTTTAAAAACCACATATAATGTAATAAAAAAATATATATGTCGAAAAATTAAAATGACATAATTTAGGTTATTCCTACAGTATCCTTTCTTTAAAATATTTAAGAACGTTTGCATACAAATTAAGCCGATTTATATTAGAAATAAAAATTTTAATTCAGAGGATAAAATAAAGGCAACTTGGTTTTATCTAGTGGAAAACTAGGGCTGTTAATAGATATATAAAGTTAAAATTTGATAATATTGGAATAAATTCAGATATAAATGTGACGGCTATTTTTGAGACAATTTTACTGAAATTCTAATAATAGTCACGCGTTATTTAAATTCTTCATCATCTAATGGAATCGCCAAATTGATGAATAATGTCAGAGTCAAATATAAATGTTTTGTTCTTAAGCCTGTTTATTCGAATGAAATTATTAAGACATTGAAAAACCTTATTAAATCTGAAAAAAGACCGCTAATGTTAGGAATATGTCAGATACTAAGAGCTGTTTATTGTAAATGATATTGACCCAATATTCTTAATTTCTAACTAGTGTATTAAAACTGGTATTATTTGATGAGAAATAGTTGTTTAACTTTATTTTAAAGGAAATTATAAGTCGATCTTTGTTTTACCGAACTTAAATAAGATTCTCAAAAAAATATTTTGAACCCAACGACAAATTTTGTTTACGGAATAATCATGCATTGTTAACAATGTGGTTTCACCAAAGGTAAATCAACAATTGATGCGGGTGTTTAAGTACATTTACAACGCATGAGAGAAGCAAAATGCAATGGGTGTGTTTTGCGATTTATCAAAATTCTTTTGATTACGGGGACCATCGAACATTACTATACAAATTAATCCACTATGGTGTATATAGCGCTGCGTTTAATCTTATTGCCTCTTAATCGAACGGTTGACGTCAATAATTCTAAATCAACTGATTCCCACCTAAAGATAGGTGTTCTACAAGGATCTAGTCTTGGCCCCTTTTAACTTTTACTTTACCTTAATTACTTCGTCTTTTCGTAAATGGCTATGTGATATTGTGTTATTTGCTGATAATACCTCGCTTATTTTTAAATTTGAGCATATTAGAAACAAGTTCGGGAACGTAAAATGACGTATCTAGTGAAATATTCGGTTCCAAAAAAGTAAAAAAACACTTGGTATTGTTTTTTTTTATGTTTAGGATTTATAGGGTATTATTTTCAAACAGAATGCGGTCATAATCAGATGTTAGTAGAGTGGTCACACTGTGGACCTTGCCGATAACTTGGCTATCTAATACGTTTGGAGGTGTATGTTAACAATGTGCATGGCTTCATGACTTTGACTTTGATGGCAAATGCATAATAAAGGAGAAATGTCATAAGAAATGGAAAAAGCATTCATTCATTCTTCATTGTAATATATCGAGGTGGATATTACAGGATTTGCTTTAAGACCTGGTCGATTAAGTTCATATTCACAGAATTTATTTGTTCTGTCGTTAATTAAACGAATAATGTAAAGTATTATAAAAAGCGATGGCGGATTTTATTAACTTTGTTTATAAATCATGTTTAATCACTAGAACCACTATACTAATTAACAAAATTCACTATTGGAAATATAGACTTTTTTAAGTCAAGATATAGGACATAAATCTAATAAATACATTTTCAAAGGCGGAGACGCTAGCTATTTATATGTAAAATAAACAATTTATCATTTATTAGCTGCTGTTGGTGAGAATGGGAACGTCACTTTTGGTTACGACAATAATTCATACAAGGAAGCCAATAAATCATGCTCAACTGGTTTTCCACACAATAGCTGCGATTGCAAACCGCGTTATGTTTATCATGGAGTTCTACAATTTTGTATTTTAACTAGCGATTGATGTGAGTATTGAAATCTTATACCAGTATTACTTGATATGTTATTAATAATATTATGAAACATGAAACTTTTTTATTTTCTAACAAATATAAAAAATGCCATATTTTAATTAGTATCCATAATAGTCCTATTTTTGGAGAGATGACACCATAAGATAGAAATAATGATAACCAAAATTTAAATTTAAAAAAATATATAAATTTAATAACAACTATATATATAAACATATATTACTGGAACACTCATGTAAACTTTATTCAAGATAACAGTAAGAATGAAATAAATAATAGTCGATAAGAAGCTGGGTAATATGGAAACAAGTGAATAACCAATTTCAATTATAAAAAGATAGTCTTCCCCTTATTATTGTAATTGAATAGCAGCGAAAAGTCTGAAAAGTTTATCTAATAAGTACTTTTGGGAAGATAATAGAATCCTATTTAATAAACTATTCCTGGTCTTAAAATACACCTATTAAACTATTGTGTTTTGTAAATTATTTGTTAAGTCTTATATTTTTTAATTCCGTCATGATTTTGAATATTCATCAATGTAAAAGTTTACATTTAAAGTTTGAAGGAGGACAGTTGAAATCTTTTTGTTGAAACAACTCTTAAGGCTTGTTTGTAATATTTACTAAGGGTCTTGAACTGCGCGTTGAAGTTAGAATATTTAGATATTAAAAAAGGAATTTAAAAAAAAAAAAATTATTTTCTTAACGGCATTTGTACTTAACTGCGGCAAAAAACACTTTTGAATTAAATGAAAAGGAATTGAAGAAACTTTTTAGGGTTAATAAGATTACTTTGAAATTATATTTCCAATTAAATTCATATTTTTTTATATTAACAAATAAAGAGTAATCCTGACCAAAATGGCTGTTGAGGACCACATAATAATTGAAACAGTGTCCGAATTGAATCCAAGATCTTCAGTTCAGTTCTATTCAAGCACTAAACACTAATGCAAGAAATTATTACAAAAAAATTAAGATATTTTCTTTAAAAGTAAACTCTTTGCTTAAATCAATATTTGTAATATTATTAAATACAAAGTCTAAATAATCAAAGATATCCATTTTGAGCTTTCTTAAAGTATCTGCAACACACATTTATTTAAAAAAATATACATCTGAAATATAACGTGTACCTTCAAAACTTGTACGAGTATTTATAGCTAGACCCATTAGTGAAAATATTCCTATTAGTTTGTCCTACATTCTGTCTGAAGTGACCTAGTAGTGATATTAAATTATAAAACGGTTTGTAACACTCGAGTCTTTCCAGTGATAGTGCAGTGAGTGCTTGCAATCAGCAATTTTATTAGTCGACTTAAGTTATTTCTTAGATAACAATAACAAAATATAAAGTATCAATGGGTAAGTGAAAATATTCTGTATTAAAACATAAATTTTTCGAAAAATTATGTAAAGTAATAAAATATATGGAGTCACGACTAATAACAATCGTATTATATAAATTAAACGTCTAAGTTTCGTTTAACCTAGAGATACATAAGGCTCCTTCGTGTTCAAAAGTTAAATGCATGTTTGCACTTCCATTTGAGCTGTTATTCAGGGATTTCAGTGGTTAATAAATTTCATTAAATATAATTTTTCAATAATAACTATCTTTTGTATTTGGGATCAACTCTTATTTGGTTTAATTGACTAATTAATTTTAGAATGCAATCCCACTACTGTTACTTAAATAGTGCTTTAATTTTGTAACAAGATGGATTGAATTATATTTTGGTCATGTATTTGTTTTTCTTTATAATGAAATATATATAAAATTATATCTGTTCACTTAACAACGCAATTAAAATGCATTATTAGATATGACAAAACTGTTTAAGAGCGTTTCAAGTATCAATAGATTTTAATATTATAAAAAGGTCACGTGTGACGCGTTAGCTACTTACCTGTAAAGTATGCCTTAGCTCGAAGTATCGGTAAAACGAGAAGGGTCTTAAGAGTTACGACATGTCGAGGGCAGCAGTATTAGGGTGAAATAACGAAATACTATAATTTAAGTCCCAAATTGTTACCTGATAGTTGGTTGACATTTGTTCTGTAAATGATAAATATTTTTTGCCTTTAATATTATTTGCCAGTGTTTTTACTCACTATTATATTCTTAATATATTAAATTAATAATCATATGTAATGAAATTAAGTAAATATATAAATAAATTGGCCGCATAGTATATGTTTATTACATGTTCTAATATTTTCGTTCTGATTAAGAGTTTCCAAGTGACACTACTGTATTTTCAGCTTTCTTTGTTTATAATTTGTTAAGTTGTTAGCTTGTCAGCTTTTTTTACGAACTGGCAAGATTTCAAATTGTTAAGGCGAAGCTATACGCGATATAATGGATTCGCGCTATAATGGATTCCGCGTCTCGTCGTTGGATCTGCCATTCAG
Organism: Melinaea menophilus ssp. n. AW-2005; assembly: GCA_918358695.1. Taxonomy (NCBI): domain Eukaryota; kingdom Metazoa; phylum Arthropoda; class Insecta; order Lepidoptera; family Nymphalidae; genus Melinaea; species Melinaea menophilus. The sequence goes on along the minus strand of OU911038.1, from coordinate 30,770,680 downwards.
CAGCTTTACGGCGACAGGTCCTAGTAACGTATGTTTGTGATTTCATATATTCTTTAAATTAATTTATACAAAACAATAATTAAACCAAAGGCTAAAAGACATGTAGTTTATTATAAAAAAATATATTTTTATATTATAAATTAAACTTTTCTAACCTTATTATACCTTACTATAAATCATAAAAGAGAAACAAGGTTCGGTTTATTGAGAGTTATCATTCTATCTTCAGAGAAAAGCAAATAGTAAACAATTAAATAAATATATTTTTAAGAAATTATAACACGTAGAATTGCATTTTGCACCGATACCGACACTGACACCGACATTTCGTTTCCTCGTCAACACCATTGCTGCAAAGCATTGCCACGTGTCAGTGGGCCAGTTAATTATCCACCAACCTCCACCGATTCTCTGGCTTTCACATTCAAGATGCACTCAAAACCACAAAGAATACTGTTTAGGAGGAAAATTGGTATATATCCTTTAAGATGAATGCTGGCAACGAATCGGTAAGAATTTTATAGCACATTTAAAATAATTGTAGCAAATCTTTATGAATATTATAATTTTAAATTTAATATTGATGCGTATGGTATTAAGTGTAAGTCATATTTTCCTGTCCACACGTAATTGAAAAATAGTTGAAAGAAGAGAATACACTGTAATATTTTAGATAAACTCAAAAAACATTTGTAAAATCCTAACAAATTGTGAAGCATCACCTCGGCAGGAATTTACACCTCAGCGAACAAAACATTTTCGTACTTCATTTGCGAAATTACATTATTTAAATTATATCAACTGTAATAAACATATTTGAAATGCAAATTGCTTTGCATCCACTTAAATTATGGTAATACGAAAATTAGGTTCATATATATAATATAAGCAGTGAAAATACTTAATAAATAATTTTTAATGACAACTAAAAGCTTACTTTTTAAGATCATTTCAAATGGTCTATAAACTTTCACAAGCATTCTTTTCTAGATTCATTGTATTATAAAACATAGAATAAAATGTTCTTAAAATGGTATAATGTTTTAAAGATGGTTAAGACTAAATGATTTTTATTCATATATTATTTCAATAATTAAAACAATATATGGATCAACATCCAGGCACAACATAACACGACTTGCGAATGAATGAATGATTTGATAGTAATCGTATATTCGTTCCTACACATGTGCTTGTGTAGGAACGAATATCTGGTAAATTACAAACCAGTGCTTTGTTTATGTGTTGTGATTTTATTTATATATATATTTTTTTTAATAATTTATCATTTGGCATAAATATTATTATTTTTTTTTTATGTTGATGAGAATCCTTCTTCTTAGTATATTAAATGTTATCATCTAATTTAATTCCTACCATTACATTAAGGGCTTAAAAACTATTTAAAAAAAGCCACACAATTGCAAAAGTCTATTTGGCGTAAAATACATTTAAATTTTAATTTATTATAAGAGTAGGTTAAATATACCATTGCAATTTATGTGTTCTACGTCAATTATCATTAATAAATTTATCATATTTGGAGGTAACATTGTAATTTTTCATAAAAAATTTGGCAGCGGTGGGATTCGAACCCACGCCTCCGAAGAGACTGGTGCCTTAAACCAGCGCCTTAGACCGCTCGGCCACGCTACCACTTAGGTACATCTGTATAAGAAGTCAGAAAAATGTTCTATTACATTTGTTTCACTTTTTTATTAGTTAGAATTGTGTTTTTTTACATCTAAAAAGTGTTAAATAAGTATTATTTATGATGTTTTGAGATCTTAACATTATCTTAATATTCTATCAATAAAAACGGGTTAATAAGGAAAACTATATAGTTTTCTGATTATTTATTAGTCATTTCTATTATTGTCAAATATTTTAAAATAGTAATCAATTATAATAATTATATTTTTTTATTCACTCTACTGAAACTTTACTTAAAAACCATAAATGAAATAGTAATTTAAAGTATTTTTGAAATAAGGATTACTAAAACTGTTCTTTTTAGTATAGGAATTCTCTTATTTTATTTTTAGTAGTATTCTTTTTAGCAGTCTGATCAAATTAGTTTTTCTAAAATGGGAAATAAAAACAAGTAGGAAAATAATATTTTCTTAAATTAAAATAATTTCTAAAAGATAATCTCAATCTCATTGTTTTGTCTTGTCTCGATTATTGACGAGCTGCATTTACTGAAGCAGTTTTAGTATATTTTTAATTGTCTTAAGTTTCTGGTAACCAAAACATTTTTGTCAAAGTAACAGTTTTACTCTGCCTGGAAAAATAGTGTTAATACTTTTACAAGAATATTTACATTACTTAGAAAAAAAATACTATGTTAAAACTTAAAAATAAATTTCAGTAAATCTTATAATAATAAAGTTGAAAGCGAAAGGGTATTAGAATATTGCAACATACAAAGGAGTTCTTATACGTAATAAACTATGTATGAATATATTAATTAAATAATAACATTGGATTCATTGGGGCATATCAAAGCTGAAAGCATATCAAAACGTAAATCACAGCGAATATTTAAATAGCATTGTACATCAACAGTCACGCTGAATTATTAATTAGATCTCAATGTTGAAACACCATTTAAACAGCGCTTTTAGTAGTTCCATAGCACTGCCAAGTAAATGTTTAATATAGTAGTAACTTTGTTTTGTTCCTTTATAAACCTTTGTTATGCAAATTGGTTTTGATATAGTACAAAAGGCCCACACGTTCTGTTCAGGTATTCTGCTATTTAATCGCATTTATTTGCAACGCTCTTTGAAACAGTGAACTCCTTGTTTGAAATTGTGCTATTGTTAAATTTTAATTAATGGATGGCTTATTTAAAGGCTAATTACCAAAGACAGTGAAAATATTTTAAAGAATATATTATTGTTAAATTAATCAATGTATTATTAATTGATAAAAGGCAACGGCCTGAGGCGTGATTCTCGACTGAAACATAGTTATATAAAATTTTAGTGACCTTTAAATAGACATCTACACCAGATTATAATTATGCACCAATTATTATAGAAATTATACTCTTCCATTGCTCTATAAACAAAGTCGCTTGATTAAAATTTTTCTTTTAATATAAGAATTTTGTCTTTGAAAGACGGTATCTTTCTTGACTTTTTTCCAAAACATTTGTTACTATAATGGACTTGTAAAGCATTCCAAAAAAATATTAGAATAAGATATTTTTATGTAGTAAGTCTTAGGGCGGCTCGTTGTTAAAGGCCATTGTGAATTTTTAATATGTAACTTAAATCATACATTTAAATTCTGCTGAGAATAAAGAATACCTGCAGTATATTAATTAATATAATTAGTTATAAAATTTAATAGAAAATTCTAAAGATGTCAAAAAACTACTAATTAAATTTTTTAAGTAGTAATCACCGGTAAAAAACCGTAACATCTAGTTGTCAGCAAGGTTACCATATATCGGACAAAGATGTTTGATGAAGCTGTATATATGGAAAGTGGGTCTGAACAGCTGCGTTGCGTTGGCGAACTGGTTTGGCGTCGAGTTGGTGTTTGTTGTGTCGGGTGCCTAATCGTGGAGAGTAGCGGGATCAGAAGGGACAACTTTCATCTAGCCGCCCGCAGATACATAGGGGCCCAATTAGTGGGTCAGCCACCCACGAAAGGCTGCCCCGCCATCTGCGAAAAATCCCAGGGTGGCTCCAACGTGCTGGTTGGAGACCAGATGAGGAGGTCCTATGGCAATCCCTTGGGAGATTCGAGCGTTTCCGCAGTTTTTAGACTAGCCTCGCCTAGTAACGTCTTTTTCAACTGCCATTTCTCATTCTATTCAATCGTAAATTTTTTTATGAAGAAGTCCAAGCAAAAGAACAAGTTTTTACAGCGGTTGCCCTCCTCCTCATTCAAAGTGCACCTCACTAATCTAAGGACCTTGAAGACCTTGAGGACCTTGAGAATCACTAACTTCTCGCCAGAAAAGCTTCGTGTTTTCCCGGAAGTTGTTTATCAACCTTTCATCCCTTGCTTTCTCAGAATTTTCACGTTTCATCCTTATAAGTGCATTCGTTTTGTGCTTTTGCAGCTTGTACTCTCTTTTCCTTATCTCTCTCATACTTTTATCCTTACCCGAAGCTTTATAATCCAACCATGCTTTCTTCTTTAACTCCACAGCGTCTTTCACTTCATCATCCCACCATTCATCGCTCTTCTTACTAAAACCTTTTTTCCTTTTACCACATACCTCTGTCGCTACTTTCACCATACCATTCCTAAGGTTCTGCCAGCATACTTCAGCACTTTCATTTCCAGAGTCACAGCTTTCAAGCTTCTTGGAGACCCTTTCTTGATATTCCTCTCTGATCAGTGGATCTTGAAGCTTCCAGCTTCTTATGCGATAATTCGACTCCAAGTTAGGGCACGTCGTGCGGCTGCGCCAACCTGCAAACAGACCTCTTATTCTAGCAACGACTAGATAATGGTCCGTTCCCAGATCAACACCCCTAAACACTCTCGTGTCCATAACTTGGCTTCGAATACGCTGATCCACTAGGAATAAATCAATTGTACTTCTTTCTTCCGCTCGCTCCCATGAGTACATGTGAATTCGTTTGTGATCAAACATTGTGTTTGCCACAAACAAATTTCTCTCCTTACAAAATTCCAAAATAAGCTTCCCAGCCTCATTTACTCTCTTATCACCGTACTTGCCTAGCACGCTTTCGTAACCACTTCGCGTGGTTCCAACCCATCCATTCATATCTCCACATACTATCAACTTTTCATTCTCATTCTCTGACACTACTTAGAAGATCCCTGACGCTCTCCCAAAACTCCTCGAGCTCGGTCACCGGAGCTGAGGATACTGGCGCATAAATTTTCAGCAAGAATACTCTTGTTATCCCCAGCTTAAAGCGAACCCAAAGAAGCCTCGGGTTGATAGCCTTGTATTCTACCATTGCATTAACCATTTGAGAGGATAACAGCACGCCTACACCTTGGCAACCTCGCTCACCTTTTGGAACCCCAGCCCAGAAAGCGACCCAGTTGCCAGGCAAATCGGTCGCTTCATTGCCTTTTCGTTTGGTCTCCGACACACAAATAACATCCAGATCTTTGTCATACGTCACATCTAATAATTCATTCATCTTCTGTTCCATTCCTCCTCTTGCATTCCACGTAGCTATTTGTAGCTACTGTCCTCTACCTCCCGCCTACAAAAAATAAAAATAAAAAAATAAAAATTAATAAATGTCACAAGAAAAATATAAAAAAAAAATAATAACAAAAATAAAATACAATAAATGTCACAACAATTCCAAAAAAAATATAAAAAATAAAAATAAAAACAAAAATACAAAATAAAATAAAATAACAATAACAATTAGATTAATAATATTGATTTTAATAAAGTCTTGCTGAATGCCGCGTCCCACAACTAAATCTGGATCCAACTTCCAGAAATGCACCATGAAGTATTTGAGGAGTTCCCTTTCACTGTCAAATTTGGTTAGCATCTTTGCTTTGTATTGAATTTATAATTATAATTCAATTTGACAGCGTTTCATTTCTTGCAGACTGCGACCATTATATTAATCTTAAGTTCTTCAAAAAATTGACGTAAAATTGTTAAAAAGTTCCAGTCATGTGGGGATCGAACGCGCGATTACACGTTTACAATGCTAATGTGTAACCGTTTCTTCAATCGATCAGATAGTCAGGATGGCGAATTTTATAATAAGTGTCCAGTTCGTTTCCACATAAAAACACCTGATGTAGGTACATAAATAAAATTATAATACTAGTTCACTGCACTATTTCTTTTTTAACACACTTTTTAAGTTAAAGTACACGTTTAAGCCGAGAACTGAATTAAATACACTAAAGACAAATTTATTAGAAGTTCTGTTGTATACTTTGTACACTGATGTCCGACTAAATTCCCGCGTAGACAATTATATTGTTACGAAGAAAGCAGAAGTATGCTTACACTGCGGTGGCAGCACAGTGAGTCACACTATTGTGATACTGGAGCTGTAATATTTATACGAAGCCTTGAATTTAGTTGCCTAGTTTATGAATACGAATTCGGAGAGTTTTTTTTTTAAATACTTGTTTTGTGTATAACATGTTTCAATGTCTAAAATTATATTTTTTTGAAATTTGTGGCAATGTTATAGCGGATTTCTTCCTTGAATTCCTTAGCACATTCCAAACACTATAAGTAATCAAAAGACAATAAACGAAGTTAAAAGAATAAAACAATAGTGGCTATACAATGACGTAAGCAAAAATATTCCAGCTCTATTAATCTGAAACTTTGACGCCAGAGAAATGCTTTAATAATCCCCCGCGACGCGCTTCGAGTTTGTTAAAATAAGTAGTAATTTTCACAGGAGAGAAACTTTATTTAGTTCGAGAACAGTTTTAGTACAAAAATATTAAACGGAAAGTATATTCAATAATGTTATTCAAAAACATAATAGATTAATGAATCAATATTAAATTTAAGGAGTTTTGTTTTTTGTTATGTAACTAATTTTATATTTAATCAGGTCTAACATTTTTGATAGCATAAGCTTTAATATATTTGTTAATACAAATTAAAGTAAGTAACTAGCAACGAACTATTTTTAATAATTAATACTTATTAATAATAAAAGTTCTTTTACTGTGCAGGGAAACGTTTTATATCATAAAAATGTTTGTATGCAAAGAATGTTTTTCTCCTAGTGTAGTCTAAAATGCTGAAGTGAATCGTTCATTCCTTTAGATTTTCTATAATAATCATAAGTTACTTAGTTTAAAATTTATAACAATCAATGAAGCCAGGTAATATATTTAAATAAAAGTTTATTTTACTCGTTAATGTGATAAAGTTATGTTGAAAAAAAAAATATTTTAAGTTAAGCAATTAATTAAAACAACATATTAAACAAATGTCATAATAAACATCATGTTGTTTTTAATTTGTGCCAGAAAACAGCTCATTGTTTTAATACATACAAGAACAGCATAAAATAAACGTTTACATTTATCACTCATTATTATATCCACTTTATTTGGTTTATATAATATAATATTGAAATTGATTATAGGTATGTTTTTATAATATAGTATTAAGAATTGTGAAATTTATTTTAAAGTAATTTAAAGTTAATAAAAGAATATAGTTTATGCAAATATTAAAATGTTATTACTATTGTTATTAAGGTTGTACTCCGTGCCTGCAGGTATGTAAACATAACAAAACTTTTTAATTCTAAAAATGAAGCATGAAACATTTCCAACTCCCGTGTTTGCATTTTAACAAATTAAAAAAGTGTTACATCAAATTTTCAGGACTTTCACCAACTTTTACTCATAACGTATTCCGAAGTTTAAATAATAAATGTGTGAAGAAGATTGAACCTACCTGGAACATTAATTAAAAGGAAGGGTCAGTAGAGAGGAATGTATCCCTTAAAAGCTCTTTAAGGCTACAACATGTACTCATGATACGCTAAGAGGGTCCGACCCGTGTCAATAAATAATGGCCTCGCTACTAAGTAGCGATATCACGGATTTCAAGTTGGAGCATTTCAAAGACTAATATTTTGGTAAAAGCTAACAGTAAAAGCTTATTTAAGTAATTTTCATTGACGTTGGTGTGAAGTCCTTTTTATAAACAAGAACTTCAAAGTCACATAAATGTCTATATACGATTAACACCTTATTATATTTCAACACAATGTATATTCGAGTTTAATATTATATTTACATCCTTACATATAACTGTTGTGTGCGATTGATTATAAGTATGTAATGAATAAAATGAATATCATGTATTTAGTATGTCATTACATGATATTCAATAAGATAATTCTTATGACTATTTCGGGTTGAAATCTCGAAAAAAGTCATCAATTTAAAAAATGGTTATAAATAAAAAAACAAGGACTTAAAAATATAATTGATAACAAAAGTATGCCTTAGCTCGAAGTATCGGTAAAACGAGAAATGTCTTAAGAGTTACGACATGTCGACGTATTAACCTCATACTAATTTTACCAAAGGCTAAAAGACATGAGGCTTATTATAAAAACTAGATTTTTATATTATGAATTAAAATTAAAATTCTTGTTCTAACCTTATTTATTATACCTTACTATGAATCATAAAAGAGAAACAACAGTCCAGTTTATTGACAGTTATCATACTATTTTGTGAGAAAAGCAAATAGTAAACAATTAAATAAATATATATTTTTAAGAAATTATAACACGTAGAATTGCATTTTGCGCCAACACCGATATCACGTTTCCTCGTCAACACCATTGCTGCAAATCATTGTCACGTGTCAGCGGGTCAGTTAATTATCCATCTACCTCCACCGGACCTTTAGCTTTAAAATTGAAGATGCACAAAGTGTTACTATTTAGGATGAAAAATGGTATTTATCCTTTAAGATGTATGCTGTCAACGAATCGGTAAGAATTTTATAGCACATTTAAAATAATTATATCAAATCTTTACGAATATTATAATTTTAAATGTAATATTGACGTCCATGGTAATAAGTGTAAGTTATATTTTCCTGTCCACACGTCGTGGAAAAAGATTTGAAAGGAGAGAGTACCCTGTAATATTTTAGATAAACTCATAAAATATTTGTTTAATCCTAACAAATTGTGAAGCATCGCAAGCAAGCCTCGGCCGGAATTCGCACCTCAGCGTACAAAACATTTTCGTACTTCATTTGCGAAATTACATTATTTAAATTATGTCATCTGTAATAAATATATTTGAAATGCAAATTGCTTTGCATCCACTTAAATTATGGTAATACGAAAATTAGGTTCATATATATAATATAAGCAGTAAAGATACCATTTTTAATGGCAACGAAAAGCTTACTTTTTAAAATAGCCTTTCAAATGGTCTATAAACTTTTAGAAGCATTCTTTTCTAGATTCATTGTTTTTAAAAACAACTAATAAAATGTTCTTAAAATGTTATTATGTTTTAAAGATGGTTAAGACTAAATGATTTTCATTCATATATTATTACAATAATTAAAACAAGATATAATGTTCTGGATCAACATCCAGTCACAACATATCACGACTTGCTAATGAATGAATGATTTGATAGAAATCGTAACGAATGGTATGGTATTCTGCCAATAAATTATGAACCAGTCCTTTGTTTATGGGTTTTTATTTTATTTATAAATTAATTTTATTCTTATATAATTTATTATTTGCAAATATATTTAAATTTTTTATTAAAAAAATTAAATAATTTAAATTTGAAAATTATAATTTAAATTTTCAACATAACTTTAAAAGACTATTTGGCGTAAAATACATTTCAATTCTAAATTATTATAAGAATAGGTTAATATACCATTGCAATTTATGTTTTTTGTGTCAATTACTATTATTAATCCATTTATTGATATTTGTAGCTAACATTGATATTTTTCATAAAAAATCTGGCAGCGGTGGGATTCGAACCCACGCTTCCGAAGAGACTGGTGCCTTAAACCAGCGCCTTAGACCGCTCGGCCACGCTACCACTTAGGTACATCTGTAAAAGAAGTCAGAAAAAATGTTCTATTACATTGGTTCCACTTTCTTATTAGTTAGAATTGTGTTTTTTTACATCTAAAAAGTGTTAAATAAGTATTATGTATGATGTTTTGAGATCATAACATAATCCTAATACTCTGTCAATAAAAACGGGTTAATAAGGAAAACTATATAGTTTTCTGGTTATTTATTAGTCATTTCTATTATTGTAAAATTTTTTGAAATAGTAATCAATTATAATAATTATATTTTTTATTTACTGTACTGAAACTTTACATATATACCTAAAATAAAATAGTAATTTAAAGTATTATTGAAATATTATAACTGTTGTTTTTAGTATATTTTAGTTATATTAAACTGAAAATATTTCGTTTGGAAACAAATCTAATCAAATTAGTTGCTCTAAAATTGGAAATATAAAACTAGTAGGAAAATACCGTAATAGTTTCTAAAATTTAAGTAATTTCTAGAAGATAATCTCAATCTCAAAGGATTGACTTATCTCGATTATTTACGAGCTGCATTTCTATCTATATAGTCTAGTCTGTTTAGTCTATCTTTTAATTATCTTTAGTTTAAGGTAATCAAAACATTTTTCCGTCCAAGTAACAGTTTTACTCTACCTGGAGAAATAAAATGTTAATACTGTTACAAAAATATTTACATTATTTAGAAAAAAAATACTATGTTAAAACTTAAAAATAAATTTCAGTAAATCTTATAACAATAAAGTTGAAAGCGAAAGGGTATTAGAATATTGCAACATACAAAGGAGGTCTTGAACTGAATAAACTATGCAAATATATTAATTAAATAATAACATTGGATTCATTGAGGCATATCAAAGCTGAGAGCATATCAAAACGTAAATCACAGCGAATATTTAAATAGCATTGTACATCAACAGTCACGATGAATTATTAATTAGATCTCAATGTTGAAACACCATTTAAACAGCGCTTTTAGTAGTTCCATAGCACTGACAAGTAAATGTTTAATATAGTAGTAACTTTGTTTTGTTCCTTTATAAACCTTTGTTATGCAAATTAGTTTTGATCTGGTACAAAAGGCCCACACGTTCTGTTCAGGTATTCTGCTATTTAATAGCATTTATTTGCAACGCTCTTTGAAACAGTGAACTCCTTGTTTGAAATTGTGCTATTATTGAATTTTAATTAATGGATGGTCTATTTAAAGGCTGAATAACAAAGACAGTGAAAATACTTTAAAGAATATATTATTGTTAAATTAATTAATGTATTATTGATTGATAAAAGGGAACGGTCTGAGGAATACTTTTGATTGACACATAGTAATATAAAATTTTTGTGACCTTTAAATAGACACCTACACCAGATTATAATTATGCCCCAATTATTATAGAAATTATACTCTTCTTCTCTAATTTTTAATATGTAACTTAAATCATACATTTAAATTCTGTTGAGAATGAAGAATACCTGCAATATAATAATTGATATAATTAGTTATATAATTACAAAAAAATATTTTGAACCAAACGACAAATTTTGTTTACGGAATAATCATGCATGAACAATGTGGTTTCACCAAAGGTAAATCAACAATTTTTGCCGGTGCTTAAGTACATCTACAACGCATGTGAGAAGCAAAATGCAATGGTTGTGTTTTGTGATTTATCTTTTTATATTAATTCTTTTGATTACGTGGACCATCAAACATTACAAACAAAACCACTATGGTGTATAAAGCGCTGCGCCTAATCTTATTGCCTCTTAATCAAAGTTCGAACTGTTGATGTCAATAATTCTAAATCGACTGATTCCCACCTAAAGATGGGTGTTCCACAAGGACCTATTCTTCGCCCCTTTTATTTTTTACTTTACCTTAATTACTAGCTCTTTTCGTAAATGGCTATGTAATTTTATTATTAGTAACATTGTATTATTTGCTGATAAAACCTCGCCTGTGTTTATATTTCAGCATATTAGGCCCAATTTCGGGAACGTAAAATGACGTATCTGGTGAAGTATGATGTTACAAAATATTAAAAAAAACACTTAGTATTGTACATTTTTATGTTTGGGATTCATAGGACATTATTTTCAAACATAATGCTTTCATAATCAGATGTTAGTAGAGTAGTCACCCTGTGGACCTTGTCATATTTTTATTAGTTTAATAGTTCTTTTTTTGGAGAGATAATACTATAAGATAGAATTAATGATATCCATAATTTTAATAAACTAAATATATATAAACTTAATAACAACTTTATATATAAACATATGTTACTGAAAACACTCATGTAAACTTTGTTCAAGATAACATTAAGAATGATATAAATAATAGTCGATAAGAAGCTGGGTGATATGGAAACAAGTGAATTACCAATTTCAATTACAAAAAGATAGTCTTCCCTTTATTATTGTAATTGCGTAGCAGCGGAATGTCTGAAGAGTTAATCTGATAAGTACTTTTGAAAAGCTAATAGAATCCTATTTAATAAACTATTCCTAGTCTTAAAATACACCTATCTAACTATTATATTTTGTAAATTATTTGTTAAGTCGTCAATATTCATCAATGTACAAGTTTACATTTAAAGTTTGAAAGAGGAAAGTCGAAATCTTTTTGTTTAAACAACCCTTAAGGCTTGTTTTGTAATATTAACTAAGGGTCTTGAACTGAGCGTTAAAGTTAAAATATTTAGATATTAAAAATGAAATTTTAAAGAAAATAAACCATTTCCTTAACGGCATTTGTACTTGACTGCGGCAAAAAAAAACTCTTGAATTAAATGAAAAGGAATTAAATAATTTTTTTAGGGTTAATAAGATTATTTCGAAATTACATTTTCAATTCAATTCATATTTTTTATATTAATAAATAAAGAGTAATGTTATCAATCCTGACCAAAATGGCTGTTGAGGACCACAAAAGCATTAAAACTGTTACCGAATCCAAGATCTTTAGTTCCGTTCAATTCAAGCACCAAACACTTAAGCAAGAAATCATTAAAAAAAAAAGATATTTTCTTTGAAAGTAAACTCTTTGATTAAATTAATATTTGTGATATTATTAAATACAAAGTCTAAATTATCAAAGATATCCATTTTGAGCTTTCTTAAAGTATTTGCAACACACATTTATTTAAAAAAATATCCATCTAAAATATAACGTGTACCTTCAAAACTTGTACGAGTATTTATAGCTAGACCCATTAGTGAAAATATTCCTTATAGTTTGTCCTACATTCTGTCTGAAGTGACCTAGTAGTGATATTAAATTATAAAACAGTTTGTAACACTCGAGTCTTTCCAGTGATAATGCAGTGAGTGCTTGCAATTAGCAATTTTATTAGTTGACTTAAGTTATTTCTTAGATAAAAATAACAAAATATAAAATGTCAATGGGTAAGTGAAAATATTCTCTATTAAAATATATAACATATTCGAAAAATTATCTACCGTAATAGAATATATGGAGTCACGACTAATAACAATTGTATTATATAGATTAAAGGTCTAATTTTCGTTTAACCTAGAGATACATAAGGCTACTTCGTGTTAAAAAGTTAAATGCATGTTCGGACGTCCATTTGAGCTGTTATACAGAGATTTCAGAGGTTAATAAATTTCATTAAATATCATTTTTCAATAATAACTAATCTTTTGTATTTGGGATCAACTCTTATTTGGTTTAATTGACTAATTAATTTTAGAATGCAATCCCACTACTGTTACTTAAATAGTGCTTATATTTTGTAACAAGACGGATTGAATTATATTTTGGTCATGTATTTGTTTTATTTTTATAATGAAATATATATAAAATTATATCTGTTCATTTAACAACGCAATTGAAATACATTATTAGATATGACAAAACCGTTTAAGAGCGTTTCAAGTATCAATAGATTTTAATATTATAAAAAGGTCACGTGTGACGCGTTAGCTACTTGCCTGTAAAGTATACCTTAGCTCGAAGTATCGGTGAAATGAGAAGGGTCTTAAGAGTTACGACATGTCGAGGGCAGCATTAGGTTGAAATAACGAAATAACTATAATTTAAGTTCCAAATTATTACCTGATAGTTGGTTGACATTTGTTCTGCAATTGGGTTTTTGAAAAATTTTTTTTTTTGCGATAAATAGAATGATCATATATACGTTTTATAACAAAACTATTTAAAAAAATTTTTTTTTTGCAATAATTCACAAGTTATTTCAAAATAAAAATAAGTTTTTGAATCCAGTACCGAAGACACGCCGACAGCTCCCGAACAAACCCGAGTGTATGTGACGTCATAATGTTAGTTCATTCATAGCAGTTGATACAGAGACAATACGTACAGTGTTTTGATCTATTTAATTCTGTTTTGACATTGTTATAAAAACACAAATTTATATTGAAAATGTCGAATCTCAAAAGTTATCGTTCTTGTTTTGTACCATTATGTATGAACACTACAAAAACAACTCCTGGTAAAATGTTTTTAAATGTTCCCCAAGATGAAAAACGTCGAAATAAATGGTTTCAAGCAGTGCACCGTGATAATCCAAAAACAAAATCGAATTTTTTTTGTTGTGAAGATCATTTCGATGTAAGTATTTCATAACACTATTTTTATTACTTATTATTTATCTAAGTATACAAATCGAATAAGTAGATGAGTTCAGTCAATACATTTTTTTTAACTAGAGTCCTTATCATAACTTTTAAAATTATAGCATTAAAAATTTTTTTAATTGATAATTGAAAATGTTTACGTAATGAATTCATCAATTTTTATGTAATGATTTTGATTCAATTGAATATTTAAATAATTTTATAAACTTCTAGGTTATGTATTGGACTAGATTAAAATGAATGAATTCCATATTATAATGATTTTCCGTCGTTATAATGATATTCAAATAATTATTATGGTTTATGTTTTTTTTCTAGTTAAAAGATGATATGGAAAATTATATTTATTACACAACAATGGGAGGTAAAGCAAAGATTAAAATTGATGTGATACCACACAAGTTTGACTGTCAACCTAATCGTAAAAGACAAGGCGCTACAACGATTATAAGACCAGCTGCAGAAAAAAGGCGGAGACAACAAATCATTGAAGAAATTTTAAATGAATCGTCAGAAAGTATTCATAAGTTATCATAAATATATCAACATCCGGAATATTATCAGACTTTGCCTTTATAAATCCTTTGTCACACATAGCTAGACGAAATTAACTAACAAATTTTTTAGCAATAAATTTTCGATATTATTGTCAAGTCACATGTAATTGCCGTAAACGCTGTACTATTCTTTAACAGCTATAACATTATGACGTCACAATTAGGGGTGACCAATCGTGGCACGTTCATAGTCACGTGATTTTTATTTAAATTTTATCAACTTTTAATTGCTTATAATTAATTGAAAAAAAATTTTTTTTCAGGTTTTCGCATGACACATCGATATAATTAATAACGAAGTTTTAAAATACATAAAAAAAATCAATACATTTTTTATTTTCAAAATCCCAATTGATAAATATTTTTTGCCTTTAATATTATGAGCCAGTGTTTTTACTCACTATTATAATCTTAATATATAAATATATGTGTATTCATTCACTTTACACAAATACGTGAAAACAATTATGTGAAAACTATGATTTATAAATTGTTTTAAATGTAATTAAGTTAATAATCATATGTAATGAAATTAGGTTATAAATAAATTGGCCGCACAGTATGTGTTTAATACATGTTCTAAGATTTTCGTTGTGATTAAAAGGTTCCAAGTGATACTACTGTATTTTCAGCTGTCTTTGTTTATAATTTGTTAAGTTGTTAGCTTGTCAGTTTTTTTACAAACTGGCAAGATTTCAAATCGTTAAGGCGAAGCTATACGCGATATAATGGATCCCCGCTATAATGGATTCCGCGCCTCGTCATTGGATCTGCCATTCAGCAGCTTTACTGCGACAGTCCCTAGTAACTCATGTTTGTGATTTCATATATTCTTTAAATTAATTTATACAAAACAATAGTTTTACCAAAGGCTAAAAGACATGTAGTTTATTATAAAAAAATATATTTTTGTATTATAAATTAAACTTTTCTAACCTCATTATACCTTACTATAAATCATAAAAGAGAAACAATGGTCCGGTTTATTGAGAGATATCATTATATCTTAAGAGAAAAGCAAATAGTAAACAATAAAATAAATATGTTTTTAAGAAATTATAACACGTAGAATTGCATTTTGCACCGACACCGACACCGACATTTCGTTTCCTCGTCAACACCATTGCTGCAAAGAATTGTCACGTGTCAGCCGGTCAGTTAATTATCCATCTACTTCCACCGGTTCTTTAGCTTTAAATTTCAAGATGCACTCAAAACACACAAAGAATACTATTTAGGAGGAAAATTGGTTGTCGGTATTTATCCTTTAAGATGTATGCAGTCAACGAATTGGTAACAATTTTATAGCATATTTAAAATAATTATAGCAAATCATTACGAATATTATAATTTTAAATGTAATATTGACGCGTATGGTAATAAGTGTAAGTTATATTTTCCTGTCCACACGTCATTGAAAAATAGTTTAAAGAAGAGAATACACTGTAATATTTTAGATAAACTCATAAAACATTTGTAAAATCCTAACAAATTGTGAAGCATCGCCTCGGCAGGAATTCACACTTCAGCGAACAAAAAATTTTCGTACTTCATTTGTGAAATTACATTATTTAAATTACGTCAACTGTAATAAACATATTGAAATGCAAATTGCTTTGCATCCACTTAAATTATGGTAATACGAAAATTAGGTTCATATATATAATATAAGCAGAGAAGATACCATTTTTAATGGCAACTAAAAGCTTACTTTTTAATATCATTTCAAATGGTCTATAAACTTTCAGAAGCATTGTTTTCTAGATTCATTGTATTATAAAACATAGAATAAAATGTTCTTAAAATGGTATTATGTTTTAAAGATAGTTAAACTAAATGATTTTTATTCATATATTATTACAATAATTAAAACAAGATATGGATCAACATCCAGGCACAACATAACACGACTTGCGAATGAATGAATGATTTGATAGAAATCGTAACGAAATATGATATTCTACATGTGCTTGTGCAGGAACGAATATCTGGTAAATTACAAACCAGTGCTTTGTTTATGTGTTTTGATTTTGTTTATAATTTTTTTTTTAATTTATTATTTTGTAAAAATATTAAAAATATTAATTTTATGTTGATAAGAATTCTTTTTCTTAATATATTAAATGTTATCATCTAATTTAATTCCTACCATTACATTAAGGGCTTAAAAATATTTCAAAAAAATCCACACAATTGTAAAAGTCTATTTGGCGTAAAATACATTTCAATTCTAATTTATTATAAGAATAGGTTAAATATACCGTTGCAATGTATGTGTTTTATGTCAATTATTATTAAAAAAATTATCATATTTGTAGCTAACATTGTAATTTATCATAAAAAATCTGGCAGCGGTGGGATTCGAACCCACGCCTCCGAAGAGACTGGTGCCTTAAACCAGCGCCTTAGACCGCTCGGCCACGCTACCACTTAGGTACATCTGTAAAAGAAGTCAGAAAAAATGTTCTATTACATTTGTTCCACTTTATTATTAGTTAGTATTGTGTTTTTTTACATCTAAAAAGTGTTAAATAAGTATTGTTTATGATATTTTGAGATCTTAACATAATCCTAATATTCTATCAATAAAAACGGGTTAATAAGAAAAACTATATAGTTTTCTGATTATTTATTAGTCATTTCTATTATTGTCAAACATTTTAAAATAGTATCAATTATAATAATATTTTTTTTTCACTGTACTGAAACTTTACTTATAAACCATGAATAAAATAGTAATTTAAAGTATTTTTGAAATAAGGAATACTACAACTGTTCTTTTTAGTATATTTTAGTTATATTGAACTGAAAATATATCGTTTGGAAAGCAGTCTGATCAAATTAGTTGTTCTAAAATGGTTGGTTGGAGACCAGATGAACATGTCCTGTGGCAATCCCTGGGGGGGTTCGAACTTTCCCGCAGTCTTAAGATTAGCCTCCCCGTGACATTATATCAGCAATTTCGTCATTGAGATCGATACGTAACGCCTCGTTCAACTGTCATTTCTCATTCTATTCACTCGTATATTTTTTTATGAAGAAGTCCAAACAAAACAACAAGTTTTTAAAGTGGTTGCACTCCTCACCATTCAAAGTGCACCTTACTAATCTAAGGGCCTTGCTCTCTAACATCGAACCTGTCTGAAATAAAAACCAACCTGGATGAGATAAGGCACTTTTTCCGTCTTATTCTTGGCGGCAGGTCCGCTTCTCTTCTTCTTCCTTTTGCCTACGTACCCATTGGTGGTAAAGTTCGCCCATGGTTTAATGCCGAATGTGGTTATGCTGAAGACCGACAACATTTGGCATACCTCATTTGGGCTGATGCTCGAAGTTGCAAAGCTCCAAATGTAAGTTTAAAGAAGAGGGCTTTTAACCAAGCTGCCAAGTCTTTCAAAAAGACATTTCAAAAGACTTATCGCGATCGAATCAATAAAAATGGCTAATAACTCTCTGGGCTGCCTGTCGGATCTGGGTCAGGCAAAGTATCGCACTTTTGTGTTTACTGAGGGCAAACGACGGCAAACAGCGGCACCCCGCTCCACTCTAGATGTGGACTTTTGCAAAATCCGGGGGTTTCATTCGAACCTAAACGCCGTCCACTACCACTTCGAGACGGCGCAGCCGGCCTTGTTGTTTTTAACGGAGACGTAGATATCTCAACCTAACGACACAGCGTACCTATCATACCCCGGGTATAAACTAGAACATCATTTTATACCACACGCCGGGGTATCTGTGATCGTAAGGGAGGATATCTGCTACCGTCGCCTTCAGATTTTTGAAGGTCGGGACCTGTCCGTGCTCTGGCTGCGCGTGGACATGGATGATCACGTCAGATTCTACGCGTGCTTCTACAGGTCCCATAGTGGTAATGCACAAACAGATCAACTGTTGGGCCACGTTCAAGCGAAGATTGATGACCTGCTTTCTCAGACTCCCTCTGCCGAAGTCGTAGTCCTCGGGGACTTCAACGCGCACAATATCGAATGGTCAGGGTCACGTGCAACCGACTACGCGGGGAGATCTGTGTTTAACTTTGCTCTGGCATATGGTAAAGACTGTCCCAGCTGGTAGAGACGCACACTCGTCTACCGGATGTGGATAGCCACACGCCCTCTTTGTTGGATCTTCTGCTGACTACACATCCAGAAAAGTACCAGGTCACTGTCGAGGCTCCCTTAGGGTCCTCTGATCACTGTCTGATACGGAGTGTAGTGCCCATTCAACGTCCGGCTCGCACAAGACCTGCGACTCGACGCGTTTGGCACTGCAAGTCAGCGGATTGGGATGGAATGCGGTCTTTTTTTGCATTCTACTCATGGGGGCCGATTTGTTTCCCTTCCAACGATCTTAGTGACTGCGCTGCGGCTTTAGCTGATGTGATACTTCAGGGCATGGAACTTTTTGTATCAAGTTCTGTGGTACCGCTTGGTGGCAAATCGCGGCCTTGGTTTGATGCGTCTGTCAGGGCTGCAGCAGCTGGCAAACGGCAGGCTTATCAAGCTTGGGCCAATGCGTTAGTCATTAAGGATCCGAACTCTAGAGTTCTGAAGAGGAAATACAACCGTGCCTCCAGATTCTTCAAACGGCAAATCGCTAGAGCAAAGTTCAAGCATGTCGTCAAAATTGGGGATCAGCTGGCAAAGTACCCGACTGGCACGCGCAAATTCTGGGCGCTTTCAAAGGCCAGTCTGGGCAACTTTAGCCAGCTGTCCCTACCGCCGTTGAATGACTCTCTGGCCCACACGGCAAAAGAGAAAGCCAATCTCTTGGGCACTCTTTTCGCCTCCAACTCCACTTTGGACGACCAAGGGAAGACACCGCCTATCATCCCGCGGTGTCAGAGCTCAATGCCAGAAATAGTTTTTCGGCAAAAAACTATCAGGCAGACTCTATTTTCCTTGGACGTTCATAAGTCGAGTAGGCCGGATGGCATTTCTCCACTGGTGCTACGAACGTGTGCCCCTGAGTTGACTCCAGTGCTAACGCGTCTATTTCGGCACTCCCACCTTAAAGGCGTAGTCTCGGTCTCATGGAAGTGTGCCCTTGTCCATCCGATCCCTAAAAAAGGTGATAGCTCGGACCCAGCTAACTACAGACCTATCGCCATTACCTCCTTTCTCTCCAAAATAATGGAGATTATCATAAACCGACAGGTCCTAACGTACCTCGAGGATCACCAGTTGATCAATGACCGGCAGTATGGCTTTCGCCATGGTCGATCAGCTGGTGATCTTCTGTTATACCTTACTCACCGTTGGGCAACGGTTATTGAAAGCAAGGTAGAGGGTCTGGCAATTAGTCTGGATATGGCAAAGGCCTTCGATCGTGTATGGCACAAGGGGTTTCTTTCGAAGCTACCTTCCTATGGGCTTCCCGAGAGTTTATGCAAGTGGATCACCAGTTTTCTCACTGGGCGGAGCACACAGGTCATTCTCGACGGTTTTTGCTCGGACCCCAAGCCCGTGAACGCTGGTGTACCCCAAGGCTGCGTGCTATCCCCAACTCTGTTCCTCCTGCACATCAATGATATGTTGGATATTTCCAACATACATTGTTATGCGGATGACAGCACTGGGGATTCGGTATATTCCGGTCGTGCAGGTCTCTCGGAAAAACGTCGATGAGTGCCGAAAGAATTGTGTTGTTGCCGAAAGAATTTGTAACTTGTGTCTTCAATAGAAACCTCCCTGAGGATGGTGTCTGAGTTTGCATGTTTACCACTAAAAAAAACCCCATTTGTCGTATCACCGCTCTTCGAGAGCACTCCTCCTATTGCCTTCCAGTATCAGAATACTGGGTCTCGACATTTCGAGTGACTGTCAGTTTCGTGGTCATCTGGAGAGCAAGGGCAAGTTGGCCTCGATGAAATTGGGAGTGATCAATAGAACGAGGCAGTATTTCAAACCTGGCCAAAGACTTGCACTCTATAAGGCGCAGGTCCGGCCACACATGGAGTACTGCTCTCATCTCTGGTCCGGATCACCCCAATATCAGCTTCTACCATTTGACCGCGTACAACGGAGAGCCGTTCGGATTGTCGGGGACCCGGTGTTCTGCGAACGGCTGGACTCTTTGGCATTGCGTAGAGACGTGGCTTCTTTGTGCGTCCTCTACCGCATTTACAACGGGGAGTGTTCCGAAGAACTATTCGATCTGATGCCTGCCGCTGAATTTCATCACCGCACAGCGCGCCATCGCCTCCAATACCATCCTTACCACCTGGATGCGTGGCGATCCTCCACTGTGCGGTTCTCAAGGACATTTTTTCCACGTACCACTCGAATGTGGAACGAACTCCCTTCGGCGGTATTTCCAGATCGGTACGACATGGGTACCTTCAAAAAAGGCGTTTATTCCTACCTACAAGGCCGGCAACGTTCTTGTGAATCCTCGGATGTTGCAAGAGTTCATAGGCGGCGGTGATCACATATTAACGGTGACCCGCAAGCTCGTTTGCCCTCCTATGACATTAAAAAAAAAAAATCTTACCAAACAACTGTCCAGGGTGCTTAGTCTCTGAGGCCTGATAAGCAAACAATATTAAGAGATACAGGCTAACCAACATCGTGCCACTTCTATAAGTGTAATACAAATAAAAATCAATTACTTTCTCGTTTATTTATACCTTATGGCAAGTTTTGATATGTTAGTTATGCCCTTATTTATTATTATCTTTGTTTCTCTTTATTTAACTGGATAAGCAAAAAAATCTGTTTGTCGATTCCTTATTCACATTATTGATTTAGTTTTAAAAAGTTGAAAAATAACCCTTTGAATATCTTAAACATGGTTTAAACTTATTTAAAAATATTAAATTTATTTTGAAGCTAATTACGTCGGTCACAACCGGAGGATCCAAAAGAATACAAATTTATTGATTTTAATCATTATATTTAAACTACAACCTACGTGATCCTTGCTGAAAGTTGGAGACAAGAAAGAATATTTTGAAGATTTATTGAATTTAGTATACAGGAGATATATTTGTCTGCACTTGCTTTTCAAGGTTAGGTAAATCTATTATCCTTATTGCGTATCCTTTATATAGTGATTTGAATTTATAATCGTGATTGTAGGTGTCTGGACATAGCACTTAAGCGGGATTTCTAGTAGAAAGCTGCCTTGAAGTATCTTGTACAAATCTTGACCACAAAATATCTTGATTTTCGTAGGGGTAGGGAAACTGAAGACATAGTCTTTTTCGTCTAGTTGTTCCAGCGCTTCATTATTAAGAATAACAGATGTTAGTTTGCAGGTTGAGTCGAGTTCTTGCTTTACAATCAAGTTTTTGATGCAGTCAGGGTTATCTCGAGACACATAGTTAGTTTTTTGTTCATACAGGTACAGAGAATTGGACTTCGGGCATTCAGCCTCCATATATATAGAATTCTCACTAGAAATTGCTATAAAGGGTAGGTTGGGGAAGAGGACTTGATTATATTTATTAGGAACAATTGATAATCGGTAAAGGTGATAGGACAAAGGTACGGAGATCGGTACTTTTGAAACTAAAACTAAACTATTTGATTACTGATATAGAAATAAGCTAATTTAATTATATCATAATAATATGTAAGTTCTAAACTAAGGATTTTATTCTTTGAATATAAAATCCTTAACTTCCTTAGTATGTTATCAAGATCTACAGTACTAATAATAAAATGAGGTGTGCTTAATGCACGTATAAAACCTAGAGAATTTTCTAGTTTTCTAAGTTCGTCCGATAAGGTGTCTATATTCTCACCTAAAATCATTAGATACTTGAGCCTTATGGACATAAGTTTCCTCATTACTCATTTTATTAATAATAGGGTTTAGTACTATACTTATATTTTTCAGATTTTTTACAATACTGTATATAGTTTTAGAATTAGGCCCAATCTCTTATTAAACTAATATATGATTTTGAATTTAATTCTCTACTCTGTAGAGATTGATTTGCATTATTATATTTAATGGCATAGGTATAATTCAGATTACCAGATATACTTTAAATGGAATTATCATTTCTCTTTTACAAGGATAATGACCCCAAGTTAAAAAAAGCCACTTAAATTATCTACTTTAGTATTAAAGTAAGATTCAAACAGAGATATAATATTATTTAAATATAATCTAATCATATATATTTGAGATTTCACTAATAGGGTTTGATTGTTAATACCATCAAGGTCTATATAATATAAGAATTAATGATAATGAGATATAGTTTGTTATCGCTTAATTTGAAAGGGGGTAAGCCGGGACCTGATTGGGTTGGATTGGAGTAATGGAGATATACAATAAGGACTCATCTTGTGGTTTATAAAATTATTTATTAAGACTTTACGGATACAATTACAGTTTTCTGGAATACCATTTGAATTTAACATAGTGGTGGCTGACCGAGTGACTTTATTTACAATACAATTTATTATCGCTAGGTTTAGTATCTGCTGTACTGGCTCGTTAGTAATAAAATCTTTAACAAACTGATCATAAATTCTTATAAATCGGTGCAAGATATTAGGATTACCGTCGAATTCGGGCATTAATGGAATAACTTTAAAAATATTATCTGAATCAGTCATATTGTCTATACTGATATTACTTAAATCTCTATTAAGAACTAAATATTATTTCTCTTATTAATATTTAACCTATGGGTCCCAGATTGCCGTGGATGGAAAATCTTGGATAATTAAAAGGATAACTTAAGGAATAAATGGAAGCAACTTCAGAACGATTCTAAAGTACTTATAAAAATTTTTACCTTTTGGTGTTTCAATTTTCAGAAACTCCTCTTGCTGCAACACGGTGTAGATCCAATATAGCCGACGTCCTTGATTGATTCACTGACTTTAATTTAATTAATTAATTTTCGGCTATCCTACCAACTGCGCCAATTACGTCGGTCGTAACCGGAGGATCCAAAAGAATACAAATTTATTGACTTAAAATTTAATCATTATATTTAAACTAAAAACTACGTGATCCTTGCTCAAAGTTGGAGACATGAATGAATATAACAAAATGAAATTATAATTAAAAGAATACACAGAAACAAATGTAACAAACAAAGGTTTCAGATATTACATTTTGGGATTTTAACATGATATGCACCTGCGTCTAATCAGCGTTTCCACGGTTCGTGAGGATATAATAAATGCGAATTTAACAATTTTATACCAAATCAGAATATAAAAAATATTTAATTAATAAACACAAGTATATAGGAATATAACAAGCTCTACTTTATAATATTTTTTAATCATTTATAATTGCGAACAAAATATTATGTTAAAATTATATATTTTATTGAAAATATATTTTAAATTAGAAATTTTCAATTGATAACCGTGCTCATCTTAGTTGCGGTTGTGTGTGTTATTATTTTTTTGGTGATACTTATTATAATCAATATAATATAATACAAAGAATAAAATATGTAATAAAATAAAAATGTCTCTAGAATTAAAAAAATATTTTAATAATAAAAACCTGTTTTTAAATATTACTGTTTAAAGGGTTTTAAAATTCAATAATTTTATGTCAATTATCATATAGCTATTCAGGTACCTAAATAATTTTAAAAGAAATTAATATAAAACATTTGAAGCGAAACAAAATGTGAGTATATTCAATTATTTGAATTAAAGACTATTGTGAAGCTGGAGCTTTAATGTTTATAAGAAGCCTTGAATTTAGTTGCCTAGTTTATGAATAATTCGGAGCCTAGCTTATGAATAATTCGGAATAATTCGGAGTGTTTTTTTTTTTAAACACTTGTTTTGTATATAACATGTTTCAATGTCTAAGCTTGATTTTTATTTTGTTTTTGGCAATGTTATTGCGGATTTTTTCCTTCAATTCTTTAACGCTTAACACAATCAAAACACCACGAGTAATCAAAAGACAATAAACGAAGTTAAAAGAATAGTACAAAAGTGGCTTTACAATGACGTAAGCAAAAAAGATTCCAGCTCTATTAATCTGAAACTTTGACGACAGAGAAATGTTTTAATAATGCCCCGCGACGCGCTTCGAGTTTGTTAAAAATAAGTAGTAATTTTCACAGGAGAGAAACTTTTTTTAGTTTGAGAAGAGTTTTAATACAAAAATATTCAACGTAAAGTATATTCAATAATGTTTTTTAAAAACATGACAGATTAATGTATCAATATTAATTTTAAGGAGTTTTGTTTTTTGTTATGTAACTAATTTTATATTTAATCATGTGTGTGACATTTTTGTTAGCATAAGCGTTAATATATCTGTTAATACAAATTAAAGTGAATAACTAGCAACGAACTATTTTTAATAATTCATATTATACTTATTAATAATAAAAGTTCTTTTACTGTCCAGGGAAACGTTTTATATCATAAAAATATTAGTATGCCAATCTAAAATGCTGAAGTGAATCGTTCATTCCTTTAGATTTTCTATAATACTCCTTAGTAAGTATCGTAGTTTAAAATTAATAACAATCAATGAAGCCAGGTAATAGTTTTGAATAAAAGTTTATATTACTTGATGATGTGATAAAATTATGGTGAAAAAAAGATATTTTAAGTTAAGCAATTAATTATAACAACAAATATCAATTTAATAAACATAATTTTGTTTTTAATTTGTGCCAGAAAGCAGCTCATTGTTTTAATAGTTACAATAACAGCATAAAATCAACGTTTACATTTATAACTCCTTAGTACTAAATCCACTTTATTTGGTTTATATAATATAATATTGAAATTGATTATAGGTATGTTTATATAATATAGTATTAAAAATTGTGAAATTTATTTTAAAGTAATTTAAAGTTAATAAAAGAATATAGTTTATGCAAATATTAAAACGTTATTACTATTGTTATTAAAGTTGTACTCCGTGCCTGTATGTAAACATAACAAAACTTTTTAAGTCTAAAAACGAAGAATGAAACATTTCCAACTCCCGTGTTTGCATTTTGAAAAAGCAAATTGAAAAAGTGTTACATAAAATTTTCAGGACTTTCACCAACTTTTACTTATAACGTATTCCAAAGTTTAAATATTGAATGTGTGAAGTAGATTGAACCTACCTGGAACATTAATTAAAAGGCAGGGTCAGTAGAGAGGAATGTATCCTTTAAAAGCTCTTTAAGGCTACAAAATGTACTAATGATACGCTAAGAGGGTCCGACCCGTGTCAATAAATAATGGCCTCGCTACTAAGTAGCGATTTCAAGTTAGAGCTTTTCCAAGACTAATATTTTGGAAAACGCTAACAGTAAAAGCTTATTTAAGTAATTTTCATTGACGTTGGTGTAAAGTCCTTTTAATAAACAAGAACTTCAAAGTCACATAAATGTCTGTATACCATTAACACCTTATTATATTTCAACACAATGTATATTCAAGTTTAATATTATATTTACATCCTTACATATAACTGTTGTGTGCGATTGATTATAAGTATGTAATGAATAAAATGAATATCATGTATTTAGTATGTCATTACATGATATTCAATAAGCTAATCCTTATCATTAATTTGGGTTGAAAACTAGAAAAAAGTCGTTAATTTAAAAAATTGTCATAAATAAAAAATCAAGGACGTAAAAATATAATTGATTACAAAATTGATATAAATATATTTGAAAAATATATAAATATTATTTAAAAAAATAAAATCGAAATTTGTCCTTAGTGCTGACAATTTTTTCGTGATATAGGCTATCTTGCCACATTATTTTACGGGAACGCATCCCAATACACAGTACCTCATAGGTGGTCATTTTGTCAACACAAGAAGTCTTAATTCACATCCAAATTAATAGTGTGCCCAGCGAAGCGAGCGAGAATTAGCTGTTTTTATAACTACGACAAAAAATATTACTCTAATATAAATGTCATATCTTAACAACTCAACTGCAACTAAACTTAAAACCTTCAGGTTTTAAGTTTTTTTAATAATATATCTCAATAAATATCAAGAAAACCTTAGGACCGTTGCTTTTTTTAAGATACATAAATAATATAGTTAATCTAAATCTATCAAGCCCATTAACTCTGTATGCGGACTTGCCTCTTCTATATAGCATATTCGATCCACGAAGCTATAAGGCAAGCTCAAAAGGACCTTGATACTATAACTGAATGGTTCCTATATAATCTTCAAAAACTTTACATATGATATTTAAGTGAAAGAACCATAATATACTTAATAACACACACCACTTAATATTGTTAAAAGCATATTAAAGACGGTAAAAAAAATAAAATATTTAGGTCTTTTTTAGATGAAAAACTTACATGGGATCTCTATATTGAACAAATATCGTCAAAATTACAATCACTGACGGGAAATTTGGAAAAGTTTTTAACTGTTTGAAAAACAAACAGTCGGCATTTGGAAAAGTTTTTAACTGTTTGAAAAACAAACAGTATTTGTCGCACATATATTTTAATTCATATTCTTAGAACTGGTTATAATTATTGCAATATTATGTAATATAACTTAAAATAAACGGGCTACCAATGCAAAATATATATTGAATAGCCGACTTTGAACTGCAACTTCGATTAAAAAGAAAGCAGTGCGTAGAAACAAACAACATCTTTAGATTATTTTATAATATGGTTACGTAACAGTATAAGTAAGAATAAACCCGTGGTTACAAATCATCTAATTTCATATCATCTAATTGATGATCATAAGATTTTTTGCCACACTTACTCCTATTTATTATTTTGTTACTGGAAATATAAATCATGAATAAAATAATGTTTTGGGTATAAATTTTCTCAATAATAAGAAAAATAACTGTGTGTATAAAAACCATATATTATGTAATAAAAAAATATATTTGTAGAATAATAATAATGACATAATTTAGGTTTTGTTTTTCCTACAGTATCCATTCTTTAAAATATTTAAGAACATTTGCTTACAAAATAAGCCGATTAGTATAAGAAATAAAAATTTTAATTCAGAAGATAAAATAAAAGCAACTTGGTGCGTTTTATCTAGTGGAAAACTAGGGCTACTAATAGATATATAAAGTTAAAATTTGATAATATTGGAATAATTTCAGATATAAATGTGACGGCTATTTTTCAGACAATTTTACTGAAATTCTAATAACAGTCACGCGTTATTTAAATTCTTCATTATCTAATGGAATCGCTAAATTGATGAATAATATCAGAGTCAACTATAAATGTTTTGTTCTTAAGCTGATTTATTCGAATGAAATTGTAAGACATTTAAAACCTTATTAAATCTGAAAAAAGACCGGTGATGTTAGGAGTATGTCAGTTAAATTACTTAGAGCGGTTTATTGTAAATGATATTGACACACAATTCTTAATTTCAAACTAGTGTATTGAAACTGGTATTATTTGATTGAGATAGTTGTTTAACTTTATTTAAAAGTAAAAGACTAAAACTCAGAAATTATAAGTCGATCTTTGTTTTACCGAACTTAAATAAGAGTCTCAAAAAAATATTTTGAACCAAACGACAAATTTTGTTTACGGAATAATCATGCATTGTGAACAATGTGGTTTCACCAAAGGTAAATCAACAATTGATGCGGGTGCTTAAGTACATTTACAACGCATGAGAGAAGCAAAATGCAATGGGTGTGTTTTGCGATTTATCAAAATTCTTTTGATTACGTGGCCCACCGAACATTACTATACAAATTAAACCACTATGGTGTATATAGCGCTGCGTTTAATCTTATTGCCTCTTAATCAAAGTTCGAATGGTTGACGTCAATAATTCTAAATCAACTGATTCCCACCTAAGGTAGGTGTTCTACAAGCACTAATTCTTGGTCACTTTTAATTTTTACTTTACCTTAATTACCTGTCCTTTTCGTAAAAGGGCTTTATGAAATTGTGTTATTTGCTGATAATACCTCGCTAACTTTTAAATTTGAGTATATTAGGACCAGGTTCGGGAACGTAAAATGACGTTTCTGGTGAACTATTCTGTTACAAAATAGAAAAAAAAACATTTGGTATTGTTTATTTTTATGTTTAGGATTCATAGGATATTATTTTCAAACAGTATGTTCTGTCATTAATTAAACGAATAAAGTAAAATATTATAAAAAGCGATAACGGATTTTATTAACTTTGTTTATAAATCATGTTTAATCACTAGAACCACTATACTAATTAACAAAATCACTATAGGAAATATAGACTTTTTTAAGTCGAGACATATGACATAAATCTAATTAATACATTTTCAAAGGCAGAGGCGCGAGCTGTTTATAAGTAAAATAAACAATTTATCATTTATTAGCTGTTGTTGGTGAGAATGGGAACGTCACTTTTGGTTACGACAATAATTCATACAAGGAAGCCAATAAATCATGCTCAACTGGTTTTCCACACAATAGCTGCGATTGCAAACCACGTTATGTTTATCATGGAGTTCTACCATTTTGTATTTTAACTAGCAATTGATGTGAGTATTGAAATCTTATACCAGTATTACTTGATATGTTATTAATAATGTTATGAAACATGAAACTTTTTTATTTTCTAACAAATATAAAAAATGCCATATTTTTATTAGTATCCATAATAGTCCTATTTTTGGAGAGATAACACCATAAGATAGAAATAATGATAACCAAAATTTAAATAAAAAAATATGTATAAACTTAATAACAACTTTATATCTAAACATATATTACTCGAAACACTCATGTAAACTTTATTCAAGATAACAGTAAGAATGAAATAAATAATAGTCGATAAGAAGCTGGGTGATATGGAAACAAGTGAATAACCAATTTCAATCACAAGAAGATAGTCTTTCCTTTATTATTGTAATTGAATAGCAGCGAAAAGTCTGAAGAGTTAATCTGATAGGTACTTTTGGGAAGATAATAGAATCCTATTTAATAAACTATTCCTGGTCTTATAATACGCCTAATAAACTATTATATTTTGTAAATTATTTGTTATGTCTTATATTTTTTAATTCCGTCATGATTTTGAAAATTCATCAATGTGAAAGTTTACATTTAAAGTTTGAAGGAGGAAAGTCGAAATCTTTTTGTTGAAACAACCCAAAAGGCTTGTTTGTAATATTTACTAAGGGTCTTGAACTGAGCGTTGAAGTTAGAATATTTAGATATTAAAAAAGAAATTTTAAAGAAAATAAACCATTTCCTTAACGGCATTTGTACTTAAGTGCGGCAAAAAAAACTTATGAATTAAATGAAAAGGAATTGAAGAAACTTTTTAGGGTTAATAAGATTACTTTGAAATTACATTTCCAATTCAATTCATTTTTTTTATATTAACTAATAAAGAGTAATCCTGACCAAAATGACTGTTGAGGACCACAAAATAATTGAAACAGTGTCCGAATTGGATCCAAGATCTTCAGTTCAGTTCAATTCAAGCACTAAACACTAATGCAAGAAATTATTACAAAAAAATTAAGATAATTTCTTTAAAAGTAAACTCTTTGCTTAAATCAATATTTGTAATATTATTAAATACAAAGTCTAAATAATCAAAGATATCCATTTTGAGCTTTCTTAAAGTATCTGCAACACACATTTATTTAAAAAAATATACATCTGAAATATAACGTGTACCTTCAAAACTTGTACGAGTATTTATAGCTAGACCCATTAGTGAAAATATTCCTTTTAGTTTGTCATACATTCTGTCTGAAGTGACCTAGTAGTGATATTAAATTATAAAACGGTTTGTAACACTCGAGTCTTTCCAGTGATAGTGCCTTGAGTGCTTGCAATTAGCAATTTTATTAGTTGACTTAAGTTATTTCTAAGATAACAATAACAAAATATAAAGTATCAATAGGTAAGTGAAAATATTCTCTATTAAAATATAAAACTTATTCGAAAAATTATCTAAAGTATTAAAATATATGGAGTTTCGTTTAACCTAGAAATACATAAGGCTCCTTCGTGTTCAAAAGTTAAATGCATGTTTGCACTTCCAATTGAGCTGTTATTCAGAGATTTCAGTGGTTAATAAATTTCATTAAATATCAGTTTTCAATAATAACTAATCTTTTGTATTTGGGATCAACTCTTATTTGGTTTAATTGAATAATTAATTTTAGAATGCAATCATACTACTGTTACTTAAATAGTGCTTATATTTTTTAACAAGACGGATTGAATTATATTTTGGTCATGTATTTGTTTTTTTTTATTAAGTAATATATATAAAATTATATCTGTTCACTTAACAACGCAATTGAAATACATTATTAGATATGACGAAACCGTTTAAGAGCGTTTCAAGTATCAATAGATTTTAATATTATAAAAAGGTCACGTGTGACGCGTTAGCTACTTGGCTGTAAAGTATGCCTTAGCTCGAAGTATCGGTAAAACGAGAAGGGTCTTAAGAGTTACGACATGTCGAGGGCAGCAGTATTAGGGTAAAATAACGAAATACCTATAATTTAAGTTCCAAATTATTACCTGATAGTTAGTTGACATTTGTTCTGCAATTGATAAATATTTTTTGCCTTTAATATTATTTGCCAGTGTTTTTACTCACTATTATATTCTTAATATATAAAAATATGTTTATGCATTCACTTTTTACACAAATACGTGAAAACAATTATGTGAAAACTATTATTTATAAATTATTTTAAATGAAATTAAGTTAATAATCATATGTAATGAAATTAAGTTACAAATAAATTCGCCGCATAGTATGTGTTTATTACATGTTCTAATATTTTCATTCTGATTAAAAATTTCCAAGTGACACTACTGTATTTTCAGCTTTCTTTGTTTATAATTTGTTAAGTTGTTAGCTTGTCAGCTTGTTTTTACGAACTGGCAAGATTTCAAATCGTTAAGGCGAAGCTATACGCGATATAATGAATTCGCGCTATAATGAATTCCGAGCCTTGTCGTTGGATCTGTCATTCAGCAGCTTTACGGCGACACGTCCTAGTAATGCATGTTTGTGATTTCATATATTCTTTAAACTAATTTAAACAAAAAACAATAATTTCACCAAAGGCTAAAAGACATGTAGTTTATTATAAAAAAATATATTTTTATATTGTAAATTAAACTTTTCTAACCTTATTATACCTTACTATAAATCATAAAAGAGAAACAATGGTCCGGTTTAATGAGAGTTATCATTCTATCTTCAGAGAAAAGCAAACAGTAAACAATTAAATAAATATATTTTTAAGTAATTATAACACGTAGAATTGCATTTTGCACCGACACCGACACCGACATCGACATTTCGTTTCCTCGTCAACATCATTGCTGCAAAGCATTGTCACATGTCAACCGGTCAGTTAATTATCCACCTACCTCCACCGGTTCTTTAGCTTTAAAATTCAAGATGCACTCAAAACCACAAAGAAAACTGTTTAGGAGGAAAAATGGTATTTATCCTTTAAGATGTAAGCTGTCAACGAATCGGTAAGAATTTTATAGCACATTTAAAATAATTATAGCAAATCATTACGAATATTATAATTTTAAATGTAATATTGACTGACGCCTATGGCAATAAGTGTAAGTTATATTTTCCTGTCCACACGGCTTGGAAAAAGATTTGAAAGAAGAGAGTACCCTGTAATATTTTAGATAAACTCATAAAATATTTGTAAAATCCTAACAAATTGTGAAGCCTCGCCTCGGCAGGAATTCGCACCTCAGTGAACAAAACATTTTCGTACTTCATTTGCGAAATTACATTATTTAAATTATATCAACTGTAATAAACATATTTGAAATGCAAATTGCTTTGCATCCACTTAAACCATGGTAATACGAAAATTAGGTTTATATATATAATATAAGCAGTGAAGATACCATTTTTAATGGCAACGAAAAGCTTACTTTATAAAATACCCTTTCAAATGGTCTATAAACTTTCAGAAGCATTCTATTCTAGATTCATTGTATTATAAAACAACTAATAAAATTTTCTTAAAATTATGTTTTGTTAAATGTTAAATGTTAAATTAAATAATTTTTATTCATTTATTATAACAATAATTAAAACAAGATATGGATCAACATCCCGGCACCACATAACACGACTTGCGAATGAATGAATGAATTGCTAAAAATCGTAACGAAGTATGGTATTCTACAAATAAATTATAAACCAGTGCTTTGTTTATGTGCTTTTATTTTATTTATAAATTTATTAATTTTTATGTCATTTATTATTTTGAAAATATATTTAAAAATTTTATTTTATGTCGCTAAGAATCCTTCTTCTTACTATATTAAATGTTATCATCTAATTTAATTCCTACCGTTACTTTTAAAAATATAAAATAAAATTTTTTACATAACTGTAAAAGACTATTTGGGGTAAAATACATTTCAATTCTAAATTATCATAAGAGTAGTATATATATACCATTGCAATTTATGTGTTTTATGTCAATTATTATTATGAATAAATTTTTTAATCGTTATAGCTAACATTGGAAATTTCATAAAAAAACTGGCAGCGGTGGGATTTGAACCCACGCCTCCGAAGAGACTGGTGCCTTAAACCAGCGCCTTAGACCGCTCGGCCACGCTACCACTTAGGTACATTTGTAAAAGAGGTCAGAAAAAATGTTCTATTACATTTGTTCCACTTTCTTATTAGTTAGAATTGTGTTTTTTTACATCTAAAAAGTGTTAATTAAGTATTTATGATGTTTTGAGTTTTTAACATAATCTCTAAATCCTATCAATATACACAGGTTAATAAGGAAAACTATAATATATAATTAAAATATGGTTTTCTGAATATATATTAGACATTTCTATTATTGTTAAATACTTTAAAATAGTCAATTATAATAATTATATTTTTTTATTTACTGTACTGAATCTTTAATTATATGTCTTAAATAAAATAGTAATTTAAAGTATTACTGAAATAAGAAATATTACAACTGTTGTTTTGAGTATATTTTAGTTATATTAAACCGAAAATATATCGTTTGGAAATCAGTCTAATCAAATTAGTTGCTTTAAAACTGTTAATATAATTAAATTAATTAAAGTAATTTCTAAAAAATAATCTCAATCTCAAGGGATTAACTTTTCTCGGTTATTTACGAGCTGCATTTACTGTAGCGGTCTCAGTACATTTTTTATTTGTCTTTAGTTTAAGGTAATCAAAACATTTTTTCAAAGTCAAGTCAAGTCAAAGTAACAGTTTTACTCTACCTGGAGAAATAAAATGTTAATACTGTTACAAAAATAGTTACATTACTTAGAAAAAAAAAATATGTTAAATAAAAAAACTAAACTTCAGTAAATCTTATAATAATAAAGTTGAAAGCGAAAGGGTATTAGAATATTGCAACACACAAAGGAGTTCTTGTACGTAATAAACTATGCAAATATATTAATTAAATAATAACATTGGATTCATTGAGGCATATCAAAGCTGAAA
The DNA here is from genome assembly GCA_918358695.1 of Melinaea menophilus ssp. n. AW-2005. Lineage (NCBI taxonomy): Eukaryota > Metazoa > Arthropoda > Insecta > Lepidoptera > Nymphalidae > Melinaea > Melinaea menophilus. The sequence goes on along the minus strand of OU911038.1, from coordinate 30,736,517 downwards.
GCATATCAAAACTAAATCAAAGTGAATATTTAAATAGCATTGTACATCAACAGTCACGATGAATTATTAATTAGATCTCAATGTTGAAACACCATTTAAACAGCGCTATTAGTAGTTTCATAGCACTGCCAAGTAAATGTTTAATATAGTAGTAAATTTGTATTGTTCCTTTATATACCTTTGTTATGCAAATTGGTTTTGATCTAGTACAAAAGGCCCACACGTTCTGTTCAGGTATTCTGCTATTTAATCGCATTTATTTGCAACGCTCTTTGAAATAGTGAACTTCTTGTTTGAAATAGTGCTATTATTGAATTTTAATTAATGGATGGCCTATTTAAAGGCTAAATAACAAAGACAGTGAAAATACTGTTATCGTCAGTACTTTCGGAGGGTATTATTAACATTCTCAATACTTGGTGCGTGATGTTTGCCTTGATTAATAGTTAAAGAGGGTAGCACTGCTATTACGAAACTTGCCTCAAGACGGTATATAAGTCACTCGCCAATCAGTAGGCCTCATTCGTATCGTTGGAACTGCTATCATCAAGAAGTGAAGTCACTAGTGATTAGTGATTAGCGACTATAGTGTAGTTAATAAATTATATCGCGGGAATAAGTCTTCTAATAATACTTTAAAGAATATATTATTGTTAAATTAAGTAATGTATTATTGATTGATAAAAGGGAACGGTCTGACGAATACTTTTGACTGACATATAGTTGTATAAAATTTTTGTGACCTTTAAATAGACCCACACCAGATTATAATTATGCACCAATTATTACAGAAACTATACTCTTCCATTTCTCTATAAACAAGGTCGCTTGATTTAAATATCTCTTTTAATATAAGATTTTTTTTCCAAAACCTTTGTTACTGGAATGGACTTTTAAAGCATTTCAAAAAAATATTAGTATAAGATATTTTTATGTAGTAGATCTTAGGGCGGCTCGGTGTTAAAGGTCATTGTGAATTTTTAATATGTAACTTAAATCATACATTTAATTCTGCTGAGAATGAAGAATACCTGCAATATATTAATTGATATAATTAGTTATAAAATTAATAGAAATTTGTAAATATGTCAAAAAACAACTAATTACTTATGTATTTTTTTTACCATGTATCGGGCAAAGCTGTTCGATTAAGCCGTAAATATGGTAAATGGGTCTGAAAAACTGCGTTTCGTTGGCGAACTGGTTTGGTTTGGTTGGTTTTCTAGCCACCCGCAGATACTTGGGGGCCCAATAAGTGGGTCAGCGACCCACGAAAGGCTGCCCCGCCAGCTGCGAAATATCCCAGGGTGGCTCCATCCAGATGAAGAGGTCCTATGGCAATCGCTGAGGGGGTTCGAGCGTTCCCGCAGTCTTTAAACTAGCCTTCCAGTTATATCACCACATTATATCACCAATTTCGTCCTTGAGATCGATACGCAACGCCTCTTACAACTGCCGTATTCTATTCACTCGTATATTTTTTTTATGAAGAAGTCCAAACAAAAGAACAAGTTTTTACAGCGGTTGCACTCCGGCTCATTCAAAGTGCACCTCACTAATCTAAGGGCCTTGCTCTCTAACATCGAACCTGTCTGAAATAATAACCAACCTGGATGAGATAAGGCACTTTTTTCAGTCTTATCTTTGGCGGCAGGTCCGCTTCTCTTCTTCTTCCTTTTGCCTACGTACCCATTGGTGGTAAATTTCGCCCATGGTTTAATGCCGAAGACCGACAACATTTAGCATACCTCATTTGGGCTGATGCTCGAAGTCGCAAAGCTCCGGATGTAAGTTAAAAGAAATGGGCCTTTAACCAAGCTGCCAAGTCTTTCAAAAAGACATTTCAGAACACTTATCGCGATCCAATCAATAAAAATACGATAAGCTCTCTGTCAGAACTACGGGCAGTCGAGCTTTATGGTCTCTTGCCAAGGCGAGCTACTTGAACTTCAACTAACCCTTACTGCCTGCTATGCTGAAGCGGAATGGCTCTCTGGCGCAAACAGCAACAGAGAAAGCGAATGTATTTGCTTCTTTGTTAGCTGATAATTCACATCTAGACACCAGCAATGCTTCTTCAGCACATTTTCCTCACTGAGATATTTCGACGCTTCAAATCCGCATCACGAACAAAGAGGTATGGAGAGCATTTTGTCGTCTTGATGTGAATAAAGCCAGCGGTCCTGATGATATACCAGCTATTCTGCTCAAGTCATGCGTGGCTGAGTTGACACGTCTGTATGGGCTCTCTTTCAACACTGGAATAATGTCAAAATCCTGGGTAAAGGTCTTTCTGAATGAGAGATCTTTCCAAGTAGTTGTCAACGTGTGTTCCTCGAAACCCTTGACAATAAATGCCCGACTGCCTCGGGGGTTTATAGTTTTTGCAACTCTGATGCACATTAGCGATCTGCTGAAGCCTGGTATCTATGAGTATGCAGACAAAAGCACAGTTGTAGAAGATACCTGCCGAGTACTCGGGCTAGTAGAGATCAAGTACGGTCAGAAAGAGAAGCCATGATGCAACGTTTGACTGACAAACTTCAGGCAATGTCCGCATGGGGCAATGCCAATCTTGTCAAATTCAACACCACCAAAACGCAGACATGTCTTTTCACCACCATAAGGAACCCTTTCACCTCCTTTCTTATGATACTTTCCAGAAAGTATCTTTCAAAAGTGAATTTAATTATAAATATTCTTAAATTAATTTATTTTAACCGTTTTAAAATGTTTTATATAAATGATTACAACCACCATATCGTAACAAATTTGGATGTTTTAGTTTCAAATGATTAGTTTATTTATTAATATATACTTCTGATTCGTTCCCAACTTTTTACATTTTAGTGTATGTTCTATTCTATTAAATATTTAAAACGTCATTAATATATTTTTTTACTAATATTAACGTCATTGGTAAATAACAACAATACCTAATATAAAATAAGTACGAGTAGAAGAATATCAAGAACATCTGTAGGAATATAACTATTTTAAATCCATTTTTGCCTGAGTAATTGATTTTCCATTCAAATAAACAAGCTTGAAATCAACGGAGCGTGAGTAAATCGATTATTTGAAACCTTACACGTCTGACACATTAATATTTAATAAAATTTTGATATTGTAAACATAATCGAAATCATCTAATTCTCTTATCTTGTTATAGATTGAAGTATTTTAGGGAGCAGGAACCAAATAACCAAATAACGACTAACTGGAATAGCAGGGTCAAAGTTTAATTAAAATAACATATCTTTTTATTACATATACTTTATATTTTTGACATTTGTTTGTACCTCTGGATTCAGTAATTTGTTATAATTAAATACACAAAGATTAAACAAATCTTTAAATTCTGATCATTTCTCGCAAGATTTTAGCGGTTGGAAGAAGAGTGGTTGACTTTCTATTATCGTCGGTTATAAAGCAGACTAAATATTTCCAAACAAAATCAAAGTAAAATATACACAAGTAAAAGTTATAATAAAAATGACTAAGATAAATGTCTATTTACATATTATATTTGAAACCAAGCTGAAGCTGGAAAAATTTTTTAAGTAAGAAAATAAATTTTTATTTAATTTTAATTTTTCATTATTCTGTAATTAGATTTCTGATATTTCAGTTATTATTTCATTTTTCTAGATTATTTCATAAACACCTTAAAAGGTCTTCTAAAACAAATTTTATGAATGGTCCATTAGTAGAATGTGTGGGTGTACTGATGTATCGAGGCTGTGACGGGGAAAAATTACATATATTATTTGTAAAAGAAAAAATTGTGACCTTAATGTGAGACATGATAATAATATATTTATATAAGTTAAAGAAAAGGAGTATAAAACTAACATTAAGTAGTTTAATTATTGTTTTTTGTAATATACTTGTTATTTTTTGTAAAATATCATGCAAGCCTCTCTAGGGACGCATGTGCCTTCGTAATTTCTATAAAGACCATCATCACATTCGCAGGAAGGTTCAAAACAGTCAAGTGCAACTTGCGGACAGGGGGGTTCATCACCTAGATCTTGGCACGATTTAACACATACTACATGTGAACATTTATAATATGATTCACTTGTGGGGCAATCTGAAAAAGAATTTTATAAATATATAAAACTTTGCCAGAAAAAAAAAATGTCGATATATACAAATATCTCTGATGGGCAAAGGTCTTCATTTTCTTTAATAATGTCTTACGAAGTATACGACCAGAATCGAGAATATTTAAAAATATACTTATGCTATGCGAGTTTTTATACTCGTTTCCGAAATAAATATATAATACATTATAGTTTTGTATATAAAAAGTCCAGCAACTACTTATGCATACATTTCAAATATTTATTTAATTGTAATCTTACCGAACAACTGTCCAGGGTGCTTAGCCTCTGAGGCTTCATAAGCAAACAATATTAAGATATACAGGCTAACCAACATCGTGCCGCTTCTGTAAGTGTAATACAAATAAAAATCAATTACTTTCTCGTTCATTTATGCCTCATGGTATGTTTTGATATGTTAGTTATGCCCTTATTTATTATTATATTTGTTTCTCTTTATTTAACTGGATAAGCAGAAAAATCGGTTTGTCATTCCTTATTCACATTATTGATTTAGTTTTAAAAAGTTGAAAAAGAACCCTTTGAATATCTTAAAAATGTTTGAAACATGGATATAATATTAAATTTAGTTTGAATCTGTACATTATTATATTTTTATAATTATTTATTTATATTTTATTGAAAATATATTTTTAATTAGAAATTTTCAAGCATTCTTTAATTGATAACCGTGCTCATATTAGTGGCGGTTAAAATAGGATAAATTATTTTTTTGGTGATACTTATTATAATGAATATAGGAATAAAATTAAAATATAGAGAATAAAAGATGTCTGTTCGGAATATGTAATAAAATAAAAATGTCTCTAGAATGATAAAATAATATTAATAATAAACCTCTAAAAATAAACCTGTTTTTAAATATTATTGTTTAAAGGGTTTAAATTTCAATAATTTCATGTCAATTATTATACACCTATTCAGGTACCTGAATAATTTTAAAAGTGATTTATACAAAACATCTGAAGCGAATAAAATTTGAGTATATCCAATTATTTGAATTAAAGACTATTGTGAAGCTGCTGTAATATTTATACGTAGCCTTTAGTGAATTAAGTTGTCTAGTTTATGAATACGAATTTGGAGTAATAACATTTTGTTTGTTTTGTATATAACATGTTTCAAATCCAAACACCAGGAGTAATCAAAAAACAATAAACGAAGTTAAAAGAATAGTACAAAAGTGGCTATACTATGACGTAAGCAAAAAATATTCCAGCTCTATTAATCTGAAACTTTGACGACAGAGAATTGTTTTAATAATCCCCCGCGACGCGCTTCGAGTTTGTTAAAAATAAGTAGTAATTTTCACAGGAGAGAAACTTTATTTAGTTTCAGAACAGTTTTAGTACAAAAATATTAAACGTAAAGTATATTCAATAATGTTTTTCCAAAACATGACAGATTAATGTATCAATATAAATTTTAAGGAGTTTTGTTTTTTTTTGTTATGTAACTAATTTTATATTTAATCATATATCGTACATTTTTGTTAGCATAAGCGTTAATATATCTGTTAATACAAATTAAAGTAAATAACTAGCAGTGAACTATTTTTAATAGTTCATATTTGATATAATTAAAGTTCTTTTACTGTCCAAGGAAACGTTTTATATCATAAAAATGTTTGTATGCAAAGAATGGTTTTCTCCTAGTGTAGTCTAAAAAATTAAATGCTGAAGTGAATCATTCATTCTTTTAGATTTTCTATAATAATCCTTAGTAAGTATCTTAGTTTAAAATTTGTATCAATCAATGAAGCCAGGTAATAGTTTTGAATAAAAGTTTATATTACTTGTTAATGTGATAGAATTATGATAAAAAAAAGAGATTTTAAGTTAAGCAATTAATTAAAACAATAAACAATTGTTATTTAATAAAAACAATGTTGTTTTAAATTTGTGCCAGTAAATAGCTCATTGTTTTAATAGTTACAATAACAGCATAAAATTAACGTTTACATTTATAACTCCTTATTATTAATATTAAATCCACTTTATTTGGTTTATATGATATAATATAATACAACGTAACATACTCGGTTAATGAAGTAAAGAATTGTGAAATTTCTTTTAAAGTAATTTAGGTTGACAAAAGAATATAGTTTATGCAAATATTAAAATGTTATTACTATTGCTATTAAAGTTGTACTCCGAGCCTGCAGGTATGTAAACATAACAAAACTTTTTTATTCTAAAAATAAAACATGAAACATTTCCAACTCCCTCAAAATTTTGCATTTTAGCAAATTGAAAAAGTGTTACATCAAATTTTCAGGACTTTCACCAACTTTTATTCATAACGTATTCCGAAGTTTAAATACTGAATGTGTGAAGTAGACTGAACCTACCTGGAACATTAATTAAAAGGAAGGGTCAGTAGAGAGGAATGTATCTCCTAAAAGCTCTTTAAGGCACGTTGTAACATGTACTCATGATACGCTAAGAGGGTCCGACCCGTGTCAATAAATAATGGCCTCGCTATTAAGCAGCGATATCATGGAATTCAAGTTAGATCATTTCTAGGCTAATATTTTGGTAAACGCTAACATTAAAAGCTTATTTAAGTAATTTTCATTGACGTTCATGTAAAGTTCTTTTAATAAACAAGAACTTCAAAGTCACACAAATGTCTATATACCATTAACACTTTTTTATATTTCAACACAATATATATTCGAGTTTAATATTATATTTATATCCTTACATATAACTGTTGTGTGCGATTGATTATATGTATGTTATAAATAAAATTAATATCATGATAATACATGTATTTTGTATGTCATTACATAATATTCAATAAGATAATTCTTATGATTATTTCGGGTTGAAATTGTTGTTGAAATTGTCCTTGTTACAATAACTGAATGGTTCCTATATAATCTTCAAAAACTTTACATATGATGTTTAAGCCAAAGAACAATAATATACCTAATTACATACTACTTAATATTATTTAAAGTATTTTAAAGACGGTAAAAAAAAAATTGGTCTTTTTTAGACGAAAAACTTACATGGGATCTCTATATTGAACAAATATCATCAAAATTATAATCGCTGACGGGAGAATTTGGAAAAGTTTTTAATTGTTTGAAAAACAAACAGTGTTTGTCGTACATATATTTTAATTCATGTTCTTAGAACTCGTTGTAATTATTGTAATATTATGTAATACAATTTAAAATAAACGGGCTACCAATGCAAAATATATATTAAATAGCCGACTCTGAACTGCAAGTTCGATTAAAAAGAGCGCAGTGCGTAGAAACAAACAACATCTTTAGATTATTTTATTATATGGTTACGTAACAGTATTAGCAAGAATAAACTCGTGGTTACAAAGCCAATGACACAGGTAAGATCTTCCCCGATGGTATAATTACTACCTCAAAGCGTTTCTGATCCATTAAAGTAAGAATTATTTTTAATATCATCTAATTGATGATCATAAGATTATTTGCCATATTTACTTTTATTTATTATTTTGTTATTGGAAATATGAATCATGAATATTATATTCTATTTTGGGTATTAGTTTTCTGAATAATAAAAAAAAACAACTGTGTGTTTAAAAACCATATATTATAAAAGAAAAAAATATTTTTGTAGAAAAATAATAATGACATAATTTAGGTTTTGTTATTCTTACAGTATCCATTTTTTTTATATTTAAGAACGTTTGCGTAAAAAATAAGCTGATTTATATTAGGAATAAAAATTTAAATTCAGAAGGAAAATAAAGGTTACTTGGTGCATTTTATTTAACTAGGGTTGCTAATAGACATATAAAGTTAAAAATGGATAATATTGAAATAAATGTGACGGCTATTTTCGAGACAATTTTACTGAAATTCTAAAAACAGTCACGCGTTATTTAAATTCTTCATCATCTAATGGAATCGCCAATTTATTAATAATATCAGAGTCAAACATAAATGTTTTGTTCTGAAGCCTGTTTATTCGAATGAAATTGTTAAGATATTTAAAACCTTATTAAATCTGAAAAAAGACCGGTGATGTTAGGAGTATGTCAGTTAAATTACTCCACCCACACACAATTCTTAATTTCTAACTATTGTATTGAAGTTGGCATTATTTGATGGGAAATAATAGTGTAACTTTGTTTAAAATTAAAAGATAATACTTCGTAATACCTGATAATACCTCGCTTATTTTTAAATTTAAGCATATTAGGACAAAGTTTGGGAACGTAAAATGACGTATCTGGTGAAGTATTCTGTTACAAAATATAAAAAAAAACCACTTGGTATTGTTTATTTTTATATTTAGGATTCATAGGATATTATTTTCAAACAGAATGCTTCATAATCAGATGTTAGTAGAGTAGTAGCACTGTGGACCTTGCCAATGACTTGGCTACCTTATACGTTTGGAGGTGTTGGTTAACAATGTGCTTCATTCATGAAAGAGATTGATAGCAAATGCATAATAAAGGAGAAATGTCGTAAGAAATGGAAAAAGCATTCATTCATTCTTCATTGTAATAAATCGAGGTGGATATTACACGATTTGCTTTAAGACCTGGTCGATTAAGTTCATATTCACAGAATTTATTTGTTCTGTCGTTAATTAAACGAATAAAGTATAATATTATAAAAAGCGATGGCGGATTTTATTAACTTTGTTTATAAATCATGTTTAATCACTAGAACCACTATACTAATTAAGAAAATTCACTATTGGAAATATATTTTTTTTTAAGTCGAGATATAGGGCGTAAATCTAATTAATACATTTTCAAAGGCGGAGACGCGAGCTATTTATAAGTAAAATAAACAATTTATCATTTATTAGCTGTTGTTGGTGAGAATAGGAACGTCACATTTGGTTGCGACAATAATTCATACAAGAAAGCCAATAAATCATGCTCAACTGTTTTTCCACACAATAGCTGCGATTGCAAGCCACGTTATGTTTATCATGGAGTTTTACCATTTTGTATTTTAACTAGCGATTGATGTGAGTATTGAAATCTTATACCAGTATTACTTGATATGTTGTTAATAATGTTATGAATCGTGCAAATTTTTTATTTTGTGCCAAATATAAAAAAATGGCATATTGGGTAGACCTCGAAGAATTCGGTCTGCCCATTCATTTGTACCCGACTTTCGAATTTTGAAAAAAATTCTTCACAGGAGGTCTTCTTATGACCCCCTGAGTCCGAATGACCATTGGTCAAAAAGTTTATTTATATATATATGCGTGCGTGCGTCCAGATTTGAATTTTGTCAGCACGATAGAGGCCGCAGTTTCGCTCGGATCGCTTTCAAACTTTGCACAAAAATCAACCATCCAAAAATGAAGGTCAAGTTTGTTAACCAGAGAAATCCGGCCATAGGGGGCGCTAGGGCCTCACTTTTTCTGATTTCAGTTTTTCGACCATAACTTTTTCCCAATACAAAGTAGATCAATCGCGTTTATATCATATGATGTCTTTGATGAATACCTATAACTAATGTAAATAAACCGAAAACCTAACTTCAATAACTTAGGGATGGGGGTAAAAAAACCAAAAATTTTTGGAAAAAAATTCATAACTTTTTTCTGGTAAACATTTTTACATCACAAGTATTTTTAATAAAAAGGTTATTTTTAATTCTAAATTTAGGTACCAAAAGTTTTTCCTTAAAAGAGAAAAAAATAAAAACTATTTTCAGCTTGAAAATTTAAGGTAGGTAAAACCACGGCAACTTTTTTCTGGTAAACATTCCCTCCTCGCAAATATTTTTAATAGAAAGGTTATTTTTTACTCTAAATTTAAGTACCAATAATATTTCCAAATAACATACCTTTTCCGAGGAAAAAAATAAAAACCACTTTTTGCTTAAAAATGTTTGATGTAAACAACGGCATCATGTGTTATTCTTAGGTAGTGAGTCATATTTTAAACGAGTTACACACGAGGTCTACCCACGCGTGTCCCCCTGCGGGCACGGATTTTTTATTAGCATTCAAAATATAGGACTATAATATTTTTTGTAGAGATAACACCATAAGATAGAAGTAATGATAACCAAAATTTAAATAATAAAATATATATAAACTTAATAACAAATTTGTATCTAAACATATGTTACTGGAAAAAGTTATGGTCGAAAAACTGAAATCAGAAAAGTGAGGCCCTAGCGCCCCCTATGGCCGGATTTCTCTGGTTAACAAACTTGACCTTCATTTTTGGATGGTTGATTTTTGTGCAAAGTTTGAAAGCGATCCGAGCGAAACTGCGGCCTCTATCGTGCTGACAAAATTCAAATCTGGACGCACGCACGCATATATATATAAATAAACTTTTTGACCAATGGTCATTTCGGACTCAGGGGGCCAAAAGAAGACCTACTGTGAAAAAATTTTTCCAAAATTCGAAAGTCGGGTACAAATGAATGGGCAGACCGAATTCTTCGAGTTAAATGTGAATGTTAGAATTCAAGTAATCTGTTAATGTTTTTTTTTAGATTAATGAATCTGGTAATGGATTAAATGTAGTGAGGATGAAGTTTACCAAGATAAGAGTTAATTAATACGAAAATAATATTAATATGTTATGTAGGTATTCGTAAATATCTATATATAAGACTATTATATACACTGACTATGATATACTAATATCTAAAAACACATTGTTGCTTGTTTGTAGTGTGTTTACTGTCGAACGATGACGAGTATCGTCTTCAATATTTCTAACCAAATCCACTGCCTCTATAAATGGAATTATCTAAATATATTATATGTTTGAATATTTTGACAAAAACATTATAAAACAATGAACCAATCCAAGAAGTAATAATAATTACGATTAAATTAGATCACTTTGTATTAGTAAAATTTATTCAATAACTTTATAACTATGTCAGTATATAATTAAGTTTCGATATACTTGTTTGAGTAATATACTCTAGAGATGTAAGCATAGTATATTAAATGCTTAATTTAGTAAATAACAAAAATATGTGTTCAATATGATGAAATATGACTTTATATTTTTTTTACACGTATTTTGTATTTTCAAATATCATTTTGTTTCTGTCAGCTCTCTGAATAATAGATGTATGCATGTAAATAATTGGTGTCCTCCACACGTTACATATTGTTAATTAAAATGGTTTCCATCCAATATTTGCACTCTTTTACATGTAACTTTTATTGCTAGTGTGTTTATTAGTGTGTTTATTAGGGTGAAATAACGAAATACCTATAATTTAAGTTCCAAATTATTACCTGATAGTTGGTTGACATTTGTTCTGCAATTGATAAATATTTTTTGCTTTTAATATTATTTGCCAGTGTTTTTACTCACTATTATATTCTTAATATATAAATATATGTTTATTCATTCACTTTTTACACAAATACGTGAAAACAATTACAAATACTTGAAAACTATAATTTATAAATTGTTTTAAATGTAATTAAGTTAATAATCATATGTAATGAAATTAAGTTATAAATAAATTGGCCGCATAGTATGTGTTTATTACATGTTCTAATATTTTCGTTCTCATTAAAAGTTTCCAAGTGACACTACTGTATTTTCAGATTTCTTTGTTTATAATTTGTTAAGTTGTAGGCTGTCAGCTTTTCTTTACGAACTGGCAAGATTTCAAATCGTTAAGGCGAAGCTATACGCGATATAATGGATTCGCGCTATAATGGATTCCGTGCCTCGTCGTTGGATCTGCCATTCAGAAGCTTTACGGCGACAGATCCTAGTAACGCATGTTTGTGATTTCATATATTCTTTAAATTCATTTAAACAAAACAATAATTTTACCAAAGGCTAAAAGACATATAGTTTATTATAAAAAAATATATTTTCATATTATAAATTAAACTTTTCTAACCTTATTTATTATACCTTACTATAAATCATAGAAGAGAAACAATGGTCCGGTTTATTGAGAGTTATCATTCTATCTTCAGAGAAAAGCAAACAGTAAACAATTAAATAAATATATTTTTAAGAAATTATAACACGTAGAATTGCATTTTGCACCGAAACCGACACCGACATTTCGTTTCCTCGTCAACATCATTGCTGCAAAGCATTGTCACTTGTCAGTGGGTCAGTTAATTATCCATCTACCTCCACCGGTTCTTTAGCTTTAAAATTCAAGATGCACTCAAAACCACAAAGAATACTGTTTAGGAGGAAAATTGGTATTTATCCTTTAAGATGTATGCTGTCAACGAATCGGTGAGAATTTTATAGCACATTTAAAATAATTATATCAAATCTTTACGAATATTATAATTTTAAATGTAATATATTTCTATGTTAATAAGTGTAAGTTATATTTTCCTGTCCACACGTCGTGGAAAAAGATTTGAAAGAAGAGAGTACCCTGTAATATTTTAGATAAACTCATAAAATATTTGTAAAATCCTAACAAATTGGGAAGCATCGCCTCGGCCGGAATTCGCACCTCAGCGAACAAAACATTTTCGTACTTCATTTGCGAAATTACATTATTTAAATTATGTCAACTGTAATAAATATATTTGAAATGCAAATTGCTTTGCATCCACTTAAATTATGGTAATACGAAAATTAGGTTCATATATATATATATGTATAATAAGCAGTGAAAATACCATTTTAAATGGCAACTAAAAGCTTACTTTTTAAGATCATTTCAAATGGTCTATAAACTTTCAGAAGCATTCTTTTCTAGATTCATTGTATTATAAAACATAGAATAAAATGTTCTTAAAATGGTATTATGTTTTAAAGATGGTAAAACTAAATAAATTTTATTCATTTATTATAACAATAATTAAAACGAGATATGGATCAAGATCCAGGCACAACATAACACGACTTGCGAATGAATGAATGAATTGCTAAAAATCGTAACGAAGTATGGTATTGTACAAATAAATTATAAACCAGTTCTTTGTTTATGTGCTTTTATTTTATTTATAAATTTATTTTATTTTTGTCATTTATTATTTTGCAAATATATTTAAAAATTTTATTTTATGTCGATAAGAATCCTTTTTCTTACTATATTAAATGTTATCATCTAATTTAATTCCTACCGTTACTTTTAGGACTTATAAAAATATAAAATAAAATTTTTCACATAACTGTAATAGACTATTTGGGGTAAAATACATTTCAATTCTAAATTATCATAAGAGTAGTATAAATATACCATTGCAATTTATGTGTTTTATGTCAATTATTATTATGAATAAATTTATTAATCGTTATAGATAACATTGGAAATTTCATAAAAAAACTGGCAGCGGTGGGATTCGAACCCACGCCTCCGAAGAGACTGGTGCCTTAAACCAGCGCCTTAGACCGCTCGGCCACGCTACCACTTAGGTACATCTGTAAAAGAGGTCAGAAAAAATGTTCTATTACATTTGTTCCACTTTCTTATTAGTTAGAATTGTGTTTTTTTACATCTTAAAAGTGTTAATTAAGTATTTATGATGTTTTGAGTTTTTAACATAATCCCTAAATTCTATCAATATACACAGGTTAATAAGGAAAACTATAATATATAATTAATATATTGTTTTCTGAATATTTACTAGACATTTCTATTATTGTTAAATACTTTAAAATAGTATCAATTACAATAATAAAATTTTTTTATTTACTTTACTGAAGTTTTACATATATACCCTATATAACATAGTAATTTAAAATATTATTGAAATAAGAAATATTATAACTGTTGTTTTTAGTACATTTTAGTTAAATTAAACTGAAAATATATCGTTTGGAAACCCGTCTGATTAAATTAGCTGCTCTAAAATTGGAAATATAAAACTAGTTGAAAAAATACCATAATAGTTTCTTAAATTTAAGTAATTTCTAAAAGATAATCTCAATCTCAAGGTATCTCTTGACTTGTCTCGATTATTTACGAGCTCTATATAGCTCTAAGTTCTCTCTATCTAGTAAAGTCTGTCTAGTCTATCTTTTAACTATCTTTAGTTTAAGGTAATCAAAACATTTTTTTCGTCAAAGTAACAGTTTTACTCTACCTGGAGAAATAAAATGTTAATACTGTTACTAAAATATTAACATTATTTAGAAAAAAAAAATAGTATGTTAAATAATAAAAAAAAAACTTCAGTAAATCTTATAATAATAAAGTTGAAAGCGAAAGGGTATTAGAATATTGCAACACACAAAGGAGTTCTTGTACATAATAAACTATGGGAATATATTAATTAAATAATAACATTGACTCATTGAGGCATATCAAAGCTGAAAGCATATCAAAACGTAAATCACAGCGAATATTTAAATAGCATTGTACATCAACAGTCACGATGAATTATTAATTAGATCTCAACGTTGAAACACCATTTAAACAGCGCTTTTAGTAGTTCCATAGCACTGCCAAGTAAATGTTTAATATAGTAGTAACTTTGTTTTGTTCCTTTATAAACCTTTGTTATGCAAATTGGTTTTGATCTGTTACAAAAGGCCCACACGTTCTGTTCAGGTATTCTGCTATTTAATCGCATTTATTTGCAGCGCTCTTTGAAACAGTGAACTCCTTGTTTGAAATAGTGCTATTATTGAATTTTAATTAATGGATGACCTATTTAAAGGCTAAATAACAAAGACAGTGAAAATACTATTATCGCCTTTACTTTCGGAAGGTATTTTTAACTATTCTCAATACTTGGTGCGTGATGTTTGCCTTGATTAATTGTTAAAGAGGGTAGCACTGCTATTACGAAACTTGCCTCAAGACGGTATATAAGTCACTCGCCGATCAGTAGGCCTCATTCGTATCGTTGGAACTGCTAGCATCAAGAAGTGAAGTCACTAGTGATTAGTGATTAGCGACTATAGTGGTTAATAAATTATATCGCGGGAATAAGTCTTCTAATAATACTTTAAAGAATATATTATTGTTAAATTAATTAATGTATTATTGATTGATAAAAGGGAACGGTCTGAGGAATACTTTTGGCTGACATATAAAAAATATATAAAAATTTTGTGACCTTTAAATAGACACCTACACCAGATTATAATTATGCACCAATTATTACAGAAATTAAACTCTTCCATTGCTCTATAAACAAAGTCGCTTGATTTAAATATCCCTTTTAATATAAGATTTTTTTTCCACAATCTTTGTTACTGGAATGGACTTGTAAAGCATTCCAAAAAAATATTAGTATAAGATATTTTTATGTAGTAGTTGTGAATTTTTAATATGTAACTTAAATCATACATTTAAATTCTGCTGAGAATGAAGAATACCAGCGATATAATAATTGATATAATTAGTTATATAATTAATAGAAATTTGTAAATATGTCAAAAAACAACTAATTACTTGCGTAATTTTTTTACCATGTATCGGGTAAAGCTGTTCGATGAAGCCGTAGATATGGTAAATGGGTCTGAAAAGCTGCGTTTCGTTGGCGAACTGGTTTGGCGTCGAGTTGTTGTTTGTTGTATCGGGTATCTAATCGATGAGGGTAGCGGCATCTGAAGGGACAACTTTCTTCTAGCCACCCGCAAATACTTGGGGGCCCAATAAGTGGATCAGCCACCGACGAAAGGCTGCCCCGCCAGCTGCGAAATATCCCTGGGTGGCTCCAACCAGATGAAGAGGTCCTATAGCAATCCCTGAGGGGGTTCGAGCGTTCCCGCAGTCTTTAAACTAGCCTCCCAGTGACATTATATCACCAATTTCGTCCTTGAGATCGATACGTAACGCCTCGTTCAACTGCCATTTCTCATTCTATTCACTCGTATATTTTTTTATGAAGAAGTCCAAACAAAAGAACAAGTTTTTACAGCGGTTGCACTCCTCCTCATTCAAAGTGCACCTCACTAATCTAAGGGCCTTGCTCTCTAACATCGAACCTGTCTGAAATAATAACCAACCTGGATGAGATAAGGAACTTTTTTCCGTCTTATCCTTGGCGGCAGGTCCGCTTCTCTTCTTCTTCCTTTTGCCTACGTACCCATTGGTGGTAAAGTACACCCATGGTTTAATGCCGAATGTGGTTATGCTAAAGACCGACAACATTTGGCATACCTCATTTGGGCTGATGCTCGAAGTCGCAAAGCTCCGGATGTAAGTTTAAAAGGGCCTTTAACAAAGCTGCCAAGTCTTTCAAAAAGACATATCAGAAGACTTATCGCGATCGAATCAATAAAAATGCGATAAGCTCTCTATCAGAACTACTGGCAGTCGAGCTTTATGGTCTCTTGCTAAATAGATCTATTTGAACTTCAATCAACCCTCACTGCCTGCTATGCTGAAGCGGAATTGAACTCTGGCCCAAACAGCGACAGAGAGAGCGAATGTATTTCTGCTTCTTTGTTAGCTGATAATTCACATCTAGATACCAGCAATGCTTCTTCAGCACGTTTTCCTCACTGCGATATTTCGACGCTTCAAATCCGCATCACGAACAAAGAGGTATGGAGAGAATTTTAACATCTTGATGTGAATAAAGCCAGTGCTCCTAATGATATACCAGCCATTCTGCTCAAGTCATGCGCGGCCGAGTTGGCACGTCTGTATGGGCTTTCTTTCAAGACTGGAATATTGGCAAAATCCTGGGTAAAGGTCTTTCTGAATGAGAGATCTCTTCGAGTAGTTGTCAACGTGTGTTACTCGAAACCCTTGACAATAAATGCCGGACTCAGGGTTCGTTCTTTCTGCAACTCTGATGCCCATTAGCGATCTGCTGAAGCCTGGTATCTATGGGTATGCAGACGACAGCACAGTTGTAGAAGATACCTGCCGAGTACTCGGGCTAGTAGAGATCAAGTACAGTCAGAAAGAGAAGCCATGATGCAACGTTTGACTGACAAACTTCAGGCAGTGTCCGCATGGGGCAATGCCAATCTTGTCAAATTCAACACCACCAAAACGCAGACGTGTCTTTTCACCACCATAAAGAGCCCTTTCACCTTGGCCCCCCTACTTTCCAGAATGTATCTTTCAAAAGTGAATTTAATTATAAATATTCTTAAATTAATTTATTTTAACCGTTTTAAAATGTTTTATATAAATGATTACAACCATCATAACGTAACAAATGTGGATGTTTTAGTTTCAAATGATTAGTTTATTTATTAATATATACTTCTGATTCCTTCCCAACGTTTTACATTTTAGTGTATGTTCTATTCTATCAAATATTTAAAACGTCATTAAATAACAACAATACCTAATATAAAATATGTACGAGTAGAAGAATATCAAGAACATCTGTAGGTATATAACTATTTTAAATCCATTTTTGCCTGAGTAATTGATTTTCCTTTCAAATACAAGCTTGAAATCAACGGAGCGTGAGTAAATCGATTATTTGAGACCTTACACGTCTGACACGTTAATATTTAATAAAATTTTGATATTGTAAACATAATCAAAATCATCTAATTCTCTTATCTTGTTATAGATTGAAGTATTTTTGCGAACAGGAACCAAATAACGACTAACTGGAATAGCAGGGTCAAAATTTAATTAAAATAACATATCTTTTTATTACATACACTTAATATTTTTGACATTTGTTTGTACCTCTGGATTCAGTAATTTGTTATAATAAAATAAACAAAGATTAAACAAATCTTTAAATTCTGATCATTTCTCGCAAGATTTTAGCGGTTGGAAGAAGGGTGGTTGATTTTCTATTATCGTCGGTTATACAGCAGACTAAATATATACAAACAAAATAAAAGTAAAATATACACAAGTAAAAGTTATAATAAAAATGACTAAGATAAATGGCTATTTACATATTATATTTGAAATCAAGCTGAAGCTGAAAAAACTTTTTTAAGTAAACAAATAATATTTTTTTATAAATTTTTATTTAATTTTAATTTTTTATTTTTTTGTAATAAGATTTATTTCAATTTATTATTTCATTTATTCTAGTTTATTTCATAACCATAAACACCTTAAAAGGTCTTCTAAAACAAATTTTATGAATGGTCCATTAGTAGAATGTGTGGGTGTACTGATGTATCGAGGCTGTGACGGGGAAAAATTACAAATATTATTTGTAAAAGAGAAAATTGTGACCTTAATGTGAGACATGATAATAATATACTTTTATAAGTTAAAGAAAAGGAGTATAAAACTAACATTAAGTAATTTAATTATTGTTTTTTGTAATATACTTGTTATTTTTTGTAAAATATCATGCAAGCCTCTCTAGGGACGCATGTGCCTTCGTAATTTCTATAAAGACCATCATCACATTCGCAGGAAGGTTCAAAACAGTCAAGTGCAACTTGCGGACATGGGGGTTCATCACCTAGATCTTGACACGATTTAACACATACCACATGTGAACATTTATAATATGATTCACTTGTGGGGCAATCTGAAAAAAAATTTATAAATATATAAAACTTTGCCAGAAAAAAAAAATGTCGATCTATACAAATATCTCTGACGGGCAAAAGTCTTCATTTTCTTAAATAATGTCTCATGAAGTTTACGACCAGAATCTAGAATATTTAAAAATATACTTATACTATGCGAGTTTTTATACTCGTCTCCGATATAAATATATAATATATTGTAGTTTTGTAATAAAAAGTCCAGCAACAACTTATGCATAAATTTCAAATATTTATTTAATTGTTATCTTACCAAACAACTGTCCAGGGTGCTTAGCCTCTGAGGCTTCATAAGCAAACAATATTAAGATATACAGGCTAACCAACATCGTGCCGCTTCTGTAAGTGTAATACAAATAAAAATCAATTACATTCTCGTTTATTTATGCCTCATGGTAAAATTGATATGTTAGTTATGCCCTTATTTATTATTATCTTTGTTTATCTTTTCTTTTAACTGGATAAGCAAAAAAGCTGTTGGTCGTTTCCTTATTCACTTTATTGATTTAGTTTTAAAAAGTTGAGAAAGAACCCTTTGAATGTCTTAAAAATTATTTAAACATGGTTAAACAAATTAAATTTAGTTTGAATCTGTACATTATCATATTTTTTTAATTATTTATAATTGCGAACAAAATATTATGTTAAAATTATATATTTTACTGAAAATATATTTCAAATTCGAAATTTTCAAGCATTCTCTAATTGATAACCGTACTCATATTAGTGGCGATTGAAATAGGATAAATTATTTTTTTGGTGCTACTTATTATAATGAATATAGGAATAATGTTAAAATATAAAGAATAAAAGATGTATGTTTGGAATATGTAATAAAATAAAAATGTCTCTAGAATAAAAAAATAGTATTAATAATAAGAACCTGTTTTTCAATATTATTAATTATAATTCAATAATTTTGTGTCAATTATCATACAGCTATTCAGGTACCTGAATAATTTTAAAAGTGATTAATATAAAACATTTGAAGCGAATAAAATTTGAGTATATACAATTATTTGAATTAAAGACTATTGTGAAGCTGCTGTAATGTTTATACGTAGCCTTGAATTTAGTTGCCTAGCTTATAAATATGAAATCAGAGTATTTTTTTTTTAAACACTTATTTTGTATATAACATGTTTCAATGTCTAAGCTTGATTTTTATTTTATTTTTGGCAATGTTATTGCGGATTTCTTCCTTGAATTCGTTAACGCTTACCACTTTTGAATCAAAAGACAATAAACGAAGTTAAAAGAATAGTACAAAAGTAACTTCACGATGACGTAGGCAAAATATATTCCAGCTCTATTAATCTGAAACTTTGACGACAGAGAAATGTTTTAATAATCCCCCGCGACGCGCTTCGAGTTTGTTAAAAATAAGTAGTAATTTTCACAGGAGAGAAACTTTATCTAGTTTGAGAATAGTTTTAGTACAAAAATATTAAACGTAAAATATATTCAATAATGTTATTTAAAAACATAATAGGTTAATGTATCGATATTAATTTTAATGAGTTTTGTTTTTTGCTATGTAACTAATTTTATACTTAATCATATCTCTTACATTTTTGTGAGCATAAACGTTAATATATCTGTTAATACAAATTAAAGTAAATATCTAGTAATGAACTATTTTAATAATTCATACTTATTAATAACAGAAGTTTTTTTTACTGTCCAAGGAAACGTTTTAGATCATAAAAATGTTTGTATGCAAAGAATGTTTTACTCCTAGTGTAGTCTAAAATGCTGAAGTGAATCGTTCATTCCTTTAGATTTTCTATAATAATCCTTAGTAAGTATCTTAGTTTAAAATTTATAACAATCAATGAAGCCAGGTAATATATTTAAATATAAGTTTATTTTACTCGTTAATGTGATAAAGTTATGGTGAAAAAAAAAGATAATTTAAGTTAAGCAATTAATTAAAACAACATGTTAAACAAATGTCCATTTAATAAACATAATGTTGTTTTTAATTTGTGCCAGAAAACAGCTCATTGTTTTAATAATTACAATAACAGCATAAAATTAACGTTTACATTTATAACTCCTTATTATTAAATCCACTTTATTTGGTTTATATAATATAATATAATACAACGTAACATACTCGGTTAATGAAGTAAAGAATTGTGAAATTTCTTTTAGAGTAATTTAAAGTTGATAAAAGAATATAGTTTATGCAAATATTAAAATGTTATTACTATTGCTATTAAAGTTGTACTCCGTGCCTGCAGGTATGAAAACAGAACAAAACTTTTTTATTCTAAAAATAAAACATTAAACATTTCCAACTCCCGTGTTTGCATTTTAGCAAATTGAAAAAGTGTTACATCAAATTTTCAGGACTTTCACCAACTTTTACTCATAACGTATTCCGAAGTTTAAATACTGAATGTGTGAAGTAGACTGAACCTACCTGGAACATTAATTAAAAGGAAGGGTCAGTAGAGAGGAATGTATCCCTTAAAAGCTCTTTAAGGCACGTTGTAACATGTACTCATGATACGCTAAGAGGGTCCGACCCGTGTCAATAAATAATGGCCTCGCTACTAAGTAGCGATATCACGTATTTCAAGTTAGAGCATTTCAAAGACTAATATTTTGATAAAGGCTAACAGTAAAAGCTTATTTAAGTAATTTTCATTGACGTTGGTGTAAAGTCCTTCTAATAAACAAGAACTTCAAAGTCACATAAATATCTATATACCATTAACACCTTATTTTAACACAATGTGTATTAAAGTTTAATATTATATTTACATCCTTATATATAACTGTTGTATGCGATTGATTATATGTATGTTATGAATAAAATTAATATCATGATAATACATGTATTTTGTATGTCATTACATAATATTCAATAAGATAATTCTTATGTTTATTTCGGGTTGAATACAGAAAAAAGTCGTCAATTTTATATTTTCTGTTCATTATAAGTATGTTGTAAAAATAAAGATAAATATATATTTATAAAGCGCCAAAAACACAAAAAAAAATACAAAATTTAGTTGCGTTTATCTATTGCACTATTTATGTTACACACTATAAGATTTATTATATTCCATTCAAAGTATTGATTCATTTAATTTGTTCACTTTGACATTATTGTCTATTTTGTATGTCAGGCATTAATTTCTGTTGTTTTTTTATGTCTCTACTGTTAGCGATCATATTATAATTTATTCTCTTTTTAGAATTTCTAATTGCTTATTAATAGACAAATCTCATTCCCTTTCATAAATTCTGTTAGAAGAATCCATTAATTGAGGTTCATAATGAATAACGCATAAAAAGTCCAGACTTTCCCTTTTGCTTCCATAATTTATTTTAAATACTAGTTTTGTAGAATTGTTTACAGACTACGTCTGTGACAACAACTTTCAATACAACATCTTATAGAGCAAGATATTTCAAAATCTATTTGTATGCGTAAAGACATCTTTGCATTATATAATTTTCAACTATTAAAAATAAGCCTCACCCGTAGCTTCGTTCATGTTAAGTTCTACACAGGTTGATTCAAACTTTACCCATCACGTGATCGACGTTCTTATCTTTTTTTTCTTATCACTCAATGATTCCGATCACTCTGGACAGACTAAACACGAAACTGATCAAAATTTTATTTTATAAAATATCGATTTAACATACGTATTACGCCATCACATTTTCCTAATATGTATTTTTTATTATTAAAATCGGTCAAACGCTTCTTACATGACAAAAGGCATGCAGAAAGACAGTTAAACAAGCTGTTCGACAAAATGTAATAAAAATAATGGGATATTGAATCAATACATCATCAGAGTCGTTGTATCGAGTTCATGATAAAATAATAAAAAAGAAAACAAATATACAGACACAGATACATTCTTAGTAACATTAATGTTTTCTTTATATTACTAATAAGGATTAAAACAATCGACTGCAATAAAATCAAATATAATATATAATGTTACTGTTTTTTTGAAATACATAGGTTTAATAAATATAATATATTTCAGTAAAGATGCTACGTATTTAAATATTTTATGTGTTCTTGATGAAATGTTTACTCTTCGCAACAGCGGTCGTGTATTTAACAAGTTGTGTAAATACAGGAGACTTATATGTATTATTTAAATCAAAACAATTACATACTTTAACTATTAATTGAATACATAACTACTTACAAAAGTGAAAAAATATACTTTCGTTTTATTTTAATTTAAGAATATTTTAAGTAGACAACACTTTTTCAGCTCAATTTTATTAGTTTAAAGGAAAGCTTTTGAACATTTAATACGGTATTTATGCCAAAAACTTAAGTCTAAATAATGCTAGTTATGTTTTATATATAGAAGTTACTAAACATGTTTAAATTGTGATAAAAGAAAGGAATTGTAATCAAAAATATTTTTATATTATTTAATCCGTAATTATTTCAAATCAAGTTCAGGAAAGAAAAATGAAGGGTCTTTAAAGTAACCTATTATATAGTAGGAACAAAATCACTTTATTTTATTTGATTAATGTTAATAGATTTTTAAGATACTATTTTAAAACGTTCATAATGAAATGTTAGTAGAGGGATCTCACTATGGACCGAAAAGTAGCCAACAACTTGGCTATTCAATATAATGTGGAAGTGCGTGTCTACCGCAATGTGTATGCCTTGGTGGCTTAGTAAAAGACGCCGACGAAAAGTGACTAAATAACAATTATTATGATAAAGATCGAGAGAGGATTTGCTAAGTTTTTTTACATTGAACCACCACTACCGGGGCCACTATATTTATTAAAAAACCTTTTATCGTTTGAAAGAAACATATATGTTTATTACACAGTATCAGAATAAACTCAATAAATTTACTAGGTTGATAAATATTTATTTAAAATATAAAAATGTATGGAAGTATATTTTACAAGAATATAGCTAATTGCTCTTACTTTTAGTACCTTTAATGTAATGTATCAGCATGCTCTATCAATATTACAATATTGTTGACAACACCATACCATAGAATTAATATGTTAATAACACAACGTAAAGAAAAAATTCTTCCCTTGATAATTGTAATTTAATAGCAGTTAAAAATTTTAAGAGTTAATCTGGTAACAACTTTTGAGAGGGTAAAACAATTCTATTTAAAAAACTACTCCGAGTCTTAAAATACATCTATCAATCTATTCTTTCTTCTTTGTACGCAATTTGTTAAACCTTACATTTTTTAATTTGGTAATGATTATGAACATTGATGGTTTCGATGTCAATGTCGAAAATCTTAAAACATAAATTTTTAATAACAGGGCATTCGTTTTTACCAAATGATAGAGATATTGGCGTGGTAGAAATGGCATAGAAAAATAATTTATTGTTTGTTCCCCTAGATTATTACAAGATTGTTAAAAAGTGTCGGAAGGATAATAATTTTATTGTAAATGAAATGAGACAGAAAGATTCGTATATAAAAATTAACAGAAGACGCAATTTTTAAAAGGGGAAAGAATTCAGATGGAGAATCAGGAAACTGGCTAAGAATATGTTGTATTCGTTTTGTCAGAAATGAACCATATAATTTTTTTTTATATGACATCAATGAATGAGAATGAAAATTTCAAAGTCTTGAATTTATTACCACGTCCAAGAAAGTTCGAAAATATTGTATATATATATACATGTATATATGGTGTCAACCATTGTATAAAAATATTAGACAAATTACAATAGCAAAATTTAATGACATAATTGACATTACAATACGTACCATACCACCAGAACATCATGATTTTTTCAAATCCCTTTCACACGCACAAAATGTCGTCTACAAGTAGTACATTTTTTTGTAATAAATTTATGTTTGTAATTTTTTATGTTCTTGATAAGAAAACGCACGTTATTTACTTAATAATTGCCACTATTTTAACAGGAACTTTAAATTTAACATCCTTAGATACGGTTAAGGAGTATAATTTATTAGCATACTATACGTATATTTTTAAATTTATTTTTAATTTTATTGAAACGCAAATTTCTCGATTTGTAGATAAATGGAGTTAAGCCACTTTTAAAATAAGAGGCTCACATATAAATTAATTAATTTATATTTATTTATATATTCCCACTTTGAATCCATAGCAATCATCATTTGTGTACGTCAAATGGAAGAGAGAGGAGTGCCTATTTTGATATCGTATATATACATATAAATAGATGAAGGGTCTCTAAGTGTTAAAGTTAGAATATTTAGACACTAATAAAGTCTTACAGAAAATACCGTTTTCTTAACATAATTTGTATGTAACTACAACAAAAAAAAACGGATTTGAAAACATTCTTGAGGGAAATGAGATGACTTTAAAATTGTATTTTCATTTAATGTATCATAATGTACAATTTAGTACTAAAAATAGACAAGACAAGCAAATAAAATAATTTTCTGGTTGGTGGTCTAAGGTAAGATAACCACATGATATAATTTAACAGTTCAGGCGAGTTTCATACCGCAGTAGTATCTAGTTATCTGTATACATCGGTATCTAGTTATCTGTAAAGTAAACCTTAGCTTGGGGTATTGCTAATGATACGTCAATGGCAGCAGTATTAAAGTGAAATAACGGAATTGCAATAGTTTAAGTTCCAAATTATTATGATAATTATTATTACTTGATATTTTTAGCAGTATAAATTTATAATGGTATGAAAGTATCTGTTTGCAGGTTTGTTCTTTCTGATTCTGTACTCACGTAACTAACTTGTACATTATAAAAATTATTGCTTGCTTGCGCTTTACTATACCCAATAAATTATAAATATACAGCATTCATTTAAACATACATGCACAAACATTAACTTATTGCTATATAAGCCTCATAAAATATTTTTAAAAAATACCTATACTCTCTTTATAGTTCTTAAATATTCATTAATAAATTAATCTATCATAAAATTATTGATTATAAAACAACCCCAAGGAATTAAAAACATACAGTTGCTTATAATTATTACTTACATGGCTTTTAGAATTTTAATTAAATCTAAATCAAAATAAAACATAAAACATTAAATCATAAAAGAGGAAAATCGGTCCTGTTTATTAAGAGCTATCATCCTTTTTGAGAGAAAAATAAATTCATAAATTACAATCCTAGTTTCAAAAATAAATATTGGACGTAACGAAATATATGACTGAGGCTGTGCGGTTCTAAATCCAACTTTCGTCATAAATTCTTTATTCATAAACTTCAAGTGGAACGAGGTTCCGATTCTGAGATAAGATTTAAAAATCAATACAAAAATATTAACAGTGAAAATTACCATACAAAAAAAATAGGCATTGACGGTAAGCAAATTTTAAATATATGAACTGATTTGCATTTTATTATGTTGTTATAAATCCAATATATTCTTTGTTTAAATATAATTGTATGCATGGTGGTATTCTTTTAAAGATTTTCGAAAACTTTGTCTTAATTTTTATTGTATTGTATTTAATGTTTATTTTAAAGACAGAAAGTATAAGTAAGAAAGTACAACGTTCCATCATTAATGTTTTAAACAAATTGTCATGGTCATGAAGTTATATTTGTAACTATAAGATATTTTCAAAGTTATATTTGTGACTATTTTTATCCAAATACTAGTTGTACCCACGACTGCATTCAAGGAAGTTTGTGATTTTGTCAGGCTTACTTTCAATTATCATAATTTTACAGACCGTATTTATTAGTTAAAGTTTCAGGCAATTCAAAAAAAAGTTTCTTAATAATAATTTGATCAAACGTACAAAAGAAGTTAGGTGTTTTTTTAAATTTATTTAGTAATAGTCAGTTTAACTGTTTAATTAAAATTATAAGTTTTAGTAAAAATAAATAATATAATAATAGTAACACATATAAGGACAAATTAAGGCGTCAAATATTTTTAATAAAAAAATTCCCATAATATTTCATAACTAAATGACGACGCGTGATTGAAGAGCGTGGAAGAATTTGACATATTGCGTCGATCACAAATAATGTAGATAAAGCGTGGTGAATGATGAATGTGTAGCATAGAGATAAACATGAATTCTTATACGTAAAAAAGTACAAAACGTAAGTTAAGACTCATGTACTTATCGCGACATGACACTTCGAATTAAACTCAATAACCGATCTTTTATACCAAACAATATCTATCTAGCTATATATATATATATAAGCGATTTACCACTCACTGACTCATCACGAAATCTCCGAAACTGTCTGTCCGATTAACTTAAAATTTTACAAAGTTATTTCTTTCGTTACATAGAAAGTTAAGATCGGATTTTACGGAATTCCTATCCTACCGGATTTCGACTTTTTGCATTTCGCTAAGTTTTAAACCTACACCTGTACCTGTAGGAGCTACACACTTAACGCCCCCGGTTGCTATAGCAACGATTACCATACCAATGTTTATCATGAAAACGGTTACCTTTATAACGGATACTATGACGAAGGTTAGAATGGCAACCAGAGTTTTGATAAAGTTGGGAAAGTGGTTAAAATTTAAAAATTAAAAATTGTAATAAGTTAAAATAAAAAAATTAAAAATTGTAATAAATAATGAAAGACGTAAAAATAAAATTTATTATGAAATTGAATTTGATATATTTTGAAAAATAAATAAAATTAATATAAAAAAAAAAATGAAATGAAATGTTAGTAGAGGGATCTCACTATGGACCGAAAAGTAGCCAACAACTTGGCTATTCAATATAATGTGGAAGTGCGTGTCTACCGCAATGTGTATGCCTTGGTGGCTTAGTAAAAGACGCCGACGAAAAGTGACTAAATAACAATTATTATGATAAAGATCGAGAGAGGATTTGCTAAGTTTTTTTACATTGAACCACCACTACCGGGGCCACTATATTTATTAAAAAACCTTTTATCGTTTGAAAGAAACATATATGTTTATTACACAGTATCAGAATAAACTCAATAAATTTACTAGGTTGATAAATATTTATTTAAAATATAAAAATGTATGGAAGTATATTTTACAAGAATATAGCTAATTGCTCTTACTTTTAGTACCTTTAATGTAATGTATCAGCATGCTCTATCAATATTACAATATTGTTGACAACACCATACCATAGAATTAATATGTTAATAACACAACGTAAAGAAAAAATTCTTCCCTTGATAATTGTAATTTAATAGCAGTTAAAAATTTTAAGAGTTAATCTGGTAACAACTTTTGAGAGGGTAAAACAATTCTATTTAAAAAACTACTCCGAGTCTTAAAATACATCTATCAATCTATTCTTTCTTCTTTGTACGCAATTTGTTAAACCTTACATTTTTTAATTTGGTAATGATTATGAACATTGATGGTTTCGATGTCAATGTCGAAAATCTTAAAACATAAATTTTTAATAACAGGGCATTCGTTTTTACCAAATGATAGAGATATTGGCGTGGTAGAAATGGCATAGAAAAATAATTTATTGTTTGTTCCCCTAGATTATTACAAGATTGTTAAAAAGTGTCGGAAGGATAATAATTTTATTGTAAATGAAATGAGACAGAAAGATTCGTATATAAAAATTAACAGAAGACGCAATTTTTAAAAGGGGAAAGAATTCAGATGGAGAATCAGGAAACTGGCTAAGAATATGTTGTATTCGTTTTGTCAGAAATGAACCATATAATTTTTTTTTATATGACATCAATGAATGAGAATGAAAATTTCAAAGTCTTGAATTTATTACCACGTCCAAGAAAGTTCGAAAATATTGTATATATATA
Source organism: Melinaea menophilus ssp. n. AW-2005 (assembly GCA_918358695.1). Taxonomy (NCBI): domain Eukaryota; kingdom Metazoa; phylum Arthropoda; class Insecta; order Lepidoptera; family Nymphalidae; genus Melinaea; species Melinaea menophilus. Next base: position 30,708,228 of record OU911038.1, on the reverse strand, counting down.
TACATGTATATATGGTGTCAACCATTGTATAAAAATATTAGACAAATTACAATAGCAAAATTTAATGACATAATTGACATTACAATACGTACCATACCACCAGAACATCATGATTTTTTCAAATCCCTTTCACACGCACAAAATGTCGTCTACAAGTAGTACATTTTTTTGTAATAAATTTATGTTTGTAATTTTTTATGTTCTTGATAAGAAAACGCACGTTATTTACTTAATAATTGCCACTATTTTAACAGGAACTTTAAATTTAACATCCTTAGATACGGTTAAGGAGTATAATTTATTAGCATACTATACGTATATTTTTAAATTTATTTTTAATTTTATTAAAACGCAAATTTCTCGATTTGTAGATAAATGGAGTTAAGCCACTTTTAAAATAAGAGGCTCACATATAAATTAATTAATTTATATTTATTTATATATTCCCACTTTGAATCCATAGCAATCATCATTTGTGTACGTCAAATGGAAGAGAGAGGAGTGCCTATTTTGATATCGTATATATACATATAAATAGATGAAGGGTCTCTAAGTGTTAAAGTTAGAATATTTAGACACTAATAAAGTCTTACAGAAAATACCGTTTTCTTAACATAATTTGTATGTAACTACAACAAAAAAAAACGGATTTGAAAACATTCTTGAGGGAAATGAGATGACTTTAAAATTGTATTTTCATTTAATGTATCATAATGTACAATTTAGTACTAAAAATAGACAAGACAAGCAAATAAAATAATTTTCTGGTTGGTGGTCTAAGGTAAGATAACCACATGATATAATTTAACAGTTCAGGCGAGTTTCATACCGCAGTAGTATCTAGTTATCTGTATACATCGGTATCTAGTTATCTGTAAAGTAAACCTTAGCTTGGGGTATTGCTAATGATACGTCAATGGCAGCAGTATTAAAGTGAAATAACGGAATTGCAATAGTTTAAGTTCCAAATTATTATGATAATTATTATTACTTGATATTTTTAGCAGTATAAATTTATAATGGTATGAAAGTATCTGTTTGCAGGTTTGTTCTTTCTGATTCTGTACTCACGTAACTAACTTGTACATTATAAAAATTATTGCTTGCTTGCGCTTTACTATACCCAATAAATTATAAATATACAGCATTCATTTAAACATACATGCACAAACATTAACTTATTGCTATATAAGCCTCATAAAATATTTTTAAAAAATACCTATACTCTCTTTATAGTTCTTAAATATTCATTAATAAATTAATCTATCATAAAATTATTGATTATAAAACAACCCCAAGGAATTAAAAACATACAGTTGCTTATAATTATTACTTACATGGCTTTTAGAATTTTAATTAAATCTAAATCAAAATAAAACATAAAACATTAAATCATAAAAGAGGAAAATCGGTCCTGTTTATTAAGAGCTATCATCCTTTTTGAGAGAAAAATAAATTCATAAATTACAATCCTAGTTTCAAAAATAAATATTGGACGTAACGAAATATATGACTGAGGCTGTGCGGTTCTAAATCCAACTTTCGTCATAAATTCTTTATTCATAAACTTCAAGTGGAACGAGGTTCCGATTCTGAGATAAGATTTAAAAATCAATACAAAAATATTAACAGTGAAAATTACCATACAAAAAAAATAGGCATTGACGGTAAGCAAATTTTAAATATATGAACTGATTTGCATTTTATTATGTTGTTATAAATCCAATATATTCTTTGTTTAAATATAATTGTATGCATGGTGGTATTCTTTTAAAGATTTTCGAAAACTTTGTCTTAATTTTTATTGTATTGTATTTAATGTTTATTTTAAAGACAGAAAGTATAAGTAAGAAAGTACAACGTTCCATCATTAATGTTTTAAACAAATTGTCATGGTCATGAAGTTATATTTGTAACTATAAGATATTTTCAAAGTTATATTTGTGACTATTTTTATCCAAATACTAGTTGTACCCACGACTGCATTCAAGGAAGTTTGTGATTTTGTCAGGCTTACTTTCAATTATCATAATTTTACAGACCGTATTTATTAGTTAAAGTTTCAGGCAATTCAAAAAAAAGTTTCTTAATAATAATTTGATCAAACGTACAAAAGAAGTTAGGTGTTTTTTTAAATTTATTTAGTAATAGTCAGTTTAACTGTTTAATTAAAATTATAAGTTTTAGTAAAAATAAATAATATAATAATAGTAACACATATAAGGACAAATTAAGGCGTCAAATATTTTTAATAAAAAAATTCCCATAATATTTCATAACTAAATGACGACGCGTGATTGAAGAGCGTGGAAGAATTTGACATATTGCGTCGATCACAAATAATGTAGATAAAGCGTGGTGAATGATGAATGTGTAGCATAGAGATAAACATGAATTCTTATACGTAAAAAAGTACAAAACGTAAGTTAAGACTCATGTACTTATCGCGACATGACACTTCGAATTAAACTCAATAACCGATCTTTTATACCAAACAATATCTATCTAGCTATATATATATATATAAGCGATTTACCACTCACTGACTCATCACGAAATCTCCGAAACTGTCTGTCCGATTAACTTAAAATTTTACAAAGTTATTTCTTTCGTTACATAGAAAGTTAAGATCGGATTTTACGGAATTCCTATCCTACCGGATTTCGACTTTTTGCATTTCGCTAAGTTTTAAACCTACACCTGTACCTGTAGGAGCTACACACTTAACGCCCCCGGTTGCTATAGCAACGATTACCATACCAATGTTTATCATGAAAACGGTTACCTTTATAACGGATACTATGACGAAGGTTAGAATGGCAACCAGAGTTTTGATAAAGTTGGGAAAGTGGTTAAAATTTAAAAATTAAAAATTGTAATAAGTTAAAATAAAAAAATTAAAAATTGTAATAAATAATGAAAGACGTAAAAATAAAATTTATTATGAAATTGAATTTGATATATTTTGAAAAATAAATAAAATTAATATAAAAAAAAAACAAAATTTGTCCTTAGTTATGTGCTGGCAATTTTTCCATGGTGTAGGCCTACTGAGGATCCCGCCACATTAGATAACGGGAACGCATCCCAATACACAGTACCTCAGAAGTGATGTGGAAATCTGTTTATTGACTGACTATCATCATATTCCTCGATTTAAAATTTTAAAAATTTACAGGAAATTTCAAATAGAAATTAAAAATTTTGTCAATAGAAGAAGTCTTCAAATTAATAGCGTGCCCAGCGAAGCGAGCGGGAATCAGTTTGTCACAAAATATAATACGGAAAGCAGTTACAGCAGTACCTCGTCGGAAGTTTCTGAGCAGTTAGAAATTGAGGTTAGAACAAATCAGGGTGCATTTTCAATCTTTTTTTATTACTAAAAATAATACACATCTCTCAATACACATTTAAATATTCAATACAATACACAATGCAATATGGGGTATTGTTTATACTTTTGTTAAAAAATAGTTTCTGATGAATATTTGTTATATATATTTTTTTAATTTTAATACCTCAATAAACATTATCAACACAGAAAAAAATAATACTTGTTAACTTAGTAGATATATATATTTATAATTTAGACTGGGCAATCTAAAATATAAAAAATATAACATCATCTTCACCTTTAAATATAAACCTATTATAAAGAAAAGAATTAATTATTGTGAAGACTATGAAATAAACAAGATTTTGATTATCTCCTAAAAGATTACAATAATTGTTTACATAAACGCTTTTAATTAAATTAAGATTTCTATCAACGTCCCAACCACGGCGTATTGTTTGTTTGTATTAAGTGCAGTCTAAATAAACAGGGGATGTCGTAGTTTTCATTGATGCAAGATAAGCCAAATCTATTGCTGTAGGGATATTCCGAATGGGAAGCAAAATCTTATCCTAAGTATGCCCTTGACTTACGATCGAATAATCAAACGAAGATGCAATGACTGTCTACTGAAAGAAAACCCTGTCTTAAATGAAATAAAGTTTACTTTTAAGCAAACATTCGAGACATTTTTGTTATAAACAGTGTCGAGATATTTGTGGTTATTCAGACGTCTCAGCTAAAAATGTTGTGGCAATCTTATTTTCCATTTTCATTTTAGTACAATTATTGATTAAATAAATACTGATCATCAACCGAGAATTTATAAATTGCTTTAAATCTTATTATTTTTTTATATTTTATTTATTTATTCTGAGGTAAAACGAGTTCTTTTAAATAAATAGATATAGGTAGTAATTAGGTACTATAAAATGAATTTATTGTAAATTTTGTTCATAATATATCAATAAAATATGTGGCCTTACATACAACACTTATTTATCTGTATATCTATAAAATAGCTTGTGTATTCGATTATTAGCCTGATATTTACATACGGTTATTACCAGATAACCCACAATGTATTGCCACCAAAAAGGTGTAGTTTAAATGTACATAACGAGTTTGACCACATATAAAAATAAATATATATATATATGGTTGTCACAACTTACTGTAAATTTAACTACTTTCACCAAAATAATATATTATTTATAAAAAAAGTTTAACGTACGTGTATATACTCTACATACAGCTATAGTAATCATATTCTTATCGATAATCTGAAAGATCCTCCAGGTATGTGAAGTTCTTTACTATATCGAAACGTAACGAACAATGAAACAAATGATAAATGTAAAATATATTAGTTACTTTAATATCTATATCTGCAGTAGGTTGTGTGTATTGTGTTCTGTTTATCAATATATTTTGAATAAAGAAACAATTAAGATTTTCGCAGTTTCTTAATATACATAGATTGTTGTTAAAAACAATAATATCTTGATATATAATGACCAGATGACAAAATCATTTGTGTTCTAAGAGAAATCACTTACATCTTTGAATATTGATTTAAAAAATCTGGAAAGCTACTAGAATTGGGGCACTGTTGTTCATATGATCAATATAACGATAGAGTTGAAGCTTCTTAGCATTCCATGGATTCACCGTGCGGGTGCCGGGCCCATCGCGTTGCAAGAAGAAAAGCGCAGACAATGCCTGGGACTTATGACCCAGGTGTAGGTTTAAGGGGCCCCTTTACTATTCGCATACACGCTCACCTTCACTGTTCACGGTCCCCTCCCTACCTATATCCAAGCCTTTTTGGAGTTACTTATTGGTTGATTGTCTACCTTTTTAAGATCATTAAAAAAAAATCGACTATTATATCCAATGATAGAGTGCGCCCTTGCTAATCGATGTTTTACCTAAGAATTTGAACAGAGCTACTTTGGTAATCGTATCGCACTTACCGCCTATTATAAGACCCGGATCGTAAGAGGTATATCTGGTGTTCCGCCTACACAGACATGGACTGTAGCATTTATTGTGCTTTATTATTAATATGCTATTTGAAGTTAATAATTTAGTAATTTAATCTACACGTAGGTAGGCAACAAGTTCCTGGCACAACTTTGAGTCACGCAATGCTCATTTCAGATCTTAAATCTTATTTATTGGTAAACTTCGCGATTGTTCATTTGTAAGTACTGGTAATTTACTCTATCTTCACCTTTGTTACATAGCTGTGAGTAATAAAATGGTGATTGTAGTTCAAGAATGGCTTTAGTTAGACTTTAAGTATATTCTTTTACGTACAGTTCTTATTAACACTCCTTAAAGATAAACTAAGTTGTAAGATATTCTATTTAGAATCTTCCTTAATAATCACTCCAAGACTGTTTTTTAGTATTTTACCAAATTTATTATTTCACTTTTAAAGATAATCGATTGTTCTCAGCTACAACTCAATTAAGTTGTCAATAGTTTTTGTCACATAAACTACTTGGTGATTTCTGGATCAAGTTACGATTAGAAAAGTTGTCGATCGAATACTTGTTAAGGAATGTCGATTATTTTCGTAAATAAATTTGTCTACTCCATGTAATCTTCAAATTAATATATATTCACTTTACCCTCGAGGTTGTAACAAATGTTTTGGTTTTAGACTGCTTGCTTACCTTTGTTATGTACAAATGCTAATACCAAATACATAAACACAGTCAATTAATAATACTTACTCTTAAATTATGGATAAGTTTTAATGTAAATAATTAATACTTACTTTAACATGTTTTTAAATATTTTAAAACACAGTGATAGTTGGTAGTACCCTACTAAGTTGGTGCGGTAAGTCATTAGTACGTATATGTATATTAGTGAAATCTAGTTTATTTTGTTTATTTTTGTTGCACTCCGCCTTTGTACGTATTTTCTTGCACGTTTTGGGTTGGCTGGTAGAAAATGCTTTAGCGTTAAGCCTACCCTTTGTACCTTGTTGTGCAATAAAGAATTTAAATACATAAATTCGGTGTAATATACAGTGCAGAAAGAATATGGTATGGACTTACAAGTTTACATTTTACTTAAAAGGGAATTAATTTTAGGAAGAGAGTGAACAAAACCTAGTGTGGTATTCAATTACTGTTGATGAATACTTTATATAATCACACCTATTCAAATGACCGAGGTCGTTCTTATCGTCAACGTCATTTATCTTATTACATGACGTTCCATTTAAATATAATATATAAGTCATTTCAAATGTATTAAAACAAGTTCAAATATTTTTTGTTCGTTTAGAAAAAAATATACATACTAAATCTATAACACATGTATATCTAAGTGTAATCGTATGTGCTATCATAATGGCTACTTAAAAATAAATACCTAGTAATAGATAGTGTACAAATTTTGTATTATTATGTGTGTTTGGTGATAATTCAATACACGTAAATAACACGTAATTTTAAAGTTTATAATAATTGTAAAGATACCTTACCAGTGAAGATGCAAATACCCAGTGTATTTCCTGAACGAACTCTGACGAAATGATAAATGTTAATAAAAAAACAATTGATTTTTAAGTAAAATGATTATTATTTATTGAAGAAAAAAAAGTTAAATACATGTTTATTTATATTTACTAAAAAATTACAAAAAAGTGTGATTAATAATAACAAAAAATAGTAATATAATTAAATATGAAAATAAACTAAATCAGCAAATTAAAAACAGCGCCATCGCCAAACTAGCTACACAAAGCTTAGTAGAAGCAGATATAGTTGTTGTAGTTGACATTACACATGGGTTATTTGGATCAAAAGACTTATACTTTTTTGAGATTTAATATTCTTTTATTTTTGCCATGTAATTGAAATATAGGTACTAAAATATTATGATATCCTACATTAAAAGTAATAATATAAAGATGATAATATAAAGAACGTCGTCATACAACTTATAATCTTAATATATAAAACACAAAGAGAGTCACTGACTCATTCATCGCTCTACAGCCCAAACCGTAATACTTAGAAAGCTGAAATTTGAAAAAACAAGACTCCTGACATATTGCATTTGCAAAGGATTTTGCAAAGGTCCAAACCGTTCCAAAGTTACAGCTAAAAACTGCAAAAAATATAACGCGCCTGGTTGATATCTAATAGGTGGTGTGGAAATTCAAACAAAATGTTTGATCACTTTCGCCTTCCGTTGCGAAGCATGGGTAACCTGCTAGTTATTAATTATGATAAGAAGAAGAAATAAATCTTATAACATGTCGGAACGTCATCTTTTATTGGAAGTGAAATTTATATGAAATGGTTATTTTATGGCACACCTGCAAATTAAGGATACACTCAGATTTTATTAAATCTTTTATATCAAAAGTTATATGAAGTTCTGGATAAGTTTGATCTAACATAAAATTGAAAATTATTACATAACGGCACGAGGCACACGTATTCTTAAAGTTGATATTGTTTTGTTAGGTTTAACTAAAGTAGCATTAGTTTTATTGTTAAGGTCCCAAAATGCGGTTAGTTGGAATACCTACTATACTCGACCAAGACTTGCTAACGATTTACTAGTTTGTCACGCACGAGTTTTGGTAAATTACTCACGTATCTCGTATATTTTTGTGTGGCAGTGGCAGCATATAGTCGTTTAGCGTGTCTAAAAATTATTAACCTCCACATAGGAAGATGCCTAAATACTTGCACTTAGCATATAGCAAGTCTACCGACGCGGCATTTTATTAGCAGAATAAAGCAGCATGAGCGTCTTGCTATCGCAAGTTACATGCGACACTAACATGGCCTCAACAACTATCTATGTTAAGGCAATGTTAGTACTTTTTATTATTTTCATTTTTACCGTTTATATATTTATACCTTATCTCAAAAACAGACTTGCAAGTCAAAACTAGGCTATTATTTTAGGCTAATATTTTTGTAATTACGATAAAAAATATTACTTTAATATAAATGTCGTACTACAACAACTCTTGAACTGAACTTTAAATATATAGTATTTAGGAAAATATATAGTTATATTTTATTGTGGTGGTTATATTTCGGTGCCATAAATACTATATCATATTCTTAAAACCGATTGTAATTATCGCAATATTAGGTAATATTCAGAATATAATAACTAAGCTATTTAATGCCATTTGAATTTTGAACACCAAACTCCGAATTACCATTCTGACTAAATAGAGAGTAGTGAGCTTAAGCTAATGAAATGTTAGATTAATTTTATTATTCGGTTAATTTGTAATAATTAATTATTATATTAGTAATCATGAATCTTACAAATTCCACAATAATTCAATTTTCACAGGAGCTTCTCGCGGTTGCAAAGCCGAAGACAAAATCTTATTAAAAATTGGGACACGTGTAAGATCTTACCCCACGATTCAATTACTGCCTCGTCGCTATCCTGATCCATTAAAGTAAAATTAATTTTAATGTCATCAATTACCATGAGGTTTTTTTACCACAATCGCTCTTATTTATTATTTTGCAACTGTAAAAACTAATTAACTTTCGAGGTATAACTTTAGAATCTAATACCTAAATTATTTTCACTATATGTTATATTTAAAATGCATTTTTTTCATAATTGAAGAACAGAACAGAAATATTTGTAGAAAAAAATAACATGATTTGGATGTTATCGTCTATTCAGACTTTAGTATTAAAAAATTCCTATGTTACAATATTTTTATCGAATACAATGTTTTAAGCGACATAGATTCTAGTTTCCCCGGAAGTCAGCATTAGTTAGAGTAACGGGTAAAAAAGGGGTTTTAAGAGTTGTGAAATGTCAAGGGCAGCGGTATTCAAATGAAATAGCGGTGTGCTTCAGTTATAAAAAAACTATATTTTTAAAACTGTAATTATTGTAATAAACTATATTTTGTTAAAAGTTTTACAAGTAGTAGACATTAGTATAAAAATATTTTACATTGTATTTACATTTTCTACTGTACTTTAAATTTTCAACGTTTGAAATGCTTTGCAGTAATGGTGTTAACGAGGAAACGAAATGTCGGTGTCTGTCAGCGGCTCAGTTAAATATTCATCTACCTCCGTCGGTTTCTCAGTTTTGAGAATTCAAGACTCACACAAAAAGCACTTACAGTATCCCAGTGCGACTACACATATGGAATTCTACATTATTCTTGACATCCACCATCTCGTATATTAAAATTATGATAATAAACTTATTGCTAATATCAATTAATAATATTGCACTTGTCTATGAAATGCTCACAAACTACACCAACTGTTAACCTCCGGAACATTATCCAACTCTTTTGCCAATGCTGCTCTATATTCCACCATAATATTGTAACGTAGAAATATAATTTTTGTAATAATTTAAAAACATAAATAAATAGTCAATAGATAGTCACACATTGCATTTTTTATTTGTGATCAGTTGTTTATTTGTGATCAGGTTCATTGATTATCTGTGGACAGGAAATTCACAAGACTTTAAAAGTCTATGATATTTCATATTATTTTAGATATTAGATATTGCCAGCTTGAGGATGCTTTGGTTTCGTCGAAATTTCATACTATTTTATTAGTTCAGTTATTAAGTTTCAGTATTATTCTTATGTCATAAATTATACAAAACTTATTTCAAATTAGCTGACTTTCGTTACTGATGTTTAGACGCTGCCTACGTTGTCATATTGATATATTTAGTATATTATTATAAAAATATTGTTTTATGCTTATCTATTTTATTTTATTATGCTTATCTATTTCAAAAGACAATCAGTTCTTTAGTTTAAAGTTACGAAATTAATTATTTTCTTTTAATAATTAAGAATTTACCCACATTAAGTTTGAGGTTCTGCGTGGGGTAGTATCATTCGCGTATTTGTTGTATAAAATCGTCACGACTTCTCTATCGGAAGCACTTCCGATATTTCTTATTTAATTAGCCTCCGGTGAGTGTGGTTGAAATTAGTGTTTTTAATAACGCGTTACTCCTTTTAATTATACTTGTGTCTTTAATTATTTTTGTGTATATGTGTATTATATTGCAGGACTGATAAAATATTGTGGATTAACCGTAATTCGTAATGCCGGCATTTCCCGGTCACTTTAAAAGTTCACTTGAGAGAAATACGGTAAGTTATTTGAAATTTTACAATAAATTAAGATGTGGTCTTTAGTATTCATAACTTTCTTTAATGCTTTACGTTGCATAATTTCAGTATTTGTCCTGTTTCGATAATTGGAGTCGACATAGACTATGGTTTTGCTTGTAAGACCATTTTCCTCCATAAGTCATAATTTGATATTATTTGAATATATTATGGCGTGATTAGTGCTATTCCGTAATTTAACCTGTATATTGTTCATTACAGAAGGTTTATTTTTATTCTTATAATAATTTTTTACTACTTGCATACGTGTAACTTCGGGTCGTCGACCTGCATGTCCTGCTTCTGAACTATTGATGTAACTGTAACTGCATGTGAGGTCTGCCTGCAAATGCCTGCTCCTCGTTAAATATTAAGAAGCTATCTGGTAACACACTACTTTATATATAATGATTCACACTATAAATTAATATTTGAAGAATAACTGTGTTCTGATACCGGGATATCTGTGTTCCTAAGGGAGGATATCTGTTACTATTGTCTTAACATTTTTAAAAATCCGGACCAGTCCGTACACTGGCTGCACGTGGACATAGACGATCATGTTAAGTTCATCAAGACACACATTCGTCTACCGGAAATGGGCAGCCATATGTCCTCTTTGTTGGATCTTCTGTTGACTTCATTTCTGGGCGCCTTTTATGGCCATTGAACACGGGCTATGACTCTCGGGATATTCTCGTCTTATTGCCTAAAACTTGACTTTGAACGACCACGGAAAGATACTGATACTACCATCCCACGATGTCAGAGCTCAATACGGGAAATAATTTTTCGACATAAACTGTACGAAAGTCTCTATTTTCTTTGGACGTTCATAAGTCGAGTGGGCTAGATGGCATTTCTCCAAGTTCTGGTCTCATGGAATTGTGCCCTTATCCAAATGATCCCTAAAAAAAGGTGACAGCTCGGACCCAGCCATCTACAGACCTATCGTTAATACCTCTCCTCTCCAAAATAATGAAAAACCTCATTAACCAACAACTTCCATAATAATTCAAGGATAGCCAGTTGAACAATGACCAACCGGCTTTCAGCATGGTCGGTCGGCAGGTGATCTTCTTCGTCGCACTGTTCAGCAGATATTATTGAACGCAAGGGTATGTCAGTTAGTTTGGATATGGCAAAAGCCTACGATCGTGTATAGCTCAAGGGCCTTCTATTAAATCTTTCTTCTTATGGGCTTTCCGAGAGTTTAAGAAAATGAAAATCTGGTGACTTTCTCACTGGGCGAATTATAGAAGTCGTTTACCTGTTATGTGTATATATATAACAGAGCCTTATGTATACGAAATTTTACGATTATTATATATATATATTTCAAAGTTACCCGATTTCCAAAAAAATATTGCCTTTCAAAATATTATAAGTAAAATTGTTGTTTGTTATTATTATTTGTATTTTTTATATACAGTTTAATTATATAATAAATAAACAAAACTAAATTAACCGTTTGGGAATTAATTTTATGTCGCCACATCACATAAAAACTACTCAGTCGATCTTTATAAAAATTGGCATTGCTGTAGCTCTTGTTGACGGCCTTCTACAAAAAAACTGATTAATAAAATCTTGATTTGATCAAAAGTTATGGTCGAAAAACTGAATCCCCATGGACTTAAGCTTAACTGTTCTCGCGCGTCGATCGTCTTTCTTAAAATGAGCTGAGTCGCTTCATCACATGAAAACTACTAGAGCAATTTTAGTCAAATTTGGCACGAATGAAGAACTAATAAATAAGCATGTACATAAAAAACAGAATGAAAATAGCTTGATTAAAGCAAAAATTATAAAGAAAAAACCAAGAGACTCGTGATTGTGACGCTCGTAGTCTAACTTTTATGGCGACAAACATTTTCAATTAATTGTTTATTATTCTTTTTAATGGATTTTCCTGTGCTCAGTTCAATTCCCGCCACGTACGATGGGCGGATCCTAGTAACATAGCTTATACATATTATAATAATCGGATTGATCTCGTGAACCCAGAAAAGAAGCACTTAATTTAGCAAATTTTTGTCAAATAAGAAAGTCCTTATTCTCCAATTATGCGCAAATTGAGTTAAAAAAATATTATTAAACTAAACATGAATAATTCAAATATTAAAATTATTGGATATTTTATATAAGATTCTAATATTTATTTTTACGTAGATTATGAGTCCAACAAAACTGGTAATAATTATACAAGGATTTATTGGAATACATTGAGTATACAGGTACGAGTATATACAAAACCAATGTCCAATAATATAAAAATTAGTTTCTTGCTTCTATTTATTATGAAGCAAGATACAGAAAATATCATTTTTTTATATTTTTCTCATGATCTGTAAATAGTATAATTTTTTTAACAGTTACCTCTATTTCTTGCTACTAGCGTTTTAGATATATTTTCTTTGGCTTTTACTCGTTTTTTACTTATGATTTTCTTTTTTCTATAATTCTGCGGCAAGCATACCGGGTCAAGGGTCCGCCTCTTGAGCTGCAGGTTGATGACAGAGATATTACAAATCTTTTTTACACAACCATTAAGTATGTTTCATAAATGTAAATATTAATGAGAACAATTTTTATTCGCTAAACTGTTGTTATAATTTGCACACTATAGTACAAATACTTAGTGCGGCGCTAAATCTGTACAATGAATTTACACAAATATCAGTTTTAGTACAGTTTTTCAACGTCAAATAGTTAACATTATAAAATAAACGAGCATTATCTAAATTTTACAAACCTTAAACTAAAACTAAAACTTTTACTTTTGTTTTAATATACTTTGAACGATATTTGAAAAATAAAGTATAAAAATACTTTATAAACTTCTTTCAAGCGTGGCATTTTTATAGTTATATTCCCACTCTGCCATTGCCGTATTTTTTTTATTTTATCAAGACTAAATAAACCGGCGACGTAATGAATTTGTTGATGCGAGATAAGCCAAATCTATTGCTACGATATCCTCGTAGCAATAGATTTGGCTATGAAGGGGAATGAAACGTTTATCCTAAATTACTACTTTGAATTATGATTGCTTCTCATGAAACGTAGATCCAGTATGTGTATATAAAAATAACTCTATTTTGATATTGACTGTAATTATAATTAGTAATTTGTAATTTGTGTGATACTTTGACATTGTGATAATTTATTGTAAAGTGAATTTAATAATATTTTTTGAGCCAAAAACGTTAACAAAATACTTTTAAATTAAATTTAGTGATTGGGCTACTGTAGAAATATATAGATGCAGAGAAAAATTATATGATTTATATGGTGAGAGGCAATGGAATCATGATCCGGTGTTTTTTAATAGAGTTAGGAATTTCTCTAAAATATTTAAGAACGTTTGCGTACAAGCTAAGTCCATTTATATTAGAAATAAAGTTTTAAATTCAAAAGATAAAATAAAGGCGACTTGGGATGTTTTATCTACTTTTACTCTAATTTTAATTCACTAATAATAATAATAACAAACATAAATTAAAATATCAATGACTGAAGATTACCTAGGTAACAGCTTCTTCAAATTGTCTAATTTCAATCAATTTCATTTCGTTTAAGATCTTATAAATATATATTTATATATCAAACATCGCTCACAATATTTTGATAAAATTAAGGTACTTCTTCAATAGCGGGAAGCTACCTACTTTTGCAATATTATTATAATATAAGCTTTATCTTATAGAGACAATCAAATTGATAATTACACAGGCACACAAAAAAAAAAAAACGTCATGAACCAGAGGGGAGACCCCATTATTCCTAGGTTTTTGGGATCGCTGAAACCGAATATGACAATAAAAACTAATTTTAAATGCCAGTTTTCCCGCTAGCACCCCCTTACTACCTCTTAAGGGGTGAAAATTGAAATTGTTGTAAAAAATCAAGATAGATGTGTCTTTCTACGTTTTTTGGGATGCTGAAACCGAAAATGATAACTAAAAATAAATTCATGACCACTATCACCCCCTACCATCCCTTACAGGGGGTGAAAATTTCATTTTTTTCTATAAAATCAAGACAGATGTGTATTTCTATGTTTTTTGGTATAATGAAACCGAAAATGACAACCAAAAGTGAATTTGATACCTCTTTTACTCAATACCACCCCCTAACTACCCCTAACGGGGGGGAGGGGGTGGGGATAGTTTCAATTTTGTATAAAATCAAGATGTATGAAGAAATTTTGACGATTTACAGTAAATGACATGTTTATCAAACTAGTTTGAAGTAACTCTTAGCTCTTATATTAGAAATTCAAATGCTTTATCGATCAGAAGTATCTGATATATATTCATAATTTAATTCTATTCTTAGCGTAACCCAGGAACAACGGCGTGGACGTAGTAGATTTCTGTTCCCTTTTGGAGTGCTGGATTAAAGTGAGTCCCCTTGCCTCTCACTATCCGGGGTGCTGAATTAAAGTGAGTCCCCTTGCCTCTCACTATTCAGCGTCTACCTGTTTCTACGATAACGAACTCTCTTGTTGTCAAAAGTTCTTCTAAGTGGTTGTCTTTTATTGGTTCTTTTCTGTTCTGGCAAATCCCTTTTTAAATTCCAACAGTAGTCTGCTAACATATTGACATCCCATTTACCCTGATAGCGCTGTTCCATTGTCTTAAGATCCTGTCTGATGGAACCTTTCACCTTGCTCCTCACTATAGTCTTCTAAATTGACCGAAAAATAGTAACCTTTCTATTTCGGAGGCATAGAATTAGGTTCAGCATCTTTTAAGCGTTTTACAAGACTGCCGGATGGATAACAGTATAAACAGAATTAAATAGAAAGCAAAAAAAAAACAAAAAATAAAACAACTTGTTAAGAATAGGACAAAAATCATGATTCAGTCTTAGTATCATAATAACAAATATATGCATACAATAAGGTTACCATATACTTTATAATATTTTTTTCTCTCAGCATCTTGAAAAACATAGAAATTCACATATTTTCGGTTCCAGCATCCCAAAAAACCTAGAAATATACATCTATCTTGATTTTATAGAAAAATTGAAATTTTCACCCCCTGTAAGGGGTATTAGGGGGTGATAGTGGTCATAAATTTATTTTTAGTTATCATTTTCAGTTTCAGCATCCCAAGAAACGTAGAAATACACATCTGTCTTGATTTTATAGAAATAAATGAAATTTTCACTCCCTGTAAGGGATGGTAGGGGGTGATAGTGGTCATGAATTTATTTTTAGTTATCATTTTCGGTTTCAGCATCCCAAAAAACGTAGAAAGACACATCTATCTTGATTTTTTACAACAATTTCAATTTTCACCCCTTAAGAGGTAGTAAGGGGGTACTAGCGGGAAAACTGGCATTTAAAATTAGTTTTTATTGTCATATTCGGTTTCAGCGATCCCAAAAACCTAGGAATAATGGGGTCTCCCCTCTGGTTCATGACGTTTTTTTTTTTTTGTGTGCCTGTGTTATTAATGTATTAAATTAAATTCAACAGTGTTTGCAAACCCAACATATTTTTAAAGACCAAGAAAAAAATACTGTCCTAGAGAAGGTACCCTAAAAATATTTAAATTTTTTTAATTTTATCACCTTATCAGCGTGGCTACAACATGTTCAATCCTTCTGGTGAGCTAGGTTGCGGACCAGGAAAAGACAAGGAAAGAAAAAGGACTTTAAAACAATTGTCACTGTAATATTACACATTAATACGAGTACATGAGAGATTGAGAGTCGTCAGAGACCGAGACAAGTTATCATGGACTTCTTTGTAGTTTTTTATATATAATATTTACAATTCTCTAATATCGGGTGGGCCAAGAATTCGTTAACATTTAAATGTAACTTACCACGCAAACTATTGCCGCGCGGGGCGCGGGCGCGGGCGGGGGAAATAGCTCGCTTCTTGGAAATTTAGTCGCAATGGATCGCTTCACGGAGCCACAACGCGCTTACTGTGTGAAACAGTTTTATTTAAACAACTTTTCGCTCATTACTGTGAGACGCTTATTTCGCGTTGAATATGGTTTACACGACTTAAGTCAGTGTCCAAGTGCTCCTTTAATAAAGAAATGGGTGAAGAAGTTCGAAGAGACGGGATCTACACTAAATGTGAAACAAACCGGCGGCCCGCGGACTTCTCGAAGCGAAGAGAACGTGCAGCAAGTTTCTGCTTCTGTTCGACGTGATCCAGATTTATCGACGCGCAAACGTTCGGCTGAATTAGGATTATCCCCCATCATTACGCCGTATTTTGAAATTAGATTTGAAATTACATCCATATAAGATCCAGATAGTGCAAGAACTAAACCCTAATGATTTAAATTTGCTTAAGTCATATGCCGAAACAATGTTAACTCGATTCAGTAATTTTGGCAACATCTTATTCTCTGACGAAGCTCATTTCATCCTAAATGGACATGTAAACAAACAGAATTGCAGGTATTGGAGCAGCGAAAATCCCAAAGCTAAACATAAAAGCCCACTTCACTCTCCTAAGGTAACTGTATGGGCTGCAATTTCAGCAAAAGGAATCATCGGACCTTACTTTTTTGAAGATTCTCGAGGCCGTTCAGTCACTGTTAATTCTGCCGAGTATGTGAAAATGTTACGGGATTTTTTAGCACCGATGCTACTTGAATTTGCTGGCTATAATCGTAAGCCACGTGTCACACATCGAACGAGTCCTTGCCGGTGGTCAAAGAAATGTTTCCAGAAAAGCTGATTTCCAGACGAGGTGACATCCCATGGCCGCCCAGAAGTCCAGATCTATCCCCAGCAGACTTCTTTTTATGGGGTTATTTAAAGAGTCGTGTCTACATTGATAAACCGAATACACTCCGTCAACTTAAAGAAAAAATCATCGAAGAGATGTCGGCGATCTCGCGGTCTCTTTGCAGAAGAGTATTCGAAAACTTCAGGACTCGCTTAGATGAGTGCAAAAACCAAAACGGTGGTCATTTAGACGAAATAATTTTTAAAAAATAAATTACAGCTAATTAGCTTTCTCGTAAATAAACTATTTCTAAAATATGTTAAATGATTTTTTTTATACGATTTTTTCAAATGTTAACTAATTCATGGCCCACCCTGTACATTACTTTAGACAGACAGCTGTACAGGATATAGCTTATCAACATATACAATTCGTATATAATCTCAAGAATCTATAGCCATGTCCGTCTATGGTGTTTTTCTCGGTGGTAAGCCATAACATCCAGGCCAATAAAAAGAACAAGTTCTCACGGCGGTTGCACTCTTCCTCATTCAAAGTGCACCTCACTAACATCAGGGGCTTGCACTCTAATCTCTTACCTGTCCACTACCACCTGGAGAAAGAGCAACTGCACTTGCTTTTTTTGACGGAGACAAAGATACAATGTCCTTTGTGCGCTGCGTACTTGGATCATCCCGGTTACTCGTAAGAACACAACTTTCGCTCACGTGCCGGCATCTGTAGAACCCCACGTTTTTTTTCTTATGGATTTTAGTAGATACAGGGAACGAAAAAATCCTGTATTACTGTGTCTACCGTTCGCACAGCGGTGATCAGGAGTTAACTAGAGTATTTGAGTATTTCGGTGAGGCTGCTGATATGGCTCTGCATTAGTACCTTTCAGTGCAGCTTGTCTTTCTGGGGGACTTTAATGCCTGTCATTAGGACTGGATGTTCCCGTACCAGAAGACTGACCATGCTGGAAGAGAAGCACGGAAATTTGCATTGTCCTTCGACCTCTTTCAGCTGGTGAGGCAAGCGACGAGAGTACCAGATATAGTTGGCCATACAGCCAATTGCCTGGACCTTTTGCTGACAACTGATCCGGACAGGTATTGTGTAGAGGTCACCTCCCCTTTGGGAACCTCCGATGACTGTTTGATAAAATCTGTGTTTAAATATTCCCCACCAGCTTTCGAACCACATAGTGTTAAGCGAGTATGGAAATACAAGTCAGCTGATTGGGATGATATGCGGCACTTTTTTGGTCTTATCCTTGGCGGCAGCTCTGCTTCTCTTCTTTGGATCCGTCGAGTTATGCGAACTCTATAACTGATATGGTACATCAGGCAAGGGAGTATTTCATTCCATTTGCTGACGTACCCATCGGTGGCAAAGCTCGCCCATGGTTTAAAGCCGAATGTGGTCATGCTGAAGACCGAAAACATTCGGCATACCTCATTTGGGCTGATGCTCGAAGCCATAAAGCTCCGGATGTACGATTAAAGAAGAGAGCCTTTAATCAAGCTGAAACGTCCTATAAAAAGGCATTACGGAAGGCTCGTCACGATCGTATTGCTAAGAATGGCGAAAAGCTCTCTGTCAGACCTAATGGCAGTTGAGCTTTCTGGTCTCTTGCGAAAGCGATAAAACATCTGCCAACCCTCACTGCCTGCTCTGCTGAAGCCGGATGAATCTCTGACTCATACAGCGACATAGACGCCCTCGCCTCCTTCCGCCCTAATGATTATGTTTATAGCATCTCAACCCCACCAACCCTCCGGTTATAAAGGTTGAGCCGCTATACATGTGGTCCAGGTTTACCCAGGTCACATGGATCCTTGGTACGGCAGATCTAACCTCCGAAGTCGTCCGACAACGGTACTATAAGACTAGTAAGCTCGCAAGGCTATCGGTCATAGACAAGTCCAATCGCGACCACCCAGCTACCTTTTCTCACGCTCACTTCCCGTGTGATTTCTCGCACTAGCAATAACTTGCTGAGAACGTCAGAGAGGCTAACTACCAGTTTCCAGCTGGTGCCGGAGCTGTTAGGTACGCTCACTTCCCGACAGGCAGTCAGGCTGCAAGACTACCCTACAGTACAGTCGGGTGACCGGATAGATGCTAGCACATCCATCTAACCTCTAAGCAGGAGGCTACCCGAACTGCATTGACCCCCGAAGGGATCTCTGCTTATGGACCGTTCCAAGCCCCGAAGTAAAAGACCGCAGCAGCCCTTCGCCTTAGGCTGATCAATTACCTCTCGCTGCGCACAAGATCCGACGAGCCCCCGACAACTGTGGGAACCCAGACGAACAGCGCCGAACCTCTACAGCTAACCACATTACCACTACGAATCCAACACCAAAACCGGTAACCCGGCAGTTTACACGCGCAAGCGCATGCGTCGCTGCCGGAGGGCTTAGGTACCGGGGTCCCGTAGTACCCTGATCTTAGCAGCTGACCCGTAGTTTAGCTGCAGACTATCTACCGCCGGGTGTCTCAGTAGATAGGGCTCAGCTGTCATACAGCGACAGAGAAAGCGAATGTATTTGCTTCTCTGTTCGCTGATAATTCATATCTAGACACTGGCAATGCTTCTCCAGGACATCTTCCTGACTGCCGTATTTCGATGCCAGAAAATCCGCATCACTAACAAAGAGGTACAGAGAGCATTGTGTCGTCTTGATGTGAATAAAGCCAGTGGTCCTCATGGTATATCAGCCATTCTGCTCCAGACATGCGCAGCTGAGTTGTCTCATGTATTGACACGTCTGTATCGCCTCTTTTTATATAGACTGGAATAGTGCTGAAATCTTAAAAGCTTGCTAATTTACAACCAGTGCCCAAAAAAGGCAGCTGTTCTGATCCTGTCAATTATAGACCTATTTCAATCACCTCCATTCTCTGCAAGATTATGGAGCGTGTATTGAACTCGCTCCTTCTAGCGTACCTTGAAGGTAACGATCTCCTGAGTGACCGACAGTACGGGTTTCGACGAAATAGGTCCACTGGGGGCCTTCTAGTGTATGCTACGCATGTTTTAGGCGAGGCCATTGAGAAGAACGGAGAAGCGGTCGCCATCTCTCTGGACGTCTCGAAGGCATTTGACAGGGTCTGGCATGCAAGCCTTATAAGCAAACTTTCAGCGTACGGTATATCTCCTGGTCTGCTCGGTTGGGTAACAGACTTTCTGAACCAGAGATCTCTCCGAGAAGTTATCGACAGATCTACCTCAGAACCCTTGACAATAAACGCCGGAGTGCCTTAGGGGTCCGTTCTTTCTGCAAACTCTTTTTCTGCTGAACATTAATAATCTGCTGAAGCTCGGTATCTATGGGTATACAGATGACATCACAGCTGTAAAAAGACATCTGGCAAGTAGTCCGGCTAGTAGAAAGTACAGTCAGAAAGAGAAGCCATGGTGCAACGTTTGAGTGACAAACTTCAGGCAGTCTCCGCATGGGGCAATCTTGTCAAATTCAACGCCACCATAACTCAGACGTGTCTGTTCACCGCCAAAAGGGGCCCTTTCTCCTGGCCTCCTACTTTCCAGAGTGTATCTTTGAAATACAGTGACCGGCTTCAGTTGTTAGTTAGGCAAAGAGATTTCCTCGAACCTCAACTTTGGTCGTTGTATTATACAAAGCACAGATCCGGTCGTGTTTAGTACTCTGTGGGCATATATTCGCTGGTGCCGCAAAGTCTCATCTTGCGGTTCTGCACTCAATTCAGAGGCGAGCAAAGAGGTTTATAGTTGACCCTGAACTGGTTGAAGCCAACCTCCACAGCCTTAAAAACAGGCGTAGAATTGCTAACCTCTCAGTATTCTATAGGATACATTTTGGTGAGTGTGCGCAGGAATTACACGATTTAATTCCTCCGTCCCCCTTCCATCACAGAACGCTCCGACGCACGGCAGATATCCATCCTTACGTTGTGGACATTCCCTCTGTCTGAACGAAACGCTTTGCTTCTAGTTTTTTAGTTCGTACAGTGAAGGACTGGAACAGCTTGCCTGCGTCTGTATTTCCGTCCAGATACAATGTGGGTGTGTTCAAGAGAAGAGTGAATAGGTTACTAGGTTAATGCACCTGGTAAGGTGGTAACCTATGACCACTATTTCCACTTTCCCTCAGGTGGAATGTAGTCAAGCAACTAACCTAGACAGTATAAAAAAATAATAAAAAAAAAATCAGTTTTTATTTATCTTCATCTGAATGCGAACACGGTTACAAGAAAAATAATGATGATATTTATGTCCCTTGGTTGAGGATGATCTTAGTTAAAATATAGATTTAAAAGCCAAAAATAGCAAAATAATCTCGTAGTTCAATTATCAACAGAAACATCAGACTTTAGCTTATCCATTTTAACGAAGTGAAGGGACGGACAAACAAATTACATTTATTATAAATAACATGCCTGAAATGTACCATCTTTACCGCATTGTTAATTTGATCATCAAACTATATTAAATATTAGCATATTTAATATAGTTATATTATTATTTATTTTCTAAGCATTTTATATTATTATTTAGATTTGTTTTCTTTCTCATTATTTTGCATTCCCTGAAAATTGTTAAACAAGTATGTGTGTATGTGTGTTGTAGTAGTAGTAGTATCATTTGGAATGTATTTACTAGGGATGACTTTTAAATTAATTAGGCATTTAAAAAGCTTTGACTTGATATGTGTATATGAATTATTTAATATTTGTTATAAAGCTAACCTTAAGAAATAAAATAAATACTTAACTATACCTTTAAAGTTCAATTTAGGCAGCTATTTAATTAATTTGGAATCAATGACGGGTTCAATAAAGGTCATCTCGGGAATAATCTTTCTCATAAAATCTTATATGCGTATCACAGAAGAAATGCCGGCAGGACCCGGTACAATTTACAATTCCCGTATCTTCCTTGGACCGAAGGGCAATATTGCTATGTTCTAGGGATCGGAATGCTGGGCTACGAAAGGAATACATGAATGGCAAGTGCTTGCAGAAGAAATAGTTTTGGGATTTGTGGGTAGTATGATGAGAATGATGAGAACGGTTTAAGTTAGATGTGATATATAATAGGCAAGTATATATATATAAGTAATATACATTCATAAAAAATTATATTATATAAAAAAAACGTGTTTTGAAACTAAACGGTTATTTTGTATCTGGAAAACACAAACTATGTTTAAATTTGTTAGATAGTTAGGCAAAGAAAATGTGTTAACAAACTTTTTGTAGACATTGGAAGGAAATATCGCAGTAGTTTCAGTGAACTCTCTATTACAAGTATATTCTTGCTCTTAGAAATATACACACCGTCTGGTGTACATGTACAAATATCTATTTAGCTCTAGGACGCAGTAGGGCCGTTATATGTAATAGATGCTTACGATCTCTTGCAATCATAATATTAGAACTGCTAATGATATTACCCTGCATAATTAAGATCACGGCTTTCACATATGAGAAAATACTTTTAGATAGCTTTTATCATCACCATAAAAACGGCAATAATTAGAAATTTTGTACAGGTATGATAGCTGCCCATAATAGATACAAGGGAACAATGACTCCCACAAATAAATATCTTTCCCGGTAAATATTTACACATGTACTGAAATTATATGCCTTTTTATATATCCTACATATAATAATGATTTGTGTATGTGAGCGTGATTCAAACGGCACACAAATTTTACAATAAAAAAGCTATTCAAACAATCAATTTCTAGACCCAGCGTAACTCTTAGATAATGGGCAACACAATCATTAATTAAATGTAAAACATAAGTGCCGGAGTTAAAACCGTCTACCCAAAACTTCGTAAGTATAGGGGCTTTTAAAATCACCATCGCTTTTGTAAAAGCCAAAAGTATAAATCAATTTATTGAACAATATACCCGAAAATTTTCAAAGTTTTCTTAAAATGTTCCGAACAAAAGTCTACAGGCAATATATTACGGTTGTTTAATATCGTATCAGACAACTGTATAATTACGAGTAGGCAATACTACTGTTTTATAAACTTCTCGTACCGTATTTTTAATACACATCTCTGAGTAAACCAGATATAATTTTTAAATGTTAATATTAAATAGTTATTTTCTTCTGATATTGTAATATTTTCATTATACTAAGAATTTTTTTTATAGAAAATTTTAAGATTGTAAACCACTTTTGATACTTACCAGATATTTCCTAGCAAAAAATATTACCGAGTCAAACTTAATACTTCTAATTTAATTTTTAAAAATGTTTTTCTATTATTGAATCTGTTAATAGTTCTTATTACATTACCTGTTGAAAGTTTCCTGTTCTATTCTGTCACGACCAACAAAAGTTACCGGGCCAATACTTGTCAAGGGTGCTTGATTTTTCTCGTAATTGAAATTGCTGCTTTATGTGTTCTTCTAATTTTATTTAGAAGTTTCCAAGTAATCCCACTCTATGTTGACCTTTCTTTGTTTATATTTTCGAAACTTGTTTGTGGAAATGAAGTCGGAGCTACAGACGGTTATGAGTATTAGAAGTTAATTCTAGATTGAATGCTTACTTTAGTGTTGTTATTTGAGAGTCATTCATTAATGGCCGTCCTGGCATATACTCGGCCTTTCTACTCTTTGTTCGACTAAAGATAATCTTGATATTTTTTATTAAGACTTTTAATTTAGTAAACATATGTAAATAGTTATAATTGTTTGGGCTGTTTGTTAAAAATGAAGGCTTACACTATTTTTTCAGGTTTAATAAAATTACAATGAGTTGTTATTATTACTACTGTTAATGTTTCTTAGTAAGTATATTAAATTTTTCTATAAACAATAGGCATACTTAATAATCTCTTCTTTTCGAGCCATTATAATTAATATAAATACCAACTTTACAGAAACATGGTAAATATAATATGATCACAGCAAATATATTAGGATTTATTTATTCCTATTCTTAACTTGCTGCCTTCTACTCATAATTTAGAAGCAGGCGGTAACTCTAAACCGTTTAATTTAACACGTTCACAGAGATACTGATTTATCGATACTGTCCATTACCAAGGAACAAAATATACCATATCTCGTACTAAATCAAATAGAGTTAGAGGAGTACCATTTAATTTTAATTTGATTATACAATATGTCGGCGGGTAGCCGTATTTTAAATATCAACATCACGCTATTTGAATTAGATTATTATTATGATTGCTTATTTTATCGAAAAATAACTTCATTTATAAAATGAAAACACGTGTTCAGGTTTAAAATTGATTTACACTCACTAGTTACTTTGTAATTAATTAAAATGTTTGATTTTTAGATTAAGACCATTTCTTTGTTATAAAGAATAGTTTTAGTTGAAAGGGTTCAAACGAATGACATACCCAGTCTTTCTATAAAACGCCGAGCGCACGCCGGTTCGATTCATTCTATCTCGGACCGGCTTAGCGAACGGAGCTCTTGGAAAATAAAAGTGAAGAAATTATCTACGCTGTTTCTATTCTACAACAAATATGGGCGATAGCCCTGCTCATGAAGGTCGTGACATCAGCAATGCTGACGTTACACTTTTTAAAAATAATCGCGGCAAGGCTCTTTTGTCATATATTTATAACAGTGGTGCATTTTTTAATTTCTTTATTTTATTATCAGTTTCGAAACCTATCAGAATGTTCAGAGTTCCTCGTATCATCGAACATATTTTCGTTGTATTGATCTTTTCGAAAATGTATACTCTTATAATGTGAGTTTTCTAAAGTTAAAGTGCAAAAGTTATGTGAAACAAACATAAAATTACAAAAAAAATTACCGACGCATTTAAAAAATATATTTATATAAAACTCTGTTATTATTTAATGGAAATACATAATTTGCGGATCTTAGTTCAATTAGTGACAAATGAAATATAAAAAACCAACTAAATAATATTTTAACAATAAGGAATATTCTATATTCATTTATAGTACTACTAAATTACAGATAAATAGAAAATTGTCTTGTTTAAATCAGTTTCAAAATAGTTGTGTCGAATTAATTTATATGATTAAACTGTTAAAGATCGCACAGAGCTCTAGGAACATCCCAGACCTTTGATAATAACAAAATACAATCAAACAATAAAAACTCAAATAAAATAAGTGTTAATTAGGTAAATAGAATGAAAGGTTTTGCTTTTTTTCTTAATATAGTTTCTCTTTAGTTTTAATCTCTTAGTTTTTCCGTCCGAACAAACAACCTTCCGTCCCTTTTGATTATCGCTATAAACGCTTCTAATCGCATTTCTTTTCAAGCCTTTATTCACTTTTTCTATCTAGATTTAAAAAATCACAAAATATTTTTTTACGTATATTTAAATCATTCCCTTTGTGTTGTGTAAATAAGGTTGATTCAGAGTTGGATACATAATCTTTATGAAGAAATATTTACTACCGTAGCAGAAACGTCTTCGGTGTTAGCAAAAGACTTACATGTTCTTGATAAATTGATGAAATATCCATCCAAATTTGAAAATATGTGTTTAAAAAAAGTATCTTAATCTCCTTTTCTGCTTTTGAGTAATTTTAATGTAAACCTTTAATTCTGAAGAAAATTTAAATTTATTGTCATTGAAAATAATATACCTATCTACTTTGATATTACTGATCCCTTTCTAGACTGATTAAGAACATAAAGTAGCGAATATACTAAAGAATAAGATTTAAAAATAAAAGAAAACCCTGGTCACGGTTCCGTATTTATTTCAAAATCGAATTCTTTACAATAAGGAGGTTGTAAGTTGATTCCAGATGGAACAAAATTATTGAAAGGAAAAATATACCTTAAGATATCGTAAAAGCCGAAATTATAATCGAATATACCATGACCATTTTGGTATATTCGGTTTCAATTTTACATTAAGAATACATTAATATTTATTCCTTTTATTTTAATAAATTATTATAATAATATTTAAATATATATAAGTAAGTAGTCTGCCCCGACTTCGTCTGGGTTTTGTTGAGACTTAATCATTCAGTGAGTTAGTTAGTACTTACATATATATATATATATACTTACGAATACAAATACGAATACGAAGCGAGCGGAGCGCTCTACTGCAGACTTTTTCACATCCACGAATAGGCTCGAAAACTACTTGACGGAAAATTATGAAATTTAACATTTACACAAATTATTACAATTACAAAAAACACAAATTAGGAAATGGCTTTAAAAAAATTATGAAAAATGTCATGTCGTTGAGAAATAATCGTCAAAAAATAACACACACACGATGAGTCATTACACTGGGCTCGCTTCGCTCAATATGCAAATGGTACCCGAGATTTCGGTCTGTTGGGTCTGTTGACGAGCCTAGTTACTTACGAATTGAGATTGGACATATCGCAAATGAAATTAATATTGATTTTTCCTTTACCAATTTAATTGAGCGATACGAGCGGAGCGCTCTATTGGAGACTTTTTCACATCTTTGTCACGAATGGGCTTAAAAATAACTTGACGGAACATTATGAAATTTTGCAATCAAAAAGACAAACATTGGGTGGTGATTTAAAACAAAACAATATGTAGATTATACAACCTCATAATATTTTCTGAATTACCTTTCTAATGATATCTCACAAGATATTCTACTATAAGAAAAAGATCATCCCCACTTTTATGGTTAGGTAAGGTACCCTAATTTTTTCTTCTATATTTCTATTTTCAACTAAGTTAGAATTGTAATAGGGAAAGGAATTACGCGCGATATTGCTCAGGTTGTACAGCATTTAGGGACGACAGAGAGCGGTAAGAGTGCGGGGTCATAGCAAGTGAGTGACATTTTCGCTACTTTTCGAGTTTATCGCGAACAGACAGACAAACGCGGCAGGGGACATTGTTTTACAATATGTAATGAAGATGAAAATTGAATCATTTCAAGACAATTTCAAATAGTAAAAAAAATATATAATTAAAGTTTTGACTAATGATAATGATATTGATATCCATACTGATAAATATACATACATAGATATCCTGGTAAGAGTATAATAGAATAATCATTAAAAAATAATATTATTTTTATTTAATAGAAACAGTTAAATATAAGGCAGTCCGTGTGAATAAGTAATGATTAAAATAAGAAAACAAGTGGTTTTTGACCGTAATGAGAGCTTATACATATTATAAATGCATATAAAACTTTAAAATAAATTACGGGATCCGTATTTATTATTCATTAATGCAAATGCAGTTCTCATAAAGTGCACCGCAAACTGAACTTTTGCTTCGATCACATAGAGTCAGCGTCTTTTCATACTTCGTATCAGACCGCGGAGCTGAACTAAGCAAGCCAATACGACTGAGTATTAAATATCTTTTAAAAAATAAAATCAGAGCTTCCGTACTTTACCAACTAAAACATGTTTTGGTTTTAGTCATCATTAGGTTGCATGGCATGGCTTAGACTGCTTGGTTGGTGTTAAGCTAATGTTGCTGTGTATCGTCTGACATAAATTTAATTTTGATTGTTTTTATTTGTCTATTTATTAAAAATATAAAATACAGATTATATCCATATGTAAGTACATTTTCGGTCATAAAAGATTTATATTCTAAGTATATACGATATTGAAAGTATTTACAGTAACTTGTTATAATTCTGTCGTTA
Organism: Melinaea menophilus ssp. n. AW-2005; assembly: GCA_918358695.1. Lineage (NCBI taxonomy): Eukaryota > Metazoa > Arthropoda > Insecta > Lepidoptera > Nymphalidae > Melinaea > Melinaea menophilus. Next base: position 30,680,355 of record OU911038.1, on the reverse strand, counting down.
TTTATTTCAGATTGTATTTAATTTAATACAAGGTGCTTTATAACGTTACTTAGCTAACATAATACTTTAACTCGTACCACAAATGAATGAATGAAAATATATTTTGTTACTTGCACTAACAGTATTATGGTTCTTGAAATATACATAAATAATAGTTCTGACTTGGTAATTATGTCACAATTTCAGACTATCTTAGTATTTATAGATAAGTATTTTATTACATTAAGCGTTAGAAAAAAATAAAATATTGGTAAATGGTTATAAAATCAGATTATGTAATGATTTCACGTTTATAAAAAATGTATTTGTTAAAAAGAGCAGTATTTTAATGGTTAGAATATCCATTATCTAGTCCTGTTAGAGGGGAGTTATCCTTTCTATCAAGTTGTGATAGTCGCATGTGTTTTATCCTTCAGTCTTAGTTATTGAGGCTTTGAGATAAAAATTAAATTGTATTATTTAATATCTAAACGCTATTTAAAGTAAGAAAACCGGCAAATATCAGTTTTTCGCTTTCAGGCTACTTCAAATAACATGTAGCACAAGCCATAACACAGGATATGGTTTATCTAATGGGTTTCATACATTATATTATGAACAGCTGTAAGTACATACATGTAGCGTTGTATACAAGTACCAAAGAAGTTTTCGTGCTGGGAATATAGTATTTTATATTATAACTTTTGTAACTTTTATTTCAAAAACTTATTACAAATTATTAAAAACAAAGTTCCATTATTTGTATGTGCCAAGGCTTATAATAATAATGCAAATATGTGAGATGTAATGAAAAGATTATGGTAACTAAACATACTTGTTAATCATTATATATTATGTCACCTCATTTTGTACTTATTTAATGTATGAATTATTGGAAATACAGCCAGTATCTACTCAGCAGTCTCGGCTTTCATTCCTCTCTCAGAGCACCACATTACATATGAATACCTGATAGGTCTCTGATAAAATCTGTAAGTTAAAGTATATTTTTTTATAGTCAGTCTGCCCACAGTGACAGTGAGTGTATTTAATTAAATTTTGATAAAAAAAGCAAGGTATGGGTAATAATGATATATAACTAAAGTTAATAAAGTAATCATATTATAAAATAAAGTTACATTTGTCACACAAATTTTCTAAATTAATTAATGTTAAATTTATTATCATCTCTTTAAACATTAGTATAAAAGTTATTTTCATAATTGTGTATAACAATTTTTTTTCTTATGTGTTGTTATAAGTGTAAGTACTTTCTTGCTTACTTTTTATCAGTGTGGCAATTCTATAATATCAAATATTTTGAATTGCAAATATAAGGAAGTAACCTTGTTTAGAGAATATATAAATAAATTCCAAATTTAATGACAATTTGTGATAAAATAAATACAAAAAAAATTAACATTATTTGTAAATATTATCACTGATATTATTAATGTTATATGTAATATCACTAACCATGGATTGAATATGGAAAAAGGATAAATAACAAATAAAATTACAAAATTCATGAAAAATAACGCCTTTATTTTATAAACCTATATACAAATTACAACCTGAAGGAAAATGTGTTGCTACTAAAGAGATTTTGCAGCAAAACATTTCACAAAAAGCAAATTGTGATTAAATTTTCACCTCCCTTTTCACACGTGCTATATATCCCTATATTCTTATTTAATAACGTTGTATATTAGAAGCGTAAATGAAAGAAACATGGTGGAATCTTAAAAGTTGTTTTTATTTTGTTTCTTATGGAAATATTGTTAAAATGGATATGCCTTTAAGCAATTTTGAATAATCTTGACGTTAAATATTTCAGCGTGTTTTCCTGCTAATGTTAAAGTTAAAACGATTTTAAATTTTGAATTAAAAATATGTTTCTTTAATGTTTTTTACAAATGTAATTAGTAAGTATGTAGTTCCGTACGATACAAAAGTATTGATTTAACAATAAAAATTTTGGAAATTATGAAAAGTTTGTAAATTAAGTAAATGTTCACTATCGTTTTGTAATTTTATTTTAATGGTAACATCATGGTACTCTAGTCTTACCATTAACCCAAACCAGCGAGTCTGAGTCGAACTTTAAGAATTATTTATAGCCGTATTTAAGAATAAATGGTGCTAGTCAAAGACGAGTTTATTTTTTCTCGTTTTACACTAACTACTAAATTTTACTAGCAAATTTTATACCTTCCCTTTTTGTCTACAGTATTGTTACAAAGAAGAGATCTTGAATTGATGTATTCTTGTAACCATTTTAATAAAAGATTTCTTTAATGTATGGTTAAAATTATTGAATTGCTGTATAATACTTTATATAAAAAATTCTGTTACCTAAAACTGCAGAATCTTTATAAAAAAAGTTTTTCATTTGCAAAGACATTTAATTTTGTATATTTAGTTAGTTACACAGCACATACCAGTGCAATATCATCAGCAGGTAGTGATAGATGCCTGACTCGACAAGGTAGTGATTAGAATTGAGGTTAATCAAATTTATGAAACTGCAGTCCTAAGAATGTTTTAATACACAAACCATCCTAAATTAAAAACCTATATATCTTATTCATGTTTATACAAACTAGTTAAAAGAAAAAAAAATCTAGACGCATATAAGGTATTTTTTTTGCATTATTTTACTATTTTTTTATCTCTCTCAACCTCAAAGTTGAATCTTTTCTAACTAAAAAGCATCTAATGGATTACAGAGTTTACTTTTCCTTTATTAATACATCTTACTTACTGAAGTGTTCTTAATTATTCCTTTTTATACCAATTGACTAGTGAAGTAGCTCTAATTAACTATTATTATTAAAAGTTAATGTTTTAGTTTATATATTTTTACTACCTTTTATTTCCCTCGACTCTGTCCTTAGGGACTTCATAAAAACATTCCCAAAAAACACTGGCTCCACTGTTTTTATGTCGACTAACTTTCAAAAATGTGATCAGTCACGTAAAAATATTTTGATTGAAAGGGATAAAATACAGTGTAATTCCATATTAAAGTGCATTCTAAATATTCAAGAAATCAAATGATTTTAAGAATATTTCTTAACCCTTACTTAGTAACCACAAACACATAATTACCTTTTTTAAATTTAGATCATTTATTTTAACTTAACTGTACCGTGAACCTTTAACTTTTTTCAGGAATTAATTAATTTAATATTTCATGAATTAATATTAACTACCACGCTTATTTAGGTCGAAGGCAGTTTCAGTTCGAGTGTCAGTAACGGTTACATTACTCTTGATATATATTTAGATTCTTTTTAATTTGTACCTGTAAGTATATGTTTAATGAAAAATTTGTGTATTCTTTATGCTGCTTAGTAATACATAACAATTAGGTACATAATAGAGCGCAGTAGTCTAGTTAATGTTAATCCATTAACTTGATGTGTGCATAATTAAATGCTCTTCGTTTGTTAGGACTGAAGCACAGTAAACGTAAAATGTTTTGTAAACGAAATAAATTCTTCCTAAAGTAAATTAGCTCAATATAGAGGAACTCTTTTAAAACCCGTTGATTCCTTATCTCTGTATCGCAAACATGTGGTGCCTTAATTAAAAGAATTGAGTTTTCAACAGAAGCTTTACTTGCATGAAAAGCATATAGAAAGCCAAGGTTAATTAAAATAAAAATAATAAAACGAACAAAAGAAGACATCGGTCGCTAGCCTCTATCTAGCCTCTAAAACATTGAAAATATACGAAACAAATATGTATATTAATATAAAACACAAAATTATTTAAAAAGATATTTACTTTTCGAATATGTCAAAAGTAATTTCATGAATAACTTATGCAAGCTTTTATATATTTACCACCACATGTACACACGCCTAAGCAAAGTAAACTGATAAACTATGCAATACTTCTAACGTTAGGTGTATAAATTAAAAAACGTTGAATAAAAAATACTACTATTTTATCTATATAGATTCAAAGTTGTTATTTATATTTATATAAACTCGTAGTTATACCCGGATCTTTTAAATTAAATATATAAAAAATCTGTTACTTACATTATTGTGGAATATATATACATATTTTATTAGTATTATTTACACAATGTACCGTATCAGCTTGCGAACACTAAAGAAATATAGAATAACCGATTCAAAATTATTTTCTACAAAATACTGTAAGTTTCATCGATCTTTAGATGGCATAATATTCGTCACATATTTTTTAGTATATATTGATATTTATTTATATGATGGTCAAATGATTTTAAAGTATTTAAAGACATAAAGACTAAAACAAAAAACTGTGATTGTTTTTCGTAAATTTCGAAGAGATCCTTTATATTTACATTTATGTTGCAATGTAGATGTGTACCGGACTATAGTTCTCGGGACAATTAGTATTGCAATATACAAAGGTATCGTTATGAAAACATGGATTCCCACCTGAAAAAAAATACATAGAAACATTACAAGTATAAAATATATAAGCAACAATTTTGTGGTTCATTATCCTGTTAGATTTTTTTATGTTACAGGAGGACAACAAACATGCGGGTTATCGATGACTAGTTTTCATTACCGTCCAAGAATACTTGCAACATCCGAGAAATCGCTAAAGCATTGCCGGCGTTAGAAGTATATGCCTTTCTTGAAGGTAGTCATGTCGTATCGATACGGAAATACCGCAGAAGGAAGTTCGTTCCACATCTTAGTAGTATGTGAAAGATGGGTCCTTGAAAACCGCAGAAGATCGCCACGCATCCAGGTGGTACGGATAACAGAAATTCCAGCCGTTCATAGACCACTGGGTCATCAACAAACCCAATAGCTCTCCATTGTACGCGGTCAAAAAATAGACGCTGATATTGGGGTGATCCGAATCAAACATTAGAATAGTACTCCATGTGTGGCCAGATTTGCGCCTTACATGGTGCCAATCTTTAGCCAGGCTTGAAATGCTGCCTCGCTCTATTGATCACCCCCAATTTTCTTGATTCTAACTTGGTCTTGCTCTCCAGACGACCATAAAACCGACAGCCGCTCGAAATGTCGAGACCCAGTATTCTGATACTTGGCGAGGCAATAAGAGGAGTGCTCTCGAAAAGCGGTGATACGACAAATGGGGTTTTAAAATTTTCAAGGCCAGTAACGCTCCTGTGAATCCTCGGATATTGCAAGAGCTCATGGGCGGCGGTGGTCACATATCAACGGTATACCTTAGTTTTTTTTTTATTAAAAATTTGTGTATTATATTTCATTTGTGCCTGGCAATTGCTTTATATACTATATAAAACCAGTGGACTGTACAGAATCCAATACGTGCATAATTAACTGCCCCAGGTTTGTTAAATAGGGTTACTTCCTTGATACTAATATAATATACATTTGAATATATATTATTGTTTTCAAAATAGAAATATGTGCCAATTATCTATTTATTGAGTTTTACGTTTTTAAACAAATATATATCATTTTTAGCTATATGTTCACAAATTAACAAATATTTTATAAACAAAATAAGAAGCACAAACATATAATTTCAGTTTCTTATAAGCTATATTAATATCAGGATTCTATAACAATAAAAAGTATATTTGTGGTAACCCTAGATAGTTTAAATGTTTTAATGGAAAATTAAATGAGGTTCGGCCGTAACTAACAAATATTACCATTGGTTAAAACGGAATAATGAAAACTTTACCGAATCTCTGAAAATAATGTCTATAATTATATGGCAATTAAAATAACCCAAGAGAAAATGATACATAATGTTGCGTAGAGATTTCATTTATGTGATATTTTCTCTCTGAAAATTCAGTAATATAATGTTTTTCGATCATGAAATCTGAAGATATTTGGTTGATCGATATCTATATAAAGATACATCATTAATCTCTGACTTTACGTTATCTTTTAAGAAGAGAATATTGAGACAGTGGGGTAACTCTATGTTCCTCGAAATAATTCCACACATATAATAAATCTGTAAATAATGACGGTTTCACGTATTTGGTAAAAATCATTATTGGGTATTAATTAATTTCCTTCTTTGGTTCCAATTTATTCAATTTACTTATTTGCATATTTTTAAGTGATATCGAGTAAATTAGAATAATCATTTACTTCCGGGGTTGTTCTGTTTACAAAGCCTTAAAGAGGTATTTTTGTTATAACTGCTAGATTTTTTTTTATCGCCAATAGATGTAACTATTCAGGGCGTCGTATTGGATGTTCAGTTTCCTGATTGTTGGCTGTAGCTGACTAGAAAGATAGGTATCAAATTTACCAATCCTAGATCTTAAATTGAGCGTTTTCAGGTCATGCACAATATATTGTATCAAAACTACAAAGTATTTAGAGCATAATTATTTGTCTGTGGTGTTGTTATTTTTACATTAAAGGGAGCTGTGTATAATTTTTTTTAACTTGTCAGTGGCTTCTAGTAATTTAATATAATAGATGATCCGCTAATAGTATGAATAATAATGTTTAAATCAACCAAGCACTGATCAGACGCCCAGTCTAGCTGGCACATTTCCTGTTGTCGGTAAAATGACAATATAAGATTTGAATTCTAATTATAAATTATTTTTTATAATATCAAACTTATTTAGAAATTAGATCTTTATTTTGATAACCTTCTTCGAAATAAATCGAAATTACTGTAGCGACCAGAGATATGCATGCAAACAGCGACCGCCTTAACTTGTATGAAAAAATACATATATTACAATATATACTCATATCTGTCGTGTAATGTAAAAATAGATCTATCTTTTACTACAAAACATGTTAACCAAGCAGATAATTTACCAAAATTTTATTTAAATTATGAACTGGAAATTAAAGCTACTTAGTTTTGATTTTCTTTTTTTTTTTTTTTTTTGGGTATGGGAGGGCAAACGAGCTTGCGGGTCACCGTTAATATGTGATCACCGCCGCTCATGAACTCTTGCAACATCCGAGGATTCACAAGAGCGTTGCCGGCCTTGGGGAAAGGAATATATGCCTTTTTTGAAGGTACCCATGTCGTATCGATCTGGAAATACCGCCGAAGGAAGTTCGTTCCACATTTGAGTGGTACGTGTGAAGAAAGTCCTTGAAAACCGCACAGTTGAAGATCGCCACGCATCCAGGTGGTATGGATGGTAAAGGAGGTATTGGCGAGCTGTGCGGTGGTGAAATTCGGCGCTAGGCATCAGATCGAATAGTTCTTCGGAACACGTTCCCCGTTGTAAATGCGGTAGAAGAGGCACAAAGAAGCCACGTCTCTACGCAATGCCAAAAAGTCCAGCCGTTCGCAGAGCACCGGGTCCCCGACAATCCGAACGGCTCTCCGTTGTACGCGGTCAAATGGGGTCAAATGGGGTCAAATGGAGTCTGACATTGGGGTGATCCGGACCAGAGATGAGAACAGTACTCCATGTGTGGCCGGACCTGCGCCTTATAGAGCGCAAGTCTTTGGCCAGGTTTGAAATACTGCTCGCTCAAAGGATCACTCCCAATTTCGTCGAGGCCAACTTGGCCTTGCTCTCCAGATGACCACGAAACTATCAGTCGCTCGAAATGTCGAGACACAGTATTCTGATACTTGGCGAGGCAATAAGAGGAGTACTCTCGAAGAGCGGTGATACGACAAATGGGGTTTTTTTAGTGGTAAACGCGCAAACCTGTGTCTTTAGGGGATTGAACTGAACGTGGTTCAGTTCACCCCACTCAGAGACCATCCCCAGGGAAGTCTATATTGAAGACACAAGTTTCTTTCGGCACTCATCGACGTTTTCCCAAGAGAAACCTGCACGACCGGAATATACCGCATCCCCAGTGCTGTCATCCGCATAACAATGTATGTTGGGAATATCCAACATATCATTGATGTGCAGGAGGAACAGAGTTGGGGATAGCACGCAGTCTTGGTGTACACCGGCGTTCACGGGCTTTGCTCGGACCCCACCGAGCAAAAACCGTCGAGAACGACCTGTATGCTCCACCCAGTGAGGAAGCTGGTTATCCACTTGCATAAACTCTCGAGAAGCCCATAGGAAGGTAGCTTCGAAAGAAGCCCCTTGTGCCATACACGATCGAAGGCTTTTGCCATATCCAGACTAACTGCCAGACTCTCTCCCTTGCTTTCAATAACCGTTGCCCAACGGTGAGTGATATATAACAGAAGATCACCAGCTGATCGACCATGGCGAAAGCCATACTGCCGGTCATTGATCAACTGGTGATCCTCAAGGTACGTTAGGACCTGTCGGTTTATGATAATCTCCATTATTTTGGAGAGAAGGGAGGTAATGGCGATAGGTCTGTAGTTAGCTGGGTTCGAGCTATCGCCTTTTTTAGGGATCGGATGGACAAGGGCACACTTCCATGAGACCGGGACTACGCCTTTAAGGTAGGACTGCCGAAATAGACGCTTTAGCACTGGAGACAGCTCAGGGGCACACGTTCGTAGCACCAGTGGAGAAATACCATCCGGCCCACTCGACTTATGACCGTCCAAGGAAAATAGAGTCTGCCTGATAGTTTTTTGCCAAAAAACTATTTCCGGCATTGAGCTCTGACACCGCGGGATGATAGGCGGTGTCTTCCCTTGGTCGTCCAAAGTCGAGTTGGAGGCGAAAGGAGTGCCCAAGAGATCGACTTTCTCTTTTGCCGTGTGGGCCAGAGAGTCATTCCCCATGTGCAACGGCGGTAGGGACAGCTGTCTAAAGTTGCCCAGACTGGCCTTTGAAAGTGCCCAAAATTTGCGCGTGTCAGGCGGGTACTTTGCAAGCTGATCCCCAATTTTGACGAAATGCTTGAACTTTGCTCTAGCGATTTGCCGTTTGAAGAATCTGGAAGCACGGTTGTATTTCCTCTTCAGAACTCTAGCGTTCGAATCCTTAGTGACTAACGCATTGGCCCAAGCTTGATAAGCCTGCCGTTTGCCAGCTGCTGCAGCCCTGACAGACACATCAAACCAAGGCCGCGATCTGCCACCAAGTGGTACCACAGAGCTTGGTACAAAAAGTTCCATGCCCTGAAGTATCACAATCAGCTACAGCCGCAATGCAGTCACTAGGATCGTTGGAAGGGAAACAAATCGGCCCCCATGGGTGGGATGCAAAAAAAAGACCGCATTCCATCCCAATCCGCTGACTTGTAGTGCCAAACGCGACGAGTCGCAGGTCTTGTGCGAGCCGGACGTTGAATGGGCACTACACTCCGTACCAGACAGTGATCAGAGGACCCTAAGGGAGCCTCGACAGCGACCTGGTACTTTTCTGGATGTGTAGTCAGCAGAAGATCCAACAAAGAGGGCGTGTGGCTGTCCACATCCGGTAGACGAGTGTGCGTCTTTACCAGCTGGGACAGACCATATGCCAGGGCAAAGTTAAACACAGATCTCCCCGCGTAGTCGGTTGCACGTGACCCTAACCGTATTGTGCGCGTTGAAGTCCCCGAGGACTACGACTTCGGCGGAGGGAGTATGAGAAAACAGGTCGTCAATATTCGCTTGAACGTGGCCCAACAGTTGATCTGTTTGTGCATTACCACTATGGGACCCATAGAGGCATTTTATTTGAGCCTTATTTAACATATCACAATCGGTGACTGACATACTAATGTTATGTTTTTATAATAATCATAACTTAAGATACATCACGCACTCTGCGAGTTCTCATGTGTGTATTGTAATATAAATAATGAGCGTGTATGTATATGTAACATATATATGGGCAGTCAGTAGAAATAAATACCTCGTACAGTCAAGACATTGCTTCCTTATTCACTTTTAGTTCCGTAATCAGCTTTAAAAGCAGAACCACTATAACAAGGATACGTTGAAATACAAGTGATCATTACTCAATCATCATTAAACAGGTTGTTAGACAACTAGTATTGTAATAAAATTATAATAATATTGTGAGATAACGGACAGCGACGACCTGAAACGACGATTCGAAAAATTCCAAGTCATGATAATTCTTTTATGTTGTAATATATTATTTCCTGGATTATCGTTAATAAATAACATCTTTTAAAAGACAAAGGGATCACATTACATTACATTAATGTCAAGTTCTTTCTTTATATAAGACGCAAGTTACGCAGGGATTGAAACAAGTTGATTAATAAGAATTTAAATACTCATAATATGTCGCTTTTCAACAACTATGGTATGAAAATTATTTTAGTTTTATGTTTGACAACATTCGTTTGAGATTAGAGCATGTTATGTTGTAAGTAATATTATGCTTTGATATTTTTGTACGTGTAGTGCACGCAGGCGAATATATAACGGAAATGACGATCCCAACTTCAATGATTTATAGCAGGTGCAAAACCGATATCTAGATATCGGTTTTAGAAATATTTACTTTTATAACAATTATGTTTAATTTAAAATAAAAAATGGTTTACATTCAATTTTAATGACTGTTTTATATAATTGAAGAAATATTACCAGCCTCGGTAATATAATCATCATCATAACATCTTTTATTTAAATTTTCTTTTTAAAATATATTTAAACATAACAGTTTGTAAAGTTTAATAAAATATTCTAGTATCATTAAATAATGTTTTTGATTTGTTGCTACTTTATTAGTGACTGTTAGAAGAAACTGTTATAACTACAAGACTATAAAATAACTTATTGGTCAGTTAGTTAGGTACTTAGCACCAAGCGTTAAATTTCTGGAATTATTTTGTTTTACCTTTGTGAGATGAAATTTCAAAATCAATATCCGGTTCATAATCAAAGATCAGCATTAGTAAAATATAACATTAATATATATGTATATGTTACAATCATTGCGTATTATAATATGGCCAAGTTTTAATAATTTCGTATAATTTATTTGATCTTTAATTTGTCTTTAAATAAAGTCTAGATTTCATAATTTTTCAGGAATCCGATTTTTTTAATCTATTTATAATATTATTTATGCAACATTATATTGTGTTATTCACATTACTGTAAAACATGATTCGAATGTTTAAAATACATGTTAACTGACAGTTTATTAAGCTTAATAAATTATTTGTAAAAAGATACCCAACAAATGTTACTGTAACGTAATCCTCCAACAAATCTCTGAAATAACTTTCAATACACTTGCACCCGTGCTCGTATTTCTCATCAGAAACCTTACTTAAAATATTGCTTGGTTGTAGCTTATTCTCACAATCTATAGATTTCTCGATATTGCTACATTGTAGGATTTTTTAAATAAAATATATTTTTTGCACTTGCACTAAAAAATATTTTCCTTATAAATCAGTTTTTTCAAAAAATATTTTGTTTAAACAAGGAATATTTTATATTCGATCCTATAACAATTAAAGAAATGCACATTAATAATAGTTTGTATCGATAAAATCTGCCTAACATACGTATAGCTTATAAATAGTGACGTACATCTAAATAACTAATTAGGTCATATGAAACCCTAAACGAATAGGGTAAGTAACTCTTTATCATGGTAAAAAAGTGAAATTGTATTACATAATCATTATAAAGACACTTCGCCTTATAAAATACTAAAACAATTTGATTACAAGAATCCTATACTTTATAAGATACATTTGGAATCTTTTACAAAATATTATCGTAGCATTTTAAAATATAATTTATTATAGTAGTAGTCTACGTAGTTTTATAATCTCAATACATTTCATAATTTTAGTTATTTATACTATTTGGCAGAAGTGTAACTGAAATATAACAAATTTATACTCAAAACATATAAATCGCTACTAACTTACTAAATTGGCAGTCATTTCTTTTCCTCTTATATTTTCTGTTAAATAAAATCCTAACTAGAATCTTTCGGGAGTCATTTTTGCAACCGCTTCTTAGTAGAGTCGTAAAGTTGTGGGACGTGATCAGAAAGATCTCAGAGGAAGATAACTTTAATATAACTTCTTACTAAACGTTGTCGTTGATTTGTAGACTGCAGATATTATATAGATTTCATTTTAGCCAACTGATTTCAAGATTAAACAGTACACCTAGTCTTATTATGTCGTCACTATTCTATTAACACATATCCCAAACTTATTATATACAGAAGTACGCGGAGGGATTAAGAATTATAATATATATTAACTATTATACTATTATCTAATATTAAAGATTATATTATCTTTTATTGAAACTTTTTATTAAAAGATAAACATCAGAGTCATAATAATATAAACAAAATGTGTAGGAGTTATTACAATTTTAATAATGTTGTCTTTTTAACATGTTAGCTTTCTAACCTGATTACATAAGCAACACAAAAATGAGAATAAAATCGATCTTATAGTAAATACTCTCAATAGTAATCACTTTGGATTTTAGAGCTCATAAAGTCACAGTCAAAATCTTGTTAAAAGTGCCATTACATAAGATCCTTCTAGACAATTCTGTTTCATTCCACATACCTATATTAAAGTATAATTAGATTCGTTTTTACCTTGATAAAGAAATACAATTTGATTATTCTGAATTAATATTTTTCAATACTAAATATTCATAAAATAATATTCCATGTTATGTTAGTTTTAAAATGTTTTTGATCTGTAGGTGAACTTTTAATAAACGGTATATATTCAAACGCCGATGTAAAGCTCGTATTAGCCACACAGTGGACTGGTTGAGTGACTCATTGATTGCAAACGAAGCTTAAACGAACATACCCCAGGCTTCAAAATTGTGTGAAAATAGCCCATACTTGCTATATTATATGTCAGACTTTTTCTTAAAAATTACTCCGTGTTGCAATCTATTCATCAATCAATCAATTAATCAATATAGTCATTTTGTAGTTTAGAATTAATCACAGTAATTATTACTTCTACTCTTTATACGCATCATGCACACATTAAAAGTACAGAGCATAAAGTATATTGTTATAATTATTTACAATATATTTAAATCATTTTATGACACAAAATTAGTAGATAAGTCTTAAAACTTTAATTAACAAAAAATATATAATATTAAAGTACACATTAAAGTTGCAAGAGTACTATAAAATAACGATTTCATATATTGAGAATAATATATGCCACGATGTTACTAGTTTTATTTCATTTTTATGAGGTCATAATAAAACAATAAGATATTCGTAATAGCTCTTGTTATGTTTCTTATATAATGTAATAATAAAAATGACTTCATAGTGTAGGTAGTAAGTAATATTTATACATTCAATTATTTAGAACTTATTAAATCCGATTGATTAATTAACTTTTTAGATTTCGGTATTCGGATAAATAATGAAAGTTATAGAACAACTCGTTATAAAATGTTTATTTAAATTTAACGTTTCATTTTATCATGTTATTTAATAACGTTTGCAGGTTTCAAAACGAAAAAAACGGTGTATAAAGCCTTTTGATAAAAGCTAAGTTTAATTTATAAATTTAAAAATCTTCGAAGCGCCCCCGAAAAGATGCTTGCTTCACACATGTTGTCAGCGATTTCAGTTCCACCTCCATAAGTTAATATTTTAATAATTACATCCCAACAATCCGTCCCAATACAATGTGGGTGTCTTCAAGAAAAGAGCGAATAGGTTACTGGGTTAATGCGCCTTACCATCTATGACTACATTTCCACTTTCCATCAGGTGGAATGTAGTCAAGCACTAACCCAGAGGGTACAAAAAAAAAATAAAAAAAAAACATGAAACTACATGAAACATAAAACTACTACAAAACATAAAAAAGATGTTCAAAATATCCTCCATTTTCTATTTCCCTGAACAATCGTTTTATTAACTAACTAGAATTCACTATTTCATTCCACATGGTTTGATAAAAAAATATTATATATCTGTACAAAGCTACGTACGTGGATACGTAATTATTTATAAGACTATAAACAAGCTAAACAACCAAACAGCACAATTAATAAAATAAAAATTTAATAGCTTCAAGTTTTTCAAATATTTTAGTTATATTTATGATTGATAAATATATTTTTATTGTATTTTATGATTTTATTGTTAAAGAATAATATTTAATCACAGAATTAATTTGTATATTTTGCCTTTCATTGTATGAACTGTAGAATCAAATTGTAGGAAATAATCCGTTGGTAAAATAATCTGTTATACGGCAGCCAAACGTGGGTGACACAGAAGAAGAATGTAAGAAGCTGTGGAGATGCGATCTCTTCGCAGAATATGCGGATTCAGTCTAGCTGATCGAATCCGCGATGAAGAGATCCACAGAATGGCAGGTACTAGCGAAGATGTCACGGTGAGAATGAAGAAGGAAGAAGAACGTGCTCAGGTGGTTTGGGCACGTCGAAAGAATGAGTGATGAAAGAATGGTAAAAAATATTTTTATAGGAAAAGGGAGCGGTAAGGGAGACAGGAGGAGGCCTCGAGTGACCTTCGAAAACACAGTATCTATGATACTGGAGGAAGGTCACGTAAAAAGCATGAGGACCCCCCGGAGGGCATGTATGAAGAGGTTGATGTCTGTGGACGAGGCGAAAGAGGTATGCAGGGACCGTAGCGTTTGGCGCTCCGTCTTCTCTGGCTACCCCGCAAAGGATATGGCGTGAAGCTAAATAAATAAATAAATAATCCGTTGGTAAAACTATTTCAAAATTAAAAATATTCAGAATAATTTAAAAAAATATTAAATTTAAATGGTAATTCACCGTTTCTATTAGAGATGCATTGTGCACAAACTAATTCCTTGCGAATGGAGTCGTGGGCAGGTTGTAAAACAAAATCATCTTAAAGGTCGGCACTGCTATTGTACTCTCTCTCTATCTCTGAACTCAACTCAACAGACTGTGCTCAGTGCCGGTGGTGGGGGGTTATAAATCATAACAAGTTTTTCGTTTATTATTTATTTGTAGAATAGTGTTATGAAACCTCAATAGTATTCTGAGTAATACACCAGTATTACTATCTGTTTGTACTGCCAAGAACATTACCGAAGCAATATATACGGCAGGTGGCTCAAAATTCTGCTTTCCAGATTCCAATACAAAATTTACTATTTGGAATATACCGGAGAGTTGTTATCGTAAGCCAGCACCAGATGAATTTTTCAAATTTGTTTCAATGTTCTTGGACCCGAATTCGTATTTCCCGATGGAAACGTGGCACGGAATTGGCTTGTATCTATCTAGATAAAGATTTCTTTATAATAATGTAGTTTTTGGTGCAAAAAATACTGCATTTTTGTTTTTATGTTGTTAGTAAATATGAGGTTTTACATTTTTTTATAAAAAGCGGTTTATTAATATTTTGTTTTCTTATGAGTTTTGAAAAACAACAAAGATTAATTAAGAATGAACTCCCATAGAGTTCATACCGTAATATTATTTTTCCGTGTCTGCACCCCTAGAATTAGACGATAGTTATCTTAATATGAATATATATAACTTCTATTTACTTGTGATCTGAATAATCCTTTCTTTATAATTTTCATTTACTTTTAATATTTCATAAAAAAAAATTATTAAGACTAAAGAATGTTTTTATCTCATTGTGATAAATGTGAAAAAATATAAGTAGACAAATTTACAGTTGAAAGTTTTGCGATGCAATATTTAGGAAAGAATGAAATAATTGAAACATATTATTTATTTATATAATACTGTATTTTACAAATTTGAAAAAAAAAGAAAAATAAATAAAACGACACCTTACTACTTAGGTGTTATTTTATACTTAATTTTTTACAAATCATATACTATCCTTAACACCTACCGTATTATCGAATTAAAATTTATATTTGTATTTTAATTAATGCAATGTTAATATATTTTTAAATTATTTTACTATTTTGCACTAAATTCAATAAGTTTATAATTAACAACCACAAGTAAGTTCACTATCTAGGGTTGCTTCCTGTCCCTGACCTGACCGTCCAAAATATGATATATGATGTTCATAACATTAACTTACTTTTATTATTTTTCTACGACTGATTTAGTTTTTTATTTAAGAAAAAGTTTATTATTTGCAAATATGTCGTAACGAGGATCGAATAAAAATTATATAAAATTACCTAAATAACATTAGGTTTTTTAAGCTAAGTGCATAAAAAACAAATATTGAAATTAATGTTATTTTCGACTGAAATGTATTTTTAATACAAGTTGATGATAGATCTAGACCTGTATATAATTTCTTTAAAGAATATCTTTTCTTTCTGTATAAGAATTATTTACTTTCTTATTGTTCTATTTTTTGACATTAGACTGTAATTGTAAATGATTTTTTTTTATAAAATTACATACAAATTTATTTACAATTACATGAAAATGACTGTTTGCGTCATTGTCGAACAAACATCAAGGCACACCTAATATTTATATTATTTGTAATGTTCTTCTGTAAATAATGAATATAACAATTTGTATTATCAATTATTTGGCTATTAATAAGAGAACGTTTATTTGAGGCATAATTTTATATTATAATTTTGTATTTTTATTTAATGTTATAATTAGTGCTTCTTTTATTAACAACTGGCTGTTGTTTCCAGCGACTTTATCTTAGCTTGTGGACTACAAATGGGTGTTGCATGTTTGAAAGACTAACAGCATTTATCGCATATACGTATATTTTAATTCGTGTTATTAAAACCAGTTGCAGTTATCGTAATATTATGTAATATCATTTAAAATAAATGGATTTCAAACTGCCAGTCCTATTAAAAAGAGAGTCATGCATTCAAACAAAACAATCTTAAGATTTATTATATTATGTGGTTACGTAACAGTATTAGTAATAATGAATCTTACAGCTTCCATAATAATTAAATTCACAGGAGTCGCTCGCGGTTACAAAGACGAAGACAAAATCTTGTTAAAAGCACGTGTAAGATCTTCCCAAACGATTCAATTACCATCCTCTCGCTTTCCTGATCCATTAGAGTGAGAATTATTTTTAATATCATCAATTACTGTGACATTTTTTGCTACATTTACTTGAAAATTAACTTAATATATATATATATATATATATATATATATATACTTAATATATATAGAAAATATTATTAATATATATATATATATATATATATATATATATATATATATATACATATATAGATATATTTTAATTATATTTTCTTACTTTATCAACAAACTTCATTAAATTTTATTTACAAAATATCTTCTTTCTTCATTTTCCTTACATTTTTTATGGATCAGATATATATTTATGACTTTGTGTTTTTAAAATATTATCATCCAAACTAAATTCAGGTGTATGACTCAGTATCTTGTTTTGATTTTATTATGATGATATGAAAATGAAAGATTAAAATAAACTTTACATATTTCTTACGATATGCTACTTGTGTTTTATATAAATAGTCTTAGCTCCTAACTCATGTTTACTTATAATTTTGTTCTTTCTTTACTTCTGCGGCAAACAATTCGGGTCGAGGGGTCCGCGTCTCGAGATCCAGGTTGACAAAGGAAATATTATGAATCTTTTTTCGGAGTGACCTTATCGCCTTTTAGCTTACTATCAGTAAACAGCGTTTCAATAATTATAAATTTTGTATTTATCGTGATCAAATGCTCCTCGTTAGTCTGTTCCTGTATTAAACACGTTTTGTAAGGAGGTGAATTTGCATGTAGTATTTTATTAATAAATGAAAATATAATTGCTTAAAATATATGTCTATGTGTATAATTATGTACGCATGACTTTTTATCTTAATTTTATCAAATAGAGGATAAATTTTATGAATAACTATCGACAATTTAGTACAATATTATATGCTTAAATTAAACTATTGAACATGTTAAACTTGTAATAAAAAAGAAAAGAATTCTAATTATGATACTGATAATGTTTATATTATTTTCTTCTAAATTTTTGATATCAATTTCGGAAAAGTCAAATGATGTATATGGTATAGTAGCCTGTTATACAGTAAGAACAAAAACACTTTGTATTATTTAATTTATGTTTAAAGGTTCATAGGACATTATTTTAAAAACAGAAGGCGGTCGTAAAAAAATTGAAAGTTGTCACTCTGGACCGAAAACTTATAGAACATGGCGATCCAAAATCCTATGGAAGTGCGAGTCAATCGGAATGCATGCGTTGATGGCTTCGTGTAAGGCAGAAGGTGTCTTATAAAGGAAAAATGACCATAAATACTACGCCCATTGATAAATTTCACCATTTGAAAGAACGTAAAGTAAGTTATAAGTAAACTGAACTTTTCAGAGAATGAAACGATTTTATTCAATGAATTATTTCTAGTATTAAAATCAGGTGTATTTTATTCAATGTATTCTTCTTTATAACCTATTTTTTTATATTATATTTTTTTTATTCCATAACGATTTTGAATAGTCATCAGTGTAAAAGGACTATATTTAATATTTGAAGAAGGAAAGTCAAAATCTTTGTTGAAACAACGCTTAAGGTAGACTATTGAGAAAGGGGAGATACAATATTTACTAAGGGCCTTGAATTGAGCGTTGAAGTTAGAATATTTAGATATTAAAGCAGAAATCTTGAAGGAAATAAACCGTTTTCTTAACAGCATTTGTACTTAACGTCGGCTAAAAATTTTACTTTTAAAAAGTAATTTTAAAACACTTTTAGGGTTAACTAGATTATTTTGAATATTCATTTTCCTTTTATATACAAATTAAAAAATTTATTTATTTATTAGAAATTTTATTTTATTAAAAGTTCTTACTAGTGAAGATTAAATAATAGGTAATCCCTAAGTAGAAATAAAAATTAAAAACAATAAACGGACAGAGAACAACATTCAAAAGAATTCAGACAGTGTTGAAATTTCAACCCAAGACCTTCGGTCCTGTTCAGTCCAGGTTCAGATGAAGCATCAGCCACTAAATCAAGAGATTGTCACGTAATTATAATGAATATTTTATTTAAAAGGAAACCCTTTTAATAAATTGATATATTTACGCTTAAGCCTAAGCATATTGTTTTATTTTGATGAAGTGCAAAGTCCACATAAACAGGAAGCCGTGGTCTGCGTTGATGTTAGATAAGCCGAATATATTGCTCTAAATGGGAAGCAAATGCTTATTCCAAGTATCATTTTGACTTACATTCGAATATTCAAACAAAGCTACAGTATATATTTTTGTAAGATCAAATCTACCGTAAACAAAGATATTCTTTTTGAGTTTGTTTTACATGACATAATCTTTTTATTATAGAAATATGCATAAGAAAATACCAACTAAGAATTCGATAGAAAACTAGAATTGTCCATGTAACACATTTGGGCTTCATTCAAACAAATATATCCAATCACATACTGAACAATAACTAATATATTTTACTACGAGATATAACATTTATATAATAATATTGTATTAAGTTAAAATATCCTGCATTAAATTATATATATTAATATAACTTATTCGAATATACCTATAAGGTACAATTAAGTTTAATATACGGATAAAGACATCCGCGCTGAGTTGGAAATTTAAAAAGATAAATGCCCGTCAATTTAGATGTCTAAATTGACAGGCATATATCTGTCTGCCCATGTGGGCATAAAAGACAAATGGTTTTGAAACAACCATGCTCAGTTAAGCTGTTCAGAGATTTCAAGTGATCAATAAATTTCAATAAATAACATTTTTTAATAATTCATAATACCGAATCTTTTGTATTTGGAATCAACTCCTACTTCGTTTGATTTACTGATTGTATGTAGATATTATAATATGAATACAGCAAATGACTTTATGACTATAAATGACTTTCCACACACTTCAATCCATTAAAAACTCTCGAATGTTATAATAAAATTAATTTAATACTATAAATATATTATTGATTTCAGATTTAAAACTAAGAAAAGGAAGCTCTAAGATATCTTGTAAAAATTTATTCTATATGCGTACTCTCAAATCTTAGGATTTCTTATAAATTATATAACATGTAAGTAATATAAATACTGAATGAATCAATGTCACTGGTTAATTATCGTTATAAGATTCGGTAATTTATATTTAATAAAAAAGTTATATACTCATACCATTTTATTGCAAAAAGGCGAAACATGATTGAAGAGCGTGGAAGAATTTGACATATTGCGTCAACCACAAATAATGTTGATAAGGGCTGGTGAATGATAGTTGTCATTCTCAGGATTTAGTTGCATAATATAAATATAATGATATTGATAAATGATATCGTTTCTTATCAGTAAAATAGCAAAACAAATATCAACTAGTTACTATATGTTCTTTACTTTACTTACCTCGACACTTTTTGAATGTAGCACACTGACCGATCCTTTGCCTAAATATATTAGACGGAAAGCAATTACGTTTATGAGCAGTTAGAAATGGAGGGTAGCACAAATCAGTGCGCATCTTCAACACATTTGTTAATGAAAGAAGACACAACTTTAAATACAACTCATAATTTACATTATTAGTAACTTTTTTATGTATATTTTAATTAACATTTATTAAGTTGTTACTTTAGAGACATAGTAAAATTATCTACTTGGAATATATATAATGTAACCCGGTTGAAAATTAAGTAATAAGTCACCTCGCAAGGAAAGCATCTGTGACAAAATTATTGGTTTCAATTCCTCAAACTATTTCGAATCCAATATCTTTGGGTGGAAATCGTTGTACGTGTATTAAATGTTATATAAGTATTTGTTTTATTCTCATTTTAAATAAAATAAACCTTAACAAAAGCTACAAATATAAAAAAAAAAAAAAAAAAACACAATACTTAAATTTAAGCATTGTGTCAAGTTATTATTTTTATATATATATTTTTTTAATACAATCTAATATTATCGTATGTAATGTTTTTTTTTTTATATTTGTTAATTACTACCGAAATAATGATTTATTGAAGACTGTGTGTATCGTATTAAATAGTAACCTTAAAGAAGTTTTAATAATGAAGTTGCTACTGACTCCTATTATGGATTTCATATAAAATGTGTATTTCATTTAATTTACAATTTAATAGTAGTATTTTATTGACGAGACCTCATTTCTTTACAATGTTGCTAATGGTTTTGCTAATTTCAGAAATGTATTCTGTAATCAATATAGACTTAATGTTACTTTCAAGGTCGTTGCAGAGTCGGTCGTCATCTTCATATAAAATCATAAACTTATTATAAAGAAAATAAGAAAAACTTATTAATGTAAGGACTTTAAAAATAAACAAGATTTTAAGTATCGCCTAAAAGATGACAATAACTTTATAAAAAAGTTGTATTAAGTGCAGTCTAAATAAACAGGATAGAGACGTGGTGGTTCTCGTTGATGCAAGATAAGCCAAATCTATTGCTGTGGGGATATTCCGAATGGGAAGCAAAAGCTTATCCTAAGTATGCCCTTGACTTACGATCGAATAATCAAACGAAGGTGCAATATTTGTCTGTTGAAAAACAAGCCTGTCCTAAATAAAATATGGTTCACTTTTGAGCAAACCTTGAATATCTTTATTATAAATAGTGTGATATTTTAGTTATGCACATTTCACATTTGAAAAAGGTCTGGACTATTTTATTTTAAATTTTCGCTTAAAAGTAAAATGAGTGAATAAGTTAATAGTTATCGTTAAGAAAGAATTTCTAGAGTGTTATAATAATTATTAATATCAGTTTATTCCGAGGTGATAAGAATTCTCTCAAATGAATATAATGTCCTCTTAATTTATATAGAAAACATTAGGTACTATGAAAAGATTTTTTACCTAAATCTTGTTGAATTGTTTAATTAATTATTATATTAATTATAGATGCAATTAAGACCTATTTATTATTAATAACTGGCTACTGACATTTTCTCATCTATTATCTAGGTACCATAATAGAGTACTATCGTAAAAAATATAAGGCTAGGTAGAGAAATTGATTTCACGGCGATTGCTTATGGTTTAATTGGGTTACCTAATAAACTATATTCTTCTGCCCATAAGTGTATGTTTTAAAGATGTTGATCGATGCTATTTCAGATTTAATTCCAATTTAAGTAAGTAAGTAAGCAAGCTCAAAAAAGTAACATGCTGGTAAAGCTGCAAATCATCTTCATAGAGATGGTAGGGAGAAGGGAGAATTCGTTTACAAATATAGAAAAGAGTAAAATAGATAGTATGCCTTTAGGTACCTCAGCTGTAAGATCATCTCAATGGGAAGAATTGTCAACGAACTTCACAATCTGCCGACGATATGATATTTAAACCAGTTTGAAGCGGATGCAGGTATAGAGAAAGTAGAGATAATGACAAGTAAAATATCAAAGTCCACTGAATTAAATGCGTTGCTGAAGTCAAGAAGAACGAATATTGAATTTATTCCTTATTCATCGCACATCGGATATCATCAGTGACATTGATTAGTGTTGTGGTAGTGCTATGATGAGGACGGCAACCGGATTGAAAAGGACTTAAAAGATTAGATTATTATTATGTTTAAAAAATGTAAGTTAAGGAACGAACGAACGAAGGAACAAGAGGTTATGGAAAGAGCCTGTTAGCTGACCATGGGTTAGAACATTTTCTGACTTTACTTTCCTTGTAAAGGAAACACTGTCACGAAGATAGATAAAGACACCTTCCTCCACCTCCTTTGCAAGTTCTATCATTACGTGTTAGGCTGAAGTTAGGAATATTGTAGATTCTTTACTATATTCCTAACTGAATGGAGTGAATATGAAGGTTAAAATATGCGAGAAAATAGAACTAATGAGCCGAAAAGCGTTTGTACGTTAATGTTATTAAATTAACATTTTTAATACTTTTAGAATAAAACTACAACTTAATATTTTTGGGTAGCCTTATAAATTCGTTTCGAATGGAAAAGCAATTTCTTTTTTTGTCTTTTTTTATTGTCTAGAACTATTTATAACGATAAAATCAAATACTCATTTATGTTCTAAGATAAATTATTTACACATTTTACATGTTTGCAAATCATATTTTTAATTTTACATAACAACTAGATTTGGGGTACTGTTATTCATATGGTCACTATACTTATTATATTCAGTAATAACATTACTTGACTATATTTATTAATAACATTAAAAAACGAAACGTTATAATATATTTCTAATACAGCACGTATTATGGTATATTCACATCAATAATTAGCAATTTGATCTCAACGTACAAGTAGGTTGTCAACAAAATTTTGTTACAACTTCGAATCATTTTAATGCTCATTTTAGATTTTAAATCTTATTTATTGGTAAACTTCGTGATTGTTCATTCTAAGTACTGGTTCTTCACTCTACCGTTACCTTTAATACATAGTTGTATGTAACTAAATAGTGATTTTAGCTCAAGAAGGGCTTTTGGTAGACTATAAGGATATTCTATTTCGTACGGTTCTTATTAATACTCATTAAGGATAAACAAAGTCGTAAGATATTCTATTTAGAATCTTCCTTAATAATAATAATCATCCCAATCCAAGACAGTATTTTAGATTTATAGGGACAAAAACTTGTGAATACTATGTGATATATTATTTTACTTTTAAAGATAATTTATTTATCTTTACAGGTGTCAACCCTTGTCAATAGTTTTTATCAAATTAGCACTTGTTGGTTACGGGATCAAGTTATGATTAGAAAAGTTTCCGATCTAATATTTGTCAAGGGATGTCGATTATTTTTTGTAATTGAATTTGTCTACTTTATGTCATCTTCTAATTAAGATATATACATTCAATTAATTAATATTTAATTTAAAATTATGTCTCATTATTTTATATTCATGTAAGTGGAGAAAAGACATCGATTCTAAGGAAATGTTTTAATTTTTAATGATTTTTTTCCTTTCAGTTTTGTGATAATTCATACGTTACTTCAAAGGTTACAACCACTGTATTCGGAATAGCTATTAGGTAAATTGTGCAGTTGCTAATAGGAACCGTCAGGCACTCAAATTCGCATTAATTTACGAGATACATGCACATTTCTTTATTATAATTAGAACAAGGGTACTTGCTTCGTTTGGTAGTGAGATGAACCAGACACACGTAGTTGTCAGGATAGCTCTCGGAATCCATTTATGGTTAAGGAGTTTACGGAGTTATCAGCATAGGTTCTAGTAGTTTTCAACATAGTAAATTTCGTTAATGTCGAGTGTTTGAATTGTTGGCTGCAGCGGCAAACTATTCTCACTCGAAGTGTACATGGAGCCAGAGGTCACGCGACGAAACATTTAAGTATCAATTCCCATATCCCGCAATTATTTTCCTTTTGATAAATATCATACAATTTATTCTACACTCTCGCAAACCCGAAATCCTTTACTGGTACAGACTGACTATGTGACTTCATTCTTTGTAACATACCAGAAGCAGATAGGTAAGTCGTTAGCCATTACACATGTTTTACTCGGATCAAAAAAAAACTTCCTTTTATTTTTTTTTGGCATTTAGTATTCTTTTTTTGTTACCCTAATATTTTTGCCATGTTATCGAAATACAGGAAGTAACATATCGTGCTACCCTGAATTAATTGTATAAGAATCATAGATGACATCGTCATAGAACTTATTATTATTTATTATGACCGTTTAAGAAATAAATCTTATCTTATCACATTTCGGTAATACAACTATTGTTTAAGATGAAAATGCAATGAATTTTATTTTATGGCACACCTATAAATTTAAAGTACGTACATTTATATTACATATATGAAGATCTTGATACGTTTGATCTGACATAACATTAAGAATTATTAGACAACTCTAGAGGCACTTGTAAACTTGTACTTGACTTAAATAAAGTAGCATTAATTTTATTGCTAATGTCACAAAATGAGGATCGTTTGAAAAACTTATTATTCGACCAAGACATCACACTACTAATGTTTAGTGGTTCGCCGTGCACAAGTTGAATAAACTATTTATGTTTCTCGAACTGGCATGTCTTTAGTGGCAGGTGTAAAGCCGGTTTGGTGTTTAGCATCTGATTAATAATTCCCTTCAATAAGGTTCCTAAACAGTTGCACTTAACTAGCATATAACAAGTCTCCCGACGCGGCATTTTCTTAGCAGGATTAACAAGCACGCGGAATACGTGTCACTCGATATCTCTGTTAAACTCCTAGTTCCTTACAAATCATTTTGTTAACTCCATTTTACCGTATATTCCTCATGATCTATATCCATTGAAAAAGTGTAACTCAAATTCGATATTTAGACAGCCTTAATTAATATTACATTTTTAATTGCTTGTTTGTTTTTTATCAATATGATACATATATATAATACCATCCAAAAATTTGAAAGCAGCGAGGTAATATCAAATAAAACAAAATTTATTGATCTTCAACTTACTTATATTGATATAAAAAAAAAATAAAAAAAAGTAACTTAGAATAAGAGAAAATTAACAAATAAATATAATCAAATTTTAGCTTCATCAAAGTGACCACCTGTTGCTTTAATGATTTTAGCACAAATTTTAGGCATTCTATTAATTAACTTCTTAAAATAACCCTAATCTAACTTGTTCCAGTCATTCTCTAATAACTGCTATAAATATTCTGAGCTAGTAGGAGAGCAATTTTTCACTCTCAATCGAGTTCATCCCATGCTGAAATGTAAATTCAAGACCGATCAGATTTAGTCCACAGGTCTTGTCCCGAAGAATTTTTAAATAACCTTCTTTGTTTAGTTTTCCAGTTATCCTCACAAGTTCACCATGTTTCACTGTTGGCACTGTATACACTTCGAAATCTCTGTCTTCTTTTGATCGGCGTACAAACATACGTCTATTGAATCCAAAAATCTGAAATTTCGATTCATCACTTCATAGAACATTTTCCCATTGATCTGTAGTCCAATTTTGATGTGTCAATGATTTTTATGTGTCTTTTCCCATTCTAGTCTATTTTTCTTATGTCGAATTGTTAATTTGGGCTTCTTAGCAGCAACACATTCTTTTAGACCCACAGCCAGAAGTCGTCGTTTAACAATTGTCACTGAGACGGGCGTTTCTCGCGTGCTATTCACTGTTGCAGCAATTTGTAGCGCTGTTAAGCGTCGATTTCGTTTAGACAGGACTCTGATGAAGTGATCCTCTTGAGTAGTTGTGGTCTTAGGCCTGCCTGTCCTTTTTCTGTCTGCGTTTGTCCCCGTTTCTTATTTTCTTGCAAGAGTGTAGTCAACACCTTTGCAAAATATTCTAAGCCTTTAAATTCTAACAAATGCTGACAGTTACATCACCCAACAGACATATGTGAAAAACGTTTTGTTCTTTTCAGTTACATAATAAATATTGCTTTTTTATATAAAGTTATTTATTAATTTGTTATTAGTGTTTTTTATTTAGCAATAGTTTAAGAATAAAAAGTTCAAAATAACATAAACATTTTTTTTAAGAAAATGTAAATGTAAATGAAATGAAATGTATTATACCATTTTTGAGAGTTAAAATGTATATATAAAAATAAAAATAAAAAACATTAAAATTGGTTATTGCTACAATTTTTTTCCTCATTTTTGTTGCACTTTTTAGGGGCCAACACATTTGTATAATTTTAAATATTTTTCAAATTTATTGTCTATACTTAAAATAGGTATCTAACTCAATTACTTACTTTAAAATTATGAAGCAAGATGCTGTATGGAATCTTTTTTCTGAATACTTCACAATATTTGTACATAGTACAAAGTTTTTAACAGTAACCATTGTTTTCTGATACAGGGTGGAACGAAATTGTAATCGGATACGACACAAAAATCAAGCTCAATCAGGTGTATTAATTAAAAAATAAGTGCTCAAGTTTGAGAAAACGGGACCAACAATGAATCTACTTCGATCTGGCCGGCCTAGAACGTCGAGGGACCCCGAAAACATGGAGCAAGTAAAATCGTCTGTTCGTGACCAACATGGACTTTCAACTCGAAAGCGGTCTGCTGTCCTTAACGTGCCAAGAACATCATTAAACCGCATTCTCAAGAAAGATTTACGTCTACATCCCTATCAAATCCAAATGGTGCAGGAGTTAAGGCCTTAGAACCATGGCACTAGGCTGCGGTTTGCAAACGAAATGTTAGAGCGGTTCACCAGCTTTACAAACATTTTTTTCTCAGACGAGCCACACTTCCACCTAAATGGGTATGTTCAAAAACAAAATTGTCGTTATTGAAGTGAAACTAATTCGAAATTAAAGCATTAAAAACCCCTGTTTTCACCCACAGTCACAGTATGGGCTGCTTTATCAACAAGAGGCGTTCATCATTGGTCCACACTTTTTGAAGCCATTTTCGAAAATTTCCGCTCCAGCTTGCAGCAATGCCAGAATAATGAAGAATTGCATATGGATGATGTGATTTTTAAGAAATAAATTCCCCTTTTGTTTAATATCGAAAATAAAAAACGATTATTAATATAAGTAGCAAATAGTATTAATATAAGTAGCAAATAGTAATGTTGATAACATTTCAAATATAAACGAACTTTTAGTCCACCCTGTATTTTATATAAATATTTTTTGGCCTTAATTCGTTATACTCATGATATTCTTTTTTCTTTACTTCTGCGATCAAGGGTCAAGAGTCCGCCTCTTAGTTACAGGTTGGTTAAGGATATAATACAAAACTTTTTTACACAACCATTGAGTATATTTTTTGCCAACTACCAGTTTTAGTATAGATTTTCATCGTAAAATAGTAAACCAACTAAACCCCACACTCAGCGTGACATGCATGTACGGACATGTATGTCACGCTGAGATAGGTATCTCCTTAACGAATGAATATGTCAGTATCAAACTTCTAGTTGTGATTTAATATACTTTATATTACTTTTTAAAATGATAATAAAATATACTTTAAAAACTTCACTTCCGTTGTTACACATGCATTTTGTTCAATATTTTTTTTAATAGAAGGTGTAAAAAAACCGATATGAATTGGTAAGTGTCTAATTGTATTTTTTTTTCCAATTAAAAATCTGTTAAAATTATCAGAATTTCATTTTTTTTGACCTATAAAATAAACATCGTTGAACATGCATGCATATACTTCATTTCCATACTTACAAGAGGTTTAATAAATCAAAATGTTAACAAATTTTAAAACCAAAATTTGAACAAATTTTTTCCTGTCGGCTTTATATGAAATGGCCCCCGTGTCATTATTCGCCACAATGAATTAGGCAATTTACATGTAAAAATGGTTTTCAGATATTTATTTAAATTTAAGCACAACATGTTTTACATGGATATAAATAATTTGAATTAAAAAAAAAAATCTTCTTTATATGTTAAAATTTAATTTAAATAATGAAAGACAAATGACACCTGTGACTCTGATTTATCCACCAGCCTCCCACAAATGAGCTTTTGTCTACGCATTTAATTTAATATTCTATCTTGTACAAAATCATTTATGGTGAGAGAAATAAATAATAATATTAATACTAAATATTATGGAAAATCCTTGATAAATTATAATGCTCTCTATTGTTGGTGATATCGCAAAATCCAATCTATAATTTATATTTATATCTTTATTCCATGTACATCTTATAATAAATTAGACAATAATAAACAACACAGTTTCATCGCGGGAGTTTCCTTAACGCTTATATTCTAGAATAATTGTGTAGGTATAATTATGTCTACAACATAAATAAACTTGTGATGATTAAAGTACACCAGTAACAAGTTCATTTCAAAGACAACATGACTTTCAAAGGTTTTTATTTTATTGCATTTTTTTATTTGATGACGTCCGTTTTTTCTTTGTCCGAAGACAGAAAACCATTGGGTAAGATATAAAAGATTTATAAGTATTTTAAACTTCTGACTCAATTCCTTAACACTATTTGCAACTCTTAAGTCATTTTTCTTTATTCCAACTATATTACACACAACTGACGGTTGAATATTTTTTTAAACCATTGATAGAAAGTGAAGTCTTTGTTTGTATGCAATGACCTATAAAAACCCTATTCCATATCATGCAGCCGTTTTTTGAAATAAAAAAAACTAAAGTTACTTGTTCAAATAAAAAGAAACCGATTATTATTCTGTATTCTTAAATGATCTCTTTGTTATCATAATTATATCGTATGTAAATTGAACAGCATAATACTTATTTATATATCATATATTAATAATGAGAGGATGTTCGAAGAGAAGGTACAGAAGAAAATAAAACACACTTAAAAGTATTTTATTTTAAAATTATATTACAGAGAATTATTAAGTTTCTTCAAATACTCCGGAAACGTCAGCAACTTCCACTCGGAATGTTCCATAAAATTGATGCTTATTTGAATAGGCGGTAACATTTTTCGAGCTGGAGCGCTATAATGTAATAAACCGAGTAACATTTTGTTGATTTTCAGACTGTCCCGCTAATGAAATATACAAAGAATGTTCCCTAGAAGTGTGTTTCAAGACGTGTGAACATCTCAAGAATCCGCCGCCTTGTCCGTCTATTGCAGCGGGTTGTTATCTACCTTCATGTGAATGTAAAGACGATTACTTGAGAAACAGTGATGGAGTTTGTGTCCCTTACCAGGACTGCTGTAAGTAAATTAATAACATTAGCTCCGTACGCCCAACACGATTGTAGACATTTTAGGTTTATCCTGAATTAATGTTTGTTTCGTGTCTGAGATTGTTACTTCTGGCATTTTATAAGTTCATTAACATTTAATACGTTTGTATTCAAAACTAGTCACCGAATATATATTTTTTTCCATTGTGACATGAAGAAAACAGTTTATATTTTTTTCTACATGTGGAATGGCTGGATCTACAAATATAGTTTTTTTAAGTTAATTTAACCAGAGATTGAATCTATAAATATTAAAGATATATGTGAATATTTAATATATATATTATTAACCTGGTAATTAAAATATGAATGTTTATTATGTACTTTAAATGGTTTCGAGATTAAAAAAGTGTATTTATTTTGCAGAAAATGTTGCAGTGGATGAAAATAAGCAAGAAGATTTCATGTTCATTTTTGACTTAATATAATTATGTCAATTCTGTTTAAGACTTATTTTAACTCAATTACCTCGTTTTAACAACTTAATTAACAGAAAAATAATATTTTCATAATTTTAAAGCAATAAATTATATATACAATGAGAATACAATGACTTTACTTACATATTAATACCTTGAAGTTGGTCTTAATATCACCAACTTGTATACAGAATGCATGAAGCTCATTAGA
This sequence comes from Melinaea menophilus ssp. n. AW-2005, assembly GCA_918358695.1. NCBI lineage: Eukaryota > Metazoa > Arthropoda > Insecta > Lepidoptera > Nymphalidae > Melinaea > Melinaea menophilus. The sequence continues at coordinate 30,650,204 of OU911038.1, read as the reverse complement.
TAGTAGAATATTGACTGAAGTTTATTTTTATGAATTGTTCCTTTTAAGTACTATCAAACAAAACTCTAACCTTCTATATCTATATATCTATATATTTCTTGACATCAAATCTTTATTCCAGATGATTGCATAAATCTCAAGTTATGTTGTCACAGCTATATTCTGAGTTACAAATATATGATTCGTACTAAGAAATAAAACTGAATAAGCTGTTATATATATCGGACGATTAAACAAATTAACTTTTAACTAAACATGTTTTTGAGAGACTCTAAAGAAAAGTTTATTTCACTTAATTGTGGACTATCTACATGAAACATAAGACGAATGTGAATAGTTTTAATAACTTATCATTCGCGAAAAGTATTTTCATGCAATGAAAGTAGTGTTATACAGCCAAACGTGGGTAACACAGAAGAAGAATGTAAGAAAGATGAATGCTGTGGAGATACGATCTCTTCGCAAAATATGCGGAGTCAGTCTAGCTGACCGACTGAATGGGCAATGAAGAGATGCATAGAATGGCAGGTACTAGTGAAGATGTCACGGTGAGAATGAAGAAGAACGTGCTCATGTGGTTTGGGCACGTCGAACGAATGAGTGATGAAAGAATGGTAAAAAAGATTTATAAAGAAAAAGTGAGCGGTAAGAGAGACAGGGGGAGGCCTCGAGTGACCTTCGAAAACACAGTATCTATGATACTGGAGGAAAGTCACGTAAAAAGCAAGAGGACCTCCCGGAGGGCATGTATGAAGAGGTTGATGTCTGTGGCCGAGGCGAAAGAGGTATGCAGGGACCATAGCGTTTGGCGCTCCGTCGTCTCTGGCTACCCCGCAAGGGATATGGCGTGAAACTAAGTAAGTAAGAAAGTACTACTATAACAGCAGGCAGGCAGGCAGCAGCAGCAGCATAAAATATGGATATGTACTGTTTCCTTAAACTGAAATAACATAATTACAGAATAAACTTGTTGCAAAATAATACAGACATATAACCAGACTCGCCACAGCTATAATTAAATGAAGTAAGTACTGATCCGTGTGATAAAGAAACTATTGTCTTAGCACTTAGGGTCAGAACATAATGGAAGAACTAACTTTTTAAATAGATACGTACAGATTTTTTCTCATACAGGCTGAGATACATTGCACGAAACGCAGTTTTAGGATAGTTCTTTTGAATTGAAATCCAATACATTCTCAGGTTGTAATTTCAAAATAAGGTAGATATAGTATTTCCAAAGTTATAATACTTTTGAATATTGCTCGGAGTGAAAGGTTTAAATTTAAATGATTTAGAAGCAGGAAAGTAACAATCTCTTTATTAAAACAACAATTTAGAATGAATATTGTCAAAGGGGAATTGTAATATTAAAGTTCGATATGGGTATATAAGAGGAAAATAGTCATATACTTTTATTAAAAATTACATTAGCTAGTCTAATATTTAAAAAAATATTGAATTTTAAAGGTAGATAAGTAAGACAATGAAAATGAATAGACGTGGTTATTGTAGACTATGGAAAAATGATATTAACCTGCGTAATTAAGATCACGGCTTTTACATACAAGAAAATATATTAGATAATTATTATAATCTCCATAAAAACGGAAATAATTAGGATATTATACTGTCATTACAGCGCGCATGATAGATAAAAGGTAAAACGACTACACCAATTAAATATTTTTTTCGGTAATTGTTTATACATCTAGTGAAATTATGTCCTGCATAGAATAACAAGTGAACTAGAAATGGTACACAAATGTTACAAAAAAAAAGGATTTTCTTGTGTTCAATTTCCACAGCCAGCACAACTCTTATATTATTAACAATACCTCATTAAATTATTTAATGTAAGTTATTTTCTAAATTTTATTATTCAAACATCAACAAATCATAAGTAACGGAGTTGGAACAAATTACGCAAACGTGGTACAGATAAGGCCATTTAAAATTATTATCGCCCTTGTTAAGGGCAAATGCAAAAGTAAAAGTCATAATCTTTTACAACTTTCCCAAAATTTCATTTTTTTTTAAATGTCTGAATTCAACTCTATACACAGAATATATTACGTTTGTTTAACATCATATATACAACTACAAGGTATGAAACATGGAAAAGAAGACCTACTTACAATGTAGCAATAATATTGTTATGATAATCACTCACAATTTATTTTTAAACCAGATCATAGTTAATAAGATAAACGAGTAACATGATAATGTTTGAAGTACAAGTAAATTATTATTACGAAAAATTATTTTAGAAAATAATGAGATTATAAAACACTTTTGATACTTAGCAGGTATTTACTAACGAAAAATATATCCAAGAAAAACTTAATACTTCAAATTAAACTTCAAATAGAGTTATTTGTAGTAATTAAATGTGAATAATATTCTTATGTATCTCTTGAAAGTTTTCTATTCTATTCGGTCACGACCAACGAAAGTTACCGGCTGAATACATACTCGTACAATTGTCAAGGGTGTTCGATTTTTCTCGTAATTGAATTTGCTACTTCATGTGTTCTTCTAATTTTATTTAGAAGTTTCCAAGTAACCCCACTCTATGTTGACCTCTCTTTGTTTAGTTTCTTGAAACTTGTTTGTGGAAATGAAGTCGGAGCTTCAGGCGGATTTGAATGTTAGAATTTAGTTCTAGATTGATTGCTCGCTTGAGCTTTGTTATTTGAAAGTTTCTCTCCAACATCGTTCATTAATGGCCGTCCCATATACTCGTATTCAGTCGATCTATTGTTTGTACTATAGATAGGAACATCTTTTTATTTTTGTTAAGACTCTTAATTTAGATGATATATTTGAATACTAATAATTGTTTTGGTTGTTTGTCTTTATTGATTGCTTACACTATTGTTTCAGTTGTGATTAAATTATAATGAGTTTTTGTTATTACTACCGCAAATGTTTCTTAATAAGTATTACAGTAATTTGAAAGAGAAAAAGAGAGTTTTTCAAAATTAACACGACAAAATAACTTTTGTGTAATAAATCTTTCTTATCTATCGATTATTTTGAGCTATTATAATGATTATAAAAAATATCTCCTTTACTAAAATACATTATGTTATCAAAATTCTTTTTAATGTTAGAAGATGACCAAAGTATTATGTATTATATATATACCATATTATACTTTGGGATATATAATGTAACTACTGGTTATTTAGAAGGAGGCGGTATACTCCAAAGTCTCAACCGTTTAATTTAACACGATCACAGAATTATCCATTACCAATGAACAAGATATACTATACTTCGTTATAAAACAGATAGTGTTGGAATTTCATAAAATTTTAATAGGTATATTAATTAATTAGTGACATTCTTTTGTCACATAGAAATTCTAAACATAACTTCATTTAAAAAAAAAAAAAATTTTTTTTGCCTGTATCAAAAAACTTTTGGTTTTAAAAATTACTTGTTTCAAGTTCAGTCCAAGAATGTTCGGGCTTACTTACATATTACGTGGTCAGCGGTTCTTTGAGAAGTATAAATAAAGCTTTGGTAAAAGATAAAGATGCTCAAGAGTCATCATCAGAGAAGTGTCAACACAGGAATATTTCAGTATAGAAATTACAAATTAACTAAAATGTATACTTAAAAGTACACTATATACAAAGCGGATTTTTTTATTTTATTTCATTTCCAGCGCTGCAGGTGTAATTTTATACGACATTTTTTATATTTGTAAGAGTCGTGTCAAACAAACATAAAATAAAAATTTAAGAGTAGTAAAACTAACAACTGAATTCTTACAAGAACTTTTAAAATGGTTTTAGAAATTGGATATTGAGCTTCAGTAAAACTATTAATAAAACTTCTAATTAATTCTTTTATAATAAACAATATTTTATATTCATTTATAGTTCTAATAAATAACGGATAAAAAGATCTTGTTTAGATGAGTTTAAAAATAATTATGTGGTATTAATTTGTATGTCTATAAACTGTTACAGAATAAACAAAAGACTGCAATATTCTGATAATATCAGAAGCCCACGATCAAACATAATAAAAATGGCAAATTAAGTAAATGTTAGTATTAGCTAAAGGCAAATAAAGGTTTTGCTTTTTTCCTTAACACACTTCCTTGTAGTCTTACCGTCCGAACAAACAAGCCCACATTAACATTTCTTATCGCTATTAATTTTTCTAATTGCATTTCTTTAATAGGTTTTTGTCGTTTTTCTAGTCATTATACACTTTACTATCCTTTCGGCTTATTCTAGCTATAATAATAATAATATATATTCCATAAGCATTTCCTGGTTTATCTTTAAAAATCCTATTTATTGAGGTACACACTGAAAGAGGAGAAAATGACGAGACAATGGACCTGCGTGCCATACTCTGGTAACAAAAATAATAGTATTATTATTATTAACTGTAAACAGACAAACAAACAAACAATACTTATCTGTAGTATCTGAATCGACTTACAGATTTTAGTAATAATTACAGATAAAAGTACATATTATTTTATTAAATAGTCGTTATTTTTTTTAGAATACGAAATATTACATTTTTACTTATTGCTAAATTAAAAAAATATGTATAAAACAATATCCGAATACCTGAAAGATCTTTAATTAACAAAGACATTAGCAAAATGTAATATTACAATGACGATCGTTATAAAAACATTTTTGTGCAAACCTGAAGACAAATTACACAAAACAAGCTGAGGCGAGATTTTCTTTTCGCTGAATCTTTTTAACAAAATCATTTCATAAATAAGCAATTTTTTATTCCGAGAAAATTCTTACCCTCGTTATTAGGTGCGACATGTAGGTACTTCTTAAGTATATTATATTTGAGAAAATAAATGAATGTTATATTATGTCAGATGTTTGAATATTTATATAAAGTGAAATGATCTTTCAAACGAAATAACAATAAATATAAATCTACTAATAAAAAATTCAAATACAAATTCATAAACATTTTGTCATTATTTAAATTTAATCTCTTATCAATTTTTATCTTATATCAAAGAGTCGGTATAACGTAAGGTCAAGGGATAATATAAATACATTTTTCCCTATATTTAAAATTATAAAATAAAAATTACAAATATTGAAAAGCAAGTATCGCTACAATCGATATTCTGTGTAAACCACAACTGAATGTGTTGTGTGAATAACGTTGATTCAGAGTTGGATATGCAATATTTTCGACGAAATATTTATAGCGTAGCAGAAATGTTATCGGTGTTAACATACATACATGTTGTATGTTCGTATTGAACGCTTATTTATAATTATCCATTGTGTATACCTAAAGCAAAGTAAATACACAAATTGATGAAATATTCTAATCCAAATTTGATAATATTCAACGTTAAGTTTTGTTTCAAAAATAGACTCAGAATTTTTATACTTTCAAGTAATTCTTTACGTAAACCTTTCACTCCGAAGATAGTTAAAATTGATAATCAAATTGGTAATAATACACTTACCTACTTTGAAATCACTGATTCCTTTTATATAGTTTACATCTTTTAATATATAAGGCTGTCGAAATACGTTGACCTCTGCAAAGACAATTAAAATATCGTTCAAAAAATATTTTTATTTCTTACCGGAATTAATCTAATAGTAGTCTTATATCATTGATTTTATTCTTTAGAATAAGGAAGAGAGGTTGTAGGTTTATCCGAGATTGAACAAAAATATTGGAAGAGTTTATGAGGATATCGTAAAACATGAAACTTTAGTCGAATACATATCATGATATATATATCACGATAATCGTGGTACATTCGATTATATTTTTCATAAAGAATACAGAAATATTTATTGCTTTTTAACAATATATTTATGTTTAAGTATATGTGAGTAAAGGTGTAAATTGAAACATTAACACAAAACAAATATAATAAAAATCTTGATTAATAATAGCTCTGACTTGACAATTGTATCACAACTTTAGTTTACATCAACATTGATAGATAAATTAATATTTTATCGCTATTTAAAATAGGAAAACTGTCAAATATAAGTTTTTCGCTATCACGCTACTTCAAATAGCATGCAGGACATGTCATAACACGGGATATGGTTTATCTAATGGGTTTCATACAAGTACATTATGAACAGCTGTAATTACATGTAGCGGTGTACACACGTACCAAAGAATTTCGTGCTGGGAATATAGTGCTATAGTATTTTATATTGTTATTTTTGAAACTTTTATTTCACAAACTAATTATACAATATTAAAACCACATTTGTACATACAAAATATTTGTAAATCCATTGAATATGGTTAAACGATAAACAACAAATAAAATTACAAAATCGATGAAAAGAGACGCCTTTATTTTATAAACGTGAAGACAAAATACAACCTGAAGGAAAATGTGTTGCTACTAAACAGATTTTGCAGCAAAACATTTCACAAAAAGCAAATTGTGATTACATTCTCACCTCCCTTTTCACACGTGTTATGTTTTCCTACATTATTATTTAATAACGTTATATATTAGAAGCATAAATAAAAGAAATTTTGTGGAATCTTAAAAGTTATTTTTATTTTGTTTCTTCGGAAAATATTTTAAAAAGGATAAGCAATTCATTAAGTAAAGTTGTAACCTACTCGTACATATCCGATATTTAAACTTAACAAATAATATTATAACTATAATTTATTTAATCCTTCCTGTTTATTCCAGATTTATATATTGGTGTGTCCACTGATCCAACGATGCCGAACCAATTTCCCGGTACCAAAATATAATTAATTATGTAACAATATTATGTTTCTTTCACTTACCCAAACTACCTTTAATTGTAGAATGACTAACTTTGATGTTAAATAGTTGAGTATTCCTACTGCTAGTGTTAAACTTAAAACTAATTAAGAGATATTTGTTTAATCTTTATTGCAAATGTATTTAGTAAGTTTAGCTTGTGTTTAATTCCGTAGATTTATAGATATAATTCCGTACGTTAAAATAAAATCATTAAATTAACAAAAAAGTTTTGTAATTATGAAAAGTTTGTAAATTAAGTAAAATTATACTAAAGTTTTATTGGTAAACAACATTGTATACTTATTTATTAGAGATATCTTTAGGGAGTCCTTTAGTACATTTTCCATCTGCCATAAATGATTATCATCTGCAAGGCGATAAAAATTTTAGATTACTGCATGAGCCAAGAATCATATTTCTTGTAACAATATCAAACAGCAAATGATCAAATGACGAATCTGGTATTTCCGCAAAAATTAAACGATCGATTTCTTCAGAACGTAATTTGTCGATAAGCCAAACTAAAATATGTACATGTGGTAATCCCTGTTTTCCCATTTTTAAACTTAAGAGCATTACAATGCGCTCATTCCTTATCCATAGCACCAATTACCACTTTATATTATAACATAATACTGAATACCGGCCTCATTCTTGTTTGCTAGACGCAGAAATGCATTATATGTAAATGGTCGATGTACTTGTTGGTGTTCTTTATCAATTACTCTGGATCTACTGACTATAAAACAGCGTGTTTATCTTTGTTCTTATCTTCTTTGTTTATTTCGTTCAGCTCATGAATCTCCTGATTTAGCTTGATGTAATAGTGCCATGCTCTCATGCACTTTCGTATTATCTCGCTGTCTTTGTTTTTCTGTTATTATATATAGAATAAATTGAATTATGTATTCATTTGGAAAGAAACTCCTTTATCGATGTATGATAGAAATTTGATAGCTATGTTAAAATAATCGTCATTTTTTTCAGATACGTGCCATTATGTTTATAAAAATTCAGTAGTAATGTTAAAAATAATGTTCTATTATTGAAATGGTTGAATAAAAATACCTATTCTAATTCAAGTTATTATAGTAATATTGAAAATAATTTCATTGTTTAATATTGTTTATTGTTTAACCAATATTGTTTTTTTTTCTTAGAGCCATAAATAGGTGACCGTAATTTTAGGTAAAAAAAACAAATTCATAAATTTTCACATGTCTACTAATTAACAGTCATTTAATGATTGCACTGCACTAGTTTAAAAAGATAATTTTAATTATTTACTTAAAAAATCTTGGAATTGACTAAAAGGTTTAAAACAAAAAAAAATCACTTCTATATTATACTTAGTGTTATTCACTGTATATATTTTTTTATTATTTTACCGACCTTAGAAGAATATTTCTCTTTTAAAAAGATTTCACAATATTTTACACACACTGACAATCAGAATAATTTAAGCATGTAACACAATTAAAAATATTGGTGGTAATAAGAGCTCAAGACACATTTGGATTACTTTCGAGGTTATATAAAATCACTGAGTTAACTGAACGTGAGTACTACACTCAAAATTAATAATAATTACAGACTAGAAAATTAATTATAAATTTATTTTAAAAGATTACACAGACAGTAAAATGATAATTGTAAGCGTCACTATTACCATTGATACATCTGAAGGTAGTGCGAAAAGAGATCTCATCCCTAGTTCGTATCGTTAACTGGGTCAGAAGTAACACCTGCAACACCTGCCGGCGATAACTTAACAAGTGACGATGATCGTCTTATCGATCCGAGTAAAAAATTATTGAATGACTAATATTGCTATTAAAAATATGGGTTGATGGTAGTAGAGCAACATTTTAGGATTGCATATATTTTTAATACCACATCCTACAAAAATAAAAATGTTGTCCGAACAAAAAAAAATAGGGTGACAACCCTTATAAGTTAGGGGTATAAAAAATAGAAAACCTATTTTCAGACCTACATTCAGTAGGTCTGAAAATAGGTAGGCTGAAAATACATTAAAATCAGTAGAGTCGTTTCGGAGGAGTATGGTGACTAAAACTGTGACGCCAGAATTTTATTTATTAGATAGATAAACTACTTTTCCAAATAATTGTGATATAGATTGTAACTAAAGACTTGTGTTATAATGAGAATATATATAATAAATGAGTATTATCGTTTCAGCTACGTAGTGATAATCTGATATATTATATTACAATTATTCAATAACAGCATCTATTATATACACAAATATTACTCCGTGTTCAATACCAACACTATACGTCACTGAAACAATGATTTCAAACATATAACTGGATTAAAAACTGACAATAAGCTTATTATTCCAATTTTCAAGAGTTCATTTATTAATCATAAGCAGCTGTATTTAATAGGGAAGTGACATTTCCAAAAGACTTCGTTATAAAACAGAGTATATTTTCCGATTTTATATTTTTATTTGAACAAAGCAAAAACAAAATTGTGAAGTAAAGTAATTAACATTTTCGTACAAATTTAGAATCCATTATATAAAGTTAGTATAAAATAAGGAAAAAATATATTGAAATCCATTTTCATGTAATGTAAAATGGAGATTCTTTGTTTAGACGAAATCAAATTTAATCCGAGAGCTAACTTAAACAATGTCAAGATTACTTTGAGATTTCATTGAAATTGGAGGATCATATTTAACTTTACATCATCTAATCGCAGGTTTTATTCAGTCACTTAAAAGTTCAATCATATTTTGGATATGACATTATTATATAGATATTATGAATTTATTATCAGCAAATATATTTTATTCATACATTATTCCAGAAAAATGTAAAAATGTTAAAATTAATAAGTATAAAACCGTTAATGTAAATAACATGTAACTTATTATAATCCTAGTTGATTTGTTATGGTAAAATAGTTTAAAAATTTTACACATCTATTTATATACTTAAACAAAAATATTTATGCACATAGGACTACATTTCTTTATGATTTTAATAAACACTTATTGAGTGAAGCGATCGGAGCGCTCTACTGGAGACTTTGTCACATTCTTTGTCACGAATAGACTCGAAAACTACTTGACGGAAACTTATAAAATTTTGCAATCAAGAAGACACACAATAAAATAAATAAATAATTATATAAAACTGATGATGATCACATTGAAGCCAATCGGAAACGATGAGTCATTACACAGGGCTCGCTTCGCTCAATATGCAAACGGCTCAGTATTTTAATTTTGGACGTGCACTTCCCGAGTGACCGAGGACGATGAGAACATTATAAAAAATATATATTCATTGTTAACAAAAAGGTATTACAATAAACCTCGCGCCTGCTGTTTTGTTACAAGTACACAACAATTTGTGCTCTATTAACTATATAATCGCCATTTTAAATAAAATTACTACAATTTAATTACAAGTGATCACTGGTATGGATTCAAAGTAGAAAATATATAAATAAATAAATAAATTATATAATTATATACCCATAAGAATATTTAAACTCCCTGATTTAAGCTTTTAACAAATATGACTTTTATTAGAATATAAATATGATATTTTTAAAAGTAAACTGAGAAATTAATCTCCCCACTAGTCAGGGCGTATTGATTCGCTTTGATTAAGAGCAAAGTATAAATAAACAGAGATTCTCGTGGTTTATGTTGATGCAAGATAAGTCAAATCTATTGCCGCCGTGATCACAGTATCACAACGCGAAACAAACCCTAATGCCAAATTGCTGCGTTCACTTACAGTTGGATTTCAAACAAAGACGCAACATCTGTTAAAAACATCACATTAATTTTATACGTATCCAAAAATAGCAATTTTATATTAATAAAACTATCAACTATTGACGACGTATGGTGTTTAGGTATATTTTAGATATTCAGATGTCTCTGGAGAAGAGGTTTATGGCGATTTTATTTTATTTCCTTATTTAAAACAATGTTATGGACGTCGTAATAGTATTGCCTATTTTAACGAAACACGGATATTCTAAATCAATGAAAATTTGATACTTTATAATAATAAAATAATGAAAACTAAAGCAGAGTTTATTTCTCGGAATACGTGGTCTTCTTACATTACAATAAATACATATATTTTTTTAATATATAGATATATTGTTTTTATATATCTATATACATAAAAAAATAATTGTGTTCACTATAGAATCTGGAATCTATAAATTTAGCTGAAGTATGTAATTACGTTAACTACAGACGTAGAGTCGAAAAAAAACCAAAACTGATTTAAAACTAACTTTAATTAAAATAAAGAACTTATTAACTAATACAAAGTATGACCTACTCGATGTAAGTACAAAAAATAATGATTTTAATTATTACATTAATTAAACTTATATTCTAATTAAAATGCAAGTATGCATTCCGTCGCGATGACGCAAAACACATTTTGTTCACATGGAAGTAAATTCCAGTCAGCGATCCTCCTGGAGTAGGTATACGTAACTCCTCCATCCTCAGATCAGCAACTATTTTAGAACGTTGAGATAAAATGTTGCTGGCATCTTCTTACTGCGTGTTGGCGTCCCTTCTTCTTCCAATTGTTCACCAATATTGTCATTTGAAGTAGATGAAGTAGTAATTTTGTTAGGTTCCTTGGTTTTTCGTAGCTTGTAGCGATGATATCCAAACACAATTATAAGTGCACTTGCACTTAATATGAAGACGTAAAACGGTATTGTAGTATGGTAGATTGTATGACGATTAAATTTCTCTAGTTGTAAGGGATTTTCTTTGATTATTTTATCTTGAATACCATGAAGTTCTTGTAAGTTTATCGAATTTAGGTTGAGATGAGTAGGAATCTCAATATGATTCGTAGGATTAAATGGTATTTGCATCAATTTTAATGGTTGTCCTTTTGTTTCATCACTATTATTCAGAATAGTGAATTCGGCGGTTTTTATGTAGCATTTCACGGGGATGATAATTAAGAAGCTACCCTGGAGTGATGTAAATTCTTCTTTTTCACAGGATAGTTGCACTTTGGTGACACGAGGGAAAGAAAATACATAATGTTGATCATCTAGTTTTTCCATTGCTTCTTTTGCTAGGGTAACTGTTGTATGCTTGCAGTATTCCTTCAGGACTTGATGAGAAATAAGCTGTTGCACGCAGTCAGGTTCTGTATGAATACGTTGATTCACTTCCATTTCACAAAGGTACCAGTTTTTAAGCTTCGGGCATTCTGCCTCCATGTACAAGAACGAATTCTCGTTAATTGCAATGAAAGGATACGGGGGTATGAGGACATTTTGGAATTTATTAGGAACAATAGAGAGTTTATAAAGATTATAGATATCTGCAGAGACTATTGGAAATTTAAAAACTATTACTATTTGCTTTTCTGTATAATAGCATGCCGGCTTATAATACCATAGTATTCCCTCAATTCTAAATCTATAATTTGATTCTTAATATAAATTTTCCTTAATTTTTCTATCATTAATTTTAAAGTACTTATCTCTATCATAGAATGATGCATACTTGAAGTATGAGTAAAAGCTAAAATATTCTCTATTTTTATTAATTCAGACATAAGGTCGTCTATATTTTCTCCAATGATTACTAAAAGTTGGGCAAATTTTACATATTTCAATAAAATATTATCCTTATCTGCACTTGCATTTAGAATACTCTGCAATGTATTGTTAATTTTGACTTGATGTTTAACTAATTGACTTATTACTTCACTTTGCTTTGCCATCCATTCTTTACTTAAACTTATGTGATTATTAAACTCGGATGCTATCTTATTTTCATTATTTTCTAACAATTTTATTATATCTTAATGCATCTTTATAATCTAAATTTGAAGTTTTCATAACTTTCTTTAATCCTTTACGTTGCGTAATTTCAGTATTTGTCCTGTTTCGACAATTTGAATCGACGTAAGCTATAGTATTGCTTGTCAGACCTTTTTTCTCCATATATTTTGATATTATTTGAATAGATTATGACGTGATTAGTGCTATTTCGTAGTTTAACCTGTATATTTTTTATAAGTAATTTATAATCATCAAAGGTTCAACACGTAACATCTTTTATTACCTTCGTTACATTCCGAAATATTCATGTTGACAAATTATTATTCAACAAATTATTTTTCTGTTAAATGACGTTTCTATGTACGAGTTCAATTTGCAAAATACTAGAACTATTTATTACGTAACATACGACAACATGTAACATCTCATATTTATAGAACTATTTCAACAGAACTTTTGTTTTCACAGCAATACAATAAAAGACTCAAGAATACTCGTAACAGGAGCAATGTAAGAGTGCTCTGAAGTTATGCTTGACAGTGTAAAATTTAAATATTACTTTTTAGAATATACCAGAAAATTTTATCGTAAAACAGCAACTGATGAATTTTACCTGCATCCAGCCTCGTATTTCCCGGTGGAAGCGTCACGTGGAATTGGTTTATTGACAGAATTTTATCTACATCTATATATTGAGGTATTGCTAGTGCTAAAAATGCTTTACTAGTCAATAAGATATTTCGTTCTTTTTTTATTTCAATGTAAAGTCTTTTATTATTAAAAAAAACATTTTATTAACAAATGTTACTAGTACTTTGTACTGTAATATTTTTCCGTTTATTCCTAACGTTAAATTATAAAGTTTGGTATTGACAATGATATACAAATTTAATTTAATAGAAACTAGTAATAATTGAATATATATATATATATATTCATTTTCCATCTTTCATATATTCATTTTTAGATTTAACTAAAATATACATAGTTTTAATAATATCAAAAACATTAAATAAGAATTACAGATTTAGAAAGGGTAATTATTATAAAAATATTTTAAACTATGTTTTTCATTTTCCTCTGGATTTATAACATAATTATTGTTCATTAATATATGACAAACCCTCTTAAAATCTTTATAAAGCACTAATGACCCTTTGTTATAGTTAATGTCCCAATTGTGATTTCTCTAGTCCTCATAAATCTTCTAAGTTTTTAATGGGATATGAAAAAAAGTTGCACAAAATTCGGAATAAAAAGCTGGGACACTCTGCAAATCCTAAAATGTAAACACCGATGAATGTTGAAAACTCGTTCTCTTGAATTTCCGAGCTGAAAAAAGTTTTGTTTTGTAAATATGAATCGAATTTTATATTTTGTGTCGTATGAAACTATATGTGATCAAGTAAATATAAGATGCCGATTTGTATAAAACATACCAAATTTAACAAAGGTTGGTATAACCTAATTTGTATAAAACATACCATACCATATTTGTATAAAACATACCAACATACCAAATTTGTATAAAACATACCAAATTTAACAATGTTGGTATAACCTAACAATGATTGGAATGAATGATTTACTTTAGTTGTGGGGGGGGGGCGTTGGTCGGATCGACAAAGAAATATTAGCCAACAGTATTCTACTAGTTATTACGAGTCTTATGACGGGTCACTCGGCATATATTGGGTGAGGGGGGAACCACCACCCACCCCTATCTCCTATACGGGGGGTCGCATCAAAAAACTTTTGGTACAAAAAAGTTTTCTCTTTTAATTTGTTAATTTTCTAAGATTTTTCCGACACAAAATTTTGCCCTCTTCTGTGACTTTTTTCGATTTTTAAATTTCAAACCCCCCAGCCCCCCAACCCCCTGACGGATTTCACCCGTTCAAGAACTTAACCTTCATTTTATCCTTAAGAATGTGTATACCGAGTTTGAAAATCCTCCGTCAATATTTGCGACCTGTAGCGTGTCCCAAAGGTTTGCACTTTCACCCCCTCTCCCAGCCCCCCCTTTCACTTTTTCCAAAAAATCGAGATGTTACGTTTGTCCAACTAATTTATCCTATCGACTTGTGAAGTCAGATTTTGCCTACGATGAATTTGGACTGATGGATCATATATACATATATATATAGAGGGATATATAATTTTTTTTTTCTACGGATTCTCAATCTCCAGTTCATAAACGGCGTAGCGCCCCTACTCTGGGGTCTGGGTCCCGTCATCGCATTGATTGCTATAGGTAGATTCATCTATGGAATCTACATAAAAGAGGTGCTCAAGTTTGAGAAGACGGGACCAACAATGAATTTACCTCGATCTGGCCGACCTAGAACGTCGAGGGACCCCGAAAACACGGAGCGAGTAAAATCGTCTGTTCGTGACCAACATGGACTTTCAACTCGAAAGCGGTCTGCTGTCCTTAAGGTGCCAAGAACATCATTAAACCGCATTCTCAAGAAAGATTTACGTCTACATCCCTATCAAATCCAAATGGTGCAAGAGTTAAGGCCTTAGGACCATGGCACTAGGCTGCGGTTTGCAAACGAAATGTTAGAGCGGTTCACCAGCTTTACAAACATTTTTTTCTCAGACGAGCCACACTTCCACCTAAATGGGTATGTTAAAAAATAAAATTGTTGTTATTGAAGTGAAATTAATTCGAAATTAAAGCATTAAAAACCCCTGCTTTCACCCACAGTCACAGTAGGGGCCGCTTTATCAACAAGAGGCATTCATTATTGGTCCACTTTTTTGAAGCCGTTTTCGAAAATTTCCGCTCCAGCTTGCAGCAATGCCAGAATAATGAAGAATTGCATATGGATGATGTGATTTTTAAGAAATAAATTCCCCTTTTGTTTACTATCGAAAATAATAAACGATTATTAATATAAGTAGCAAATAATATTTTTAATCAACATTTCCCTGTACTTTGTATAAATATTTTTTGGCCTTAATTCGTTATACTCATGATTTTCTTTTTTCTTTACTTCTGCGATCAAGGGTCAAGAGTCCGCCTCTTAGTAACAGGTCGGTTAAGGAGATAATACAAACTTTTTTACACAACCATTGGCCAACCACATATATTTTTTGACAAATACAAGTTTTAGTATAGATTTTCATAGTAAAATCATAAACCAACCAAACCCTCACACTCAGCGTGACATGCATGTACGGACATGTATGTCACGCTGAGATAGGTATCTCCTTAACGAATGAATACGTCATTATCAAACTTCTAGTTGTGATTTAATATACTTTATACTACTTTTTAAAATGATAATAAAATATACTTTAAAAACTTCACTTCCGTTGTTACACATGCATTTTGTTCAATATTTTTTTAATAGAAAGCGTAAAAAACCTATATGAATTGGTAAGTGTCTAATTGCATTTTTTTTTCCAATTAAAAATCTGTTAAAATTATCAGAATTAATTTTTTTTAACCTATAAAATAAACATCGTTGAA
This sequence comes from Melinaea menophilus ssp. n. AW-2005, assembly GCA_918358695.1. Taxonomy (NCBI): domain Eukaryota; kingdom Metazoa; phylum Arthropoda; class Insecta; order Lepidoptera; family Nymphalidae; genus Melinaea; species Melinaea menophilus. The sequence continues at coordinate 30,634,119 of OU911038.1, read as the reverse complement.
CATGCATGCATAATCTTCATTTCCATACTTACTAGAGGTCTAATAAATCAAAATGTTAACAAATTTTAAAACCAAAATTTGAACAAATTCTTTCCTGTCGGCTTTATATGAAATGGCCCGCCCCCGTGTCATTATTCGCCACAATGAATTAGGCAATTTACATGTAAAAATGGTTTTCAGATATTTATTTAAATTTAAGCACAACATGTTTTACATGGATATAAATAATTTGAATTTAAAAAAAAATCTTCTTTATATGTTAAAATTTAATTTAAATAATGAAAGACAAATGACACCTGTGACTCTGGTTTATCCACCAGCCTCCCACAAATGAGCTTTTGTTTACGTATTTAATTTAATATTCTATCTTGTACAAAATCATTTGTGGTGAGAGAAATAAATAACAACATTAATAATAAATGTACTTATGGAAAATCCCTGATAAATTATAATGCTCTCTATTGTTGGTGATATCGCAAAATCCAATCTATAATTTTTATTTATATCTTTATTCCATGTACATCTTATAATAAATTAGACAATAATAAACAACACAGTTTCAACGCGGGAGTTTCCTTATCGCTTATGTTCTAGAATAATTATGTAGGTATAATTATGTCTATAATATAAATAAACTTGTGATGATTAAAGTACACCAGTAACAAGTTCATTTCAAAGACAACATGACTTTCAAAGGTTTTTATTTTATTGCATTTTTTTATTTGATGACGTCCGTTTTTTCTTTGTCCGAAGACAGAAAACCATTGGGTAAGATATAAAAGATTTATAAGTATTTTAAACTTCTGACTCAATTCCTTAACACTATTTGCAACTCTTAAGTCAAATTGTTTTTTTATTCCAACTATATTACACACAATTTACGTTTGAATCATTTTTTTTTTAAACCATTAATAGAAAGTAAAGTCTTTGTTTGAATGCAATGACCTATAAAAACCCTGTTCCGTATCATGCAGCCGTTTTTTGAAATAAAAAGAACTATAGTTACTTGTTCAAATAAAAAGAAACCGATTAATATTCTGTATTCTTAAATGATATCTTTGTTATCATAATTATATCGTGTGTAAATTTTATAGCATAATATTTATTTATATATCATATACTAATAAGAATAATGAGATGTTCCAAGAGAAGGTACAGAAGAAAATAAAACACACTTAAAAGTATTTTATTTTAAAATTATATTACAGAGAATTATTAAGTTTCTTCAAATACTCCGGAAACGTCAGCAACTTTCACTCGGAATGTTCCATAAAATTGATGCTTATTTGAATAGGCGGTAACATTTTTCGAGCTGGAGCGCTATAATGTAATAAACCGAGTAACATTTTGTTGATTTTCAGACTGTCCCGCTAATGAAATATACAAAGAATGTTCCCTAGAAGTGTGTTACAAGACGTGTAAACATCTCAAGAATCCGCCGCCTTGTCCGTCTATTGCAGCGGGTTGTTATCTACCTTCATGTGAATGTAAAGACGATTACTTGAGAAACAGTGATGGAGTTTGTGTCCCTTACCAGGACTGCTGTAAGTAAATTAATAACACCAGCTCCGTACGCCCAACACGATTGTAGACATTTTAGGTTTATCCTGAATTAATGTTTGTTTCTTGTCTGAGATTGTTACTTCTGGTATTTTATAAGTTCATTAACATTTAATACGTTTGTATTCAAAAATAGTCACCGAATATATATTTTTTTCCATTTTGACAGAGAGAAAACAGTTTTCTACATGTGGAATGGTTGGATTTACAAATATAGTTTTTTTAAGTTAATTTAACCAGAGATTGAATCTACAAATATTAAAGATATATGTATTCGATATATGTATTAATATTTAATATATATATAATATTATTAAACTGGTAATTAAAATATGAATGTTTATTATGTACTTTAAATGGTTTCGAGACTAAAAAAGTGTATTTATTTTGCAGAAAATGTTGCAGTGGATGAAAATAAGCAAGAAGATTTCATGTTCATTTTTGACTTAATATAATTATGTCAATTCCGTTTAAGACTTATTTTAACTCAATTACCTCGTTTTAACAACTTATTTAACAGAAAAATAATATTTTCATAATTTTAAAGCAATAAATTATATATACAATGAGAATACAATGACTTTACTTACATATTAATACCTTGAAGTTGGGTTTAATATCACCAACTTGTATACAGAATGCATGAAGCTCATTAGATAGTAGAATATTGACTGAAGTTTATATTTATGAATTGTTCCTTTTAAGTACTATCAAACAAAACTCTAACCTTCTATAGTTTCTTGACATCAAATCTTTATTCCAGATGATTGAATAAATCTCAAGTTATGTTGTCACAGCTATATTCTGAGTTACAAATATATGATTCGTACTAAGAAATAACACTGAATAAGCTGTTATATATATCGGACGATTAAACAAATTAACTGTTAACTAAACATGATTTTGAGAGACTCTAAAGAAAAGTTTATTTCACTTAATTGTGGACTATCTACATGAAACATAAGACGAATGTGAATAGTTTTAATAACTTATCATTCGCGAAAAGTATTTTCATGCAAAGAAAGTAGTGTTATACAGCCAAACGTGGGTAACACAGAAGAAGAATGTAAGAAAGATGAATGCTGTGGAGATGCGATCTCTTCGCAAAATATGCGGAGTCAGTCTAGCTGACCGACTGAATGGGCAATGAAGAGATGCATAGAATGGCAGGTACTAGCGAAGATGTCACGGTGAGACTGAAGAAGAACGTGCTCATGTGGTTTGGGCACGTCGAACGAATGAGTGATGAAAGAATGGTAAAAAAGATTTATAAAGAAAAAGTGAGCGGTAAGAGAGACAGGGGGAGGCCTCGAGTGACCTTCGAAAACACAGTATCTATGATACTGGAGGAAAGTCACGTAAAAAGCAAGAGGACCTCCCGGAGGGCATGTATGAAGAGGTTGATGTCTGTGGCCGAGGCGAAAGAGGTATGCAAGGACCATAGCGTTTGGCGCTCCGTCGTCTCTGGCTACCCCGCAAGGGATATGGCGTGAAACTAAGTAAGTAAGAAAGTACTACTATAACAGCAGGATACTACCTACTATTGCAATATTATTATAAGTTTCATCTTCAATCACACACAACCACCAACATAAAATATGGATATGTACTGTTTCCTTAAAATGAAATATCATAATTACAGAATAAACTTGTTGCAAAATAATACAGACATATAACCAGACTCGCCACAGCTATAATTAAATGAAGTAAGTACTGATCCGTGTGATAAAGAAACTATTGTCTTAGCACTTAGGGTCAGAACATAATGGAAGAACTAACTTTTTAAATAGATACGTACAGATTTTTTCTCATACAGGCTGAGATACATTGCACGAAACGCAGTTTTAGGATAGTTCTTTTGAATTGAAATCCAATACACTCTCAGATTGTAATTTCAAAATAAGGTAGATATAGTATTTCCAAAGTTATAATAGTTTTGAATATTGCTCGGAGTGAAAGGTTTAAATTTAAATGATTTAGAAGCAGGAAAGTAACAATATCTTTATTAAAACAACAATTTAGAATGAATATTGTCAAAGGGGAATTGTAATATTAAAGTTCGATATGGGTATATAAGAGGAAAGTAGTCATATACTTTTATTAAAAATTACATTAGCTAGTATGATATTTAAAAAACTATTGAATTTTAAATGTAGATAAGTAAGACAATGAAAATGAATAGACGTGGTTATTGTAGACTATGGAAAAATGATATTAACCTGCGTAATTAAGATCACGGCTTTTACATACAAGAAAATATATTAGATAATTATTATAATCTCCATAAAAACGGAAATAATTAGGATATTATACTGTCATTACAGCGCGCATGATAGATAAAATGTAAAACGACTACAACAATTAAATATTTTTTTCGGTAATTGTTTATACATCTAGTGAAATTATGTCCTGCATAGAATAACAAGTGAACTTGAAATGGTACACAAATGTTACAAAAAAAAAAGGATTTTCTTGTGTTCAATTTCCACAGCCAGCACAACTCTTATATTATTAACAATACCTCATTAAATTATTTAATGTAAGTTATTTTCTAAATTTTATTATTCAAACATCAACAAATCATAAGTAACGGAGTTGGAACAAATTACGCAAACGTGGTACAGATAAGGCCATTTAAAATTATTATCGCCCTTGTTAAGGGCAAATGCAAAAGTAAAAGTCATAATCTTTTACAACTTTCCCAAAATTTTTTTTTTTTTTAAATGTCTGAATTCAACTCTATACACATAATATATTACGTTTGTTTAACATCATATATGATAACTACAAGGTATGAAACATGGAAAAGAAGACCTACTTACAATGTAGCAATAATATTGTTATGATAATCACTCACAATTTATTTTTAAACCAGATCATAGTTAATAAGATAAACGAGTAACATGATAATGTTTGAAGTACAAGTAAATTATTATTACGAAAAATTATTTTAGAAAATTATGAGATTATAAAACACTTTTGATACTTAGCAGATATTCACTAATGAAAAATATATCCAAGAAAAACTTAATACTTCAAATTAAACTTCAAATAGAGTTATTTGTAGTAATTAAATGTAAATAATATTCTTATGTATCTCTTGAAAGCTTTCTATTCTATTTGGTCACGACCAACGAAAGTTACCGGCTGAATACATACTCGTACAATTGTCAAGGGTGCTCGATTTTTCTCGTAATTGAATTTGCTACTTCATGTGTTCTTCTAATTTTATTTAGAAGTTTCCAAGTAACCCCACTCTATGTTGACCTTTCTTTGTTTAGTTTCTTGAAACTTGTTTGTGGAAATGAAGTCGGAGCTACAGGCGGATATGAATGTTAGAATTTAGTTCTAGATTGATTGCTCGCTTGAGCTTTGTTATTTGAAAGTTTCTCTCCAACATCGTTCATTAATGGCCGTCCCATATACTCGTATTCAGTCGATCTATTGTTTGTACTATAGATAGGAACATCTTTTTATTTTTGTTAAGACTCTTAATTTAGATGATATATTTGAATACTAATAATTGTTTTGGTTGTTTGTCTTTATTGATTGCTTACACTATTGTTTCAGTTGTGATTAAATTATAATGAGTTTTTGTTATTACTACCGCAAATGTTTCTTAATAAGTATTACAGTAATTTGAAAGAGAAAAAGAGAGTTTTTCAAAATTAACACGACAAAATAACTTTTGTGTAATAAATCTTTCTTATCTATCGATTATTTTGAGCTATTATAATGATTATAAAAAATATCTCCTTTACTAAAATACATTATGTTATCAAAATTCTTTTTAATGTTAGAAGATGACCAAAGTATTATGTATTATATATATACCATATTATACTTTGGGATATATAATGTAACTACTGGTTATTTAGAAGGAGGCGGTATACACCAAAGTCTCAACCGTTTAATTTAACACGATCACAGAATTATCCATTACCAATGAACAAGATATACTATACTTCGTTATAAAACAGATAGTGTTGGAATTTCATAAAATTTTAATAGGTATATTAATTAATTAGTGACATTCTTTTGTCACATAGAAATTCTAAACATAACTTCATTTTAAAAAAAAAAAAATTTTTTTTGCCTGTATCAAAAAACTTTTGGTTTTAAAAATTACTTGTTTCAAGTTCAGTTCAAGAATGTTCGGGCTTACTTACATATTACGTGGTCAGCGGTTCTTTGAGAAGTATAAATAAAGCTTTGGTAAAAGATAAAGATGCTCAAGAGTCATCATCAGAGAAGTGTCAACACAGGAATATTTCAGTATAGAAATTACAAATTAACTAAAATGTATACTTAAAAGTACACTATATACAAAGCAGATTTTTTTATTTTATTTCATTTCCAGCGCTGCAGGTGTAATTTTATACGACATTTTTTATATTTGTAAGAGTCGTGTCAAACAAACATAAAATAAAAATTTAAGAGTAGTAAAACTAACAACTGAATTCTTACAAGAACTTTTAAAATGGTTTTAGAAATTGGATATTGAGCTTCAGTAAAACTATTAATAAAACTTCTAATTAATTCTTTTATAATAAACAATATTTTATATTCATTTATAGTTCTAATAAATAACGGATAAAAAGATCTTGTTTAGATGAGTTTAAAAATAATTATGTGGTATTAATTTGTATGTCTATAAACTGTTACAGAATAAACAAAAAACTGCAATATTCTGATAATATCAGAAGCCTACGATCAAACATAATAAAAATGGCAAATTAAGTAAATGTTAGTATTAGCTAAAGGAAAATAAAGGTTTTGCTTTTTTCCTTAACACACTTCCTTGTAGTCTTACCGTCCGAACAAACAAGCCCACATTAACATTTCTTATCGCTATTAATTTTTCTAATTGCATTTCTTTAATAGGTTTTTGTCGTTTTTCTAGTCATTATACACTTTACTATCCTTTCGGCTTATTCTAGCTATAATAATAATAATATATATTCCATAAGCATTTCCTGGTTTATCTTTAAATATCCTATTTATTGAGGTACACACTGAAAGAGGAGAAAATGACGAGACAATGGACCTGCGTGCCATACTCTGGTAACAAAAATAATAGTATAATTATTATTAATTGTAAAAAGACAAACAAACAATACTTATCTGTAGTATCTGAATCGACTTACAGATTTTAGTAATAATTACAGATAAAAGTACATATTATTTTATTAAATAGTCGTTATTTTTTTTAGAATACGAAATATTACATTTTTATTTATTGCTAAATTAAAAAAATATGTATAAAACAATATATGAATACCTGAAAGATCTTTAATTAACAAAGACGTTAGCAAAATGTAATATTACAATGACGATCGTTATAAAAACATTTTTGTTTAAACCTGAAAACAAATTACACAAAACAAGCTGAGGCGAGATTTTCTTTTCGCTGAAATCTTTTTAACAAAATCATTTCATAAATAAGCAAATTTTTATTCCGAGAAAATTCTTACCCTCGTTATTAGGTGCGACATGTAGGTACTTCTTAAATATATTATATTTGAGAAAATAAATGAATGTTATATTATGTCAGATGTTTGAATATTTATATAAAGTGAAATGATCTTTCAAACGAAATAACAATAAATATAAATCTACTAATAAAAAATTCAAATACAAATTCATAAACATTTTGTCATTATTTAAATTTAATTTCTTATCAATTTTTATCTTATATCAAAGATTCGGTATAACGTCAGGTCAAGGGATAATATAAATATATTTTTCCCTATATTTAAAATTATAAAATAAAAATTACAAATATTGAAAAGCAAGTATCGCTACAATCGATATTCTGTGTAAACCACAACTGAATGTGTTGTGTGAATAACGTTAATTCAGAGTTGGATATGTAATATTTTCGACGAAATATTTATAGCGTAGCAGAAATGATATCTGTATTAACATACATACATGTCGTATGTTGTTGTTGTTGTTGTTGTTGTTGTATTGAATGCTTGTTTATAATTATCCATTGTATATACCTAAAACAAAGTAAATACACAAATTGATGAAGTATTATAATCCAAATTTGACAATATTCAACGTTAAGTTTTGTTTCAAAAATAGACTCAGACTTTTCTACTTTCAAGTAATTTTTAACGTAAACCTTTCACTCCGAAGATAGTTAAAATTGATAATCAAATTAGTAATAATACACTTACCTACTTTGAAATTACTGATTCCTTTTATATAGTTTATATCTTTTAATATATAAGGCCGTCGAATTACGTTGACCTCTGCAAAGACAATTAAAATATCATTCAAAAAATATTTTTATTTCTTACCGGAATTTATCTAATAATAATCTTATATCATTGATTTTATTCTTTAGAATAAGGAAGAGAGGTTGTAGATTTATCCGAGATTTAACAAAAATATTGGAAGAGTTTATGAGAATATCGTAAAACATGAAACTTTAGTCGAATACATATCATGATTTATATATCACGATAATCGTGGTATAGTCGATTAGATTTTTCATAAAGAATACAGAAATATTTATTCCTTTTTAACAATATATTTATGTTTAAGTATATGTGAGTAAAGGTGGAAATTGAAAAATTAACACAAAAACAAATATAATAAATATCTCGATTAATAATAGCTCTGACTTGGCAATTGTATCACATCTTTAGTTTACATCAACATTGATAGATAAATTAATATTTTATCGCTATTTTAAATAGGAAAACTGTCAAATATTAGTTTCGCTATCACGCTACTTCAAATAGCATGTAGAACATGTTATAACACGGGATATGGTTTAACTAATGGGTTTCATACAAGTACATTATGAACAGCTGTAATTACATGTAGCGGTGTACACACGTAGCAAAGAATTTCGTGCTGGGAATATAGTGCTATAGTATTCTATATTGTAATTTCACAAACTAATATACATTATTAAATGTGGTTACATTTGCACATAAAAATATTAGTAAATATTTGTATATATATTTTACATACAAAATATTTGTAAACCCATTGAATATGGTTAAAAGATAAACAACAAATAAAATTACAAAATCGATGAAAAGAGACGCCTTTATTTTATAAACGTGAAGACAAAATACAACCTGAAGGAAAATGTGTTGCTACTAAACAGATTTTGCAGCAAAACATTTCACAAAAAGCAAATTGTGATTACATTCTCACCTCCCTTTTCACACGTGTTATGTTTTCCTACATTATTATTTAATAACGTTATATATTAGAAGCGTAAATGAAAGAAATTTTGTGGAATCTTAAAAGTTGTTTTTATTTTGTTTCTTCAGAAAATATTTTAAAAAGGATAAGCAATTCATTAAGTAAAGTTGTAACCTACTCGTACATATCCGATATTTAAACTTTACAAATAATATTATAACTATAATTTATTTAATCCTTCCTGTTTATGCCGGATTTTTATATTGGTATGTGCACTGATCCAACGATGTCGAACCAGTTTCCAAACCAAAATATAGTTAATTTTATAACAATATTATGTTTCTTTCACTTAACCAAACTACCTTTAATTGTAGAATGACTAACCTTGATGTTAAATAGTTGAGTATTCCTACTGCTAATGTTAAACTCAAAACGAATTAAAAGATTTTTGTTTACTCTTTATTGTAAATTTATTTAGTAAGTTTATGTATAATTTCGTACATTTATACATATAATTCCGTACGTTAAAATAAAAGCGTTAAATTAACAAAAAGGTTTTGTAATTATGAAAACTTTGTAAATTAAGTAAAATTATACTTAAATTTTATTGGTAAACAACATTGAATACTTATTTATTACAGAAATTTTTACGAAATCCTTTGGTACATTTTCCATCTGTCATAAACGATTGTCATCTGCAAGCTGATAAACATTTTAGACTACTGCATGAGCCAAGAATCATATTTGTTGTAACAATATCAAACAGCAAATGATTAAATGACGGATCTGGTATTTCCGCAGAAATTATACGATCGTTTTCTTCAGAACGTAATTTGTCGATAAGCCAAACTAAAATATGTACATGTGGTAATCCCTGTTTACGCATTTTTAAATTTAAGAGCATTACAATGCGCTCATTCCTTATCCATAGCATCAATTACCACTTTATATTATAACATAATACTGAATACCGGCCTCATTCTTGTTTGCTAGACGCAGAAATGCATTATATGTAAATGATCGATGTACTTGTTGGTGTTCTTTATCAATTACTCTGGATCTACTGACTATAAAACAGCGTGTTTATCTTTGTTCTTATCTTCTTTGTTTATTTCGTTCAGCTCATGAATCTCCTGATTTAGCTTGATGTAATAGTGCCATGCTCTCATGCACTTTCGTATTATCTCGCTGTTTTTGTTTTTCTGTTATTATATATAGAATAAATTGAATTATGTATTCATTGGAAAGAAACTCCTTTATCGACGTATGAGAGAAATTTTATAGCTATAAAAAAATAATCGTCATTTTTCAAATACATGCCATTATCTTTACAAAAATTCAGTAGTGATGTAAAAAATAATATTCAATTATTGAAGTGGTTGAATAAAAATACCTATTCTAATTCAAGTTATTATAGTAATATTGAAAATAATTTCATTGTTTAATATTGTTTATTGTTTAACCAATATTGTTTTTTTTTCATAGAGCCATAAATAGGTGACCGTAATTTTAGGTAAAAAAAACAAATCCATAAATTTTCACATGTCTACTAATTAACAGTCATTTAGTGATTGCACTGCACTAGTTTAAAAAGATAATTTTAATTATTTACTTAAAAAATCTTGGAATTGACTAAAAGGTTTAAAACAAAAAAAAATCACTTCTATATTATACTTAGTGTTATTCACTGTATATATTTTTTTATTATTTTACCGACCTTAGAAGAATATTTCTCTTTTAAAAAGATTTCACAATATTTTACACACACTGACATCAGAATAATTTAAGCATGTAACACAATTAAAAATATTGGTGGTAATAAGAGCTCAAGACACATTTGGATTACTTTCGAGGTTATATAAAATCACTGAGTTAACTGAACGTGAGTACTACACTCAAAATTAATAATAATTACAGACTAGAAAATTAATTATAAATTTATTTTAAAAGATTACACAGACAGTAAAATGATAATTGTAAGCGTCACTATTACCATTGATACATCTGAAGGTAGTGCGAAAAGAGATCTTATCCCTAGTTCGTATCGTTAACTGGGTCAGAAGTAACACCTGCAACACCTGCCGGCGATAACTTAACAAGTGACGATGATCGTCTTATCGATCCGAGTAAAAAATTATTGAATGACTAATATTGCTATTAAAAATATGGGTTGATGGTAGTAGAGCAACATTTTAGGATTGCATATATTTTTAATACCACATCCTACAAAAATAAAAATGTTGTCCGAACAAAAAAAATAGGGTGACAACCCTTATAAGTTAGGGGTATAAAAAATAGAAAACCTATTTTCAGACCTACATTCAGTAGGTCTGAAAATAGGTAGGCTGAAAATACATTAAAATCAGTAGAGTCGTTTCGGAGGAGTATGGTGACTAAAACTGTGACGCCAGAATTTTATTTATTAGATAGATAAACTACTTTTCCAAATAATTGTGATATAGATTGTAACTAAAGACTTGTGTTATAATGAGAATATATATAATAAATGAGTATTATCGTTTCAGCTACGTAGTGATAATCTGATATATTATATTACAATTATTCAATAACAGCATCTATTATATACACAAATATTACTCCGTGTTCAATACCAACACTATACGGCACTGAAACAATGATTTCAAACATATAACTGGACATAAAATTGACAATAAGCTTGTTATTCTAATTTTCAAGAGTTCATTTATTAATCATAAGCAGCTGTATTTAATAGGGAAGTGACATTTCCAAAAGACTTCGTTATAAAACAGAGTATATTTTCCGATTTTATATTTTTATTTGAACAAAGCAAAAACAAAATTGTGAAGTAAAGTAATTAACATTTTCGTACAAATTTAGAATCCATTATATAAAGTTAGTATAAAATAAGGAAAAAATATATTGAAATCCATTTTCATGTAATGTAAAATGGAGATTCTTTGTTTAGACGAAATCAAATTTAATCCGAGAGCTAACTTAAACAATGTCAAGATTACTTTGAGATTTCATTGAAATTGGAGGATCATATTTAACTTTACATCATCTAATCGCAGGTTTTATTCAGTCACTTAAAAGTTCAATCATATTTTGGATATGACATTATTATATAGATATTATGGAATTTATTATCAGCAAATATATTTTATTCATACATTATTCCAGAAAAATGTAAAAATGTTAAAATTAATAAGTATAAAACCGTTAATGTAAATAACATGTAACTTATTATAATCCTAGTTGATTTTTTATGGTAAAATAGTTTAAAAATTTTACACATCTATTTATATACTTATACAATAATATTTATGCACATAGGACTACATTTCTTTATGATTTTAATAAACACTTATTGAGTGAAGCGATCGGAGCGCTCTACTGGAGACTTTGTCACATTCTTTGTCACGAATAGACTCGAAAACTACTTGACGGAAACTTATAAAATTTTGCAATCAAGAAGACACACAATAAAATAAATAAATAATTATATAAAACTGATGATGATCACATTGAAGCCAATCGGAAACGATGAGTCATTACACAGGGCTCGCTTCGCTCAATATGCAAACGGCTCAGTATTTTAATTTTGGACGTGCACTTCCCGAGTGACCGAGGACGATGAGAACATTATAAAAAAATCCGTGCCCGCAGGGGGACACGCGCGGGTAGACCTGCGTGTAACTCATTTAAAATATAACTCACTACCTAAGAATAATACATGATGCTGTTATTTACATCAAAAATTTTCAAGCAAAAAGCGGTTTCAATTTTTTTTCTCGGAAAAGGTATCTTTTTTGGAAATACTTTTGGTACTTAAATTTAGAGTAAAAAATAACCTTTCTATTAAAAATATTTGCGAGGAGGGAATGTTTACCAGAAAAAAGTTGCCGTGATTTTACCTACCTCAAAATTTACAAGCTAAAAGTGGTTTTAATTTTTTTTCTCGGAAACGGTACCTTTTACGGAAAAACTTTTGGTACTTAAATTTAGAGTAAAAAATAACCTTTCTATTAAAAATACTTGTGATGCAAGAATGTTTACCAGAAAAAAGTTATGATTTTTTTTTCAAAAATTTTCGGTTTTTTTACCCCCACCCCTAAGTTATTGAAGTTAGGTTTTCGGTTTATCTACATTAGTTATAGGTATTTATCAAAGACATCATATAATATGAACGCGATTGATTTCCTTTGTATAGGGACAAAGTTATGGTCGAAAAGCTGAAATCAGAAAAAGTGAGGCCCTAGCGCCCCCTGTGACTGGATTTCTCTGGTTAACGAACTTGACCTTCATTTTTGGATGGTTGATTTTTGTGCAAAGTTTGAAAGCGATCCGAGCGAAACTGCGGCCGCTATCGTGCTGACAAAAGTCGAATCTGGACGCACGCACGCATATATATATATATATATATATATATAAACTTTTTGACCAATGGTCATTTCGGACTCAGGCGGTCATAAGAAGACCTCCTGTGAAGAAATTTTTCCAAAATTCGAAAGTAGGGGACAAATGAATGGGCAGACCGAATTCTTCGAGTCTACCCAAAATATATATTCATTGTTAACAAAAAGGTATTACAATAAACCTCGCGCCTGCTGTTTTGTTACAAGTACACAACAATTTGTGCTCTATTAACTATATAATCGCCATTTTAAATAAAATTACTACAATTTAATTACAAGTGATCACTGGTATGGATTCAAAGTAGAAAATATATAAATAAATAAATAAATTATATAATTATATACCCATAAGAATATTTAAACTCCCTGATTTAAGCTTTTAACAAATATGACTTTTATTAGAATATAAATATGATATTTTTAAAAGTAAACTGAGAAATTAATCTCCCCACTAGTCAGGGCGTATTGATTCGCTTTGATTAAGAGCAAAGTATAAATAAACAGAGATTCTCGTGGTTTATGTTGATGCAAGATAAGTCAAATCTATTGCCGCCGTGATCACAGTATCACAACGCGAAACAAACCCTAATGCCAAATTGCTGCGTTCACTTACACTTGGATTTCAAACAAAGACGCAACATCTGTTAAAAACATCACATTAATTTTATAAGTATCCAAAAATAGCAATTTCATATTAATAAAACTATCAACTATTGACGACGTATGGTGTTTAGGTATATTTTAGATATTCAGATGTCTCTGGAGAAGAGGTTTATGGCGATTTTATTTTATTTCCTTATTTAAAACAATGTTATGGACGTCGTAATAGTATTGCCTACTTTAACGAAACACGGATATTCTAAATCAATGAAAATTTGATACTTTATAATAATAAAATAATGAAAACTAAAGCAGAGTTTATTTCTCGGAATACGTGGTCTTCTTACATTACAATAAATATATATATTTTTTTAATATATAGATATATTGTTTTTATATATCTATATACATAAAAAATTATTATCTTAACTATAGAATCTGGAATCTATAAATTTAGTTGAGGTATATCAAAAATAAAATAAATCTCTATTTTTAATGTGACTCCCTTTTGAAATAATATTATGATTTATCATTGATCATTATAAATGTTTTTTTTCTGTACAAAGTTTACGGGCAAGTTTATATAACCTTTTAAGCATAACTGACTGAATAAATAGATGTATGTATTCTCTATGCATTGAACTTAACATCTCGTAGCTTTTTAGTATTTTTTTTATTTATACGGTAAGGTTAAGGTTATGGTAAGGATTATTAAAATGAAATTACTTAACAGAATCCACAATATATACTTATTTTTTTGTTAACAATTTAACTCTCTGAGCTGAGCTATATAATCTCAACCTCATAAGACAATTCTGTACAAAATTAAGATATATAATACATCTCATAGTAATCACTCTCAATAATAATCACTTGGGATTTTAGAACTCATAAAGCCACAGACCAAAATCTTGTTAAAAATGCCATTACGTACAAGATCCTCCGAGACAATTCTTTTCCATTCCCCAACCTTACATTAAAGTAAAATTGGATTTGTTTTTAACCTCAATATAAAAATAATAATTTTCTTAATCTGCATATATATTAGTAGTTGATATATTCGATTTAATAATATTTCATAGTTTGGTAAGCGCTAATTTTTGTAATAAATATTATCATAAGCTTTATAAAAACGCAATAAACTGGTAATATTGTAATAATGAGACCGCTGAAATAGGACAAGAGGACTTAAGAATTAAGAAATAATGTACTCTTATATATAGAACTTCACTGAGATTAAAGTTATTCAACAAAACATATTCAAACATCCTTGTGCAACCAAGTCTTATCAGCTTTATAGCTGATTGAATGACTGACTCACAACACAAAGCCAAGACCGATAACGTAAAGCCTGAAATCTTGAGACAGACGTCCGTGCTTACTGCAGGTTGTGTCAGGGTCGATGTAGGCGTCTTGTTACAACTTAGTTTTAGTACGATATAGACAAAGTTCTCTAGAATTTCATACCTTCATATCATTATTTATTATTCATAATATATTTATATTATTTTAAGTTAATTCAATTTAGAAATAGCTCTTAGTAATATATTATCAAAAATTATATAAAATAGGTGCACATTAAAGTTGCAAATGTAATATAAAAAACAGTTACAGCTTTTTCGCATTAAACACACTATGATGTTGCTTGTAGCAGTTTTATTTTATTTTTATGAGGCCATTGTAAAAAAAAATACATTTCCGTAATAGTTTCTTATTATGTATCTTATATCAATAGATAAGAAAGGTCACTTTGCCATGTATGCGAAAGAAAGTAATAAAGTTACACTTAATAATATATAACTGATAAAATTTATTTCAGTTAAGACGACTACAATAATACTTATAGAACAAGTGGTTATACAATATTTATATAAAATTAATCATAACGTTTTAATCGTGTCGTATTTTGTTTCACAATGTTTTAATATTTTCCAATAAAACGACATTGGCATAAAGACTTTTACATAAATTTCATTATTCATATTCATACATATAAAATCAGTGATGATGCAAACAACCAGGGTATTTCCCGAACGAACTTTGTCGAAATTATAAATGGTAATAAAAAACAAAATAAATATTAAAGATTGTGCGGCATTTGACGGTTGTAAAAATATACATGCCTTTCGCAACGTACAACGTTGATGGCCAACATTTAGGAACCATAACCGTTCTTTTATTCCAGACATTGAACGTAATTCCTCGGACGATTTGAGATGTTATAAAGGGTCCATTATCAAAATTATATTTCATCTTTATCTTGCACTTTGTCCAAGTTCCTCTCATTGTTAGTTGAAGCAAATTCTTTGTTGACCGAAGTTATATTCTAAGCTTACGAAATTTAGTTCTTATCGTCATGAAAATACGAATAGTTATTACATTAACTGTTCTCACGTACGTATTTTAGAAGTATGACTTATTGACAAATTAAATTTAACAATTTTAATTGCAGAAGTTTTCAAATGACAGAAAAAATATAGCAGTTTATTTTTAATTTACTTGCTTAATTAATAGTTGATTTTAAAGGAGAATGTCAGGCCTTCATAGTTATTTAGGCCCAGAGTGCCCCCTTTTGAAAATAAACGGTAATATTAGTTTGCATAGCCTTAATAAATTGTTAAAATTAAAAAAAAAAACTTGGGTCTCAAAGTTATTAGGGATTTTTAATTTTATTAAAAGGTTACCTACAAAGAGTAAAATACTGATTGCTGATACTTCCTACAAAATATATGTATGATAATGTACGTTTTAAGATCTAAGATGGCTGAAAATAAATATATTAAGCCGAAGGTAAAATATAAGATTGATGTCGTAGTTATAGACGAATCGACAGAGTCAATATTCATGATAAGAAATGTTGATTTTTAACAAAATATGATCACTGATGCAAAGACAAACAAAGAAATGATCTAAAGTTGATTTTGATTTACAATAAGGTCAATCAGTAATGTTAACTGTCAAGTTTGTTTAGTGCTGCCATTACATTATCAAAACGTAACGATCAATCGATGTTCGTCGTCATTGAACTTCAACGACTTTTTTATTTTATTAGTTGATTATGGACATTAAAAATTTTGTAGAACGAATTTCCTGGCTGCTCTTGGGCTTAAATTCGGCATTTCCATTTATAAAAGAAAAACATAATTTATCCCATCATAGTGATAAAACAAGAATTCAGAAACTCAGTGAAAATCACGAATTACGAATTAAAGCAAAATAATTCGACTAAATAATAAAATTTTTATTGACCAAATTTGTCGGTAGACGTGACAGATTTGGAAATTAAAAAATAATATATAACTTTGTTACAAATACATATATATATATAAATCCGATTGTTTTTTAACAACAAATTGATACTGTAATGTTTTACAAATGTCAGATATTTTATACCTAAATAAACCTAGGGTAGTTAATTCACAATAATTATGTTTATAAATTTTCTAACACTGTTTTAACCTGTATTTCTATGGTTTTTTTTAAATAATCAAACTATAAAATAATCAAATTATTAAAGAAAATCTGCTGAATAAATATAATAAAAACAAAACGAGATGATTTTTAAATAAAACCCCAAGATAATATAATATTATCGATATTATCAGATCATAAACATACATAAACCAATAATGCGAAAGAATAAGAAAATATCGTAAGCTTTGTTTCGTTAAAAGCAATGTTCGCAAACCTTGCACATTGTACTGTCCAGGATTTTTGAAAATCCTGATTGGTTTTGGTAATCAGGTTTAAAATACTTTGAAGAATATCATAGGTACTAAGTAATGTACCGAGACACAACCATTTATGAATATTTATGAATGAACAACCATTTGTGAATATGTGTTAGTAAAGTAGACAGTGTATTTTTGTTTTATATTTTCTCAATATTTTTTGTTTACATTTGTGTGTCTCACATAAATTGCGCAATAGAGTTTCTAATTCAGATATATGATAGATTTTCTCGGGGGTTTTAAATAAATTTCTTAATTTCAAACTAAATGGCCTATATATAAATAAATATATATGTAAGTTATAATTAGCTCTCAGTCATTATTTTTAAATACTGTTACGTTGAAATTTAATTTCTATAGTAATTTAAATACTTAGTCAAACATTAAAATTTTTATTATGTTTGTTTGGGATTAGGTTCATTAATTATCTGTTCACAGGAAATTCACAAGTCCTCGAAATATCATACTATTTTATTATTTAGATTCAGTGTTATTCTTTTGTCTCATTTTTTTTTTTTTTTCACCTTCACGCCGTATCCCTTGCGGGGTAGCCAGAGACGATAAAATAATAAATAATAAAAAATAATAAAAAATAATAAAAAATAATAAAAAATATAAAATAATAGCATACTGCTGTATATTTGCTGTATATTTTTTTAAATTGACTGACATTCGGTTCTGAGGTTTAGATGCTGTCTACGTTGTCATATGGTTATATTTAGATTATATTAAAATGTTGTTAATTGATAATGTTTATTTGTTTCCAAATACATTCAGTTCGTAAGTTTAAAATTACGAAATTAATTATTTATTATAGTATTGCTTGTGAAGCCTCTTTCCTCCATAAGGTATTATAATTTCATATTATTTGAATAGATTACGGCGTTATTAGCGCTATTTCATAGCTGTATATTGTACATTATAGGAGGTTATTTATGCTTATAATAAATCTTCACCACGTGCATACGTGTAACTTTGAGTCGTCGACCTGCATGTCTTGCTTCTGAACTGTTGCTGTAACTGTAGCTGCGAGTGAGGTCTGCCTTTAAATGCCCGCTCCTCCTTAAATATTAAGAAGCTATCTGGTGATGTACTACTTTCTATATAATTAATCTAAACTATAAATAAATATTTAAAGAACAAGTGCTTGACTGTAGTCTTCTTGTACTGACAAACAAGTGGGCTGTCTATATGTCTTCACTTGTCCATTGTCAGTGGCGTCTAGGAATTTAATTAAGGATATTATTCAAGATAAGTATTTGAGTTTTTTTTGTTTACCTCAAATGAGCCATCACAAAGTTTAGCTGGTAAATTATTTATTGTATTCAAATAAATTTAAGTAATCATTTAAATTTAAGTGTTAATAATTTGAATCTTAAATATTAAATTGGTTATTTCATTTAAAGCAACCCACTAACACTAAATTGGGAAGATTACTACTACTACATTGTCATTATATAGTTTGTTTTGATTGTGATTTAATATATTTTCATATTATTAAAATGTACTGTGTTTTCTTTTGCGACACGACCGCCATACACATCATTAACATTTCGAGCCGTTTCCGCAGTACTTTTACCACGGTGGAACTCGTACTCGTAAATAACACGATATTTAAAGTTTTCCATTTTGAAAACTGAGTGACGCAAACAATAAAAACAGGTGAAAAAAATCAAATGAATGACGGTTAACGAAACACAAATACATGTGTAAATAGCTGTATGAATTTGAATGTAGAATTCCTAACCAAAATAAAGAAATTTGTGATTAAAGTTGCCAGTACGATAAAATGCCAATTTCATATATAAGGACCTAATGAAAACCGCACAAATAATCAAATGTTAAAAGTTTTCAACCAGCAATTATACTGAGTTGTAACATAAAGTTCCGACGCGAAGAAACTAAAGATTTCTCAAGTATTTAACTTGATCAGGTACAAATTAATCACTTCGTTTATTTTTACATTTTCATACCAAGTAATTTATAACCATCAAAGGTTCAACACGTAACATCTTTTATTACTACGTTACATTCCGAAAAATTCATGTTGACAAATTATTATTCAACAAATTATTTTTCGTTAAATGACGTTTCTATGTAGGAGTTGAATTTGCAAAAATCTTGAACTATTTATTACGTAACATACGACAATATGTAACATCTCATTTTTATAAAACTATTTCAACAGAACTTTTGTTTTCACAGCAATACAATAAAAGACTCAAGAATACTCGTAACAGGAGCAATGTAAGAGTGCTCTGAAGTTATGCTTGACAGTGTAAAATTTAAATATTACTTTTTAGAATATACCAAAAATTTTTATCGTAAAACAGCAACTGATGAATTTTACCTGCATCCAGCCTCGTATTTCCCGGTGGAAGCGTCACGTGGAATTGGTTTATTGACAGAATTTATCTATATCTATATATTGAGGTATTGCTGGTGCTAAAAATGCCTTACTGATATCAATAAGATCCGTTTTCCGTTTATTCCTAACGTTAAATTATAAAGTTTGGGATTGACAATTATATACAAATTTAATTTAATAGAAACTAATAATAATTGAATATATATATATATATATATATATATATATATATATATATATATATATTGTAGAGAGATATGAGACTAGTGGAGGGAGGAATGATATTTAAGCGCGTGTCGACGGTAGTCAAGGCTTTTTTGCGTTACGTCAGTCAGTGCGGAACATTGTGCGGTCGTAATATTTTTTCGTGTTGTAATATTTTGTGTCAGTGCGGTACGTTTGTCGGTCGTAATATTTTGAAATCGGATATAGTTTAGCGGTTATAATAATTAGTAATTGTTTAGGATTTGTTAATTCAAAGTGTAGAATTGTTAGATTTTCTTTGTGTTAATTATTATTATTAAATTGATTGTTGAACTGTGCGTAATATTATTTTTAAAAAAGTCCCTTCTGATCTATTTTCCAAGATCAGAAGTGGGATTCTTACTTTTTGGCCCCATCTCGGCTTGACCTAGTTTATTAGTATTTTTTTTTTTTTAGACTACCCTCACTTTAAGTAATATTTTTTCTTAAGTACTTCGTTATTGCGTTATTGTGATTTCATAGTTATTTTCATTTATTTTTTTTTAGACTACCCACACTTTAAGTAATATTTTTTCTTAAGTACTTCGTTATTGCGCTATTGTGATTTCATAGTTATTTTCGAATAAATTACTTTAAATATCGTTCTGTGTTGTTGTTAAGTTTTTTAATAAGTTTTTTTAATAAGTTAATTTGTTTGAGTGAATTAGTTTGTTTAATATGTCGGAACGTGAGCGTAATCATAGTCGCAGTGATCGTGATAGTAATTCTTGCCGTGATCGCCGCAATGGTCAGGGTAATAGGTCCCGCGAACAATCTCTCGACGAGAACAACATGTTGAGACTTGAAATGAAGGCAATGATGTCTCGGATTAAGGCGTTAGAAACTAAAACAAGGGCTTCACCCTTGCCGGGTCCATCGTCAGACCATGTGTTAGCGCACTCCCGCGACCGCGAGGATAAACATTTGACACCTGCTAGAAGGCAAATATCGCGACAATTGCGAACACCATCGGGTGCGTGTGATAGGTCTCGTGTTTCTGAATGTCGTGTATCTCGTAGCGTACGTCATCTACCGTTAGTAGGTCGTTCCATTTCATCTTCGCTTGTGACTAGACGTGAAATAACTCGCGATCGAAATCATCGCCCTAATTCACGACCTCGCTCGA
This sequence comes from Melinaea menophilus ssp. n. AW-2005, assembly GCA_918358695.1. Lineage (NCBI taxonomy): Eukaryota > Metazoa > Arthropoda > Insecta > Lepidoptera > Nymphalidae > Melinaea > Melinaea menophilus. Next base: position 30,612,924 of record OU911038.1, on the reverse strand, counting down.
TAACACCGCCGATACAGTCCGCGAGTAGTGAAGTAAAAGATACGGGTATACCCTCAGATTCGGTACAAACTAATATTACGGATCACATTGTTAGTGCCATACGTTCGATTAATGCGGTAGGCAAATCGTCTCAGCATTATTATATTTCGAACTTTGATCCAAACTTCCATAATATTGATAATTGGTGTTTAGAAGTAGATCGCGCAAAAGTTTTAAATAATTGGGATGATTTTGAATGTCTTTCGCGTATAGGAAACTGTCTGCTAGGGGATGCGAAATCATGGCTCAATGAATGGGTCTCCAGCGATCGTAGTTGGACCAATTTTAAGAAAGAGTTTACACCTCTCTGCCCTAAAGTACCAGATTTTGCAGTCATATTGTTTGAAGTTATGACTAAAAACTCCGATAACTATCCAACGTACACAGAATATGTACGCCGGTCATTACTTAAGCAGCATTAAGCAAGGGCTTAGTGATGAGCTTATTTCGGCTATAATAATTCGTGGTATTACCGATCCAATTATTAGAGCTTCAGCAACGAATGCCAAGTTATTACCGAATAATTTAGTTGAATTCTTTTCGGTCTACGTTAAACCTAGCACTAGCAACGTTTTCAAACAGTCTTCCTCACGCTCTGATTTGCGAAACGTTACAAGTAGGCGTAGTATAGAGTATTCGCGGAAACGCAACTTCAGTGATATTAGATGCTTCTCCTGCGGCCAGTTAGGACATAGACAAGCTTCATGTAGCAAGAGACCCAGAGTTGAACAATCGTCGGAAAGTTCACCTAATAGTGAGGGGGTTAAGTTGCAATCGCCCTCGTATGTACCATCTAGGCCCGAGCCATGTACATACTGTCGGAGACCGGGACACAGAGCTGAAACTTGTTTTATTAAGAAGCGTGCGGAAGCTTCAAACACGGATAGTGTAAATTTTTGCAGCGTATCTGTTCAGCCAGGGACATTATAGCAGCTGTAATTCAGGATGTACCGGTCGACGTTTTGATTGATAGCGGTTCCACTATTTCTCTAATTTCATCATCTCTGTTAAAACATTTTAAATGCTCGCGTACACCGACGTTTCGGGTTTTGAAAGGGCTAGGCAGTCAAGAAATTGAAAGCACTTTTTACGTTACACTACCTATTGAGTTTGCCGGTTTGACTCTTGAGGTAGATTTGTTTGTGGTGTCCTCCGAGTACATGAATGTGTCGATAATCATAGGTACAGACGTTTTAAATAGAGAGGGTGTTAGATACGTACGTACTAAAGATTGTCAGTTACTTACAAGGAGAGCAAGCCACAACTCAGAGACGGTGATGAATGTTCAATCGGAGAGTTCAATACCAATTAATATACCATTGGTAAATAATGATTTAGACAAATTACTAGGGATAATTACTGAATTCTCTCGGTACCTCATTACCGGCACTGCAACATCAACCGTAAACACGGGGTGTATGTCCATAAAACTCAAATCCAACACTCCTGTGTATTACAGACCATACCAACTCTCCAACGCTGAAACGCTTCGTGTTCGTGAAATAATAAAAGACTTGCTTAACAAACGGATAATAGAGGAGTCGGAGTCTGACTACGCGAGTCCAATCCTTTTAGTTAAAAAGAAAGACGGGACGGAAAGGATGTGCGTAGATTATCGAAAGCTAAACGAGATTACAATCAAAGACAGATTTCCGTTGCCTCGTATAGATGATTGTTTAGATCGTTTGGGTAATAATAAATACTTTACATCTCTAGATATGGCGACTGGATTTCATCAGATTCCTTTAGATTGTGAATCAATTCCGCTTACAGCATTTGTCACACCGGAGGGACATTATCAATACCGAAAAATGCCTTACGGTTTGGCGAATGCACCAGTTATATATCAGCGTATCATCTCTAAAACCCTTCGAGAGCTCATAAATTCTGGGGACATTCTTGTTTACTTCGATGATATCTTAATTATGAGCAAAACCATCGATCAGGGCTTAATTTTGCTTAGAAAGGTTCTTGATACATTAACAGGGGCTGGTTTTTCTATCAACCTAAAGAAATGCACATTTTTGGCTACCAATATAGAATACTTGGGACGCACAATTAGTGAAGGTCAGGTTAGGCCGAGTCACGAAAAAGTGCGAGCTTTAATTGACTCAGCCGAACCGAAAAATGTGAAACAAGTGAGGCAATTTCTGGGGTTGGCTAGCTATTTTAGGCGGTATATAGCTGGATTTGGTCAAAAAGCTGCCTGTATTTCGGCACTTACTAAAAAGGCTGTCAACTTTCACTGGGGTATTGAACAACAGGCCGCTCGACAATACTTCATAGATTGTCTGACAAGCGAGCCAGTGCTTGCAATCTATGACCCTTCATTGCCAATAGAGATGCATACGGATGCAAGTTCTATTGGTTACGGAGCTGTGTTGATGCAAGTACATGAGGGAAATCGCAAACGAGTAGTATCTTATTTCAGTAGACTAACCCAGGGAGCTGAGAGTAGGTACCACTCGTACGAGCTTGAGACCTTGGCAGTGGTGAAGGCTCTCGAATATTTCAGGCACTATCTTGTGGGTGTACATTTCACTGTGGTTACCGACTGCAACGCTTTAAAACTTACTCAGCGTAAGAAAGACCTGTTGCCCAGGGTCGCCCGGTGGTGGGTATACCTCCAAGATTTTGACTTCAGCCTTGAGTACAGAAAAGGTTGTCTTTTGTCTCACGCTGACTACCTTAGCCGGAACCCGGTTAATGTATGTACCATCCAAAAGCCTTTAAATTGGGCACAAGTTGCTCAGGCTGCTGATGAGGAGACGCAGTCTCTAAAACAAAAACTAGCTGATGGACAGTTGGACCCTAGTCGTTATATGGTCAAAAACGATATCCTTTATGTTAAGCTCACACCTACTGGTGAACATCCTAAACTTTGTTGTTTTATTCCAAAAGGACATAGGCTTAGCCTTATGCGCATTTTTCATGATGAACATGATCATAACGGGGTTGATAAAACTGTAGATTTAATAACAAAACACTTTTGGTTTCCGGGGCTGAGAATATTTGTTCAAAAATATATTTCCCATTGTTTAGTTTGCCTCTCTCATAAAAAAGTAGCTCGGGCTCCTTTACAGCCAATTCATTCTTGGGAAAAACCAGATGCCCCTTTTGACACTGTCCATATAGACACTTTAGGACCTTTGCCAGAAAGTGACGGTTACCGTCATGTGCTTATTATTATAGACGCGTTTTCGAAATTTTGTTTATTGTATCCCATGTACCGACAAGACACTGAAGAGTTGAAAGGACATTTCACGAACATGATCTCTCTCTTTGGAACTCCAAAATTGATAGTCGCTGATAGAGGACGGATGTTCCAAAGCATTGATTTCCTTAATTGGGTTAAGAACATGGGATGCCACACTCATTTTATAACACCCGAGATGCATCAGTCCAACGGACAAGTAGAGCGTTATTGTCGTACCGTGCTCAACATGGTCCGTATTGAGTGCAACCATCGGCAGCAAAGATGGCCAGCAGTTATGTGGAAGTTACAGCTGACTTTGAATATAACGAAACACAAGACGACACAATATTCTGCCTTGAACCTTCTTGTAGGTATCGAAGCTGCCACACCGCTCATACGTAGTTTGATACGGAATATTACTGTTGAAGGCTCCAGTGGTAATCGGGAAGCCCTTCGTGAGATGAGCCGACAGAGGGCGTCCGAACATCTTCGCGCCAATCAAACTCGTCAGGATACCTACGTTAACCAGAGACGTAAACCAGCTCACGCCTTTGGACTACACTCTATGGTCTTTGTACGCAAACAAGCGCAGTCAACCGGGAAGCTAGATTCGTGTATGCGAGGACCGTATCGAGTGGTGAAGATACTTCCACATGGTCGCTATGAGCTGCAGCTGCTAGCTGGCTCATATGGCAAGTCGACCCAAGCGGCTGCGGAATATATCGTTCCGTGGCGGGGAGAATGGACTCCCGAGGTGTGTTCTGTTCTTTTCGATGGTGAGTTTTCGCTTTATTTTGAGATTTAATTAAGACTTAAACTCATTTGACACTCAGTATATTTTACTTAATTTGTTGTTATCATTTTATGACAAGAATCCCACATAGTCTCGGGGCTAAAGCAGGGGAGAGTTTAATTACTTGATATGAAATTAGTGTTAGCCTTGGAGGTAGATCGGGCGCACCATTCTGGTTTTATTTTTGTTAAAAAAATATGGAGTGAGCGTTTGTCTTGGAGTGCATCGGACACGCTGTCCCGAGGGCTGGGTCTCTTAGTCAAAAGTGAGCGTTTGTCTTGGAGTGCATCGGACACGCTGCCTTGGGCTCTGGGTCCCTGGGCCGGGGATAATCATTTGTCTTGGAGTGCATCGGACAGTGGTTATCCTATGGGTAAATTGGATCTGGGATAACCGTTTGTCTTGGAGTGCATCAGACAGGTTATCCCAGAGGGGACTCTGATCCTGGAATAATTGTTTATCTTGGATTGCATCGGATACATTATTCTAAGGAAGCGAGTCTCTTGGTTTAGGATACGTGATTGTTATTGAGAGTGTCAGACATGCTATCCTAGTGTGCTCGGAAACATGACTTCGATGGTCAGTTGTCCTGGAGCTGGATATTAAACGATTGTCATGGTTTAGATTGTAATAAGTTTATTTGGCCAGTATTGTTATAACTGTGTTGAGATAATTTGATTTAAGGCATATATGTGAACCAATGAACACACGCAAAGACATGCCTCACGTAAATCTTCGTAGGTCTCTGTCAAGTCGTGAGGGGGAGATTTTATGATAAGTCCCGCCCCGTTCTTTGGTTCATAGTTGAGGATACCATCGTTGTACCCGCAATGCGAAGGGAGATCTGGTGTTATATTTTCTTGTTACAGAGGCATATACTGAAGAAGAGTATTTACTTCCTGATGTCGATTTGCCCCCCGATGTTGAGCAGCCGTTGGAAGAAATTGAGCCGCAACCAGGCCCCTCTGTGATACAGAGAAACTCAGAGCTGATCGCCTCCACTGTAAACGAAGAGAGTTCTCTTCCAATTCGTGACACGGATTTTGAAAGTTGAAAATGACTGAGTCCGAGGACGGTCTCATGTCAGGAATGGCCGTGTAGAGAGATATGAGACTAGTGGAGGGAGGACTGATATTTAAGCGCGTGTCGACGGTAGTCAGGGCTTTTTTGCGTTACGTCAGTCAGTGCGGAACATTGTGCGGTCGTAATATTTTTTCGTGTTGTAATATTTTGTGTCAGTGCGGTACGTTTGTCGGTCGTAATATTTTGAAATCGGATATAGTTTAGCGGTTATAATAATTAGTAATTGTTTAGGATTTGTTAATTCAAAGTGTAGAATTGTTAGATTTTCTTTGTGTTAATTATTATTATTAAATTGATTGTTGAACTGTGTGTAATATTATTTTTAAAAAAGTCCCTTCTGATCTATTTTCCAAGAATATATATATATATATTCATTTTCCATCTTTCATATATTCATTTTTAGATTTAACTAAAATATACATAGTTTTAATAATATCAAAAACATTAAATAAGAATTACAGATTTAGAAAGGGTAATTATTATAAAAATATTTTAAACTATGTTTTTCATTTTCCTCTGGATTTATAACATAATTATTGTTCATTCATATATGACAATCCCTCCATGCATATCATGAGTACATGTTGTAATGTTGTATCCTTATAAAGCAGTAATGAGACTTTGTCATAATTAATGTCCCAATTATGATTTCTCTATTCCTCATAAATTTTCTAAGTTTTTAATGGGATATGAAAAAAAGTTGCACAAAATTCGGAATAAAAAGCTGGGACACTCTGCAAATCCTAAAATGTAAACACCGATGGATGTTGAAAACTCGTTCTCTTGAATTTCCGAGCTGAAAAAAGTTTTGTTTCGTAAATATGAATCGAATTTTATATTTTGTGTCGTATGAAACTATATGTGATCAAGTAAATATAAGATGCCGATTCGTATAAAAGATACCATATTCAACAAAGAAATTTATTTAAAGACTGTGTTGTCAGAAAACAATAATTATTTCCCTGGAGGTAACTAGGACGTCCTATTAATGTCCCTTATATTACATTTACCTTTCTATTGATATATTTTTTACTCTACTTGTTTTAAAATACTGAATCCTTCATAAAGGTTTTTGATGTTTTATTTAAACTGTTTTGTAGAACTTGTGTAGTTTTTTGTGCCTCACAGACTCGAAGCTTGTCGCCGAGGTTATTAAAACTTTTAATGACAAGTTTTCATAATGGCTTGGAATAATTTTCTAAAAGTATTTATTTTAATTGCATTGTGTATATTCAGACGCAATCTTATAAAATGAATAATTAATTATAAATATGATCAAATATTGGCAGCCATATTTTAACATTTTTATTATTTATGTAATTATGTCAGCAACAATAAGAACTATGCTACGGTTTTGATGTTCTCTAAATAAAAATATTTTACACTTGATTTTTATCAATTACATCTTAATATCAAAGAAATAAAAAAATCGAAATCACATGTACCCAGCCTTACTTTCTCTAAATTCTAATATTTATTCTACTATAGTGTTTTTTTATTACACCGTTAAAAACCATGAATACTACTATAATAATCGTAAAATCTAAAATCCCAAGATATTTTGGAAAATATAATATCTGTTGGAGAAGACTTATATTACTAATATACTTTGTAATATACCTTATTATAAACTTTAATAATAGGTGCAAAGCTCATTTTGTAATTATTGTTTCCCGTGAATTAAATGTTAATTACAATTTAATAATATTGAATATATTTATTACATTTACACGTGCTACATTAATCGTTGTTGTTTTTGATAGTAAAAATGTACATATAAGCTTATAAGCTTAAACAGTTATATAATATTTGACACATCCTAATCTGTCTTTAAATGTCATAACTCCTAAAATTGCTTATATAAGTAAAATTGAGCTAATGCAGTATGCATAACAAAAGATAACTTAGGAACCAACACAAATGTAAATATTTAATAAAATACTTATTTATTTATTTTTATTTTATATTATAATTTTACTAACTGATTCCCGCTCGCTTCGTTGGGTACACTATTAATTTGGATGTGAACTTAGGTTGCTATGATATCCGTAGTCATAGTATCCGTTGTCATCGTAACCGTTGCTATGATAACCGCGTTAATAGTATAGCTCCTACAGGTTTAAAACTTGGTGAAATGCAAAAAGATGAAATCCGTTTGGATAGGAATTCCGTGAAATCCGTTCTTAGTGGACATATACGTCACAAAAGAAGTAACTATGTAAAATTTTTAGTTAAAAGGACAAATAGTTTCGGGGATTTCGTGATAGGTCAGTGACGCTTATTAACATATCTATAGATAATAACGGATTTAAACGATTCAAATATAAGAGTAGATGTATTTCAATTCATTTCTATATTTGTTTTGTAGAAAAGCAGATAAGCATAATGTAAAAATATTATGATTAAACCTTTAAAGATAGCTAAAATAACTTCTGAATAAGATTGACAAATGTGTATAATTATGTAACTAATATTTTATTATGTAAGTATATAATAGAAGTATTGTTTAGTTTAATACGTCTTTTTGAATTTTTATAATAGGTACGAGTATATGCTCATTTCAATATCAGTTTGTTATTACTTGTATGTATGTTTATTAATGTAACTTTACGCCACCTACCTGTACCAAAGTTTCTTTTTATTATTTAATGTTTGTGAGGTTGCCCGGAAGAAATCTCCGTTAAGCAACAAGGCCGCCTACTATATTAGTTATACTTTAAATTTGTTATTTTGTTTATATATTCTTTTTTAGGTGTACAATAAAGGTGTAAAAATATTCATATTATTTATACAAATGTAAAGGCTAACCTAAAGTTAGTATAGTATGAGTCATAAGATTAAGTTTCCATGAAATGCAAGGGAAGAACCTTTGTTCAGATTACATCGAAAATGATCTGATAGCAAACTTAAATAATGTCAAGATTACTTTGAAATTTTATTCAAATTCACTGAGATCTTATTTACACTTAGATCAGCAAAGTTAAAGGAAGTTTATTAAGACAATAAATAATATATAATATTTATACTTAAAAAGCTTGTTGTAGAAGCAACATGGATAACGAAGATGTGAGAAATACCCATAACTTTTCCTTCTACATATCACCTTAACAACTTGGCGTTTTTTAAATGCGATATGTTTTTATTTAATCATTTTTTCCTTACTTCAAATGCAATCTTAAAAATATGTAAAATATTATATTTCTTATGTAATTAGTGTTTATATTATTTTCTGTGAAATTAATGATTTAATAATATTATAAAAAATATATTATAATCAAATTTTTTTTTGAAAAGCTAGTTTTATACAAAATATTTTTTATTGTCAAAACAACCGCCAATTTAGAAAGTAATTCCCCACTGACCTGAGAAGAGCTAGCGACAGAAACTCAGCGGGCTTGTCTTTTTCCTTTTTTTAAAGCCATACTTTAGAATTAATTACATTTATAGTAAATCTGGAAATGGCCCAGCAGCGAGCACTTCATATCTAGGATGCCTTATGTTCTAGATATACGAAAATACTGTAGTAGCTATCTGTTGGAAAACAAACTCTCCTTAACAAATTTTTTTAATTTATTAAAGGGGAAAATTTGAACGTTTGTTGAAAAAGTGTTTGTGCATTGTGTGTGGAAAGTATGTCTACAGTGCCCCATAAAAGAATTTCTCACTTTTTTTAGTTGAGTAAAACATTTAAAGCAAGCTTATGTTTGTTCCTCATATTTATATGATGCTTGACTTGATGATGACTTTATTTTGTCAATATCCTTTTAATTAATATTTTAAACTTATCTAATGACAAATTTAAGGCCAATTTATTAAAATTGGTGTATCTATAAGTACAGATCAAAACCTTTCCTGCAGTGTATCCCACGGCAGTATGCTAGGTTCTACCCTCTTTTTAAACTTCGTAAATGATCTTTGTGACCCTAACGCTTTCTGCCGGTAAGATCTCTTTTGCCGATGATATTGTTCTTCTGTTCAGTGGTAAAACATGGATTATAATTAATTTGTGTATGGCTACAAAATAATCAAATGTCACTTAACTGCGCTAAGCCAAATATATGTTATTTCCTAACAAAAAAATATCTCTCCCAGAATTTAAAAATTACTTCAAACTGCACCCGGTTGTCTAACTTATGACCCTTTATGTAATTATCAGAGAATTGAGGCTTACAACAATATTAAATACCTTGGTACCTATTGACAAATCACTCTCTTTCCAGCCCCACACATTGTTCGTAACCAGTCTAATCTTCTGAAATTGATGTATGTTTACAAATAACTTTGACAAAGTGGTCTGACCTACTTGGTCCAGGCGCACTCGTCTACCAGACGTGGACAACCATATGCTTCTGCTGACTACACATCTTGGAAAGTACCAAGTCACTGTCGAGGCTCTCTTAGGGTCCTCTGATCATTGCTGGATACGGAGTGTAGTGCCCATTCAACGTCAAGCACGCGCAAGACCTGCGACTCGACGCGTTTGGCACTATAAGTCCGCGAATCGGGAAAGAATGCGGTCCTTTTTTGCATTCTAAACATGGGGGCCGATTTGTTCCCATTCCAATGATCCTAGTGACTGCGCTGCGGCTGTAGCTGATGTGATACTACAGAGTATGGAACTATTTGTACTAAGCTCTGTAGTACCACTTGGTGGCAGATCGCAGGTTCGGTTTGATGCGTCTGTCAGGGCTGCAGCAGCTGTCAAACGGCAGGCGTATTAAGCTTGGGCTATTGCGCTAGTTCTCCTTAGTCCTAGTTAGTTAGTCCCTCCAGATTCTTCAAACGGAGAATTGCTAGAACAAAGTTGAAGCATGTCGTCAAAATTGAGGATCAGCTAGCAAGGTAACCGCCTAGCACGCGCAAGTTCTGGGCGCTTTCCAAAGCCACTCTGGGAAACTTTTGCCAGCCGTCTCTACCACCACTGTACATTGGGAAGAAAAGAGAAAGCCGATCTCTTAGGCACTCTTTTTGCTTCAAACTTGACTTTGGACGACCAGGGGAAGGCACCGCCTATCATCCCGCGGTGTCCAAGCTTAATGCCGGAAATAGTTTTTCGGCAAAAACTCATCCGAAAAGCCCTCCTTTCCTTGGAAGTTCATAAGTCGAGTGGGCCAGATGGTATCTCTCCAGTAGTGCTACCAACATGTGCCCCTGAGTTGACACCACTGCTAACGCGTCTATTTCGGTACTCCTACCTTAAAGGCGTAGTCCCGGTTTCATGGAAGCCTTATCCATCCGATCCCTAAAAAAGGTGATAGCTCGAACCCAGCTTACTACAAACCTATCGCCTTTACCTCTCTTCTCTCCAAAATAATGGAGAGCATAATCAATAAACAGCTCCAAACGTACCTTGAGGATCACCAGTTGGTCAATGACCGACAATATGGCTTTCGCCGTGGTCGATCGGCTGGTGGTCTTCTGTTATACCTTACGCACGGTTGGTGGTGTACCCCAAGGCTGCGTGCTATCCCTAACTCTGTTCCTCCTGCACATCAATGATATGTTGAATATTCCCAACATACATTGCTATGCGGATGACAGCACTGAGGATGCGGTATATTGAGGCCGTGCAGGTCTCTCTATGGAAGAAGTCGACGAGTGCCCAAAGAAACTTGTGTCTTCTATAGAAACCATCCATGAGACCATGAATCTTCGGATGATGCAAGAATTCATGGGCGGCGGTGATCACGTATCATCTGTGACCCGCCAACTCAACATATATATATCCGGGGTTTGATTAGGAAGCTGTGTTGCTCGGTGGAGATATCTTCCTTACGAGATACCTGAGACCTTGGGACTGTCCTGGTATATTTAATTTTACCCGGATCTACATGTGCAAAGTCGGTGTGAAGTAAAACTAATATATTAGGATTATTATCAAAATGAAAGAAGAAAGCGTTATATTAACCAGGATAGTTCATTTTCGGTAGATTCCATAGATGAATCTACCTATTGCAATCGATGCGATGACGGGACCCAGACCCCAGAGTAGGGGCGCTACGCCGTTTATGAACTAGAGATTGAGAATCCGTCGAAAAAAAAATATTTATATATCCCTCTATATATATATGTATACATGATCCATCAGTCCAAATTCATCGTAGGCAAAATCTGACTTCACAGGTCAATAGGATAAATTGGTAGGACAAACATAGCATCTCGATTTTTTTGAAAAAGTGTAAGGGGGGGCTGGGAGGGGGGGTGAAAGTGCAAACCTTTGGGACACGCTACAGGTCGCAAATATTGATGGAGGATTTTCAAACTACAGTATACACATTCTTAAGAACAAAATGAAGGTTAAGTTCTTGAACGGGGGAAATCGGTCGGGGGGTTGGAGGGCTGGGGGGGTTGAAAGTTAAAAACCGAAAAAAAACACAGAAGGAGGCAAAATTTTCGTGTCGGAAAAATCTTAGAAAATTAACAAATTAAAAGAGGAAACTTTTTTGTCCGAAAAGTTTTTTGATGCGACCCCGCGTTTAGGAAATAGGGATAGGGGGTGGTTCCCCGCTCACCCAATAAATGAAGAGTGATCCGTCATAAGACTCGTAATGACCAGTAGAATACTGCTGGCTAGTTTTTCTTTGTCGATCCGACCGACGGGAATCTACCTAACACGATCGACCCTTTCGAACGAGTTTTTTAGTTTAAATATTTTTTGTAGAATGTTCTTGTATTACTGTTTAGCGTTCCTAAATTACTGTTAATCGCTTCAATCAACTTATGAAACGTGCTTCGTATAGGTAAGATCATTCAAATATAACAAAATTTTTAAAAATATCTTTAAGCTAATTATCTCCAAATGTGTATATATTTAATTCATTTGACGTGATATTATTTCAACAAACAGAATAACGACGTACATAATGATGTTCTTTAAATATACAAATAGGGTAGCTGTCCTTGGAAGTAAGGTGATACACTTAACATAATAGTAAACACTTTTACAAATTACAATTTTTCAGATAAGTGAGGGTCAGTAGAAGCGACCCCTTAAAAGCTTTTTCACAAACTACCATAAATACATACAGTTTTTCGTTAGTGGAACATATTTTTAACAGACACTGATAGAACAAAGCATAAGATATTATTTAATCCGAGAATACGTGAATATTTTTTAAACCGGGAAACCGTTAGTGACGTTTAATATATTACTTATTACTATTTTTCGATAAGGTAATTTTTGTTTTGTTTTAGTCCGTAATATTAAACTTATTTGAAAGATTTTAAAGATATTTTTAATTTTTTACATAACACTGTAAATTTGAACCGGGATTTTGCAGCTTCAAAACGTGATTTTAAATATTTTTAACGAGGAAAAAGATACTTACTTACTATTACTACTACTTACTACTTATTACTTTTTCTAATAAAAAACACAACAAAGAAGAAAATAGATACCTATGTTTTTTATTTAAAATTTAGATATAGTTGTGAGAAATATAGTCGTTAAATACTTTAAAAAAAATATTGCTATCCATTATGAGATCATTTATTTCTTTACAATTATACGAAATATAAATGATGTATGTAAAAAAAAATATTTCTTTCTATGTTAATACAAATACAATTTTCCAAAATTCACTCATATGTATGATTAGTCAACTTTTATACTTTATAATACTAATCTTACGGTACACTCGTAAAAATAGTCTCATTCTGTTTTTTAACATACTCTAAAAATATTCTGTTCAAAAACCAACCTTTGAACAAAAGCACTAACTTTTAATATGTTGTATACGTAGTGGTGTAAGTAACTAAAATGTAAAACAAACAGGAAAACGGAGAATTATAACAGAATGTAGTCTTAGCATATTAATATGATTCATATATTTTTTTCGACTTACGTCATGACCACATGTTGAAACAAGTTTTTTATTTTATTCACCTTTACAAAGTTGAAATAAGAGTCGTTTAACACACAGCTGTGGTGATGTTGGTGTTATTTGTTATATTACTGATAAATACATCTCCAAGCACAAAACAAGGTCTGTACTAATATAAAGTTATTTATTAAAATGCCACACAGTTAAAAATCCTAAATTTAGTCAAATATTTATTTAAGTATAGATTTTCAGATTTTTGTGTCAATTGTTGGTAAACTTATAAATAGTTTGTGTTAAATTTTAACTATTTATTGTAAAGTCTATTATAAGATGTAATGCGTATGTGAATGATACACATTTATTAATTCATTTTACTAAAAATAATTGAGGTAACAGTACAATGCTTTTAGCGTGTATTTATGACATATTACTCAATAATTATTTATGCCAGTGATGCACAAAATCCCTAACTGAAGCTGATAATAAGAGTGCTGTAATATAATGTTATTAAAGTGCAATAAAAAACACAATTCCCAGATTTTTAAAGCCGCACAGCCTCAGACCTATTCCTACACATCGGTATTTGTTAATTAACACTTCTTACGAGATATTACTTTACTCATTTACTTTGATACATTGATTCAGGATCTCCTACTTTTGTTTGTATGACAACTTTATCTAAAAATATACGTCATACTGATGCAAAACATGTAACTATACTAATTCTAACTAATCTCAATATTATATTATAATCATTCTTGTTTAAATATGTTTTAGAAAACAAATTAATTTAGAAGTAATTCTATCCTAAACTATTGGTCTATCGAATTCCAAATCACGGGTACAAAGTCATTAATTAAAATAGTATACACAGACATTAATTAAAATAGTTGAGGCTGAAAAGCAATATTGCTATCGCAGATGCTTACCCTAAAGGTGGCTGTAACCTGGTTACGGTCAAGTTTAATTTAATTTGTGTTATAGTTTCTGAAGAATAGTTTAAAAATAGGTCCAACTTATTGATGATTTTCTACGTCATTTAATTATGACAATACTTGTGCAGTACCACCTGGACAAATAATAAAATTATGAATAAAATAAATAAATTAAAGTAAAAGAAATGTCTATATACGACTAAAATAAATATTTATATTAATGCAAATATCTATATAAGTTATAAAAAACTCCTAACCAACATTTTATTTAATGGGAGTGTAAAATTATTGTAAATAAGATACATTTTGGAATTAGAAATGAAAGTAAACAACTCTTGTAAAATGAGCTTGTATTACATCAATGTCTGTCTCAATAAATCTTTTTATGTGAGTTATATAAAACAGAAAAAGTATAGGAGATAAATAGTCTCAAACAAACAATATTATGATAATATTATGTAATTATAAATTACAGACGAACTTGAATGTAACGGAGATCGTAATGCTTCGATAAGAGAATGCGGTAATCCTTGTAAATCAACATGCAAGGAACCAAATGTCAAATCCTGCAGACCTAGATGCGAAACTAATTATTGCCAATGTCTTGGTCCTTACCTTCTTTCTGATGATGGCAAATGTATCTTACCCAATGACTGTCCAGGTAATGTATGTTATATGTGTCATATCTAACAGAGTCATAAAATGGTTGCTTATATATTTTAAGTTTGTTTTTTCTTACGTTTAAATTATTATCTTCTTGCAGGCGGGAATCCATGTCGTCAAAACGAAACCTTTGTGTACTGTAATGCTAATTGTCCTGAAAATTATTGCCCCGTTGATGACAGTATTTATATGATGACTTGTGATGTGCCCTATCCATGTAATAGCGGATGTGGGTGCCAAAGAAATTATAAAAGAAAGAGCCGAGATGACGATTCTTGTGTACTTGCGTCAGATTGCCGTTAGTATAAAATTCAATAATGTATCTTTATTATTAATATGAGGGTAAAAGTGTCTAAATTAACTTTTTTTATATTAGACAGTCCTCAAATTTTGATTTTAGATAATAATCAGTCGAAAAATTGGAATGCATTTTCTAATCGAGATTTTCTTAAAACGATTTTTAGCCCCTGTGAATTGTACAAGACAATACGAAGAATGGGATCCATGTTCGGTAAGTTCAGATAACTGCAGATACTTGCAAACAGAAGTATCAACATCCGGACAGTCTGATACGATCTGCGAGCCTAAGTGTGTTTGTAAAGAAGGGTACTGTCGGAATGACAATGACGTCTGTGTTCCTGTGCCCGATTGTTGGAGTCGGTGAATATCTATACTACTATATAAATATGTAGGTTCTTCCTGAAAGATTTTTTTTTAATTTATTTTTCAAAATGACAACCAATCATGTCTTCATTTCTGTCTGCTTGTTTGTGTGTGTCATTTTACTGCTCAACAACTATTCGAGGGATCTTAATAACAAAACATATGTATTAAAAAAAGTTATTGCGCAAATATTGCATAAAATAAATATTAAAATGATCTCTGATACTAATAATAAAATATTTATATATTTTTTTACAGTAAAGTAAGTAATACATTTTGATGTATATTTAATTTAGAAGATCCTAGTATAATTATATATAAATAAAAGTAAAGACAGAAGAATAATGTTCGTTTTTTTATTCTACCTTTTATCATAATTTATACAACTAAATGCCATACTTCTAATGTATGGCATTTAGTTCATTAATTTAATTTGTTTTGTGTTCTTGAACAGGTGCTCGAAATAAATAAAATGTTGCAGAGAAATATCATTTTCTGTTTAATATTAATACTTATTTCCTGTACATTTTTAATATTCCACAGGTCATCTTGGTATAGAGGCCCCAGGCCTTGGCTTTGTTTGTTCGTTTAATAATACGTTGTATTCAATTAAGCCTTGGTCTTCTATGTGCTTTCCACGAAAAGTTGTTGTAGGCTCGATTCTTTTAATTAGGTCATCAATTGACTACTATTTACTAAACATATTTGATAAAGCGCTAAACGTATTTTGAGGTTTTGAAAAGGTTACACAGTCTTGAAGTAAATATTATTATTGAGACAATTAGTGTAATTTTTTTTTTTTTAATTTTATACTTAATTGATATTAAATCTTCGGCGTTGTAGAGTTGCGTATGCTTTATAATAAGTAAATGGCTATTTTATGTTAATTAGGAAGAATTTATTTAATTTACAAAATATTTAACTGATACTGAGCGTCGGTCCTAACAGACGTGTAGCGTTTAATTATGCACACATTAAGTTAATTGCAGTGCATGTAATTTTAAATTCATTAACTCGACTACTGCGCTCTATTTGAATTCATTGTATTTAATTTAACCATGTATGCATATTATAGAAAGTTAGGTCAATGTTTATAGTAAAGCAGTTACCCTGTTCTAAATTTAATATGTTTAAAGTGTTTTAAATTTAAATATAATAGTTGTTTAATACTAAAATATTCCTATTTTTTAAGTTTTACTAAGTAGAATAATGAACCACTATCTATAAAATTAAACATATACTTACCAGTAAAAATAAAAAAAAAACTCAAAACATTCTAACCGTTACTGACAGTCATACAGACGCTATGCTGGACTTAAGTAAACCTTAATATTGATTCGTGCAATATTTTCAAGGAACAGCGTTTTGTTCTTCCATAATTTATTTTAAGAGAAAGAAGTTAACGGTTGTCTTGATAGCAAGGCGTCACTAAAATAAATACGGCCTAAACTAATAGTACTAAACTAATAGGGTCTTTGAAGTTTGAAACATACCAAATTAAAAGAAAATATATTTACTCGTTTCTGTGCTCTTAAATATATATCACGAAAGATAAATTTGGATCAAAGTAGATAAAAAAATACTAAATCTTATAACCAGTCACACGTTACATCTCATCTTTGCACACAACCAGACAACAGTATCTAGCGATTAATTATCATATCTCAGTGTATAAAAGCTTTTAATTACATATAGTTTTATTTATTTATTATAATACTAGCTGATTTCCGTCCACTTCACTGGGCATACTATTAATTTGGATGTGAACTTAGAGTTCTTGTATTGACAAATTGTGGGATTGGCGTCAGGCCGGCCGTAAAACCAAGCCAAATCTTTTAACAGCATGTTAATATCGGTACCAGGCAAGCTAACCCGGAAACAAAGCGATGTAAGCCTGTGGTTTGGAAGTTGGAATGTTGGTACGACGACTGGAAGAGCACGAGAAATGGCAGACGTTTGGAAAAGAAGACGAATAAATATAGCTTGTTTACAGGAGACGAAATGGAAGGGAGAGAAATCAAATCAAAGAATATCAAAAGCGAGAGAAATTGGTGAAGGATACAAGTTTTATTATTGCCGGAACGATGGAAAAAGGAATGCTGTTGTTATTATGCTTGATGAGAAATTAAAGTAGTGTGTGAAGGGGGTGAAGAGGGTGAGTGATAGAATCATTGCTGTTAAAATTATTTTTAAGGTTTAATCATCAACGTATAAGTATGTATACTCCTCAAACCGAGTGTGAAGATAGGATGTAAGAGAAGTTTTGGGAATATTTTGATTCTCTGATGATGGATATCCAGGACAATGAGCAGATATGTGTGGCGGGTGATTTTAATAGGCATGAGGGCTGTATGAATGATGGTTATGAAAGAGTGGTATATGGTGGTTAAGGTTTTGGTCAGCGTAATGATGAGGGTGAGGCCTTGCTGGAGGCCGCGCTAGCCTTCGATTTGGGTATATCCAATACTTAATTTAAAAAGAGAGATGATCACTTAATCACATACAAATGTGGCCGCCATATAACGCAGATTGGTTATTTCTTAATAAGAAGAAATAAAATCAATTGCGTCAAAGACTGCAAGGTACTGCCGGGCGAAAAAGTAGTTTCACAGCATAGGCTCCTCATCATGGAAATTAAACATCTAGTGCATACAAAAATGTCCAAGAAACAACCTCCACCTATAATAAAATGGTATCTGTTAAAGGAGGAAGAATTTGCGAGTAAATTAAAAAAAAGTGTGGTAGTCTTATTTATAACTAGGGGTAATGTAGAAGAAAAATCTTTGAACGATATTTGGATTGGCGATAGTGGAGTTGGATTGGCGGGATGGATTAGAACTGTTGCTAAGGATGTATTAGGTGAAACGAAAGGAAAAGGTATATATAAGTAAGGAAACGTGGTGGTGGAATGAAGAGGTGCAAAAGGTTCTGAGAGAGAAGAAAGATGCGTTGAAGCAATGGTAGGAAGTATCGGATGATAATGAAAGTATGAAGGAGGAGATGAAACTGATTTATTAAAGAAGTAAGATGAGAGCGGAAGTAGCTGTAGCCATCCATCGCTAGAGCTGAGGCGCCAGAGTAGTTACATTGGTCGCTAGAATTTCCTAAAGGTGAAAAGGAACTATACTGTATAACTAAGCGTAGGGAGAAGAAAGCTAGAGATGTCATACATGTAAAATAAAGATAATAACAACTGGAAAGGTGTTGATGGGAGAAAAGGACATTAAAGAGAGATGGAAGGTATATTTTGCAACACTGATGAATGAAGAAAATGATTGGAGTGGAGTTTTGAAAAACCGGCCAGTAAATAAAGGATTAGTGAAAGAAGTGACCGATGATGAAGTGAAATTGGTTGTGCAGGATATGAAGAATGGAAAAGCTGTAGGGCCGGATGCAATACCAGTGGAGGTATGGAAGGTGTTAATTGAATATGAATATAAGTAGCTTTATTTTTCCATAAGCTGTTGCATGAAGAAGTGATCCCCGATGAATGGTGCAGTAGTAACCTAGTGCCCATTTATAAAAATAAGGGTGATGTACAAAACTGAAACAGTTATCGTGGTATACTGCTTATGTCACATACTATGGAAGTGTGGGAGAAAGCGATATATAAAAGGATACGAGACGAGAGTGATGTTTCGGAAAACCAGTTCAGTTTTATGCCTGGTCGGGGTACGACAGATGCTGTATTTGATCTCCGTCAGTTGTGTGAGAAGTAAAGATGTCAAAAAGGCATACGACCGGGTTCCCCGTAATGTGATGTGGTAGGCTTTTAAAGAGAAGGGTATACAGTCAATCTAGTACACAAGTCCTGTCGGCCGCTGGAAACCCCGACAAGTTCAATGTGGCAGTAGATTTGCATCAAGGGTCGGCTCTGAGTCCCTACCTCTTCTTGTTGATAATGGATGCTCTGACATACATTAGTCATACAAGAAGAGGCACCCTGGTGCATGCTATTCGCTCATGACATTGTTCTAGTCAGCGTGGAGGGACTCTAGGTGCAAAATAGACTGGAAAAACGCATCAAAAGCTGGAGAGCGTTGGCCTGACAATAAGGAGAACCAAACTAAGCACATGTTCGGCGATTTTGGACAACGTGATGCCCAAATCTCCCTTAAACTAAAGGAGAGAATCAATAAAGCCATCATTAGACCTGTCGTTATTTATTGATCTGAGTGCGGGGGGATGAAAGTGAATGATGCGTTTGCATGTAACGGAGATGCGAATGTTAAGATTGATGTGTGTTATATGATGTGTGTTAGAAAGGATAAAATAAGAAATGAGTATATTAGGTAGCTTGGGAGTAGCGCCAGTGACAGAAAAAAATTGAGGTAGCTGTCTGTCGTTGTATGGCACGTTATGAAGAGAGATGAAGAGGCATGTAACCAAAAAAGTTCTGAGTATGGTAGTGGAGGGATGGACAGGTAGAGGATGGCCGAAGAAAACATGGATGGATTGCGTGAAAGACGATATGGAGAAGAAAGGAATGTCTACAGAGATGACGAGTAACAGGAGAGTATCGAAGTAAAAACATACTGCGGCGACCCTAAAATTGGAATAAGGGCAGGAAGGGGAATATGTATATATACGAGTATTTAAGTAAAAATAAACAATTATGAGATTTGGAAATCTAATTAAACACAATAAAAAGTTACTCTGTGATTTCTTAATATCAAACAAATCCTTTGCACCAGCTCCCATTGAGTTTGCTATAAATGCCAATTTTCTTTTCTGTTGTAGATTTCCTTTTTTACCTTCTTATATATTCACTAGTCAGAAGGCCTCTATGTTCTATAACTCAAATTTACAAAAAAATAACTTTACTATAGATAGTAAAGTTAATTGGTATCTAGAATACCACCCTCTAAAAGTACTTATAAAGTAGAATAGTTAATATGCTAAATTACTAAATATGTGCGGTTAGTATTTTACAGTTAAATAATATCCTAAACATCATTTGATTACAAATATTATTTAGAATGCACCTTTAGCGTGGACGTGCGCTGCATTTTATCCCTTTTCAATAAAAAAATTTTTGACGTGGCCGGATTTGAAAAGTTGTTGCCAAAAAAACAGTGAAGGCAGTTTTACTTAGGAATGTTTTTCCTTGTCCAGTAAACATTATATAAACTAAAAGATTACTCTCAAGATTAATACTTATTGATTAGAGCTACTTCACTAGTCAGTTGGTATAAAAAAGGAGAAAATTAAGAACACTTCAGTAAGTGAGATGTATTGACAAATGAAAAATAAATTATGTAATCCATTAGATGCTTTTTTAATTAGAAAAGAATTAGCCAATTCCAAGATTTCGAAAGATAAAAAAGACTAAATAATTGCAAAAGCAATCTTGTGTGCGTCAAGATCATTATCTTTTTTTTTTCTTTAAGGTATATGGATTTGTTAGGAAGAAGATAAAGGGGTTTATAATTGCTAACGGTTTGCTTATTAAAACATATTTATGATTACACTTTCATGAATTTGATGAAGCACATTTAAAATTACTACCTTGTCGTGTCAAGTCCTATCCTACCTAAAATTTTTTGCTGGTGATATGCTTCTGTGCAACTAACTAAATATAAAAATCTTAAAAGTTTTATGCCTTGTTGAATAAAACGATTTTTTTTAGAATACACAGCAGATTTATGTAATAACTTTTTATGTAACCATTTATTAATTTAGAATAGTTTTAATTTAGAATAGTTAGGAGAATAATTCAATTCAAAATCTCTTCTTTGAAACAACATTTTACGACAGAAAGGAAACTTATGCTATATGGTTAGAACCTTAAATTAAGTATCGAAGTTAGAATCAGTAGTTAGTGGGAAACGAGAAAAATAAACTTGTTTCTTGCTAATACAATTTATTCTTAACTACCGCGATAAATAATCCTTCAAGTAACAATCAGAGTCGCTGTTTCGGTTTAATGGGATAACTATGGTACAATGCTGTTTACAGTTAACATTTAATTACAGAACGTTAGTAAAATTTTACTTAATTAACAATTATTTTCATAATTTACAAAACTTTTTTGTTAATTCAATACTTTTATTTTACGTACGAAACTATATTTATAAATATACGGAATTAAACATAAACTAAGCTTTCTAAAATATTTTGTTATAAACATTAAATAAATATCTTTTAATTCAAAACTTAAGATCGTTTTGAGTTTAACATTGTCAGTAAGAAACACTCAAATTTCTAACACCAAGGTTCTACAATTTTAATTAAACGGAGTTTGGTTACTTTACCAGGCCCTAACCTCTCACTTGAGAGGAATATATTATCGTTATATAATTAACTATATTTTGGTAATGTGAAATTGGTTCCGCATCGTTGGATTTGGGGACATACAATCCTAACTTGTTACGCCGATGATACCCTCGTGACGGCCAGCGGAGTCACCTTTAGGGAGGCGAGTGTCCTAGCAACCGCAGGAGTCGTACAAATCGTGTCGAAGATCAGGAGGTTGGGTCTGGAGGTTGCCCTGTACAAATCCGTGGCCGTGTGTTTTCACGGACCACGGAAAGCATCTCCGGCGGGTTCCAGTCTCCTGGTCGGAGGAGTGTCCATCGCCGTCGGGCGTTGCATGGAATACCTTGGACTTGTTATCAACAATAAGTGGAAATTCGAAGACCATTTTCGGCGTCTTTCGCCGAAGCTCGTGAAGGCAGTTGGAGCGCTATGTTACGTTCTACCTAATATAGGGGGGCCGATTTTAGGTTGCCGTCGCCTTTACACAAAGTGGTTAGGTCTATGGCCCTATAGGGAGCACACATATGGGCGGACGCTCTGAACGCCCGTAATCGCGCCCTTTTGTGCAGAGCGCAGAGGGTCATGACTATTAGAGCGGTCAGGGGGTACCGTGCTATTTTCTGTGAGGCAGTTTGTGCGCTGGCCGGGACCCCACCGTAGGATCTGGACGCAGCGACGCTAGCAGTTGCGTACCGACGGAGGAGGGATGCCCGTATTCGGGGAGAACATCTTCCGTCAGAGGAAAGTGGGGAGTTTAGTTCACGTCACAGGGCGCGGGACGAGCTCCTCGAAAGGTGGCGAGAGAGGCTCAGAGAACTCTGCTTCGGCATCTCTACTTGCACGACTATTTGCCCTATTACTAGGAATTGGGTCAGTCACCAACACGGGGTGTTGACCTTCCGCCTAACGCAGTTCCTCTCGGGGCACGGTTGTTTCGGGAGATACGTGTGTAAGGTGGCGGGCCGAGAAAGCATGATGGAGTGTCACGAGAGTGGCTGCGCCGAGGATACGGCTCAGACCTCTCGTTCCTGGCCATGGTTAACGCCATCGCTCAGAGCGGAGAGGCTTGAAGGGCGGTGCACTCCTTGTGCTAGAAGGAATTGATGTCGCAGAAGAAACCGGCGGAACGGCTCAGGGAGAAGGAAGGAGTCTCTCTTACTTACGATGCTACTTACTAATAATTATTTACAAAAACAAATGAATTGAAAGTCATATTTTTTTAAGATATTTCCAAAAGAAATCATAAAAACTACTTTTTTCTTATTAAGCTTCCACAATGTGTCTTTTATTTACGCTTTTAATATGCAATGATATTAAATAAGAATATAGGGATGCATAACACGTGTGAAAAGGGAGGTGAGAATTTAATCACAATTTTCTTTTGTGAAATGTGCAAAATCTCTTTAGTAGCAACACATTTTCCTTCAAGTTGTAATTTATTACTTCGGGTATTAAAATAAAGGCGTATTTTCATCGATTTTATAATTTTATTTGTTGTTTATCCTTTATCCATTTTAAATCGATAGTTATATAGATAACATTTATAAATAAGAAATTGTCATTAAACTGGAGTAAAAGTAATTCATTTAATCTCAAACTCTGTTACTTCCTTATAATTGCAGTTTTATAATATGTGATATTATGTAATAATACAATAATAAAAAGTAAGCAAGAAAGTACTTCTACTTATAACATCACATGAGAAAACAATTGTTACACTGCAAAATATTAATATAATCTTATATAAAAAAAAGTATTATAAATTAAGGAATTAAATTGATCAAAAGGCAACACAGAGCATTGCTTTAAGTAATAATAAGAGGCCCTTTAGAGGTTGATAAAGTGCAAGATAAAGATGAAATATAATTTTGATAATGGACCCTTTATAACAGTTGAGAGTGTCTCAGAGATTACATTGGATAAATGAAACGGAAGGAATATTATAAGATTTGGTAGTGACTGTTCAAGACATTCATTATTATTATACAAATGTTTAAAGAGATGGTATTCTATTTAACAAAACAACAATATAGAAAACTTGTGTGACAAATAAAACTTTTTTTAATAGTATGTTTATTTTATT
This sequence comes from Melinaea menophilus ssp. n. AW-2005, assembly GCA_918358695.1. Taxonomy (NCBI): domain Eukaryota; kingdom Metazoa; phylum Arthropoda; class Insecta; order Lepidoptera; family Nymphalidae; genus Melinaea; species Melinaea menophilus. The sequence continues at coordinate 30,589,388 of OU911038.1, read as the reverse complement.
AGTGTTATGTTATTATAGTTAAATACAAGATTGGACGCAAATTATTTATAGAAACCCATACCTTTTTTGTTGTTATTGTTACCTATAAAATCTGACTAATAATAGGAAAATACACCTGGTGAGAAATAAATACTTGTATTATTTTTATAAGCTTCAGCAAATACAAATGTTTTAATAATGTAGTAGTAGTGTGTAGTAGTTTGAGAAATAAAAGTTACGAAAGTTACAATATAAAATACTATAGCACGATATTCCCAGCACGAAAACTCCTTTAGTACGTGTGTACACCGCTACATGTAATTACAGCTGTTCATAATGTACTTGTGTGAAACCCATTAGTTAAACCATATCCCGTGTTATGACATGTCCTTCATGCTATTTGAAGTAGCCTGAAAGCGACAAACTAGTTTTTGGCAGTTTTAATACTTTAAATAGAAATTAAAGATTAATTTATATATCAATGTTGATATAAACTAAAGTTATGATACAATTGTCAAGTCAGATATTTATTATATTTGTGTTGTGTTAATGTTTCAATTTCTACCTTTACTTACATATATTTAAACATAAATAAATTTTTAAAAAGGGATAAATAATTCTGTATTCTTTATAAAAAATATAATAGAATATACCACGATTATCATGATGTATTCGACTAAAGTTTCATGTTTTACGATATCTTTAGAAACTTTTCCAATATTTTCATGCAATCTCGGATAAACCTACAACCTCTCTTCCTTATTTTAAAGAATAAAATCAATTTGGAAATAAATATTAAACCGAGACCAGAGGGCTATCTACATTTTAAAATCTTATTCTTGCTAGTATTCTAGTAAATTTGCTACTTTAAGTTAGTCGTTTATAACTTTTTGTTACAACTACTGTGAGACAAAACTCGGTAAGAAATAAAAAAATATATAATGGTATGTCAATTATCTTTACGGAGGACAACGTCTTTCGACGCCCTTATATATTAAAAGATGTAAACTGTATAAAAGGAATCAGTAATTTCAAAGTATGTAGTAGGTATTTCCAATTTGGTAACCAATTTTTTTTCGGGTTAAATTAAAAATTACTTGAAGGCAGAAAAGACGCAATCTGTTTTTTGAAACAAAACTTAAGGTTGAATATTGTCAAATTTGGATTATAATATTTCATCAATTTGTATATTTATTTTGCTTTAGGTATACACAATGGATAATTATAAATAAGCGTTCAATACGAACATACAACATATATGTATGCTAACACCGATAACATTTCTGCTACGCTATAAATATTTCGTCGAAAATATTACATATCCAACTCTGAATCAACGTTATTCACACAACACAAAAAGTACACAACACATTCAGTTGTGGTTTACACAGAATATCGATTGTAGCGTTACTTGCTTTTCAATATTTGTAATTTTCATTTTATGTAGGGAAAATGTATTTATATTATCCCTTGACCTTACGTAATACCGAATCTTGGATGTAAGATAAAAATTGATCGGAGATCACATTAAAATGACAGTGACAAAATGTTTATTAATTTGTATTTAAATTTTATATTAGTAGTTTATATTTTTTGTTATTTTATTATGTATATTAATTGTTATTTCGTTTAAAAGTCATTTTACTTTATTCAAACATCTGACATAATATAATATTCATTTATTTTTTCAATAGGCCAAATATAATATATTTAAGAAGTACCTACATGTCGCACCTAATAACGAGGGTAAGAATTTTCCCGGAATAAAAATTTGCTTATTTATGAAATGATTTTGTTAAAAAGATTCAGCGAAAAGAAAATCTCGTCTCAGCTTGTTTTGTGTAATTTGTCTTCAGGTTTACACAAAAATGTTTTTATAACGATCGTCATTGTAATATTACATTTTGCTAACGGCTTTGTTAATTAAAGTTCTTTCAGTTATCCGGATATTTTATTAATATAATAATAATAAAAAAAAATATTTTATTAATTATTTTTTAATTTAACAATAAACAAATATTAATATTCTGAAATAAAAAAAAATAATCGAATATTTAATAAAATAATATGTACTTTATTATCTGTAATTATTACAAAAAAATGTAAACCGGTTCAGATAAACAGCTGATTTGGCTTAAGTTAGTTACTTAAAGTTAAATTTTTATCATCATAAAAGTAAGTGGGTTTTGTTTACAGTTAATAAGAATAATAATACTTTTCTCTTATATGCCAGAATATGGTCAAGCAGGATCTTGTGTACAAATATACATAAATAAGTAATATATTCAAAGATAAACAAGGATAATGTAAACGGAATATATGTTATACCTAAAATAAACCTAAAGGACAGAAAAAGCGTATAATGACTGAGAGAACGACAAAAACTGACTAAAGAAATACAATTAGAAGAATTAATAGCGATAAGGAAAGTGGATGTAGGCTTGTTTGTTCGCACGGAAAGACTATAGGAGTGTGTTAAGGAAAAAAGCAAAACCTTTATATGGCCTTTGTTAAAACTAACATTTACTTAATTTATGCTTTTATTGTAGGGCTTCTGACATTATCACAATATTAGAGACTTTTGTTCAATCTGTAACATTTTATAGACATACAAATTGATGCGACATAGTTATTTTAAAACTCAGCCAAACACGGTATTTTTATTTGTAATATAGTAGAACTAAAAATGAATATAAAATATCGTTACTGTAAAACAAAACCAATTGTAAAATAATTGGTTTTGTTATGAAACTCGATGATAACTATATCACAATACCAGCAATTATATTCAATCTATCACTAACTGACTAATTGACGCCGAAGATCCACTAAACATGTGAATGTAATAAATATTGATAAATATGGTATATTTTATAGTACCTACCAAATTAGATGTTTAACAATGGTTATACGGAAGCTCTATATAAATTTATAATACCACCTTGATAGAACTTGTAAGAATACAGTTGTTAGTTTTTAAATTCAATTCTTAAATTTTTTCTTATCAGTATTTGTTTCACACGACTCTTAAAAAATAAAAATTCTTATAAGACTCTTTCCAGCAGCTTTGTTTCGAAAGCGTTAGCAAAAGCTGGAAAAAAATATATATTATTTTTCTTCAAGGTTTTTTTAATTTTCATAATATTAAATAAATATTCTCCTTTTAAAGTTTTACTTGATAAGAATTATAAAATATCAATATTAAATAACTTAAAGTTAAATAAAGAAAAAGATGTTTTGTTATACTATGACCGTGTTGATTCACAATATTATAAATGTTTATTGATTTACACATCTTACGTAAATGAGTAGCTTAACATTTTTATGATATTATGCTTGTTTCACTTAATTTAATTTCCCTTTGGCACTTTATATTTACAAAACTCACTTTTACCGAGGAATATAATTTTTCCAAACAGATCAAAACAACGGAAATATATTGCATGTTACATGAAACTCCGAACATTCTTGGACTGAACTTGAAACAAATAATTTTTGAAACTCAAATAGTTTTGAAATTGGAAAAATATATAAAAAAGGAGACGTGACAAGAGTTTATCACTAATTAATTTATTATTTGCCTGTAAATATGTAAAGTTTATGAAATTCCAACACCATCTATTTTATAACGAAGTATAGTACATCTTGTTCCTTGGTAATGGATAGTATCGATAAATCAGTAACTCCGTGAACGTGTTAAATTAAACAGTTCAGAATTTAGACTGTACCGCCTGCTTTTAAATAAATAGCAGGTAGTGAGTTACGAATAGGAATCGATAAATGATAATACATTAATCATCTTCTTACATTAAAAACAATTGAAACAAGTTGATATCATTATAATAGCTCAAAATAATCGACAGACAAGAAAGATTAGTTACACAAAAGTTATTTTGTCGTGTTAATTTTGAAAAACCCTCTATTTCTCTCTCAAAGTACTGTATTACTTATTAAGAAACATTTGCGGTAGTAACAACAAAAACTCATTATAATTTAATCACAACTGAAACAATAGTGTAAGCAATCAATAAAGACAAATAACCAAAACAATTATTAGTATTCAAATATATCATCTAAATGAAGAGTCTTAATAAAGATAAAAAGATGTTCCTATCTATAGTACAAACAATAGATCGACTGAATACGAGTATATGGGACGGCCATTAATGAACGATGTTGGAGATATACTTTCAAATAACAAAGCTCAAGCGAGCAATCAATCTAGAACTAACTTCTAACATTCATATCCGCCTGTAGCTCCGACTACATTTCCACAAACAAGTTTCGTGAAACTAAACAAAGAAAGGTCAACATAGAGTGGGGTTACTTGGAAACTTCTAAATAAAATTAGAAGAACACATGAAGTAGCAAATTCAATTACGAGAAAAATCGAGCACCCTTGACAATTGTACGAGTATGTATTCAGCCGGTAACTTTCGTTGGTCGTGACCGAATAGAATAGGAAACTTTCAAGAGATACATAAGAATATTATTCACATTTAATTACTACAAATAACTCTATTTGAAGTTTAATTAGAAGTATTAAGTTTTACTTGGATATATTTTTCGTTAGTAAACACCTGCTAAGTATCAAAAGTGTTTTATAATCTCATAATTTTCTAAAATAATTTTTCGTAATAATAATTTACTACAAACATTAACATGTTACTCGTATATCTTATTAACTATGATTTAGTTTAAAAATAAATTGTGAGTGATTTTCGTAACAATATTATTGCTACATTGTAAGTAGGTCTTTTCCATGTTTCATACCTTGTAGTTGTCATATATGATGTTAAACAACCGTAAAATATTCTGTGTATAGAGTTGAATTCAAAATATTTTTAAAAACTTTGAAATTTTGAGAAAGTTGTAAAATAATATGACTTTTACTTTTGCATTTGCCCTTAACAATGGCGATAATAATTTTTAATGGCCTTATCTGTACCACGTTTGCGTAATTTGTTCCAACTCCGTTACTTATGATTTGCGTTTGAATAATAAAATTTAGAAAATAACTTATATTAAATAATTTGAGGTATTGTTAATAATATAAGAGTTGTGCTGGCTGTGGAAATTGAACATTAGAAATCCTTTTTTACTGTAACATCTTTATATCATTTCAAGTGCAGTCGTTGTTCTATGCAGGATATAATTTCACTAGATGTATAAACTTTTACCGAAAAAAATATTTAATTGTTGAGAGTCGTTTTACCTTTTATCTATCATAGGATATCATAGGATAACATATTATATCATATCTTTTATTTATCTGTAATGACATTATAATATACTTATTATTGCCGTTTTTATGGAGTTGATAATAATTTTCGAAAGTATTTTCTCATATGAGAAAGCCGTGATCTTAATTATGCGGGTAATATCATTTTTCCATAGTCTACAATAGCCACATAACTATATACATAATAATTTTCACATATAAATATAAGCGTCTACCTTCAAACTGCAATCATTTTTTTAAATAGACTAACTAATGTACTTTTTAATAAAAGTCTATGATTACTTTCCTATTATACACTCTTATCTAACTTTACGCATTCTCGTCACGCCACACACCACCAAACGCTTGAACACAGCAGGTCATATTACCATTTTACAAATGATATGCTTTGGTTCAAGGAAAATACAGAAGTCGGCATTACTACTGTTATGTGCTTATATACACTTTGAATAAGTATTAAGAAATCAAAGTCACACTAAGATTACAGGACACATAATTTAATCCATAATACTTATGAGATACTTAAATCTATTATCTGTACAATTGAGCGCCAGGAGGGTTGTGCACAAGGTATAAGGTGGCTGATGCCCTTCCACATCCAGAATAGCTAGTCATCGGTTCATTGATTCGAACTTAGATATCTCATGGGTTGCCTCAAGACCTCTTCAAGAAAAGGCGTTTCGATAGGCTATATAAACAAAATAAAAACAAATTTAACACTAAACTTAACTATATTACTTACTTAATCTACTAATTAATGTTGTGCAAAAACTCACCCCTGGACTAAACAATAAACTAACACAAAAGTACGATTATAATACACGTCTCAATCGCATTAACAATATCTCAAAGCCATGTAACATAGCGGAATATTATAATTATCTAAATGTCGGTAAATTGATATTTTCAACTCGTTACTGGTACACGACCACTCACATTGAAATTACTCTTAAAAAAATTCTAATAACTTAATATAACAATATAATACTACTTGCTAACTATTTTTAAATAAACTTAAAATTAAATTAAAAAGATAATAATACGGAGACTCGTTGGGGATCGAACTTGCGTCGACCGGCTTAACTAGTGAATTCAATCCGGCACTTTAAACACAACACCAGCTATATGTTAACAGATTTTTCGAATTACTTATAGTAGTCAAACACTTTTACCATTACACTACCATGATGCGGATATGTAATTTTATAAGGAAGATCATTCTTAACATAACAGATACATTAATTGAATTGTCATTGTTGTGATCCAAACCAATTAAGTGGATGTCTAAATTGAAATTAAAGGTTTAATTAAATATTTATTTTATTTCTCAAAGAGATTTTTTTTTAATAATCCAAAACCAAGACTAAATATTTCTTATACAAGTATTCCTCTAAAGCTAGTTAAATGCCTAGTTAATTTAACAGTCACCCCCAATAAATACATTCCAAACGATAATACTAATAAAACACTTTCAATTGTTCATATTCTTTTCAGGGATTGAGTATAATAAGAAAGAAATCGAATTTAAAAATGATAAATTCTTAGGGAAACAAATTACAGAAACAATTAAAATTTACTACGAAATATTAAAAATATTCAATCAATATTTTAACAAAAACAATCCACCAACTATCTTCCATAAATAAGTTATGAATGTAAGCGAAAATATCTACTACTTTGAATTGTTTTCATGTACGAGTACGTACATGAAAGGCATCGTTTGTACGCTGTAGAAGTAGGAGCGAGAGGTATGCAAAATGTCTCTTCAACTTATAGGTCTCGGCCTTTCTAGAATGATCATCATTTCATTTCTGGAACGTATTTCAAAGTCGGCTTTAGTAGGTTCTTACGATATTTGATTAGGTAGGGAGAAGAGCGTGAACAGTGAAGGTGAACATGGATGCGAATAGTAAAGGGGCCCCTTAAACCTACATCTGGGTCGCAAGTCCCAGGCACTGTTTGCGCTCCTCTTCTTGCAACGCGATGGGCCCGGCACCCGCACGGTGAATTCATGGAATGCTAAGAAACTTCGTCTCTATAATTATTATACATTTATGACCCACATCAGTCATTATAAGTAGTCATTATTTCTCTCCTAACCGTTTGTGCATTCATATAAAAATATGTAACCAGTTCTCAAAGACGTACATGGCATCCTTAATGTTATTTACTAGAAAAAAACTAGTAGTAAGCATTTTATTAATGTTTTGATTGTGCAGTAATCTAAAAAATCTAACTTATATTGTGACCCGAAATTAGTTTCCTGACGTGTCGATGTTGCAATAACGTATATGAAATCATTATTTTTCAACTCGTAATTACATAATTATTTGGTTAAAATATTTAATAATTTATTAACATATAATAACATTACAGACAATCATTTTAAAATTCTTTTGTATAAACCTTAAGTTCTTTGTTAATTAATTCATTTTATAAATAATCATATTTTTCAACTTTTTCGGTAGCCATGATGCATGGCACCAGGGTACCTTGCAATAATAGTAATACCTGTATTAGTTGATAATTATATTATAAATTATCTGATAATTATTTTCATAAAACAAAATACGCTTTAAACTTAAGTTACAGTAACCATTAATAAAATTGCATCAATTATTCTTGATATTATTTAAATTTGCTTTTCCATCGATTTTAATGTCGTCTAAACAATTATTGTTCATTTTGCGACTACAGATATATATATATATATACACTATTATATATATATATATATATATATATATATATATATATATATATATATATATATATATATATATATATTCTTATCTAAATATAATTTTTATTTAAAAAAATATATTTTGATTAACTGGAAATACGAAACAGTAGTTAAATTCTAGTATTAAAGTTTGAAAGTATTCAAAATATACTAAATTTTTATCTTAAATTGTATTAACCACACCCTGTTACACCTTTTTCGACGCAATATATTGTGGTTGGTTATTCAGTGAAAACCGAATGTATATCTCAGGAAACAATAATTATTGGAATATTCATTCTCATAGACCAAATATATAGAACAAACATTTTGGTGATAAATTACTATCAACATTTACAAAACAATGGTTTCATAGAACCTAATCTTTTCTATATGAATTAAAAGGGCATTGTATGCATTGAAAGGAACTCTTATTTAACTTTAAAATAAACTAAGGTTATTAATGATTTTAGCAATCTATTCCTTGTTCACTCCTTTCACTATCACACGATTATTAAAAATAAAATAGTGCAAACCTTCTTCATATGAAAAAATCCGAATAACCAAAAATACCACACTATTTGTGACAAAACTATTCAAGGTTTGCTCAAAAGTGAACCATATTTTATTTAGTAAAGAGTTGTTTTTCAATAGAGATAAATTACATCTCCGTTTGATTATTCAATCGTAAGTCAAGGGCATACTTAGGATAAGCTTTTGCTTCCCATTCGGAATATCCCTACAGCAATAGATTTGGCTTATCTTGCATCAATGAAAACTACGACATCCCCTGTTTATTTAGACTGCACTTAATACAAACAAACAATACGCCGTGGTTGGGACGTTGATAGAAATCTTAATTTATTTAAAGATTTTTTTTATGTTAACAATTATTGTAATCTTTTAGGGGATACTTAAAATCTTGTTTATTTTATAGTCTTCATAGTAATTAATTGTTGTCTTTATAATATAATTACAGGTGAAGTTTTATGATTAAAGGTGAAGTAAATGCTATAGTTTTTCGCAAATTTCTAATACATTATACATCTAACGATAAAACATTGTCTAAAATTTTTAGTTCCTATGAAACTGCTTAAATTACATAAATATTTCAATTTGCAATTACCTTGTAAGCGATATTAACTTTATATTGGTTACAAAATACATTTCTGAAATTAGCAAAACCATTAGCAACATTGTGACGAAATGAGGACTCGACGATAAAATACTAGTAGTGTGTACTTTGTACTTAAATTGTAAATTACATTTTATACATATTTTACGTTCAATGTATATTGTAAATAAATGGTCAGTAGGAACTTGATCATTAGGAACTTGATATTTTTAAGAAACATAAAAGACTGAAAATGCACATTGATTTCTTCTACCCTCAATTCCGAACGTCCGACGAGGTATCGCTGTAATTGCTTTCCCGGTTATATATTGTCGGAAAAAGATCGGTCAATGTGTTAAATTCCAAGTGTAGTAGTAAGCAATTGATATTTTTCAACTAGTGTACTTTAATATGTATTTTTTTCCTTATAACATACGTCATATAGTTATCATTCACTAGCCCTTATTCAAATCATTTTTGGTCGACGCAATATGTCAAAACTTCCAAGCTCTTCAATCACGCGTTGTCATTTTGTAATAGAATAGTATGAAAACTTTTTTATTACATATATTTTAAACCTTAATATATCCTTATACGTGAAATTATGATTATATCACTGATTTCACTAAACCTTTAATGTTAATTAACCAGTTACACTGGCTTTTTCATTTTATATTTTAATAAGCATTAAAAATATATATTATAAATCTGTAACTGATTGCTGTAAATGATTTAGTAAAGAGTAGAACCCAAAACAATGATTTTTAGATTTTTTGTGTTTCTTTGTGCGTTTGTTAGTTGTTGTTATTTTCATATATAGATACATATATACTCGTATATACATACATATTATAATCAACTACATGTCTTTCTGATTTTGGTGTTTTTCACAATGAATAATTTTACGATAGGTTCACTTATTGATAGATAACATTACTAGCAACTGAGCTACAGCTCAAGAACTATGAAGTGGGGTGAAACACAGTTATACTATAAACTATATTTTATAAGACTAATTATAGGTATTTCATTATTTAACTTTAATACTGCTGCCCTTAACATGTTATATCTATTAAGACCCTTCTCCTTTTTCCGATACCTCGAGCATACTTTATAGGCAACTAGATATCGCGTCATGTGGGACATAATTATAATGTTAAAACAAAGCTCGCTTAAACGTTTTGTAAAATTGTATAATATATTTTAACGATGTTAAATGAACAGAAAGCTTGTTCTATCCAAGTTTTGCCCACTCAGTGTTGAGTTAATAGATCCTTTAACAAATGGAACAGAACTTAGTTTATTTACATGTGTCTGGTAAATCAGGATACAATTTTGTGTCCGTTACTTTACAATAAGATTACTTTGTATTTACATGTTTTTTAAAACAAATAGTACTTATTTATATATTTTTAAACGGGTGACATAATAAATACTTGGTGGTTGATTACCCAAGTTTAATAAATTTTAATACAGGAACTATCCTCTCAAAACTTAATTTAGAACATAAATAATTATCATATTGATTGTCTTTTGAAAGGAAACTTATAACAATATTGCAATAGTAGGTAGCCTGCTGTTGTAGTATTACTTTCATTGCATCAAAATACTGTTCGCGAACAATAAGTAATAAAACTATAAACATTCGTCATTTATTTCTGTGTGGCCTATAATAAGAGTAATAAACCCTTTTTAGAATTTCTCAAAAAATGTTTAGTTGGTTAATAACAGTTCCTTCGTTCAGTCTTCTAATGATAACAGCTAACTCACTTTTATTTCTTTATAAAAAAAATATTATATTTATTGTAACTCAGGAAACAGCTGCTACAAATTTTTTTTAACCAATTTTGGTGAGATTTATTTAAACATCTGAAATAAAGCTCTGTTTTCAAGGAAGTAAAGAAATCTAGAGTTTTATTTTAGAGTACTTAAAAGAAACAATTTTTTTTTTCTTTTCAATGTTTTACTATTTAATTTAGCTTCATGCCTTCTGTATAACAATTGGTGATATTATCTTCAACTTCAAAATATATAAGTAAAGACATGGTATTATCATTGTATATATAATTAAGACGGGTTAAAACTTTTGAAAATGGTTTAATGCAAATTAAATTTTGTTGAAGTTTTTACAATGAATGAATACATAAAATACATATTTTAATTCTAGAAATCACTTCAACTGTATAATTCTTAAACCCATTCATATTTTAATTACCGTTTCCATAATATAAATGAAATATTTTATCTTTCGTGGTTACGTTTATGTTTATGTTTTGATGTCACAAACCAAAAAATTGGGGTGTATATGAATACAAGTAGATATATTTTCGGCGACGGTAAACAATTTATAATTTAATCCAGATTTATTAAATATCATTCAACTTATAAAAATTCCATTAATAACATTGTTTCAAAGATAAAAATAAAATTTGGACAATAAAAGTACTATTCTCATCTCTGATCCGGATCACCTCAATATCAGCTTCTACCGTTTGACTTCATAGGACGGAGAACCGTTCGGATTGTTGGGGACCCGGTGCTTCACTATTTAAAAACGTTACCATTTCGGGAATATTAGATTACCAGTTACAATTGACCCTTGACAATTGTATGTATTGAGTCGGTAACTTTCGTTGTCCGTGACCGAATAGAATAAGAAACTTTCAAGAGATACATAAGAATATTATTCACACTTTTTGAAGTTTAATTAGAAATATTAATTTTTACTTGGATATATTTTTCGTTAGTAAATACCTGTATAGTATCAAAAGTGTTTTATAATCTCATAATTTTCTAAAATAGTATTTCGTAATAATAATTTACTACAAACATTAATATGTTACTCGTATATCCTATTAACTATGATTTGGTTTAAAAACAAAATTGTGAGTGGTTTCCGTAACAATATTATTGCTACATTGTAAGTAGGCCTTTTCCATGTTTCATACCTTGTAGTTGTTACATATGATGTTAAACAAGCGTAAAATATTCTGTGTATAGAGTTGAATTCAGAATATTTTAAAAAACTTTGAAATTTTGGTAAAGTTGTAAAATAATATGACTTTTACTTTTGCATTTGCCCTTAACAATGGCGATAATAATTTTAAATGGCCTTATCTCTACCACGTTTGCGTAATTTGTTCCAACTTCGTTACTTATAATTTGCGTTTGAATAAAAATTTAGAAAATAACTTATTAAATAATTTAATGAGATATATCCTTTTTTATTGTAACATTTGTGTATCATTTCAAGTTCAGTCGTTATTCTATGCAGGACATTATTTCACTAGATGTATAAACATTTACCGAAAAAATATTTATTTGGTGGAGTCGTTTTTCCTTTTATCTATCGTGGCAGCTGTAATGACAGTATAAATTTAAAATTGTTGCTGTCTTTATGGAGATGATAATAATTATCTAAAAGTATTTTTTCATATGTGAAAACCGTGATCTTAATTATGCAGGTTAATATCATTTTTCCCTAGTCTACAATAGCCACGCTAACCCATTTTCTTTGCCTTACTATCTAACAAATGTAAACATAGTTTGTGTTTTTCACATATAAATATAAGCGTATACCTTCAAAATGCAATCATTTTTTTAAATAGACTAACTAATGTACTTTTTAATAAAAGTCTATGAATACTTTCCTATTATACACTCTTATCTAACTTTACGCATTCTCGTCACGCCACACACCACCAGACGCTTGAACACAGCAGGTCATATTACCATTTTATAAATGATATGCTTTGGTCCAAGGAAAATACAGAAGTCGGCATTACTACCATGATGCGGATATGTAATTTTATAAGGAAGATCATTCTTAACATAACAGATACATTAATTGAATTGTCATTGTTGTGATCCAAGCCAATTAAGTGGATGTCTAAATTGAAATTAAAGGTTTAATTAAATATTTATTTTATTTCTCAAAGAGATTTTTTTTTAATAATCCAAAACCAAGACTAAATATTTCTTATACAAGTATTCCTCTAAAGCTAGTTAAATGCCTAATTAATTTAACAGTCACCCCCAATAAATACTTTCCAAACGATAGTACTAGTAAAACACTTTCAATTGTTCATATTCTTTTCAGGGATTGAGTATGAATAAGAAAGAAATCGAATCTAAAAATGATAATAAATTCTTAGGGAAGCAAATTACAGAAACAATTAAAATTTACTACGAAATATTAAAAGTTTTCAATCAAAATTTTAACGAAAACAATCCACCAACAATCTTCCATAAATGGGTTATGAATGTAAGCGACAATATCTACTTTGAAGTGTTTTCATGTACGAGTACGTAGTAAAGCATCGTTTGTACTCTGTAGAAGTAGGAGCGAGAGGTATAACAGCAAAATGTCTCTACAACTTATTTAAGGATATCGGCCTTTCTAGAACGATCATCAGTTCATATCTGGAACGTATTTTAAAGGCGGCTTTAGTAGGTTCTTACGATATTTGGTTAGGTAGGGAGAGGAGCGTAAACAGTGAAGGTGAGCGTGTATGCGCATAGTAAAGGGGCCCCTTAAACCTACATCTGGGTCGCAAGTCCCAGGCATTGTTTGCGCTCCTCTTCTTGCAACGCGATGGGCCCGGCACCCGCACGGTGAATCCATAGAATGCTAAGAAACTTCGTCTCTATAATTATTATACATTTATGACCCACATCAGTCATTGTAATTTGTCATTATTTCTCTTCTAATCTTTTGTTCATTCATATAAAGATAAGTAACAACCAGTTCTCAAAGACGTACATGTCATTGCATCCTTAATGTTATTTACTAGAAAAAAACTAGTAGTAAGCATTTTATTAATGTTTTGATTGTGCAATAATCTAAAAAATCTAACTTATATAGTGACCCGAAATTAGTTTCCTGACATGTCAATGTTGCAACAACATATATGAAATCATTATTTTTCAACTCGTAATTACATAATTATTTGGTTAAAATATTTAATAATTTATTAACATATAATAACATCAATAACATTACAGACAATCGTTTCAAAATTCTTTTGTATAAACCTAAAATTCTTTGTTAATTGATTCATTTTATAAATAATCATATTTTTCAACTTTTTAGTTAGCCATAATGCATGGCATAAGGGTACCCTTGCAAAAATAGTAATACCAGTATTAGTTGAATAAATTATCTGATAATTATTTTCATAAACCAAAATACGCTTTAAACATAAGTTGCAGTAACCATTAATAAAATTTCATCAATTATTCTTGACATTATTTTAGTTTGCTTTTTAATTATTGTTCATTTTGCGACTGACAAAAAATATATAAATACTATTTTATCTATCTTTTTATCTAAAAATTCTATCTTAAGCATCATATTCCAAGTAGTTTATTTAAGAAACTGCGGAAAAGTTAATAATTTTTATTAAAAAAAAAATATTTTGATTAACTGGAAATACGAAACTGTAGTTAGATTCTAGTATTAAAGTTTGAAAGTATTCTTAATATACCAAATTGTTATCTTAAATTGTATTAACCACACCCTGTTACACCTTTTTCGACGCAATATTTTGTGGTTGGTTATTCAGTGATAACTGAATGTATATCTCAGGAAACTGTTATTTTTGGAAAATTCAAGCTATCGCATAGACCAAATATATAGAACTAACATTTTAATGATAAATTACTATCAACATTCACAAAACAATCGTTTCATAGAACCTAATCTTTTCTATATGAATTAAAAAGTCATTGTATACATTTAAAGGAACTCTTACTTAACTTTTAAATAAACTGAGGTTATTAATGATTTTAGCAATCTATTCCTTGTTCATTCCTTTCACTATTACACGATTATTAAAAATAATATAGTGCAAACCTTCTTCATATGAAAAAATCTGAATAACCAAAAATAACACACTATTTGTAACAAAACTATTCAAGGTTTGCTCAAAAGTGAACCATATTTTATTTAATAAAGAGTTGTTTTTCAATAGAGATAAATTACATCTCCGTTTGATTATTCAATCGTAAGTCAAGAGCATACTTAGGATAAGCTTTTACTTCCCATTCGGAATATCCCGACATCAATAGATTTGGCTTATCTTGCATCAATGACAACTACGACGATTCCTTTTATTTAGACTGCACTTAATACAAACAAACAATACGCCGTGGTTGGGACGTTGATATTAATCTTAATTTACTTAAAGATTATTTTATGTTAACAATTATTGTAATATTTTAGGGGATACTTAAAATCTTGTTTATTTTATAGTCTTCATAATAATTAATTGTTGTCGTTATTATAATTAAAGGTGAAGATTTATGATTAAAGGTGAAGTGGATGCTATAGTTTTTCTTATATTTCTAATACATTATACATCTAACGATAAAATATTGTCTAAAATTTATCTAAATCACCTAAAAATTTCAATTTGCAATTACCTTGTAAGCGACATTAACTTTATATTGGTTACAAAATACATTTCTGAAATTAGCAAAACCATTAGCAACATTGTGACGAAATGAGGACCCGACGATAAAATACTAGTAGTGTGTACTTTGTACTTAAATTGTAAATTACATTTTATACACATTTTAAATTCAATGTATATTGTAAATAAATGGTTAGTAGGAACTTGATCATTAGGAACTTGATATTTTTAAGAAACATAAAAGACTGAAAATGCACATTGATTTCTTCTACCCTCAATTCCGAACGTCCGACGAGGTATCGCTGTAATTGCTTTCCCGGTTATATATTGTCGGAAAAAGATCGGTCAATGTGTTAAATTCCAAGTATAGCAGTAAGCAATTGATATTTTTCACCTAGTGTACTTTAATATGTATTTTTTTCCTTATAAGATACGTCATATAGTTATCATTCACTAGCCCTTATTCAAATCATTTTTGGTCGATGCAATATGTCAAAACTTCCAAGCTCTTCAATCACGCGTTGTCATTTTGTAATAGTATAGTATGAAAACTTTTTTATTAAATATATTTTAAACCTTAATATATCCTTATACGTGAAATTATTATTATATCACTGATTTTCACTAAACCTTTAATGTTAATTAACCAGTTACACTGGCTTTTTCATTTTATATTTTAATAAGCATTAAAAATATATACAATAACTCTGTAACTGATTGTTGTAAATGATTTAGTAAAGAATAGAACCTGTCTTTCTGAATTTGGTGTTTTTCAAAATGAATAATTTTACGATAGGTTCACTTATTGATAGATAACATTACTAGCAACTGAGCTACAGCTCAAGAACTATG
The DNA here is from genome assembly GCA_918358695.1 of Melinaea menophilus ssp. n. AW-2005. Taxonomy (NCBI): domain Eukaryota; kingdom Metazoa; phylum Arthropoda; class Insecta; order Lepidoptera; family Nymphalidae; genus Melinaea; species Melinaea menophilus. Next base: position 30,573,066 of record OU911038.1, on the reverse strand, counting down.
AAGTGGGGTGAAACATAATTATACTATAAACTATATTTTATAAGACTAATTATAGGTATTCCATTATTTAACTTTAATACCGCTGCCCTTGACATGTTATATCCATGAAGACCCTTCTCCTTTTTCCGATACCTCGAGCATACTTTATAGGCAACTAGATATCGCCTCATATGGGACATAATTATAATGTTAAAACAAAGCTCGCTTAAACGTTTTGTAAAATTGTATAATATATTTTAACGATGTTAAATGAACAGAAAGCTTCTTCAACCCAAGTTTTGCCCACTCAGTGTTGAGTTAATAGATCCTTTAACAAATGGAACAGAACTTACTTTATTTACATGTGACTGGTAAATCAGGATATAATTTGTGTCCGTTACTTTACACTAAGATTACTCTGTATTTACATGTTTTTTTAAAACAAATAGTACATATTTATATATTTTTAAACGGGTGACATAATAAATACGTGGTGGTTGATTACCCAAGTTTAATAAATTTTAATACAGGAACTATCCTCTCAAAACTTAATTTAAAACATAAATAATTATCATATTGATTGTCTTTTGAAAGGAAACTTATAACAATATTGCAATAGTAGGTAGTAGCCTGCTGTTGTAGTAGTACTTTCATTGCATCAAAATACTGTTCGCGAACAATAAGTAATAAAACAATAAACATTCGTCATTTATTTCTGTGTGGCCTATAATAAGAGTAATACACCCTTTTTAGAATTTCTCAAAAAATGTTTAGTTGGTTAATAACAGTTCCTTCGTTCAGTCTTCTAATGATAACAGCTAACTCACTTTTATTTCTTAATAAAAAAAATATTATATTTATTGTAACTCAAAAAACAGCTGCTACAAAAAAATTTTAACCAATTTTGGTGAGATTTATTTAAACATCTGAAATAAAGCTCTGTTTTCAAGGAAGTAAAGAAATCTAGAGTTTTATTTTAGAGTACTTAAAAGAAACAATTTTTTTTTTCTTTTCAATGTTTTACTATTTAATTTAGCTTAATGCGTTCTGTATTAGAATTGGTGATATTATCATCAACTTCAAGATAATAGTATATAAGTAAAGACATTGTATTATCATTGCATATATAATTAAGACGGGTTAAAACTTTTGAAAATTAATTAAATTAACAGATTAAATTTTTGTTCAAGTTTTTACAATGAATGAAAACATAAAATACATATTTTATTTCTAGAAATCACTTCAACTGTATAATTCTTAAACCCATTCATATTTTAATTACCGTTTCCATAATATAAATGAAATAATTTATCTTTCGTGGTTACGTTTATGTTTATGTTTTGATGTCACAAACCAAAAAATGGGTGTATATGAATACAAGTAGATATATTTTCGGCGACGGTAAACAATTTATAATTTAATTCAGATGTATTAAATATCATTCAACTTATAAAAATTCCATTAATAACTTTGTTTCAAAGATAAAAATAAAATTTGGACAATAAAAGTACTATTCTCATCTCTGATCCGGATCACCTCAATATCAGCTTCTACCGTTTTACTTCATAGGACGGAGAGCCGTTCAGATTGTTGGGGACCCGGTGCTTCACTATTTAAAAACGTTATCATTTCGAGAATATTAGATTGCCAGTTAGTAGATTAAATTATACCGATATTAAAGTTCATATTTCTAAAAAGTTTTATGACTTACGATAGAGAATCTCCACCGCTTAATTCAATGTAAACATACTTAGTAATTGCGAATTTCACTCTTTTTAAGGTTTAGTTGCAATAACGCGACCACTAGCGACACGACGAGTGTTATTCAAGAAACTTATCTCGCAGACTTACTCTTCTAGCGATAAGTTATATTTAGGAAGTATGTAGTCTAACGTTCCGTCTCAAAAACGTTTTAGCAAAAGTTCATCATTCTGAGAATGGAAACATATAGAAATTGTGTATAAGTAATATGTATTTTTAAAAACAGTACCGGTAACAAGCCAGCCAAATTTTATATTGTTTTTCAGTCTACCTTTAGTATTACTTTTACTACCTTATTCACCTCAATTCCATCATCGCGGACAAAAATAATATCATCAGCAAATAGCACGCATCAGAGTTCCTCTTCCTGTATGTCCAATGTTAGAACATCCATTATCAACAAGAAGAGGTAGGATGCCTTGATCCCTTGATGCAAACCTACTGCCACATTGAACTTGTCGGTGTTTCACTTCTTCATGCAACAACTTATTAAAAAACAAAGCCAGCTACTTATATCCATATTCATTTAACACATTCCATACAACCATTGGTATCGCATGCGATCCTACAGCTTTTCCATTCTTCATACCTCACACAACCTCTTTCACTTCATCATCGGTCACTTCTTTCAAATCCTTTATTTACCGGCCGGTTTTTCAAAACTCCATCCGAATCATTTTCTTCATTCATCAATGTTTCAAAATATACCTTCCATCTCTCTTTCATATTCTCATCAGCAACACCGTTCCAGTATCATCTTTTATGCATTTTACATGTATGACATCTCTAGCATTCTTCCCCCTACGCTTTGTAATACGGTAGAGTCCCTTTTGACCTGCAGGAAACTCCAGCGACTTATATAACTCCTCTTGCGCCTCAGCTCTAGCGATGGCCACAGCTACTTTCGCTCTCTTCTTGCATCTTTTATATAGCATGTTTATCTCCTCTTTAATACTTTCATTATCATCCGATACTACCTGCCATTGCTGAAACGCATCTTTCTTCTCTTTCAAAACTTTTTGCACATCTCCATTCCACCACCACGTTTCCTTACTTATCATACCTTTTCCTATCGTTTCGCCTAATACAACCTTTGCTACAGTTATAATGCATCCCGCCACTTCGTTCCAATTATCGTTCAAAGATTTTTCTTCTACACTACTCATTTATAATTCTATCACTCTTTTTTAAATTCACTCGCACATACTTCCTTCTCTAACAAATACCATTTCATTTTAGGTCTGGGTCTTTCTTGAACATGTTTGTACGCACTAGATGTTTAATTTCCATGATGATGACGCCTATGCTGTGAGACTACACTTTCGCCGGGCAGCACCTTGCAGTTTTTGAAAATGATTTTATTTCTTCTTATTAAGAAATAATCAATCAGCGTCATATGCGGCCAATTTTGTATGTGATTAATCGCTCTTTTTAAGCGAATTACTGGATATACCCAAATCGAAGGGTACGGCGGCCTCCAGCAACATTTCATCCTCTTCATTACGCTGACAAAAACCCCAACCACTATGTACTCTTTCATAACCATCATTGATACATCCCACGTGCCCATTAAAATCACTCCCCACATATATCTGCTCATTGTCCGGAACATCCATCATGACAGAACCAAAATCTTCCCAAAACTTCTCTTTCATCCTATTATAAATTAGAAATGGCTTCGAAATTCTTTAAAAAAAATTATATGACTGGTTATAATATAATTTTCTTTAAAATATATCTAACAATATCTTATCGCATCTATAAATATACAGTTATGTAATGATGTTAGAGCGGGATCTATTAAAATCTTTTCTTTAATCCAAACTTTCGATGATAAGTTTTAATAACGTCCGTGACATATTTCGATTTTGTCACGGACAAAAAGTGTACAAGCTCTTCAGAACAATAATTTTGAGTAAAAGATTATATTTTATAAAATATTTAGTAATTTTCTAAATGAATAAATACACACGTATTACGGACACATTTTTTTAAAGCGGTACTTCATAATATGTCATTTTGAATACAAAACAAAATATAAAATTTTATTCATATTTTACGAAACAAACCAAGATTTATATCACGAAAGTGTTGGAATATTAGAAGTTGAAAAAAAAATCCTGATATATTTTCTTGCAATTTTTTTTCAGATTGTGGTAAGAAGTTGAAATATTCTGTATAAACCCGTCTTGGAACATTAATTATGATGGAAGGTTATTAGGTATGTGTTCCACGAAAGATTTATAAAGATTCAACATGTACTCATTATACGCCTGAAGCGAGCCGTTTATTAACATGAATAAATAATAGCTTTGCTGCTAATTATCCTGAAACATCAGGAATACATTTTCAAGAGCAATAGTTTCAATGGGAGATCAACTTGCATTAACTATGTTTGAAATTAAGAAGATTTTCTTTATTAAATTATTATTTTTAACACGTTTTTTTTACACGACATACCTTTTTATTATCAATAAAGTATCTTTAGCACCGGTGATATATTAATATATAGATTCAGATATAAACCAATTCCCTGCGACGCTTCTATCGGGAAATACAAATGCGCTGTCCAATAACTTTGAAACAATTTTCAGAATTCTTCTGGTGCTGACTAACGATAAAAACTTTCCGGTATATTCCAAATAGTAAATTTTGTATTGGAATCTGGAAAGCAACATTTTTGGCTATCTACTCGTATATAATGCTTCGGTTTCGGTTCGGCTGAAGTTTCATAAAACTATTATACAAATAATAAACGAAAAACTCGCTATGATTTATAAAACCATCTCCTTCGCTGAGCGCGGTCTGTTGAGTTGAGTCCAGAGATAGAGAGAGAGTACAATAGCAGTGGCGGCCTTTAAGATGATTTTATTATAAAAGCAGTTATGCCCACGACTTCATTCGCAAGGAATTAGTTTCTTGCTTTTTTTTCTTCATACTCTAATAAAAACCATGCATTAGTAAAAACGTAATTCACCGTTTTCACGTAAATTTAAAAATGTTACAAACTTTTCAAAACATTATTTATTTTGAAATAGCTTTTTTTGAGTATGAAAATAAATACAGCCCAAAAAATATATTTTAACGTTTATAAAAACACCTCAATCTCAATTTTAATTAAAATCGTTACCAAAGATTTTTATTATTATTTGGAAACTATGCGTTACAAAAGTGTATTAGTTAATTTTTCAGACATTGCATGAATGCTTAGCAAAATAATTTACAGTGATTTAATATGCTAAAGCTAATCTCTGTTTGAATGCTTTGTGTTTAGTTGGGTTCAGTTGTATTCACTTTCAACGAATTAAGAGAATATTCAAAACAGAATATTATAAGAGTAATAGTAATATAAAATGTATATAGTTACTAAAATATTAAATTGGGAGTGGAATTTCAACCACTGACGAACGATATTACCTCGACGTTTGCACATATCTGGAAGGGTATATATAATTTCAGCCAAGTCCTAAACATAAAATAAGTAATTTCTTAAAATCATCGGTGATATTGTAAAAGTTCACTCACATATCAACAATAATTCTACTACTAAAATATTACCAAATATATATATAATTATTTTATTAATATTTAGTATTGAAAGATATAAATCAATTATCAAATTTTAAATAAGCTAGTCTAAAAACCAATCTAATTATACTTCAATGTAGGTTTGCGGAATAAAACAAAACTGTCTCAGAGGATCTTATATATAATGGCATTTCAACAAGGTTGTCTATGGCTTTATGAGTTCTAAAATCCTAAGTGATTATTATTGAGAATGATTACTATGAGATTTATCTTTATTCTCACTGTTGTATAGAGGTGTCTCGGGCTTACTGAGCTGGTAGTCCTGGTGAGCAGGGACTGTCGCTGCTGAACATTACACCATTGAGGATTGGCGACGTATTGGATTGCAAAGATCTTTTTCTGCGAGGAAGCTTTTGCCGCCAAGAAGACCCCGGAACGGCTAACCCATTCCGTAGGGGTAAAGGTACGGATAGGAACGTGCCCTCCCTTTCTTTCCGCAGCTGTAGAACCTTGATGAAACGGGAGAGTGACTCCTCTAATTAATTCCTCCTGTAACTTAGATCGCGATTTGAGACATCCTCTTAAAACTAAATATCCACGATCTATGTTTTATTAAGTAATGCATATATAAATTGTACTTTCTCTGTAGCTGCAACAGACCGTGCTCCGCGGTAATCTTTTAACACCATGCAACCTGCATGCTTTTTTGCAACAGACCAGTTATTAATATAAAAATTTTATAAAACATCAAAAGCATGTAATTAGTATGTAGTACATAACCGAAGCAATACAAACAAGCACGTGGCCCAACATTATGTTTGCCATTTCACAGATCAAAATTTCTCGATGGAAGCGTCACGCGGACTCGGCTTATTACTTTCTACTTTTGTATGTTGGTTTATTACTACAAAAGTTTAATGATATTAAAAAGATATTTTGCTCTGTTTTCACTACAATGAAATATAATAATCTTTTGTAAGAAAATTTGGTGTATTTTATTTTGTAATATTTTTTAGTCTAAAAAATAACCTTTTCTTCCGTTTATTGTTAAAATTAGCTTATAAAGAAGATTGGTATTCACATCGGAATACAAGTTTAATATAATATATAATATTAAAAATTTAATACGTAAGTCTGGCTATTTATAAACTTATATTTAGATATCACTATAATAATAATTATAAATAACTAAACTCATATACTTATAATAATATCAAAGATATATCTATCGGGATGGATATTAAACAGTTTATTTACAAATTAATTATTTTTAAAAGGCTGTTGTTGTAAAATTAAATTATCAATCCTAATTTATCGGTACAAGCATAGTATAGATAGTTATTTTAACTATTTTACAGATAGTCTTTTGTCTCAGCCTCTACAAATATTGTGATCACAGTACGATAAATAAGAAAATAAGTGTTTAGTTCGGGAAAACGTAATTAATTATAAAATATCATTAACATTACATTAAATCTATAACATAGTCGATGCAAGTTAATCTCTCATTATTTTAAAATAACTCTTCTTATATATGAGTTGCTTATTCTTCAGCGGCACGTTTATTACCGGCAAAGTTATTATTTATTAACATGGGTCGGCTCCCTTCAGGCATATCATGAGTTAATATTGTATCCTCATAGAGCTTTTATGGAGCACGTATCTAATATACCTTCATTATAATTAATGTCCCAAGTATTATTCATTTCTTATATATGATATTTAAACTACTGAAAACGATGTGAAAATATTTTCTTAAGATATAAAAAAAGAGATATGTAGATATTAAAGATAGCCAAAACATAGCACTTTAAAATAACTTGTTTCTTCAGTATATATTTTTTTCACTCCATTCATTTTTTATACAAACTATATCCTTAATAATGGATAAATCCATAATATTGTGTCCCAATCTCGAAACTCCTCACGAAGATTATTAAAACTTTTATGACAAGGTTACATTACAGTTTGGTTTAATCTAATGAATGTATTTATTTTAAACGTATTTAATAGTTCCAGCTGTAATCTTATTTAATAAAATATATTTTATAGATGTGATAACATTAGGACGGCCATATTTTTAAGTAATTTAGATACTAAGATATATGGAAAATATTATTTAGCACTACAACGATGTTTTTGTTGTATTTTATTCGAATCAATTTTTTTTTTTGCCATCAGAACAAATCTTCATTTATCAAATTTTCGACATCAAAGGAAATTTATGTTTGACTCTTATAAACCTAAGATAACGACAAACAATAAATTCAATTTGAAAATATAAACGAATTTCCAGATTCTTTCGCCGATCTCCAAGTAAGTAAGTAAATCCCCCAAGTTTTTTCGATCTACCTTGGACCAGCTTTCTGTACATTTTCTATAGTTGACTCACTAGTCTTCGAACACAACGGATTTTCTTTTAAATCCTCTTATCCTATTATCTTGTATATTCACTGGTTTAAGCTCTTTTTACGCTCAGACAATCTACTTTATATATTTCATGCTTGTATACAATACAAACAATGAACACCGTGCCCTTATAAGGATAAACTTATAACAGATATGAATAATTAACTGGATCTAATTATAATATATGATACCCGATATCGAAATGTTTATCACGAACGCTATCAGAAATATAAGCCTATATACAGGTCTTAACTATGAGTCATGAAATAAAAAACGTCAACACTATACAAAGGATATATTTACATGTACTAATATGGGGCTTCTATTTTTATGTTGATAATAAGTTATATATAATAGTTACCGTAATATCGAATTAAATTATAATGCTATTCAATTTGTGTCATGTATTTTATTCTGATATAGTAACTGCTGCTCCAAAAATACATTTTATATTACTAAATTCCTGGTACTACAGTTAAAGCAATACGTTTATAAAGGAGGTGAACTCTCACAGGATCACTTTCTGGGGTTGCTTCCTAGGTTTCACATTTCAGAAACATTGTTGATTAAAAATTAATTATTAACATATTTATATTTTACAGAAGATTGATTTGTTTTTATTATTTTGCTTAAAGTGATTTAAATATTTTGAATTTAAGTGTATTTTTGTTACGTTTACGAGAAATTATTGTTAGTAATATTGTAAGACATAACAAAATTCTTTTAATTATTATATAAAGTAACCCAATATTATTTATTTATATACCTTATTCAAACTGAAATGTAACTTTAATACAAATTATTGACGGCCCTAGACAAAGTATAAATAAATTTTATTAGAAATTTGAAATTGAGGAAGATCTATAATTTTAATAAAGCTTTTTAAAAAATACAACTTCAAGTAATCAATCTTTAAGTATAAAGTATATGAGCACTACCAAACTACTGAACACTTTATCATTTCTTTTCCTTTTAGTTCCTCCGTTTAATAAAATGTCAGCTAGAATCTTGGGTAGTAATTTTACTCTGAGTTACGTAGTTCGACATTTCTTAGTAGAGGCGTAAAGTTGTCGGACGTCATCGAAAAGATCCCAGATAAAGATAACTTTATTAAAACTTCTTACTTACTCATTCCTCAGATATTACACAGCGGATATTCTTATTACTCAATTTTTGCAAGATCAGACCAATCTAATAATAAATGTTTTTTCATTATAAAACTATAGAGTCAATGATGTATTTTAACTCTAAAAAACAACCACATACATATACCATGTTAATCATTCCTACTACTTTTTTAGTAAAAATACAAACTTCAAGTTCAACATTACGCGATACTATTCGGTGATATTTTCTTATATTACTACACTATACAATGAACGTTGAAAATAACTGTTATTACCAAGAAAGCTAACAATGTAGAATTTAAATTATAATTATTAGAAAATCTTACAGATTACCTCTTTTTTAACAAAATATATTTTTCAATTTTATACTTTTATTATAAAATTTAATTAATTTGAATAAATCAACAAGACACTATTGCGTATAAAAATTCTTGTACAAATTTGAAATTCCTTAGCCGAAGTTAATATAAAAAATAGATAACTTATGAAAAAAAGGATATTTGAACATCTTGTTTAAGTTTCTAAAACGTATTACATTTAGGTACGTCATAGTAAATATGACATCCTTTTAATAAATTGATAAATTTATCTTCTCACTTTTTTTTTCGCTACAATTAAGACTAAAATATAAAAAACTGAGTTCTCAATGGTTTGTGTTGACGCAAGATCAGTGACATGCGTTGATGCCGTGTATTAGAAATTTTATTATTTAGAAAGATGTTTAGAAAATGTTAAAGTAATAGGAACCCTAAAAAATAAGTAATAGTGTATGAAAAATATTATGTCCTTTATAACGACAAAAATTTTGCCTAGTTTAATGAAATATGGATTTTTTTTAAGGAATGAAAATTAAATTTTATCCTTTTTTGATATAAAATATAATAACATTATTTATTGTAAAGCAGGATATACTTCTCACAATAGGTGTCTTCTTGTTTTTATATATGGATCAGATTAAAAAAAATACAAAAACATATAGAAGTAAGCAGATGAGTATATAGCAAATAAAATTAATTTTAACATGACTCCTCCAGATTATATATTACATTACAATTTTTTCCAACCCCTTTGTCATAACATTTAACATTTTTGATGGTATTTTAAAATAAAGTTCCAATTGTATCTGAACTAAATAAAGCTATTAATTTTCCCTTCAGTAGTGAGCACTATAATATTGAGAATGCTTCAGAAGTTGAGGTAACAATTCCGCTGAGATTTATTATGAAATTCTAATATAAAGTTAAAACTTCATCCACTGGAACAAGCAATTATAGAAGTTGAGTTGGATTGTTGATTTCGTTGAGTGATTCTGTCTTTAATTAATCATACCTAAATTATAAATTATAGTAGAGTATAAAACAATAAATTCATAATAATCTTATATGTCCTAAAAGCCAACGTGATCGTCAACAATTTTGATTGGTTTTTATTATTTTTAGAAATCAGAAACAGATCTTGATGAATATGTGCCAATCAAAGTATTTTTAATAGACGTTCTTCGGTAGCCTTTCTCTATAACATCTACATACATAACTAAACCTTGTTAAAAAAAGAATTAATGTATTACAATCATACTTTAACACTTTAACAGCTTCTAAATACTTAAAATCCCAATACTACAATTGCAATTAAGACATAGTATTAGAAATAGTATTATTTGGGATCTCGTTATTTTTTAAGTAAGAATTTAAATAACATTTTACAACTTAATGTTAGTATAAAATAAGTCCCAAGATTACATGAAATTGATCTGAAAGCATTAAATATATAAAATAATTTTGAAATTTTATATAATCCTCCGAGCTCTCATTAACAATTATAAAACATTAATTAAAGTAAATTTGTTAAGACATAAAATTATGTAATTATCGCCTCAAGATTTCTCAACGGGTAAGGGCAGTATCAAATATCTTGGTAGTTACAATAGCTTGCTTATGACAACATTTTGAGGTAAGTCGTGCCGGTCATATCGGAGTCAAGTTCATATAAGCACTATTACTTGCAAAACTGTGGCATTACGTTAACTAAATCAATTCCACGATTCCAATATCTGAAGATCGATGTTTTTAGATAATAAATTGTAGGTTGATTGTACATTAAATATGAAAGTTGATTAAAACTTAAAATTGGTACTTAGATATTCAATTTGAAATACAAATATCGGAACTGAATCAAAGGAAGGATCTAATAAACAATCGGAACCTTAAGACATTTCTATGAATTATTGCTAATTGGGTAGACCTCGAAGAATTCGGTCTGCCCATTCATTTGTACCCGACTTTCGAATTTTGGAAAAATTTCTTCACAGGAGGTCTTCTTATGATCCCCTGAGTCCGAAATGACCATTGGTCAAAAAGTTTATATACATATATACATATATATATATATATATATATATATATATGCGTGCGTGCGTCCAGATTCGACTTTTGTCAGCACGATAGCGGCCGCAGTTTCGCTCAGATCGCTTTCAAACTTTGCACAAAAATCAACCATCCAAAAATGAAGGTCAAGTTCGTTAACCAGAGAAATCCGGCCACAGGGGGCGCTAAGCCCTCACTTTTTCTGATTTCAGTTTTTCGACCATAACTTATTCCCTATACAAAGAAGATCATTTGCGTTTATATCATATGATGTCTTTAATAAATACCTATAACTAATGTAGATAAACTGAAAACCTAACTTCAATACCTTAGGGGTGGGGGTAAAAAAACCGAAATTTTTTGGAAAAAAAGTCAACTTTTTTCTGGTAAGCATTCTTACATTACAAGTCTTTTTCCTAGAAAGGTTATTTTTTTTAACGTACCGTTTCCGAGAAAAAAAATAAAAACCACTTTTAGCTTGGAAATTTAAGATAGGTAAAACCACGACAACTTTTTTCTGGTAAATATTCCCTCCTCGCAAATATTTTTAATAGAAAGATTATTTTTTTCTCTAAATTTAAGTACAAAAGGTATTTCCAAAAAATATACCTTTTCCGAAAAAAAAATAAAAACTGCTTTTTTCTTGAAAATTTTTGATGTAAACAACGGCATCATGTGTTATTCTTAGGTAGTGAATTATATTTTAAACAATTTATACACGAGGTCTACCCACGCGTGTCCCCCTGCGGGCACGGATTTTTTCATTTCATTTTATTTATTTAATTAAGAATTGTTTATTATCATTGTTGTGTTTAATTAATGTTTTACAAAACTGTTCTAATTCAAATCGGGATTTAACATTTCTTCGTATTTTATTATTAACCGAAGACCTTTACATATATAAATAATAAAATAAAATATATAGATATTTATTGTTGAATTCTGTGTTCACTATAATACTCGAAACAGTAAAAAAATAGTTCAAAATATTAATTTTCTTTTTCACTGAACAATCATTTTATTAACAAACCAGTCTTCTCTCGGGTTTCATTCCACGTGGATTCATAAATACTATAATATTACTCGTATATCCCTACAATTTTATATAGACGAACATTTTTTTAATACTATAACCATGCTGTTAAATTAATATTTTCAAAGCAATTTCTATTGAAGCTTTTATTATTATTTGGCAGTATGTTTATGTTTTTCAAGTCGTGTTATAATTTAATTTGGATTTATAAACTGAAAAATATATATATTCATTAATATATATATAAAAAATACAATACTTAATTAGGGAATAAATGTAATGTTTTATATGTAAAGTAGAATCAAATTTCAATAAAAAATTAGTAGTTAAGAGGTATTTCAAAACTTTCAAAACATTTAGTTATTTCAGTTTATTCAGATTTTTTTTTATTTACTTGAATCTACCTTCAAAACTCCTGTTCTTTATTCTATGTTTTATGTACGGAATCCTATTATAAAACCTCAATACGATTTCAACTAATTCCGGCAGGACATAACCGGCAAGGTATACGAGTAGGCAAAAGTACGCTTTCCAGCTTTTAAAACAAATTTTACAGTTTACAATATACCGGAAAATTCTTAGTTATATAGCGCGACATGAATATTTCAAATTTGTTTCAATACTCGTGCATCCGGCCACACACACACACGAACTATTGCGCAGTGTACACGTTAAATTTTGTCTCCCGTAACAAAAATAGTTATAACATATAAAGTTTTGTTTTTCTTAGTGATTTTGTGAAATAGCATCGAGTAATATCATAAGTGAACTTAAGTGTGATTTAAATTGCAAAGAAGTCAATAAACTTGGACTCAGTTGCTTTATGTGCGGGGAGTCGTGGCGTTTGATCATTTTATTTATTTGTTTTCTACCGTCTTCATAAAATATGGAATGTAAACATTGTTCGACAACTTTGAATATGGAAGATTTTATTAAAATGCTCTGTATGTCAGGGGATTTATCATTATTTATGTGTCGGCATGAATGAATCCGAATTTAAAAAAATTCTCCCTATGAATAAATGTAAGTGGAAATGCCCGACATGTAAGCCGTCAAAAAGACCTAATATCAGCCCAAAATTAACATCGTTCTCTGGTAAAATACATGATGACCCAAGCCAACCTCAGTCACTGTTTCAAACTGATGCTAAATCATTGATTTCATACTTTGATGATCGTTTGAATGGTTTAGAATGTTCAATAAATTCATTTAAATCCCTGATTACTGATGAATTTAAGAAACTTTCTGATGCCGTCGGCATGTGGTCTACAAGGATAATTGCAGTGGAATCTTCTATGGTTTCTGTGACTGAGAGGTTAATTGAATTAGATAAGGAGATCAAAGGGGTTGATGACATCAAATTAGAACTCGAGGAATATAAATCAAAGATCAGGGAATTTACTGAGTATAAGGATAGGAATGACCAGTGGGTACGTCGTTCGAATATTCAAATTAATGGAATTCCACAGAAGAACGGTGAAAATTTAAATCAAATAATGAAAAATATTGCAACTAAATGTGGGTATGCTTTGAATATTGATTCCGATGTTGATTTTGTTACAAGAGTTGCGGTCAAAAATAATACTTCTGATAATAAAATAAGACCTATTATCGTTAAAATGCAGTCAAGATACAAAAAAGATGATTTCTTAACACTATTGCGCAAGCTTAAGAGTTGTACGGCAAAGGATATCGGTTTTACCGGTATTCAAGGCAATAATAGAATTTATTTTAATGATCATCTATCTACGAAAAATAAATTTCTACTCAAAAGAACGAAACAGATTGCAAAGGAAAAAAAGTATACTTTCTGCTGGGTCCGGAACTGTACAATAATGGTACGACGCAACGAACAGTCACCTATTATTCACGTAATATCAGAGGAATCTTTAAACAAGATTATATAGGAGATAAGCGAAAATTGTTGTTCTTATGTTTTATTACTTGTCTTTATTTGTTTGAGTTGATGTGTATTGCGGGCTGCTTGATTTACAATTTGGAATGTATATTGGTTCTATTTAAATCTACTCATAATTATTTATACGAATTTAAAAATTATATTCTTAATTTTACTTTTGTTTCACGGAGTTATATTAATTCTACGTTTGTTATTTTCGGGCTAGAATCTCGGTACAATATTTTTATAAAAATTGTCACGGTAGTTTGTAATCAGCGTTTAATTATTGGTTTCTTTAATAATGGTACTTAACATTTTTTATCAAAATGTACGCGGGTTAAGGTCAAAAACTAAAACATTTTTTAGTAATGTGTTACATGTGGATTATGATATAATTTGCTTAACTGAAACCTGGCTATTGCCAGGAATCTTTGATGGGGAACTGTTTGACTCGCGATACATTGTTTACCGAACAGATCGTAATTATGAACAAATAAATATTACGAGGGGGGGTGGTGTCCTCATAGCTGTCCGTCGTGGCCTGGCAGTGAGTATGTCGAGATTAATACCTTTACCTCTTTTATACGATGCCGACGTAACTTGTGTACACATTGTATTCAAACAAATATCACGAACATATTTGTTGAGACTATATTGTTGTTACTTCCCACAAACACACAGTCAGGGGCCAGCACAGCTTTCGTTATACGAACATATTTCAAATTTAAAATTAAATTATCCTAATGATAAGTTTTTGGTTATTGGTGATTTTAATATGCGATTTGCTGAATGGTGTTCTGGGCCTGCTATTTCTTCTACTTTAAATAACTCGTTGCTATTAGTAAATGCCCATGAAGATTGTTTAACTTCACAGCTATATGATTTTATGTGTTTTAATGGTTTTGCTCAATTTAATTCTGTGAAAAATATCAATAATAGGCAACTTGATTTAATAATGTCTGACATTTCATGTTCGGTATATCGTGTTAGTCCTTTATCATTACCAGAGGACGCTCATCATCCTTCTTTATGCATCGATATTACTACCCAACTTGATCTACGGTGCCTACGACCAGCAACACGTTTGATACGTTGTTTTGGAGCTGCTGATTATACCAGAATTAATGATATGATGGCCAGAGTCGACTGGGAAGAGCGTTTAGCTTTAGAGGACGTTGAATCAGCAGTGAGTACTTTTTATGATATTACCAATGAAATAATTGAGCTTAATATAAATGGGTTTATTTCTAGAAATGATAGATATCCAACTTGGTTCAATAAAAAATTAATAAAAATTATAAACAAAAAAATTAAAAAGCATAAAAAATGGAAAATGTATGGTAGAATTAAGGATTATTTTGAGTATTCGGTTTTACGAAGTCAAGCAAAAGAACTTGAAAAAACATGCTATAAATCTTTTATTGATCGAAGTGAGAAAAATATATCATTAAATTCTAAACATTTTTGGACATATAATAAATCTATTCGAAATTCCAATGAAATACCCGATGAACTTTACTTAGGTAACACTCATGTTACGCACGGTCAGAATATTGCCGACCTTTTTAACTCATTCTTTTTTTCGGTATTTGAACCAAGTCTCAATAATAATGTACTCACTGAAAATAGTAAAAACAGTAATGATTGTATCATTGATAGAATAATTATAAATGAAATAATTGTTGAGAGGTATCTCAAATCAATTAAAACGGATAAGGGAGCGGGGCCAGACGGGATTCATCCTATCTTTTTAAAGCAGTGTAGCAAGACATTGGCTAAACCACTTTCTGTTTTATTTAATCTCTCTCTGAAGACTGGTACGGTGCCTATAATGTGGAAAAAATCTATTATTGTCCCTATTTTTAAAAGTGGCGATAAACACAACATAGCCAACTATCGTGGTATTTCGAAACTTTCAGTCATACCGAAACTTTTTGAAAAAATTGTTTATGATTCATTATTCCCTGCAATAAGACCATTTATCACTGGCAATCAGCATGGTTTTGTAAGCGGCCGTTCCACAGAGTCGAACTTATGTGAATTTTTAGATTTTGTTTTGAACGCTATGGATGGAGGTCAACAGGTGGACGCCGTGTATACTGATTTTTCAAAGGCTTTTGATAAAATTAATCATGGTTTACTTGTAAAGAAACTAGAAAACATTGGTATACACGGCGATCTTCTGAGGTGGATGAAATCTTATTTACGTGATAGATCACAGGCAGTGGCAGTTAAAGGTTATACGTCGAGCTTTATACCCATAACTTCTGGAGTCCCCCAGGGATCCCACCTCGGTCCATTGCTCTTTAATATTTTTGTTAATTCTATAACAGATTGTTTTAAAAATTCGAAAATAATTCTTTATGCAGATGACACCAAAATTTTTTCTTTAATAAAATCTTTCGAGGATTGCAAATTATTTCAAAACGATCTAAATAGGCTTCATTGTTATTGTTTGAATAATGGTTTAAAATTAAATATTGACAAATGCTTTTCTATAACATTTTCTCGTAAAGTCAATAAAATAAAATTTAATTATAGATTAAACAATAAGAGTCTTAAGATAATGACTGAGGTGAGAGACTTAGGTGTAATTCTAGACAGTGGACTTTCTTTCTCGTCTCACATTACCGCAATCAAAGCAAAAGCATACCGAATGTTAGGGTTTGTTTTTCGACAGTGTAGAGATTTTAAGAATGTAAAAACATATTTTATCTTATATAATTCGTATGTAAGACCTATTTTGGAATACGCATCTACAATTTGGAATCCAATGTACTGTGTTTATAAGAATCAAATAGAAGCTATTCAGAACAAATTCCTTCGGAGGATAAACTATATCTTTGGCAGTGAGGTTATATCAGGTCCTACTCGTATGTCATTAGAGCTACGTCGTGAACACAGAGACCAAATTTTTCTATATAAATTAATTAACAATATTATAGATTCTCCTTATCTTCTTAAACGTATTTATTTTAATTGTCCGAGATTGAGTGCTCGCACTAAATCCGTATTTCATATTCCAGTTTGTAGAACCAAATACGCCCGTAATCGTTTCGTGACAAGAGCTTGTAATGCACACAATGAACATTATTATGATATTGATATATTTTGTTCTAAATTGACTATGTATGTATCTTTGGTTAGAAAAGTTGTTCACAATTAAGTTTTTTTTTTTTATTTTTATGTAAAAATTAGTTTCGATTATTATCGATAAAGTTTTTTATTGTTTATGTATTAATATTTTAATGTTTTTTTTTCTGTCTTATTAATTTGTTGTATTTTTTTTCCATCTTTTTTGTAAACATGCTTTTAGTAAACATTTTTAATGGACACTCGCTATGTATAAATTATTAGTGAAAACTTTTTGGCTTGTGTATATTTAAAAAAAAAAATAATTGTTATAAATGAAATATTGTAAGCTGTATGTTTTCCAAAAATAAATAAATAAATAAATAAATAAATATGTACCGGTGGAAGCTTTGCGGGGAATTGGCTTTTTTCCAGAATTTATCTACATCTATATATTGAAATATTGCTGGTGTTTAAAAAAATCTATTGATTTTAAAAGGATATTTTGTTCTCATATTATTTACATATAAATTCATTATAACATTGAATTTGATAATTTTTTATAGGTATATAAAACAGAACCTTCTTTTCTATTTATTCATTCGGTAGGTAGCTTAGCTAAGATAGTTTAGCTAAGGTGGTTTATTGACGATAAAGAAATTTAATATCATATGAATTAGTAAATATTGAAAATAGATATTTATATATATTTTACTAGCTGATTCCCGTCCGCCCGAATCCTGTAGGAATAAAACTATTTACTTATTTATTTATATGTTTTTCCGTTTTGAATCCAACCAGTGATCACTAGTGTACGTTAAATGGAAGTGATAGAAGGGCGTATTTTAATATCGTACATATCTAAATAAGCCCTTCTGTAAAGACACTCTCCAGCTTAAAAGAAGGCTACGAGGGTTCCAATCGCGCCCTGCTCTGAGGAAAACCACACTATTTAGATACATTAAAATTCCTTATGTAATCGTACATTCCCTAATGTATTTCAGCCAATAAAGATTATAGACACTACTGTCCTATAACTGTTCGAACCAATGAATAAAAAAAATATATAATTAAATTATTAGACTATTTACATATAATATACAGTAGTTTATCTAATACTATAAGAACATTGTTTTCAAATAATTATGAATTTATAAAAATGTTTTCTGTTTGAAATTTCGAGATGCATAATTAAATAATGATTCACAAATTATTATCAAGAAAATAATTTTCTAATTATTCCATTTGTCTCTGAATTTATAGCACAATTGTTGTTAGTTGATCTCTCATTATTTTGAATCAGATATTATTGAAACTGCTTTCTTGATGTCTCACGACAATTAATAATGAGGCTATTATTTATCAACATGGGTCGGCTTCTTTTAAGCATAGCATGTATCCTCATAGAGCTCTCTCTCGCTCTTATGGAGCACGTATCTAATAACCCTTTGATATAATTAATGTTCGAAGAAATGTTTGTCCATTCCTGATATAGAACATTCAAAGTTTTGAATACGAAATTGTTGAATAGAAAAAAATTGGGACACTTTTTGCAAATTCTAAAATGTAAACACCGATGGATGTTGAAAACTCGTTCTCTTAAATTTTTGAGCCGGAAAAAAGGCTTGTGTGGTGAAATATGAATCGAGTTTTATATTTGGTGTTACATTGAAGGCGACGTGTTATGAATTTAATATTCGGTACTACTTATTTACAAAACATACCATATTTACTATTAAATAGAAGCCTTTCAAAGGAATTGAAATGTTGTCTAAATAAATTATTTTCTCTTAAGGTATCATTATATCATGTTAAAGTATTTTACATTAGATTATTTGCTAAATTGACTTAAATTTTCTATAGTTGACTCAGTATTCCTCGAACTCTACGGATTTTCTTTCAAATCCTCTTATCCTATTCTCTTGTATATCTTATTCTATTTTATTTGAGCTCTTTTCACAATCAGGTGCTTTCCTTTATACATTTATATACTAGTGCACAACACTGAAAATAACCTCCATGCCCTTTATGAAATAAACTTAAAATAATTAACGGCATCTAATTAAAGTATATAATAATAGTTTTATTCAAAATAGAAAGTAAGTTGGATCAGGTCACAACCGATAGTCTGAGTTGGGTTAGATAGGGTCGTTTTCAGGAACGCTGACGATATCCTCGTGACGGCCAGCGGAGTCACCTTTAGGGAGGCGAGTGTCCTAATAACCACAGGAGTCGCCCAGGTCCCCACCGCGAAATCTGGACGCGGCGACGCTAGCAGTTACGTACCGACGAAAGAGGGATACCCGTATTCGGGGAGAACATCTTCCGTCAGAAGAAAGTGGAGAGTTTAGTTGGTGTCACAGGGCGCAGAACCAGCTCCTCGAAAGGTGGCGAGAGAGGCTCAGGGCACCCAGCTTCGGCATCTCTACTTGCACTGCTATTGGTCCTATTATTAGGAACTGGGTCAGTCGCAAACATGGGGTAACCTTCCGCCTGACGCAGGTCCTCTCGGGGCACAGTTGTTTCAGGAGGTACCTATGTAAAGTGGCAGGTCGAGAAAGCTCGTGTGCGCGTGCTACACTCGTAGCAACCATTGGGACAAACCTAGCCAGAATAGAACTAACTAACTAGAACATAGCCCAGACCGAAGTGGCTTGGAGTGTGGTATACTCCTTCTGCGAGGATGTGATGTCACAGAAGGAAGCGGTGGAGCGGCTCAGGGAGGAGGACGGAGCCGCTCTTACGATGTGCCGGAAAAGAATAAGGCGTAGGCGTTTCGCTCACGAGCGCCGAGTGCCGCCATAGCCCTTGGTCCCGTTTGGGACCCTGAGTTCAAGTGGATATGAGTCAATAAAATGTATCAATGTTACTGCATTGTTAATGTAGCAATTTTTATGAAGCATTGAATGTGTGACAAATATTAATAATAGTAGTCGAACTATTTTTATAATTTTAATAAAACCTGAAAAAAAAAAACAACTTTAACTAATCAACCTTTAAGCATAAACTATACCAGTATACACACTACCAATCTGCTGAACATCTTGACATTTCTTTTCTTTTAGTTTAATAAAATCACCAATAGATTCTTGAAGAGTAATTTTTGGGAGAGTTACGTAGTTATGGAATTTCTTAGTAGTGTCGTAAAGTTGTCGGACGTGATCAGAAAGATCCCAGGTGGAGCTAACTCATTATACTTTATAAATTATTATCTGTAGTCTAGAAATAAAATAATGGTTTTTGTAATACTGTTTTTTCATTATAAAACCAAAAAATCAAAAACGAGATTTCAAAAATATATTAATAAAAAGAGATTAATCCTTAAATGCCGGACAAATCGGTTAACCTTTGATTATATCATGGTGTCACTGCTCCTATACAGGTACTTGTTCGAGGCACAAGAATCAATAATAATTAATCAATACACTTAATACAAAGCGAGAACTTTAAAATAGACATTTAATACAAATTATTAAATCTCTTGATTTTTTTATATCAGGTTATGAAGGTATTACTATTAAATAATAAACGGTGTAAATAACTTTTATTATATAGGAAACTAACAATATCGAAGTTAAATTATTGCATCAGTATATAGTATACATTTTTCAATTTCATACTTTTATTTGCATAAAGCAAAAAAAAGCATTATGGCATATTAACATTTTCGTACAAATTTGAAATCCATTAGCTAAAGTAAGTACAAAAAGTAGATAAAAAAACTTTCAATTGCATTTCCATCAAATTTTAAGTGAAGATTCTTTGTTTGGACGAAATCAAATTTAATCCGAAAGCAAGCTCAAATAATGTCGAGGTACTTTGTTACTTTATTCAAATTGGTGGATCACTTTCTACCTTTATTACAGTATACTGTAATCATTTTTAATTCAGTCAGTTAATAATAAAGTCTTGTTTATTCACGTTTCGGAAAATCTGTAACAATAAAAATATATTTAAGAGTGGGTCTTATACAAGAATTTACATGAAAGATGTTGCATTTGGATCATATGAAAATAAAATTACGAAAATTATACTACATATTACAAATATTATATTTTTGTACATTTCTAAACATTTTACATTTAAAATGAAGTTTTATGTCTGAACTAATTAAAGCAATTAATTTTCTCTTCAGTAGTAAGCACCATACTACGCAGAATGCTTCAAAAGTTGAGGTAACAATTCCGCCGAGATTTATTATGATATTCTAATACAAAGTTCCAACTTCATCCACTGGAACAGGTATTATAGAAGTTGAGTTGGATTGTTGATTTCGTTGAGTGATTCTGTTTTTAATTAATCCTTCCTAATAGTTTCAAATCCTAGTACCGTATGAAATAATAAATTCATAATAATCTGAAGGGTGTTAAAAGCAACGTACATTGATGAAGAGGTCGTGTCTGGAGTTTTGTTTAGTTTGTATTACTTTTATTTTCATTTATTATAATTGATTATTTTTACAGGATTCATAACTTCGTGAATTGTCCTTAAAAAATTAAATAAACTAGTCGGAACTGTTATCAGAAAAATCTTGATGAATATCTGCCATTGATCATTACAATCAAAATAGTTTTAATAGCGATTAGGTTAGTGTTAGGACACGGTTGTAAAAGTCATCGTATTTTAATTAACCGTTTCAAATTATTTTACAACGGCAATTGCCGAAGACGGAGTCACGAGGACCAACTAGTGCACTAAGGGTCGCATTGAACTAGTGTAACTATTACTATAATCATTTCAATTTAAGTAGTAGTTTCCTGTAAATCAAATAAAGTATGTTAGTATCATGGTGATAAAACCACTAGTTTTATTTCATTTCTTTTATGGACATAGTAAAGTAATAAAATGTTACGTCTATAATAATCGTTAACTTAGACTTCACAGTAGATTTAGCTATTGTTCGCTCTTATCGAATTCCTGAAGTAAGATATTTCATATTTAATATAAATATTTACATATATCTCTTTCTCTTCTCAACTATATGTATTTAATATATACTCGTATAATGTACTGAAAATTCACAAAATCTCAATTCGAGTTTGACTTTTAATGTTAAAAATGTTTTTAATGCATTATATTTATAAATGTTGTAAATTTTCCTAGCAATTTCTTTGGCGAGACGGGTGTTGGATTCAAACGTTATTCACAGATGGGCCATTAGTAAAATGATATTTTCTTGAGTGCGTTCTATGTTGTATGTAAAGGAAGCTAAAGTCCACAAAGTAATTGGTCAACCGTTTTCTAACATATGAAATGTTAAAAGGGCCAGTCCCTCTTAGACTTGGGATTATTTTTATTTTATGTAAGAAATATAACATATTTTTCTGGAATCTTATTATTGTAGACTATTATATTAGGTCTTTACATATGAAATTGGCGTTTTGACGTACTGGCCACTTTAATCATAAATTTCTCCTCTTTGGTTAATAAAACCGGTACAATAATGAAGGGTTTTTTAATCAAATCAATACCTATGATGAGAATTGGATTCTTTAAGATGGAGAAAAATATATATATTTTATTCGACTTTTCCTTCCTCCCATACCAAACGCCTATTTCATATGTTAGGACCTAATATAAAGTACTATTACTATAAGAGACTTCCAAAGTATTTAAGGAGTAAGCTACAATTTGACTTTTTTCATAAGGAAATATAAAGTGAATGCATTTGAATTTCTTAGCATTTCAGACTATAATACTAAGAAATAATTAATTTCGGACCAATAAAGAACACGTGATAGGACACTGTTTACTTTCTTGTTATTAGTTCTATTATGCTTAACTTTAAAATTAAACAAGATATCATCAGCAAACCCATCAGAGAACCAAACGATTTAGAATTATTTACTTTAAACGTCTTGACTCTTCGATTACGGTAAGAGGCTACAAGATCAAACGCGGTAGTGCTGCGCTGCGCTGCGCATAATCGTTAAATTTGCACAGTAATGTTTCAGGACGAATCATGCATGGCATGCATGCAATCAAAGGCTTTGAATAAATCGCAAAACACACCTGTTGCATTCTGCGACTTGTCGTAAATGCGGTTGAGAAACGTGGCATCCGCCTCAGTTGCTGATAACCTTTAATAACACCATATTCACTTTTTGCATGATTTTATTTCTATAAACAAATTCTGTCATAAAGTTTAGAATATTTCAAGAAACAACCCCCACCTAAAATAAAATGGTATTTGCTAGAGAAGGAAGAATGTGCGAGAAGATTTTTAAAAAGAGTGGTAGATAAAATTATAAATATGGGTAGTGTAGAAGAATAATCTTTGAACGATAGTTGAAACGAAATGGCGTAATGGTCGTAATCTTAAGGTCGGTAAAATAGAGATAGGTATATAATTTCTGGGTTCGTTCGTAGGTATATAATTCGCCATTTACAAACAAAGGAACTACTTTACCATTCATTTTTCATCAAATATGTGACTATACCGGATTCAAAAAATTTGTTAAAAATTAAGTATAATGGTGGGGCAATACCATTTATAATTGTGCAAAGTTATTTAACTGACATACTCAAATATAACCGATTTATTTCAGGTTTAAGGATTTATATCAGATTTAAAGTCCTAATACTTTAGCAACTCTAATTTTCTCAGTAACATAGTATTAATAAAACATTCCAAGTTGCCTTTATTTTATCTTCATGTTCTTGTTGTAAACGTTCTTAAATATAACAGGGAAATTTATAACTTTATTAAAGAACTCCTTATCCTGATTCCATTGCCGCTCACCGTGTAAATCATATAACTTTTCTCTACTTCTATATACTCCCACGGTTGTCCATTCACTAAATTTAAGTTTTAGGTGTTTTATTATCATTTTTGACTCTAAAATATTATTAATTTCATGTAAAAAGAAGTCGAAATTTTTATTATATAAATTATTATCACTCAAGTCTACTCTAAGCACTTATTGCGCAACAATATTTTAAAAAAGTTTTACCTTTCTAATATACTTTTACTTTTTGCTCTCGGCCTGTAAAAGAATTTTTGGGGCTTTTCAATTTCACGATTAATTAACAGAGAAAATTTTAGACGACAGTGGTCTGACCACAATATCAATACAAGTCGCGGAAACCCTAGTAATACAAGTAGGTTCCAAAAGGACGTTCAACAAGTTTCAAGGTTTAAAAAAAAATTTAATGACTTTTCATTATAATTAATTTTACAATAATGATATAAATAATTTTTGCTAAATTGGTAAACATTCCTCATACAAAATGTTCTTAGTTTTATATTAAATATAATATAAAGAGTCGGACGAAATTCTAAAAGACGAAATTCTAATTCTAAAAAAAGACATTGTTTCTAAATTTTGGTGTTCGAAAAAAGTTTATTAAGTAAGATATGAATCGTATTTAATATATTCATATGGAAGACAAAATGTTAAAATGTAAATAAATGATGACAGCTTGTACAAAACATATCATATATAAAACAAAATTATGTACAGACATTTAAATATTGCCAGAACACAATGTAGCAATTATGATTAATTAAGATAGTTAGGACGTCGTCTTAGGTACCTTATAATACTTTTGTCTTTCTATTAATTATTTTTAACTCTATCCGTGTTTTACAATACCGAATCCTTTCCCAACAGTCCTACTGAATAAAATGTGAATTATATTTGATTAATATTAAATATATTTATTATCTCCTTTTATTAATTTTCGTAGTCCAGCATTTTGATTTTCATAACAGTTCAGGTCGTAAGACTGTATTATAAATTTTGCCTTTCATAAATTTTCCTTTTCCCATCTTAAGGAGAAATGTGGATCTGTGATTTGTTCCCGTAACCAGTCGCTATGTCACACACGCCACGTTAAACGCTGTTGTTCTACCGCCGCGAAAAGTGAATGGGTGCCGCCTTGGGTGCGGAATGTCGGAACAAACTGGTGAAGAAGCACCGACGAGACTTATTACCTCCAAGTTGGACTTGTATTTTTGCTAAAGACCGCAACGTATCTATGGAAAATTATAACAACAGAAATTAAATTTTATATTAATTAACGAGACTGACTTTATATTAATTAAATCCTCCGATTTAATTAAAATTTATAATAACTGTAACTTACCTATACATGTATATAAATTATAAGCTTAAACAATTGTATTATGTCTGACATTACTTGACCTGCCATCAAATTTGTTTAAATTTCACTCACGAGTTCTCACGTGATAGATAATAGAGGTAACTGAAAATGCAACCTTAAAAGATAACTTAAGAATCAACACGAACGTAAATCATTTAAAAAATACTTATTTTTTTTTATATTTCAAATTACTACAAAGGCTTTAAACAATGCGATTATATAAGAATAAAGGAGTATAAAATGTATTCCTATAATGTTCCGCTCTAATGAGTGATTGTATTCAATGTTCTATTGTCGTGGGTCTATCCTTGAAGCGTACGATTTAAACGAGTCGTCTCTTAGTGGCCGTGTTTCTGCTAAGCTTTCATTACAATGAATGTTTTAGATGGTTATTGTCGTCTGTATAATGAACTTGGATTTCATAATAGACATTTTGCAATTTTAGAATATTAAAATTTCTTAAAATATATCTTTTTGTATCTTTTTTCCTCATGAAACATTTTTTTAGTACTTTATATACGTATGTATATGTATATATATATATATATATATATATATATATATATATATATAAAGTACTAAAAAATGGTTAATGTTACTAAAAACTCGTTCGCTCATTGTGTTACTATAATTCGTACATCAAGGACTTGACATTTTATTGGCACGATACAATTATTAAGTTTGGAAATTTTATTAGATACTGGATTATATTGTTATAGTTATAGGATCTATATATGTTTTGTATAAATGTATATATTTAACATATCCGCAGATAAGCGGATTTATATTACATAAAAAATACGATAAAATAAACTGTCAATCAAAGCGGGCGTTAGCTAGCTCAGAGTGACGAAAGCACCCATAGTGCTGAGAGTCTAACTCTGTATATATACGCGCAATATCGATTTTTTTATACACGAGACCTTCTGGTATGAGTGTGGTATTTTTAGAAAGCCCTTGGCCCATAGACCCAGAAAATGCATTTACACTTAGCAATATACCTACCGCCTCACCTCTACGGCCGTTTGAAAAATGAGACTAAAATTTAGTTTTTGGCTCCGCACCAGTATAAAATCACTTATTTCCACCTTGAAAAAGATTTTGCTAAAGGTCCTCGTCAAGACCTTTTCAACAAGCCCAAAAACGCCAAAATCGGACCACCGATTGATGAGATATGACATTTTGAAAATTTTGACTGGCGCCTCCATCGATGATTACTTTGTCTGTGTGTGGGTATATTCGTAGTTTCAACTGATTTTGTTCAAACTTTCAGGGATTGAAGTACATCAAAAACTAAGACTTTTTTGTTCTACGACATTTCGATTTGGCCGCCATGTTGGCCGTGGCCAGCCCTCGAAAGGCCAAAAATGGCCATTTTTCGTACAGTGACTGTGGCCAAACCAGTTGACGTATATTGACAAATTGGGCATCATTGGAAAGGTCTTAAGCTTATCTTTTGAATAATGTCCATTTTAATGGCAAAAACATTTGTTGGCGTGACATTTTTGGTCAAAAGGCAAAAAATGGCCAACTGGCCGGGGACAGATCGGCCATTTTCTCGAAAACGGCGCCAACGATTTTTTCGAAAATTTCCTAATTCGTAGCCCCAAATTAGAGCTAAAATTTGGTATATAGCATATATCTGGGAAAACTCGTTATTTCGAGATATGGCCGTGAGAAGTTCAAAAAATCATGAAAAATGACCAAAAATTGACAAAAAATGACTTTTAAAGCCAGAATCGTACTCACAAAACGGTTAAAATTCAATGCTAGTAACACGGTGAATAAACTCACTAACGCATTGCCGTCTGTAACAATAAAACAAAATTTACAGAAAAAAATCCGAATTCTGAAGAAATTCTGTTTTGAAGCAATGAATTAAAAAAATAAATGGAAACTGAAAAAATCAACTGAAAAAAAAATCGGGCACCTGTGGGAATCGAACTCGAGGTCTCGTCTTTGTCATTACAACGCTCATCCTCTGAGTCAAAACACTCTCATTTTGTCACAGGCAACTATTCCAAATAATAATAATAATAATAATAAATCAATTTATTTCAGATAATTCATCCACAAGTGTTAGTAACATTTTAACTTAAGTAACTAATGTTATAATAGTACTCGTAGTTAGTATTCAACATAACAATCTCAAATTATACAGAAAAATAAAATTAATAAAATGCACAAAATTCATAAAATTATTAAAATTAAATATAAATTCAATTCAAATAAATATAAATTAAATTCAAATCAAATATAATTAAAATCATAAAATACTATTAAAGAAATTAAATAAAATTAAATTCATGGAAATCATCGTTCTAATTATTATTTTTTTTTTTTAATTCTACAAATAACTCAACGCTATACTCCTACAGACAGTATACGCTACGCTTCGATGCTACGTGTACACTATCCCAGGACCTCCAGAGGGGAGCGTCTAGCTTTAACGCCAATATGCTGAGAAGACTGTTGGAGCTGTTCAGTAATCTTGTCATTGCGGACGCGGTCCGCTTTCGTATTATCGCATAGAAGTCGTCTACACGAGCCTCCGCAAACATTGCCGATGCACTGCAGTATCGAGGCTTCCTCAACAAAGCCCTCAGCACATTGTTGTACTGAACACGCAGTGCGCTATATGTCCGCCGCGTATAGTTCTCCCATAGGCTGCACGTGTAAAAGGACTGGCAATAGGCTTTAAATAATATTAATTTTACCTGTGTCGAACACCGTGCAAACCTACGGGCCAACATATTGCCTCTAACCGACAGAGCCCTGCGCTCCCGCTCGATATCACTATCATCACCCAGGCGTTCATTCACAATATGACCAAGGTATTTAAATTCAGATACTAGTTTCAGAGAAGTTCCACACAGATGTATTTTAGGAATGAAATTTAACTGTTTGTTTATTCCTCGAAAAATTAAAATTTCGCTCTTTTTAGCGTTATACCTCAGTCCATTCTCCTTTGCATATTCCTCACAGCTTTTTATCAGTCTTCGAAGACCACTGACCGACTGGCTCAACAGAACCATATCGTCTGCGTAACTAAAATTGTTCATCATTACGCCATCTATTCAACAACCGACGCCTGCCCCGCTAAGCCTCTCTATGAGCCCGTTTATGTAAAGATTGAACAATCTGGGTGACGTCAGGCCCCCCTGTCTTACTCCACACCCTAATTTATATGGTTCACTAAGTGCATCACCCCATCTTACCACATTACTTTGGGCACCATACCAGTACTTTAATAGTGATATCAACTCCGGTCTTAAACTGCTATCCTTTTCAAGCTTCTGCCATAAAATTTTATAGGATACGAGGTCAAATGCCTTTGACAGATCCAAAAAACACGCAAACACATGGGTCTTTCTATCCGTGTAGTACCTTACAGCTTGCTTGAGACACAATACTGCGCTCTCAGTTGACAGCTCTGATCTAAAACCGAACTGCGCATCGTGTATGTTAATTGTTCTGCTAAGTTGAGTATCAAGCAAGCCGTCAAGCACATTGGCTATGATGGTAGCAAGAGATATCGGTCTGTAGTTGGTTCTGTCCGCCGCATCCCCCGCCCTATTCTTGATTATAGGCACGACTATTGTCCTTGTCATCGAGTCCGGCAGAAAGCCGTGGCTTATACAAATCCCCCCTGCCAGCCTCGGCGAAATTGAACTCACAGGGATCCACTGTAAATTGTGTTTTAAACATATTTGCTATGTTACGGCAACCGCTCACTCCCCCTACTTCAGCCGGAATATTCGATCTTGTATTCAGTTTGTCTGTTTGTTGCCAGAATTTTCCAAAATGTTTTTTTCTATATGACGTAGCCAGTATGTCCATTTTAATCTGTTCTGAATTGTCTTGGCACCATTTAAGTTTGTTTTTAAAGGCCCTACGAGAGTCCCTCATGTCATTATAGATAGTTCCATGTGTTGGTCAAATAAATGAGTATATATTTGCATGAAAAATAATCGCACAGCATTTTGTTTCCAATCCTTTTACAAAACTATTGATATCAAAACAAAAACTTCTCAACGAAGTAAATACCGAGTGACGAAAGCGAATCCACTGACAAAACTCCTGATATGAATTTTGCGACAAAAAAAACCACGAACATTTTTATTCACAAACGTAAACAAACACAAAAAATGTGAATGTGTTCGGAACGTTGCCAAACAAACAAACAAACAAAAAAAAATACAAACAAAAAATGTGAATGTGCTCGAAACGTTGCACAAATTGCATTTTTGATTTTATTTTATTAGATTGATCAAGGCAATTTGGCAACGTTCCGAACACATTCACATTTTTTGTGTTTGTTTACGTTTGTGAATAAAAATGTTCGTGGTTTTTTTCGTCGCAAAATTCATATCAGGAGTTTTGTCAGTGGATTCGCTTTCGTCACTCGGTATTTACTTCGTTGAGAAGTTTTTGTTTTGTAATATCTTACAAATAAGGATTTAAACTCCATTATCTAAGATTAGTCGAAAATAAGTCACGAGATTAAGTTTCCATCAAATGCAAAGTGAAGAACCTTTGTTTAGATTAAATCGATATTGATCTGAGAGCAAACTTAAATACTCTCAAGATTACTTTGAAATTATATTCAAATTCACTGAGATCAGGCAAGTTAAAGGAAGTTTATCAAGGCATTAGATTGTATAATTATACCTAAACAGGATCGATACCATGTTTAGGTATAATAAAACTTCACTGTGAGCTTTTTATATTAGATACGTTTTTTTATTTGATTTAACATTCACATAACAAAATATACCAATGAAGTTAATGATTTAGTGATAGGATAGATTTTAATTTACCTTCCAATATATATAGTTATGTAATCAAAGCGTTAACTTTCAACAGTATTGGGTAAGCGCTTTTAAATAATGTGTTGCTAATAAATAATCAATAATTATATAAGATTCCGTGTTACCTTGTGACGACATTCCGCGAGAGCGGAGTCAGAAGGAACGACTAGTATTATAAGAGTCGTATTTTAAGCTACCTACCGTCACTAATATTATCAATAATAATTTTAACTCATGTATTCTGTTTCATCAGAATCAAATATTGTTAGTATTATAATAATAAATCCAGTTTAATTTATCCTTTTATGATAACAATGTAACATCTTTTATTAAGATTTGATATACTCGTTCTTAACGGACTTCGGAACTGAGGTATTTGTTATTCTTTTAACATAATCTAAAGAAATATTTTTGTGCGTTTAAACGCCATTTTAAAATTTTATACCAATAAGATTTTCCAGAAAAATACAATATTTCTGATACGTTATATTATGTAAGTGTTGTAATTTTTCCTCAACAATTTCCTTGACATACCGCACATTGGATACTCACGAGCTTTACATCACTGCCATTAGTAAAATGATATTTCTTTGAGTGAGTCCTCCATTGTATGTAAAGAAAAATGAAGCCGACAAAGGAGTTGTTCAACAGTTTTATAATATTACATTTCAGAGCCACCTCCGCGTAAACTTTTACTAGCTTAAGTTATTTATAAGGCTTAGTCTTAAGGTATTTTTAGGATCCTATTTTTTGGACTGTTATAGAAAGTACCAGAGTGGGAACAGACTTCAAAGATACGCATTAATAAAATGACTTAAACTTTACACATGATTTTATAATCACCATGACAAAAATAACTGATATAAAATTAGGACGAACATTTTTAATTAGCATATAACATGACTAACCGAATTTCCACCACCACAATTTGGTTATTTGGAAGTTTAATTAATTTACTGCTCTGTAATATATATCAACATTTAATATTTTAATCACTACATACATATTAATGGTACTGTTAATTTGGTACAACTGAGTCAAACTAAACATTAAATACTATCATCCGATTACAGTTGAGATTTAGCATATTAAAAGAAATTTTATTACTTTGCAAAGTAATAAATTCTCTTTCTGTCATTATTCTCAAAAGCAACTGCTTCGCTTTTGTTACGAGGGACTACCACAGACAAAAATGAATTATTTAATAAAAACAGTTCAAATTCAAATCGAGTTTGTGATATCTTTACAAACATCAAACAATAAAGATCTATGTTATATTAATATATTACCTAACGATAATACATAAACAAGCATTAAAAAAAAATGAATCAACATATATTTATATTAGATATATTATTTGTTTAGTTTTGTATTCATTATCATACACAAAACAATGTAGCAATAGTTAAAGCCACTCTCAATGTTATATTCCATTGAATAATCCATTAACAAACTAGCCTTCTCTCAAGTTTCATTCTACATCGTTCTATAAAAAGCAACTATACACATGACGATATGTTATTAAGTTACACATGTAATATTTCGTGTATTCATTTATGTATCTTTGATAGTATTTACTCAGGGAATAAATTTAATGTTTTGCCAAACAATATGTAACATGTACATTTTTATTGATTATTGTTAAATAAATTCAAAATATTTCCTTAAACGGAATGTGATACAAAAAGATATTACAATACATATTACGCTGACCTGGGCGTCCTACTAATCACAGATATTTTTATTATTAACTATCATTAGGTCGGCATATCGAATTGATTGTGATGGTTCTAGTCTTTCAAAAATTGCTCGAACTCGAAACTTTTATGACAAGGTTACATTACAGTTTGGTTTAATATATTAAATGAGTTTATTTTAAATGTATTTAATAGTTCCAGGTGTAATCTTATTTAATAAAATATATTTTATAGATGTAATAACACTAGGACGGCCATATTTTTAAGTAATTCAGATACTAAGATATATAGAAAATATTTTAAAATATTATTTAGCACTGCAAGGACGTTTTAATGTACTTTATTCGAATCACATGTTTTATGACGTCTGAACAAATATTCATTTATTAAATTTACGAAATCAAAGGTTTCTGTCTGACTTTTATAAACCTAATATTTCCTAAGGAGAAACAATACCTAACGTTCCTTAAAATTAGAAAAACACCAGATAGGACTACGACCCCCGAAAACACCTGGGGCGAACCAAGCAACCAGAGCCTACAAAGTAGCGCCGCACGCCTTCAAGAGAAAATTGCCATCGAAATTCAATCCAACAAAATAACACGGGACAAATTAAAAACTAAGAAAGGATTTAATAAGATGATTACAATGCTAAAACCGAAGCAAAAATATCATAAAAAGAACAGAACTAGAGCCGACATGGGACAAACAAGTGCACCCGATTTACCATGCGCCAGTGGTGCCAACGAACATATGCGAAACGCGTTTCTTGAGTACACAGCATCTATAAGGGAAACCATCAAAACTAACCTTGCGATCTGTGAAAAGATCAGGCGGACCTTCGAACTCGAAAACGAAGGTCTTCTTAAAGTATTACTCAAGGAAGAAAAAGCCGCCATTTTCAACAACACCACATCTGAATATGTACGGGGTAAAACACCTAAAATTCCCCACATGGCGGCTTACAGCGTTAAAAATGGATTTGTTAAAATAATTGAAACCCCCAAAGGAGTAACTGGACCGCCCAAGTATTTAACACCCGCCGAAGACTCAATACTTGTAGTAGCCCGCTGCACGGAGGTCTCGCTGGAAGATAACATCCTCCAAATGGCTACAGCCGTAGAGGATTCAGCAAGACCCTGGGAAGAATGGGAAGCACCAATTTTCCACTGGGTCAACGGCGTTCCTGGATGTGGAAAATCGACTTGGGTAGTAAAAAATTTCGTATTTGAAAGTGACTTGATAGCAACAACGACGACTGAGGCAGCATTAGAGCTCAGGAATAAACTCGCCCTCAGTTGTCCAAAGGACGGGAAGATCAAGGTCCGAACGATCGCTTCAATATTAATAAATGGTGTTAAAGAAAAACCTGAACGACTTATCGTCGACGAGGCCTTGATGAACCATTTCGGAGCGATCGTTATGGCGGCCCGACTAACAGAGGCCAAAGCAGTCACACTAATCGGAGACACAAACCAGATTCCTTATATAGACCGGCTAAATCTGTTCCATATGAAATATAATAGCCCATACCTCGTGACGTCTATCAGTCAAGAGCTCTTAAGAACCTACCGATGTCCCCTGGACGTAAGCTATGCTCTAAACGAGGTATACAACGGCATATACTCAGCCCATTCATTGACTCGCTCTCTGAGAACAGTCAGGTTTACGGGTGCTACCATCGAAGCTGATTTCCCTAATACCCTGTACCTGGTCCACACACAGACTGAAAAAGCGGACCTTACAAACCTAGGGTACGGAAAAGGGGAAAACTCGCGCATCCTCACCATCAATGAAGCTCAGGGATTAACATACGAGTCGGTAATAATCATCCAAACCAAAACCGTACCTGACAAGTGTCCCACACGCAGTGGTGGCTATATCTAGACACACAAGAAGTTCTACCTACTACACGGATATCGACGAAGACGCCATTGTGAGATTCATTAGGCGGGCCGGCGATACCTCCGATAGAAACCTTGTAGAGTACAACCTCAAGATGGCAATTTCTCACCGTGACTCCGAGGCTATGAAAAAGCTAGTGAAATTAACAACCTAGCTTACTAATACTACTATTTACCTTATTTATTATTACTATTAATTTCTAAAATAGCTTTCGTAAACTTGTGCAGGTGTACAATTTCCTGCGAAGATCACTACCATCACAATTAAAATCGTAAACAAATTGTTTTAAAATTACAATGAAAGGCATGGACAAATGTCTATGGTGAATGAGAAAAAAAAAAAAAAAAAAAAAAAAAAAAAAAAAAAAGGAGAAACAATAAATTTAATTTAAAAATATAAACGTATTTCCAGATTGTTTCCACGATGCAGTAAATCCTCTCAAGTTCGTTCGACGTGCCTTGGACCGACGTTCTTTAAATTTTCAATAGTAGACTGTGTATTCTTCGACCTCGACGGATCTTCTTTCAAATCTTCTTATCCTATTCTCTTGTATATTCGCTGGTTTAAGTTCTTCGAACAGACGGTTTCCTCTAAATATTTTTATACTATTGTACAACACTGACAATGACTTGAACTTTAACGGATGAATATGATGTTACTACTCGTACATCGTTTATGTTTTTGTTTGTTAACTTTGTTTGTGTATTATGCACTTTATTTTAAATGAAATGTTACTTTAACGTAAATTTATGACTGGACAAAAATGGATTATAGTAATAAAAAAAATAACATCTTGACATTTCATTTCCTTTTAGTATTTCTCTTTAATAAAATCATAGGTTGGAGAGTAATTTTTTGGAAGAGTAACGTAGGTACGAAATATAGTAATAAAATATAGATCAGGAAGATCAAAGAAGAGAATTGTCGGCTAACCTTTGACTATATTATGGTGTCACAGCTCCCATACAGGTCTCAAAACAAGTACTTGTTCGAGGCACAAGAATCAATAATAATCAATACACTTAATACAAAAGCGACAACTTGAAAATAAACATTACAACAAGATTATTAAATCACGTTATTTTC
Source organism: Melinaea menophilus ssp. n. AW-2005 (assembly GCA_918358695.1). Taxonomy (NCBI): domain Eukaryota; kingdom Metazoa; phylum Arthropoda; class Insecta; order Lepidoptera; family Nymphalidae; genus Melinaea; species Melinaea menophilus. The sequence goes on along the minus strand of OU911038.1, from coordinate 30,538,292 downwards.
TTATGAGATACAAACAGCAACTATTATCTACACAATATATTATTAACAAAATTTAATATAAGAGTAATTCGCGTCAAGTTATATATAAGAACAGCAAACGTTCTAAACCGGTCAGAAAACAAAATTGAAGATTATTGATTTGAATTTTAAATTAATAAGCTTTTTAACATGATATCAGTAGAGTGTGTTGGCAATCATCCAATTTTAAACCGGATATAAAATTGTCTCAACAAATATTTTAACCATGTAAATCATTTATATTTTATTTTTAGTAAAAAAATACAAACTTCAAGTTTAACATTCAATTCATACGTGCCAGAAATAACATGCCTTATAACAAACATGCATATAACTCCCAGAGTACAATAATACTAAGTATAATATAACTATTAAATAATAAACGTTAGACATAACTATTATTATAAAGAAAACAAACCATATGGAAGTTAAAATATTACTTCAGTAATGAGATTTTGCAGATGATATTATCTTAAACAAAGTATATTTTTAAATTTCATAATTTTATGTGAATAAAGCCAAAAAGAAGAATTCATTAAAATTAACATTTTTATATAAATTTGAAATTTATTGGCTCAAGTTAGTAGAAAATAATAGTTACAAAACTTTTAATTTAATTTCCAACTAATTGTAAGTGAAGATTCTATCTTTAGATAAAAGTCAATTAAATGCAAGAGAAAACTTAACAATAATGTAAATATTACATTAAAATTGTCAGACTATGAATTATACCTTATAGAATTGATATTTCTTATTCAGTCTCCAACGCCGGCAACGCTCTTGTGAATCCTCGGATGTTGCAAGAGTTCATTGGGGGCGGTAATCACATATCAACGGTGACCCGCAAACTCGTTTGCCCTCCTCTAACATAAAAAAAAAGTCAGTACATAATAACATCACATTTTGTATGTCCTCTGAGATCTTTATTTCTCGTATATGTTTCGAAATTCATTATAATAAATATATAGTTTTGTGATATCAGTCCAAAACATACATATATAATATATAATATATAACAACCAGTTTAATAATAATATTTACGAGTAAACAAACAAATCAAGGTTAAATAAAATATGTCTTTAGTTTATATTGTTAAAAAGTATATTAACGGCCGGTCATCTTCAACGCTCCTTTGAGAACAGTTGATCATTGCATAGAACCAAATGTAGCGTATGAAAATAAGTATATTAGAACACATTACCCTTAATAAGGTTTTTAAAACCTATTACATTAAGGTATTCCTTATTCAATATGATACCATTTTAATAAATTGAGAATTATATTCCTCCACTATCCAGATATCCAGATAGTATCCTTTCGTATCGATTAATAGCAGAGTATAAATAAACAGAGGACCTCGTGGTTTATCGTGATCCAAGATAGGATAAAATGTAGTGAAGTGTAGCGATACTCTGAATGGGTATAACGCTTATTCCAAACTGAACCAACATGTCTTAAAAGAAAAACAACTTTTCCTTAATCAAATAAGCTTAGTATAAAACTATTATCAACTGACAAGTTGTGACGTAAATAGTGTCGATGTACGTTTTGGATAGTCACATATTACTGGAATACAGATAGTGATTTAATTTAATTTCCAAATTAAGAAAATGTTATAACTTGCTAATTGCTGTGGAATAATCACTAATACTGCATAACAATATGTCGTATATAATGTCTTTCAATGATATCCGAGTTAATAAAAGTAACTAATTTCCTCTTCAATTGTATGAACTATATTCAAAATGGTTCAAAAATTTATATATAATATGAAACTCTAATTTAAAGACCCAACTTCATCTACTGGAACGAGCAATCATAGAAGTTGAGTTGGATTGTTGATTTCGTTGAGTGATTCTGTCTTTAATTAATCACAGTCTTTAATTAGTCACAGCTCACAGTTTTAAATCCTAGTACCGTAAAAAAAATAATTGCATAAAAATGTCAAAGGTGAAGAACACCAGCAAACAGAGCTTACTTGATCAGTCTAGAATTTTGATTAGTTTAATTTCGTGAATTAAACAAACTAGCCCTTAACAGTCATCCGAAACATGGCTTGATGAATATTTGCCTTCAATCATTACAAGTAATCAAAGTATTTTAATAAAGTTTCTTCGCCGGCCGTTGTCTATAACTGTCTACTTTCGTAATTTAAACTGCTCGTTACATTATTTTTATCTCTCTTAACTTTAGCCAAATATTTTCCAACTATGTATCTAATATATATTTATTTCTTGTATAATAAATTTTCGTTGCACGATACATTCAAATTTTGTTTTCTATCCTATCCTATTATTTTAGACTATTATATAAAGTAATGGAATTGAAAAAGTCTTCCGAGGTATACCATTCCATTCAGATTCGTTACTTACGCTTACTCAGTCACTGTCTGTGAGTGTCGAGTAGTCGCAAAGAGTTGATTGCAGCCTGACGTAACAGATTATAAAAAACATATACCAACATAGGGAGTGATAATGAAAGTGTTTTGATGTAGGTACATACGACAGTGAGTATTTTCATTTAAAAATATAATCAAATTTTGGTTAATATTGTTAAATATTTTTGGAAGTTTTAATAAATATTTCGTTTTTATGGCATATACAGCCAATAAGATAAAACTGAATGCAACTAAATACTAAGCAGTCAAATAGAGCTTAGCTTTAACATATTAAAAGTGTTTGAATTACTTTTCAAAGCAATTCATTCCATGTTTGTAAACACAACCGCCTCCTCTTGTTACATAGGAAAATGTTCTATTAGTGTATGGAAATAGTTAAATAAAATATTTCAATATACATTTACGTCGCCGCATTGAATATTATTGATAAATTAAATTTATCAATTTACATATTTATAATTATTTTAACAATTATGGTTAATGCCACTCATCAATGTCCATTATAATAATTGATTTCACATTTCTTGTTTACACATCCGGCATTATTATTTATTCAGACGGCCAATGTAAGATTTAAGAAGTTGCGATTTTGACTATATTTAATTTGTCGTTTGTTCAATGTAATGTTGTTTGTTTTTAAACAACTTCTTAAATAATTATTCTTTTTCTATAAAATTATTTTAAGTATCGTTATACCTAAAGCCGTCCTTACAAAAGTTACTTAAATAGAATGTTTGATAGTGTTACGAGTATGTGAAGAGTATTGTGATTGACTTAGCAACGAGAGAGGAGAACCTTTGTATAAAAAAGAGTATTTTACGAACAGAGTTCAGATTGCTGTTGATTTTCGAGGAATACACATTGTAAGTAGAATCTATGTCAGTTTGTTTAGTTTGATTAAATGATATTGGTTTAAAATAATAATTAACTTATTTCATTTTGCTGATACTCTCCTATTTTTAATTATTTCACTATGATAATTGTCGCACTTAACTAATATAAAATTATATAACTATAGCTAAGATATATCTTGTTGTTACAGTTAGTTACAATAGAATCGATGGCCACTATACGGTCAACAATTCTACCCTTTTAGTAAAAAAAAAAAAAAAAGGAAAAAAAATGTCATACAGTGTAAAAAAATATCCTTAATATTCTATTTCACTGAACAATAATTTTATTAACAAACTAGCCTTCTCTCGGGTTTCATTCTACATGGCTTCAAATAACAACCCGTATATCGGCACGCAGGTGTAGGTTATGTAGGTGATAGATTTTTTTTATAAAATATAACTATGCTATTAAATTAATATTTTCACAGCAAGTTCTATTGAAGGGCAGTTTTTATTAAGAATTAGCAGTATGTTTATGTTTTTCAAATAGAGTTATAATTTATTTTGGATATATAAATCTTTATTTTTGTTATATTTCATATTTCTTTAATTAAAAGTGAATACTTGATTATTATATGTCCGTAGGTCCATAGGTAATTCGAGGTTCTAAAACAATTTTTAATATTTTACTATTTGGAATAAATCAGATAATTCTTATAGAAATCCAGATGAATATCTCAAATTTGTTTCAATACTTGCATCCGGCCTCGTATTTCCCAAAGGAAGCGTCGTGCGGAATTGGCTTATTTCCAGAATCTATCTACCTATAAATTCAAATAACCCTTATCAAATAGGCATTTACACGCACTTTTGAATCGTCAATTATGACATTAAAAAAGGTCAGTGTAGTCAGTCGTCGAGAACGACCTGATGGAACGATCTGGTGGAATGACCCGTTGAGAAAGCTTGTGATCAACTTGCATAAACTTTCGGGAAGCCTACAGGAAGGAAGCTTCGAAGGAAGTCCCTTGCTCCCTACACGATCGAAGGCTTTCGCCATGTCCAGACTAACTGCCAGATCCTCTCCCTTGCTTTCAATAACCGCTGCCCAACGCTGTGTAATATATAACAGACGATCAGCTGATCGACCATGGCAAAAGCCTTATTGCCGGTGACCGGTTATCAACTGGTGATCTTCGACGTACTTTAGGAGCTACTGATTGATAATGGTCCTCATTGTTTTGGGGAGAAGAGAGGTAAAGGCGATAATGGTGTGTAGTTAGTTGGGTCCAAGCCAACAACTTTTTAGGGATCGGATCGACAAAAGCAACAAAAATAGAGACTTTCGCATGATTTTTGCACGAAAATTATTTCCGGTATTGAGATCTGTCATCGTGTGATGGTAGGCAAGATCTTCTTCTGGTCGTCCAAAGTAGAGTTTGAGGCAAAAAGAGTGCCCGAGAGATTAGCTTTCTCGTTTGCGTATAGGCCAGAGAGCCACTGCAGGTGTTCAATGAAAGTAGGAACGGCTTGCAAAAGTTTCCCAGAGTAACTTTAAAAAGCGTCCAGAACTTGAACGTGCCAGGTGGGTCTTACCAGCTAATCCCCAATTTAGACGACATTCTTGAACTTTCCTTTAGCTATGTTTTAATAATTAAAGAAACTGGAGACACGGTTACATTTCCTCTTCAGAATTTTAAAGTTAGGATCCTTAGTGAGTAACGCAATAGCCCAAGCTTGATACTAATACGCCTGCTCAAGTCTTGACAGACACATCAAACCAAGGCCTCGATCTGTCACCAGGTGATACCATAGAGTTTGAAACATAAAAATAAAATAAAATAAGTAATAATTCCATACCCTGTAGTACCACATCTGCTTTAGCCGCAGCACAGTCACTGGGATCATTTGAAGGGAAATGAAAATGTCCCCATGGATAGGATGTAAAGAAAGACCACATTCCATCCCAATCCGCTGACTTGTAGTGCGTCGGGTCGCAGGTCTTCTGCCTATCAGACGTTGAATGGGCTTTATACTTCATACCAGGCAGTGATAAGACGACCCTAGAGCTACTTAAACAGTGACCTGATACTTTCCCGAATGCGCAGTCAGCATTTGATCCATCAAAGCGACGGTTACAGATACCCTCCCTAACGAACACAAATACCCCGCGCGTTTGGCATAAAATGATGTTACAGTTTATAACCGGGGTATGATAGGTACGCTGTGTCGATATATCTCTATATATGTATCTCCGTCAAAAACAACACGGCATAAAATTTTATTACTACACGTCGACCTTCTGTGGGAGGGTGGTTCTTCCCCCGTCTAGTCAGCCCAATAGAAGCTGCAGTCGGATGACTACAACTAGTCTAGCTGCTATCATTTAATTTGAATTCTTAGAGAGCTTTTATGGCAAATGTATCTAATGATTATAATTAATCTCCCAAACAATCCGTTAATCCGTTTCTCATAGAGAATATACAAAGTTTTGAATATGATTCAGCGAAGCGAACGAAGTGAGCGGAGCGTTTTACTGGAGACTTTTTACATTCTTTGTCACGAATTGGCTCGAAAACTACTAAACGGAAAATTATGAAACTTTGAAATTAAAAAGACACACATTAGGTGATGGTTCTTATAGAAAAAAAATTGAAAAATTCCTCAAAAAAAAAATAAAAAATAATATCAGGTCAAAAAATTTATATGCCATTGATATCAATGGGAAACGATGAGTAATTACTCTGGGCTCGCTTCGCTCAATATGCAAACGGCACCCAAGATTTCACGAGCGCAGCGAGTCGAAATTGAGGGTTTGTTGGCGCCCCTAGTATGAAAATTGCACGACATTCTAAAAAAAGTTAGGACACTGCAAATTTGAAAATGGTAACACCCATGAATGCTGAAAACTCGTTCTTTTGAATTTTAGAGTTGTAAAAGGTTTGTTTGGTGAAATATGAATCTAGTTTTATATTTTGTGTTGCATTGAAGACAACCTGTTATGAAGTTAGTATTCGGTTCTACTTTTTACAAAATGACAAATTTACTATTAAATAGAAATATTGTCACAAATAAGAGCAAATAATTTATATTTGCTCTTAAGGTTACTATTACGTATGTACTTTAAAAAAAAAATCTCATTATTTCATTTTCAACCCTATTAAATTTTAAATTAGTGAATCTCTAATAAACAATACTTCCCTAAAGTTCGAACTTTGTCATGGAGAATATTAAAACGAATGAAAAGTTTTCAACATAGTTTGCAGCTCCAGCTGTAACCTCATTAAATAGTATGTAGATTTGATAAAATACTGTTCTTCAATTTTTAAACAAGATCATATAAGAATATTATAAAATTAGGGATCAATTTAATAATAATAAGGTTTATTTTGATGAGTTGACTTGAGGTGAGTCTATTAACATTCAGCTATAGAGTATGTCAAGTTATTTTATACCTCTTTTGTTATTTTTAAACAAATTAACGATGTCAAAGGAAGTCTGTTTTGAACTCGTGTAAATCTAGGATTTCCTAAAGCCAAACAATAAATTCAATTTAAAAATATAAACGTATTTCCAGATTCTTTCGCCGATCTCCAGTAAATCCTCCCAAGTTGGTTCGACGTGCCCCGAAGCAGCTTTCTTTAAATTTTCTATAGTTGACTCGGTATTCTTTGACGAACTTTCTTTTAAATCCTCTTATCCTATTCTCTTGTATATTCGCTGGTTTAAGCTCCTTTTACGCTCAGGCGAATTCTTTTATATATTTTGATACTAGCTCGAAAATGAGTAAAAGGCGCTTTAATTTGGAGATAATCTTTAAATAGTTTACTCCATTTAATTAAATGATACATTTCCGGATATCTAAATAGGTATCATGAAGGTTTATTTTTGTCAGTCTTATATATATGTAAGTGAAATACAAATAACAAACCATAATATCGAAATTCACTGCGATTGAATGTTTAATTTGTGTTATACTTTATATCTATATTATAATTTCAGTCCCGTAAATTAATTGTTAATTTAAATTACATTTACTGCACTTAATTCAATACGTTTATAATTAAATGCCACAGGTTTATTATGTAGGGTTGCTTCCATGATAAAGAATTTTTTTACGTTCAAAATCTTTCGTAATAAAAATGATGAACTCTTCAATAAAACAGCGAACAAAAACCTTATTTTCATTATTTGTAAAAAGATCTTAATTTAATTTTAAGATTACTACTTTTTTTTATAAAAATTTACGTCATTTTTGAAACGAACACTGATTATAAAAATAAAGCTAAGTAATAGCAGTTTTTTTTTTCAAGTAATTTATTTGAACTAAAATTTAATTTCAATTTACATAAACGGCAGCCCTGGACAGCGTAAATATATTTTAATTGAAAATTGAATGAGGTTCGGCCATACATTTCAGATAGGTATCGAACTGGTCAAAATAAATAAACAAAACCTTAACTTACCTGATTTAAATAAATTTATATGGAGAGAACTAACATCCATCCACGAGTAACTTATAATCAAAACAAAAACTTCTCAACGAAGTAAATACCGAGTGACGAAAGCGAATCCACTGACAAAACTCCTGATATGAATTTTGCGACGAAAAAAACCACGAACATTTTTATTCACAAACGTAAACAAACACAAAAAATGTGAATGTGTTCGGAACGTTGCCAACTTGCCTTGATCAATCTAATAAAATCAAAAAAAAATATATCAATAGTTTTGTAAAAGGATTGGAAACAAAATGCTGTGCGATTATTTTTCATGCAAATATATACTCATTTATTTGGAATAGTTGCCTCTGACAAAATGAGAGTGTTTTGGCTCAGAGGATGAGCGTTGTAATGACAAAGACGAGACCTCGAGTTCGATTCCCACAGGTGCCCGATTTTTTTTTCATTTGATTTTTTCAGTTTCCATTTATTTTTTTAATTCATTGCTTCAAAACAGAATTTCTTCAGTATTCGGATTTTTTTCTGTAAATTTTGTTTTATTGTTACAGACGGCAATGCGTTAGTGATTTTATTCACTGTGCAACTAGCATTGAATTTTAACCGTGTTGTGAGTACGATTCTGGCTTTAAAAGTCATTTTTTGGCCATTTTTGGTCATTTTTCATGATTTTTTGAACTTTTCACGGCCATATCTCGAAATAACGAGTTTTCCCAGATATATGCTATATACCAAATTTTAGCTCTAATTTGGGGCTACGAATGAGGAAATTTTCGAAAAAATCGTTGGCGCCGTTTTCGAGGATATGGCCGATCTGTCCCCGGCCAGTTGGCCATTTTTTGCCTTTTGACCAAAAATGTCACGCCAACAAATGTTTTTGCCATTAAAATGGACATTATTCAAAAGATAAGTTTGAGACCTTTCCAATGATGCCCAATTTGTCAATGTACGTCAACTGGTTTGACCACAGTCCCTGTACGAAAAATGGCCATTTTTGGCCTTTCGAGGGCTGGCCACGGCCAACATGGCGGCCAAATCGAAATGTCGTAGAACAAAAAAGTCTTAGTTTTTGATGTACTTCAATCCCTGAAAGTTTGAACAAAATCAGTTGAAACTACGAATATACCCACACAGAGACAAAGTAATCATCGATGGAGGCGCCAGTCAAAATTTTCAAAATGTCATATCTCATCAACCGGTGGTCGGATTTTAGCGTTTTTGGGCTTGTTGAAAAGGTCTCGACGAGGACCTTAAGGAAAATCTTTCAAGGTGGAAATAAGTGATTTTATACTGGTGCGGAGCCAAAAACTAAATTTTAGTCTCATTTTTCAAACGGCCGTAGAGGTGAGGCGGTAGGTATATTGCTAAGTGTAAATGCATTGTCTGGGTCTATGGGCCAAGGGCTTTCTAAAAATACCACACTCATACCAGAAGGTCTCCTGTATAAAAAAATCGATATTGCGCGTATATATACAGAGTTAGACTTTCAGCACTATGGGTGCTTTCGACACTCTGAGCTAGCTAACGCCCGCTTTGATATGTTATCTATATTTTAATTTATTGGTGTATGGAATTACACTTACAACTTCCATACAATATATATTCATTTTATACGAGCTTTAAATTTTTAAACGAAAGTCATTTACATATTATAATTTATAATTTATTTGAGATGATATCATGATTTAATAAAATTCTATACAAAATATGCTTTATTTTTGGCGTCAATAAAAAGCGGATCGGCGATGGGGATATATTTATTTCTCTTTAAATTCTTCATTTTAGTAGTCGCTGTAGTCAATGGCTGTAAAAGAGAAAATTAAAGTATCACTTTACTACTTCAGGTGCATTATTAAATACAAAGTGAACACTGTAATCAATCGAGGATTAATTGAATAACAAATATTTTTTTGATTCTGAGAGTTTAAATAATCTCTTTATATGAACGTACAGCATTCGGCGACTGTCACACAAGTGTCATTGTCGTTTCTGCGGAACCCTTTCTTGCAAGAACACATAGGGTCGCAGGAATTAGAGGCTTCTCCACACTCGGAGGCTTCGATGCCCAGATCTGAACATTTCTCCGAGCATGGTTGGGGACAGGGATTCCATTCTTCGTTTTGCCTCGTGCAGTTAACCGGAGCTGTAGGAAAATAAATTAACAATTTTAATACATTAAGTGTACTTTGGAATACTAAATAACATATTGTTTAATTGATGCATTTATAATGGCAGTCGTATTTTCGGCGGGTCTTTTTAAGTAAGGCAGGGCAAAGAATAGATATAAAATTTTAAAAAAAACTATTAATGTTCCATTTTATTTTGAACGAGCAATTTGTATCCATTAAAAACTGATTATTTATTTTATATAAATATATTTTGTAATAAAAGTAAAATCACGATCAAAATTCATATACAAAATCTGAAATATATATATACTAACGACAGTCAGAAGCTAAGATACACTTATGATCTCCCATGCTTGTCCGTTTGTGATTTGCCTTACAAGCGCACCCACTGGGACAGGGATAGGGCGCATCACACTCATTTAGTTCTAGCTCATCGGTAACCGGACAGTAGTCTGTTGAACAATCCGCGTTGCAAAATACAAAGGTTTCATTTTGAGCACACGGACTGCCACCTGGAACGAACATTTTTGTTTCAAGTGAAAATTGATATTTTTTTGTGTTAAAATATTTGTTACCTGGACAATCATCAGGGAGAATGCATTTGCCACTGTCTGAGAAAAGGTAAAGAGCATTGCATTGACATCCAGATTGTGTGCAAAATTCACCACAACTTGCGTTTGGCTTTGAACAGGTTGATTTACAAGAATTTGGACACTCCTTGTACGTCGCGTTTCGGTCTCCGTTGCAGGTCAAATCATCCCTAACTGTAGGTAAATTAAGAACATTTATGGAATAATTTCACTTAAAGTAAATATGTATTTGGTTGCCAGTTTTATTAACTATCTGTAGAGATATTATATATTATTGTACCTTTCGGTCTATTCGTCCACGTGGTGCGAGCCATCGCAGATGAAGAGGCATGCCCAGTATTTGATGATGAATATGACGACGATGTCGACACTGATCGTATATTAATTGTCGGGATGTCATCTTCAAATCACATAAGAATATCAAGTTATTTATAATTTCTAGGATTATATTAGTTAAGTACTAAATTTCACTTGTTAGTTAATGTTAATAAACTGTGGATGTCTTGGTAGAAATACTTACATTTGTCAGCGAGTATTTATTATAATGCTAACTAAAAATGTGATATCAATATGATCCTAATCCTGTTAAGTCCAAACATTGACCAAATATTAAAACCATATGCATACGGTACAAAACGCTAAACGTACCTTTTGCGTTTTGTTCCTTACCTATAACTGTATATCATAAATTTAAAATAAAATATATATTATGGTACAACTCTTTAATGTTACTTCAGTGAGTTTAATACATTGCTTATAAATAAACATATCTGAAAAATGTTCCATTCTCACAAAATCCTCAAACGAATCTCTGAAATAACTTTCAATACACTTGCTCCCGCGCTCGTATTTTTCACTGGAAGCGTTACTTGAAATATTGCACGGCTGTAGATTATTCTCACAATCTATTCCTCGACATTTCCACGTTTAAATATTTCTAAAGTAAAATATAATTTTAAAATAGAAGCAGAAGATTTAAAATATTATTCATCTATAGATATTTTTCACTTTTAAATAAAATTTACTTATCTTCAATCACCGTTTGTAGAAAAGTTATGAATACGAACAAACAACGACAACAAACAATCTGAAGGTGATAGCGGAAACCGCATCAAAATTCCTTGAATAATTAAAAAGAATTTATAGGACACGCCGACAGGTTTTTTATTTTATTGTACTCAGAATGTCCACTGCATACCTTCTATGAATTACATTAATATATAAAGCTAGTCATGGAAAGATAATAAAATTATAGACAATAAACTATATAACATTATATAAATAAATAGAATTGATTAATTTAACACGGTCTATTTGAGAGCATAATGTAATTGCTTAATCTTTAGCAAATCTCTATATAAATATTTTATAAAAAAACCCATGTACCATACCACACTCAGAATTCTATAAATCATTAAAAATAAAGTTTTTTCCTGTCTACCTTTTTGTCGTTCTCATTCTTTGGAAATCCTTTCGATTCCCTATAGAATTGAAAGCATTAGATTGATTTGGTTTGAAAGACAATTTTTAAGAATAAATAAATAATCTGGTGATGTAACTACTTGTAAGTAGAATATATTCATAGCGACAATTTGTAATATAATTATTCATACTTTAACCTAATCTCCACCGAGATACACGGAACGAGGAGAGCGCATGAATAAGCAACCAAACGCGCTCACCGGTCATTCCGACACCCACTGACCCCCAAAAACCCTACAAACGCTGACAAAATTAGCATACTAACAACTAACTAACACTAACTTAGCTTGACTGCATTACACGAACGTGTAGTGTATTAAAAATAATTTTTAATAAAGATATACCAACCAAATTGACACATATATGTTGATATCGATACTAATATAACAAAAAACACAATCATTATAACAACGTCCTGGAATACACTCTTTTAAAGATAGATTACAGTTATATGTATTATGTTATAAAATACTTTATAGCCTGTTCGTGACGAGACTTACACTTTACGAGATAGGTACAAATAAAAATAATAATCTTTCCCAAAACAATATATATAATCTAGTTACTAGTACATTATTTTGAGTAAGAACGTCTCTTACAAACCATTAAGTTAATTATCGCGTTTTTCTTTAAAAAGTTTCAACTTTTTATGATAAAAGTTACGTCTAAAAGTTAACTGGATAGACTTCGTTTTTAAGAATGAAATTAATATATCTCAAGCACGCAGTTAATTCAATTTTTTGTAAGAAACCGCAAGTAAGAATTTTAAAAAGACATTTTATGAAGCATTACTAACTTACCAAGCTCGTAGACATTTCTTTTCCACTTAGTTCTTCTCTGTAATATAAGCGCAACTAGAATCCTTCGGAAGTAATTTTTGAAACCGCTTCTTAGTAGAGTCCGGTCGTAAAATTGTCAGACGTGATCAGAAAGCTCTCGGACGAAGATAACTTTAATAAAACTACTTTTGAAATCGTTGCAGTTTCATTGTACACTAGATGTTACACAGTAAGTTATATCTTGTTATTAAATCCGAATTATATGGAAGGCTATAACTGCTGTATATATTATTTATATTTAAAACAATTTAAATGAAAACTATATTTAAATGAATGTATGTAAAGATAGTAACAAATGCTTTAATATTGAAAATGATAAAAAAAATACAAAATATATTATTTTTACGTAAAATTATATTACAACTGTATTATTAATACTTAATCTTTATAAAAATTCAACAAGATATTTTACCTTTTTGACGTTTCTGTAATTTCTTTGAAATTTAATGGCCGCGGGAGACTGCGGTACGAAGAGTTATTACATTTAAATATTTAGGCGAACAAAATTGCTGGCATCAAGCGTTTTGAGAGCTTTTGTAATACGTTTTATTCTAGCAATAACAATAGTTTATTCAGTACAAGTCATTTTGATCCAGAAATTCTTTAAAAAAACTCGTTACCAACCAACATAGAAGTTTATTTTATTATAATTGTCAATTTCAGTGTAAATCCCCGAAAAAAGTTCAGTGTTTCGTGTGTTAAGAATTTTCTAGATCCCACAAAAGCCTGGCAAGTGAACAAAAATCCCAGCAATTCGGAGGAGATGTAAAAGCTTACATTGTATCCAAGCAAAACGAATTCGATATTGCAAAATAAGTCACCTGGAACAATACCAAACAGAACACAAACGAAAATATACCGTTTATTTTTGTTTTACCGAATACCCAAAGATTTTGATAGATGCCTTATATAAAACTTATCTGTGTTAATATTTAAAGTATTAATTTAATTTAGGACGAAAACAGTCATAGGCCTTGTCCATGATTTTACTAGGTCGTCAGTGTTGAATGTTTATATTATGGAGGGTAAAATTAGTTTACATTTAAAGAACTAGATGGTGTTGTTGAAAACACGTGTTAATCTGCATCGCGGTGACAAGATATTATATGAATGAATCGATAGCTTGATTAAAAACTAATTTATTTGTCTCGCGCATAACACTAATAGTTACTCGTATCTACAGTGCACCTATTAGTGAAGCACGTGTAAGTTTTAGAACCGTATTTCTAATTGGAATAACTCGTTAATAAAGCTCAATATTCCTTTTATATGATACAAATGTTACAGTACCCCAGTATATTCGGCTTAGTTCAATTCATGTGTTATAAAACTTTTTATATTTTAATATAAGTTTCCTTATCTCGAGTCGTTCATTTCATTACATATCAATAAATTTAAAACCTTAATTCATTTGTAAAAAAACGTCACCTAATCAATAAATAATCAATCTCCAATACGCTATTAAAAACAACTCTAACCTTGACATACTTTTTACTTGTACTAATTAAAATGTTCTTTAATCAGTCAGTTAGTCGCAGGAGTGATTATAAATTTTGACCGTTAAATAATACGATTATAGGAAGTGATAATAGTTTCATTCAAATATCAGCAACCTAATAGAATGTGAGAGCGTTGAGTCAAATATAATTCAACCAAAAAACCATAAGAATGTGTCATTTAAAACTTTCTGACGAAAACCATTTATGGGGGCTTTTTATAAATTGTGCGTCTAATTGTTCCAGCCAATGGCTAAAACTGGTAAACCTATTTTAACAGGTCTTTCACCGCGGACAGCTGATATATGGAGTAAACATACATATTTGCGCGAGCAAAGTCGCAGGCACAGCTTGTATGTTAATAAAACCACAATATTGATAATAAAAATTATTTTATTCCAAAAATTAACTGTTCTATCCTATAGTTACTACAAGTAGCTCTCCACACAAGGTAACGTTAAGAACCAATGTTAATAAATATATATATAGTATATTATTATTACGAATTGTTTGGCACAAATTTTAAATTACTTGCAATCTCTATATAAAATGAGCATTTCTTTATTATGATAATATGAAATATTAAACGACTTTTATTTTCTATGGGTTTACAATAACTGGCACAGAATTCGCACAGGACAAGTAGCTTATCAGAACTTTTTAAAAATACACAGATAATAAAAAAAATGTGTTAAAGAAATTAAGAAAAGAGTTTAGATAAGACTGTTTTATTAAATTGTTGAGTTTGACAAGAAAAAAAAATAATAAGAACATAATATCTTGATTTTTCATTTTGATTTTAATCGATATTGTAAGTGGAGTCGGATGAATATATTACTAATAATAATAAAATGTAAAAAATAATCCGGCTTAAGTTATATCACAAACAAATATCAGATAAATTTTCCGATTTACTGCCGTTTTTATAGTTCTTAAATATGGCAATTATAACTACAGCGATCAGACATTTGCATATTATGAGAAAATAAGGAAATACAATTATACAATATAAGTAGAGAATTATAAAAACGAAACGTATAATAAAATATGTATAACACTGTACAATTACTTACGTACGGACCAACACACGCCTCGATATAATGCCTCTATTATTTACATATATTATGCACACGTTAGACTAGCTCTACATATCTACAAATTCGTTAAACTATCAACTAACTTGAAGCATTCAGTCGGTGTCTTCGTTGAACACATAACTCTGTCATCCTACTTATGTTTTTTCACATTGGAGTTCTATATATTCACAGCTCTGTGGTAGTCTCCACGGGAGACTGTTCGTACGAGAATCCGGTGAAATTTCTCTTTCCGAACGTCACGTTATCATTATCTGTGGACCTGCAAAGAAAATAAATTATAACAAAATATAATTATAGTGGTGGTACAGCCCAGCCGTAGCCATCTGACTGCAGCTCGTTTTGGGCTGGCTCGACCGGGGAAGGACCACTCTCTCACGGAAGACCAACGTGGCCCAGAAGGGTACCGGCTCGACGAAGCCGGAGAACCCCTTACCGCGCAAAATCGAGGGAATGATTCTCGGATTTTGCTTCGGCTGCCCGTCGTATCTGGAGCGGCCAAAGTATTGCGTTTTGTGTTTACTAATAGCAAACGACGAGTCAACACAGCGGCATCACGCTCCATTGTAAATGTGGACTTTTGCAACATTCGTTGACTTCATTCCAACCTAAACGGCGTGCATTACCATCTGATTACGGCGCAGCCGGCCATGTTGTTTTTGACGGAGACGCAGATATCTCGACTACCACTAAGACAACCCCATTTGTCGTATCACCGCGTTTTGAAAGCACTTCTCTCAATGCCTCGCCAAGTATCAGTATACTGGGCCTCGACATTTCGAGCGACTATCGGTTTCGTGGTCACTCGGGAAGCAAGGCCAAGTTGGCCTCGATAAAATTAGGAGTGATCTATAGAGCGAGGCAGTATTTGAAGTCTGGCCAAAGACTTGCTCTCTATAAGGCGCAAATCCGGCCACACATGGAGTAAGTACTGTTCTCATGTCTGGTCCGGATCACCCCAATATCAGCTCCCACCTTGTGACCGTGTACAACGAAGGGCTCTTCAGATTGTCGGAGTAAATTCTCTGTGCGTCTTCTATTGCATTTACAAGGGGGAGTCGTCCGAAGACCTATTTGATCTATGCCCGCCGCTGAATTTCATCACCCCACAGCACGTCATCACCTGCAATACCATCCGTACCACCTGGATGCGTGGCGATCTTTTACTGTGAGGTTTTCAAAGACATTTCTTCCACGTACTATTACGATTTGTAACGAAATCCCTTGGCGATATTTCAAAAATAGATACGACATGTTTATCTTCCAAAAAGGCGTACACTCCCACCTCTAAGGCCGGCAGTGCTCTTGCGAAACCTCTAACAAAAAAAAAGTATTATAAGATAAACCAACTGACCTCTGTAATCCAGGTATGTCATCGTATGCCATTATAGGCTGAGTCGATTTCTTTTTATGGTTTCCGGTGTTGATTTTCCTCCCTAGGGTGGCGGCCAGCAGCCCTCCCCCGGGGTTAGTCGTCCTCGGTAAGGTCCCCAGTGTGTTGTTGAGAGCGTGGTTGTTGGCGGTGCGTCTGTTTAGGGTCTGAGTGTTTCTCGCAATGGTTGCATTGTTTACGTTATTGTCGAAATTGTGCACTTTGTTCAGCGTGCCGCCATTCTCATTAATACTTGATGCTCTAGCGGTGGTCGCCGTTTCCGACAGAGTTGGACTACGCTCGCCTGTGATTAAAAGAATTGATTTCTTTACATTTACTTGAATAATTACATATATTAAGAATAATATTCAAAAAGTTTGAATAATCTCACCGTTGTCTTTGGATAGATACTGCACGCTGTGGATGTTGAAAGCGTGATTGTTTGAACTGAAGTCCAGTTGTAGGTCAGCGTCATCTACCGCCATATTTAGAACCTACAAAACAGGTTAACGTCAAAAGAGTTATACTTTTTTTCTAATAATACAATGTAGTATACGCACCTGTGTCTCGTAGCGGGGCGCGGGGTCGTCCTCGCTGGACTCGTACCCGGAGGCGGGGCGGGGGGGCGCCATGCTCATGCTGAGGGTTCCGTACTGCTGTAGCGCTTGCTCTTTGTGTTTCTTATATCTATGACGTTTAGATAACATAATTAATTGTACATTTACAATTAAATTATATTAAAATGGAAGCAATTAACGATATGGCGCTGATAGATGCGGATTTTTGACAATTAAAATTTATTTAAACCCAGTGAAAAAAAAAATATAAGATATATAATACGATTAACTACGAAACGACATATTTCTCAAAACATCTATCAGAATTTTATTAACAAAATGAGACCGATAGCATTCTACTACAAATGTATATTGTAGACTAGTATACATAGGCCATTCTGAATTTTTTCTCCAAAAATGTTTTAAACTACTCTCCTAAATTATTTTACCAGAATTTTGAAACTATCGCGTGTCACAGATTCAACATCAGGAACATTCACAGTCCAATTTAGAACTTGATAAAACATTTAAAAGGTTTCAATTATCTTTTATGGATGTGGCCGTGGCCCGTTACGGAAAATTTTAGACCACTGTACAGTACAGTACCTGTTCCAGGAGGCGCAGATGTAGACAGTGGCGGCGGCGGCGGCGACCAGCACGAGCGCGGCCAGCGCCAGCAGCGCCGCGGGCAGCGCCGTGCCCAGCGGGGCCGCCGCCAGTGTAGGCCGCCGCGGCGGAGCCAACGCCGCCGCCGGTGCGCGAAGCGGGACACCCGCGGCTATCGCTCTGCGGGGGAAATTTTTGTTTAGTCTACGGATCCCATTGTCCGTAGTGTATTGACACGGGCGGGACTCGAACCTGCGACCTTCGGGATTTAATACCGTAGTTCTACCAATTAAGCTACCGTATCGCCAGCCGCCTCCATCTTAATCGGGACACTAGCGACATCTGTGCAGTTTTCTCCGACAATAACCGACATTAAAGAGACGCCGCAACCGAAATATTTTTTGATAATGATGTTTAATGAAAAAAATAAATACAATCTTATAAGTAATCTCAAAAACAAATCCATTTTAATCAATTAGGCAACTCAAGAAACAAAAATTAGATGATATATTCCATTTTTTTAAATCGTCTTAACACGTTTTTGCACCGAGCATCGAATGCGAGCCCTCAGTATGCACTCGATACTAGTAGAAACTGTTGGCTCTGCATGTGGACTATAAAAATAACGATTTAATTAATACTTATAATAAGTATAATTATACAAACTTTTTGACGGGTTGCGAGTCCCTGGTCAGTATTTCCCCGGTGGTGGGGTCCAACAGGTACAACCACACGTCGCTGCCCTTGGGGTCGCTCTCCAGAGTCCCGTTCTCTCCCAGGTACAGCCTGGGGGTCATCTTCTCCAACCCCGCCACCAACCCGCTCCTACCCTCCACTGTGGAGAGCAGCTCCCGGGCCTTCAGCGCCGTCATGGCGTCCGCGCTCACGTCACCCACCTCTATTATTAGCTGGTTGTCCTTCTGGAGGAGATTTATCTAAAACAGTAATAATAAATGTCATTAAACATCGATTAAATATCGATAAGAGTGTTTGAGTAACTAATTATATTCATTATCGCTCACCACCACCGAGGCTCTCGCTATCTTATAGTTGTCCGAGCCCGGGTTGTCTCTGGCCATGACGTTGAATTTGAAGGGTAGTACATCTGTAGGCACGTGCTGGAAGGTCTTGATGTTGCTGATGACGCCCGTGTCCGCGTCCAGCGCAAAGTACTCCTCGGCGGCCTTGCTCCACGCGTTCTTACCGTACTCTACCACGCCGAAGACGCCGCTGTCCTTGTCCTTGGCCTACAACAGCACATAATAAAAAATAATCAATTAACTTGTTTCCAACAAATGGAAATTGTTAAAGTTACGACTATTTATTTCTTCGCTAGTAAAAAAATATGAAAGATATTATAATCATTATAATATTACCTTAACTTGTAACACGTTAGTGCCCAGCGGCATGTCCCCGGTGGCGATGGCGAAGTACTGCCCCCTGGCGGCGGGCGCGGAGGACTGCTCGCCGAAGACGAAGGCGGGCGCGTTGTCGTTGACGTCGGTGACGTGCACCCGGAGCAGGGCCCTGTGGCTGTCCGCGCTGATCAGGCCCTGGATGGACTCCAGCTGCACCTCTAGCGAGTACTCCGTGTTCGCCTCGTAGTCCAAGGAGCCGTTCAGGTACACCGCGCAATCTCTATCCTCTGTTAGTTTTACGTAAAAAACTCCTGAAATAATTAAATTTTAATCATTTAGTTCATTTTTATATATTGTATATGTTCTAGCAGGATTTGTGATCTGTGGAAAGACATCACCGATGCGCTATTAACTGAGTTATCGTATCCTTGATGAATTTCTATTCAGAACGTTGGTTCTTCTCGTGTTATTGAATATTCAATTTTATTTCTTTTTAATGTGCCTTTTGTCTATCAACACGTTAGTCATATTTTTATCATTATTTTTTAATTGAAATTTATTTAGTATCTTTGTGATTTGAAACTCAATGTAACGTAAATGCGTCACGATAAAGAAAAAACACATAAATGCATAGGATAGAATGAGATAGAAGACACATTGCCCCTCTGCTGTTATGGTGCCATCTACTGCTCAATCTTTAAACTAAAACGAGGCATATATTGAAGTTGTTATCTTTTAAAAATGACGGTAGATAGCGTTGATACTTATGTAAAATTGTTAAGGTAAGTTTTCAAATATAATATAAGCAGCTTTATATATCAATACAATGTTTTACATTAAAGTATTAAATATTAAACCTTACACTTATCTTAATAGTCGGTTACTATATATCCAACTTACTCTCTCGTAGGATAATTTTCAGAAGTTTAATTTTTGCGTGTGAATTGCACACATACAAACACTGTTTTATAAGTGTTTTTACCTAATTATAAAGTATATGCTATATATAATTAGATACCTTTCTGTGAGGTGTCTGTAAGTAAGCACTTAAGCGGCGTGTCTCGTGAGTGCTTGTTCTTGTTCCACACGGGCAGCGTCCGCACGAGGGTGGCGTTGGGCGCGTCCTCTGCTATGTGCTCCGTGTACATTGTGTCCGGGAAACCGAGGCGAACCTGGCCAACGACATTAGTTTATATATCAATATTTATAATGGTTTCGTACTAATTAACGGATAACAACAATACTTTGCAACTGACGTTATGATATACGCTTTGTACCTTTTTATAAATATTGACCATTACGTCAGAAAAGTACAAAATATGAATATCCGTGAAATTAATGCTGTTATAAGAGATTAATAGTGTAGTGTATATATATATATATATATTTCTACTAGACAGTGTAGTTTGTATGTTTGTGTGCCTTACGTCGGGCGGCACGGTGGCGGAGTGGCTCACGTACACGGTGAGACTCGTCACTGAGGACAGTACGGGGTCGCCTTCATCAGACGCTTGGATATCCACCTGCGGAGTAGATTTATTGGATATTACCGCCATTTAACAACAAACAAATGCGTTATAGATGTCAGATCAAATACAAAGCTCTCACAGTGTATTCGCTGTCGGTTTCCTTCCGGAGGTCGTCCCTGACCCTGACGGCGCCGGTGTCGGGCTCCACGTGGAAGTATATGCTGGCCTTCCCGCGCCCCGCCAGCGAGTACCTGACGCGGTTGTTGGGGGCCGTGGCGTCCGCGTCCTGTGCCGCCACCCTCTCCACCAGGCTGCCGATGGACGCCGTGTCCTCTATCGTGACGGGACGGACCACCGATGTGAATATTGGGCTATTGTCGTTTTTGTCCTGAAAATATTATTGTTATTAAGTTATATATAAAGAAAATATACTAAATAAACTTTACTCTATACAAATATATATTATTAAATTAAAATATTTTTAAGTTTTATTGTATTTTAATTGTTCAATTTTACATAAATGTTTTTTGTTGTCTGACAGAGAATGTTTTCTCACATTCAGTCCTGTTATTTCAGGTGTTTATCAATAATTAATAATATTAAATAAATACAAAAGCCGTACATCAACGAGAACTTCCACGATGGTGGTGGCTCCGGGTCCGTGTCCGTTGTTCTCCTCGGTGCCCACGGTTAGCTCGTGCCTGTCGCCCTGCTCCCTGTCCAGGGCCCGCAACGTCCTGATAAGACCCGACTTGCGCTCTATGGAGAACAGCTCCGTATCCCCCATCAGTATGGTATAGGTTATCTCCGGCATGGTGTCCGGGTCCTCCGCCTGGGATGTACCAATCGTAATATTACACACTTTTTATAAGAATGTATTATATCTATCTATTCTGTTATAATAAGTATCTTATACCAAACCTAGAGACCGAAGAATTTATATATTTAGTTTAAAACTGATTCAAAGTCTAAAAATTATAAGGTGAAAACAAATATTTTTTCTATAATAATAATTAAAAACCTTCAAAGACAACACAAAACCTAAATCAAAAGTCTTAAAAGTTTGTTTAACTCACTTGAACTTTAATGACGGGGTAGTTAGGTTCGTTCTCGGGGGCGCGGGCGGTGTATCGGGGCTGCGTGAAGAAGGGCGGCTCGTCCGGCACGTCCTGCACCAGCACGGACACGGACGCGGTGCCGAGCCGCGCGTCCACCGCGCCGTCCGTCGCCGTCACCACGAACGAGTACTCCTGGCATTACATGCTAATAATAACTTCGTTTCTTGGGAACATTATTTATAATTTGTAACATTATTAAAATACTTCAAAATATATATATATATTTATATATTAGTATAGTTTGTATTAAATAGAAATTCACTTTTGATTACTCATTTTCAGTACAACAAAAAGACGTTTTCTCATCACTTGTTACCATCTACTCAAAATAACATATACTTTAAGATGTTAGTTGAATATTATCTGTGCAGTATATTGTAATATATCTCACTTTGATGTCCTCGTAGTCCAGGTCGGTGAGGGTGGTGATGAGTCCGCTGGTGTTGTGTATGGCGAAGGGCAGATGCGGCGGGATGCTGTACGACACCAGCGCGTTCACCCCCTCGTCCAGGTCCGTCGCGTGCACTTGACCGACCTCAACGTTGGACACTCCTTAGAGAGTAACAATTAATATTATAAAAAGGTAGTCAGGCACAAAATATATATTTTGAAGAGTTTACTGAGAATTACATAGTATATATAAGCACGTTACCCACCTTCTTTAACCTTGAACACGTAGGAGTCCTCGTCGAACTTGGGGTTGTTATCATTGATGTCGGTCACTTTAATGTTAACTGTGGCCGTCGTTGACAAGTGCCCCGGGTCTTCCGCTCTTATCATCTACAATTATATATATTCAAATTAAATAATTTATTATTCTCTTATTTATATTTTTATTGGGGGGGGGGGTTATTCCATATAAAAATAGAGGGAAATATCATCAACTCGCCTATGATTATTTAATTATTAATGAAGTTTGATAATAATTTATTGTAATTATTTTTTCTTTTCTAATGTTTGCGATAGTAGTCCCTAATACGTAAGCGAATGGTGTAATATTGATTAAGTAATGGTAAGTTGTTAGGTACGTACCAGTTGGTACCTGGTGAGCACCTCTCTGTCCAGCCGTCTTATGACAGTGATGATGCCGGTGTTGGAGCCGATGGCGAACTGCCGAAGGTCGTTACCAGACACTATCGAGTACGTGACCGGTTCGTTTTCAGGATCCTTGGCCTGTACAATGTATTATTATTAAGTTTTAGTTGAATGATAAAGATAAAATAACTTTGTATAGATCTTTTTACTATCTAGGTACTATCGCCATAATGCTGTAAATACTAAATTTATTTTTATATAATCGTTCCTTGGTGCAATTTCTAGCGTTTGACTGGTTCTGGGTTTAAATCCCATCGGGATATTTAGTGAGGATATACGCTTACTGAAGAAGTTTTGTATTTATAGAGTAAGTTACTGTTCATTTATTAAGGAACTTTGATTTGTAAAAGAAGGCGGGTCGATATCTTAAAATGAAGATAGGTTATTTTTTTACTACTATGTTTTATTTTTAATTTGGGATGAGGTGTGAAACAAGTGTGAAGGTACTATGATACGTGATCACGAGCTCTTGGCACATCCGGGGAGTCGGCAGAGCGTTATCGCCTCGGAGGAAACGTTAACACAGTGCACGCAGCATTAAGTAGCAATGTGTAGCAGTAAGTAGCAGTGAGTAGTAGTGAGTAGCAGTGAGTCTCACGGTGACGGTGGCGACGGTGGAGTTGAGCGCGGCGCCCTCCGAGACGGGCGCGGAGTAGTCCCTGGCGGTGAAGGCAGGCGGGCGCGTGTTGGGGCCAGGCGCCACCAGCAGCTCCACCACACCCTGCGAGCTCAGCCCGCCCGCGTCCGCGGCCACCACCGACACGCTGTACTGCGACCCCGCCGCCAGCCGACCCGTGCTCGCTGAGGGATTGTCACTTTTAAAGAAATTCCTGTATATGTACGTCTGATTATCTGTGTATCTGCCTAACTGTATTTGTGGATTTTTTTAGGTAAGTGACACATGTTCAAGTGTTCTTAAATATATAAAAATGTTATAAAATAATCTAAATATCAGTTCGTTTCGGTGCTTGATTTAATTAATTCGTTTAGATGTTTGGAAAAGGTGTGTTTTTTCACAATGCACAATAAGTACTAAAATAACCACAGTAAATAATGTTTATATGAAAGTCATTAATGGAGTTTTATTTATATTTAATGATCTTAAAGAATAAAATCCTCCATTATCTATTATCGTTTATAGTGAGAGGTGCAACAAATGTTAACAACACACGTGTATAACATGCAAAGAAACTATTTTTTTTTTCTTACAACCAATAATTGAAACCCAAAAATCTCTGTATTGCGTCACCGGTGCACCAAACCGTGTTTATTATTAAATAATAATAAAGTGTTTGTTACATTGTGGGAACAAATATTCATATCACTTACAAAGTCATTGAAAGTTTGTGAAGGAAACGCGTAATCCACAATATTTCTTAACTCTTATCTGTGTAAAAGACGTTTGGGAACAAAACATAATTTATTATAAATGAAATGGTATCTATTATATGAAAGAGATAGATTTTCATGTCAAATGTAACTTAATCATATTATTTAAAAATATATATTGTATAATATATATTGTGTATATATATTGTGTACAGATAAGAGTGATTACTGCCTTCTATTCGGTCGAAACCTGGACTGTACTTCAGTCTCTAAGGTGCCACATCGACTATCGGTACATCCAAGTGTTGAAGTGCAGGTATGAAAATGCCACCATGTCAGTCCGGCTGCAGGGACAGAGCTCGAAACGAATACTACAGGGACTAAATTTGAATACAGTTGCAGAGAACTGTTAGACAGGGAGACGTTATCTCTTCAAAACTGTTCACTGCACTGGAAGATGTCTTCAAGCTCACGGACTGGAGCGGGCTCAGCATTAACATACATGGCGATTACATCACACCTTCGGCTTAGGGATGACATAGTCATAATGGGTGAGACTTTCTAAGACCTGGGTAGAATTCCCGATGATCTTAGTAGAGCCTCCGTGAAAGTAGGCCATAATATGAGCAAGGACAAGACAAAGTTGATGTCTAATGTCCATGTCGTGCCTACTCAAGTAGTTGTTGAAGGTGCTACGCTCAAGTTGTAGACGACATATTCTTGGGACAAACGGTCCAGCTAGGCAGGTTACAATTTCAATGACCAATGTGTGTTGTCAGTGATGATTTATGACTCTGAGATGTTGTCGTTTAGGATGGGTATAAGAAGGCTCGAGGTCACCAAGATGGCAATGGATAGGGCTAAGCTCGCTGCGAGATCAAATAAGAAACGAGAAGATCCGCAGAAGAACCAAGAGCACCGACACAGCTCTAAGAATTGCTCGTCTGAAGTGGCAGTGGGCGCGGCACATCGCTCGAAAATCGATGGTCGATGGGGCCGAATGGTTCTCGAGTGGTTGCAACTACAAGACGCGGAGTGGATAGGCTTGCCACTAGATGGCTCGACGACATAGACAACTGGAAACGAACAGCGGAAGATTGATTCTGCCGGCGATCTTTATGAAGGCCTATGCCTTGCAGTGGGAGTCTATTGACTGACAAGAACAATAATGTTATTATATTATTATTAGTAGGCGTGCGTGCACTCACATATCACCCCCGTGTTCGAGTCGATAGTAAACTTGTTACCGCCGTTGTTAGACACGTGGTATATACTGTACGAGACGCGCGCGTTCTCACCCTCGTCCGCGTCGGTCGCCTCCACCTGCGGAACATGTTGTACTTAGTGTTTTTTGATGTTGCCAGTTCATTCCCGGGTGCCGTCGGTTATAACTTATATTTTGAATATACGGACGGTCTACTCAGAACTGTTAGATATATTAATATTAAAATAATTAATGTTAGTTATATTAATATTAAAAGCGCACCCTGTAGACGGCTGCGGGTTCGAGGCTGGCTGGCACGGTGATGGGCTGCGTCTTGGGTATGACGGGCGCGTTGTCGTTGACGTCCAGCAGCTCCACGTACAGCGAGTGGGGGGCGGAAGCCGCGCCTGAGGACTCGCGGGCCACCACCTGCGGGAACACGGTACAATTGTTAATTTACTATAATTTGTTGAGGAGAAATTTAAATAAGCAAACTTACTTGGAATTTCAAACGTCCTTGTATAGGCGTGTCGCGGTCCAACGTGTCGTCGCTCACTATGAGATAGCCATCTTTGTCGATATCAAAGGAACTGGTCGTTAATTCAAATGTGTAAGTCGGTATTAGATCTCCAGGACCCTAGGAAACAGAGTACACATTTTATACCATATTACCAAATGTACCATTGTACCATTTTATGGTATATACATATATATAATATTACTTACTAAATCCGGATCAGAGACGGTCAATTTGATGGGTTGTCCTGATTTATCGAGTACTTTGGTGCCCTTGGGTGAGTTCTCTTGAACCTCCCCCATATCGGAGGAGGAGTGCACGACGGGAGGACTCGCGTCTATCGGCCTCACTGTTATTGTTAGCTTGGCTGTGGTATAACGCTTTGCTTCTGATACCTCTTCAGCCTGGAATGACATTTTATTAGTTATTATTATTAATAAAACGAATATAGGCAAACGTTGTTAAAAATATCCTAAAAAATGTATTGTTCTATAATCACTTAATCAAATAAATAATTATGTAAAAGAAAATTGAAAAAATATTATTAAGATAATTTTGTATATCTCCTATGATATCAAATTCTCCAATCAGTCATTAAAAAACACTATATTGAATTCAAGTTATCTAACTCAACTTTACATGTAAAGCGGCGTTCACTATATAGCTATAGCTTTCACAAGCCCACCCTACGGTTGGTCAAAAGTAAAGCGTCGGTATCAATCGTCCAATCAGAGCGCTTATATTTGAGTTTGCACCGCTGCGTGCGAACTTGTGTGAGTTGGGACCAATCGAAGATCCATCAACACTATCATCGGGATTGGTTGAACTGCGATTCTTTTATAGTGAAACCCTGCGATTCTTTTATAGTGAAAATAAGTAAGGAGGATAAATAAGATAACGTTATATGAACTTTGAAGAGTTTGTTTAGAGCAGGCATTAGCTGTACTGTACCTTAATGACCAACGTGAACTGTCGCGCCACCCCGGTGTTCAGCGCCGCCAGCTGCCGCACGGCGCCGGAGCGCTGGTCGATGTCGAAATAAGTGCTCCACGAGTCGGGCGCTCCGCTTTCTATGCTGTACTTGATCCTGGCGTTGAGGGTGTCCATGTCCACGGCTTGGATCTTTTCTGGTTCTATTGTTAATATGCCGGCTAGGACGCCGCCGTTTACCTAAAAATATTTTTATATTATTTATTGGTACGAAAACAATGTATTAAAAAATACTTTTAAAGAATAGACAAATTTATATCTCATTACTAAGTCGCAAATAAAATCGTATTATGTTAGTTAGCGTAATACGTACGTAGCTCGTGTACTCCGGATGTACGCACACTCCGTCGTGTAGGGTGCAGCCCTTGTAGATGAAGGACGGGTCCTGGTCGTCGTCGTCCTGCACGTGCACGGTGAGGGTGGCGGTGCTGGACAACCGCCGCTTGGTGTCGCGAGCCCGGTCCTGGTTAATTACAATTGTGATGGATAAATTTAATTACTGCAATATTGATCGTGTTACTTCTAAATCCAATTAAATTATTATAACACTATTATTAAATACTCATAACACTTACAGAAGCAACAATAGTGACTAGATACTTCTGTGTCCGCTCGTAGTCCAAACTGCCGTTGACGGTGACTTGGCCCTGATGAGGGACTGGTATGGCGAAGGTGGAGTACCCGTCGGCTGCGTTGGCCGCTTCTAAAGTCTTATTGTCCCCGGGCACTATGAAGTACTCCGCCAGCCCGTTGACCCCTGCGTCCGGGTCCGCCGCGCGCACGCCCTCGAATATCGTGCTGCCTATCGGTATTAGCTGCAAATAATATATTGTATATAAACACATAATATACTAGCTGTGCCCGCGACATCGTTTACGCGGAAAAAGATTTTTATTATGAAAGTAGTCTAAGTTACTCCTTATAAATTCAGCTATTCGCAAATAAAATCTATGTAAAGTGTTATTTAATGGTTACCTCTGATATATTGGTTTCGTACGGCGTGCCTTGGAACACGGGTGCGTTGTCGTTGATGTCCGACACGCGCACTATGACGGGGATTGTACGCCTTTTCTTAGTGGCCTTCACCTGACACACCAGCTGTACGCAAAATAACAAAAGAACTCATTAACATTAACATAATCGATGTCGAGCTATGAAATTTACTCATAAACGACGATTAAATTAAACTTACCTGAAACACCATGTGGGATAAGTTGTCGGCGTCCCTGTCCAAGGGCTGTAACAGCTGCAGCTTCTTCCCATCCAGCTGGAACAGCGTCGGTCCTTTGGGGAACACCGTGGACAGCACCACGTCTACATCTGGATCACCGATGATTGGCAACTCTGCTGGTACTGTGGTTTGGTTTACTTCTGCAAAATAAATTATTATATTATATTAGTATTAATATGTAAATGTATCTTTAAGTTTAACTTAGTTTAATTTTAATAATAAAGGTTTTATATTTAAAAGTATCTAATGTGTTTTGTGTATAAATACTTACGGTCTCCTCTGCTCTCTTCAATATCTACGATAATACTGGACTGACCCGTCTCTACTTCGCACGGCCCTGGAAGAAATGGTTTTAAATATAAAAAAAACATATCAAATTACACAATTGGCGATACTATAAATTAATTAGTAATTAGTCAAAAAATCCATATAGTTGCTTCCGGTCTGTGGTTTCATATATGCAAACTAACCCTGCAAGTCATTACCATGGATTTATATGTTAAGGCCACGTAAACCCTCCTTTGTTAACTGTATTATCTATTTTATAGTTCTCACATATAAGTTACATACATACAGATAATATATAAAATAAATCCAGTTCATCATAAATGTGGTACCATTCGCAGTGCTATTAAATGGAATGGCGTATATCGTGCTTCGTTAGTTCTTACTAATTGGGTATTTTCTTAGATCGGTTCTATTACTACCATTTATTTAAATTAAAAGTGCTTATTTTATTTTCATTTTATAGTCGGTTAATTTAGGGATTGCTGTGTACATTTATATTCGTTGATAATATCCGTTATACAGTAGTGTTATTGTTATAGAATATTAAAAGTGAGAAATAAGATATACTTAATTCTGCGATATTGTGTGAGAAATAAGATATATATGTTAAAATCAACAAATATAAGTTTAGTAACGTTACTTTTAATTTTATTTTTGTATTTAAATTCCCGCCTCTATCTGAAATCTTTTCTCCTTTAAGAAGACCGATTATTTTAATATTTATTTAATTCCATTTAATCAATCGTTATCCGCGAATGAATTATATGAAATGTCTTGATTTTTAGTTAGAAAATTACAGAATTACATATATATAAATTTAAATATAATAATAGTGAGTAGAGTTATAAAACCAACAAACAGACAATCAATATATAGTTTTTAATGTTATCTGTTCAGACCAAGTTAGCATAAGTCTCTTCGTATAAATATATATATATAAATACAGTATCATGCGAATCTATACTATAATTATATAATAAAGGAGCCTTAAGTATTGCCTGTTTGTTACAAACAACCACCGTGTTAGAATAAATTGTTACATAAGTGGCGACATAAATCAGTCTTAAGGCGAAGTCAGGTGTTCATACTTATAGGCGTGTGTGGGAAACTATCAATTAATATCGGCATTACTGCAGCCTGTACTTCGGATCCAGAACCCAATTACGTCAAATAACTTAGACTTTTAAGAATGTTCTTAATGTTGTAGACTTAAGAAATTATAGAAGCGAAAAAATGTATGAGTGAGAAATCGGGACATCACACACACATACACAAAGTTTTTATATATAAATTCTTAAAGTGCATTCATACAACCTGTTGACTTTCTAATATATATGATATGTATATATATCACGACTTCGGAGTCCTCATATTAGGCATACATCCTTATAAGATTTCGATCTAATTAAGGTATTCACTTGTTTTGGCGACTGTATCGAATTATCCAGCAAATTGTTAGCGTGTTTGCGATCATTAGTTAAAACGATCAATTAATTAGTCGGATGCTATCAGCATTCTTGTTAGGATCGGTTTTAAGATAATAGTAACGAACCACGAAATTTATTATCAAAATAAAGACATTAACTTAATATTACTAAAATAAACAAAGTGAGATACATATATATATTTTGTATTGTAATTTAAAATATCAAATAAACATTGCCTTAGTTCGGTTTTCAACATATCAAGTGCTTTCACCGGCTGACCGACATCATGATCAAATCTCATTTGTTAGTTAACAATTCGTTGAGTAAACAAACAACACTATTGTTATCATACTTAAACCTTCAATTCATTGAACTCTATTTAATATATTAATTATGATTTGTATCTATAAAACCAACAATAGAAGTCATACATTCTATAAAATAATTATCTTATCAGCAATTTTTCAACTTCAATTCGATGCAAAAAGTGAAGTCGTCCTTTGAAACGTAATTATAAAGTGTTTTTAACATAAAAATGTATTATGAATTACTAATAAAATAAATAACAATTTGATAAATAAATTTAAAAAACTTAGTTACTTTTTTAGATTCTTATATATATATAGACTAAAGTTTAAAATAAATTTATAAATAATATAAAAGATAAAGCACCTACAATTTCTGTTTGTTATTAGCACTTTTGACCTTGTTAAAAACGTCACCGCGGGAGTCAATAAAATAAGACCCACTTTTTAACTTTTAAGTTAAAAAACCACCCACCCAGACCTCGTTCACGTGGAATGTTTTTTTTTAATAAAAGTATCCTACGTTATTCCTTATAACACCAGCTATCCGCCAGTGAATGTCCTGTTAAAATCGGTCCAGGCGTTTCACAGATTAGCCGGACCAAAGAGACAGAGAGACAGAGACAAATAGATTTTTTAATTTAAGTACCATATATACTTTCATATGCATGCAGTGGTAGCTGTTAATTTTGAATTACAAACAGACACATAAATGTTATTTATATGTGAATATTTTTTCTTATTGTATTTAAAAACAAGATGCCGTTATTACTGGTTGCAGATAATAATAAGCTTAGTTCTTCTTTTTTTTTGACACATCGTATATATTATAAATATACACATATATATCAATTGTAATGTAATATGAAGTATATCTCACTTACCTGGAGTCGCCCATGCTGTAGAGAGTAGAATAACCAGAAGCCAAATCGTGGGTTGCCGGATCAGCGCGCCCCGCGCCATCTCACTGCGACAGACAAACAAACACATTTATTGTAACACTTTATTAAAATTGACTCTGCACTTTGAAGAAGAAGTACTTCTTAGTAGTAGTAATAGTAGTTTATACAAAACTAATCGATGGATTTACCTATAATTACATTTATTAATTTCATCTACATATTAATTTGATATCAAAATAAATATATTTACACGGTTTTGTTTTGCAACGTCTTAAAGATAATAAGATTTCCCACCCGTTGACTCGTCAGCTTAATACGAGACCGTTTGCACAACACGTGTACTTGGAAAGATGGTGTTGAAATAAAAAAAGATATCAGATGTTAGTGATGATTTATATATAATAAAAATTACAACTTTATTATCGAGTCATATAGACGTACTGCTTCGAAGCCATTTATAATTAACTGATTAGTTAATAACTAATTACAAATAGTCCATTTAGCGTAATATTGGTAAAAAAATGATGACACACGAACATAAGTCATAACTTGACATACATTATATATTAAATATTATACGTATTATTATATGTATTATTTTGCAAGGAAGTTACTATGATATTAAATATAAAGATTTATCAAATTATGTAATATATTATCTTACTCACGTTTGTACTAAAACTAAAATTAAACTAAGGTTACTTAAAAGAATGTCTATAAAGGCTGTTTTTTCGTGAGGGTTTCTCGTATTGTCTAAGATAAAGATCGTAAGAATTTTTATGTCAGCGATAAAGTTTAAGCTTCTGAACTACTATTTTTTACTATCTTTTAATATACGACATTTTAACAGAACAATAATTCGAATTCTTTTTATATATATAACGTTATAATTAAACTATTCTAATATAATCATACTTAATTGTCCAACTTCGAACAAAAAGTTTAAATTCATGAATTGATATACTTATGGACAGTCAATGTATATATATATATATATATATATATATATATATATATATATATATATATATATATGTGTATGTATATACATATATATATATATATATATATATATATATATATGTATATATATATATATATATATATATATATATATATGTATATATATATATATATATATATATATATATGTATATATATATATATATATATATATATATATATATGTATATATATATATATATATATATATATATATATATATGTATATATATATATATATATATATATATATGTATATATATATATATATATATATATATATGTATATATATATATATATATATATATATATATATATATATATATGTATATATATATATATATATATATATATGTATATGTATATATATATATATATATATATATGTATATATATATATATATATATATATATATATATATATGTATATATACATACTTATCTGTACAACTCATAAATATAGCCATTCTTACCCCTATAAATACGGACAAACATTTCCAACATTATCTTAATATCATTTAAAAGGCATCTACTCTATAATAGCACGTTCTACATCCATTTATTGTAATGCAATTTACAGACTGTTGAAATCCCGCAGTGCCTACGAACCACTAACAGATATGGCAACATTAATTTTAGAGCATCCTAAGGTTTCCCTGTGCTAGATCGTTTGATAACTTAGCACCTACACAATGTTACTCATGACTTTACCTCTCTAAAAAGTAATAAAATAATTGATTTACAAACCTTAATAACGCGGGTAATGCTGCAAGGAGAAGCAGATATTAATTAATAAAAATTCTATAATTCTTCAGCTATACCTCATAACTCAAACCGGTTGAAAGTTATCTACGTAATTTAAAGCAAAAAGAAAACTAGTTAGACTACCTATAGATTATAAAGTCTATTAAATCATAAGAAAACGTTCAAACTAATCGCTGCGATAGCGGTTCTTGATAGAGAATTTTATAGTGGATGTTCAATAATTTAATATTTATTGATAACCGTGTGTCATAATAATATTTGTGTCTTTAGAGGCAAAGTTAAACCTCAGAATATTATATTATATGGAATAAGTTCACCGTACAATTCTATTTGAGAACAAAACAACAATGAAATAAACAGAGGTGTAGAGAACAATAATTTCGTTTGGTAGGTATTCGTTTTATGGCACCGAACCCGTTACCCCTCTATTGTCTAAGAACTGGTGGTTACCGCACGTTCCACCATAATGGAAGATCAATAAACGTACCTTGAGTTCATCTCGGATAATCACGGTTAAGCTTACCTAAAGTTTTGTATACCTAACCATTACATTTATGATATTATATTAATTAAATACATACAAATTATAATTATTAATAATACATTTGATTTAAAAGAAATAAAAAATATATAAAACTCAACTGAGACTTGACTCTTTTTATCTAGACTGTTACCGTTAAGTCCGTGTCTCGCGTTCTCAGACTTCCGCATCCTCCTCTTAATTTATAAAGGTTAGCGAATGATCCCGGTCTGTATAAGTATAGCATTTGAAGAATTTCAACATCTCTATTACTTGAAATATAATAAAAATCTTGTCTAGTATTTATATCTAATTTATTATTTTATTTGATTTTAATTTTAAAATTTAATATTTTACTGTCGAGAAGGTTAGTTGAAGATTTTGTTTGAATATAATTTTAAATTGTTAAAGGTATACAATATAGAGAAGCCCGCTACTTTCTATCGCTGGTTCTTCTCAGGTGTGTGTCTGTCTGTCTGCAATAACTTTTCCGAGCCGGTGACAGCATTGACAATGAGAACATGTCTTCTAAAGAACTGACTTTCAATAAAGAACTTTGATTAATAGAGATAAATATGAATGTTGATGAGATGAAATGAGACGGAGATATCCCATGAATGTAATTCAAATGACATTTGACTTTGTTTTTATTGCTATATTAATTAAAAGATGTTGCAGTTTTTGTACGTCAAATTTTATTTTTTTAATTAAA
Organism: Melinaea menophilus ssp. n. AW-2005; assembly: GCA_918358695.1. Lineage (NCBI taxonomy): Eukaryota > Metazoa > Arthropoda > Insecta > Lepidoptera > Nymphalidae > Melinaea > Melinaea menophilus. The sequence continues at coordinate 30,504,185 of OU911038.1, read as the reverse complement.
ATTAGTTACAGTTATCTTCTTTATATCGGCTAACCCATTCACCGTATCGATAAGGTAATTTGACAACGCCTTCGAGTTCAAGTAATGACCTTTATAAATTCACAATCCAGCGGTAACCAAAGGCTAACCCGTACTTAAAGAATGGTTTCTTTGTTAGGATTAAATGCGAAGGCGCTCGCATGACCATTTAACTAACTGAATAAATATGCTTCCAAGATATTTTGAACCCTAATTTATGTATTACATTAATTTAATTCAATGAAATATATAAAAATATTGTTATATTTATATTAAGATTAATAAAGTTATTTAAGGTCGTTAAACAGTTCACACAAGAGTCGTGATACTGTGTCGTAATCTCTAAGTTCCAAATAACGCGGCCTTTGTGTTTATCTCAACGATCTCATTAAATTATCTGTGCACCGCCTTAAAGTAGTTGTGTTCTAGACCAACTTGCGGCCTTTTAACATCCAGTGTAGAATCATGAAGGAGATTAAAGTTTCTCGATTCCTTAAGACAGGTGTGTAGCGTAATGGGGTATCTGCATTGCAGTTTATGCCTTAATGACTCGTAACTGAGGTGGTTCTAAATTATGGTGCGCGATGGACTGTGCCCTTATTAGTGAACTACCGGTCCACTTGGTCACAAGCACTCGCCATGTTCTCAAACTGATGCAAAATTACTCGACAAAAAGTAGCAACAATTGACGTTAAAACTATTTGCAATGTAGATAATGTCGCGAGATAGAAATGCCCACCCAACACGAGAGAGTCTTCAATGGCCGATGTTGAGATATTTCAAACATGCAGCTGTATATTTATGAGGAAATCGCTGGAATTGTTAGAATTTACGTTCTTTTAGAACAAAACGATTTATTATCCATGTAATAGAAAGTTAAAGACGCCAACGTTGTGTTTTATGTAGATGACCCTATTGTGAGAGATACGAGTATATGAACACGTGATATAACCGAGCCTCACTTGATAATTAATAATGTATTGGATATAAATGTCTTAAATAACGTGGTTGTGAATGATGTGAAAGTGTTTATGTAAAGGCAGCGAATCCTCGCTGTTTGTTCGATGTTACATAATAACTCCATCTGCTAAAGATCAGGAGGTCGATGCTTATGATGCGGTCGTGAGGCAAATAGGTGTTTTGTTTGCAAAGATTTGAAAATTAAATATCTTTTATTCAAAAAAATACTAAATTCCGGGAGTTTCATTAATTTTTTTATTAATTGTAATCATTAATTAGATAATACAATATAATAAGTATTAACCTTAGTGATAACAACGAGTTTCATATGATATAATTGACAAGCTGGAGGCCTGGAGAAGAGATATATGTATGACATGTCGGCCGTGAATCACACTGACGCAGCGCCTCATTACAGCTGAGAGATGAGATCGGCACGCGAAAGAGATGCGATCTAGATACGATCTGAACCTCGCACCCGGTTTCTGTCACCACTTATTCTTCGAGTTTATCTATCTTTTATTTTATTTATATCCCTAGTTAAAATGATTATTTATACATATACATTAATAGGACCCCGTCTCATTCACAACCGACCGGTATCTAACGATGCTTTGGATACGTCATGGAAACGCTTTTAAATAACAAACCCACAATTTGCATCATAAAGATAATGGCTCTAGAATCCCTTAACTAAGAGCGATAATCTTCAGTTTATGTTATGGGAGCAAGGGAATTAAATTAATAAATCCGTGGAAATTTATCGCTTTTCTAGGAGCTTACTGTAGAACTTTTAATGATATTTGTCGACGTTTAGAAGTCACCTTTAACAAAGCTTAGCTTAGCTAGTAGATACCACTTATAAGGAAGGAATATAACATTTACTTATATAGGTACAATACGTTCTTTTAATAACAGAATAGCCTTTAGTGAAAGCAATATTTTCCATATACCTATAACATAAAGTTATTAAGTATTTACATATTGCAATTGTTTATTTTGTTGAATCATTATCGCTCTCAAAAGAGAAACTATTCTTTTGATTATTCTAAGTTTTAGCTAAGCTAAGAATATAATCGATAATCAACTTAATATTAACAAAGGGATCCGTAAAAAAGGAATCCGTTTTGGATCATGAATATTTAGAACCTACGACCATCTTGTCAAGCATCTGACTTCAGATATGCCTCGCAATAAATGCCTATTAAGAAAACGATACATTTCTATGTCAGCTACGTATTCGATATATGTACAACCCATACTGGGTAATGGGAATTAAATGTATATATAAGGATAAATATATCGTAAATTAAATAACAAAAACTTGTTATAGCTTTTTGGTTACTTCGAGTTACAAGTTTTTAACCTTGATCTTTTAAGATGCATCTCTTTTAAGCTTTTGTCATTAATATGTATTTTGTAATTTGCATTTTACGACTAATTTATTTATAAATTATATTTTTTTGGTCAAGTTTTTTGTCTAAAACGCGATTTAGTTTTATAACTTATTTAAGATGACTACCATTATCCTCAAGAGAATTTATTCCAATTATTTGGAGTCACCCAATACGTTAATACCTTCTAGGTTCTACTATCAAACGTCATCTCAGTGGAGATGCTTCTTTACCATATATTTTTTAATTTAAAATAACTACGTATGAGTTACAAACGACCACTTAAACTAAAATCATTAATTATTTACTACGCCACCGCAAAGATGTTACTGGATAAGCTACACTCACACTATTCTATTTAATAGCCAATAGATTTTGTCTTCACAAGGGAAGTATTTAATGCATTCCTATCCACAAAGCTCCAGTTAGTACGCTCATTATCCCCAGAAACCAGTATTAATACAATGAATTATAGATATAAATACATCTGTGGCTCTTATTACAATGGTGTAGAGACTATAATGGTATAAGTTTCACGTTTCCGACATTTGCAGCACTAAATGTTAGCCGGTAGTGTAATTTCATTGAAGCACGAATTACAAACTATATATTACTCATGCGTTAGATTGGCTATTTCATATCGATCCTGTTTCTATTACTGAGCTTTTATGATAAGCTTTTTTTATTAAGAATATCGACGATGAAATGGACGACTAAGAGTAAAGAAAACCATAAATTCAATTGATTTTATTGATTCCATTTATGTTATCTATACATTTATACATTTAATCGTATTTTTTATAATTTCAGTTTATATTTATATATAATTGCATAAAAATGTATGAAGACTTAATAAAGATAGTATAAATATTGGTCATGTAATTATATTTTAATTACTTAAATTAATTCAAGATCTAAAATTATTGTGTCAACTGTTCAGAAATATCGACTTGTATAATGAATGACTTGAATATGAAAAACTTTGACTTTGATATGACCTAACAATAAACTATAAACACGAAAATAGAATATGAAAATGTAATGAAGATCATTTCCATGATAACATATAGATATACATAGTGTCCAGTGATCCGTATATGACCTATGTGTGATGTTAAAAGAAGGTCGTGTGTGTATACATTTAATTATAATTGTCTTATACTCCTTGTCTATATATCAGTTATTATTAATTATATATTTTATATAATTGTACAGGTGATTCGTAAATACGAATCAAATGATTCAGTTAACACAAACACCTAACATAAATATTATGGTTAATGTGACATTTATTGACAAACTACTAGAAAATTAAAAGCTTTCAAAACGAAGTTAAGTGTTTAATGTCAAACATAAAGTAATATTACTTATTGTAATTACACTCAGTTAAACCACGCCTTTGATAAATAATATATCTTATATACTTAATGATCTTAGCAATTGAAGTAGATTTTACAATGTAATTGACTATATATAATATAAAAGTGGAGGTGGATTGTAATTTATCAAAGGGTTCAGAAATGGATTTACTTGTTAGATTCAGTGTTCGGGTGTGTGTAGAAACACACACAGACACACACACACGCCACTGCATACCTACAATATAATACGTCAAGTTTGATTTATACGACTGATTGACTGACTGTTTTATCAATGATTTAGTTTCTGTATTCAATGTCACGCTGAGGTCACACTGAGGTCAATGAACTCTCAATTTTATATACAAATAAACGTTACATTGTGACATTTAATAAAATAATATTGCTGAATACATTGCATGAGTCGTAAATATTTTAAATGGAAGACTGACACCGGAATACCAATGTGGGAAGTCTGAATATATAAAGTGGAATGAACAAACAGATCTACATTTACATACAAGGATGCCGGTACGGTGTGATTGATGCTATCCCGCTGTAAACGCATCTCAAAGCCAGATGTTTCTCGAGATCAACATAATATATACTAACGTGCCCATAACTCCGAGATCACCGTAAAATATATTTTAATGCCGTGTCTAGAACATCCCGATTTAATGCCTTCAAATTTATAACACAATGTTTTATTTATAATGTATTATTTCGTCAAGATAAATCATAACCGGAGATTGTATTCAATGATTGTCAAGCAAATTTGTCTGTTGTATGGGACCCTCCAAACTGTTCTCAGAAGAGAATCCCTGCCATCCGAAGCTTCAGATCTTATCTCAACCAAAAAGATAATTTGCAAAACAATAATGTCCATCGACATGGAATTTAAGCATTAATGTTGTATTAAAATTACCGATAATCTTAGACTGACAATGACAATTTATTGTTTTAGTGATGCGCCCGCGCAAACAGATAGTTTTAACCGTTTTATCGATAAAACATCCTCCAGGGGACATGGTCGATGTATTATCCGCTAAAGCATTTGATCTTTGTACGCATTACCTTTTAAGCTAAAAGGTAAATAATATTTCTTGCATGTCTGAATATTGGAATTTCTGAAGAGCTTGTTTGATATAATGCTGTTCTAGTGTGCGTTTATGTTCGCAATATGACTACAATTTAAAGAAAAATTGACTACAAATAGTTTAATAATACGTCTTATATAATATTATAATACTAACAACATAATAATACCTATATAATGCCTAGGAGCTATTAAACAATACTTACATTGTTTATTTGTGACTAGATCTTTCAAATAATACATATAACTAATAAAATTTTTCCATGCAAATAAAATAAATTAAAATACTTTCCTATATAACATAATATCTCCACAATCTTAAGGCAATAAGATATCGAATAACAAAACCATTCTTCGGCCAATTCTATTTTAAATCTCATTAAAGTATCAATAAAAATATATGAAACTAATGTACAAGGCTTGTTATGTGATCACATTGTAAGGTGTATTAGTGAGTGTTGTATATTGAGCTGTCAAAGCCGTACTAATAGTTCATTATATCTTTGACATGCTATAACTACTTATTATATAACTAGCTGTGCCGACAGATTCATTCACGCGATTTTTTTTTTTTTTATAAATAAAAGTAGGCTAAGTTGTCTTACATCAGTTATCCGTTAGTTAAAATTCTGTTAAAAATGAGTCAGGTCGTTTCAGAGATCGGTCGGACCAAACAACAGACAGAAAAATATATATATATATATATATATTTTAGAAATAAAAATTACATATGCATTTAGTGAAAAGTTGTAATTTGGAATTACAAACAAACACTTGAATTTTATTTGTATATATAGATTAAAATCAGTGCAATAGAATATATTTTAAATATTGCACATTAATATATTTGTATATAATAGGGTTGCAATATACAAATTTTATTAAACAATGGACATTTTTATAAAACAAACATATTAGTATTTGTGTGGTGAGGTGTATGTGTGCATGTTCAGAGTTATTTGACTAAGCTTTCTACATTGGGGCTTGTGTTAATGGCGCTAATAAAATCGACCCACATGTGGGTTTGAAAGAGGATTCACACTTTAATATTATTTTTAAATTAATGAAATTATTTTATTACAAACGCATTTTATGACTTAATTATAATATGTAATGAAGCAAACTTTTTAACGGATTGAGGATTAAGTAATAATGGAAGTGTATCTTTTTTACTATATAAATGTTAATTATTAATAGTATATAGTATATAGTGTCATAGTCGTCTCAACACGCAATATAATATATAATGAAGATTAATTACTTATAAATATATTATCATTAGGTGTTTGTAATTTTGTCGTGAGAACTGCGTTTATTAAAGAGGCTTTACTTTGCGTTATAACCTTATAAGGATAAATTGGCCATAATGATTCATGTAGTATATATTAAGATTTTATTCAAATATCCACAGAGTATTCATGTTAAATTCAAGTGTTTTCTATTATAAACTATGTTCGTGTGTGTACATCACACACACATCTATGTGTTTAGTTATAACTGAATATAAATATAAAGATCACTAGCAATCTGTGACCTCTTGTGTCGTCAAACGGTTAGTGAAAAGTGACAAATAGATTGCTTATTGTATTGTTAATATAAGTTCTCTTAGTTTGGTAATTTTAAAGAAATAACAAATAAGGTCGTGACCGTATTGCGTCGGGTGTTTTGAGAAACTCGTTCAGTCAAAAGTGAAAGATAAATAAAAACTATAAATGTAGGTACAATAGTGACTCACTAAATGTAATTGTTTTAAAGTTCTATATAAAAAAATCAAATAAATTTTACATTATAGAAATAAAAAAAGTAGATAAACAATAAAAGAAATGGTTAAAAACAACTAATTTGTTATTTTAATTGTAAAACCAAACGCTTATTGTACTCTCGTAAGTCGGTCAAGAGGCCAGACGTGTTCAAATCATTGATGAGATTAAATTCACTTTTTTCACGAACCAAATCGATTCCTCACAAATAAATGTTTACCGAATAATTGAACTATTTGAATTCGATAGGAATTGTTAGGTGTGTTTAGAAAGTCATTAAAATACATTATGAGAACCGAGTTAGAATCGATTTTGATGATCATTACTATTGAAGTTATCGATACATGAGAATTGTATGAATTAGGTGTTAATTTTAATTTCCTTTTTGTTTCTTGACTTAATAAAATATTAATGTTCTTAGAGCAATGTTCGTAATTTTCGTTTATTTAATAAAGATGTCCGAAGCATATAAATATGAAAGTCGGTTAAGCAGTGTTATTTATAGCTTATTATCTGTATATATTCCAAGCAATTCAACCATCGGAGCCTTCGAATCACCATCCATACAGGAACTATCGGAGCTATTATTAATGAATGTAATAAATATTAAATATTACGGTCCATTTGAAAAGGGGCAAGCGTGTTCATAACCCGCTGTGCCCGTTCCGTATCAAAATTATGACCCGTTCCTTCAAACAGATGCTATTGCACTGTATGTTAAAGAATTTAATATCAAACACCCTTATAGCATTAAATAAGCACGAGAGCTTCTTAACTGTGTGCATTGTACTTATAGTAAGAGCAGTAAATATTATAATTATGAATTACAATAACGTACTTTTATTGAGCGAAGCGAACGAAGTGAGCGGAGCGTTTTACTGGATTTTTTACATTCTTTGTCACGAATTGGCTCGAAAACTACTAAACGGAAAATTATGAAACTTTGCAATTAAAAAGACAAACATTAGGTGATGGTTCTTATAAAAAAATAAAATTTAAATGCCCTCAAAAAAAATTTTTTTTTTTGAAAAATTGGCGCCTCTAGTTATTTATCTATATATATTTATATTGTTAATAAAATATGACAGATCTGTTCTAACAAGTTGTAGATTTTCAAAGGCTTTGTTCTGTCGCACGTAACTAAAGGAGCGAGACAAGGTGCCGATTTCGGCGCAGGCGCAAGAATGTGTGTCGTAATACAAGGCCCTGTCCAATGTGAATTGCAAGTCAATACTGTATATACTGCTTAATTTAATAGTATTTATTTATGTCAATTTAGTTTCCTTTAGTAATTTTTTCATTTGTATTTTGTTACAAAGAAAATGAGTTTTGTGCTAAATATCATTTTTTTCTTTTAATCACAAGGACATTATAAGACCAAAGGATAAAATTTAATTTTTAGCAAGAATAATTTAAAATATTAAAAAGTATAATTTTACGTATTAAATGAGTGATATTAATGATATTATAATATACTTCCTGTAAGGTTATTTATTATACAACCAATTGCTAATATTTCAAATTTCACGAACACATAAATAATAAATTATATAAACATATATGCAAAATGTCCAATAAGATGGCGATGGGTTTAAATAAAAAATAAAGCCGTACGAGTTACCTCCCGTCGTGGGAGCCGAGTGCCGACTATGCGACAGGTGCATTGCGTTTCCGTTTGTATCCACGAAGATACTTGGGGATTATATTTTGCTATAACATTTATATAAAGTAAGTATTCACACAATATATTTTGATTTGATATCTATATATATTATATTATTACAGCGTAGATTTATAGTATTGTCTACGTTCTTATATTTATAAAGATAAGATAATAAAGAATCTAAATCTAACGTTTTCCTAAATTTAACAAAGTTTAAGAAAGAACTACAACCAGCAGTTAATACAAAATATACCTTTACATTACGAATATATATATATCAAAGTATTTTTTATAAAGAATTCTAAATTACAAAGTATTAGTAGGTAGTAAGTATTATTTACTTCTAATTAACAAATTTTATCAACTTATAACTTTTACATACATACATATTATCAATACCTAACAGGGTCAGACTTATAAAAATATAAAAAACTAGGGATTGTTTGGAACCAAACAGTATTTTTTATACTCCTTTGAATTATACCTCATTGAGTAAGCAATAATTGGGACGACATTCTTTAAGCTCACCGTAAACCATCGACATGTTGCTTTAATTTCGATAAAAAACTAAATCAATAATATATCAAATATATTCATAATAATAAAACGTAGATGTGTGCAGATTTGAAAACGACATATTATACAATAACACCATATTAATATGTTTATAAGTAAATAATTACCGTTAAGAGACCAAAGAATCGTCAAATTTATTAATAATTATTGCCATATTCGTGATAAATTTCCCAAACTAGTAGATATAAGTGTCATTAAATGATAATATTGATTTTACGATCGTAAAAGACGAAGGGAAGACTTGGAAATATATTTTTATATTAATATAAAACCAGTTTAATAGAGCGCAGATGACCGTGAGTATTCGATAATCTAACTCTGTTACCAGAATAATAATAAGGAAAGAAATCAATTAATATAGTTCTATAGATAAAAATATTAAACTACTACATAGAGAGAGAAAGAAAGCAAGATTTAAGCAGGACTGCGTAAAATTCACTGGTACTTAATACAATACCTAATATATAATAGTTTAAAAAAACAAAAAAACACGCTTTCATAAAACAAAAAAAAGGCTTTTCAGGTGATTTATTGACACCACGCACCTACGCCACTCTACATGCAATACATTTTTTCTACTACACTTAATTTAAATTAATTTTTAATATATATTTTTTCATATTATTTAATTGCCATCGGTCCTTGATAAGTATGCAAAGTTTCAAATTAATCCGACATCTTGAAGGACGTCAAAATCGTGTTTAAAGTTACGAAGATAATGTACTATAATTATCATAAGAAACTTTATATTTTTATTTATACAATTATTTTTTATATTAAATCTATGATATGTGTGACACGTATTATATTATTTTTTATATACAATAAATAATATATTTAACGTGCCTTTAAAATAAAACAGAGATTAGATAAATCGAAATATTTTATTTGTCTTAGCAAATTGGCTTACGTAAGTCGATCACAGGATACTATCTAGTTCTAGGATTTCAGACGCCTAATGAACTATTTTATCTTGAGCTTAATCTAGACTTACGAAAACTTTGGACAAATATTATCTTGCACTTGATATTATTTATTGTGTATTTATCACCAAAGTATAAGAGAGGTGAAGTACATTTTTATTTCAGTGTAATTTAGTGTGACAACAGTATTTAAGATAAAATAGAATTAGATATATTTTTAGTTAAATATTTTAATAACAAAAACGTTGATATATATATATATATATATATGTGTTGATGTGTGTGTAAGATGAGAATTGATAAGTTTTATGTCCACTATATTTATTAAAACAGTTTTACGTAATCGCGTTTTCTCATAAATTGGAAATAATGTTTTTTTAAGATTATATAATTATATCAAAACATCTAACTATTTAACGATTCCACTTTATTCGGCAATTTAATGTTGCAATTAAAATGTAGTAATAAAAAATGTATTTTAAACGAGTGCTATTTACATTAACACATCCGCATTTCAACAAACGAGACTTGGTACTCACAAGATAGCGATGGTGACTCTATTTGTGTCACAGAAAAACTCGTTTGGGAAATCATATTTAAAAAGAAATTAGAAGGGAATATTTTATAATAGGTACATACTTCTGGATTAGAAAAAGATTCCTTATTCGATATCTTTATGAATTTGAAACACTATACGATGTGATATCTAGCTCATTATCACCTGTTGTAATGAGATTCTTTTATTCTATAAAACCTCAACGTTGACTTTGTGCTTTACTACATCAGTTCTTAAGCATTATCTACACGAGGTGTAATTCAGTTTAATGATACCATACAGTTTAGTAGAGACATCTAATATAGAGTTAGAGTGGGTAGTAGGTAGAGTCGTTGGCGAGTCCAAAAGTCGCCTAAACCCTAACTATATGTATGATATAAGTATAGATTAGTAAGGTGATATAAATTCTATAAAATTAAAATAAAAAAAACTTACGCAGTTAATAAAACTCCGGAGTGTTCGCATTCCTCAAATCATCTATTACAGTGCGCCATCTGGAAAGAAAATAATATATATTATTATAATTAAAACTAATTATGAAAGGAATAGCTTTTGTAGTAATTTTGTTTAATTTGAAATAAAAGCTACCATTGTAACAATTTTTATAATTATATAGACACAAAGATGATTAACTAAAAAAAGTGCAAATTTGCACAAAGATCTGATCCCTTTAGGAATCGGATAAAAAGCCTTGCATCACGCGTGAGGTCAGCTCCCAACATTGTCTCACCACAATAGCAATTGTGAGAAGGGACCACTAACAATAGCCAGCGCAGTAATTAGCAAGCAATTAAATATTTGTTTGAACACGCATTGTTCCTCATATAGACAAACAAACATTCAAAATATCACCTGACGGCGAGGTATGCAAGGTTGTTGGTTCATTTCAATGGCTCGTTAAGAAAATTTGCCCTTAATTAGCTAATAATTAACCTAAAATATACTTGAAAGTATTCAATAAAACTTAGCTTGTTTAAGCTTTAGACGTTTTAATCTAACTTACGACCCACTTTCACAATAAATACTTATGATGATTTGTGTATGTGTGCAAAATATGTGTATGTAGTATATATAACATATCGAGATAAAAAATGCTTGCATAAACATGTAGTAAACATGTACGGAGTGGGTGGCTGTTTGTCAATGTGTAATTTGGTATATTATAAAGATCGTTCTGGTAATAATAGGTATATTTTTATGTACTATACATAAAAATTATACCTGTTTTTCATATTGTTTTTATTTCAAAGAGAATAATTGATACATTTTTTTACGTTTACGAAAAATAAGGTAACGGAACTCTTTGAAGTAGGTGGTAAGTTATTAATATTAATAACTTATTGAAACTTACATAAAAACATCAATAGAAAGTTTGGTGTAACCTAATATGAATCAATAAACCTAATACTGACAATACATAACAAGAGGACACAGTAATGCACTCAAAATATAACGCGTGGGATGGACGAGATCACTTACAAATACTAACAGGTTACACTGATATGACGGACGCAATCTAACTCACTTGCATAAGACATTTGAAATGTAACTAAAATATATCAGACATGGCGACAAATATTAAATTGTATTACAACTTATGCCCAAGATTATATAGTAAGAGATGTAACAAAAAGATACGAACCAACAGAAATATGATTAGAATTAATTTAATAACAAGAAATATATTTTACAAGTTAAACTTTCCATTACCATACTTCAATGAATGCATATCTTATAAAATATCTTTTCCACCTCCTCTTATATAATAAGTTGACTAGTTTGCACTTGCGAGTCGCGACTAATACTAGAAATGCAGTAAGTAGTTTAAGCAATTACAGAACATAAATATGTTTAAACGCTAGTATTCCTTGAATTATTTTTTATTATAAATAATGTGTTAATATGGAAAGGACCAGGTATGTAATTTACTAAGTTATACCCAATTAAGATTCCATTTCGTGCACCTTGGTGGTAATTACTTGATAATTATGAGGTACTTTGGTTACTGGTTAATATGCGTTGACGGAATATGATTTGCTCTTCATAAATTACCTAGAACCATTCTGATATCTTCGCCTCCTACGATTTTCGTTATCTCCTTTAGAACCTTTAATCGGTAATAAAACCGTAATACATAATGTTAATTCAGTTTATTGCTTTGATATCCCGCAAATATTGAAAATGTTACGGTATATGTTGGAAAATAATTCATAAAAACATGTATTTGTTAAAGAATTTAGAATCATGTCTCCACTGAGATGACGTATGATAGAAAAGCCTGACAGGAATTGATTGACATATTGATTGTGTCAATCTCATATAATTCATAAGGGCAGGTTGATGATGACGTCAACTGATGTTAGATTGTAAGTTATTAACACTGCTAGATAATATTCAGTATAGCGTAGTTGTATGATAGAGCTTAATTATAACTTCAAAGGAATCTTATTTCAATATTCGAAATATTATAAAATTTAAAAGGCTCTAAATATTTCTTTGTCTATTACAATAAATCCGATACTTCATAAAAAATCTTTAATTTATTTTAATTAATAGAAATTAAAAGTTTTCGCAAATCGCAACACAACACAAAATATACCAATAACTATCAAAAATAAACACATTAACAAATAATCGTTTCTATATTAGTACGTAGAGCATATTCCATTCGCGGAAAAAAATAGTCCGTGTAATTGTCATTCATTGGCACCTCGCACCAGCGCGGTGTTGCGTAAACTTTGACTTGGTAATATTAAAAAAAGTCACTCGTAAACCTGACCAGCCGCGTCCGCTCACTTTTACCCAAACGTATGTTACGTTTGATTCACTGCCCTTTACGTAATTGAAGTGTAATTATAATGTACCAACATAATTGTATTCAATGAACAAATCAAACGTCTGTCTGATGATGTCTGTTCTTAGCCAATAAATACGATCAAGATTTCACTAAACGCAATTACCATATCTTACTCCTACCGAGTGCAGTGAATTAATACTAAATGTGAGGGAATAAACTTTAATATTAATTTATAGGTAAGCTTAATGAGAACTTTGTACCATTTCGTCCGTATATTGTTTGGAATTAAAATTGATATTATAAGGTTCATTTATTTATTTTTTAAGTGATTCAAACAATATTTAAAACAGAATTTATTATTATAGCGGAACAGTTGTTCTTCTTACGTATAAATGTCATCCGATTTATTTCTTCGAGTTATACAAAATATAAATTGAACAATACAAATGCATACAAATGTGATCCCTGATAAAGGGTACTCTCATCGCTTTCAGGTTAACACGACTCGAGTTCCAGTGACATTTAAAGCTAAAGAAAGTCGAGTGGGCATCCCGACCATCCAGACCATCCAATAGCAACGAAGAATCAACTTCAATAAATCTTGACTACAGTTATTTTGTGGAGAAACTTATTGTTTAGTAACATTTATAATCATTTAATCAAAGTTAGAGGAGGTTAGTGAGAAAATATTATAATATTTATGTGTATGAATTATCGTTAAAATCTTCAATCGTGTCTGCTATTGAATCGTTAAATATATTTTACAATGATCATAAATCTTTTAAGCTCATAGTTATTTTACATAATATCTACAAATTTGCATCTGAATAAAAGTAAACTAGTGTGTCTCTTATCGACCGCTGCGGCCAAATGAAGCCTACTTGTGATCGATAGCCTTACTCATAAGCTGCAATGGGATAGTAGGTTAAGATTGAAATCAAATGAAACTGTAAGTGCTCCGCGTGCGTGTCCATATTCGGTGGGTCGTATGAAATATTTAATCGTCCTATAATCAGGTTTATTATTACAAAGTAATATTTATACATATATAAATGAAATTGAAGTGTCTGTTTGATTTTATTGATTGAACTTTCACATGCGTATAGTTTATGTTATAAGGAATAACTTGGCTACTTCGGAACCGTTGTAATTATATAATTGCAGGGCTCTGACAATATATCATTTAGTATATAAAAGTTAAAACTTAATGAAATAGCTTGAACAGTTAAGTTTCGTTTTCAATCCTTTATCTGTGATTGTTCAAAGACAAGGTCGAGCGCCGCTGCGGTGTGGGTTACACAAGTCACGCACTCTATAATCTCAAAGTAAAAAATAGAAATTGCTTTGGTCGTTTTGATACAATTACCAATGATCGGTTAAAATTACTTTTTATCGCAATCAGGTCAAAGAGCGTACTTGTTTTTTGAAGTTAACTTGTCTCTATTTTTATAGTCAAGTATTGTGCTCAAAAGTATATAACAAATGGGTTTATAAGTAATTTTGTTGCAAACATTAAAACCTTGTGTGTTTTAATTCTTCAATCCTTGATAAGAACCGTGTAGCACATTCTATTCCGTACGGTATGTTTAAGACTTACAATACCTTTGTTGTTTTATGTATTCGCATTATAAAGACGTATTGTAAACACGAACAATAACAGAGCGTGCTGTGCTTTCTAAGGAGATGCGAACTAAGCACTTTATACATGTATTCATAAGATAAGTAATAAGAAGTTGCCATTTACAATAGGATGTTAGATCAGAGTTTAATGGTTTAAATACCTATTCAAAGTTGGGTTGAGGTTGCGTTTATGGGGAAGGAATGAAGGAATTGTAAACAAAAATGTTCTACTAATTACTAGTACAAAAATATTTAATAATAATACGATATCTACAAATAAGACGAAATATATTTACGTGAGCAATAGCAAAATATATTAAAATTAAAATTATAATAAATTATTTAGGAAAATAGTAGATATTTTTCTAAACATTTAGAAGTAATGTACGTATAGTTCAGTTTGGGAAATTTTATAAAGATTTTTGGGGTTTCTTGTCCTTGGTCCGTTTGAAACATGTAATTAAATATTAATGTTTCATAAGTGCGATGTATAACTAATCGTAATAAAAAAACATTGACTTTGACTTGACTGGTGTAGTATAAAAACCTGCTTTATTTGGAGTTGTGAAATGTTCTATAGTGAAAGTTATTTTATTTTTATATTATTACGACACTAGAAGCGATGGTAAATTTATAGGTCAATATTTTAATTCACTCGATCTAGTTACATATTAGTTGATAATTGATTCTTAACAAATTGAAAATATGTTTTAAAAATATGTTTGTTTTCATAATAAAAAAATGTTAAACAAAATTCACGTAGTTTGTATTTATTTTAAATATATGTATTTAGGTTCTATTGAGAATACTGAATAGACTGGCGCAATTTACAGTTAACTATTCAGACGTTACTTGTCCTGTTAATATTCCGTAAGTTATAACTTAAACTTGGAATTAAGACTGCGCGTTGCGTCAGAATAACTCAAGAGTTAGTCTTAAGTTATGACTCAATCAATTTACTAATGAACTGAGGAAGACGTCAAGTAAAGACTCAAACAATTAATTAACGTGAAAGGTATACGCAGCAATGAGGAACTATAATTATTATCGAACTTTCTGAATCGATTATAAATATAAACAATGACAAGTGCATTGCATTGTATATATCTATGCAAATAAACAACAAACAATAGCATTAAATCAGCATGTGGATTCCGAACGATACCAAACATGGCGCCCAACACAATGTAAATCATAACAACAAGTGAGATGCCAAATGAAATGTATTTAATGAATTAAATTTCTCTCTTTGACATTTACACAAAACGTAATAGACATCCGCCGTGGAATCATTAGACTAATGTAGTATTTTCTTGAAGATAAAGATCTAAGCTTCATTATATTGACTAATGACACCAGCTAAGAGCTACATTAAGAGTATTATTAGTAATATTCTACCTTTCATAGATATTATCAAGAAATATATTATTTCTTTAGTGTCTGTATATAGTATACATTGTAAAATAGAATTTATTCAACGGAAAAACATTACCGTAACAAGTAGGCAGTAAAGTTTAGTGACAGGCGTCGATTTACAAACCCTTTCTTTGCGAAGTGAGAATGAGCCACGCCCACGTCCCTCCAATAGACGGATAAATAACCAATAAATACACATTATTTAGTTACACAGAGCAAAAGCAAACCAGTTATCATTGGTTAAGACAAACGATCTAATAAATTAATATCGACCGCTTTGAAAACATCGATAAATATGGAATTTTAAAAGAGGTTGACAACACTGTGGACTCGTTTTTGTTTCACCCGAGGCGATTCATGTATTGAAGTGTCAGTATGAACCATCTCATACTTTTTCTTCTTTAGATAATTCTTACAAGATATCTTTGTAAGTATGAATCGCGTTAAAAAGAAAACACTCATTCATAAAAGATTAAGCCTTGTACTGACTTTCAATGTATAATTGTTTTACTGTTTTTATAATAAAGATATTTATTTTAATACCGCATATTGCATTAAAACGACAAAGAGGAAATGTTCAAGTGTGATATCAGTTTATTTCACATTAATCATATAAAAGTGACACTAAATCCGCGATACACTTAGGACCCGCTCCATATACACTGAAGCAATCAGGTAATGGTCCACCTGCCGGGGCCGTCGTCTGTGTAACGAACAGCCATTTATAAGTACTATCTGGGCGGATGCTGTATATACATGCTATTTAGATATAGGTACTTCATCCTGGCGGCTCTTCTTTTAATAATCAAGTGTTAATCTAAGCGTGATTAGGGAATTGATACGAGTGGTGACGACAAGCAGATAGTGTTATCTTATTTATCCTTAACGAGTCTCCGTAATGATTAAGTGAGGTGGATAAATTATCAACATTTAAAATTTTAAAAAGATATACCATAAATTTCCAAGAAACTGTCCCGACACTACTATTTGAACTACCGTTTAGATACTGATCTGGATGAATTTAGCATTCTATACACAATGTAATTTATTATAATCTAATATATATTTATTTAATATTTCATTGAACTTAATACTTTAAAAAAAATTTTATCTCAATATGACTAAACATGTTTAAGGACAATTCAAACAACCTCTTTAAACTGTTATTGAAGAATATTTCATAACGTGTATATTAGCAATAACCAATTATTTATCATGATTAAGTATTTCATGTCATTGTAACTATTTAAAACTTCTGATATATATTTCCATATAAAATAACTACAGTTAGTTAGTAAATAAATGATATTTTGATATGAATGTTAATAGGTTCTCATCTGTTATGATTTTACAAGAAACGTAACAATATTATATAGAAAAGCAACGTTTAAGGATTAGTTATTTACAAAATTACAAATGAATTATGTATTTATTGTATTGTCTGCCCACTGTGAGTCCACTGTGTGTCCACCGCGTCATCTCACTGGAGGATTACAACTTGAATGGGGTAAGATTGCGTTTAATGCATGATTCATTACACTACTTGTATTTCTTCAATAAGTTGGTAACAAAGTATTCTCTGATATTATCTATACATATAAATACAATTTATGTGTCTGTTTGTAATTTCAAATTACCAGCATTCCACTAAATCTATATGAAAGTATATACGGTACGTAAATAGAAAAAAAAAATCTCTCTGTCGGTTTGACTAATGTCTGAAAAGGCTGGACCGGTTTTATCAGGACTTTCACTGGTAGATAGGTGGTGTTACAAGAAATAACTTAGGCTCCTTTTATTTTAAAATACATATTTCGCGCGAGCGAAGTCGTGGGGACAACTAGCATGTACTAAAAATCAAAGGGATATCTTTAATCTTATTTAGTAATAAATCTTTATAAGGTCTTGATGTTATTATACGAAAGATTAATTTCTTACGCAACTAAGTTAATAAGTGTCAGTGGTCAAGTGGTAAGTCATTTACTCAATAGTCAGTGAGGCGTCACTCGCGAATTGAAACGTACAAACAGACCAGTTTAGGAATACATCGTTTTTATGTTTTTTTGTTATAGTCTATTTCGTTAATTAACAGAATAGAAACATTGTCGGATTAACATATATTTTTATACATCCACTATGTATATTTTGACTCTATATTGGAGTATTCCTGATCATTATAGCATATTTTAAATGTAATGATACATTGCAGTATAGTTTATAAAACACAATCTCCACATTCCTTCTTCCTGATAACGACCTGTGGGCTCGTGTAATTAATTCAATTGTCCGAGATATAATACCAGTTACCTCGACGTAAAAGGCCACCGGATATTCTGAATTGATTCATTAGATATTTGATCTACTGATATGCAAAATGGGGAACAGAAAGGCTTTTGAAGTGCACTCAAAAACATCTTTCAAATCACCAACACCATTCATACTTATCATTAATATTCAAAGATTATGTACGATTAAATTCCTTTAACCCTGATTTTGGCATTATATGACTTTCATATGACATAGAAATGACCCCAATAAGGGCACATGACTATCGAATTATGTAATCGACATCGAAGTTTCATACTATAGAGGCACCTTTTGAAAATTACAATTCGCTATAACCATGAAGGATACCTCACGGATATCTCATAAACGTACGTCGTCTTGTTCGTTTTGCAACTGATGCGAGTTGGTCGTGTATGACCCACTTAGTGACGACAATGCAGTGAATATGAAACTCTTTTTAGCAAATTATCTTAAGTTACGGTCATTAGCTCCAGTTATCACCCAATTTGTTACATCATTTTTGTAAAAAAAAAATTGTCTAAATTAAATTACATAACTAAATAGATTTTAAATTTTCTAATATTAATTTTCGAGTATAAGAGTTTTTTTTTAAACGCAGAGTTTGCCTTTCCTAAGAAACAAAATTTGACAAACATTCCCAAACAAGGTAATCAGTTAAATTCAATCTCCGTTTCTCAAGAGTAACTGTTGATGAGTCCATAAGCGATTGGTACCATCACATCCTCCGCTGAATTCGTCCCATTATTAACTTAATAGTGCTCTTAAACTAATAACTACTTAAAAGTCTTTTATTGCATATTATTACGGAAGTTACGAAATATCAAACTGTCCCCAGCTCCATTTTCTATTCCATTGCGTTGTCACGGTCACGCCGTCTTAATGGAACGGCCTAAAATACACCGTGATTAAATGGATTATATTTAGAGACAATGAAACTACTATTATTTTGTTTACATAAAGTAATGTCTAAAAATCCGCTTATTAAATATATTACATAGTTCGTGGTTATAATTGCTTACAAACTTTAGAAAGAGAGACAGGGCCTCCCCCTGTCTCTCGAGTGACCTTCGAAAAAACAGTATCTATGATACTGGAGGAAGGACACGTAAAAAGCATGAGGATCCCTCGGAGGGCATGTATGAAGAGGTTGATGTCTATAGCCGAGGCGAAACAGGTATGCAGGGACCGTAGCGTTTGGTGCTCCGTCGTCCCTGGATACCCCGCAAGGGATATGGCGTAAAGATAAATAAATAAATTTTATAAAACCGCCCAAAATAAAAAAATTATATATTAATATTTGAATATTTTACAACATTACCTAATATAAAACTTAGCAAGGCAATATTCTAAATACTCCACAGACGGTCAATCTGTCAATCTGTCGTCTCATATTATATCCATAATAGTCAATAAAAAACATTACAGTATTAGACCTTGTCAGATGAGCTTTCTACTCGGTTATTAATATTTTTTTATAATGCAAATGTCGCGGTAACCACTAATTGGTACAATTCGCAGACAATTCAATTATATTATGAAACAAAATCTGATCTTATTTCAGCAATTTGGAATTGTAATTTACCGCAAATATTAGTTAATATTTTATTTATTAACGTATTGTGTTCTGTACTTTTAAAAAAATCTTCATTTATTAATAGTCATTGTCATTTCAGTGTTTGTGAAAGAAGTAATCGATTTCTTAACTAATCACTTCTTGAGCAGTAACAAAGTTATATCCCGATTGCATTTCTTTATTCGTCTCCATAATAAAACTAACAAAACAAAAACCTTCAAAACAGATGAATAGATATTTGTAACTAGATGCTTTTTGTACATATTTTTTATATAAAAGTTATTTGTGACCAGACCCATAGATAATGACAATATTTTTTTTAATGACGCAAGTACAGACTATGCTGCTGATATAGATCTTGGAATAGAATAATACAATAATCCCCCTATAACACGGTACTCTTATAACGAGTAATACTGTCATATAACGCGTAATTCTCTCATATAACGCGATTTCAGTCCCTCGCTTAACACGTGTTTTCCCTCATATAACGTTGAGATTTACCACGTTATGTTTGTATACTATGCAATGTATAATTATTTTTTACAGTTCATAATTAATTTCGCTTACTTCTGCACATTGTGGCATGGGGACTACTGCCATTTTAATAATTAATCAATTCAATTTATATTTTTTTATATAATATACAATTATACATAACTAAGAAAAGGTGATAGTTAATTTTACTTTTCTCATTCATACAATGGGAAGAAGAGATTTGTTTTCGTTTGTTTGTAATTGTTGTCGCTTTAAAGTAAACAATTCTAACCATTAAGGGTTAAAAAACTAAATTCATTATCACCTAATGACAAACCTAATTTGTATTTCTACAATACAGGACAGTAAGAAATTTTCGCTTTCATATACCAATACAGATCTTGAACAACCAAGGAATGTTTACAGATAAAACCATGTTTACACGATATCTAACTTCACAAAATTAACGTCAACCGCCCGACCATTGTTGTTCAGGATAATGGTGTTATTACGTTATATTTATTAGTGTTATCGATGGACATAACAGCTAAACAGTATAACGGAGTTGGCGTTAACCAATTTTAACGAGCTATGAAAATCTGATTATAAATTACCTTAATATCATCTATTGTTTTGAAAGGTTCGATAAACTTATTACTTAATACCAATTAAATACAGGGTGGTGATTGCTAATTGTTTGTCGAATAGTCAGTAAATAAGATCTTATACAATTTCTTCTGTTTCGTATGTTAAAGCATTCTTAAAATTCTTGTAAATTTGAAAGCATTATAAAACTAGTATGGGCGTGAATAACTTCTATAATAGGAATTGGTTGTCATATCAAATATGAGCATATTTCAATGGTTCGTGGTTCAATACTTAATACTTTATAAAATTGCAAATTAATTTGAGTATATATGAACTTCCTGTACGGTTCTTCTCCATGAATATTTAACAATAATTATTTTATATTAATAATTTATAATTCAGAACCGTAATAAAGAAGTGCAATGTATACCTACACCTTTCAAAAATATTTATTGAACATTATATTATCTTAAAAATATATAGAATCTACTTAAGTTGCTTTGAAATATAATTGATAATAATGGATCTAAGATATCTATAAAAATGTAGGAGAACCTCCCAAACACTATAAGTGGTATAGGACTGTTCCGGCGAAGCTCGTCGCGGGTAGCGGTAGCGGATCGTGAGCGATAATTTAGATACTGCAACGGTACAGAGGTATCGTATAGCTCGCCTTATCTCAAATCAACACGATCGGAATTTAAAGGTACGATACCGATCCGATGCACAGTACAATATACATACAATCGCTAATAGAGGTATTCTTTTCAATTCTTCACTTCCATTTTATCGGGATTGGTACTCATAGATATTAATATCATAAAAATATCATTTAATAAATTTCACTAATATAGTAACTTTTAAATTTTAATAACAATACTTTTAGCCAAGTTTGTAATTAAATAATTTCAACAATTAATAATGATCACTTTGAATATAAAACAGTATAGTTAAAGTTTTAAGATTGATTCAAAATATTCTCACATAAATCGCGGTAATGCCTGTATCGGGGCGGTAGCAGTGACAGGTGGGTGTTTATAATTATAGTAGTACACCAACATTGATGGACAGATACACACGGCTATTTGAGAATGGAGTTAATTTAAAATGAATCAAACACGACTATGCGACTAACAAAAACAACACTACGTGCCTCTTATAATCTATTTGTATGAAGCGTTACAAAAACTAAGTAATGGGTTTTAAATACAATGATTCGCAATGAACATAAAAATCATGAACTCAAAATGAAACAGACACGAATTATCGCATAGATTGTTTCACAAATTATATTATCAATTTATAAATTATTTATATATATAAAAAATAATTAGTTTTCGAAGTCTCGGAATAATTTATAAAAAGTAATCAAAATCTCACACTTTGTTTGAGTAAGCCATTGAAACGGTTTATTAATGAAATAACTCGTCGGATAGCAGTTTAGAGACGCGCCTATAACGGTCAAATCAAAGTTCATAAAAATTAACTGTACTGCCTCATCTGATGCGGACATATCATGTTATTCAAATTACGTGTACATTAAACATACGTACAATCAAGTCGTCTGTCTATTTTGTATATATAATAAGGAAATAGTTTTAAATAAAAAAAAAGAAAGTTGTACTTTTGGACTTAATATAGATAAACCTTCTTTCGAAATCAAAGGTTGGTCTAAAAGAAGATACTACAGGTCAGGTCTTTATTATGAAATAAGTTATTCCGTCAGTGTGAGTTTCGTAAATAATTATTATTTTCAGATAATTAATTATAAAAATATTTAAAAAAAACAATCGCAATCAAAGGCACATTACACTTTTTATATCTATCTTAAATAAAAACAGTACATTTCAATTTAATTTAACGGTTTCTGAAGTAATCTCGTGACAGGAGAAAAAGATTACAGCCTTTTTAATTTCCATCAATAGATACAACTGTAACCAACAGCGGACATGTATTTAATACTAGTGTTGTCATTTAATACAATATTAAGTCTCCTTAATTAAAGTATATTTATGACAGTTTTACAAGTGTAATCCGTCCTTTCAATGTCTTATTACTATTGTAAAACAAGTCGTATAAGATATAGAGCGACAGGAATTGATGGTAGTGCCGGGACACACTAAATGTATGGGACGTACACACGACACAGCTTAACAATGAGCAGTGTATACATTATAACATTATAAATCCACTATTATACTATATATAAAAGACGTGGTGTTAATATTAAATATCATTTTTTTTTATTTAATCAGTCTTTTTATCTATGAAATATTTAAACTTCTTAACAATACGGAAATACTTATATGATATTAAAATATCGGAGACCACAATAATAAACGTTTACTCAATCTATTCAGCTGAGCGCTGAAAATCCATTACAAAAGAATAAAAGGAAATAAATATTTAATAACAATAATAAACAATTAATTAAACAAGTTTGTCGCCACGAAAGTTAGACTACGAGCGACACAATCACGAGTCTCTTGGTTTTTTCTTTATAACTTTTAATTTAATCAAGCTATTTTCATTCTGTTTTTTTCTGTACATGCTTATTTATTCTACATTCGTGCCAAATTTGACTAAAATCGTTCCAGTAGTTTTCATGTGATGAAGCGACTCAGCTCATTTTGAGGAAGACGATCGGCAAGCGAGCGCGAGAACAGTTAAGCTTAAGTCTATGGGGATTCAGTTTTTCGACCATAACTTTTGATCAAATCAAGATTTTAGTAAACAGTTTTTTTCTGTAGAAGCCCGTCAACAAGAGCTACAGCAATGCCAATTTTGATGAAGATCGACTGAGTAGTTTTTATGTGATGTGGCGACATAATTTATTCCCAAACGGTTAAGAGCTTTACTTACGCTTAGCTCAATAATTTATTATCACCATTCAATAACACACCTTTCAATCAATCACACTTTATAACCAATATAGTCACTTCTAGAAGAAATAGCGAATTTCCCACAGCTCTCTAATGGTACGTAAAGAAATGATAATAAATATCAGTTACAGAATATTAACACCTCCAATGAGGTCATCCTTACCGTTATACTTGAAGTAAACACGACCACGAGATGAAATATACGCTCCAAACAAGAACAAGTACAGCTTGTTTACGCTTTTACTTCACAATTTGTACTTATTATATAATATAATATAATTTTAAACATATTTACTAGCCTATGAAATCTTGGTAAGACTTTTGATCATAGTAAAATCAGTAGATTCCTTGATAAATAACGAGTGTTGTTTTCTTTAAATAACATTCGAGTCCCCTTTGGTAACTGTAAAAGACCTTATTAGCCAAAGGTTCGTGTTTAGCAAAAGATTTACTTAATGCGATTTGAAACAAGCGTGCAGTATTGCAGTAGGTACTACAGTATTACGTGTGGTCCACCGTGATTTGGTAGTCAATGAGGCAATTTACCTCAAATAGTATAATGCTTCATTTAAATATATGGGAGAATATTGAAATTGTTTATTACATTCACTTCCGATTTACGAGCTATATGTATATATATAGTATTTAGTATATGTCTTATGTGCGTGTGTGCGTGCGCGTGCATGTGTGTGTGTGTGAGTGAGCGCGCGTGCGTGTCTGTGTGTGCGTGTGTTATTTCGTCAAATTATGATAGTGCTTTAGGAAATGTATGTTATTGTTAGCATGAAGCCTGCGAGCAAAATTGCAACACCCACAAGTAAGAGTGGAGACTGTTTTACGACCAGCTCCAATTTGCTCCCTATTTGTAAATATATATATACAAATACATATCAACCTGGCCGCCTGTTCGACATGTCAACATATTCCTTAATTTGAATACCATAGTGATCCGAGTAATTGATTTTGTTAGTATTAACAAATGTTATGTAAGTTATGTTATATTAATTCAATTTAACGTGAATTCCACCTGTCAGATATTTAACTTATAAATGATAAACGCAAAGTTTAAGAAACGTCCAATATTCGATCTTAATATTCGAGTTGCGTTCAGACAACTCTACAACATAGATGTCTAATAAATCTCATTGAATAGTACATTTACATTTAAACTATTTCAATATAAAATACATAAAATTCTATAATTACAAATGCCAATTAAATACGTTATACGAAACATATTATTTAATAAATATATAAAGTTTAAATTGAACGTTTGTTCCGCAATACTGAAAGATCCAACGTTTTATTAGTTATTGGAAATAACGTTACCACAGTTTAATTACATATATAGAAAGTAAATTTATCGTCATTCTATCAATCCAATGGTATTGAGGAAAAGCAGGGAAATAAAATTAATATTAACATATAAATATAAATCAAGAAATCAACAATACAACGCAATCAGACTGTGGAAGCGTCAGTTTCATTCGCCATATACGGTTTGTGAGATAGTAAATCATTTCCAGTGTCACAATAACTTAATAGGAGCATTGTATGCTTGCGTAGGCAGTAGACTAATTCCTTAAGCCACACCCATCACTTCACCAGCGTGGCATTCATCTATACATTACTACACTCACCTAGCTGTGGTTCAGGTTACAACCGCACTGCCATTTGTATCTGGGAACAAGGAACAGGGAAATGAAATAATGAAACATCAATATTTATTTTAAAAAAATATTTCAACAATTTATTTATGTTAGTTACAAATAACAAACTCGGCTTAACGCGGATCAGAATAACATTAACGTCGCTGTACGACGGACGAGTTGCTTCAGAGATCAAATCCTTAACAAGGAAACCTGTTTGCAGCAATCCACTTTTACGTCTCTACGTTCACCTAAATTACTAAGATCCGTACACATTGTGATCAGTCATTTCCATCCTTTAACTATATCAAATTTGTCTGACAAATTCCATCACGTCAGTAATTGGAGTCTTGAGACGAGTCCTTTAGTTCCATTCAGTGGTATGTGATGATGGCTATAAAATAATATAAGAGCAACTGTGGAATTGAGAATTGATTAAAATTTAAAATCGATCTCCGGGAGCTATTAAGTTGAATATTAATCGTTTGGACAATACATACAAGTAATATATTATATATTAAATTTAAAAGTGCTATGAAAAAAGTATTAAAGTCTGACGTTATATTTAATTCATAAATAGAATAATACAATGCGGCTTACTTATGTTACACCTTTAAGTCTCTTTATCTCGTATTTTGAAGATTAATCCGATTATAGAAGTAGAACCCAACTCATTCAAATTGTGCGTGTACTTTGAAAGACCTTATCCATAGATTTATTACATAGAATTAATAAATTTTACATCTGTATAGGTACCATATGTCTTACAAGAAATCGACCTAAAAGTTAATATACAATATATCAAGTAGAAGAAGAAACAAAATATCAAATACTACTTTATCAACTAAGATAACCCATCGCAGATATAAAACAAGAAGCTTAACTCACACACACTTCATGCACACACACTCACACAGCTATTTAATAGTCAGACACACCTAGTTTTGATAATAGATATTCTGTACCTAGTTTCAGAATACGGGAATCTTGATCGTGGGCTCGTGATTGTGACTACGTGACTAACGCAAGCAAATGAAAACAATCGTATGCAGACGAAATATGTTAAATACAAAGTAATTTCGTAAATTAAAGGCGAGCCCAGACGTGATTACTCTTCCTTGTACTTTAGTTACATGATGCTTCATAATTATTATATAAAAAAAATATTTTTTATTACTTGTGTGTAAGGGGAAGTTTAAAAGTTTCGCACTTTACAGAAAAGTGAGTGAAAAGTTTGTAAGAGGAAGGACAAAAAAGGCTCAGTTTACACATGATAAAGGTGAGTGGAAGATAATATAATAATAGTGAACAAAAAGAACAACTTTGAAAAATAACGATTGAAACGAAAACACATTTTAATATGAATGAAGTATAATAGTATTTACAAAAGCAGACAGAGATCTTAATCCTAAAGTGCGCGGGTCGATTATGTTAAAGGTTAGGACAGCAACATTTACCATTTTATAACATTCACGCATAAATTACTTTGAAAATTCATGCCTTAATAAACCTCGAGCAGGAAGAAAATTAGGTTTGCGCTTGACGAATGTTAACGTGACTGCAGTTGATAGTTCTAAATGATATCCACGATTTGGCGCATTAAATATTACGATGTCGAGAGAAATAATTTAATCGTTATATTTACTGATGTTAATTTTGAATTGAAATTTAACTGTTATTTTAAATGTCTTCAAGGCAACAATAAATAATAGGTATTTGTAAAAAACATTTTATTTTTGCTTCCTAAAAAATGATTACTTAATTATAGTATTAAAATACATGAACACAAACAAGACTCGAACCTGGGATTTCAGAGACTTCAGGTACCCACGTGAGTAGGAAGTACTTTGATACTTCCTACTCGTACTTAGTCAATTAATTTAAACTAACCAGCTATATTTTATATTTGTACAAGTATTACTATTATAGTTATAGTAATTTAGTATTGTAAATGATGATTACTATGTAACTATCAACATTGATAATTTATAACAATTTATTTGTTAACTAACGACTTCACCGGCACCGACCACAAATTTAAACATATTTTTCATACTATGATTAAGAGCAAATTGAACCTTAGTTTTATCAAGATAAAGGTCATGAAAGGTGTATATAAGATTTAAGTTATCTTGGTCTTCATGATGTTCAGGTCAGTGATAGTACATGTGCAAAAGTAAATGATAATGACACGCCGTTAGAAGAGGATGATATGTTAATGTTAGTTCCGTGATTGATTATCGGACGTACAGACGGATGGATAATCGAATGTTATATTGATTTTTCCATTAAATAATTCTGGAGGTGTTTAACAGATCATTTACTTTCGCTGTATTTCCGATTCAACATTCCAGTATCTAACAGATAGTCTAGTCAAGGTAATGGTAAACGAACCAGTCGATACAGGTAATAAAAATTTATTCGATTAATCTGAAAATTAATCTCGATACAAAATGGTTGCAACGCACGCATAGGTCAAGACTTACGAAACGGTAAATGAGAATAAATGGATTATTTCAGAATAAAAATAATTTAAAAATATAACATATTGACATACATACGTAATATAAATATTTTTGGTTTATTATTAATGAGAATAAATATCAATTACAAATTAGAGACGAGCAATGTAAAGTAAATCCAATAAGTTCCCGTTACGGTCTGTAAAGTGAAGGCAGACATAGTCAGTGATGTACTGGTTACTTTATCGGAATGCTGTTTCTTGTAAGCGATTAGAGATAGAAGGCGCTAGGACTAGATAGTGTCAGGAGAATGGAAGGGTATCAGTTGATTACACATTAGGTGCCGTATATGCAAAACAGGTCCTCACATGTCCATGTCCATGTCCATGTCCATGTACAACCAACATGTTTCATTCACAAGAACATGTGCAATTAATAAAAAAACAGTCATTAGAAATCGGAAATGTACGCTTCAATGAAACGTTAGCTGATAATCAAATCTAAAATACAAACCGCTCTAATTGTGTGATATAATGTCGATAGATTTCCGTAACACAAGCCACCACATGTATAATACTATAGAACCAAGCACATTATTTACTAATACTATCGCACCAGATAAGTCAGCACCTAAGTAATTGCAGAACAATTGCAAATACACTCAGAAGCTAATTATTTGTATCTTACTCTGAGATTTACTCTTTAATCTATAATCTAAAGTGGAGCATTTAGAGTTACAATTATAATGGTTTAGATTTAAATTCATTAATATCAGTGCATATAGAGGCTAAACTATAATTATCATTATCGGCGATCTGCTGTGTCCACTTTCCTTTCCCTTTTCTATATTAAATATGTAAAACAACCTGTTCATAATCTACAATATCTATTAAGTCCGCATAGATTTATAGATAATTCTTTAAACTGGAAAATTATTATTCTAATACAATAAAATACATTGCAACCTCGACGTAACGAATCTGAAGGAATTAGAAAATATTTGTTATATCAAATATTTTGTTACGATTATATTAAGTTGGTCTACGAGTTGTTTTATTAAAGTAAAAAAATAATTATAATCGTAATTCAGTTACTATTTTGCTTACTCTGTTTTAGCATAGCATATACCTACACTAATAATAAACACATTTTAATAACAATAAGAATTACAGTTCTCTGTCGCAAAATGAGCCTGAATTCACAATATACGTTATATAAAGGTTATAAGTTGTAAAATTTTGTTAATTGGAGATAAATAATACTTTCCATTAATATTATGCAATTGATTGCTCTTGATTGGCCGTGATATATGAAGCAATATAATAAATATACTTTGATATATTCAGTTAAATGTCAATAGCAGGTGAAGTGTGTCGTACCGTTACACGAACAAAAACTTGTAGTAGGTCATCGGCACATCCCGCATCTCTGCGGGCTTATCTTCTTTTAATTCAAAACTGTTAGGTTCATTTGCCCTTTCGAATCCTGTTCACTCTGGGTCAAATTTAACACTCTTTTTTCTCTACCCTACTCTAATATATGTAATATATTACTATTTATATGCTTAAAACTATATATAGCTAAAGATATCACCAATGCAATATTTTAATAGGTTAATGAACTTTGTAGAATGGCTATGTAAATAATTGATACGTTGTCAAATATGATATATAAATTATAGTAATAGAAGTTTTATGTAATGTGAATTGGAATACTGTTTGTCTTTGAAAGAGACATTATATTGTAGAAGATATTAGAACTTTAAAAAACGCCCAGTGTTGGACATAAAATATTTGCAACAAATCATACTCTTACTCACCGGTTCTGGGAAAAGAGGCCGCTCTCGAACTGGTCTTGGTTTAAACTTGATTGTGTGCGTGTGTGCGTGTGTGTGTGTGTGTGCGTATGTGTGTGTGATTGTAGGTTTAACTACTGAATGTATTCTAAACACTTGACTTATTTAAATTACTAATTATGTTAATGTATAAGGCACATAGAATATAATAGTGTCTATATTATATTTAAAATTTGAAATGCAGACAAATAATAATGATAATCTGAAATATGAATTCAAGTGTGGGTACTTTGAAAAACGGTTATATTTATAATAACAGTAAATTTAAATTTAACTTTTTTTTTCATTCGAAAACTATTTATATCCTATAAAATGTGACTAAGTTAGTTCAGCACAGATGCATTCCGCATGCAAATTAAACACACAAGATAGTTATCAGAGGTTAGTTACATAACTCGGTCCGTTCCGGTTCGCTCGCATGTCTTATTAAAATTTAATTTAAATTATAGCTTTCCGTGTGTAACGGTCACAAATTGTAGGAAAGCTCGGAAAATAATAATATTTTTTTTTTACTTTTAGCTTTTTTTAATAATACTTTATATGTAACTTCTATATAATATATGATGTTTAAGAAGTCTATATAGACGTCTAACACAATTTTATTGCACTTATACTCTTCCTTATAATAAATATTAATAAATAAAGCTATAAAATAATGTTATAAATAAATCATCTATTTATTAACATTCCGATATAATTGGCAACTCACATAACGGTGAGTTTGAGGGATGGAATTCAATAATACTGTTAGGAGCAGTACAGGGCTGCCACTATGACTAATTTTGAAGAGTATATAAATTATAACACCTTATATTGTTAATTATCGGCTATAGTGACAATTTGATATTTTTCATTCATTAATTGATTATAGACCAGCTCGGTAATTATCGTAATTGTAGGTGGCAGCCCTAAGTGGAAACCAGTTGGGTGGGCTGCACTCGCGGTATGTACTGGTCACGAAGATAGACGACAACTGACGATCGTGAAATTAAAAAATAAATATACACAACAGTAAATTTTCATTTATTAGTTTATAAATTTATATCTAATTTCTTTCTTCGATATTTCGATTATATATCATGCATTTTATCTGCAAAGGAATTTAAATATAGGTCCTTAAGTGAAATAAAAGAGACAAGATATTATAAAACCAGAGCAAACAAAGGACACAGTTAACTTATAATGCTAATGAATAAAAAAACCACTTCCAATTGCCCAGCACGCACCATCACTACTAAAAACAAAGCAAAAAACCCCTACTAGTAATAAGACTTGTAATTTTTCAAAGAAACATTAATCCGTTGAATTCCCAACGGTTCATTGGAAAAAGACGATCAATAAAGCTTCCATAATAAATTAAACAGTAGGAACTTACTTCATTAGATCTCATAGATATTACATAAAAAATTATCGACTAATCATAACCGATTGGGACATCACTATTTTAATAGTTATTTGTACGTAAAATGTACGTCACAAATTACAACCGCACCGCCTTACGTTACGTCAGAGTATTGTGCGGCCGATACCAATGTGAATACCACAATGAATAAAAGCTTTAAACATTCTCTACACAAAAGTATAATTTGATTGTTATTTCAGTTGGTAAAGCGTCTGATAAATTACACTTTTATCTATGAATGATTATATTAAATCTCTCAATAGCAATTATGTGAATTGTATATAAATTGTATAAAAAAAGTAGTGGAATGAGAAATAAGTGAGGAGAAAACTTATGTATATATGTGAAGATGTAAAAAAAGTAAAAAACTTAAGAAAACACGGATGATCTGTGTGAAAGATGCTGTGGTCTGCTCATTATTACTAATATGACGATTGACATAAAAGTATGCAAAAATATCACATTTTAGGACAACCCCAAAATATTTATAAATAAAAACAACTAATATACAATACAAACAAATTATATATATTAAGATTATGAAGTAATAAAAGGAATAATTTACGATTAAATTACTAAGTACCGAAGAGTGAGTGTTGCGGCTCGTTAAAGGACCGGGATATCTTATTCACGTTAATTTAACCCCGTGTCGACTCTTATTCAAATGCAACTCGAAGCAAATTCATTTAAAGTTTAAAACGTTTTCCTCGAGAACGTTACCATGAATGCAACTCGACCCGATATCACTTAAAGTGTAAAGTATTCTAGACTAACGTCACCATACGTCTGACGATGTAAAATAAATCAAGTTATTGGATGAAATCCACCCACTTATGTAACTGACCACTCTTTCGAGTTTCAATGATGCCTGAACCCACGCAGAGACATGTTTAATTAACTAGACAAGTCTGCAATTGATTGCTCCGCAAACCAATAAGTAAATTAAATGTAACTCCAAACCATTAATTTGATAGAATAATTCTTAGCAGCGAGTATAACATTTATCTTCATTGCTAAACAACGGTAGAGGTAACGTTAATGAAAGTTTTTTACTATTGAAAAACAGAATATAGATTTGTATAAGATACTACATATAACTAGTGTAAGTGATAAAGTTATAGATAAGTCATAGAGAAGCGCAGGTGAACTGTCGACGGTACCATACGTTATCGACGACGCATCTATTGGCAATACAGTCATCACTATTAATATCATTATATAACATGTTTTTGGTTGACGCAATTATTATAATATATTAGTAAGTTTCTCGCAAAACGCGAGACAGCCCGCCGCTACAAGTCAGATTACGCTGTCACAATAAATTTATATTTATGGATATTGATAGACCTCATAAATATGTACTGAAGAGGATACACTATACATAAATTATATATCTAGATATATATTTAAGCTTTTAAATTACTTGAAACATGAAAGTAAAAATGATCTTGAAAGTGAATCCACAATACCGGTGCTCCATAATAAGGCGCCTCCGATTGAGCACATATATTACGTGATTTCCTTTCTTTATATCGGTAAATATAACAATGTCGGATATCAAAAAACAAAAACAATTAAAAAATAATGCAAATGATAAAAATACTATTTTAAATCCTGTCGTAGTGTAAAAAAATCTTGGACTGTTAAAAAAAACTGGTTTCGTGAAAACGAATTCGCAAAGCTTTTAAAGCATAAATGATTAATATTAAAGGTCATACAAATATTGTATTTCTGAGAAAAATGTAAAACCGATTGTATTCTTTGCGCAATAACTCACGTCACGAATTGGCGGTTTTAAAAGGCGACCATCTCGAGACGCAGTTAAGTGACGAACTACACTTAACCACGGTTAATAAAACAAAATTTACCTCAACACAATTTGCAGGATATAAAAAGAACCTTCGTATTAATCGTATTTTTATTGGACATTCCAATTACAAATATTAAAAAAGGTAATTAAAGGAAAAGAAAGGATAAATAACAGAGACAATGACTACGAATAATGAAAAGACACACAAAGTATTATATCCTTGTGATGCAACCCTTGTACAGAGTGCACAGAGTGCACAGAGTAATCAAGCACAGATCCTGAGTAATAGCACTAACAGCTACACTCTGCGTATAGCCTCTGAGCTATACTCATTAATCTTGACTAGAACAAAGCACACTCAGGTCTATGTAAAAGAGTATTGCACCGCAGTACATAGGATAATTACAGGCTTTTATAACCGTATATACATTAACAACAATAAACTTAAAGATATTTTGTCATAAAATTCAACTATTAAGCTACAATAAAGTAGCTAATATTTAACTTTGAACACTATTTTGACGTACTTCAAGATTTCAAACTTATCAAAGACTTATATAAACTAAATTTAAAAAAAGGTTTTAAAAAAAACTAAAAAAAAAAGTGTAAATAGGAAAAAAATGTTTAACAATGTGGAAAAGTATTTTTATAATTTTTTTTTAATTATTATTTATGGATTTTTTAAACCAAAAATTTGTACCAGTACCTACTAAAAATGAAAACCAAATAACATATACATGTTTAGTTTATAACTCATCATATAAAAAAAAATAAACAAACCTATTAACTAATATATATATAAATATATATATATATATAAGATGTGAAGTCCGTAGTACAAGAGACAACAAAATATTTATAATGTTATTATTCCAACAACATGGTTAGTATACGAGTAAATAATATAAACAGCCAGTCGTTAGTACAAAGAATGCAATGATCACATCTATAAAATATTTCCTATCTCACAGCCACTTGGTCATACTAATTTTGTGATATTCGTGCTGTTCGTTGTGCTGTGCTGTGTTGTAAAGCCGGGTAATGTGATACACGATCACATTACTATGACATTCCCAGTTCGAAACACCTTTACGCGTATTATATATAATGACTAATGGCACAGACGCGATCATTCTCTAAAATTAAACACATACACAACATATAGTCACGCTTTGAAGCTATTTATTTGGTGAATTTTTAATAACGCGTTATAAAACTATAATTAAAGATATTATTTAGCGGGTGAGATCATTGTCCATATTGATGTCATATATGTTATAATACATAAAAGTTTATTTTATTCATATATACAATTATGTTTTAAAGTTCTGTGTTCAAACGGAAAATGGAGTCTTTGTAATTCAATAGACAGACGGACCTGTCTATCGATCTGTCTGTCTGTCCGTCTGTCTGTATATCACAAATTTTTTACTCAGCTATCTATGGACAAATTAATTATTGTTAATAAAAAGATTTATAATATAAAGCTTTACAAATTTTTGTAATTAATTATTAAAATAAATATCTGATATATAGTATAAAGGGATGAATTGACCAACAAATTATAATCAAATTTATAGGTTTAGAAATATATTTAAAAGAACATTCTTGACGACAGTAGTATTAAATTATATTATAATTTCAAAACAAAATTAACATAAAATTGTAGTAATTTCGTTGTAATTATATTTAATATTGTTTGGTAAGTAACTCGCACTCACCCTTGACCGGTTTTTTAATAAATTAAATCTTAAGACATTCACCCTTTGTCATTTATAACAATAACAATAATGCTAAGGCGACATTTATGACTCGAAATGAATTGTATGAAAACTCAATACATCTCCTGACCGTTAAGTTTTGTTAGTATAATATTTTATTCACATTACATTTTATGTACGTAGTATAATATAATAATATTCATAAATAAATATTAATTTGAATACGAGGCATGTTATTTATTATAGAGACGATAACAGGTGTTATGTAGACATTAAATTTTTAAGCTTCCATTAATGATTTTAATGTGATCGTTTTTATGTTAATAAGTTTTTTAGTGACTCAATTGTTATAAATTATTTGTTTTTTAACCTTATAACATAATTTTTGACATTTCGTTTTAATAAATTTTTAGATATAAAAATAAGAATATTATCGCCAACTGTCAATTACATATCACTTAATTCAAACAGATTGTCGCAACATTTTCTCTCAAACACGCAAAGGGTAATATTCATTATAATAATGTTACCAAATTCTCCGTTCCCATGATGTACTTTTTAGGCAAATAGGTTAGGCAACAAATGCCTATGTAGGTCTAATCTCCGATCTCAAGTCGCTTAAGGCGTCGATTGTAAATCAAACCAATACGAATGTTTGTCTCCAAACTTGTTAAGTTTTTTTAAGCGACACAGTAGAGATCGCAGGTTCGAGTCATTTCCGTGATGAGGATTTTACCTTTATTTATAAGAAATTTAGATAATAATAATTAAACACTTATTATATCAATAATAGTATATTTTTCACACTAAATGCGACGCTAGAAATTTTGTGCAAACAATCGTATGTATGAATATATTTAATTTTTTATTTCGATTTAGTTTAACATTATAAATAAAGATATCTTTCCATCAATTAATTTGTAATTTATCACAATATTATGACATTTTAAATGGCGCTATATTATTTATTATTATTAAACAGATACGAATTTGAATATCAGTTCAGTATTGACAACTTGTTAGTTATCGGTGTAACAAATGCGTCCGTAAGCTGCAATCTGTCCGGCGGTAGCACTTAGCAGACAAGTAGACAAAGAGACAAATAGACTGATACCGTTAGGACTTTGTTTTGCATGCTTCAAAACTATCCATCATAATATCTAGTTATAGACTCCTAGTTATAATATAATAGTTTTGACCGGTAGTTCGGTAGCGACTACTTAACTTGCCTCTTACAATTCTGGGTTTGATTACAGAAATTACGAGATATATTTATGATGAATACTTTAATTTGTTCATATTTTGTATGGAAAGCAAAATCTCGCGTAAACATAAATATTTTATGAAATATTCATTATTTTTTTAAGTGATAAAGTCTTTTGTTTCGCATACAAGCTTTACGGTTAATTGATCTAAGCATTTAAACTCTTCTGATCAGTATCAAGGTTATAGCTGAACGTTATAGTTATTGCTTATTTTTTATTATTGAAGATGCAAGTACTTAATTATATTAATAAGAATCAACTTCATATTATAACATAAATCTACTACAATATTGTTTCCGTCTTGTAATAATTCAAGATTAACAGTTTCCGAGAGCTTCAGTGGTTGTGTAAATGGAACAGGTGAGTGTGACAACTGAATTAAAGGTCTTGGGAAACTTCTTATTAATGGTAATAAATGATTTTATCAACGTCTTTATACATTTTTGAAATGTTTCTTCTTAATTAAATATGAATGCATATTACACGTTCATTTATTATTCAGTATATTTTTAATTACTTCATTGTTTTATGTACTACAAGACGTGTGCAGACGCCCTTATTTATTAAACAAACGCCCCTAATTCATTAATATTAAAATAAAACAAGTGTCCAATGTTATTGAAATGATTCAAAATTATTAATATTATACAGATTTGTACATTGTAACATAAATAACATTATGCTTTAGCGTCAACATTATCAACTAGTAGCTGAAGATACGGAGAATGTTCCTTCAAACTGACAATTATATTCAGACGTTCGTGTTGGTTTAGGAGAAACGAGTTTCCTGTTTCTTTACAATTTAGTACGAAATGTCAGCTCATTATGTATAATAATGGTGGATTGTATAGCTATTCGCGTGAAACCCACTCATCTGCTTGTGAAACGCGACCCCTGGCGACCCCTTACGACCCCTGACCCATCAAGATGGCCGACGATAAAACTCATACACTTTCCTTATCTAATGAATTGTACTCACATTTGTATTGTAGTTACAACTTGATGCAATCGGCACAAATGCAAATAATTAGTTACTTCTTTTGCAGCCATCGAACTACCGCGTCGTGATAGTCCGACCTTTACTAATGTATGTATTAATAACTTCTCCGATTATTGAACAGTTATACAAGAATTGCAGAACACTTTGCTGGTTTTATAATTTTTTTTTTCAATCACATTTCGATGCTCCATCAATAAATATAACCTAAACAAATTTTTAAATGACAATAACTAACGGTTGTTTAAAGATGGATGAAGCGTGTTATTACAGATCATAAACGTAAGTAGCGGAACCAATTTACAATCTTACAATCTTTGTTAACGGACATGTATGTAGATATTACAGGATTACATGTAATAATATTACAGGTAATAAAAGATTCGACAACAAATATCGGTTTTGATTCGAACATATAGTGAATGTCATATACCTTATTGAAACAAGATACATATGATTATTTCTATAGCCTATCTTAGACATATATTCTTAAGGAAATTTTCTTTTTCAAAGCAATAATATTATTTGTTGTTAAGTATTTGAATTTGAAATAAAATCCTTATGAATATATTAAGATCGCGATAATATTATGAATTCAAAGTCCACACCGGGTGCTAAAACTTTATATTGCATATATAATGACACAGGTCTAGACAGCTTATTATGTTAATTTTTATAAATCACTCGTATGTTTTTGATTTCATGGCTAACATTATTTAAATGTAATTCTTTTAAAACAAACATATACAGGAATGTTTTATTAGGTAACACATGAGAGAAATGGACATTATAAAAACGATTCTCGTAACCACAACCAGGTATTCTAAATAAACCACATATACGCTGTTCTTATCTATATATTATAAGCGATTTACCACTCACTTATATATATATATATAAGCGATTTACCACTCACTGACTCATCACGAAATCTCTGTAACTATCTGTCCGATTAACATAAAATTTTACATAGTTACTTCTTATGTTACATAGACTTCGACTAAGAACGGATTTTACGGAATTCCTATCTCAACGGATTTCAACTTTACCATACCAACGGTTACCATGACAACGATTACGATACTCTGACAACGGTTATTATAGCAACCTAAGTTCACATTCAAATTAATAGTGTGCCTAGCGATACGGTCGGGAATCAGCCAGTTTATTTATAGAATATGAACACTTTTGACAAATAGGAAAAGTGAAGACTACGAAAAGAGAGGAAATGTCTTTCTCATTGACCGTACGAAACACTATCATATTTACTTGACCGATTTTCTGTGAACGATTAGTTTTATCTGATCAATAAATAGGACTTCAGCTAGATTACCTTTATTCGTAATCCAGTGAGAGTGTTGAGACAAAAGATTTGACAGTAATTATAAAGTATATTGTCACGCCCTAGTTATACGGACGTCGGACACATACAAACATACAAGTTCTGGGGAAATGGAGTTCACGGGTACTGACCCGTCAAAACGTCAGACAGCGTAACGCATTCACACTGACCCTGCCATCATTCACTGCAGGGATTATGAATGTTACTTTCATATTTAATTAGATTAAATAAAATATATACCTAATTATTTAACAAATTATAAAATCTTAATAAAAAGGTTAGCGTATTAACTAAATGCATAACGCATATGTACTTACATAAAAAAAAATAATAATAATTTTCTCCGTGTGTCTGTCTGTTAGTTCAGGATAATCTCAGGACCGATTTTAACAGCACCTTCACTGGCGGATAGCTGATATTATATGGAGTAACTAAAACTACTTTTATTTTAAAAAACATATTCGAAGCGAACAAAGTTGTGAGCACAGGTAGTATCTAAATAAAACCCACATTCAATCTTCAAACGATGAGTTGGCGCGGGTTATTCCAAGTCTTTTATTAATATTATCCTTTGCACTTTATTGGAAAAGTAATATTCTAAAAACAGTAAAACGATTAAGGCACGATATTACTTAATGAATTTAACATGAGACTCGTACGTCCCTTACATCCAGGCGTTAGAATGATAAGCCATAAAGGAAGTTGCCGACTGAAGTAACGAGATCGATCACTCGCGTCTATAAAATATTAATGAGTATATGAAACATGACTTACATGGGAAACGGTTGTTTTGTTTGTTGTCTAAGTCATGATTTGCATTTAATAACTCTTAAGACATGTATTGAGTAATAACTTATAACTGACCAATGATTAAGTGATGTTTGGATCACGTAATGGTTACTTTGTAAGCTTTACAATGTTTTTTACCGACTAGAACTATTATATTAAGCATTCAGTTTACCATGTCCTCTTACGCAAGGCGATTTTCTATTTATAGTATAATTTCACAAAACAAAGTACCCTTTGCAAATTATTAAAAGAAAACAAAAAATAACTTAAAAGAATATATATACGTGTTAACAAAATTGTCAACTTGTCTTAAAAGATAAAGATATCAATATAAACATCTAGAGAATTATGATAGTATCTCGTCGTGTGTGGAATGAATACCAATGTTGTGCACTCGCAGTAACAGTTTATATATAATATATACAATGGTAATTTGTCTATCATTTTATTTAAACACTGTACGCATAGGAATTAGCTCTAATATAAAACACTATATATACATATAAAATGAAGTATTTTTTGTTGTATTTATAATTATAGATACAGTATTAGTCAATTTCTATTAAATATCTACTTCTATACAGATTGTTATCCCTGTACCAATAAAACCCGTTATTATTATGAAACGAGTGAAATCTCGCATTTCGCATTGTTCATTAAATAATTTGATAACTTATCTGAAAGCGACAAATTAAACTAACTCGATTATAATGATAGAATAGTACGATATTTGATATATATATATATATATATATATATATATATATATATATATATATATATATATATATATAATTTGATTTAATTATAATTGAACAGACAATCATATTGTTTTAATCAATATGGATTAAAAAAAATTACCGACATGGGCAAGACTTGACCTTGCGACCTCGGTAACTTAATACGCCAATTACAAAAAAAAAACACAAAAATGAAATGACGATTAAAAATAGACAAAAAAAATTATATAAATTATAATACCAAAGAAAATTTATTTAATGTATAAAATTATCTTTTGTCTTTACCTTTTGAAAGACGGTAATAAGCTGTAATGGTCCCTAATGTTAAATTTAATTCAGTTTCGCAAGACAGTCGTTACAACAATTCACGCGAATTTGGAAAGTAAAGCCATTATTGTTAGGAATTAGGATCTCATTTCTAACCTTAGGATATTATTAAAGCAAAGAAAATAAAGTAACATAGAACTTGAAGTAACGAATTTCTCAAACTGCAAAATTACCTTAAAACAAAGTGATCACAGCAAAATTATACCAGCTTCATACCTGGAATAAACAATTTAAAATAAATAAACTATTGAATAAGTAGATTTATTTATAAATAATATTTTATATTTAATATCATAATAAG
Organism: Melinaea menophilus ssp. n. AW-2005; assembly: GCA_918358695.1. Lineage (NCBI taxonomy): Eukaryota > Metazoa > Arthropoda > Insecta > Lepidoptera > Nymphalidae > Melinaea > Melinaea menophilus. Next base: position 30,463,561 of record OU911038.1, on the reverse strand, counting down.
GCGCACTATATCAAAGCCTTCCACGCCTACAAACAGGAGACAACGTACGACATCTCAGTGGAGACACATCATTTGTCACACCGTCCACTCTTTATCAGTCGCCCTCTTCTCTTATAACTATATTTATAACATACATATCAAATAAGATATTTGTTTTAACTTAAAAGGGACTACAAGATATAAAATGTCAATAATCTACTGGATCCACTCTGTCTAATCTACTAAGTGAAGCCGCGTCTGTGTTAAAGACAAGAAAATAAATTTACATTTTATAATAGTAATTACTTATGTACTTCTATATTTTGTGCAAATAATATATGTATAATTATTTACGAACAAAAATCATTTTTGTTAGAACTGTAGCTATATATTATTAAAATAAGAAAATTATTAAAAATTATCAAGGATCGTTCTATATTATCACACCCAAAACAAAAAAACGTAATCTTTGCCGATATTGCAACAGTTGCCTTTCAACATTCACAAAATAAGTTTAATTACAAGAGCTTACAGCCTACTTTCACAACCGCGGTTTAATGTTCCAAAGATATATAGTTCATGACTCCACTTAAGTCTTTTAGGATATTATCTTTCAAATTGCTTTAAATATAACAGTGCATAGTGGATTTATGTCCTCTGAGTCCTAACCACCATAACTTGGACATTAAAGGCGTCAGACACGGAAGCAAGTTGGCAGCCCCGAGGGAATCAGATAGCTAAGTCGAACTTCATGCATTAGCGAACGCGGTCACTTCATCATAATTGCGTATAATATACATTCTAATTGAAGGATAGATGCCATATTTTTTTTAATACAAAATGCGTTAAATTTTTGTAAGTTCATATACCTTGAAGAATGCATATATAGAAGCTATATTTAACTTATAGTATATTACTGCGTCATTCTCACATTCCTTACTTATTATAAAAAGTACTGGAATTAAAGGATTTGAATAAAAAAAATTAAAACAAACGTCTATTGATCATCTTAATTATAATATTTTAAATTAACAAGTAGTCACGTCCATATAGAAGCAAGACAGATTTTTAGGCATAGTTTACACATGCCTGTCAGTTTAGTGTGGATAAGACACAGTCATGCAGTAAGTCACTGGTCGCATAGCTGCGCGTACTGCGACGCCTATCAGTAGAAATTTGCGAGAATCACGATCTTAATTGTGAATCTTATACGTGATATATTATAATAATTAATCATGAATACATAATAACATATACACAGGACAGAATTATTTAATTTTATATAAGCTCAATATAATATTTTAATTAGATATTGTATTTATAATTAGGTGATGGTTCTCGCTACGAATAATTGCGTCGGCAACAGTCAAAATAGTTTATTTATAACAATAGTCCTGTTAAATCTGAGAATCATGTCAAAGGTAGGAAACCTTATTAATGTAGGTCACGATTGATATGAGTTTGATTAATTTAAATAAGATTACTTCTAATATGGTTAATTGTTTAACAAGATAACTTACGTAATACAACATAAATATTAATGTTACAAATAATAACTATAGTATAATATTAACAGTTACTATCATTTTTATTTACATTTAAAACAATCAATCACTTTAGCTTTAACTTTCTCGACGGGTTTCCCTTCTATCTTTAATACAATATTAACATAAACAAGAACTCACACTTGCTATGATTGCAAGATCTTTATCGATTTTCCTTTCAAAGACAACATATCCATCTGACAGTCGAGATTTATCTCATTCATTAAAGTTTAAACTATAAATGAAATGTTTTATTATAAACACAAAATTATTGGGTATATATTTATAAAGAAAATGAATGTGTGGTATTTCTTAATTGACTTTCATTTACATATCTAAGTACCCTCCAATAGGAATTCTAATAACTCATTAGCTTTTATTGAACACCATTTGTTGAGTGTAGATTTTCCATTTGTATACCCTTTGGAAATGCAAGTAGAGTCTGATTGCAGTGTTCCAAAGTGCATTTTGAAATAAAAATTATTGACTATGACTTCGAGTGAAGTCGGTATTGAATGTTAAAAGGTTAATTACATTTAATATATAATGTTACGCGTGTACCGACCGGGTGAGATCTACAGACGTCTAGGTTTACATGTTTACATAATGGTCTTTGTTTTCTCACGTGGTGCTGTCAACGCGTATTCGCACGTCGAGCGCTTATTAACTTGACCCGTTAGATGGCGTGGGAGATCTAAACAACGCTACTGCTTTTGAAATGCACTAATACATAAACAGTTAGAATCGCAAATGAAATGTTTTCGTTGCTTAATTAATGGGCTGAGTGTTATATAATTGAATTGATTATTTAACATTAAAGTAATTAATAAATCAATGAAATGGAAATCTTTATTGTAAGTTTTAAATAAAATACATTTGATTGTAGCAATATCTCGGAGTTATTTCCAACAGCACTTCCTCATATTTTATGTTTTATGCTTATAAGCGCATGTTTATAATAATTTTACAAATTATGTAGTTGTATTTTTAAACTGCGTAAATATATTTTCTTACGTACCCCAGTTCAATTTAATTGAAGATATTCGCAAGACACAACGGAATAAGAAGCCCATTGTTCCGGGGACAGATTGATTGAACGAGGGATAGCGTGCTAGAAACGTGGGAGAAAAATGTAGAACATGTGAAACAATCTACTTACCTATCATCTATGTTAGATTATATCGTTTTAAACTATTAGCGAAGAATAATCAAGATATCAAAGCAACCTTACTTTTATATATCTCATTATGTATACATATTCATTTCAAATATTAAAACGGCAGATGGTTTATAATACAAAAATGATTGCATCAGATTAGAACACTCAACAAAAACCAGATTTGGACCCATACTTCTGCACACAAAGATGTACAGGTAGAGGCTATGCCTAATTATATTGGACATTATAATGTCCGATGCAGACATCACTAACAAATGAAACGAGGTAAATCGGGAACAAAAAGTGCGGAACCGGTTCTGGAGTCAGATGATGTTACGGGCCCCAGCCCACATCCGGAGTCAGTGACGCATGCGTATAAAGTGACAGCTGCACTTGACTGACTTGATACACTATACTCACTTGGAAAAAGATTTATAGCAACAATTTTTCAATTAAAACCTTCAGACCATGAAATGGAAGTGTTAATTACCAAGCACAAAAAAAAATAACAAAAATCTCTTAACTGTAATTGAAGAATTACAGCATTGACGTAAAAATGGTGCTAAATTTGAACCATTTTTAAAATGAGTTTTATTTTATTTAAAAAAAGGTCATCGACGTCTTACAAACCTGTACATAATATTATAAGGAAGGCGTGTCAGAATTACATTTTACGATGCTACTAAAGCTACTATCAGGTGTTTGCCTCCGGCTTCGAAAAAGATATTTATTAAAGAGAACTTAAAAAACTTATACTATAATTGCATGATAACACCTATTAAAACCAATAAAATGAATATAAAACGATACATCTCAAGTGATGACATAAAAAGAGAAGTAACTACGAAATAAAATTGCATTGTTTGAACAACAATAGAATGTTTTGATTGAGACATTAAAATTGATCCACTAAATTAAAATAATTTTCTCACACCAACCAAAACTTTTTATGTGGTCAAAATTTGAGCAGAGGTCCATTGCCAGCAGCGATTCCAGCTTCACAATAATGATAGGATCAAAACAATTTAAAATAATATCAGAGCGTACGGGTGTGGTTACACGTCGAAATAACTTTAAAGTCTGTTATTTTTAAAGTGTCATTATTACTTACAATTTTGTTAAATTAGACCCTCACTTTTAATTAGAGATACCATTATTTCTCTGAAATACAAGGACCGTTAACTAGTTTCTTAACCTTAATGTAAATGAAATCGATAGACCAATTTGGTTCTTCGTTAGTCAAAGCGAAAGTCTTAACAATGTACAAGATAAATTAAAATACTAAAGAGTTACTCAAGCTCTTACAATAAATTTTATCTAACATTTAAATAAAGTTATACCTACAAATATAAATAGCCCAAGCTGAAAAAGCGGGGTCATTTCTTACATGTAAATATTTGATTACTTTATTTAATAATTTTAGTTTTAATTGCTTAAATCAATAAGTCTCCAAGTTGCACTTTATAAGTCTGCGGGTGTTTACAATAGAACAATCACGGTGTATTGAACTGTAATGAAATTATGTTGTTTTATTTGACGGATCGATTACTCGCTCCGCCACTTCCCTCGATGGCTGGCTTTTGAAGCATAGCGGTATTATCAAACAGACAACTTAAATTGTCAAAAAAAAATACAAAAATCTATTCAATCTAGCACAACAACGCTAATGGCGCAAGACTAGGTTTAAGTGTAGTTGATAATTTAATAAGGTCTACAATCACGACCTAGCTTCTTATATAGAAAGTCAAAAATAGAAAGTTTATACCTTTTAAAGATCTCTAATAACAATGATTTATTCTGCACTCTTCTAATAGCGACCGATGTTAAACCAATACCATAATAGGCTAAGTCATGCATGATTTAAGCATGCAAAGCTTGTTATCTACAACATCTATTCGTACCTTAAAGGAATTACAACTGTATCAACACAATAGCACACATTTACCAGAACTTTTCTCCCTTCTACTATGAGAAGCTTCATAAATGAAAATATGACCGAGTCCATTTCGTGTTCGTGTGTATGAGGCTTAACAAACAAAAGGTGATTGGATGCGGCCGCTGTGGTTCTAAAGCAGACAAAAATAAGGGGAGGGGGGAAACACGACACGGTGCGCGCACGCACTCAAAGAAGCCGCAAGATAGGCCTTTGCGGACAGGAAGTGACCACGGGAACATCATTTTGATAACCAAAACATTTTTTTTATTTTGAAATGCGAACGGTTACGCTTTACTTTTCCAACAAATATACTTTTAACCGTGAAAATTGAGGAATTTATTTATAGAATTAATAAGTTTTTGAAGCCTAATGTTGAACAAACTTTGGTTGTTTAAGGCAAAGCAGTATAATACTTGTTAATATAATTTGAGATTGACCTTCAAACAGCCAGGTGCAAAGGTAAATAATAATTAGGAGTGCCTGTAAAGTACTTTAAAATGTTGTAGGTAGTGAAGAGTCGTGTATTGTAAGTAACAATTTACACTATATCCAGCTTCAGCTGAGCACACTCCATCTGAGTACAACTTACAAGTTTCTTCGAACAAATATTTATATTGACCGAGTCAAAGAATTCTATGAACTACAGATAATAATATTGTTCTTATTTGATTTTAACCTGTTATGCCTCTTCGCTCACGATGTTTTTAAGCCAAAAAGAATCAAATTTAAAACTTCATGCATTTTTATATAATAAACGCTTTAATAATAGAAAACTTATCAATACTAATGCTTAGCTTTAATGTACAGATTTTATTTATCATAATTACTTTTATCATCATTTTATTACAAACACATTTTACACTTAAACAGCGTGTTCGAGCCGCATTGAGCGCGTGCTTGTCGCTGATCTAGGGAATATCGAGAAATAACGCTTCTTGTATAACAATAAAGATAGTGGGACGTCGAAATCACGAAATAATTTCCGCATTACGTGTCGAGGATAAGGAAATTGCTTACAAAACTTACTCCTACTTTAGAAATATCTTGCGGCCTTAACGTTGGAGGAATTGTTTGTTTTCTTCATGTTAATGTCGGTGGTTAAGAAAATGTCATGCTTTTATGGGTTCCTTATTTAAAGTCGGTGTTGTTTATCACATTCAAGAAAATCATCTTACAAAATTTGGTGTACGGCTATATCATATTCTGGATTAAAATTCAAACTAATAAACTTAGATCTCGTTGATGTCTTATCGCGGGTAATGTCACAAGCTCCACCTACCGACTGTTTGATATTAATGTGACCTCCAAAGTTGACGACGTGTACTGTCCGCAGTACTCAATATATCTTTTGTTTTACATTCAAATAATAATATCATCTATCTTTGGATTTTGCGGCATATCCGTTGTTGTTACTGGACGTACCGATTAAGTAGCAAGTGATATTAGTTATCTATCTTTAAGTGTGGTTTAAATATTGAAAACGGTCGTTAAAAATCACCAGATAACTAAGCGTTGCTATTTTTTATGATACATTAAGACAATTGATCACGACTTACATGTAATATATTGAAATACGTTTTTTACTGTCGCAAAATTTGCAATTTGGAATATCGATCCGAGTATACACCACACTCAAGATTAGTCATCGTTTTATTTATAAACGAATTATAGTGACGTCATTATTAAAATGATATATTTTATTCACTCTGTTATATCAACATATTATTCCAAACCTAAAAAGCTGAATAATATTGGTATATCATAAAATATAATTTTCATCACAAATTATCGCAAATTATCAACTCCAAAGAACCGTTTGAGATGACTAAGGCCAAGTAACACACGCTTTCGGAGTTTAAATTGGCATTCGCCAAGTCGTGCCTCGATTGAAGAGACAGCTGACGGACCAATCACAGACGAGCACTTGTATCATGGAGACAGCGAATATGTACACCTAAACATTATTTAAAGATAAATTACTTTCCATAATTGAATTTGATTAATATCATGGATGAAGATATCTTATTATAAATTTAGACTCAATTTTAATAATTATTACTTTATAATTAGTATACATATTTTGTTAGTTTAAAGAAATTGAATTGATGTTGGCATCAATATATCAATAAATTAGTCAAGCCGTCAATAACTAATTTCGTCTGAACCGAAGCGGCAAGGGCAAGAGAATCACGACATCACGACTGCCTCAGTGCTATAACTTATAAGGAGCCTTTGCTATAACATTATAATTTAATCATATAATCTTATATCAAGGATCAAAAATGTTTGTAGACATTACTTTAAACATTTTTTAAAACCGACAAAGCTTCATTCACCTTAACAATAAAAAAAGAAACCCTCCTCAACTTTGATGATTAAGAAAATATTTCTATAGAATTGTGAGTGTTAAATCAGTAAAAATAAGTGTCGAAATCCTATAAATACTTTTAGCAAATCGTTACGAACGTTTTAATGAAGTAATGAAATAATTATATCGTAAACTCGACGTAATATAAAAATAATTTTGATTACGCTTTTCGCGAAATACAATAATACAATTAAACTGTTTCTATATTAAGGTGGGTGTTATAATATTTAAATGTCCTCTACAGTTGGGTGGTAAATTGGATTTCAAAGTAATCTCATGTTTTACCCATTATGGATAAACTTCTAATGATGTAGTATTATTTTGAATATTGTATTGTTTTGATTTATACCTTTTAAATGATCTTAATATTAAGCTCGGTAAAATAGGTCTTTATCGAATCGTATTTAACTATGATATTTCTTGTTATTTTTTTATAATAAGTTTGGTTGTTTTCTGCTGAGACTATTATGTGCTTTATTTATATAAAAATAAAAGTGATTATAGAATGGGATAAAAGGAATTCGTATTCATGATAGTTGTTGGCCTTAACATCTAGTGAGGGCAGGTGGAGCGAGCGTGTTGAACTTTTACTAAATTCTTTACAATATATCAATCACCTGTTACCATATTCATTATTTAATATTAATAATGTACATGTTGTATAACAAATATATTTTATAATACATATTTCATAATATATATATATGTATTTAAACGGACAAACATAAATAAATAAAAAACCTATAAAATTATCTTCTTTTTTATTTACGTAATTATATTGTTATTATCTCGTAAAAATATTACCTTCATTATATTCTGAATGCTTTTCCGCATATGTCTCTTGTCTACAATTATTTTCGGTATTACTCGAACATGAATACAGGAAGAGACACGTACAAAAATATTAAAACATTTTTATTATTAATTCCTAATTACTGAAGGATATTATTAATATAGATGCAGTCCCGTTAGATTGTATTATTAGTTCCTTAATTCCAATAAGCGTTATTCTGGAAACAGGAATGAAATCCTACGTAACTTCATTACGAGATTTGAAGAATTACATATAGGCTTACAATTATTACGGCTTCGGTGATACGGATTTAGTTCGTTATATATATAAAATAAATGAGGATTTAATACAGTTTTTATAAGCACTAGATATGATTATAGTCTAGAATGGAATGCAACGTTCACTCAAGCCATAGATATATGAATGTATAGACAGGTAACGGTATTTTAGATCTAAAGACACTAAAACCAGCGGTGACCATGTCATTATTAGTGTCGCAATAAACCCAGCCCGGTCTCAAAGGATAAGTACCAATTACTTTCAACTAGTACCTATATCCGAGTCGTAAACTATTGAAATCGATTCTTTGTTAAATCTGCGAAGGAAAGGCAATTTAAAGTGTAAATTGGATGTTCTTTCCTTATCTAATCCTAAACAGATATGTTCTTTATAATTGTACGATTGCTTTTGTATCAAATAAGCTTTATACAGGTAAATGTTTAATTATATGACCAGGGTATGTAAAGCCAAGTGTCGTTGTTATAAGGCTTTGTGTGTTAATGACTTGCTACCTGATCCCCCAATACCTTACACGTGACGCGGTATTGAGACATGATGGAGGTATTTTTATGTTTTATATCTTTTTATTGCACGATAGACTCGTTAGCTTTGAATGTGTTCATCGGAACCTTTAAAATAAATATACAAATTTGTATAAACAATAAAATATATAGATAATTACATTGTATATATTAAGTCATCACAACTATTAAGCAATTTCCATTGACACAGTTTAAAATTCGAGATATCTACATAATAATGGAAAATAACAATGATGAAGGTTCGAGAGAAAGAACGAAATGTGTACACTCAAATTTGACCCTTACATCATTAGCATAAGGACTATATAAGAGTGTCGTGATTTTTAAGTAATTACCCAATTTGTCATCGACTGTTCGTGCGCCACAAACACAGCGGTCGCATTTCTACCGTGTTTCAAACCCCTCCCGAGCTGTCGCTGCGGATAAGTCAGTTAGTTCAGGCTTTGGGCACGGCCTTTAAATTCCTTTGTCTTAACATAAATAAATTAAAATGATAATAAATATTTGCATACGCATAGTTAGCAGGTATTTAAACAGGTTAATATTTTATTATGTTCAACAAAATTGGTAGACGACTTTAGGTACTATAAGAATTCTATTTGTATATAAAAAACAAGATTTTAGACCACTAATGTGTTTTGTATATTTCGAAAGGTTATAAAATGTCAAGGATCAAAACTATTCAGACTTCCACTAATCGAAGCCGGGAAATTAACATAATCCATATTTTTTATATCTTAGTAGAACGATCTTCAATACTTATGTATAATATATGTTTTTATATAATACAAGTCGCAAGGAGTCATGTGTTTATAGTCTTAATCTGCCTCTAGAATTATATGATATATCAAATAGAAAATTTCTCAAATCGAGACTAAATAACCTTCAACTTTCTACAATCAATTGTAGTTAATTTGACTTTGCTTTTAGTTTAATATGTAACATATTACAATAAAACAAGATAAAATACATTATTTACAAGGTAGGTGTGTTTTAATATGTTCTGAAGACGATAAAGATAACTAACCTTTTACCGATGTATAAAGGTTAGATGTTATGGTTTGAACATAATCAAGTCAATGGTGTGAGTGTTGGTTCATAAGATTACACTCATAGGTCATCTAGGTTAGATATCCTAGGTAGATGACAAACCGAGAAATAACCTAAGTAGGTTCTATTTTTACGACTGACATAATAGTTTTCTTAGGATTCCGTCGCGTGGATAAACATTTTTTATTACAATTAAAGATAAATGTACAATTTACCAAATTTTCATAGAATTAAAAGGATGTACCTTAATTAAAAGGATGTAAACTCCCTCACTATATTCAAATAGTTTAAAGGTATAATTGTCACATAATTGATTGGAACACCTTTCTTAGCGTCTAAGTCATACACTCAGTACACAATCAACTTATATTTCTAGTTTCAAAACCTAGCTGTTTATCTTATATTAACAGATTAGTTAGTCAGGACAAACATCTTCTTTTGCATGGGGATAAATTACCATTTGACTATATGTAGCTTTTCAAGTTTCATAGTAAAATTATATAAAAGTGAGTAATTTTTTTTTTTTGAGGCAATTAATACACTTTTTCAAAAAGCTCCCAGTAAATATTAAACACCTTTATTCATTTTTAAAAAATTGTTGTGAAACGCTTTTGTGCTGTGGATCTCCAAATATGTAGAACATAAAGTACTCAAGTATGAAGCGCTCTACTCAGTTACTTCAATATTTATATCTGTAATATAGGTTTTAAGTATGGCTTTAAAAAAAAGGGACAAGCCCGCTAAGTGTCTGTCGCCAGCTGTTCTCACATCAGTGGCAAATAATTTTTCAAGTTAGTTTTAAAAATGAAAACATGGTTCGTATAAAACTTACTAAAAAAAATTCAAATCTTTATTTAGTTTTGATTTTTTTTATTAGATGCCGTTATCTTAAAGTTAATAAAGTAAGCAAACTCGAAACCAGCCACTGTACCTACCTATATATATACCTACAATACTATTGAAGGTGCCTCATAAAATTATGAATAGGTGAAGCTAAGCTTGCGGTTTACATATATAATAAAAAGCATAAGAAACAGCGAAAACTACATGGAAGTACGAAATGCAACTCAAAGCCGTCTCATCGAATAATATAGAATTACATATACAGGTTTGGTAATATTGTAAGTATATAATAAATTGAGAAAACTTTTACATACCCACATAAGTAAATATAAATTAATAATAAAAAACACTTAAACTTGTTAATAAATAATAAGATATTTTTGTACACACATTGAAGCGTGTTAATTCATAAGTGACAGTATATAAATAACCCACACTATAACAATCACAAGTATTAGAGCAAGGACAGTAATACAATAGCAATAATAATAAAGTAGTTATTCATGACATATACCTGACCTTATTGGAATATGAAGTATCATTAGAAGATAGCGGGACTCCTAACCAAATGTAGACGGTGAGACTGTTAGTATGGGAAATACGATAATGTATGTAAATTGCTCATGTTTGTGAAGAGAAAGTTTATAAGATATCGATTTCCTTTAGATTCGTATTATATTTATATTGAATGCAAATTTGCGGCTGTTATAGAAATATATTTGAATAGTATGAATCCACGGATTAAGGAACAAATTTACGCCATCGCTTCTCCTCCGACAAGAATATACTCTACACACACACAGATTTTATAACACACACGCACACACGCAATAATTAGTTTCTTTTATACACTTTTAGAGATATATATACTATATACATTTCCAAAAACCTGCTAATTATATTTACAAGAATAAACACCGTTGAAGAGTTTGTTTTTTAATTAAGGTTATACGGTTATATTTACAATACATAAAACAAATTAAAATCCTTTCACTAGAAAGTGCCTTCATAAGACAAAGTTAAGTATCAGTAGAGCTTTCCGAAAGAATTTGGCAAATGCAGATAATTCATGTCCATGTCCTTACTTCTCCGTGCAGATGGAGTCGGAGGTAGCAGTTAGTAATTAATAACAATTACAAAGTATTAAACTACGAGTATACGAAGAAATTAAAGATCACGTACACACGTAGAGGAAAATTACAAACGTTGAATTTTCTATAACACTGATTGATAGTGTACAGAATACCTACGTAGCAAAATTAAATGCTTTGATAGATTGCATTCTTATAAGTATTTGATAGTGTATAACATACCTACATTGCGATATCTTACATTGTCTTTAAGCAAATGTGTATTATTAATAAGACTATTTTTCAAAATGGATATGTCTGCAGAGTGACGTAATATGATTAATTATGTGTTCGTACGAGTATAAACTCACTGAGGAATAATCATTTAATATATTGATTACAAAATTATACTAAAGATGGACCTTGAATAACACGTGCATAGTGTCGGTACTCGGTACACTCGTAGCCTCCGTTAAAACTTGAAAGTATGACAAAGTCAAGTCGCTTTGTTAAATATGTATGTGCGTAAATAATATAATAAAAAGTCACAATCTATAATGATTGCAACTACAGACAAGTTAGTTGTCTATCAATGATTCTTATTAAATAACTCACAATGACAAACCTCGTAAATAAGATGGAGCTGTATGTTATTTATGTAAATAAGCTTATTACTTATTATAACTTATTACTAATTATTTAAACATAATAAGATAAGGTTACATGAATACCTACTCCGTAAAAATATATCTAAAAAAAATATATACTTAGATATAGGAAATGCTAAGTAAAGTAAAAGTGCTTACAATTGATACTTGTCCGCGAGTGGTTCTGTAATCCGTATACACCGTCTCTTTGTAAGGCTTCGTTCACGCCCAAAACCTTTTAACAAGTATTCAATAAACCCCAACCCTCCTCTTGACACTATACAATAGGTGTGTATAAATAACTTCACTTAGAAATACTTATATTTTTGAGTTTTCATTTGGCGGGAAACTTCTCAAGAATTTACCTTTATGTTTTTTTATTAACTGACACAAATGAAGCAACGGGCACAATGATTATGCCTAGGTTCCAAAAAAAAAACTATACAAGTAGTTATCTACAAGAAGTAATTAAATAACTAATAAGTAAAATTTTACTTAAGATAGACAGACTAGATAATTGTAGAATGAAGTTTAATCAATACAATAATAATGTAGATTTCCCATAAGTACTTCGATATTTGCACACAATTGACATTAGATACCCGGTAGTCGGGAAATATGTACCTACATGACTCTAATTACGCGTTATACTGAATTTATAACAGAAAATGCCAGGTGTGCTTACAACTGCTATAAAAACAGACAATTATTATTATTAACATGTATGTTCATATTTTTTGCTCCATCAGGTGTGATTATAAGTAAAAAAGATATTGAAGATACTTGAAAGACATTCAGTCACCAGTACAGATTTATTAATTATGGATAATATGGTGTTAGTACTATAGTATTGATACATAAAAGAGTATTCTTTGTAGTAAAAGTATACTTCAAAGCTAATTTATTTAAGCATTTGAGATTAACATCCTTCTACGGTAGTGAACCATCATTCTATTAATTGGAATAACATTTTATATTTCATGGAGTAATTAAAATACATTACCTATTTAAAATAGGGTCGTTTAATCCACCTGCCTAGCTGCCTAGTGCTACTATGGCTAGGGTCCGGAGGCTGCGACGGCGTCCTTTGTGGAATGTAACACCTGTGGGTCACAAAACACTGCGCCAACACACCGAACTCCTATTCAATATAACTAACTCTGTTCTCACTCACAAAATAATCCGAATAAAAGTTTGATCGTAAAAAGTTCGCGGAGGCAAAAGTTGCAAATCGCGAACTGACAACCGACAAGACAGCGACCAATCTCTAACTGACGTCACGGACGGCGTGTACCAGAGAGTGGGAGAAAGGGTGCGAGCGAGAGAGCAATATGCTATAGTACCGCCACCATACCTGTCGAGAACGACTAGAACTAGCAAGTTGCAACTGCAGTGCAACCTGTCCTTTCCAGTGTTGGAAAGAGCTGGCGATATTCAGAATTCTGTTTATGCAATTATATTAAATGTAGTGGCGGTTCTAGGCCTAGCAGGAAGAAATGTTGACGCAAAATTATACATTGCAGACACCAACTAATTGAAATTCTTTGTTGAGGCACGCCATGATGTTGGCGTTGGGAGTTAGGTCTTTTAAACAACTGAAGTCTGAACTCTGACTACACGAGGAAAACATACTTCATAATCCCCATAATGCATTTTAAATTTTAAATATTTCATAATATATAAATGAAACAGAAATAATTTTGTTCAGTAGGTAAAGCTTTTAAAACTATAATTATAATGCAATTATCCTTATTTTTACAGTATTTTATATTAAAGATTGGACTTTGGAATTTTATCGTAAATAAGTTTTTTATCTTAAAAACGGAACAAGAAACGATTTTATTTTAAATCGTAATGCATGTGAGCTTTATATTTTAAAAATTAAACTAATATTATGATAAGACCAATGATTACAAATGTTTTAGTCATAGAGTAAAAGTTATTCAAACTTTTTGTATATTAAATTAATAAAGGATATAAACAGTGATAGATTAAAAAGATTATAATTCATTTTCATGATTAGGGTTGCCACAGACATTTCCTCAGTATTTCGCTTATTCGCTCCAACAAAGAAATGGATTACTTGTATAATTATCTATAATTTAATAATTTAATACATTGTTTGCACATCAGTTAAGTGATATTTATTGTATTATTATTTAATGAAATACTAAACGATATTTTATGTGTAGGTAGAGTAATTATTTTAATACTAGCAATAATTTTTTAAATAAAAGTTTCTTACAATATGTAAAGTAATCAAAACAATTTCTACTTTATTTTATGTTAATATGTTAACATATCAATAATTTTATTTTTTTTATCTTTATTTAGTAATTTTTAAATTTTACTTTAAATGCCAGAGGTTTGTTTGTTACAAAAACCTACCACCATAATGTAAAGCGTGTTTTGAGTGACATGTTGACATCAAGCACCCGTCCAATACATTTTTTTTTACATTGCAATTTTTTTTTTCATATTTACTCTATTCTGAATTTAAATTTATTTATTATTTTTCTGTTTATATTTTCATATTGTCATCGGTCCTTGATATTGTGCAGTTTCATATTAATCCGACATCTTGAAGTAGGCAAAATCGTGTTCAAAGTTACAGTTACATACAAACATACAACCGAAGATGATAAAAGCGTTAATAAATTAGATAACCATTTATCTTTTGGACTAATAATGCATCAATGTTAAATAAAACAACATGAATAATTTATATAATTTATTCAGATACAGTGCCGCGTGAGTAAAATTTTATTGTGTTATATTGCTTTAGTTGGTAATAGTCGATGAAACAAATAAATGTAGACATTTTATAGAAAATATTGCGTTTCTACGTTTAAATTACAGTGGTACAGGCACATACTATACAAAATGTACAGGATTATTACGCTAATAGTATTTATAATTAGTCTAATATCACTTTATGAATGATATAGATGACGCAGACGACCACCGACACACCGACACCTGGAAAGTCAATTATATCTTATCAAAGCTTACCAACATATATATACTTATTAATGTTAGATGTATTTCTAATGATTCGTATAGTAATGACTTACGTCATTAAGTTAGCGATTATTTAGTAAGTATACATATGTATATATACTTCATTTTCTACTTCTACTGAAATAAATATCAGCAGTCGCATAAATAAAATAATATTCTTGACAAATTCCCATATCTTTTCTCATAAGCATTAAAAAGAAAGTGATCTGTTAGTGAGCTAGTGACTTGAAGACACTTAACTCGCTCTTTTTTGGTCAATTAGCGCGCTTACATCTATAATTAGTCGACCATAAATACTATTATAATTAGAAATAAACAAAAAAATTTGAATTTGGAATTTGTTATCTATCATTTTAATGAGATTGTTAAACGCAATGTGTTTTCTTGTTTCGCACCAATATATATGATGTTGTAAAATATTCTGTGATATTGAAATGGAATGGGGTGATAAAGAGAAGAAAGAGAAGAAGAGAGGGTGAGAATCACAGTGTTTGTGCATTACATAAAGAGCCAAATTGAGCCAAATTCAATTTAAAATTCTCCATACGCTGGTTGTTAGTCTAATGTTTATGTACCGGCTATTGATAGGTACAATGAAACATGTTTGTGACAGAAAAAGATCTGGATCAGAAAGATACCTAAGCAAAGGGAGGTCACAGAAAATTTTTATTTACGGATGTAACATTTTTGAATTAGAGCAATATTTTAACAAACAAAACGTATAAATGTGTTTATGGTGTAAGCTCTTAATAGAATACAACGTGGGCATTATAAGACTTCAGTGATGGTTTTTTGAGGTGTTAGTTATGAAGGAGTGACTGAGTCATATTTTTATGAAAGGATGTCAAAACATCGGCTTAAGTGTATCAAGATACCATTCTCAAAAAGATAGTTAAGGAAGGTAGTTGAGTTCTTAACAACATCATGTTCAATAACCAACAATGGTACTTTCAGCAAGAATTGGCGCGGGGTCATAAAGCTCGATCCACCCAATCTTTGTTCTTGGCTAGAAACGAACGTTCCAGACTTCATAAGAGCTGGAGACTGGCCGTTATCTTTAGTCCTAAGCTTAAAACACTGGATTATAATTCATAAATTCCATAGGTCACCATAGGTCAGTTTTAGAAAGTAAGTCTTGCTCTAAACGACATGATAATTTAGAGTTCCTAAAACAAGCCATACGATTGGCAGTAAAGAATTTTCTCATAGAAAAAGCGGATGCTGCTATTGATAACTGGCCCCAACGTTTAAAGGACTGAATTGCAATTACCTAATACACCGTCATAGCAAAAAAATTGCGTACAATAAAAATATGATGTTTTCTTTGTAACAATATTTACGGCAAGATTAAATATACATAATTCATTCATTCATTGAGTTCGTCGTCGTAAAATTATGAAAATCTTTATCTAAGGTTGGACAATGTCTGTTGAAGTTGTCAATATTAATCATATTTTTTCTTCAATCTATTGTTTAGCAGAATATCTGATTTGTTTAAAAGATATCAGACTCGGACGAGTCTTTTAAACTAAAAAAACTTACTCAATGACTTAGAAGCCTTATCAGATATTGGAGCTTGATATTCCTCTGTTGCTTCTAAAAATTGGAACATTGCTTTAAAACCAGTTCCATCTAATCGATCGTTTGACCTGAACGTGACCTTGAAGAAGTTCCTCTCAGACTCCACGTGGAATTCCTTCATCCGTCCACAATACCTGCCATATCTATTGTCTTCGGTCATATAGTTCGAGAATTCTACATAATCGCTAGCAGACACGGCCTCGCATCTGAAAATCATGGAACAAATATTTCAATCACAATACATACAATGTAACAATAGTTGTTTTATTTGTTATTTTCAATGTTTTATTTGTAAATATATTTTTAACGTCAGCTTTGTTTTAACAATATCTTTGATGTTATTTATTTAAGTATTAATTCTAATTTGCTTGGAATGTATACCTTTTTGTTGTGGTATATAATATGATAACTTACGGCAGAACTCCTTCAACATCGAAATGGGTGAAATGCAAATGAACTTTTTCAGTCTGTCCACCGTGGAAGAAGTAAGAACATTCAGTGTCCCTCGGGTACAGGCCGGGGGAGTTAGGAGAAGCGAAGGTGCCGTTGTGAGCTTCACTACTATTATACACAAAAGCACATGGAAACTCTTTCAGCTGTTTACCCGTTGATATACCGAAATCTGTAAAATAGTAATGGATTTCATTAGTCATATGGTCAACTCATTTTTTTATATATGAATATTTTAAATAAATATCAAAAACAATTGTAATAGCAAATAACAATCAAAATCATAGTATAAAATTTATTTTAACGTCCACGAAACATGACTGAGTTGCTAAAGTTGAAAAGACAAATTCCTCAGTCGTATCTCATATCGCAGAATAATCTACGCGGCATTTTAATCAACGTTTCATTTAGTTTTCATTTGCTGTCTCATATTATTGTAGATAAAAAATATAAAAACAGCACCAGAGGTAAGGTGCGGATCCAGGATAAAGGAAACATAATGTGAGCTTTTAGCACGTTTGATTTTGATCAATATATAATTGCCTCAATAAAAATAATTTTATTTGCATCAAGAAAAAGAAATAAAAGATTAATTGTTTTGAAAATATTTAATTCATGATAAAGTCTTCCTCAGATTAAACTAACATTACCTACCCCTAGCCCACATCCTTAATCTACGCTTCCAGAATCTAAACTCTCTTAATGAGAAATGTTTAAAGCTACTGATCAAGCTTCAATTTCTCAAAGTTATAGATCTCTATGTGATATATAGATTAGTTCGAAGTTTGTCCATATAGACTATAAATTAAGGCTTAAGTTAATTACCAACTAATGTTACTTAATTGTTAATTGCGATATTTTAGACATTGACACGAGATCAAAACTAGGTTCAAACTGTATCTTAGTTTCACTACATAGCACTCCAACTATAAAGTATAGCAAGTAACGTAATGTAGGTAATTATTATTATCTTCAAATAATTTCAACCTTTTCTGTAAATATCAAACTATATTTGTTTATTAAAAAAAATCGAATATTTTAAAACATAAAATATTTTTTCGTTTTTTAATATAACGACCACTTACTCTCTATGAATGAATACGAAATTTTGAATCCCCTTGAATGCCTCGACGAGTGGGTACCTCGAAACTCGAGCATTAATTTTGGACCATTTGACATAATTGGTTTGGGAAGATCAACTCCACAAAATGTAGCAACATTTTCTAATCGCCCATCAACGTTAACGAACGCCTGGAGAGAATCGACGTTCCTGCAACTGAAATTAAAAAGAAATGAGCATATTACGTTCAAAAGGTACATTATCCACATAGATCAACGAGATTTTTAGGCGATTAAATACCATTTTATCATAGACATTTGTAAAATATATTGTTATATAAAATTCGACTACAAAAGACCTTTTTTTGGACACGGTCTGACACTTACTCCGTAGACCCATCGGAGGACTTGTACAAAAAGAAATCTTGAAATAATAATCTAATTCTTTCTTTTCCTCTTCCAAAAAATTCATAGTGGCAGTGAGTGTTGGGAGGATAAGCTTGAGGATAGTGAGGCGAAGTCAAGGTCCCGTGTTTTGAGCCGTCACTGTTGAACTCTTGATGGCAGGAAGATGCTGAAAACAAAAAGTTTCTATGTTGTAGAACTTTAAAATTACAATAATTAAAAGCTAAATACACAAAGGTTTTGTATTTTTAAAGTAGACAACATTTAAGAATTGCAATATTTTTTTTAATTAATGAATAAAGCAAAAAAAAAAAGAGAGTTTTTTTAAACTTAGGTAAACATATTTTATTGAAATGTAACTGCTAACGCAAGCGTAATATTTTGTTTTCTCATTGCGCATGCTCTTATATATAAATCAATACATTGGAGCTCATTGTTCAAATACATTTTTGACGTACTAGTTGCAGTAGTATGGTAATTTTTTTTTGGTTGTCATTTAATACTGTAACAAATTTTTAAGGATCTATTTTCAGCAAAGATTGAATATATTGGATAGAATTTGGTCGGTACTACGTAGAATGGAACGCATACACGTTAACTATTTCTCTAGCAATTGACAGTTAATTTGACAGATTACACTGTCAGATAAGCCGTCATCATATTCAATAACAAAAACCAAATGAAATATAATTATATATTTTTTTAATTAAATTAATGTTGTGTTGCATATTTTTAGTCATAAATTATTAATTAATCAATTTGAAGCTATGATTATGATTTTTATATAATATTTACTGTGATAGGGAAATTTCAGTGATTGTTGTGCTTTTTATGTAGTCCGGCAAGATTCAACTCGTTTATAATGACGGATTCTACGCCTTACTATGTCGACCGAGCTAAAGTCGGACGAGCTTCATGTAAAGGGTGCAAGGCACCTTGCGAAAGTGGACAATTACGTATAGCAAAGCTAGTTCATAGCCCGTATGGTGAAAACCAACAAATGAAATCATGGCACCATGTGAATTGTTTGATGAACGTTTTACTAAAACAACGACCAGCAACAAAACGAATTGATTCAATCGATGACATTGGAAATTGGGAGAATATAATTAAGGAGGACCAAGACTTCATAATAAAAGAAATCAATGAGATGGAAAAAATCTATGCTGAAAAGTACAGTGGTAAATATATTGCAAAGGTATTGAAAAACGAACCAAGTCAAAAAAATATTACTGTTCAAGATCCATCTAATAATCATGACAAATTAGAGGAGACAGAGGACGATAAATTTTCAACATTCTTTACATTATGTAGAAAGATATCAAAAGTAGATGCATACACTGAGAAAACAGCTGTAGTGAATAATTTCTTCACCTATGGCTGTGACGGTAAAAAGTTTCATGGAGATCTTGCATTATGGTGTAAGCTTCTTTTACCACAAGTATCTAAAAGAGTTTATAATTTAAAAAGTAAGCAACTAGTGAAATTGTTTGCGAGGATATTGAACACCGATCATGATGACATGCTTACACATTTGGAGCAAGGTGACGTTGCTGATACAATTCAGACATTCTTCAAGAAATCAAAGACTTACAATCCAGCTGCAAAAGATACTTTAACAATACAAAAAATTGATGACTTCCTTCAAGTACTGTCAAGCTTAACAAAAGAAGATGAACAAGCATTTCATTTTAAGAAGATATTAAAAGACTGTACTGTAAATGATCTTAAAATGCTTATTCGGTTAATCAAGGGTGATTTGAGAATAAATGCCGGACCAAAACATATTCTCGAAGGTGTTCATCCAGATGCCTATAGTGTTTTTCAGACATCACGAGATTTAAACATGGTTCTACAAAGGGTTTTGCCACAAAATAATGTGAAACATAAGGATGCGTTGCAGAAGAATATTCAAGCAAAACTAAGTATAATGACTCCAGTGTTACCCATGTTAGCCGAGGCATGTAAATCTGTTGAAATGGCTATGAAGAAATGCCCTAATGGAATGTTCTCAGAAATAAAATATGACGGAGAAAGAGTACAAGTACATAAAAAGGATAACGAATTTAAATATTTCTCAAGAGCCCTAAAACCTGTAATGGCTCATAAAGTTAGTCATTTCAAGGATTACTTGCCTCAGGCATTTCCTAAAGGAGTTGATTTAATATTAGATGCGGAGGTTCTTATGGTAGACATAAAAACCGGAAAACCTTTACCATTTGGTAGTTTAGGAAAACACAAGCAGACGGAGTTCAAAGATGCAGGTGTATGTTTATATATTTTTGATTGTCTGTATTATAACGGAGATATATTAATGGATATGCCAATTAAAAAGAGACGTCAAATATTATTGGACAATATGGTTGAAGTTAAAAACCACGTCATGTTCTCTGAGCAGCAACTTATACATAAGCCATCTGATTTAGCCAACATGATTGCAAAGGTAATTTGTGTAATCATTGCATTTATATACATATAATTTATTGTCTCACATTAATAATTATGACTTTGTTTCAAGATATAAGTGCAACATATGCTTATTTATAAGAACATATATTTGATTAAAATAAGGTTATATATTGTTATAGCATATTGATATTATTGTGATATTTAATTTAAATATTTTTGTGAGCACTAGTTGGTCCTGTTGATTCCCATTATGAGTTGGAAATTACTACATTACAAATTATAAAAGTTTTAAGCATATAAATGAATTAAGTATTAAAGACAACGTCACATTATAGCTTTTAATGTTGTATGTAAGGCTACATGAGTACAACTAGCAATGAGTCTTACATAGCAGTGAAAACTGATTATTTATTAATATATTTATAACCACTTTCCAATTTGTTATTGATATCTTGCTTTGTTATACTACGATTAAAGTTATTTCTTTGAAACTTCAGGTGTTACAGTTGGGTTTAGAAGGCCTGGTGTTGAAGGACTTGGAATCGACATATGAGCCCGGCAAGAGGCATTGGTTGAAAGTGAAAAAGGACTATTTGTTTGACGGTGCAATGGCGGACACGGCTGACTTAGTGGTTCTTGGAGCTTGGTTTGGTGATTACACTATTTATAACATAGTATAGATAATCAATATCGGACAATATATTTTGAAACTAATTATTTATATTAATATTATTATTTATTTAATTAGATGTAGATATATTATTTTGATATATACAAAAGTAAAATAATATTCTTGATAATGTTAAGTTAAGATTTTTTTAAAAATAATTTTAGGTACTGGTAAAAAAGGGGGGATGATGTCAGTGTTTCTTATGGGTTGTTTAGACACACATAGGAACCGATGGGTCACTGTAACCAAAGTGCACACCGGCCACGATGACAGCACTTTGGAGAGACTGCAGAAGGAACTGGCCCCGCTGATGATCAAGATATCACAGGACTTTGATAAATTACCGCACTGGGTGGACTGTAAGAAGGGAATGGTTCCAGATTTCATTGCAGCAGATCCAAAGAAACAACCTGTTTGGGAAATTACTGGTATGATATCATTATAACACTTTGTTCAATGACAAGGAACTTAGTAGTAAAGATTATCTGTTGTGATCTGAATAGTAATATTTTTATTGTTCTAACAGTGACAAGTAACAATATTTGCATTTCATTTACAGGGACCGAATTAACGAAAGCTAATTTGCATACAGCTGATGGTATATCTGTTAGATTTCCGAGAGTCACCCGAATAAGAGATGATAAAAATTGGGAATCAGCCACTAATTTGGATGAACTCAAACATTTATATAAAACATCAAAGGAAAAAACCGATGTGACCTTGTTAAATAAACTCGCAGAGACAGCAGACGAGTACGTACCGCCGGCGAAAAAGATAAAACAGAGCCCTAAGAAAGATAAAACTAGTCCTAAAATAAATGCATTGGACAAATATTTTGTTAAAGATAAATCAAAAACCAAGTCCCCGGTTATGGAAAAACATAAAAAAATAAAAACTGAAAAGTGCGATAAAGATTCATCTCGTACAGATAAATTAGATCAGAGTTCTGATAATCAAGATTTTGAACCAGCGAATCCTCTACCGGATGCATTTTTGGGCAAAAGACTCGGTTTCTATCCAGACTTCATAACCATACCAGAGACGGAGAGATTACACTTCGAGAGACATTGGATAGCTTACGGTGGCATTGTGGATAAGTCTCTAAGATACATGGATGTAGACTTTGTAGTACATAATAATAATAGCATAGAGTATAACAAAATGGTTGAATTGAACAAGAAGTTGCCACTCGGTGTGAGACATGTCACTAAGAGTTGGTTGATCAAATGTATCAACGGGGTTAGTCTGTGTGATGCAAAGAATTATACTGTTGCAGTAGATCCTATGTAATATATTTTATGTTTTATGTCATGTTTTTTATCTCATCCAGATCATCCGGTACACCCAAAAATAACTATATGTCTATTGAAATTCGATTGCAATTACATTTATCGTTATTATGAATTTCATGATCACATGTAATTAATTTCATATATGTATTGATAAATAAACAAAATGTATGTTATAAATAATTATATATATATATCAAGCTGACGTGACTGACTTGAAAGCCGACACTATCAATACAAATCCAATTAAGGGTCACATACACTATATATGTAGATAGATTTTATTAAAGGATTAATTATGTTATACTATTTATAGTGAACTAACTCTGTCTATTTATATCCCCATGGACGCAAGCCTCCAATCCAATTATAGTATGGGCTTAGTGACAAAGCTACTCAAAACTAAATAGTTTTATATGTTATGTATTCTATAACATTATTTACTATTCTTTTAAAGATCAAAAACAGTTTGTATATCGTTATTAATATATTTTGAAAACTAATTGGTATTTATTAAGTACCTGCCAGAAGTCAAATAGCAATAGTTTTATGCAAAACTTACTGGTCAGATTTTGATGTAATTTATTCTAATTATTCCTTATTGCCTCAGTCAATATATAGGTACCCGATTTATTGATGTTTTATCCTAAAAAATAATATAATAATCATAAAAAAAATCTAGTCTCATTGGGCTATAAATAAGTACACGTCAGATCCCTTTTTAAGATAGGTCCTCCCAATAAAGGCCGATTTCAAATAAGGTCCATCTTTTCAACGTTCCTGTACTTAATATTTATGTTAAAAAGGACATCGTGCGGGCTCCCTAGTAAATAAACATAAAACGCACCGAGGTTTATTGCTTTCGTGATGACCATTTTGTCAGTGGCTCATTGTATAATCTCAGGAGCGGTCGCGAATGTCAATGTATAAAATATATTGATTGAATATTACGCGTTTCAGCAATAAAACTCGTTTATTAATTAATAATCCTATTGTGTGTACAATGCACTTTGCATTGACGGGATAAAGAACCAAAATTATTGCTTTTTTTTATCTCGATTTTGTATGTTTTTCCCAGGACATAACTAATTTTCTAACCAGATCCACCCAGTTGTCTCCAAATAAGACCCGTACCTTGTTAGGGGTATTATTTACCCATCCATTTTACGTTACCAAACAGAAAATATATAATCGTTGTCATGATTGTTATTTTTATACACCTCATAAGGTCTATATTACGATTATAGAAGTGTAATATCTAAAAGGTCCAAGGATTAAGATTGAAAAAAATTACTGATTAGAAACGTTTAGTGATATTCTTTACTAAAAGTAATAAAAATTTTACAAAATTACAATATATTTTATTTAAAACTAGAGAATAGATTAGCTATAACTCATATTATTTTTCTAAATCTTTATAAGGGCCACATACTAATTTCTAATAATTTGGTTTATATTCGAAAGCGGCGAACTTAATTTCAAGCCGTCGCTTCTTTTTGGATATGGTTTTTCTGATATACGATGTCTAAAATGTTGTAGTCCAATTATTGACCTTATTAAGAATCCTATTGCCTAGTAAGGACCATAAACGCAATTTTAGAACACTGACTAACTGGCTATTAGTGCCTTGTTTTTGTACAATATTTGATATATAATTAATTTATCGGATAATGTCTTATAAATTAACACACATCCCAAAATTTCTTTATAAGAATTTCCAAAAACCGGGCCCTTATTAGATGCCTTTACTTAATAACAACAGTAAAATTCAGTGGTTGTATGATTTTTTTTTATTAATTTAAAGTAAGGTAAGTCATTATTTGAGCCAGAAAGAAGAGAGGGGGGCGATTTGACATTGGCGATTGCAAAAGATAATTAGTAAATAAAATTAATCGTAACTTCACTAGAAATACTTACAATTAAGTAAATGATGAATCAGTTTCAAATAAAACTAGTAGAATTCTCAATTAGTTTGCGCATCCCACAAAGGCTACTGCACCGAATTAATTAAACGGAGTTTAGATCATCCATCATGGTAAGTAATCTCCAAGCTGTTTAGATTTGAATTCGCTTATACAGATCCGAGCATACAAAGCTGGCTTTATTGAATACGGTGATGGTTCATTTAAAAATTAAAACATGATTTATAAAATAAAATCAGTAATCTGAAAGCTCTTCAAGTTATTTATAAGCAACTTTTTTATAATATATTATCCTTAAAACATTATAGTTAAAACGATAACTTTACAGTTTAATAACTATTTTACAGTAGGAATAAACTATGTACGAGTAGGTAGGAGAGATAGTTTATCTCTATGAAGAAATCTCTTTCAGCTATCCTTAAGTAAGAGAAATTCTGATTAAACAAAGTAGGCCGCTTCATTAGAAAATACACAAAACTATTAAAACTGCATAATATTAATATAAAATAGACTAAATAATGTTACAAATCAATTTTTACAGCGCTGGCGGCGGAGAACAACCCAAATAAAAAATAATGTTCAAACCTTTACCTAACAGGTTCTTAATTAAAAGAACTCATATTCCAGAGATTTCAACTCAACAAAGTTAGAGAATTGTGGAAAATAATCTCAAAAATGTAACAGCCGAGGGAGACACGAGCAGTCCAAATACATCCCCGACCGCAGTACCTCCAGGCGGTATTGCGTACGTTTAAATTTTCAACAAGCCTCAATGTCTGCGAGGCTCTCCTGCCGGCGGAACAAATTATTACCAAACCCTGCACTTTGGATATGAATAATGGAATTAAGGCAAAACTTAGTCATTTAAGTCAACTTTATATTTTGTCAAGACTGTAATTGTTTTAATTGGTGTCATAAAGTTGTTTTTTAAGTATTCTTTAAGAGGCGAAAGTTAGGTACTATAAAATACTTTTTCCGGATTACGAATTTATTTGTGCATTCTATCCGAATTTCTCCATTTCCCCACCTGCTAGCGGGCTCAGCAGTTTCCTATTAAAAATAAAGTCTACCAGCAGTTTGAATTTTCGTTATTACTTGAAGCACTCGTAGCTAAGCCAAATATTCCGGCTTCGCATTATCAAATATTTATAGGAAAATCCGTTTCTCGTCTTGCATCGTACCGAACTTACCTCTGGGGGTCTGCCTTAAGTTTTCTACTTCGAACAAACAGGAAACTGTTTGAGAAAAATGGGGTACTGATGTTATTTAGATATTTATTAAGTCTGTAAATCCGATGAAATAGATATTTCAATTTATATTATACTTTTCTGACTAGTACCTAATGCCTTCAAGTGATAAAAACAATGAAACATTAATGTTGTAATGGGTAAGTTCGCTTTTTATAGTATTTAACATTGGACCTACTATACGACAGATCGCATATCGGGTGGCCTTTATACTTTATACCTTATATATCATGAAAAAACATTAAATTTAATTCAAACAAGATAGAGGTAAAACCTTGAAATATTTCGTGAATTAAAATAATTTTTTCACAGACCACATGTCAGTAGTTTCCAGTGTAAACTCGGCCAACGAGCTCTCGAGTCTCGCGGAAGCAGAATCTTTCATTACAGTTCTCATAAATACATACTGCTTATGATATTTTGATTAATATGATAATTAAGATACCTTCAATTGGATAACAAGTCGAAAAAGTTTGATAAGTTTTTATTTATACTGGTCTAGTATGAACATTTTCTTGTAATATATTAAGAGGCAACTTAATTCCAGTTCATAACTTAAATTACGTATTCTACAACAATTCAGTCTATCATTACATTAGCGCCAGAGATCAGAAAAGAACTGTATTAATTATAAGTTATTTACTAGTGTGCGTTTGTAAATTTAAAATGTATAACCGTAATTAAAACTTATTCAGCTGTTGGAGAGGAAGTTCTAAATGAGTCCGTTGTAAAATTTTACCTTTATTGCTCCCATACGATACTGTAACTGCATATTAAAATCCTCTGAAATCCGTTGAACATCGCAAAGATTCCAGATAGCAAACCAGACGACACTTATACAAAGTATTTTGCAGTTTTATACCATTCTAAAACACGTGACCTTCAAATACTATTATTTCAATACAATTATTGAACTCATATTTTTATTTTAATAAATCATTAAAATATCCATAATTAATAATATATATATATTAATTATAAAACCGTATTATTTAATCGTAAACTCAAATGTTCAAAAATACTAAACTTCACCGTTAGAATAGAAACATCGCAGTTTGCAAGACGAAAGTTAAAGCCAAGTCGCAAGTTTGGTTGATTTTGTTATTTACTTTACAGCACCCAGCACCGAGCTTGGTTTAGTAACTATTTGCGCCTAGGTATTGTGCTAGTGAGGCTTTGAATATTTACGATTGTATGTACTTATTTTATATAAATATACATATATTATTAGTTGAATAAATTTGAGATCCTAAAAGGAGACTATTTCAAATACAACCCTCAATTGGGTATATGCGGAGCATGGTAGCTTACTCAAACTTTGTTTTAAATTCAAATTGTTTTTTTTTTTTGAAAAATTAAGGGCAATTCAAAAAAACAATTTCTTAATAACATTTTATCCAACGTAAAGCAAAGGCAGTATTATGCTTTTTTTAAAAATTGATACAAACACTAAAACTTAAGTGAAGATTACAACAATGCATCCCTCAAATTGCATAAAATCCGTCGTTTCAGTGATAATAGTTGCGCACAGATAAACATACAAACAATAAACTTTTTAAAAAGCATTGTTTTGAGTTTTATTCGTTGTTAAAGATCACCTAAAGTAATTATATCTTCTATGTACAGAGCAATCGCTTACAGATTTATTATATGTAAAGATAGACGAGTTGTAAATATTCTTAAATAATTATGATTTAATTTAAACCTTTAAATATCTTTTACAACATAGTCATGAAGGCTTTTATGCTCTAAATAAATGTATCTATTAAAGCTATCTCTGGCGTAGATTTAATTCTGTCTCTCTGCACCTAAATCGTCCAGAACAGCGCCATTCTCACTGAACACAGACGTGTCGGAGTTAGCGCTGCGTTTGCATACAAATTGTAAGCTCTAAATGTTATTTACCTTTAATCTGTCGGTATAAGTATCTTTAGTATAATTATTACGGAATATTAAATATTTTATGGAAATAAGAACCAAGTAGATAAATAATGAGACACGTCCGTTATAAAATGGATTTAATGTGTATGAATATATAATAATAATACAGGTGAATTAAAATGGTATATAATGTTTTACTGAAGACAAAATGAAACTAGGAAAAGCATTCTCATGTCTAAATTAAACACTAGGAGTAGGCATTATGACAAAAGAAACGACATCTCTTCGTGCAATGTCTTATGTACGTTTAAAACACTAGACCATGCATTAAACTGTATGAATATTTATATTCACTACAACTGTATGAGGAACAATAAGTTAAAAAAAATGGAATTATGGGACCATTTCAGAAAATATAATATTTGCATTCGAAAAGGACCAAAGGAACTCTTTAAGGTAACCCTAAATATGTCATCAAAGTTAAATGGGTGATATTTTAAAGTGCCTCTTATATATTTACAGTGTCGCGAGGTGGACGTAGGCAGCGCTGTCAACAGACCGCCACACACATTGGTATTATTTATTCATAGCATTTGGGCCGACCTCTGGTTAATTATGACGTAACGCGCCGCCGACCACGGCGACTTTCAAATTGGATTATTTGCGCCATCGCTCGCCTGCCGGTTAACAATGAACGGTTAGCTTTTGGCTGCTTTTTTCATTATACACGGAAAAGTCAGTTAAATTTTTTAACCACACATGACTAGACTTCAGTTAACTTTTTTTATTTATATTCCTAGGTATTTAAAGTGTATAATACTTTATTAAGGTATTTGTATTAAACGGATGCTCGCCTCTGTTCCGCATTCGGCAAGTTAAAACATTTGTTAATTGTGGTTTTAACAACAGTTACGAGGCGGTGAACCACGATACCCAACTTCTATGTTAGAACACTGCAGTTTGCAGTGCGGTAAAAGTTTCTGTAGAGTTGACGATTCCGTTGATTTTGTCTTATTCGAAACTTTTGTAAGACTAAGTTGTCTAGTTTACCTTTATGTATCCATAAATGTATGTCTTCTCGCCTATGTTACGTTTCTTGTATTGTTATTATAAAATATATTAACTTAAATTATTTTTAATGAATTCAAAACTGTTTTTTAATTTAATAATCTGTTTAGTAAATTAGACACTACATTCAATCATGTTCTCTATAGTTTTTAAAGGTAAAATAGAGTTTGTGAAATGTACAAGTGCTACCTGAAGCTGTATGTTTGTGTAATATCTTACGAAGCCTGCGGTCTGAATATATCATCTTTATCAACATGCCTGTGCTCTTTCTGTGACTTTTCTTTATTAATATTATCCTGGAATATGTAATTTTTAACGTAACAGTTTTTTAAATTTCGTTACACTTGAATATCTATTATTATTTTATATCTGAGATTCTGCAAGGAGTGTAAAATGTAGTAATTTTCTAGAACTGAGAACTTGAAGCACAATAATGTATGCATTATATTATTTGTTACAAATGTGTAGACAAGTATGGCTACAAGACTACAGTCTCAACACTTATTTGTAAGTTAGATATCAGTAATGTATTATTATTATAAGATATTATAATTTGTTCTTATCATAAAGAAATATTGAATAGCGAGTAAAAATCCGTACCCCGAGGTTGTAAAATCCGTGAGAAGATACGGTACCTTAAGACAGAGTTAACGGGACGAAGACTCAGTGTGTATATGTGTGTGTGGGTGTGTGTGTGTGTGTGTATGGGTGTGTATGTGTGTGTGTGTATGTCTGTGAGATAAATCGGCCATTTTATAAAACAAAAGCAATATAAATATTTCTTTGTTCCAATAATGTAATATGTTTCCTGATATTTTGGACATTATAATTAGTTTTTAAAAAATACATTCATTATTTTAGTTTTCAGATTTTCAATAAT
The DNA here is from genome assembly GCA_918358695.1 of Melinaea menophilus ssp. n. AW-2005. Taxonomy (NCBI): domain Eukaryota; kingdom Metazoa; phylum Arthropoda; class Insecta; order Lepidoptera; family Nymphalidae; genus Melinaea; species Melinaea menophilus. The sequence continues at coordinate 30,433,469 of OU911038.1, read as the reverse complement.
TCAAATAAAATAAGATATTAAACTTGAATATCAAGTAAGAGTACACCTGTAGATATTTTCTAGAAAGGAGCAAGAGAATACTGTCCTTTATAAGAGGCGACAGAGCGGCAATCTTCAGAAGAATTTTCTAAAAGATTACATTAGTGGAAAGTTACAGATTATTTAAATTCAACGACCAACAATAAAAAGTTTCAATTGTTTATATTCAAAGACATCTTAAACCAACAATTTAAAATTTACCATTTTTAACAAATTATATATATTTTTTAAAACACCGGCAAGAATATTAAATTTAATTCAAACTAATTTGGCCTCTCCAACATAAAACATGCTTTGTGTGTGAGTTCTCGTGTTTGTTGTTCCAGCGTGTTCCGCTCGAAGCATCCAACTGGGTCACGGATTAAAAATGTTCAATCTCGAATAGCTTTTTTTAGAATGTTGTTACTTTAAAATAGTAAAGCAATTTTCGATTTTCTCTTAAAGACTTCAGTAATTTTAACACCCACGATGTCGAAGCTTAAAAAAGCCAATTTATCAAATGAAATGTTTGACCTAATTGCAGATAAATTGTATAAATCTAACGAATATGGAAGATTTCTAAGCATTTGCGTTAAAAGTCGGACTCATTGAAATAACTTTATTTCTCGACAACTTTACTCAATAAAAAATTCTATATGGAAAAATGTACTTTTGCAAATCTTTTCTATTTGTCTTATGATTATTGTAAATTGAGTTTATTTCTTTCTTTTCTTTCTTTATTTATTTTAAATATACCAAAATATTATCATAATGATATCTTATTAGTGACTAAAATAAAGGTTGATAAAAAAATGTAGCGAAATGCCGAGTTGCTCCAGACCTGTTCATAAATAATTAAAAATCCATATTTTATCACATTTTTGTAAGCAACTTAATGGGTATGAAGACTGTGTTGTAGATATTTCTAAACGTTTAAAATAAACTGATGTTTGATCAAGAAAAACATGTTTCAGCTCGTCTGCAACGTAACATTCTCACGAAGTGGAAAACGTAAAATACAATTTCATTAGAATTAGTTTCAAAGGAAATAAATGTTTTTAAACTTGGATAAAATATATATTATAAGTATTGTTACTTACTTATATACCATATATGAGATTTAGAACCAGGAAATTAAATTTTATGTTTATACAAACTCTGGCAATAGTTTTTGTGATTTTCAACGGCCCATTTCAATTGAACCTATTCAATACGAAAATAGTTTGGATAAGTTTCAATTCGGTGAACTGAACTGAACTATTTATTTAACTACGAATAGAAAATTGGAACAGAATATGAATTTATCTAGTTCACGTTACCTTATATTAAAATGTTATTCGATATTTTTATTACAAACATTTTAAAGTAAATATATTGAAATACCAAGTTTTATTGGTCGCGATCCCGAAAAAGGGTTCGTGGAAGTTTTAGGAAATATTTACCGTTCAAATATGCAGAAGAGAGACTTCCTCAAGATATTAAGTTTTTTCCGTTTTTTTCCGTATCTTTAAAATGATACGTGCACAAATTTGAACTTTGATTAAAAGTTAATTCATGTTCGTTGTTTTCGCTTGTTGTTGTTGCTTTAAAAGAAAAGTAATATTAAAAGGAATATTAAGGATCTGATAATAACAACATCTCAACCGTGCCTATTTAAAGATTGATATTAATTAAATGTAAATAAGTCACTGGACATTGCGACTCATTAGAATGATAATTTTAAAATATTAAAACATCTGTGCGACGCTCACTTCAAAATAATTGAAAGAAAACTTTAAAATGACGATCTTTAAATGTCGCTGACGATCTCGCTCGGGTGAGCAGGTTTTATTTCTGACCTGAATACCTAATCCGTGAAATTCTTTAAAATCGTTAGAACCGTTAAAAAGCAATATTTTTATAAAGAATTTCCCGAACTTTATATTTAAAACTACGCTTCTTTTGATAATATTTTTTCACCCATAAACATTTTATTAAACGAGAAAAATTTAAACTATGATGACAAATGAAAATAAAATTTGTCGAAACTTAGTTTATAGAGAGCGTTTTTAAAAAGGAATCATTTCCTTTACATTGTTAACGGTCGCTCGTATTTTCTTTCAATCTTTCTGCCGCTACTATTTAAAAACTAGTAGCAGTGTACACGAATCAAAACAGGACCATTTCAATAATGTTATCTTGCTTTCTATTTGTACGAAATTTAAAAAGAAAATTTAAAATTAACTTCCACTTTTTTGTATTAATATCTTAGAGCATACTCCATACCGTGAATATCTCAGTTTTATTTGCAAGCCGCCTTCCGATCCTTTGTCTTTTTGTTGACTCTCAAGACGGGCTCTTCAAACATAAAAAGCACTAAGAATTTTATAGAAAGAACGACTAAACATACACATTGAAAACATATTGAATTGAATTTAAATTATATTATGAGTTTAAAAATGACTATAAAGTATAGATTAATAAAATATTAATGAAGATTTAATTTCCTAAAGATATCTTTATTATCCATATTCTAAATATATATAAATGTTATAATTAAAGAAAATATTAATATAGGATGAGTAGTGTATTTTTAAATTAGACGAAGGTAGGGCAGAGTCAGATGAAATTATATCAGCTTCCACGGAATAACATCAGACAAAGATAGTTGGCTGGGAGATGAGTTAATTGCCTTAATTGGAAGTAAAATTTACGTTAAATGCAACGAGTTGAATCCGTTATTTCGGGAGTGTCTGCAGAAGATGAAAATCAAATAGTAAGTTAAACGTGGTGTTTATTTAACTGTTTTAACAAAGTAATAATAAAAAGGATTTTGTGTTAAATTTGGGGGTTAATTTTTTATATGAATACAACACAGTCGTTGGAATTTAACGAACCTTTAATAAACTTCGGTTATACACAAATATGTAAAACATGAATACAGATGACAATCTGTCATTGTTTTAGCAGAAAAATCAGTTCGTTACTTTTAAAGTGCAGAATATTTTTTATATATATAAAACTTTTGTATATCTCTCTGTATATCGGATTTTATTTTATGTACGTTCATCAATCACCTTTGAACATTTTATATTTTATTAATGTTTCGTAAAACATTTTTAGATATTCTATTATTTACTTTAATACATAAAGGGAAACATTTTAAAGAAACTGTACAGATAAAAGCCGTTAGAAGTGAAAAAATACTTAAATGATGATAAAAGTAATGATTTATTTAATTCACTCTGCGCTGAACGAAACTAAATGTACTTTTAAAGAGCGTCACATTTCGCTTCACAAGGTCGTCTGGTAAGGTTCCTAAACGTGCTCGCTGAGGTTTCAGGCTTTAATTGCTTATAAACTAAATTATTGTATTATAAAGTTCTTGACAGTTACTTAGCGAAGCTTTAATTAGTTGTGAGAATTTATTAAGTCTCTATGTTGTAGTTTACTGAAGTTAGTTACTAAGAAAGTGTTCATCAGAAGGAATAATAGTACCCGTATATCCATATATTAAGATAACCTACCTGTGTTAAGTATTTTATATTTCTGATCCATTAAAGTTTAAAGTCACTGAAAATCAAAGAATTCTAAAATGTACCTATACACTTCACCTTTGAAAAGTCACTTATTTATTTACAAAATATTTTTGTCAGTATACATTTTTTTGAGTCGCAGTCGTAAATGATAAGTGAGAACAAAAAATAACCCAATAATGTGTAGTATTATAAAAAAAAGAATAAAGAGTAATTAGCTATGCCACTAGTGAGTCTGTAATGTTTTCATATTTACAGAATGATAAACTTTTGAATATATATAGCTTATTTCTCAGTTTCACATAAAAACACATATCACCTTACAAAAATGAAGTTTCTACAGAAAGGCAGGGATTTCCAAATTTTACTCCTAAAGCCTAGTTATAAGGCCTAAGTCTGTCAAACTACATCCTAGACTCATCCACAACATATCCCTTATTATATAAAAATGAACGCCAGGTTGGGATTCCTTAGTATGCATAAAAGTTCACCTGTTGAGTCATCCACGTGTTAAATGGTGTTCAATTAATCTTTCTATATCTTATGTCTTTGAAATTAAATCATCTGGACAATAACCACGAGAATTAAAATATATGACAAGTTATTTTAAATAGTGATATGGATCTTGATTTTCCCTTCAATGAATCTGATTAGTTAAGATTTGATTTTTAGCTAACATAGTTTAAACATAAGTCACTTATTTTCGTGAACCTTAATTTTGTTACCGAGTTTACCTACTCCGTAATTTATGGAATATTGGAAATGGAACAGAAATAAATGGATACATATTTACATTTATATCTTATAATTATATTTTATTTTATAGTACGTTGTAGCATTTTTTCCTGATGAATCCGTAAACATTATCTAAATATCTCTAATATGACAGTGACATTATAAAGGAAAATAAGAGGAATATTGGACACAAGCCAAATCCTTTTGCCAAACGGTTCCTTAATCAACATCCACATGTTTGCATGACATATGATTTTATAACACCAAATTGTTGATTGAATGCAGTAAACTAAGTTTTAAGAAGAAAAAAGAACCACAAGGAATATTTTCGTACAGATTCGAGAGCATTGTGGTGCTGTAAGATTACGATATCCATTAGATCTTAGGGGGTATGTTGGCATTCTTTGTGCTTTGGAGTCTCAAATAACTACTCCCACCATTTGAATGAGCTGTATCTATAAAAGAAGGCTAATAACATAGACGATACAAAAAAAGATTAAAACGGGGCACCACCCCCTTCACACAGGAGATCAGATTGAAGTAGCTATTTCACTCTTAACTACGTTTAGTACTGTGACTGAGATAATCGGATACTTCACCCCTTTATTCCTGTGTGTCCTTGTCTCCTGCAACCTTCCTTGTCCTCAAGGTTTGCGTAGATAGTGCTCGGAATTCATTGTAATAATTTACCATTAGATTATTCTCTCAAAATAATATGATACAATGTTATAAAAATTGTGCCGACGATATCGATTTAGGATTTATTTATATAATAAAATATTGAAATAGAAAATATAAAACATTAATCATAATGTTGGGGACATAATGATTTGTATAATTGTACTTAAAAATTCTTTCATTAAGAAATCTATCGCCAGTCATGCAGCATGTTTATACAGCGAGTCCCAATTACCGAAATCAGGTCATTATCACTGAGGCTTTAAACATTCACAAGCATTTATCTTGATTGAGGTTTTTTGTATTGAAATAAATTTACACTTTATGAAGACGTAAGAAAGATTAATAATTCTGCAATATAAACGGCTAATATTTTTAATGAAACTGACATTATGGATATTAAATGGTATTCCCAATTTAGTAAGGAAAGGACTATCAAATTTTGTTTACTTTGTAAAGTAAACATTATAAACATGGAGTGAAAATAAAGGCAAAAAGGGCCATTGTTAAAAACCTGAAACAGAGACCGAAAACTGTTTTGTTACCAAATTGCCTTCCAACTTGCAAAGTCACGTATCTTAACGCAGAACTTTAGCCTTGCAATTTTCGAAACCTTTACAGAAATTAGTTTTTGAAATAAATCGCCCGTCAGTTTCTTCATGATGCTGCGCTGCTTCAGTTAGTGCAATCCCGTTTAATGTAACTCATAGAGTCAGCTAACACTTATCATATTCAGGAGTAGATGGATTCCCATTTATTTCTCGCACAGAAAGATACTGCTACTATACGAGTATGTCTGGTTAAGACTGAAGAAGAATTCAGTGTATATTCTAATTATGTACATTAAATATTAGGTGTATGTAATATTTTTACAAAAACCTAGCCACTTTGAAATTTATAATTATTAATCTTTCATGAAATGAATATTTCAGTTGTAATCAATACTAAATCGCACAGTGACGTAGTAGTTCCGGCGTTCAATCAATTACTTTGGTTTAGCCGCGTCCGACCAAGACCAAGTCGGGTGATCAAATACGGTAATACGATATTGGCATTTAAATCCCTCAGGAACTTTGGAGACTATCCGAAGCCATTTATACATTCAATACATAAACTATAGTTATTAATAATCTAGGTTATTTCGTCTAGAATAAATAGTAAAAAATACTCTTAGGTATCAAAAACAATCAAACCTCTCAATAGTGTATATGAAATATTAATTTGTGAATATTATTATATTCTCGCTATCAAAATATCAATACACACACATCTCCAGTTGAAAAGGAAACATTTCAAGTTCCGAAGTTTAGAGGGTCTGTTTAAAGTGTTCAGTTATGCATGGGCCGGTCCCGAGCCTTTGTTAATTATGACGTCGCTCATGCTTTACAGGTTGTTTACTGCTGAATATAATATGACTTTGAAATTCGCTTTCTATATCTACTTAGACTTGTTGATTGTAACTGTTTGCTTTGATTTGCTAATGCGAAGCGACTCAAGGCCAATGTGGTAAATAATATTAAAATATTATTGTATCTTAATGAATAGAAGCTTAGACGACTAGATAGTAGAATATGATGACAAATGTATAAATTTGATTTGAGATTATGATTATATAAGCTACAGATACATTTGGAAATATTTAAATAATACTTACGCCTTTGTTAAATATTTGTATTAAAACAGCATCAGTTCCAAAGTCATAAATATATACTCAATACATAATAACGACCAGTGAGCCCTACCTTTACCCTTTATTTCATAAAGTTTATAAAATAATTAAAAAGTTTATAGATTATTTAACGCCGTGAAGTTATAAAAAGTTCCTATAAAAAGAGAGCTCAGTGCGAGATTGTTAAAAGGTAATACCTTTTAACATGTACTGTCGTATAATAGTTTGATGTTAGATATTTTGAAAATTAGATAAAGGAAAAAATTAAATTAATATCCCTCTGTGCTGACATATTCATAAACATATATTCGGTGAAAGTAAAGAGGTCAAAGGAAGCATATAGATTGGTTAGAGCACAAAGATTTCTGGAATAGTATTTATATATCACGATGTATATTGGGGTCATGTTTGAGCAAAAAAATAAAATTCTAGCAACGCATTGACATGGAAGCCGATTTTCGTCAATATCGGATTTATTCGGATGAAGTCCGCTAATAAAAAAAATTGATCTCGCTTTTACTATCAAAGTTATAAAATGAAATAGGTTATAGTGTATTATATTTTAGTAATAATAAAGTAATCCTGTTTGTTTTAATAACAATGACGAGTTATAATGAGATTGTTATGTACACGCGAAGTCTGACCACAATATAATTTGGGTTAAAAATTAGAATGTTCTTCGGCTACGATATTCGAGATTCCCGAGAGCGAATATTCCCCGCACTTCGTGCATATTTATCACAATTTGCAGACGCAGTTAACGACCTCCGTTAAATAAATGAAAAATGTTGCTATAAAACACGCTTTAACTCCTCATTCCTTCATTATATCCTCATTTACTTACTTTAATTAACACTTTTTAGTATTTTAATATCAAATTAAAAGATTTTTTCATAGTTTTAATAGTTGTACAAAGCAATATTTTCTTCCAATATAGCTTTATTATACATAATATATTTTTGAGAAGACCTAAAGTTTATTGACAATTTGGTTTCATTAAAACTTTACACGTAAACATTTGCAGAATATTATTGCATAATGAGCGACTAATTGACGGAGATGTATCGCTGTGTCCTCAGGTTGTTTGAATATCATCATAACATGTTAATTATTACTTTGTACACACTTCATTTAAATAATGCATACAACCAGAGACATTATTGTCTCAGTTACAATACATAAAACTGCAACATTTTCATGTGAAATTGTAGGTCAATATATTTTTTACGTTTTGATTTAAATCCAAAACAATATAAAGTAAATCAAGAGTCAAAAGGTCCAATATATAACGTAATACTTTCTGAATTTATATTCAAGTGGGTTATAAAATGTTTTTACGGCGTTCCTACAGATCTGTTGGAGACGGAAACGGGATTTGTGACGCTTGTGGTTAAAGGGACACATCTTCACACACCCACCCTTGTATCCGACTCACCCGACTCACCTGTGTGACACAATGAGGAGAATACGGAACTTGTAACCGGCGTTATTTTAACAAGATGACTTAAGTTTTGGAGTTGGTTGTTTATTGTACGAGTTGTCTTCTGTTAATTAAAATAATTCATATTTTTAACTAAATAGAAATGAAATTTTAAATAAAGTTAACATAGCTAAACGTGTTATGGACTTTTACCAATAAATCATATAATAGTAAAATATATATTGAAATGATATTCGTAGCCGTTTAATCATTTATTTGGGTTTAAAAATCAAGTTAAAGCTATCTATGTAGCGCAACAGTTATTTATTATCGGATGGACAAAAACATCTAAAACACACATTAATTTTTTTTAAATGTCGTAATAAAAATAAAAAAGTACATCCTATGTGCTATATTACAAAATTTTCGTATTTATTATATTTTTTAATTTTAATCTCTAATATATTTTTAAGAGATTACCGATTAACAGGGTGTCTTTTGAAACAAACAGAACCTCAGTTTAATAGTAACCCGTGTTGTTCCGTAAGACGCTGTCTGTTGGATAGATTACAATGCAATTTCCTACTGATCTAAGGTTTAACGACAGTGATCGATAGTTGCTCAAACTAAGTAGATTTTTAAACTATTTTAATATATTACATACAGGGAATTCAAGATCATTTATAAAAGATATATATTAGCATTATGCCTGTAATAATTCAGGATTCTATTTGGAGTGCTCTTCGTAATATATATTATGGCGAATGAATTACTGTTATGTGAGATATTCTAATACTGTACGCTTTTATTTGCCTCTCCTATAAAAATAAATTGTGTATAGTAATAACAATAAATACTAGGCATAAATCAAACTTAAGTTTCATATTAACTCACAAATAGCCTGGATCGATTTTTGAAAGAAGAGGAGAGATTTATGTTGTTTACGAAAGGTTTTTAATATTTTAAGGTTTTAAAAATAATCTTGTGTAATAAGTATTGAGACTGCAAAACAGTACTTATTCATTTTTTATGATGAATACAAGAACTGTTTTTTGTAGGATTGAAGTGTTTTTTTGTCCTTTTCTTTCCACGCACTAATGTATAAAATATAACACTACAATTTATACGAATATCGCAGAGAATTTTCTAAAGAAGTATATCAAATGTTGTAAATGTCTTTACAAAAATGTGACAAATATCTCAGTCCGTCTCGGATTCGATGAGATGCTCTAAACGGGAAAAGCTCTTTTATAGTTCACACGGAGCCGCGGGGAGCATCATATAATATTATAAAAATATGAGTATACTAAAAACAAACGACATACATCCAATTTGTTACACTGATATGTGTCAGGGATGTGGGTTAGGCGTATAGAAAAGACTAAGGAGACTTCATGAAAGAATTAAATGCCCTCGCCGGCAGCGTGTACTTGTCTTGTGAGACTCCACGAAGCTGACTCTGAAGAGCGCTTTGTATACACGTTTGCGGTCACAAATGCTTTTAGCTAATACGTTCCTAACATTCGCTAATTAATTGGTAAGAAGCGGTAATGTTTCATAATTTATATATTTAAAACATTAATATGAAAATGCTTTTTACCCTTTGTTACTTCATTAAATATATTTTTGTAAATGTTTTTTATGAAGGCAATAAATATTTCGTAATTTATGAAGGAAGTTATAAATTTCGTATCTTTGTTTTAATGTTAACCAAACTCTCGAGTACAATTTGATTATATTCAAGAAGCAGTGCGGATGAGGCGCCAAGATAAAACCTAATTAAGTCATAGCTCGTTACATGCGACAGTATATTTTTGGCACACACAGAGCCGCCTCACGTCACGACTGCTGGCTGCAGTTATAATCTTTTAAAAATTCAACCCTAATGCGTCATAAGTGTTGCTACCTGTGATAGATACTACTTTAAATGTATTATTACTATTTTCTACATTTTTATTGATTTCTTGAGTTTTAAAGTTTAATAAAGTTTAAATATTTTTAAAAATTTATTGAAAAATATTTTCAGATTTAATATAAATTCTGTTACACATTTGAGTTTCGAATGAGTTTCGAATTTTTTAATATATGTATAATTGTAGTATACTATGTTCAATTTAAGTATAAGTTTTCGATATTTTACGACTGACAGGTTCATTAAGTCTATCTTTTGGTATAGGCGTTCAATACTATGGAATTATTACGTTGACTTTTCGAGTAAATGAGATCAATCAGAATTCTTATTTCCGAACTATCTAATTTAGAAGAAAAAGGGTGACATGTTATAGACATTTAGTATTTTTATTTATTTCATTAATGTGTATTAAAAATTATATCTTCAAGCACCTTTAAATTTCAATGTAAAAAAATTGAACCATTTTGGTAACACAAACTTTTACAGATGACCAAACTTTGATAATTACAGCCGAAACTTAAACAACTAATAAAGACACAAAGTGTCTAACCGAACCACAACTGAGACCATAAAACGTTTATTAGGTGCTTTATTCACAAAGTTAAAGAAAAATATTCAATGTTACTGAAACAATAACTTACCTATGTACCTGCTGGCACTTTTAGCCATAGTCTCAGTGAGTTGACAGCAAAAGGAAAAGGAAACAAAACTCAACAACAGTCCTTGATATGTTCTGATCATCGCTCCACCTTAAAGTTCGGCCCGAGTTAACACAACTTCACGATTCTCACATATTTTATATTATTCTTAGGTAAAGGTCGAGTGTCGTCGAGGGTTGAAAAGCGACTGATTCCGGTATGAGGAACAGCTCTGCGCAGTGCACCCGACGCTCGGTGCTACTGTTCAATTTTAACAAGCTTTTTAGACGTGTATTTGCTAGTTAGCCTTCATTTGCATGGATGACTTTAGCTAATACTGTTTGGCGTTAATGACCCACTTTAATTAAGCACACCTTGACATGCAGAAATTTTTAACTTGATTATTAATCCGTTGTTCAAAATAATGAATTATATAAATATTTTATTTTTTACTTTTTTATGGATATACAATTGTTGAATGTAAAAAAAAACATCGTTGTTTGGTTTGCGACGGTTATCTTAAATTATTAAAAAATCTCCGATGTAAGTGTCAGATTTATTTATCAAAATATGATTTATATAACATTAAGATAAAAACAATCCTCATAAATAAAATAGTGTCTAAATCATTAATCTAATAAAAATATATGTCCCGTCTTTGAAAAGTATATTTATAGTTTTATAGAAGGAAAAAAACCGTTTGAAATACGGCAAAGAAGCGGGAATTCCTTTTTTCAAGTTTAAAACGGAGCCGTGCCACTTGTAATAGTCAAGTCGCTCGCTCGCGATTTATGTATGCCCGCTCACGGATATATATGGGCTAGTGTGAAAAAATACAACTCTTGCGTTGCTTATATTGAACTTGTGTCTGTAAATAAAGAATGCCCCGAGAACTTTCAAGACGACTACGTCTGTATCACGGGAGATTGATTCCGGAACATTTCTCTTTGCGAAAGTATTCTTTAAGAAAGCTTTAGAGATTTGTTTTAGGATATTTACTGTTTTTTTGAACTTTGAAAATAAATAAGAAATAAAGATTTAATTACTTATATTTATTTGTCAGTTGCGAATATTTGTCTTGGGTGGTCTTAGAGATGTCTGTATGTATATATGTATGTATTATTGCATTTATCAATATTACTCGTTTTAGTAAGGGGTATATCTCCAAATATAATTTAATAAAAATTACTATGTAAATGAAAATAAAAAGTTCCAGCTTAAATATGTTTGGCAATATTTAATGATGTTTGCATTATTATGAAGTAGTGTCCCGTGCCCTCGCCGATGCAGCGCTCTAACCGCTTATGTCTTAAGGTCATGGATAAGGTGTTGTGCATTTAATTAGCTTAAGACTTAGCCGTATTTCTCTATCGTTTCTTTTCATCGCACCTCAAAATGATGACGCTCATTTCCAGAAACGTTCAGAGTGTCATTAATAATGCAGATATTATAAACAAGTAATCATATATTTATGAAACACTTAAGTGTTGCATTACACTTAAGTAAATTACTCTATAAGTTGTAATGGAGATAAACTACTTAATTATATAAATATTTGGCAATTATCAGTATGATAAAAGACGGGTCGATTTGGTATGTAATATCTTTATTAATATCGGTGAAAAGTAAGATATAATCAATGTTAACAAGGTAAACGTTTAATATTATTTTATTAACAAATCTTTACAATCTTTGTATGAAATAAAAGTATGGATTACCTTTCCAATAATTATGATCTATCTAGATTTTGTATATTTATAATGTATTTGGGATCCTTCATTAAAAAATCTACTCATTAATAAATTCTAATACCTTATTTTAAGTTCCGATATATAACAAAGCTAGAAATAAATACGTTCCATCTATCTACGATCTGAAATATATCAAACTTCCTTCCTATTATTACTAGCGTGTCCAATAATTATCGCTGTTCTAAAATTATACAACCGATATTGTGATATGAATTCAGACTATGTTAGGTATTTTATTAAAATGGCTTTCATAATAGAAAACTGATAGTCAGTTACGTCCAGTGCGTTCAATCAAGCGTAGTTATTGCATACATATATTAAATTTTTGCAATTTGTTCATTATTTTTTTCAGTTTTTAAATGAATAACAATGAAAGTAATGTATCAGCTTTTTTTATGCGCTGATATGTTTATCTACTAGTATATGTATATATATTTCATACTGATTTCCTTTCAACTAGAATGTGCGAAGTTGAACTCACGACGCACTCTCGCCTGTGAATTGTTGGTGTATATATTAATTTTCTCTTGTCGCTGAATAGAAAAGCTAAATTGGCGCACTTAGTTACAAAGTGTCTGCAGCATTAACTCTAACTTTACCTTTATTTTCGTACATTACCTTTCTACTTCTATTCTACCTTTCTCTTATTCCTTTATCTTTATTCTAATTTTTAAACGTTTGTCTCCTTTTAAATGGACGACGATTTGCATTACGTCCTGTGTTAATTATTTAAAATGTTTAATTTTACTTCTCTCAATTCCTGGTTCGCTCTTATGTTTAAAAAGTTTATTTAACAAATTTTTTAGTAGCAGTTTTGTAATACTCGTACTTTATATCACCTCATTTTTCTAGGCTCATTCTTCACAGCATAATTCACACACACATAATTCTACACACGCGGGTCCCTTAGGCCTCTTAATACTACACGTTCTGTTTATTTCCTATTCGTTGTATTATAACTACTTGTACTACTAAATGTTAATATTCTTTGGTTCTTTTAATATTTCATATTATTATTATGTTAAAAGTTATAATTATTTAATTTCTTGATATGTTATAGCATCAAAGAACTACGAGCTGTAAACGCATTTTAGCTGCTTTAATCTACTTTGGGCACCTTGCTTTATTCTAAATTTAATTTGTTTTTACAGATAAAAAATATGACTTTGATTCAACTGAAGCCTGGTGTTTTGTGAATGCAAATCATTGAGGTGTCTAATTGAAATCTAATTGAAATGCCCTTGATTTAATTATTGCTATTTACATTTTGTTAAACTTAGGTCATATATTTCTTGGTGTGATAATTTATAATATTGAAAAATATTTCAATATTATAACGTATTCTCCGTAGTTTGTCCGTGTAATTTGTCTTTTGTTTTGTTAAGATGAACGACAGCATTACTGACGGTTAAGTTTTCACTATCATTTAGAAAATATAATGTTTAAATATTTGTCCATTTAATAGATTAGTAAAATTTTATTCTCTAAAGTAGTATGTTTTTGCAATATTCTACCCAAACAGTCCATTACACGTGACACGAGCCCTGTTTCTGTATAAATATCCGAGCTTTAAAAACTCATTACAACACTATTTCAGTGGCTTTGGCGGTATTTGTAGGTATTAAAGACTCGTGGACACAGTTTGTCTCACAGTGAACGTTTAATATATAAAAACATGGTTTTCACATTTTAATCCATTAAATTATACTTACATTCTTGAGCAATTTGATTTTCTATAGAAGTCACTAACTGGCACGACGTAAGTACGTGCTGGATGGCCGATATTTATAAAATATATAGTGATATAACTTTGTTATAAATTTCTTGTTATTTAAATTATTCATATTGAATTTTAGGTATTCTTTCTACTATTTAGTATTTTGTTAGTCATTTTATTAATAGTAGGTTTTTTAAATAAATCATTTAAATATCAGGATTTAATATAATTGGACTCAGTGTTATTCTTAATATAGAGCGATATTCTTTTGTGTATCGGGAGTTTTGTAATCATTTTACCAAACAATTATATATAATAACCTGACATAAATAAACAAAGTAATTAAAAATATTAAATCCTCTAAACAAATATGTAGTACTGATGACATGGCATCGTCTGTAATCGGTAACTATTGGTTACTAATCATTCTTAGTTTGTACGCACATAGAAACTTCTATTTATCTCTCTAATAATATTCTAATGAATATGATTTATCTATAGAATCAATTACATAGTGTGTGTTAGATACTTTCGACTAGTGGATTTACTTTATTCATTTATTATTATTTCACAAGCCCGGCGACATAGTGACTCACATCGTTTTAAAGCTTGGGTACTCGTTTTTAAAAAGTTATTAAATCTAAAATATTAATTAATAAAACTTGTTACATATTTATTATATTTAAGTATTGTTTTGCGAAACTGCTGTGAACATATAATTTTCAACTGTTTATTTTAATTTAATTCAATTATTAAATTTTTTAATAATAATAAATTTGTCTTTTAAACATTCCCCTTTAGTATCTGATTATTTTTCATTTATTGTTTAGAACTTTAAAAACAAACTGTGGTTTCAGTCCATGGTTAAAATTTGTGAATTGGCTTGTATTTATTGCAATCTGTCTGACTAGTATTGAAGTCATTGGTTCTTATTCATGATCTCGGATCTCGGTCCCTCTACCGCGATAAATTGACTCGGAGTGCAGTTGGTACACATTTTTAATTATAACATGTGTGTTAGTTCAAATTGTGTACGAGCTTGCTTATTCAATTTATAGCAATGGATTTATATTAGTTATGCAGTCTATTTTTAAATAATACAAAAGTAAATAAAATTGTTTAAAGTAAACTAGTACCACTAAACGAATTTAGGCAAAACATTTAGGGACCTTTGCACAGAAACGGACCTTTAGTGGTAATTTCTGTAATTTTCAACTCATTTTAAAGGTTCCTGAACAAACTGAAGTTGAACTGATAATTACCGGTATCTGTTAGTGGTATTCAAAACCTATAGGTTAAATGATATAAATTTATATCAATCTATAAACACAGTTTATACTAGGGGCGCCAACATTCCCTCAATTTCGACTCGGCGGCGCTCGTGAAATCTCGGGTGCCGTTTGCATATTAAGCGAAGCGAGCCCAGTGTAATGACTCATCGTTTTCCATTGACTTCAATGGGATATCAGTTTATTGACGATTATTCCTCAACGACATGACTTTTTCAAGTCATATATTATATTTCAATTATACAGTTTTCTATACTATAAGTTTTGTCAGTCGTTCGTTCTTCTTTAGAGCCTGAGATCTGTAATAAAATGTGTTTGTTTTTTTATTTCATTTTTCCCTCAAAGTCTATAAAGACTTACATTGGTAAGGAGGCTATGGTGTTAAAAAAGTTTCTGACATTTTTATTCTTTCAAATCTTCGGCTTACATTGGTCAGTCTGCTGTTACAATTATTATTATTTTTTACATGGAATAGTTGCTACTTATATAAGTTATTATTCTTTATCTGCAAGATTTAAATATTCACATTAAAGAATATTTCTACACGAAGAGCCGCAAACTAAATAAAATTAAAAGTCATTGGCTTAAAAAATTTGAATATCATATAACCAACTCTAGAAAATAAATCAATTTATTATTTTATGCTTTTCAAAATACATAATTATGAAATGTCAATATACGTATTATTGGTGACCAATATATATAAATATTAATTATCTTAAAAGAATTAGGAAACGGAAGATAAATTTAAGAACTATATGAGAATAGAAAGCACACAAAAATATTGACTTAAATAATATTAAAATGTTATATCTTATGTGTTTTAAATTAATTACTTATAATTATAAATAAATGCTTAATAAAAGAATAAGCTATAAATCCGATAGAAAGTCTCTCATCATGTTTCATACGTAGCATGTGAAAGGATGATGCGGAGACTAAAGTTTTTGAGAGGAAATTTAAATAACAAATTAAATTATTTGTTAAAATAAAATAGATTTTTAATACATGTATTAAAAATGCATTCTTGTGTATTTTTTATTAATTTATTCAATTTAATAAATATTGAAGCGTAACATACGATTTATTAATTAAAATTTAAAGATATAAAGATACATACATATCTCAATATATATATATATATAATTTATTTATTGAGAATAGATGAACAAAGACGTCTCTATTCCTTACTATTGTTTTCGAAATGATTAATTTATCAAGACGAATGGCAACCCGATAACTCCATTTGGCATAGAGCACGCTATCACAAAAGTGTATTCGTTTTGATGATTTTGCTGGTTTATGTCTACATATAATAGAACTAGTTGTACAAATATAAAAAGACACAGCACCTATTGGTTTACACGCTCGGAACTTTGGTTCAGAGTTACTCATCAATGAAAGAAGGGATTTATTCGCATTGCTATATTTTGGTGATGGTGCTCTCTCACACCGACTGTAATCGTCTTAAGTGATGTTATATATAATTTAATACAATAATGCATGCATATGCAAGCGTATGCAAATCCAACTTGTAGTTCCTGAGATTAGCGCAATCAAACTAAATTCTTTATTTAATTTAATTAGTATTAACAGTACCGAATTCAAATATGTCCATTAAATATATTTAAAAAAAAATGTATTTTTTAAGATGTTTCTTTAGATTCTTTACCTGTCAATATAAAAACCATTTTGTTATATATTTATAGTACAGTTAGATATACGTTGAGTCCGAACCAAATGTATGTGATAATAGCTTCGTTGAATGGATAGGCCTATTACATTATAATTACGTCTTCAAAAACAGACACAAAGAAATGGCTCCTGCAGCTTCCACCATTCACGTTCACACAGAATAATTTGGAACCAAGTTCTTATGGACTACTCTCATACATACTAATATACTACGTGATACCTATTAATAAAATAATAGTAAGTATTAAAAAAATATTAATTTATAATAAAACTATAATTTAATCATAAAAAAATTGTCCGTTTTGGACAAATTTTTTAGCTGACATTATTTTTAATGTGAATAACTTTATTTATATAAAAAAGTTGTTAATTATTTTAAAAGTTTACGAGGATTTAATTTTTTTTGTTATTGTTTCTAATGTATATGATAGCGAAATTGCACGTAAAATATAATCTATCTAAAATCACAAAGAAATAAAGAAATCAATATATATTTATTTCTCTCTGTAATTTGAACTAATATCGATTAATAATTTATCGTGAAAATTTATTAAGAATTTTCTATAGTAAAAATCCGATAGATTAATTGAGATATAAAGTTAATAATAGTACAAATTTAATTAAAATCCGTCTAACACTTTTATTGTACTTATAACCTTAATCACTTAATCCATTTGCCAGCAAAATTTACAAAGCTTGCTAAAATAAAATGTGTTTTATATTTTTACTGGGTCAATGAGTTATACTCACACAAAATGTCACCAATAACAGTCCAGTTACTTTTGATTGATGTCCGAACAAATAAACAGATACAATGTAATAAAACGCTTATTGGCTACTATTTCAATAAAAGTAACCAAAATTCATATATTGAAACTTGACTGTCAACAGCTGTTACTATAATTTCTTTTAGGGCTTGTTATTTAAGTGTCAGTGAAATTGAAGATGAAGTTACCTATATTTCTTTTGCTTAACTGTGATATCGACAACAAGTATAGGTTAACTGTCGAAGTATTCAGTTATGTCAGTAGTTTATGTAACTTCTGTAGATATCGATTTGAGAAACGAACAATTGGCACAGTTATTTAAACTATCTGTAATAACATCGGAACTAAAATCATAGCAGAGATTTAGTTATTAAAGACATATCAATGAGTACGTTGATGAGCACATCATTGATTATTTAGGTGTTTTATAGTTAACCTAACCTTAGACATTCCCTAAGTAACAATTGTCATGTGCTCCAGGTTTTCAATAAGTAGGGTTATTTTCTCATTATAATTTAAGATATATTAAAACAGTATTAAGTGACGTAATATAACATAAACTATTAAAGATTTAGATTTTTTTAATTTGCAATTTTATTGATTTAGTTATATAACTAAAATAAATGTAATAAATAATATAATCATGATTTTAAGAGATAATAAGGGCATTATATTGACAGCAACTTGGAGCACTTATCGGTTCGTGCAAAATAACGACATAAGAAAACATCATCAACCACAAATCCCAATTCACGAAACACTCAGAGATTACAATAGCAATGCAAAACTAAGTTAAGGGAGCGAATAATGATAGCAAGATATACAAAACTAGAACTACATTTAATGTCAGTATTTATTTTGGTTGTGGTTTCTAACGCAGTATTTACTGGTGATGGGTGAGTATTCGTGCGTCCAATAGTTAGTGACACTTCCAATGTAGTCGTTTTCAATTTGGGAAATGTGCCGTGAATATAAATACTCCACTCGACTTCAATTCGTTGCATTTAAATTATAAACCTCACAGTACTGAAAGCTATATTTCAAATTGTTTATTAATTTCTGTCACCACATAAAAAAAGACAAAAAGATTACATATTTCAATAAATGCAATTCAAATCAATATGTCATACCATGTATTTGTTTTAATAATTTTTGAAATAAATAAATAATAAAAATTAAACCTCTTACTAAAGTCATTGCGGTTTTTATAAATATTTATATATTATAATATTTATAAATATAACGAAATAAACAAAAAGTATATATTTCAGTGAATATAATGGACAAACTGTATTCTACTGTATATTTTGAATCCCCAGTCACAGTGCTGATAAAAAATTATTATATCTGTGTACAGAGAATTTTAGTTCAATTTCCAAATACTTTTACAAATTTTATTTACAAACACATATTGTAGAGTCCACAGGTAGCTTGATGTCAAATTATTTTACAATTTCGGCACACGTTGCAATTTACTGACTATATTAAAATACAGGAATCTAAAAATTACAATGTTTGATATTGTTATGTTTTTATTTGTGATGTCGTTCTGTTTTGAAACGAGTTTCATTTCACAAACGTTTGAACTCATTCGCTATTCACTTTGACACAAAATTTTATATGACAAGCTTTAGAAACTTTACCTCGCTGAGACCAGTAGCTGGGTTGAAATATTAATCTATAATTTGTTTAAAATTCTGTAAAAATGGTTTAAAATTTATTTATATTTTAAAATATTATTCTTATATGTCGTGATTTTACTACAAATGGAAAAACTTTAAACATCCATAACATGTTAGTTTAAGAACTCCGTCTTAATTGTCTAGGTCATTTATTCAAAGAGTCACACAACTATAAATAATTAAGGGGAATAAAAAATTTCAAAAGAACATACATTATTGCTTCATACGAGTATAAGTTTAGGTTCAGTTTTAATATTTAGCTTTTCCATCAACAACGACGATAAAACTGTAAAAGTTAGTATATTATTCATATTGATATTGTTACTTGACATACGCTTATTATTGACTGGTAATACATGTCTCAGCAATACCTGACAGATAATGAGACGTAGTCTGTAACTTTGTCCCAATTATAACTTTTCGAGCACTGTCTTACAGTTACATATTATTCAATCTGACAAGGAACATTGCAAAATAAAATCACTGTGAATAGATATTTCACAGTGAAAGAGTTGGAGAACCGAGGTAAAATGAAATAAAAATATATTTTTCTCAAAAAGATAGTATAGTTCTCTCGCTAGTTTTTAGTGAGAATTCATTTTATACGTTGACATCTGAGCAATGAGAACACGTCAATTATGTAAAATTATTTTAAAAGAGACCAGTAATGCTTATCAAAAAGATTGTTTAATTTTCAAACTACTGACTACTCAATGAACAACAACAAACTCTATGGATTTAAATAATCCTCAAAACTAAGTAACACAATAATCTATTCATGGGCCAGAAAAATAATAATATTCTAACCATAGAGAGGGCAAAATTTTATAACTAACAATAAAATTGTTGATTAAAATTGGATCTATTTTTAAAGTTAGTTTGGGGATAAACAAAAATAGAATGCAGACCAAAGCCAAAGTTCTAACAGTATTTTCTTTTACTTTATGTATCAGTCTCAAAATGCCGACATCATTTAATTATTCAATGCAAATCGACTATTCTGTTTTGTGACACACTTTTAACTTGAAAGTGCTAATAAAACCGGAGGCAGTCTTAGGTTACGTTCACTAAACTTGTTTATCCATACTATAAAATGTGATAAGGATACCATTTATTTGTTAATATTTGAACCTTATTTCCATATGTAATTCGAAAAATATGGTAGTTGTTCTGAACATTATTTTAAGCTGTCACTTTATATACAAAATCACTAAAGAAGCATATTAAATTAAGATCTTATATAAATTTTAAATAGATAATAATATTATTTTGAAACAACTAAGAAAAAGATGATAGAGGTTTGTGATGCACATTTTTTTTTTATTAGATTTCAACTACGAGTAACTTGTCCTTTTCCGGCATATCCTCAGAAATAATCTTTTATATCTTCTTCTTATTATTTTGTCCGTGACCTTCATTAAGCTAAGTACATAAATAAATAAACTCGCATTTTATAGTGTTGGATCTCCGAAACACGTTAAGGGCGCTTAAGTAAGATATCAGTTGTCTTTTCTATAATGATAATAACCAATCAATCTATCTATAATGATAATAACTAATCAAAAACTTGCAAGATTATACAAGACGAAACAGAAGCATACAGGATGACAATAGCTCCATGTTAAAATAATTATGGTCATTCTAAAGTTATAAGACTTATATTGTTGTATTAATTCAGAATACGTTAAGTATTTTATTCACAATTATGCAATATAGCTTCTTTCATTATTTTTTCTCTTGTCACTGGACTTATATTGGCGTAATTAGTTTCCAAAGTGTTTGGAGTACTAACTCTAACTGTACCTTTATTTTCCTACAGTTTTTATCTCTTTCTGTTCTACTTTTCTTTTATTATTATATAATTCGTCGTTCGCTTTTATATTTATATATTTTTTCAGTTATAAATACCATCTCATATCATCTCATCTTTTTAGGTCAAAGTGTGTTTCACAGCACAATTCAATTCTATACACGCAGATTAGGCCTCTCAATATTACAGTATTTTGTTCATTTCCTATTCGTTTTGTTATAACTTTTATTATGTTATATATTAATATTTTTTTGTTTCTTAAATATTTCATATGATATTATTTCGGTTTAAAAATAAGGCAAATAATAGTTATAATTTTAAAAGTTTAAAGTTAGAATCCCCTGATACTGTAAGAGCATCGCAGAACTACGAGCAGTAGCGTCATAATTACTTTATTTTCTTTTGGCACCATGCTTTATTTAAAATTTTATTTGTCACCAACACACATTAATTATAACTTTGATTCAAATAGAGCCTGACGTTTTATAAGTGCATTCTATTCAGATATTTAATTGTCATTTCATCGAAATAAATATTTTGCCCTTGACTTATTTATTAATATATACATTTTGTACAATTTTGCTCATATACATTTTAATAACATATGATAACTTACTATCTTTCAATATTATAAATGCACTCTGTTTCTTGTCTGTGTCTTATCTTTCGTTTTTTTAGAAAAACTACAGAATAACTATCGATTAAGTTTTTACTATCATTTAGGTAATGTAAAGTTTAAATAATTTTCTAGTTAATAGATTAGTGAAACGTGATTCTGAAACAATCTACGTTAATTCCAGTTCAAAAAGCAATTTTCATCTAGTTATTAACCCATAAACTGGCAACCAGTTAATGATTGCTGTAGAAAAGCATGTCGTTTTAAAGCTCGGCTCTTTATATTCTGAATACTACAAACCTTATATTTTGGATGTAACGAGTGGAAGGTGAGCGATACGCCAATAAATATTTATATTTATAACGTAAATTTAAACTGACAACATTCCGAAGTGAGCTGTAATCGGACTCCCCACTACTCATCACTATAAGTTATCACTAGGCTAGGAACCACAACTAAAACAAGTCAGGTCTTTAGATAGTTGTAGTTTTGTATATAAAATAAATCGTCCTATTATTTTTCGCGTTGTTCTTAAGTACTCGTATCTCAGAAACTTAGCAAATTAAGTAACTTTTTGTCTTGCTACTAAAATTTCTAACTGTTTCGTATATTGAGATTTCTGGTTGTTGCAGCTGTTTTTATTTTATTTTGTTCTTTTATCTGACATTTCAATAAATCTGTTTTGATGGCATCGAGTTATGTTGAAACTTCTCGAAAAAAATATATTTTATGATATCTGAAGAAACATTGTTTAAAATATTCTTACATAGTATACATTTATTGTTTTGGATCTCTGAGCCTATTCAAGGTGTTTCGGAACTGAGAGTACATTTCAAGGACTTTTGATTTAAAATTAATTACAAATAAATTACCTGTCACGTCGGTGAGTAAAGGATGGAATGTGTTTATAAAAACGCGAGTTTCGTTTGAGGATAACTATTAAACTAAGAGGTTAAATATTAAAGACAGATACCTACGGATAAACAGATGCAAATAGGTTAATATATACTTTTAGGTTCAACTATAATTTATAATATTAAATGTAAATAAAAGCTACTTAATTGAATATATTACTATTCTGAACATTCCAGCTCAATGAAAATCAAAACTGGTCTTATACAGGAACTAAAAGGAATGATGGAATGAGAATCGGACAGGAATGCCTAACCCTTAAAGATTTTTAGTTATCTTAAAGATAAATTATGTCTTATTTATATGACTTCGTCAGAGATATGACATTGTTAACTAAATATATGCTATGATTTTAGTTCCGCTGTCATATTATACATAGTTAAACAGTGCGAATTGTTTGTTCCTCGAACCGATATCTACAGAAGTTACATAAACTATTGACATAACTTCGACAGCCAACCTATACTTGTCGTCGATATTACAGTTTCTATTTAAGCAAAAGAAATATAAGGATAACAAATATCTTTAACCAGCGATTTCATCTTCACGGCCATTAAATTAATAAGCTCTGAATAAAATTGTAGTAACAGCTGTCGATAATAAAAGTAAAGATGTTTGACAGTTGTTAAATTTATTACGGTTAATATATTAACCAACTCTAAATATCTCGATTTCTAATATTTATAATGACATAGTAACTGACAATCGTTTTATTTCATTGTATCTGCGTATGTGTGAAGCATCAATCAGAAATATCTGGACAGTTAAATATTGAAGATTTTGTGTGAGGTCTTATTGACTCTGAAGAAATATAAAATAAATGTTTCGGCGGCGAATAGATTACCTACGGATATATTACAATAGATATTCATTTATTTAGCTTCACGCCATATCCCTTGCGGGGAGCCTTCTATATACTTTTCCACGGATGCATTATTATTAAAAGATTACAAAAAATTATATTAAATAAATAATAAATTGTTTATACAAAGATTTTGACCCACAAAATCCATTCCTATATATTAATTAGTTCAGCCATCTCTAATGTGAACTAACGGACATGTTGTGTCCCAACTGCACTTTGTGAATTTACCGTGGTAGAGGAGCCGGCGCGCTCCGAGCTCAGAAATGGATCAATGGATTCAATACTAGTGAGGCACATTCCGATAAATTCACGTCGGTTCACTATATTTAACCATACCCATAAACTTGAAACCGCATAGTTGGTTTTCTCTTACAACACCATCAGGGATTAAAATGTTATTGAATAATAATTCTAAGCAATAAATAAAAATAATTCGATTCTAAGGATGTGTGTGAAAAAGTCAAAATTATTCTTATTTGAAAGTTAATCTTGCTGAAATAAAATTATTAACAAATCTTAAAAATTTACAAAGCTTCTTAAAATAAAATGTATTTTATATTTTTACTGGGTCAATGAGCTATACTCACACAAAATGTCACCAATGTAAAAAAAACAGTCCAGTTACTTTTGATTGATGTCAAATAAACAGATACAATGTAATAAAACGCTTATTGGCTACTATTTCAATAAAAGTAACCAAAATTCATATATTGAAACTTGACTGTCAACAGCTGTTACTATAATTTCTTTTAGGGCTAGTGTCAGTGAAATTGAAGATTAAGTTACCTATTATTACCTATTTTAACTATTTTCTTTTGCTTAACTGTGATATCGACAACAAGTATAGGTTAACTGTCGAAGTATTCAGTTATGTTAGTAGTTTATGTAACTTCTGTAGATATCGATTTGAGAAACGAACAATTGGCACAGTTATTTAAAGTATATATAATATAACATCGGAACTAAAATCATAGCACAGATTTAGTTATTAAATCATATCCATGACAAAGTACGTTGATGAGCACATCATTGATTATTTAGATATTTTATAGTTAACCTAACCTTAGACATTAACAAAGTAACGATTGTCATGTGCTCCAGATTTTCAATAAGTTATGTTTTTTCTTATTTTAATCTAAGATATATCAAAACAGTATTACGTGATACATAACGAAATGGTACACTATTAAAGACTGTTTTTATTTTATTTTGCAAGTTTATTGATTTAGTTATGTAACTAAAATAAATGTAATAAATAATATACTCGTGATTTTTAGAGATAAGAAAGGCATTTTTTAACAGGAACTTCGAGCAGTTATCGCTTCGTGCAAAATAACGACAAAAGAAAACATGAACAACCACAAATCCCAATTCACGAAACACTTAGAGGTTACAAGATATACAAAACTAGAACTACATTTAATGTCAGTATTTATTTTGGTTGTGGTTTCTAACGCAGTATTTACTGGTGATGTGTGAGTAGTCGTGCGTTCAATAGTTAGT
Source organism: Melinaea menophilus ssp. n. AW-2005 (assembly GCA_918358695.1). Classification (NCBI taxonomy): domain Eukaryota; kingdom Metazoa; phylum Arthropoda; class Insecta; order Lepidoptera; family Nymphalidae; genus Melinaea; species Melinaea menophilus. Next base: position 30,408,277 of record OU911038.1, on the reverse strand, counting down.
GACACTTCCAATGTCGTCGTTTTCAATTTGGGAAATGTGCCGTGAATGTAAATACTTCACTCGACTTCAATTCGTTGCATTTAAATTATAAACCTCACAGTACTGAAAGCTATATTTCAAATTGTTTATTAATTTCTGTCAGCACATAAAAAAATACAAAAAGATTACATATTTCAATAAATGCAATTCAAATCAATATGTCATACCATGTATTTGTTTTAATAATTTTTAATATAAATAAATAATAAAAATTAAACCTCTTATTAAAGTCATTGCGGTTTTATATATATATATATATATATATATATATATATATATATATATATATATATATATATATATATAACGAAATAAACGAAAAGTATATATTTTAGTGAATGTAATGGACTAGTTAGTCCATTTATACAGTTGTATTCAACTATATATTTTGAATCCCCAGTCACAGTGCTGATAAAATTTATTTCTGTGTACAGAGAATTTTAGTTCAATTTCGAAATACTTTTACAAATTTTATTTACAAACACATATTGTAGAGTCCACTGGTAGCTTGATATCAAATTATTTTATAATTTCAGCGCACGTTGCAATTTACTGACTATATTAAATTACAGGAATCCAAAAATTACAATGTTTGATATTGTTATGTATTTATTTGTGATGTCGTTCAGTTTTGAAACGAGTTTCATTTCACAAACGTTTGAACTCATTCACTATTCACTTTGACACAAAATTTTATATGACAAGCTTTAGAAACTTTACCTCGCTGAGATCAAAAGCTTTGGATTGAAATATCAATCTATAATTTGTTTAAAATTCTGTAAAAATGGTTTAAAATTTATTTATATTTTAAAATATTATTCTCGTATGTCGTGATTTTACTACAAGTGGAAAAACTTTAAACATCCATAACATGTTAGTTTAAGAACTCCGTCTTAATTGTCTAGGTCGTTTATTCAAAGAGTCACACAACTATAAATAATTAAGAGGAATAAAAAAAATTAAAAAGATATACATTATTGCTTCATACGAGTATAAGTTTAGGTTCAGTTTTAATATTTGGCTTTTCCATCAACAACGACGATAAAACTGTAAAAGTTAGTATATTATTCATATTGATATTGTTACTTGACATACTCTTGTTATTGACTGGTAATACATGTCTCAGCAATACCTCACAGACAATCAGACGTAGTCTGTAACTTTGTCCCAATTATAACTTTTCGAGCACTGTCTTACAGTTACATATTATTCAATCTGACAAGGAACATTGCAAAATAAAGTCAGTGTGAATAGATATTTCACAGTCAATCTCAGTGAAAGAATTGGAGAACCAAGGTAAAATGAAATAAAAATATATTTTTCTCAAAAAGTAAAATAGTTCTCTCGCTAGTTGGTAGTAAGAATTCATTTTATACGTTGACATCTAAGCAATGAGAACACGTCAAATATATAAAATTATTTTAAAAGAGACTAATAATGCTTGTTAAAAAGATTGCTTAATTTTCAAACTATTGACTACTCAATGAGCAACAGCAAACTCAATGGATTTAAATAATGCTCAAAACTAAGTAACACACTTAATAATCTTTTCATGGGTTAGAAGTATTATAATATTCTAACCACAGAGAGGGCAAAAATTTATAAGTATCAATAAAATTGTTGATTAAAATTGGACCTATTTTTAAAGTTAGTTTGGTAATAAACAAAAATAGAGTACAGACCGAAGCTAAAGTTCTAACAGTATTTTCTTTTACTTTATGTATCAGTCTCAAAATGCCGACATCATTTAATTATTCAATGTAAATCGACTATTCTGTTTTGTGACACACTTTTAACTTGCTAATAAAATCGGAGGCAGTCTTAGGTTACGTTCACTAAACTTGTTTATCCATACTATAAAATGTAATAAGGATACCATTTTTAATTAATATTTGAACCTTATTTCCATATGTAATATATAATAATCTTTTATGTCTTCTTCTTCTTATTATTTGGTCTGTGACCTTCACTAAGCTAAGTACATAAATAAATAAACTAGCGTTTTATAGTGTTGGAGCTCCGAAACACGTTAAGGGCGCTTAAGTAAGATATCAATTAAGTTTTTTCTATAATGATAATAGCCAATCTATCCATAAACTTATAACAAAGTGCTTTTTGACGCTTAAAAAAAACTTACAAGATAGTACAAGATAAAACAGAAGCATACAGAATGACAATAGCTCCATGTTAAAATAATTATGGTCATTCTAAAGTTTATAAGACTTATATTATTATATTAATTCAGAATACGTTAAGTATTTTATTCACAATTATGCAATATAGCTTCTTTCATTATTTTTTCTCTTGTCACTTAAGTTATATAGGAGTAATTAGTTTCCAAAGTGTCTTGAGTACTAACTCTAACTGTATCTTTATTTTCCTACAGTTTTATCTCTTTCTATTCTATTTTTCTTTTATTCCTTTTTCTTTATCTTATTTTTTTTCATCCCTTCTGACTCTTTAAATGGACGACAATTGGCATTAGGTTCTATGTTAATTAATTAAAATGTTTAATTTGACTGCTATTATTATATTATTGATTTATATTTTTTTCAGTTGTAAATACCTTATATCATCTCATCTTTCTAGGTCAAAGTGTATGTTTCACAGCACAATTCAATTCTATACACGCAGGTCCCGTAGGCCTCTCAATATTACAGTATTTTGTTCATTTCCTATTCGTTTTGTTATAACTTTTATTATGTTATATATTAATATTATTTGGTTCTTTTCATATCGCATATGATATTATTTATTATTTTGGTTTAAAAATAAGGCAAATAATAGTTATGATTTTAAGAGTTTAAAGTTAGGATCCCCTGATAATATAAGAGCATCGCAGAACTACGAGCAGTAGCGTCATAATTAGTTTATTTTTTTTTTGGCACCATGGTTTATTTTGAAATTTTATTTGTCACCAACACACATCAATTATAACTTTGATTCAAATAGACAGAATAGATAGAATAGATAATGACGTTTTATAAGTGCATTCTATTCAGATATTTAATTGTCATTTCATCGAAATAAATATTTTGCCCTTGACTTATTTATTAATATATACATTTTGTAAAATTTTGCTCATATACATTTTAATAACATATGATAACTTATTATATTTCAATATTATAAATACACTCTGTTTCTTGTCTGTGTCTTATCTTTCGTTTTTTAGAAAAACTACAGAATAAATATCGATTAAGTTTTTACTGTCATTTAGGTAATGTAAAGTTTAAATAATTTTCTAGTTAATAGATTAGTAAAACGTGATTCTTAAATAATATACGTTAATTCCAGTTCAAAAAGCAATTTTCATCTAGTTATGAAGCCATAAACTGGCAACCAGTTAATGATTGCTGTAGAAAAGCATGTCGTTTTAAAGCTCGGCTCTTTATGTAGTAACAAAGGCCGTATCAAGTGTATTCCACCGTTTCATAAAAAAAAATTAAATACATGGGGTGTTGAAAAATCATATTTTACCAACCTATTGGACTATAATTTTTAATAAATGAAACTAGATAAACATTATATTATTTTGAAGATAATCAACTAAATTAAAATAATATATAAATAAGACAAAGACAAAGTTTAATTTCGTTTCAATTTCAATTAGACACTTCAACGCATTTCACTTGTAAAACGTCAAACTTTAGTTCATTGAAATAACTTTTATAAAAGAAAATGTTTATTTTTACTAATACCAATTCTTCGTTCACCTTTTTTATATTTATATAGTTTATTTTAGAAATTCGTAAGCTTATATAGTACCTCATTTTCCTAGGTCAAAAGGTTTATTTCTCAGCATAATTTAATTCTACACATGTTGATCTCTTAGACCTCTTAATACTACACGTTTCGTACATTTCCTATTCGTTTTATTACAACTACTATTGTGTTAATATGTTAATATTATTTAGTTCGTTTAGGGTTCTACATTATATTATTTAGTATCTTTATTCCAAAAATAACTCGTATGATTATCAATATTTTGAATGTTTAAAGTTGGAATCCTTTTTTCCCTTGACAAGACGAGAACACCATAAAACTAGTAGTGCGTAGTTGTTTTAATATTCTTTAGGCAATATGCTTTATTTGAATTATAATATAATTTGTTCTCTCTCATCAATTACGATTTGGACTGAACTAAAGTTAATGTTTTAAAGGTATGTTTTAATGAAATACCTAACGTAGCCTAAATTGATACATCAACATCGGTTTTATAAGTGTGGAATGTCGATAATTATTTTAACATACAGTTATATATTAATACAAAGGAATTTTGTTATATTTTAGATCAACGATGGATGGAGGGATATTAACACCGAGTTTGTCATAAATCAGTACTTACAATGAGATATCGAATTTGGAATTTATAAATTGATGGAAAATTTTGTGTCTCCATTCTTTAATGCATTATATATATGCGAAATTAAGACAGTCATAGTTGTTGGACAGTTACTCCATAGGTTTAGATAAATATATAAAGAATTTGTTTATGATAAGATAATATTAAAAGTTTATTTACGATGTACAATGTGAACTATGATCATATCTTACTCTAACTCTAACTTAAAAAAGGTGTTATATAAAAATTCAAAAACAGAAAACAGAAATAGTGTATAATATACTCTATTACTTTATATAACTATTTTAAATATTTTTTTGAATACTACAAACCTTATATTTTGGATGTAAGGAGTGGAAGGTGAGCGATACGCCAATAAATATTTATATTTATATTTATAACGTAAATTTAAACTGACGACATTCCGAAGTGAGCTGCAATTGGACTCCCCACTACTCATCACCAATCACTACTAGTAAGTAGAGTAAACAATTAAAACAAATCAAGTCTTTAGATAGATGTAGTTTTGTATATAAAATAAATCTTTCTATTATTTTTCGCGTTGTTCTTAAGTACTCGTATCTCAGGAACTTAGCAAGTTAAGTAACTTTTTGTCTTGCTACTAAAATTTCTAACTGTTTCGTATATTGAGATTTCTGGTTGTTGGAGCTGTTTTTATTTTATTTTGTTCTTTTATCTGACATTTCAATAAATCTGTTTTGATGGCATCGAGTTATGTTGAAACTTCTCGAAAAAAAAATATATTTTGTGATATCTGAAGAAACATTGTTCAAAATATTCTTACATAGAACACATCTATTGTTTTGGAACTCTGAGCCTATTCAAGGTGTTTTGGAACTGAAAGTACATTTCAAGGACTTTTGATTTCAAATTAATTACAAATAAATTACCTGTCACGTCGGTGAGTAAAGGATGGAATTTGTTTATAAAAACGCGAGTTTCGTTTGAGGATAACTATTAAACTAAGATGTTAAATATTAAACACAGATACCTACGGATAAACAAATGCAAATAGGTTAATATATACTTTTAGGTTCAACTGTAATTTATAATATTAAATGTAAATAAAAGCTACTTAATTGAATATATTACTATTCTGAACATTCCAGCTCAATGAAAATTAAAACTGGTCTTATACAGGAACTAAAAGGAATGATGGAATAAGAATCGGACAGGAATGCCTAACCCTTAAAGATTTTTAGTTATCTTAATGATAAATTATGTCTTATTTATATTACTTCGTCAGAGATATGACTTTGTTAACTAAATATATGCTATGATTTTAGTTCCGATGTCATATTATACATAGTTAAACAGTGCGAATTGTTCGTTCCTCGAACCGATATCTACAGAAGTTACATAAACTATTGACATAACTTCGACAGTCAACCTATACTTGTCGTCGATATTACAGTTTCTATTTAAGCAAAAGAAATATAGGGATAACAAATATCTTTAACCAGAAATTTCATCTTCACGGCCATTAAATTAATAAGCTCTGAATAAAATTGTAGTAACAGCTGTCGATAGTAAAAGTAAAGATGTTTGCCAGTTGTTAAATTTATTACGATTAATATATTAACCAACTCTAAATATATCGATTTCTAATATTTACAATGACATAGTAACTGACAATCGTTTTATTTTATTGTATCTGCGTATGTGTGAAGCATCAATCAGAAATATCTGGACAGTTAAATATTGAAGGTTTTGTGTGAGGTCTTATTGACTGAAAAAATATAAAACAAATGTTTCGGCGGCGAATAGATTACCTACGGATATATTACAATAGATATTTATTTATTTAGCTTCACGCCATATCCCTTGCGGGGTAGCCTTCTATATACTTTTCCAGGGATGCATTATTATTAAAAAATTACAAAGAATGATATTAAATAAATAATAAATTGTTTATACAAAGATTTTGACCCACAAAATCCATTCCTATATATTAATTAGTTCAGCCATCTCTAATGTGAACTAACGGACATGTTGTGTTCCAACTGCACTTTGTGAATTTACCGTGGTAGAGGAGCCGCCGCGCTCCGAGTTCAGAAATGAACCAATGGATTCAATACTAGTGAGGCACATTCCGATAAATTCACATCGGTTCACTATATTTAACCATAACCATAAACTTGAAACCGCATAGTTTGTTTTCTCTTACAACACCATCAGGGATTAAAATGTTATTGAATAATAATTCTAAGCAATAAATAAAAATAATCAGATTTTAAGGATGGGTGTAAAAAAGTCAAAATTATTCTTATTTGAAATTTAATCTTGCTAAAATATAATTATTAACAAATCTTAAAAATTTACAAAACTTCTTAAAATAAAATGTATTTTATATTTTTACTGGGTCAATGAGCTATACTCACAGAAAATGTCACCAATAACAGTCCAGTTACTTTTGATTGATGTCCAAACAAATAAACAGATACAATGTAATAAAATGCTTATTGGCTACTATTTCAATAAAAGTAACCAAAATTCATATATTGAAACTTGACTGTCAACAGCTGTTACTATAATTTCTTTTAGGGCTTGTTATTTAAGTGTCAGTGAAATTGAAGATCAAGTTACCTATATTTCTTTTGCTTAACTATGATATCGACAACAAGTATAGGTTAACTGTCGAAGTATTCAGTTATGTCAGAAGTTTATGAAACTTCTGTAGATATCGAAACGAACAATTCACACAGTTATTTAAACTATGTGTAATATAACATGGGTTCAAAATCATAGCACAGATTTAGTTATTAAAGTCATATCCATGACAAAGTACGTTGATGAGCACATCATTGATTATTTAGGTATTTTATAGTTAACCTAAGCTTAGACATTCCCTAAGTAACAAATATCAAGTGCTCCAGGTTTTCAATAAGTTATTTTATTTTCTTATTATTATCTAAGATATATCAAAACAGTATTAAGTGACGCAATATGGTAACTATTAAAGATTGTTTTTTTTTATATTTGCACGTTTATTGATTTAGTTATATAACTAAAATAAATGTAATAAATAATATACTCGTGATTTTTAGAGATAATAAAGGCCTTTTTTACAGGAACATCGAGCACTTATCGGTTTGTGAAAAATAACGACAAAAGAAAACATCAACAACCACAAATCCCAATTCACGAAACACTTAGCGGTTACAAGATATACAAAACTAGAACTACATTTAATGTCAGTATTTATTTTGGTTGTGGTTTCTAACGCAGTATTTACTGGTGATGGGTGAGTAGTCGTGCGTTCAATAGTTAGTGACACTTCCAATGTCGTCGTTTTCATTTTGGGAAATGTGCCGTGAATGTAAATACTTCACTCGACTTCAATTCGTTGCATTTAAATTATAAACCTCACAGTACTGAAAGCTATATTTCAAATTGTTTATTAATTTCTGTCAGCAGAAAAAGACAAAAAGATTACCTATTTCAATAAATGCAATTCAAATCAATATGTCATACCATGTATTTCTTTTAAGAATTTTTGAAATAAATAAATAATAAAAATTAAAACTCTTATTAAAGTCATTGCGGTTATATATATATAACGAAATAAACGAAAAGTATATATTTTAGTGAATGTAATGGACTAACTGTATTCAACTATATATTTTGAATCCCCAGTCACAGTGCTGATAAAATTTTTTATTTCTGTGTACAGAGAATTTTAGTTCAATTTCGAAATACTTTTACAAATTTTATTTACAAACACATATTGTAGAGTCCACTGGTAGCTTGATATCAAATTATTTTATAATTTCAGCGCACGTTGCAATTTACTGACTATATTAAATTACAGGAATCCAAAAATTACAATGTTTGATATTGTTATGTATTTATTTGTGATGTCGTTCAGTTTTGAAACGAGTTTCATTTCACAAACGTTTGAACTCATTCGCTATTCACTTTGACACAAAATTTTACATGACAAGCTTTAGAAACTTTACCTTGCTGAGACCAGTAGCTGGGTTGAAATATCAATCTATAATTTGTTTAAAATTCTGTAAAAATGGTTTAAAATTCATTTATATTTTAAAATATTATTCTTGTATGTCGTGATTTTACTACAAATGGAAAAACTTTAAACATCCATAACATGTTAGTTTAAGAACTCCGTCTTAATTGTCTAGGTCATTTATTCAAAGAGTCACACAACTATAAATAATTAAGGGGAATAAAAAAATGTAAAAGTATATACATTAATGCTTCATATGAGTATAAGTTCAGTTTTAATATTTAGCTTTTCCATCAACAACGACGATAAAACTGTAAAAGTTAGTATATTATTCATATTGATATTGTTACTTGACATACTATTATTATTGACTGGTAATACATGTCTCAGCAATACCTGACAAACAATGAGACGTAGTCTGTAACTTTGTCCCAATTATAAAATTTCGAGCACTGTCTTACAGTTACATATTATTCAATCTGACAAGGAACATTGCAAAATAAAATCACTGTGAATAGACATTTCACAGTGAAAGAGTTGGAGAACCGAGGTAAAATGAAATGAAATATATTTTTCTTAAAAAGATAGTATAGTTCTCTCGCTAGTTTTTAGTGAGAATTCATTTTATACGTTGACATCTGAGCAATGAGAACACGTCAATTATGTAAAATTATTTTAAAAGAGACCAGTAATGCTTATCAAAAAGATTGCTTAATTTTCAAACTACTGACTACTCAATGAGCAACAACAAACTCAATTGATTTAAATAATGCTCAAAACTAAGTAACACACTTAATAATCTATTCATGGGCCAGAAATATTATAATATTCTAACCACAGAGAGGGCAAAAATTCATAACTAACAATAAAATTGTTGATTACAATTGGACCTATTTTTAAAGTTAGTTTGGTTATAAACAAAAATAGAGTACAGACCGAAGCTAAAGTTCTAACAGTATTTTCTTTTACTTTATGTATCAGTCTCAAAATGCCGACATCATTTAATTATTCAATGCAAATCGACTATTCTGTTTTGTGACACACTTTTAACTTGAAAGTGCTAATAAAACCGGAGGCAGTCTTGGGTTACGTTCACTAAACTTGTTTATCCATACTATAAAATGTGATAAGGATACCATTTCTTGGTTAATATTTGAACCTTATTTCCATATGTAATTCGAAGAATATGGTAGTTTGCTCTGAACATTATTTTAAGCTGTCACTTTATGTACAAAATCACTAAAGAAGTTTATTAAACAAAGATACTTATATAAATTTAAAATAGGTAATAATATTATCTTGAAACAACTAAGAAAAAGATGATAGAGGCCTGTGATGCACATTTTTTTTATTAGATTTCAACTAACTTGTCCTTTTTTGGCATATCCTCAGAAATAATCTTTTATGTCTTCCTCTTCTTATTGTTTGGTCTGTGACCTTCACTAAGCTATACTTAGCTTAATAAAACGCGAGTTTATTTATTTATGTACTCATAAATAAATAAACTCGCGTTTTATAGTGTTGGAGCTCCGAAACACTTTAAAGGCGCTTAACTAAGATATCAGTTGAGTCTTTTCTATAATGATAATAGCCAATCTATCCATATACTTATAACGAAGTGCTTTTTGACGCTTAAAAAAACTTACAAGATAGTACAAGATGAAACAGAAGTATACAGAATGACAATAGCTCCATGTTAAAATAATTATGGTCATTTTAAAGTTATAAGACTTATATTGTTGTATTTATTCAGAATACGTTAAGTATTTTATTCACAATTATGCAATATAGCTTCTTTCATTATTTTTTCTCTTGTCACTGGACCTATATTGGTGTAATTTGTTTCCAAAGTGTACTAACCCTAACTTTAGCTTTATTTTCCTACAGTTTTTATCTCTTTCTATTCTACTTTTCTTTTATTCCTTCTTCTTTATCTTATTTTTTTCATCCCTTCTTTTTGTTTAAATGGACGACAATTTCCATTCGGTTCTATGTTAATTAATTAAAACGTTTAATTTGACTGCTCTCAATTCGTCGTTTGCTTTTATATTTATATTTTTGTTTCAGTTATAAATACCTTAAATCACCATATCTTTCTAGGTCAAAGTGTATGTTTCACAGCACAATTCAATTTTATACACGCAGGTCCCTTAGGCCTCTCAATATTACAGTATTTTGTTCATTTCCTATTCGTTTTGTTATAACTTTTATTGTGTTATATATTAATATTATTTGGTTCTTTTCATATTTCATATGATATTATTTATTATTTCGGTTTAAAAATAAGGCAAATAATATTTATGATTTTAAGAGTTTAAAATTAGAATCCCCTGATAATGTAAGAGCATCGCAGAACTACGAGCAGTAGCGTCATAATTAGATTATTTTCTTTTGGCACCATGCTTTGTTTAAAATTTTACCACCAACACACATCAATTATAACTTTGATTCAAATAAAGCCTGACTTTTTATAAGTGAGTATTGAGATATTAAATTGACATTTAATCGAAATAAATATTTTGTCCTTGACTTATTTATTAATAAATATATTTTGTACATTTTTGCTCATATACATTTTAATAACCTTTTATAAATTTAGTTATCATTTATCCATATAATGCTTAAATAATTTTCTAGTTAATAGATTAGTAAAACATGATTCTGTAACAATTTATGTTAATTCAAGTTCATAAAGCACTTTTAATCCAGTTTTTAAGCCACAAACGGGCAACCTGTTAATGATTGCTGTAGAAAACTATATTGCTTATAATTGTAATGTAATTTTTATTAATTAAAACCTGAAATCAATTTTAATGTAGAATAAAAGTCTCTGCAATAGTGTTGTAATGAGTTTTTAAAGCTCGGCTCTTTATATAGTAACAAAGGCCGTATCAAGTTTAGTCGACCGTTCCAGAAAAAAAAATACATGGAGTGTTGAAAAATCATATTTTACCAACCTATTGGACAATAATTTTTAATAAATGTAACTAGATAAACATTATAGTTTCAAAATGATAATGAAAACTCAAAGGACATAATTTCTGTAGTTCTTCTAAATAATACGACCTAAATAAGAGCGTGCATTTATATTATTTTGAAGATAATCAACTAAATTAAAATAATATATAAATAAGACAAAGACAAAGTTTAATTTCGTTTAAATTTCAAATAGTCACTTCAATGCATTTCACTTGTAAAACGTCAAACTTTAGTTGAATGAAATAACTTTTATAAAAGAAAATGTTTATTTTTACTAATATCAATTCTTCGTTCACCTTTTTTATATTTATATAGTTTATTTAACTAATTCGTTATCTTATAGCACCTCATTTTTCTAGGTCAAAAGGATTATTTCGCAGCATAATTTAATTCTACACATGTAGATCTCTTAGACCTCTTAATACTTACAAATGCAGGTTTCGTTCATTTCCTATTCGTTTTATTATAACTACTATTATGTTAATATGGTTGGTTGGTTCGTTTAGGATTCTATATAATATTATTTAGTATCTTTTGTTCAAAAATAACTCGTATGATTAACAATATTTTGAATGTTTATAGTTCCTTTTCCCTTGACAAGACGAGAATATCATAAAACTAGTAGTGCGTAGTTATTTTAATATTCTTTAGGCAACATGCTTTATTTGAATTATAATTTGTTCTCTCTCAGCAATTACGACTTGGACTGAACTAAAGTTAATGTTTTAAAGGTATGTTTTAATAAAAATACCTAACGTATCCTAAATTGATACATCAACATCGGTTTTATAAGTGTGGAATGTCGATAATTATTTTAACACACAGTTATTAATACAAAGGAATTTTGTTATATTTTAGATCACCGATGGAGGGAGCGATATTAACACCGACTTTGTCATATATCAGTACTTACAATGAGATATCGAATTTAGAATTAATAAATTGGTGGAAAATTTTGTCTCCATTCTTAAATGCATTATATAAATTAGTTTATATAAAAATATGTAGAATTAGTTTATGGTAGGATAACATTAAAAGTATATTCACTTATATATATTGTACATCTACAATGTGAACTTTAATCAAATCGTACTTTAACTCAAAAAAGGTGTTATATACAAATTCTAAAACATGGAAAAGAGAAATAGTGAATAATATACTCTATTACTTTATATAACTATTTTAAATATTGTTTTCAAAACTACAAATCTTATAATTTATAAACCTTATAATTGTAACGAGTGGAAGGTGAGCGATACGCCAATAAATATTTATATTTATAACGTAAATTTAAACTGACGACATTCCGAAGTGAGCTGTAATTGGACTCCCCACTACTCATCAGTATAAGCTATCACTAGGCTAGGAACCACAACTAAAACAAGTCAGGTCTTTGGATAGTTGTAGTGTTGTATATGAAATAAATCTTCCTATTATTTTTCGCGTTGTTCTTAAGTACTCGTATCTCAGAAACTTAGCAAATTAAGTAATTTTTGTCTTGTTACTAAAATTTCGAACTGTTTCGTATATTGAGATTTCTGGTTGTTGGAGCTGTTTTTATTTTATTTTGTTCTTTTATCTGACATTTCAATAAATCTGTTTTGATGGCATCGAGTTATGTTGAAACTTCTCGAAAAAAATATATTTTATGATATCTGAAGAAACATTGTTTAAAATATTCTTACATAGTATACATTTATTGTTTTGGAACTCTGAGCCTATTCAAGGTGTTTCGGAACTGAGAGTACATTTCAAGGACTTTTGATTTAAAATTAATTACAAATAAATTACCTGTCACGTCGGTGAGTAAAGGATCGAATGTGTTTATAAAAACGCGAGTTTCGTTTGAGGATAACTATTAAACTAAGATGTTAAATATTAAACACAGATAAACAGATGCAAATAGGTTAATATATACTTTTAGGTTCAACTGTAATTTATAATATTAAATGTAAATAAAAGCTACTTAATTGAATATATTACTATTCTGAACATTAAAGCTCAATGAAAATCAAAACTGGTCTTATACTGGAAATAAAAGGAATGATGGAATGAGAATCGGACAGGAATGCCTAACCCTTAAAGATTTTTAGTTATCTTAATGATAAATTATGTCTTATTTATATTACTTTGTAAAAGATATGACTTTGTTAACTAAATATATGCTATGATTTTAGTTTCGATGTTATATTATACATAGTTTAACAGTGCGAATTGTTCGTTCCTCGAACCGATATCTACAGAAGTTACATAAACTACTGACATAACTGAATACTTCGACAGTTAACCTATACTTGTCGTCGATATTACAGTTTCTATTTAAGCAAAAGAAATATAGGTATAACAAATATCTTTAACCAGCAATTTCATCTTCACGGCCATTAAAATAATAAGTTCTAAATAAAATTGTAGTAACAGTTGTCGATAGTAAAAGTAAAGATGTTTATTATATATATTTTTAATGAATAGTAATAGACAATTGTTTTATTTTATAGCATCTGCGTATGTGTGGAGCATCAATCAGAAATATCTGGACAGTTAAATATTGAAGGTTTTGTGTGAGGTTTCATTGACTCTGAAAAAATATAAAATATAATTTTCGCCGGCGAATAGATTACGATGAGAACAAAACTAGTATATGGACTATATAAGTTGTGGATTAGCTTTTTAATCTTTTTCGTCAAATACGATTTTTATTAATTTATCACGGGAACAATTACAAAAGAATAAAAATCCTTGAATTTGTTCTTATTTTGAGTATGAAATGGATTACAATTTGAATCAGGAGAACAATAACAAGCCGAGAAAAATTTCACAAAAAATTATTTAAAAAAAAATACAAAAAATTTCAAAATATTGAACGCTTTTAAATTAACTGACTAACCATTTTTTTATTGATAAAATATTTTATATATTAACTACCTTTGTGAACACTGTCCATTTACGAGTATAGCAATTTATGAATAGTATATTACAAATGTGTATGATAATAAGACTCCAAACAAAATTGTATCTCATTTATTCTGTTTGACCGTAATTGGTAAATGCTACGCTAAATACCTGGACCTATTATTTAAGTCTATCTTTGAAGACAATGAAATAGGATCCCATCTATCGAAGCTGAAAGCTAAAAAAGTTAAACACATACAATTTAGGGATTGTTTTTTATATACTCGTACCAGTTTATCTATTTCCCTGCAAAATGGATCATCATTAAAATAGAATTAAACTTATCGTAATCCGCAAAAAAATAAACAGACAATATATAAGGATCTGTTTTAAATAAGTATCCACGACTTTTTTAAAAACAAATACTTGGTAGACAGACTTTACGGTCTATAGTATTTGAACAAAGCTGCAGCAAATTATAGCAATGCGAAAAAATTGGCTTTATCCCGGGATAAAGCTTACTCGAAATGCTGAAGGTGTAATTTTTTGTAAACCACTTGGATAAAATATCGTTTTATATTTGTACAACTAGATCTATTATATGTAAAGTAAACCTGCAAAATCATCAACACGAGTGGGTTTCCAATCCGTGAGTTGTGAATTTTCTCGTAGCGTGCTGTTTGCTAAATAGAGTCATGGCGTTGCTATCCCCTTGGAGAGAGAGAGAGAGCCCATGTTCACCATAGTTCATAATATAGTCTGAATACATATAATATAAATTTACGAATATTAATAATTTATGCATATATTGTGTTTACAAGTTTATTCTACAGTAAATTAAATGAAAATCTACATAATTGGCAACATTTAATTTAAAAAAATACACGTATTAAAGTTATGTAGGTTAAAAACCAATTTTATTTTAATAAATATTTTAATTTATTATTTAAATTTCATCTTATGGGACGCATTATGTAGGACATACTCCAGAATTAATGATCCAATGTCTCTAATGTATCTCTAAAATATAGGGTGTCCAGGAAACAATGGATAACCTCTGAAAAACTAAAAGTAGAACTAAAGGCAAGCACGAAAAAAGTAAAAAAAAAAATTATAACCCTTACACTGCTAGAGAAATGGGGCTTTAAAAAAAACATCATTTTTTTTTCTTATTTCATATTTTTACTCGTAACGAGGTCAAATCAGTTAATATCATAATTATTTTTATACTTAAATATTTATTATTAACCTTATCAGTGAGTAACTATCAAATAACATAGCTAACGTAGTATTAAAAGAAAAAATAATGTTCAACTATTGTTTTGTGTAAAATTTGTGAAGAAATATTTTTGAAGTGAAACTTTGAAGCTCTGGTGTAAAAAAAAAATGAAAGCAACAGTGACCAACTACTTTAAAATATTCCTGGTTTAATGACGTTTCTAAAAAGATGTAAAATGTCGTTATTGTTATGAAGAAATATTGAAGTCTTGGTATTAATGTGTAAAAGGGGATAATTTTGTAATACTAGCAAAATTAAAAACATACAATTAAACCAAAAAAATGATTTTTCATTGATATCTATTGCGTACACATTACAATAATTTAGAGCAACTTTTCATCGTCTGCCCCCCATCCTGATACAGCCCTACATCTACTATTAGCCTTTCAGAGTTTATCCATTGTTTCCTGGACACCCTGTATATCTAATAAGCTATGGTCTTTCATAAATACATAATAATAATAAAAAAATATTTTTTTTGTAGTTATATGATAAGTCAATTGACATTATTTGTATTGTTGTTATTATAAGTTAAGCCGAATCACGAAAGAATAAAAAACTATCAAACATTTTTTACCCCCTCACACCACACCTTACCTTTGTAAGTTTGGATAGACTTGAGGGATGCGTCAGTGTACTATTAAGGCGGGCAAGTAAGTTTTGTTTCGCACTTTGTTAAAGATCACAAACTCAAAAAGAAGAATGACTGTCTTCAAAAATCATTAAGATATAAAAACTCTGGAACAAAGCAATTGTTGTTATATAATAATATACTATATTTATAAGAATAAAATATTAATAACCTATATGTTTTTATACCAGTAACTGATATTTTTGTATAATTATCAGTTTATCTTCGGTTTGTTCAGGGAACCTTTGAAATGAGGTTACAATTACAGAAATTATCACTAGCGGTCTCTATTTGTGGGCAGAGGTTTCTAAATGGTTTGCTTTATTTGCTTTAATGGTGAGTTGTGCTACCTTCGCTAGTTATGTTAATTTTGGTATACATCAAACAATTTTATATACTTTTCCAGGGATGCATCATTATTAAAAGATTACAAAGAAATATATCAAACAAATAATAAATTGTTTATACAAAGATTTTGACCCACAAAATCCATTCCTATATATTAGTTAGTTCAGCCATCTCCAATATGAACTAACGGACATGTTGTGTTGCAACTGCAATCATGTGAATTTACCGTGGTAGAGGGACTGAAGCGCTCCAAGCTCCGAAATGAACCAGTGGATTCAATACTAGTGAGGCACATTCCGATAAATTCACGTCGGTTCACTATATTTAACCATACCCATAAACTTGAAACCGCATAGTTTGTTTTCTCTTACAACACCACCAGGGATTAAATTGTTATTGAATAATAATTCTAAGCAATAAATAAAAATTAATAAGATGCTAAAGATGGATGTAAAAAAGTAAAATTTATTCTTATTTAAAAGTTAACATTACTAAAAAAATATTATAAATAAAACAGTCGAAAATTATATGTTCACAAAGAGAAAAAGCGTTAATTAATATATTTATTATTTAAATAATTATAAATAATAATATAAGGAATAAATAAATATTTTTTATATATTTTAATTTAATATTTTTTATGAATACATCAGAACAATTAGGTTATTTAACAAGTTTCATTATTTTTCTAGATTTAACAACTTTTTAGAAATGAGTTTCTACATATTAACGCAGTGTTAATAACTATGTCATAAATAATAATAATAAGTTATAATGAATATATAATTTGAAACAACTTATAAGGACCTAAGACACATAGATATAACTAACCCTATGTATAAATAATATTAAGTGGAAAAAAATCAATTTAAGTTTGTATGTGTGACACAAACTATGAAGGATTATTAGTACTATATGTTTATTTAGAGGATTGTATATTTTTAAATACTTCGTTCATTTAGGGTAGATTACGTTTTCATTGTTTGGTAAAAAGATTACAAAACCTTTGATACAGAGAAGTAAATCGTTCTAGATTAATAACAGCGCGCGCTTTCATTACATTTAATCAGGATATATTGAAAAATACCTACAATTGAAAATATGGCTTACAAAGTACTAATGTCAAAAAACTCATGTACTAAAGTTTTAACATGAATAATATAAATTGTAAGACATGTAAAAAGAAGATATTTCATTTAGTTTCATTAGTTAATTGTAATTATTTCAGTTTTATAAATTATAAACCTCGCTTAGGATATAATTTTAACGTAATATAAAATTACGAGATCGTTGTCCAGTATGTACTTGCGTCAAAAACATATTGCTCAAATATCGGTATAATCTATATAAATTAAAAATTCAAAGTCATCTTTTTATCATATTAAAATGGTGACTGTGAGACAAATCGTGTGCACGAGTTTTTAATATCTACAAATACCGCCAAAGCTTCTGCAGTAGTGTTGTAATGAGTTTTTAAAGCTTTTAAAGCTCGTCTATTTATATAGACACAGAGCTCGTGTCACGTGTAATGGACTGTTTCAGTAGATTATAGCAAAGATATGGGTTGTTACAGAATTATATTTTACAACTTATTGTATGTATTTACAACTTATATGTAATTATAAATAAATAATATAAACAATACTATACAATTATTAAATAATTATAATTTACTACATTATATTACAATCAACATTACAACTAATCACGCCTCTGCTAGTAATATGTTAGACAGATTTACAACGGATTAAAGGATTATAACTTTTTACTTCCATAATAATAACTGTTATATATCTAATAACAACCAAAGATATCACATATAATACAATAGCAGTTATAATAAAACGAATGCGAAATGAACAGAGCGTGTAGTATTAAGAGGCCTAAGGGACCCGCGTGTGTAGAATTGAATTATACCGAGAAACATACACTATAAACATTCCAAGTATAATATCGAACGACGAATTGAGAGAAGTAAAAGTTAACATTTTTATTTAAAATGTAGGAGCTAGTCAAAATTGTCGTTTTTTTTTAATAAAAAACGCGTGAAAAAAAAAACTCGGTATTATAGAATTACAATTCTATAAAGGAAATTCTCTTTAACCTCAAAATGAATAATAATTATTTTTACATCTTAAAGAAATGGGTTAAAAATAATATTATATTAAAATTTTAATTAATGTTTTATTTAGTCTTACTAGTTATTTTACAGCCTTTTGAGCCACCTTCAGGTAAAATATTTCTGATATAATATATTATATATATATATCTAACTACATATAACTAACTACACCAAAGTGGCGCTGCGTTCTGAGTTACACTCAGCACGTTCATATATAACTTTTTCTGAATATATATAAATATATCGATTCTGTCTTTAGATTAACAAGAAGAAAGAGACAAGTGAGTTAAAATGTAATAAAAAATTTTAAATTACCAACGAAAGACAAAATACGTATTATAGACCTTTATCATCTGTTAATAAAGTGTAATGCTTATACTACATTAGAAAGTTGAAAAACTTTAATGTTTATGTTTATAGGTTAGAAAATGAACACATTTTTGGTACATTCTTTTTTTTTCTTGCTTACATAAAATATACTTTACTTTAATAAGCTTCTTTAATGAGTATGTATGTAGAGTGGTAACTTAAATAAATATGGATTCAAAATCAGATACATTTTTCGAATACATATAAAAATATTTTTCGAAATATTTACTAGGAAATGCAAACCTTTTTTCGTCTAAATAAATTTTGTATATGAAACCTAAAGCTTCGTATTTTATTAGTACTTTGAAGTTTAAAGTTCTGACCCCTGAATACATGATCAAGTGCGTTACTCAGTGTTCACGGTTACTTTAATCCAGTGAGTTTGTTGTTGTTCATTGAGCAGTCGGTGGTTTGAAAATAAATCAATGTTGTTACTGTGCTTTTCAAGATCCTTTTGAAACTACTCGTATTTTATGTAATTGACGTGTTCTCATTGCGTAAATGTCTGCATACGGTGTGAACTTTCACTGTTAACTGTAGACTATATCAACTTATCCTTCTATCCTATATATTTTTATCTTCGGTTGTGAAAGTGACAGTGACTTTTTTTGCAATTTTACTTCTCTGATTTAATAGTATGTAAAATTGAAACTTATTATTGGGGTAAAGTTAGAAACTACGTCTGAAAGTCTAGCAGGTACTGCTGAAACATGCCAGTTAATAATTTGCTTAGGTCAAGTAACAATATCAGTGTAAATCGCACATCAAACTTTATCTTAATTCAGATTTATGAAATTGAGTATTAGCTTAAGTTAAAAGTTGATAGAAAAGCTTAATATCAAAACCGAACCTAATCTCAAGTTTTTATTATTCGTAATTTATAGTTTATTTATCTTCATCACTTTTCTCTGAATAATTTACCTTGTAAATAATGATTTATGATTTAAATCTTTAAATTTATAGTAAAACTCGAGATACAATTTAATTGATATTTAGAAACGAAATTATTAATATTTGATGACGTCAGCAATTGTTATCAATATTGTCTATTATTACATCTTTTATTAAAATAATATATTGATGTTGGGTAATTAATTGGTAATTGGCGTTTGGTATAGAAGCAACAAAAAGTCGAATATTTTTTAATACAATAAATATATTAATTTAATCAAAGTATAAACCATTGTTATCGATGTACTTTTGACATCTCATAGGTAGTTCATTGATACCTTTACTAAAACCATTCGGACGGGAATCAATAATGTCTTTGGAGGCGGTTTGGACTATTCAATTGGAGTTGAATTTTTCCCCTTGCAAGAAGTTATCCAAATTTAAGGTGGATGTCCTAGACATTCCAATTGAAACTCTTCTAATTTGGTACGCGTCTGTTGTACAGAGAGTGGTCAAGCGTTGTCGTGAACCAGCAGTGGCGTAGAGCGATTGACTGGCCTCGGTTGTTTAGCAGCTAGCTTTTCCATCATGGTTTGCAATTGCTGACAATAGACGTCTGCCGTAATCGTCTGGACAGATTTGAGAAAACTGTTATGAACGGGACCGGCACTAGTCTACCAAGTGCTTATTACCGTAGAAAATCCACCTTTCATCATCAAAAACCCTTCATTATTGCGCCGGTTAAGTAATGTAACGCAGCAGTCGCGGTTGCCGGTTTGCTTTATTCAATTCGTGAGGTAACCATCTATTTTTCAAGCTCTTTAATCTTTGCAATTTGTATCAAGTGATTAAAAGAGTTTTATTACTAACACTGCAGCCTACATCTAATTCGGATATGGTTAGCAATGGATCCACTTCCATAAAACCCTTAATTCTTAATTATCAACTTTGGTCTCCAGCCGTCCACGGGGCTTGTTTTGCAGGTTAACAGGTCCAAAAATGTACTGTGTTTTCTTTTGCGACACCACCGCCATTAACCCTTCGAGCCGTTTCGGCAGCACTGATGCCGCAGTGGAACTCATACTCGTGAATAACGCGATATTTTAAGTTTTCAATTTTGTACACTGAGTGACGCAAACAGAAGAAAAAAAAAATAATAACGGTTAACGAAACATAACGTAAAAAGTTGTATGAATGTGATTTTGGTAAACCAAAAAGGAGAAGTACGACATGTAATAAGACACGTGTCAATTAAATTCAGTTCGAACAACTAATTCAGTTCGAACAGATTCAGGAAAGAACAATTCGCACAGCTTTTTAAACTGTGTATAATATAACATCAGACTAAAATCATAGAATAGTTTTAGTTATTAAAGCCATATCAATGATAAAGTACCTTAATGAACACATTACTATTTTATTTAGGTATTTTATAACTATTAACCCTAGACATTCCTTAAAGTAACGATCGTCAGGTGCTTAATATTTTCAATATTTCCGGTAGAGGACTAGTTTCAATTCTCATTGGATATTGACTTAACCTAGAATAGTTGAAATGTTCAGGAAATTGATATTTAAAATTTAAATTTAATATTGCGATATAAAATAAACGCTATCTTTCAAAAGTCGCTGAACATCTTGTTTAATAATATACTTTACTAGACTTTACCTAACATATTTATTATATTTGTTTTACAACATACAAAAAATCATAAAGATCTAAGATTTGTTTTCTTTAAAACGTTGCCATTACTGTTATTCATAAATATTAGTTTTAAGTGACTTAATATAACTATTACTCAGTTATAAACTCAGTTTACTTAAATTTAAAAGTTTGTAATTGTTGTCCTAGGTTATATAATTACAATAAATATAATAAGTAATATAACCGTGACCCATTAGATGCTACAGACATTTTTAAAAGGAACTATGAATATTTATTGATGCCGTCAAAATTATCTGGCGTGTACAAAAAGCCATTGATTTTTATAAAAAAAATAAATGTACAGATGAAGTAATACTAAACGTTTTGTAAAAAAATATAGTTGAGTATTTTAGTGTATTTTTTTAAATATAAAAGACAAATTGTATTTTATATTTTGTATCAACGGCTCAATGCTCATAAATAATTAACTCTGTGACGAGACTATTTTAGCTCATACGAGATGAAAAAATTTAAAATTTACCTCTTTTATTTACAAACACATCATGTGGAGTCCACTTGTAGTTTGA
Source organism: Melinaea menophilus ssp. n. AW-2005 (assembly GCA_918358695.1). NCBI lineage: Eukaryota > Metazoa > Arthropoda > Insecta > Lepidoptera > Nymphalidae > Melinaea > Melinaea menophilus. The sequence continues at coordinate 30,386,165 of OU911038.1, read as the reverse complement.
TATTAAATTATTTTAAAATTTCGACGCACATTGCAATATAGTGAGTGTATTAAATTTAAATTACACGAAAGAGAAAATTATAATGTTTGATATTGGTATGTTTTATTTGTGATGTCATTATGTTTTGAAACGAGCTTCATTTCACAAACGCTTAAACTCATCCGCTATTCACTTTGAGATAAAATGTTATATGACAAGATTTATAAATTTTATCTCTGTGAAATAAGATGGTTTAAAATTCTGTAATTCTTGCGGTAGGAATTAATTTTAAATTCAAAATAGGTAAAAATTTATACTTGTACAAATTTTTTTAAAAGTTGTGACCACATTGACCCCCTTCCTTCTTTTATTTTAATAGAGGGTATCACATTATTTTATAAGTCAAAGATCAATTTGTATGATTTTTTATAATGCTTTTCAAAATACAAAGTGTATGTTTCACAGCACAATTCAATTCTACACACACGGGTCTCTTAGGCCTCTTAATACTACACGCTATGTTCATTTCCTATTCGTTTTATTATAACTACTATTGTGTGTGTATTGTCGGTTCTTTTAATATTTTATCTGATATTCTTTAGTATTTTTAGTTTAAAAGTTAGTTTTAAAATTAGAATCCTTTATTAGTAGAGTGTCATATTTTATTATTAGTTATTTTAATCTTCCTAAGGCATCAGGTTTTACATGAATTTTAATTTATTAGTTGTTTAGGTTTGACTAACTACAGAATTAATATCGTTTAAGTTTTCACTATCATTTTTTAAAAAGAATATTTAAACAATTGTCTAGTTAGTTACATTTATGAAGCAATATAATTAAATAGGTTGTTGTAATATGATACTTTAACACCTCATGTTCTCGCAATATTCTGAAACTGTCCATTACACATGACACACTGTTTCTATATTAATAGCTGAGTTTTAAATACTCATTACAGCACTATTGCCAAAGGTTTAGGCGGTATTTGTACAATTAAAAGACTCGTGCACGTGACTTAGCTAGCACTTTAAATTTTTTATCATGATTAAAAATGAATTTCATATATTTTGGCATACGCTTTTCAACTATTAATTTTCTATTATGTTAAATTTCAATTCTAAGTGGTTAGTTTATAATGTTAATTTTAAAATATGAAATATTTATAACTATAAGATATACTGAGATTTCTTTGCTACACATTTTTTTATCTCCATTATATAGTACTTTGTAAGCCATTTTTCTAATAGTAGGCGTTTGCAACGAATCTTTAAAAAATGAGAATTTATTATAACTAGATTCAGTGTTATTACTAATATAGAGCGATTTATTTTTTTAAGTAGGTATCGGAGATAAAAAACTTCCAATACACAAAACAAACATTTTACCAAACAAAAGAAACGATCGTGACCTCCCCTGAGTAAACAAAGTAATTAAAAATATTAAATAATCTAAATAAATATATTTTACTCATGATATGAAATCGTTTTAATCGGTAACTATTTAGTTTACTAATTATTGTTAGTTTGGAGTATACGTTTGTGTGTGTTTGTGCATGTTTTTTATCACTTAATGTGCTTAATCCATAGAAACTATCTTTGTGTGTTAGATTCTTTTGAATAAGTAGTTTTCATTTATTAATTTATTATTATATTATTATATTAAGCTTCGTAACGTTAGTACTCACATGGCTTTAAACTGAGGTACTTATTTTCAAAAAGTTGTTAAATATAAAATATTCATTAAAAATATTACATAATAACAAAAATAATAAATAAATTTATACCTTACGATAATTATTTAATATGATTTGCTGTCTTTTGTGAACATATAATTTTCGTTTGTACAATATTTTTTTAAAACAGTTAATTTTTAAGTAAGTATTAATGTCTTTAAACCTCTATATTTAGCGTCTGATTATTTTTTATTATTACTATATTATTTTATTATTTATATTATTTTTTGTACACCTGTCACGGTGTTGTAAAAGCAAACTATGCGGTTTCCAGTTCATGTTATAGTTAAATACTGTTAACCGGCGTGTATGTATCATAATTTGACTGATTAGTTTTGAATCCATGTGTCGTTATTCATGATCTCTGGACGTGGCGGTCCACCTCCATGATAAATTCACGTGAAGTGCACTTGGAACACAACATTTAATAGTAACATGTCGGTTAGTTCAAATTATGCATAAGATAGCTTAACTATTAAATTTACAGGAATAGATTTATGTTAGATATTTTTTTAATTATAATTTTAAAAATAAACACCCGTGAATAAAAGACTATAACATTGTTTAAAGTAAACTAGAATCAATAAAACTAGCGAACGAAGCAAAGCAAAATAGGAAAGCAAAACGAAGCTGACCGTTTAGAAACCTCTGCACACAAACAGTGGCCGCTAGTGATAATTTCTGTAATTGTAACCTCATTTCAAAGGTTCCCTGAACAAACCAAAGATAAACTGATAATTATATATATATCTGTTACGGGTATATAACCATATGGGTTTTATATATTTATATTGTTATAAATATGGTATATTATAAGTAATATTTTATTTTTCAACAATTGGTTTGCACTACATTTAACAGTAATACGTCTTTTAGTTTGAAATATGTATGTGTGTGTGAGGATGTACAATGATAATGCTCAGGCTCAGGAAAGTTAATAGCAGATTAAATTTTAATTTTAGTAAAATAAAATTATTAAATATAAGGAAAAGTTGAACTATGACGGGATAAGGAATTTCTATCCCCTATTGTTGATTATGAATTGTAACATCTATCAAAGAGGATAGCAATGCGATAACTCCATTTGGTAGAGAGCACACTACGACAAGTCACAATTCACAGATTCGCTGCCTACTCGTATTGCTGATTTCGTTGGTATATTTTATACATATAATAGAACTAGTTGTTCAACCATAAAATGGTATTCTATCCGAGTGGTTTACAAAAAATTACATGTTCAGAGTTACTGATCTAGCCCGGGAAAAAATTGATTTATTTGCAGCACTATATTTTGCTTTAGCGTTGTTCAATTACTATGGACCGAAATAGGTGTCCATTTAAAATTTATTTTCTAAAAAAGTCATGAATACGTATTAAAAATAGATCCGTAAATATTATATATTTGTTTTTGTTTGGATCACGATTAGTTTAAATGTATTTTAATGAAAATCCATTTTACAGATAAATAGAGAACTATTAGGTCAAATATTTTTCTAGGTCAGTGTTTGTTTCGCAGCACTATTCAATTCAACATACGCAGGTCTCCGAGGCTGGCTTAGAGACTTAGCCTCGTAATACTACATGCTATGTTCATTTCCTACTCGTTTTATTATATCTGCTTTTGTGTTATATGATATTATTTAGTATATTTGGTTCCAATGTTAGTTTAGTAGTTTAGTTATAAAGTTCAAGAGCATCATAGAACTAGTATTGCTGTGATTATGCCCATTTTCTTAAGGCCAACTAAAGGCTGACGTTTTATAATCGTAAATGCCAATGCCGAATTAAAAATTTAATGGAAATGTATACTTTGTCTTTTACTTATATATTAGTGTTTGTATATTTTTAATTTAAGTTAATAATTTTAAATAATATAACTGCACTCCCCGATTTCAGTCTGTGTTTTTGCTTAGTCTAGAAGAATGACAGACTGATTCTTTAAAATCCCATGTCTTTGCATTTTACTGACACAATCCAGTCAGTCAGACAGATGTGACGCCACTGTCATTATATAAAAAGCTGAATTTTACAAACTAATTAAAACACTATTGAAGATACTTTGGCTGTGTATATGCAATTAAGAATAGTGCATACGATTTATCTCATCCCTAATTTTTTGTGGTACAAAAGCACGAATTTAGTATTTAATTTAAAAAAGCATTTATAATTAACTATACGTAAATATATCTCTTAAACATCTAACTTAAATTATTAATGTTGTAATTTTAGTACATTATTTTATATTATAGTTATCTTTGCTTATCTTTTAAGACTCGAACTTTCTAATAGAATTTTATAGTTTTACTGGGGCAATAAGATGTATCCACACAAAGTTTATCAATGTCCAGTCCAGTTATTTTTTGTTGTTGCGCAAACAAATAAAAAGGTAAAATAAAATAAAACCACTGTTCTCACTATTTCATTATAAGAATACAGAATAGATATATTTGAAAATCAAATCATTGTTACTTTTAATTTCTCCAGCTGTTACTAAAATTTTAGGGCTTAATATTTGAATCTCAGTGAAGATGAAGTCGCACAAGAAAGAAGTATCTTATTTTATAAAAGAAAAAAAAAATTTTTTTTTTATTTAAATACAAGCTGCGGTATTGACGATAACTATAGGTTAATGGTCGACGTATATAGTTATGTTAGTAGTTTATGAAACTTCTGGAGATATCGATTTGAGGAACGAACAATTGTCACAGCTGTTTATGTATAAATAATACATATTATATAACAAAGTCTTCATAAACTGTCTGTATGTAAATGATTTTATTAATCACTGTTGAATGGATTTTTGTACGTTTTTTAGTAAAAATTTGTGCAATTGTCATGTATGGTTTCAGTAATAAGTACATCAAGGTTTTATGTAAATTGACTGTAATATAACGATAACTTTCAAACTACGAATAAGTCTATGACAGGAAACTCACAATAACTACTCTTAGGTTTAAAATTTAATTAAAAAATATTACGTTCTTTTAGAGGCTTTTTCTTCTCTTTAGTATTAATCCTTATATAAAGTATGTACGGATCTTCAGCTCCGCCATTTAATTCTCCTCTATATAAAAATGCCAACAATCTGTAATATCAATATATGAAATACTTAGGAATTTTAGCAGTACGGAAAAACTTACTTCAATTGCCAAGATTCTCATATACTTAAGGACATAATCAATGATAGCAAGTTTTTTTATATAAAAAATTATAACCCTATTTAAAAATCTACATGTTTTCGTTGCGATTCCAAATCTAGTTACTACCCGTAGTGAGTAGGGGGGATTGTCCAGGTTTCTAATTAATTTACGTCGTAAATATAAATACTTCTTGGTTAATAGGTCTAATTCAATTCTTAATTTCTATTCGTTAGTGACTAATATAACACTTTCAACTTCTACTCGTTACATCCAAATTTTAATATTTCTTAAGTGAAGATAATAGTAGCTTGTAGTATTGAAAACAATATTTTAAAAGGTATTTGTTCGGAATAGCTATTATGTAAATTGTACAGTTGCTAATAGCAACCGTCGGGCGCTCAATATATTTTAAACTTGCGGATTACATTTACGTTCTTTTAATTATTAATAGAACGAGGGTATTTTTTACGTTTGGGTGGTGTGACAAACGCACGCGTAGCGGTCGACACAATTCTTGGTGAACCTTGGTGCTTAACGATTTTGCGGAGTAATCATTATCGGTTCTAGGAGTTTCCAAAAGAGTAAATTACATTAGTGTCGAGTGTTTGAATTGTTTGTGGCTGCAGCGCCGAATTGGTCGCTGCCTTCTCACTCGAAGTGTGCGTTGAACCGGAAGTCACGCGATGGAACACTTAAGTATCAAATTCTTTGTCTCATAACTATTTCCCTTTTACTAAATATTATACAATTTATCCTACACTCTGGGGAAACCCAAATTTTTGACTAGTACAGACTGATTGACTGACTATGTGACTTCCTTATTTGAAACATAACAGAAGCAGAGAGGTAAGTCGTGAGTTTTAACTAGAGAGTAATCGTAAACGTAGCTGTTAATGACGTTGCCCGGTTAGAGGTTGTGTCGTGGGGTCCGCCGAGTCCCTTTGTATGCTACAGTATATAAAGCATTAAAGCTTATACGATGTTTTTGATAATTATTCTACAACAAGCGGATCGAATTTGCATCTAACATCTTTTGAGTTCGATAAAAGTAAGACATGATCATAGTTCACATTGTATTGATTTTGCATACATGTAATGAATGCATTTGACACATTTTTTTAATAAAATACCAATTTATACATATCAAATATGATATTTTATTTTACTGTAGTGGCGATATTTGATAAAGCTAAATATAGAGATATTATAGTTTCATTTTTTGATGATGTAACAATATTAGTTTCTATTAATAACGTCCGTATTAAAATAATTATCGTCATCATATGCTTATAGAACTAATATTGTTATATACTAACTACGTTAGGTATTTTATTAAAATGGCTTTTATAATAGAAAGCTGATAGTCTGTTACACCCAGTGCGTCCAATCAAGTATAGTTATTGCATACATATATTAAAATTTTGCAATTTGTTCATTTGTTTAGTTAGTTATTATATGAATAACTATGAAAGAAATGTAATATGCAAATATAACCTACACTGATCTCTTTTTCAACTAGAATAGAAGACTTTCCACTGTGGTTTTGTGGGTTCCATATTATTTATTATATCAGATACATTAGAAAACAAATAATAGGACTAAATAATATTTTGTCTTTAAATTTAAATTAGAAATTTAAATTTTAAGCTAACAACTTTTAAGGTTAATAAAAAATACAATTTCTCGTTATACGTTCTCTTGTCACTGGAGATAAAATGGCATACTTAGTTTACTGGACTACTAACTATAACTTTACATTTATGTTTAAGACGACAGTTCTATTATGTCCTATGTTTATTAATTAAAATGTCTCCTTTTACTGCTCTCAGTTCCTTGTTCGCTTTTATATTTTTGAAAAGTTTATTTTACAAATTTTATTTTTGTAGCAGTTTTGAAATACCTTACATCATCTTGTCTAGGTAAACTGTATGTTTCACAGCACAATTCAATTCTACACACGCGGGTCCCTTAGGCCTCTTAATACTACACGCTCTGTTCATTTCCTATTCGTTGTATTATAACTGCTACCGTGGTATATGTTAATATTGTTTGGATCTTTTAAAGTTTTATGTGATATGATTTAGTATTTTTCATTTTAAAGTAAGGCATATAACAATTATTATTGTGAAAGTATAAAATTAAAATCCTTTAATCCATTTTAAATGTAACTATCATATTACGAGTAGTATCAGTGGCGTATTTAGTTATAATGTTGATTGTAAAGGAGTGTAATAAATTGTAATAATTTAATTATTGTCCAGTTATGTGCAATTATTTATACCATTTTAATTTTCAAAAAATATATTTGTTCGCATATACTTTGGTGATGGTACTCTCTAACACCTATTGTAAGCGTCGTAAGTGATGTTATATATAATTATTATATGAATGCAATTATGTATGCATAAGCAATGCATAGCATTCGCTATGTATCTAGTAGTTACAAAGATTAGCGTTATCAAATTAATGAAATTAAACGTCAGCGCTTTATTTTATTTAACTATGTTAACAGTAACGAAATGAAATAGGTCGAAAAGTAAATGCAATATACGTATCTATTAAGATACGTATATTGCATTTAAGAAAGTACCTACAGAATGGTTGCTTTTTAATATTTTGTATTTTTATTTCTGGGCATAACTATGAGATGTAAACTATTTTTATGATGTTTCAAAATGCAATAAGCAAAAAGGATCCTGACAGCGTCTAACCAGAAAAAAGTAGAAACAAGTTTGTACGTAGTCTTATTATCATTCATACTTGTACATTTTGAATAAAATTGATAATGATTAAGGAAGTAATATAAAAAGTTATAAAAATTATTTAAAACTTTAGTCAATTTTGAACTTCTTTGGCTGAACGATGGGTTTTCAAATGCAGTGTATTATTTATCTATTGCAAAAATTGTTGTTGATTTTATTTGTTATTATGTTTTCATAACTCTCTTTAATGTTTTACGTTGTATTCATTATAGGAGGTTTTTTTATTAGGAATTATCGTGCTTAGACGTGAAACTTCGGGGCGTCAGCCTGGACATCTCGTTTCCTGATCTGTAGCTGAATGTGAAGCCTGCCCTTAAATGGCTGATTCTCAATTAAATATTAAGAAGTAGAAGTAATGAACAACATTATTTATGTTTGTTTGTTGTTGTTTGTTGTTATATTAATATTTGAAGAATACGTGTTTGACTGCAGTCTTTTTGTATTGACGAACAAGGAGAACAAGGACATTTAGACAGCCGTAAATGACATCGCTTGTTCATTGTCAGTAGTGCCTATAATTTTAATTTAACAGACCATAACATTAAGGATCTTATTCAATAAAATTATTTGAGTTATATATCTCATTTAACCCACCCAGCAATAGGTTATGTCAACTAGACTCAGCAATCTAGCTGACATATTTTCTGTTGTATTTTTATTAAGTAATATAAATAAATTAGCTCCTAAATATTAAAATTTAAATTAGATTTAAAGCGACTCTTTTGTTACACACACAAAGAGGTGGAAAAATTACACCTACTGTAACATTATTTGAACATAATATTTTCTGAATAATAATGCACATTTTTATTAATTACGTACATTAGAAGACTAAACGAACACGTAGATGCCGAGTTTGTATGCTTATTTTATAGTTTTACAACATGAATACGCTATTACAATATATAACCTAATTTTAATCAAATACATGTATTTCAAAATAAGCATACGTTGCACTTATAAGTCGAGACAAAACATAATTGATGTGTGAGAATTAAAAGTCAAATAAAGTATGGTGTTAGCAGAATAACTTACACCGCTACTAGTTCTATGATACTTATATTTACAAGGAATTAAAGGAATGTAACTAAAAACATTGAAAATAATAATAACTATAATACATTAAAGAAACCGAACAATACACACGTATAATACAATAGCATTTATAATACAACGAATAGGAAATGAACAGAGCATGTAGTATTAAGAGGCCTAAGGGACCTACGTATGTAGAATTGAATTATGCTGTGAAAAATACACTTTGCAGTTTGAAATTTATTGCAAAAAATCGTACCGTTATTATTTTACGAAATTAAAATTGACTTGTAAAATAATGTAATATCTATTTATATATTATTAAAATGAAAGGATCCTCGATTGACGCATAATTTTTTAATGTTTTAATTTCATATTTAAATTATTTGGTACTTAAAATTAATAACAGTATTTAAATCAAATAATAGATCTGTATTTCATGTCACAGAGATAATATTTCAGCTGTAAAGCGGACCACTCGTTTTGTATTGTTTCTATTCTTAGCGGATTAGTTTATAATGTAATATTTATACAACTATAATATTCATAATTATCTAAACTGATATTTATTTGTTTTATGTTTCTTCTTATTTAAAATATGTTGTAATTTTAGTACATTATTTTATATAAAAAATAAAATTAGTAATTTTAACTTTTATGCCTCAAACTTTGTAATGAAATTTTATATTTTCATTGTGGCTATTGTATATAACACCAATATATCACTTTATTCCCATTCCAGTATTTTTTTGTTTATGTGCAAAAAATAAACAGATACAATGGAATAAAAAGCCATTTCACTACTATTTCATTAAAAATATTCAAAATTGTTGTATTGCAACTTGTTGATATACAAATTGTATATAAATCGTAATGAAAATTACAACTGTCCAACATATTTACTTTTACCATCGACAGTTGTTGTATTCTAGTTGCTATAATTTCATTTAGGGCTTTTCATTGGAGTGGCAGTGGAGATAAAGTTGCTGATAAAATAATTATCTTACTTTATATAAGAAGTATCTATTTAAATATAAGCTGCGGTATTGACGTAACTAAAAGTTAACGGACGATGGTTTTAGCAACGTCAGTAATTTAAAAATCTTCTGCAGTATCTGGTTGGAATGATTATCTTCTTTATTTAATCTATGTATATTAAAAACCGAAGCTAAAATCTTAGTTTAAATTTAATGATTAAAATTGTAAGGGATATGAGTGATAAAATACTTTAATGAAGACATAATATATATCTGATCTGATTTAAGTATTATATAACTCACGTTAAGAGATAGGTATTCCTTAAGGTAAGGGTTATCATGAGCTAAAGATCTTTAATAATTCCTATTATTTCCGGTATATGCCCTGGCTTCAATTCCCACTGGGCTAGAATAGTTGAGATGTTCAGGGTTGTGATATTTTCAATTAGATAAGCACAGTTTTTATTGAATATGCAATATTAATATAAACACCACCTTTTAAAATAAGTTAAACATTTTATTTATAAACATTACATTATCATTAGAACTTACTAACCTAATACTTTTATTTTATTTGTTGTAAAACTTACAAAGATTGATCATCAAACAAACGTTAATATATTTGTATCGAATTCAAAACAGTTTTCATTTACGAAATTAGGCAAGTTATTACAAATTGATTTTCTTAAAATTTGCGTGATTGAAAATTCTGTCCTGTGCTATTATATATAATTATAATAAATGTAACAAATAATATACCCAAGGTCCTTTTTGATGCTATAAATACATTTTTTTAAAAGACACTGAATATTACAACAACAAAATAAAATAAAAACGACACAACCGCAATTCCCAATACACGAAACACTTAGAGGTTTTAGTAGCAAGTCAAAACTTATTTAACTTGCAAAGTTTCTCAGATACTTAAGAACAGCGCGATAATGATACCATGATTTATTTTGTACACAAAACTACAACTACTTTTGTATCCGTATTTGTTTTCGTTGTGGTTTCTAACGTAGTGACAATTGGTGATGACTGGTTACAGTCCGCTATTCACTTTGAGACAAAATTTTATATGACAAGCTTTAGAAATTTTACCCTTGTGGAATTAAAAGTCTAGATTGGAATGTCAATCTGTGATTTAATTAAAATTGTAATAATTATTGTAATGATATAATATTATTTTAAATACCTTTTCAATGGTTTGTACTTTAAAATATTATAGAAATTCGATCAAAAATAGATAGTATTACATTACTTTACAAATCACATTGCAATTTTATAAAAATATAACATTACGAGGTACCCGATATGTCATATATTTTTTCAATAAATGGTGTCGTAATAAAAAAGTTTGATTGTAACTGGTGACGTCATCAAATATGAACAAGTTGGTTTCCCAATCTCGACATAATTGTATCTCATGATTTGACTACAAATGTAATGTGCTTTGTATGTTTTATAATTACATATTTGATAAGATAATTAAAATGTCTCGCCTTTCTAAAATGATGGTGATAAATATAATAATAACATATTTAATAATTTTAAAAATATATGTTATATTTAAATTAAGGTTCAGTTTTAATTTTAACCTTTAACTTACATATTAAATTTGATGTTGTCACTTGACATAATCTTATTATTAACTGCAGTAATATTTCAACAATATTTAATAGACAAACAGAAGTAGTGCGGGTATATTGTGTACTTCCCCCAATTATAACTTTCAAAGCGCTGCTACTCTTACGTCGTATTTAAATTGACAAGTAAAGTTGTAAAAGTCACTGTGAAAAGATTTTCCTCAGTCAATTTCAGTGTAAGGGTTGAAAAAACGACGTTAAATAATATAAAAGTATAAATATTCGATTAAAGATGATAGTCCTCTCTAGAAATGATTTAGTGTTTTCTTTTACTTTGTATCTTAAAACGCCAACATAATTCAGTGTAATCACATATTCTGCTTTGTGACATTCTTTAAACTTGAACGTGCTTATAAAATTCAAGGCACTAGTTTTAGGTTTAGTTTACTAGATTTATTTTTATCTAAGACATTTTTTTTATATATATAAAGTAAATTTTATAAAAAGTTCTGAAACCTTAACATAGTTTGACGTTTGTTAATTAAGTGAGGATTTTTTTAATTTTCTATTAGATTTGAATTCACTTGTTTTGTTGCGGTATATTTTTTGAATTCTTATTACATTTGTTGCATCCATGATTTAAACTTTGACTTTGACTTAAAGTTCAGTAGATTTTGAAATAAATTAATTTTAAATTATACTTATTATGATGAATGGTGTAATAACTAATAGCCAGGATACTTTACCGATCACATACTTATTATTAATGGAAAATTTCATTGTACTGTACCTGAAAAACACTATTCAATGCAGAACGAAGAGAAAAATAAGCCATTTTAATATTTTACACACATGAAGTGGAGTTACTAAAAATGTTTAGAACTTTGAAGTAAAACGTTCCATTTCTAAGATATATTTTTCGGTATCAACTGTGTGCTCGTTAAGCTCTCGTATTGAGTTAGTAATTGCAGTAATGTCGGGTGATGTTGATTTGTGGGGTAGTTTAGGATTCTTTAGTGAGAAAATATTTTCCTAATTGGAACGTAAAGTTTAAGATTTTAAAGCTATTTTAAAGATTTCTTTAGAATTGTAGAATTTATATTTTTATTTTGGTTGTAAATCTCAAATCTTTTATTAGTTTGAAAATAATAAATTCCACGTAGACTGTATACAAGATTGAAAAAAGTTATAGACAATTTTTTAAACGACATTTTAGAATCTCAAACAAAGATAACAGAGTTGTTTATTTACTTGTATTTCGGGATGCATTTGCTGTTGCAAGAAATAATAATTTAGATATAACATACGTTCATATTTTTAGTGCAATATGAGAACTCAATGAAGGGAGTTGAAATAACGATCAATTCAAAGGCAAGCATCGGCGTCACTTAGTCGGACGCTCGAACATTCAAATATACCAAATAGTATACAATTCGAATATATATTTCTAAAAACAATAAGTTTAATAGTTTATACATGTAACAGCTTCATTATTCGTAGTAAGGTAGTAGCGTGTAAGACGATGCTATGACTGGTGTCTTGCCAATGTTAGTTATGTAATTACAGGAATTGATCATGTTACAGAATTCTAAACAACATGCTATTTTTTTTGTTATACTTTTGTGTGTGTGTTTTTAGTGTGTTTTTAATTTTTATCAACAAACAGTAATTGTAAGATAAAAGCATATATTCTTATTTTAGTTAGGCGAAAATTATAAAAGAAATAAAAAGGCTTCTAATGCCAATTTTTATAAACTTATCATATTCTTATAAAGAAAAGTTGAAGACTTTTAGAATATAAATTGGATCATATTGTTGCTTCTCAAGTTACTTTGAACTCTATTCTAACTTAAAGCCATAAGTGCTTTCGTATTTTTGATTCTGATTGAAAAAAATTACAGTTTTTAAATATAAGGCGTACGATTGTACGACAAATTGTAATTACATTTTCTCCTTGATAATATATTTCAAATATGCTATTGAATGAATTTTTTGGTAATACTGAAAAAAATATAGTGAACGGGAGAACTCCGAAAGAAAGTTATAATGGAATTGTCTGTTACGTGTTTGACTCCTTGTGAAAGAAAAATTAAGACCCATTTACCAATGGATTTGCCTTAGCAAATCCATTGGTTTTGATGGTTAATTTTAATAACGTTAATATTTTATACATTTTTTTAAGAAAGCACAATAACATTGTGTTTCATATTGATTTTTGACAATAATCAATTCAGAATAAACTGTAACCCTTATCAATTATATTATTTATACATATAAATAAAAGTGCAGCGTCTGTTTAAATAAGCATATACAAACAATAAAGTTTGAAATATATTCTGTATGTCTGTCTCTTTAATCCGACTAATCTCTTTAATAACAGGATTTTCACTGACGGATAGCTGATGTTATAAGAAATGACTTGGGCTGCTCCTATTTTAACACACACATTCCACGCAAACGAATTCGTGGGCACAGCTACGTTTATATAAAATATTACAAAGTTGAGTGTGCGTTTATATAAAATATTAAAATATCGTTGTCAATTTCTATAAATTATATTTTTATTTACCACCGAAAAAAAAATATATAATAAAAACTACTACTATTTTTTAGTTGTATGTAATAAATAATTAATTAATGCGAATATAATCATTCAAAATCAGAAAAACCAATTTTTATAACTTGCGTTGTATTGTTGTTGTAAAAATAGGACAATTATTAAAAGGGATACTATATAACAGTATAACAGCTCAGGTGAGAGTTCAACAAATATGTAGACAGAGAAAAAATTATGAATATGTAAAATGAATTCAAAGGGATCCAGGCGAGCTCAATGACAGATATGACAAATTTACTGAATAGTAATAGTTTCGTAGTCTAATAACTTTAACAACGGGTACATAACATTCACTGGACATGTTCACCTATTGTAGTTATTTAAAAGTATGAAAAGAGAGCATTTATTTTAAAGGCAGTGTAGTTGTAAAATGTATATCTGATTTAATTAATATGTACATTTAATAACGGACCACATGTCCGCTAATTAAGAGTTATGAATCCATTCCTACCAAACAATAACTTTATAAGCTTTATTATATTTATTACCAAATTAAAAGCCATTTAATAAAAAAAAAATAAAGAAAGTCGCTATTGTTGTAGTTTATTAGAAAATAGGATGTTTTTCAACAACTATTTATTCTTTTTTAGCTTTTCAAACCTGATTTCTTTTTTTCAATATTGGTTGTAATTTGACAGGTCTTAATGACACTGCATTTTGAAGTGAAGTTACGCTGTTGGTGAAGAATGCTTTGGAAAAACGTACTTATTCCGACGTAATTATGACATTAATGCTATCTTTCATCTACACTGCAAGCTGTGGTCAATGTAACGATTACTTAAAGACGAAAGCTAATTAGATGTCCCTGGTGTATACAAGTTTTGTAATGGAAAAAATGGGGGTGCTAAAGACACACTCAGTATTAATTGCGATTTTTTTTAAATGTACAGATTCGCAGTTTTAATTTAAAATTTTGTAGATAAAAAGAAAATGTAAAATAGAAAACCAAAAAACACTTTTATTATATTCTATCATTTATGCTTCTATAATTATAAAACTGTTCGATACAAAACAATATACAATTTTACACTCTTTAATAATACATCCTTAAATTAATTACATATTAGTAAAGTGAAACTTTTAAAGTATTTATGGTATAAGGTATAAAAATATAGGAATGTGAAAACTGCTTGGCTCCCATCTCTAATTTGTAATGTAATCTTCTGTTATGAGTTTAACGCTTCGTGAATGGGAACTTCTGAAGCGTTTGCAATGAGTTTTGGAAAGATAAGAATTAATTGTGATTATCTGCTTAATTTACTTATATTAATAGCAAATATTGTTATAAATATTTTTCTTCTATTAGAAATGTTATTCTTTAAAATACATTAAAAAGGTTTTAAAATATTTTTTATTTGTATAAATTTCACGCTATATGTTGTTCCAATAGTAAAACTAAATAATATTATTTAATATTTTGCCATAATAAAAGGTTGCCTTATTTATTGGCAGGTAGGCCAATGATGTGCTTCTTGCTTGATACGCGAATATATTCATACTTCAGTGTTATATTTATTGTAACAAGTTTACTAGTCTCAAACATTTTTACCTTCACTTTGAACAACTAATCTTATAACCTTATCGAAGGCTTGAATTATAATGAATGAAAAGGATGAAGTATTACAGGGGATATATTTTATACTGTTTGAA
Organism: Melinaea menophilus ssp. n. AW-2005; assembly: GCA_918358695.1. Classification (NCBI taxonomy): domain Eukaryota; kingdom Metazoa; phylum Arthropoda; class Insecta; order Lepidoptera; family Nymphalidae; genus Melinaea; species Melinaea menophilus. The sequence continues at coordinate 30,370,687 of OU911038.1, read as the reverse complement.
TCGCAATAAAGAAAATTAGATTGCAGCAGTTGACTTCGTCTTATACAAATAAGTAAGAAAAAATTCATCTCATGATTTTATTATAAATGTAAAAATATAAAACACCAACAATATGTTAGTTTTATAATTACTAAGATTATAATTATATGATTCCCATAAAGGTGATATAGTCGTTTTGATGATTTTGATAGTTCATTCTATGTGAATACACCACGTAATGAGAACACGTCAATTATGTTAAATAGTGTCAAAAGGGTCCAGGAATTTTTAGTGAGAGTGATTTCTTTTCAAACCACTGACTATTCAATGAACAACAAACGCAATGAGCATATTATACTTAACTTAACCGTGAACACAAAGTAACGTACTCATCTTCTATTCAGGGGACAAAATAATAAAAATACTATGCCAGCAGAAATGAAATTTATAAAAAGTATAAAAAATATGATTATAATTTAATGATTTTTTTTTATTAAATTTATCTGCGTTTTTTATAAGGTAGAAAGTAATTATATTTAAAAATGTCAATATAATTATTAATTCAAATTAAGCCTATTTTTTCAATAATTTCGGTAATAAACTAAAAATAGATCACAAACCAACGATACAGTTCAACAGTATTTTCCTTGTATCACAGTCTTAAAATGCGAATATAACATAATTTTTCAGACTAAATCGAATATTTTATTTTGAGTCATAGTTTGAACTTCAAAGGTTAATAAAATTCGAAGTACTGATTTTGGGTTGGTTTACCATATTTATATATAATACTAAATTTATATATATCATGTGATAGAGGTACAATATCTTAGTTTACGTTTGAATCTTTCCTCCATTTATATTTCGAAACAAAAATATACTAGATACTATACTATACTATACTATACTATACTATACTATACTATACTATACTATACTATACTATACTATACTATACTATACTATACTATACTATACTATACTATACTATACTATACTATACTATACTATACTATACTATACTATACTATACTATACTATACTATACTATACTATACTAGATATATTATAATATAGTTTTATAAGGTATAAGTTAATTTACTTATATAAGGTAAAAAAATTACTTTCTTGTAGTTGCTGTTGCCTAAGCTCCGGAAATTGTGAAGGGCGCACAAGAAAGATATGAGTCGACCATGTTTGTGTGATGATAATTACCAATATAACAAATAGTTGGGGTATATTCCCGATGGCATCCTGATTAATAGATATAAAAGTTCCCACAATTTTTGTAACTAATACACATAAGACTACTGTCTCTAAAGACTGTGTAACACAGATTAAAAATAACCCATTCTGATAATATTTAATATACATGGGATGGAAATGTTTAAACTTTATTACTAAACGTATTTTGTAATATGAAGTTGGTAAAACGTTCCATTTCTAAGATATATTTTTCGGCATCAACTGTGTGCTCGTTAAGTTCTCGTATTGAAGCCTTAATTGCAGTAATGTCGGGTGATGTTGATTTGTGAGGTAGTTTAGACTTCATTACTCTGAGTTAGAAAATATATTTGGAATTGAAATATAAAGTTGAAGATATATAAATTCAATATTATTTCAAGTATATTTAAAAATTTTAGGTAGTTGTAAAATTTTTTATTCGACATAGATTCATATACAAGATAAAAAAACAGATTTGTTTTTAAAAGAGTTTATACAGTTCCTAATAATAATTCGATGTTTCGAAAATGTTATTACCATTTCAAACTAAGTAACCTAATCTTACCTAAACTCTCAATTAAAAAAAAACAGCATAAATGGCAATGTTGTGAGAGCAATTTTACTTTAAAGAACAAATATGATTATCGTTCGTGAAATTGCAATCGCTATAAAGGATTTTTCATCGAGGGTTATCTCTGGCGGCTCACTGAGCAAACAAAATTAAATTAAAAAACTAATTTTGTTACTTAAACAATATTTAATTTTGTTGGTAGATAATGAAAACCAACATCTATCTGATTGATTTATTCGATGAACTAACATTATTAGTTATTGTAAAATGCCTGTAATCATGCTACTATATGTAATATTTATAAAAGCAAGTTTGTTCTTACTGTCAAAGCACTCCAACTCGTCTTATCAAGTGGTAATAATAGTATATGAAAATTTGATGATATCGTTTTGATTATCGAACTATTATCATGAATAAAATACATAATATAGGTCTTTTTAATTCTATTAAATTCAACAGGCACAATAAAGTCTTATAATAATAAGACTTATCTTAAAACTTTCATGTTAGGCGATAGCTTGAATTGAAATTTCAAAATAACATTGCATTTTCATACAATAATGTGATATATATTTTGTATCCCAAACCACAAAAATAACATTCACAACTATACCATGCAGAACCATTTAAAATGTAAAATTTTATATGTGCATTTATCACAAGTTATCAAAACTATATTATCTATAAGTTCTACATTTACACAATGCACTGTTAAGATGTGCTTGATACAAGACAGCTGTTGTGTGATTATTTATAGCATTGTGTCCGATGTTTTACTTTGTTTTCTTTCAGGATGCATTTAAAGTAGTGAGATAAAATAACTTAAGAATACTTTGATATTTTTAACACAATGTGTGAGAACACGATCCCGGGAATGAATATCACGATGAATTCAAAGGCAAGCATTGGTGTTACTTCGTCAAAGGCTCCCGTGTTAATAATATATAAGCTAAATAATTACCCAAAACAAATTATAATTCAAATTGACAATTCTCAAATTAAGAATTTAAAATACCCTTATTGTTAACAATTGAGTGGTAAGTATTTAATTAATAGTTGAGTTAAAAGTAAGTTTAAAGTTCTTGTGGGATTTTGTTTCTATTTAACAAAACGTAATTGGATTGCTTAAAAAACCATTGCTATATACGTATATTAGAAGAAAATTGCTTCGAATGCCAATTTTTATAAACTTATCATATTCTTATAATGAAAAGTTGAAGACTTAGAATATAAATTGGATCATATTGTTACTGCTCTTGAGAACTTGATCTTGATGCTTTGTAATATATTTTAGCCTTTAGGCAAAATTATATAAAATATAAAAGGTAATATAAAGGGAACCTAAGTACTGAATTACTTCAATAAAACAATATAAATCAAATCAATCTATGAGAAAGTAACCATGAAAATATTAGTAAAAAATTTAGGGCAGTCTTTGAGAGATTGGCTTACCTAATTGTAATGGAATTACCTGGTATTCTTTTGACGTCTTGTGAAAGAAGAATTAAATTGAATTTACATAACATGGGTTAATTTTAACAACGTAATTCATTCGGTTGTACAAGAAAAACAATGGTATTGTATTTAATATTGTTTATTAGTACGTTTAGCCATGTGAAACTCACATCTCATACAAGCAGGGGTCAAGCTACCGTGTCGCACAATAGCCTATAAAACGGGACGATAACCCAGCGGTTGCAGGTTCGAATCCTGGCTGTGTTGATAATTTATTATCCTAAATTTAAAATTTTATCGCCGAAGTCAATTTCTAATAATTGCATTTTTGTTATAAATTTTAATAAAAATAGGAATATTAATAGAGGATACTATAACGTACTTGAATTTTTAGTACAATATTTTGGTTGGGTAAAATGAATTTTAACTAAACGGAGTTTCAGCGTGAGAGTTTAATAAATATCTACGCATTGAGAAATGACAATTACTTAAAATAGCTTCAAAACGGTTTAGGCATCGGGTACATGACTTAAAACTATATTTCACCTAATGTCCACTAATTAAGACTAACGAAAGCACCTCTACCGAAAATTAGCTTTTTAAAATTTACTACGTTAATTCATGGCATAAAAATGAAAGTTATTTTCTTTATAGTCAATTTTAAATTAGGCATGTCTTTTATTTACAATTTTTTTAAATATTGCGTTGATGTTTCGATGGTTATTAATTACATTGTGACGTTGAATTTAGGAGTCGGCTACTAGTGAAAAATTTTCCATTTGATCATTAGAACAGTGATCGTATATTCTATAATGTTTTTTAATAACATTCAGAACACATATGTTTAAAATAATCATCTGAACTTAACCTAAAATGAAATAAATTATAGTTTTGGCAACGAAACAAGATCAAAATTATTAAAAATAAGTTTTAAAAATATGGAGCATACTTTAACGTTAAGTTATTATTAAAGTAAAATGTTATACAATTTAGATGTACATTTTTGATTTTGTATTTTAATGAAAATATTACATGCCAATATTTAAATTGATTTGTATTTATAAGTGCTATTGTTATAGCTACTTTACACTAATAATAAACTCATCTATTATTAACTTTGAGAGAATATTTTGTATGCAAAGCTTTAAAACTTTTAGTCGTTGACCTTTAGAAATGCTGCTCAATAAATACTTCAATTCCAACTCTAATTTAATTTAATTGAAAATAATATAATTCACAAATAAAATTCGTCATTGAAATACTCTGAAATGGTTAGAAATTAATATTTGGATTTAAATATTATGAACACTTTCAAACTCAACTAAATTCAAAAGATTTATTTAAAATGCAATTAATACAAAGTTAGAAAGTGTTATATCCAGTGATAGAGGCCCCAGCCTCACCTCATATCTATACATAATATTTGAGTAATTTAGATAATAGATATAAAATGATAATTTTATTTATTTATTTATTAAAACTTCATTGCACAAAAAATACAATTGGCGGACTTAATGCTATCCAAGCATTACCTACCTGTCAACCAAGGTTTTGTTGTAAAACTAGAAGCAAGACCTATCAAAACTTTTTTTATATTTCAATTATTTTTATATTTTGTTCAATCTAATAAAAATATATAAATAATATATAATTGGTATTTATTTCTTTTCTAATCAGTCAAAGCCTTTTTTTATATATCTGGAATCATTTATACATATACTTTATATGCGACTCCCGGTATTAAAACCAGAAAGTTGCCGACACCCCAGGATGGCTATCCCCTTTCAACCCCAAATAATACAAATAATTAAATCCTCCGAATTTTTATAATTATACGAAGTTGTTATTGATAGATTTTATTTATTACGGGGTTACTAATTTATACTATAGCATGAAATTTTGTCGTATAACATGTTTATTATAATTTGGTAATATAATTAAATGATATTATTATTTTAAAAATAAATGGAAGATTGCTTATTGTGTAAAAATCCATTTTTTAATAATGACCAGTTACGGGTAACCAATAGCAGGAAATGTTAACCCGCATACCCGCTATGCTACTTGACTAATCTATTATTTTAATGTACATATTTTACTATTATTATTTTAATATCCTTACGTGAGCATTTTATACATTCAATGACAATACGATAACAATGGAATTAATAATTAAATTAAAACCTTTTTAATTTAATGCTTACTCTTGTAATTAACACAAGAGTAAGCATTAAATCTATGACGGTTATTCGGTTTTATGTTAATAATTACATAAGTAAATATTAACTGGCAATACATATGAAGCATCTTTCAAACTACTAAAACTCTAAAGTAACCGAAGTGAGTATGTCGTTGTTTCATAATGGAATTACAGAGGCGAACAAAATGAAAAAAAAAATGTTGTAGAACAGAAAGTCAACAGATTATATTATGATCTTCCCATTATAAAGAAAACATTAAAAAAGTATTCACTTTTTAATGATAAATACTTACAATAATCACATATTAGTAAATTAAAACTTGAAAAGTATTATAAAAGTAAAAATAGTATAAAAATATACGAATGTTGCACCTGCTTGGCTCCCTCCCTTCTCTAATTTGTAATGTAATCTTCTGTTATGAGTTTGAGGCCTCGTAAATGGAAACTTCTAAAGCGTTTGCAATGAGTTTTGTAAAGATAAGAATTAATTGTAAAAGCCTGCTTAACTTTTATTATTAAAATGTCATATTGCTATAAAAGTTATTTAATATAAAAAAATCCTGGTTTTAAAATACTTTGATAAGATTTTAAATTTTATAAAAATATGAATCGATAAAATGTCTGTATAATGAGGTTTTTTACGATACAATATTCTTCAAGGAAATAAGTTGTTACAATAGTGAAACTAAACAATTTTTATTTGATTTGATTGTCATTTTAAGATCCTGAGATCTTAAATAATTTCTATTACCTATTAGTGTTTTATTTTAAAGGAAGTCTTCGAAATTTATTCGAAAATATATTAATTTAGAGTTGAAAATATAAGTACAATGATTGTTACCATTTTTTTAGGTTTGACATAAGGTTATATAATCATAATCAAAGTATTTTGTAATAAATAATTTACCAATGGCTTTTTAAGTACTACACAAACTTTTTTAAAATAGAAAATTTGAATGTTTCTTTTTGATTTAAAAATACTGATTATTCGGAATAGCTATTATGTAAATTGTACAGTTGCCAATAGCAACCGTCGGGCGCTCAATATATTTTAAACTTGCGGGGTATATTTACGTTCTTTTAATTATTATTAAAATGAGGGTAATTTTACGTTTTGGTGACTTCCTTTTTTGAAACATAACAGAAACAGACAGGTAAGTCGTTAGTTTTAATAACTAGAGAGTAATCGTATACGTAGCTGCTGATGACCTTGCTCGTTTAGAGGTTGTGTCGTTGGGTCCGCCAAGCCCCTTTGTATGATACACTGATTTTACAGCAACATATACAACCACCATAAATATCAATAAGCGAAACACTTAGATTTATTTTAGTAGCAACGCAAAATTAACCCTATTTGTCCTAGTTTTTTCAGATATTTATTTAACAACTATGATAGCAAGATTTATTTTATATACAAAACTATAACTATATTGAATTTAAGCATTGTTTTTGGTTGTCGTTCCTAACGTAGTGATCACTGGTGATTGGCGGTGAGTAGTCGTGTGTCCAATAGCTAGTGACACTTCCAATGTCGTCGTTTTCAATTTGGGAAATGTGCCGTGAATATCAATACTTCACTCGACACTCAATTCGTTACATTTAGATTACAAGCCTTTCAGTATTCAATATTATATATAATAATATAGCAGCTTTTTTTAAAGTACGTTGTTTTTATCAGACAAATTGTTACTGATAAAGACGCTTAAGGTTTTATTACAAATATATTGTTTTGTATTTATGTCTAGTTTATAAATTAATTAAAAGTATGTAGATCTATAAGACCTACATACTCTGAATACGGTAGTTACATATTTCATACACAAACACATCCTGAACACTCCGCTGTTAGTGGTGTCTGGTATGACAAGACAAAATTTTATATCAGTGACATTAAAGCTTTGGATGATTTAAAGAGCAATTTATGATCTGATTGAAAGTCTGTTAATTCTGGTGATGGAACAATATAAATAATTTCATTTGAAATTCAATATCAATTCAATTTTATACTTGTATTAAAATATTATAAAATTGAGAAAAAAATATTTTGGTAATTAATAAATTAAATAAATATTGCATTACAATATTGTACAAAGCATATTTTAATTTAATAAATTAATAACAGTAGGATTTTATGCATTGCATTTTGATAGGAAATGTATAATTTATTTATTGAAAACGGTATCGTAATAAACAAAGCTTGATAGAATAATTAAATATTTAATAAGACTTAAACAATCATATATGTTTAGGTTCAGTCTTATAATTTAACTATTACATTAACATTTAAATTATATATTAAATTTGGTATTAATACTTTAAATAATTTTGTTATTAACTGACAATAAATATTTCAACAATAACTAGTAGGCAATTAGGAGTAGCCAAAAAAATTTCACAAGTAACAATGATGAATGAATACACACACACACGTGTGTGTGTGTGTTTGTATTCACATAAAGATGATATAATACTCTCGCCAGTTGACAGGAAGAGTTCATTCGTTATTATTTATACTCAAACATCTTTGCAATGAAAATATATCAATTATGTAAAATAATTTCAAAAGGGTCGAGAAAAGCTTAGTGAGATTAATTTATATTCAAACCACTGACTACTCAATGAATAACCATAAACTCAATAGACTATAATAACCATGGACACTTAGTAACGCACGTAATCATCTATTCAGGGGTTAAAATAATAATAATATTCTGACCTCAGAAGTTGTAAGAGGTAATTTAATATATATTATTATACTTATGAAATCGAAATAAAAATAACAAAAATTAAGTTTTTAATTAAAATTCCATGTTTTATTTAAGTTATTTCGGCGATAAACGTAAAATGGTGACAAGACCAAAAATAAAATCAAACAGTATTTACAAACGCTAAAAAAACATAATTATTCAGTTCAAATCCAATATTCTGTTTTTTGACATACTTTAAAATAGAACGTGCTAATAAAATTGGAGTTTTAAGTTTCGTTTACTAGATTTATTTATAACATAAAATGTGATTAAAAGTGGTAGAGCCTAGCTGTAGTTATTTGACTGCAGCTCGTATTGGGCTGGCTCGACCAGGGCAGAACTACCTTCTCATAGAAGAACGACGTGTAGTAGCCCAACTATTATGTTAGGTTCCGTCGGTAAGTAAGAGAATCCGCAAGCCCGATCCTTCTAAGCGTTGCATAAAAAGTATACCCTAGGAGGGCATTGATGAATCCGGAGAATCGCTCCCCGAGCATAGTCGGGGAATATTTCTTGGATTTTGCTCGGGCTGTCTCGTATCTAGAGCTGACAATGTATTGTGTCTTGTGTTTTTTGAGGGCAAACGACAGCAAAAAGTTTCACTCCGCTCCATTCTAAATAGACTTCTAAATAGACTTTTACAACATTTGGGCAATTCATACTAGCTTAAACGCCGTCCACTATTACCTAGAGAAGGAGCAGCCGGCCTTGTTGTTTTTGAAGAAGATGCAGATATCTCAAACCTAGCGTCACAGCCTTCTATCATACCCCGTGTCCAAACTAGAGCATCACTTTATACCACACGCAGTGGTATCGGTGTTCTAAGTGAGGATATCTGCTACCACTGCCTTCAGAATTTTAAATGTCTTGACCTATCAGTACTCCAGTTGCGCGTAGACATGGATGATCATGTCAGGGTTCACGCATGCTTCTATAATTCTATTGCCAATGCAGAAATAGATCAACTCTTGGGCTATGTCTAAACAAAGATTGACGATCAGCTTTTACAGGCTCTCTTCGCCGAAGTCGTAGTCCTCGAGACTTCAACGAGCATTATATTGGCTAGGATCATGTACCACCGTTAACGCGGGGAGATCTGTATTTGTTCCGGCATATGGTCTGTCACACCTGGTTAAGACGCACATTCGTCGGACGTGAACAGCCACAAGACTTCTTTGTTGGATCTTCTGCTGACTATACTATATCTATATCGGAAAGTACCAGGTTTCTGTTGAAGCCCCTCTAACATCCTCTGATCATTGCCGGGTAAGGAGTTTACTGCTTATTTTATTTTGTTTCTTTTATTTAATAGTCTTTTATGATTTTAATTTAATTTAAATATGTATTTTGAAATAAATTTAATTTAAATTTTATGAATTTTGCGCATGTTCTTAATTTCATTTTTATTTTTCCGTATTCTTTGAGATTGTGTTTTGATTCTTTTCCCTTCCAATGATATCAGTGACTGTGCTGCGGCTGTAGCTGATGTGATACTAGAGAACATGAAACAATTTGTATCACTTGATGGCAGATTGTGTTAATATAATAGCTAATGCGTTAGTCGCTACGATTCGAACTCTGAAGAGGAAAAATAACCGTGTATTCAGATTTTTCAAACGACAAAACGCTAAAATAAAATTCAAGTCCCTACCGCCATTGCATATGGGGAATGATTGTCTGGCTCATACAGAAAAAGAGAAAGCTGATGATCTCTTGGGCACTCTATTTGCCATCAGAGATCAGAGATCAATGCCAGAAATATTTTTTCAGCAAAAACTATTTTCCGTAAATGTGCATAAGTCGAATGGGTCCGATGGCATTTCTCCAATTGCGCTACGAACATGTGCTCTAGACTTGACTCGACTTGACTTGACTTTAAAATTAAAGGCGTAGTCCCATGGGCTCATGGAAGTGTCCTTTTGTTCATCTGATCCTAAAAAAGACATGTTCTACAGACCTCTCCGTCTCTGTCTCCAAATTAACGGAAAACATCAGTAAGTGACAACTCCTAACGTACCTCGATGATCAATGACCGGGCAATATGGCTTTTACCATGGTCTATCGACTGCTGATCTTCCGTTATACCTTAGACAGCGGTTATTGAAAGCAAAGAAAGATTGTGGCAGTTAGTCTGGATATGGCAGAGCCATCGATCGTGTATGACACAAGGGGCTTTTACCGAAGCTTCCTTCTTATAAGATTCCCGAGAATTTATGCAAGTGGATCACCGCTTTCTCACTGATAAACCTTTATCAGTGAGAAATAAAAACCGTCCAGAATTACCTAATTCTGGACGGTTTTTGCACATTAATGATATGTTGAATATTTCCAACATACATTGTTTTGCGGATGAAAGCCCTGGAGAAGCGGCATATTCGGCCCGTGCAGGGCTCTCTCGGCAAAACTTCGTCGAGTATCGAAAGAAACTTATATTTTCTATAGTGACCTGGGGATTGTCTTAAAATGGAGTGAACTGAACCTCGTTCAGTTTAATCCCCAAAACATACACGTCTACCACTAAGAAAACCCCATTTATCATATCAGCGCCATTCGAAATTACTACTCATTACATTGCATAGAAACGTCTCTTTTCTTGCTTCTTTTACCGCATTTACAACGGGGAATTACATCACTGCACAACACGTTATCGCCTCCAATACCATCCGTACCACCTGGTTGCATGGCAATCTTCTACTGTGCGCTTACCAAATAACTTTCTTTTTCGTATCTTTAGAAAGTGAAACGAACTTCCTTTACGGTATTTCCAGATGGAAATGACATGGCGTAAACTCCCACCCCTAAAGGCTGGCAGCGCTCTTGCGAATTCTCGGATATTCGTGACAGCACTCGTTTAAAAAACAGAAAGATTTCATGTTTATTGTATTGTATCTAACAAACACAACACACACAATCTCTTCGTTACGCAACCTTTGCACATAATAATGTGCAAAGGTTGCGTAACGAAGAGAAGAACTACCTATAATTGATTATATTATATGTACTTATGTATATACGACATAGTGACTTCACAGTGATATTATTAAAAATATTCAGAAGCTTGAAGTAAAGAAGTAAAACGTTCCATTTCAAAGCTGCACTTTGCGGTATCAACTGTGTGCTCGTTAAGCTCTCGTATAGAGTTCGTAATTGCATTGCACTAATGTCAGGTGATATTGATTTGTGGGGTAGTTTAGTTTTTATTACTCTGAGTTAAAAAATATATTTTTAATTGAAATATAGAGTTGAATAAATATAAAATATTTTGTACAATTCTAATCTTATTTTAGTGTTTAATCTTAGATCTCTAGATTATAAAGTAATTTGTTCAATGTAGACTACATGCAAGATTTAAAAAAGTGAGTTAAATAAAGAATTAAAAAGAGTACTTTTTCGAGTTCCCAACAAAAATTGATTTCTGGAAATTTTGATTGACATTCCTTTTATCGTACTGCAAAACTAATTTAATTTAGTAACATAATCTTACCAAAAAAATTAAACAAAACAAATGAAATAAATCGCAATATTGTAAAAGCAATCGAATACTTTAAAGAATAAATATGATTATCATCTGTAAAATTGCAGTCGTTATGAAGAATTTCATCAAAATTAGTCATCATTATTAGTATAAACTAATTTTTTGGTAGATAAACGAAAGCAACATATATTTGCTCAATAATTATTACTATTTCTATATTTTGGAAACGATATCTTTGTGAAATAACACAACTTGATATCAATTATATATATTTTTTTAATATATATAAATATATTGGGAATGATATATTTGCGGTTTTTTTTTCAATAAAATATTTGCAGAATGATTAAAAAATTAACACCAGTCGGGCTTAAACCCGTGACTTCTTTTTAAGCAGATTAATCTTTATTTTTTATACTTTTTATTCAAAAACTCTAAATACTAAACTGTTAAAGCGGACGCAGTTAACAAAGTGTACGTTAAAGTTTTGATATTTACATTTATTACAAATTATCATAATTAATTTTATCTATAGGTCTTTAATTTGAACAATTCACTGTTAAGACATGCTTAATTCAAGGGTTGTTTAATGCAGTTGATTGTTTTTTTTATGTGGCAGCCAGTCCAAGGCTTTATTCTATTTCTTTTAGCGATATATTTGATGTTGCGAGAAATAACATCTTAGAAACATTATGATATTTTAATTCAATGTGTGAGACCACAGACAAGGGAATTTAAATCACGATCAATTCAAAGGCAAATATTAATTCATTAGAGGCTCCTGTGGTCATGACAGCTAAACAACAATAAAAATAGAATACAAATTTGATATATATTTCTCAAACAAATAGTTTAAAATAGCTTTATATAATATAATTCCTTTATTATGTATTTATTTCTGTTTATTATATTTTAAGTTTACAATATAAAATGCTCCTAAACACAAATCTTATCCAAAAGAAATTTAATGTTTTTGAACAAAAAGTAATTGTAACATAAGAGCTTCTATAAGAATAGACGAAAGTTATGAAACGAAAAGGCAAATAAAAATAGCGTTGAATGCCAATTTCTATAAACTTACCATATTCTTGAAAAGAAAAGTTGAAGACTCGAAGAATATAAATTGGATCATATTATTACTCCTCAAGTTGCTTTGAATTTTTAGTTCATATTTTATCTTAACACTCATGCACCTTTTATTTTTTAGTAAAATAATATTTAAGAGTAAGATATAAATCAAAACACTTTAAATTATAATTATTTTTTCTCTTTATTAATATATTTTAAAATGCTGTTAAATGAAAAATTTGATATCGTAAATAAAAACTAGTATAAAGGATATCTTAGAGAAATTGGCTTCCTTAAATTATAATGGAATTGTCTGTTATAAGTTTGACGCCGTGTGAAAGAAAAATTTAAACGCACTTAAAATACGAGGGTTCATTTTAATAGCGTTAATAATTCATTGAGTTTCAAAAGAAAAACAATGGCATTGTATTTAATACTGTATATAAATTCGTTTAGCAAAGTTAAGCCTATTTAAATTTAAATAAATATAGATTAAAAACTCATTAACACGGGCAGGGGTCGAGCTACCGTGTCACACAATACCAAAAATAGGAACGACAAGTCCGGAGTCGCAGGTTCGAGTCCTGACTGTATTGATAATTTTTTAGTATACATTTATTTAAAATGTAATCGTCAAACTCAATTCTAAACTTTGCATTGTACATGAAGCAGTAACTTTTTAAATTATTATTACTAGAAATAATATTATTAGAAGAGATGCTGTAAATAATAAAGAATTTTCAGTACAAAATTTTCGAAAAGTGCTCGAGGGAATCTTAATAGCATAGCAGCTCAGCGTGGAGAGTTCAATAAATATGTATCCATGGAGAAAATTACAATTATGTAAAATAGTTTTAAAACGGTCCGTACAAGCTCGATGACCGATATAACATACATTTACTGAACAGTAAAAGGTTAATTAACCATAAAAACTCTAACAACAAGTACATTAAGTAGAACCAGTTACGTCATCAGTGAACACGTTAACAATATAATAGATAGAAAATCACAAATACAAAAGCATGCATGTAATTAAAAGAGCAGTATTGTTGTAGAAATCATACTTTTAATTAATATGTAAATTTTATAATTGGATTTCACCACATGTCCGCTAATTAAGAATTATAAAACCATTCCTCTATCGAAATATGGCTTTAAAGCTTTATTATATCAAATGCAAAATTTAAAAATAAAAGCTATTTTTGTTATAGTTTTTCTAAATGAAGCATATTTTTCACTAACAATTTTTTCTTGAATATGGATGTTACTACATTTTGGGCTACAGAACAAATATTCTAACCTTTGATCATTGATCGAATTTTGGAAAACATTCAGAATATAAAACTTTTTAAATAATTGTCTAAACTAATTTTAGAATGAACTAAATTTTAGTTTTGGCAACGACTAAAGATCATATTTATTAAAAAAATTTTTTAAAATCTGTAAGTAATTTGTAGTTAGAAAACAAAATATTTTAAAATTAAGTACATTTTCTGTTGTGATGTTGATATTTGGATTGCCTTATATTTATTTGTGCTGTTAAAAGCTAGTTTACTCTAATGTTAAATTCATTTTGAGAGAATATTTTGTATGAAAAGCTTTCGAAACTTTTAGTCGGTGACCTGTTGAAATGTTGTTCAATATAAATACTTCAATTCCAACGGAAATTTATATTAATTAAAAATAATATAATTCATAAATTAAACTCTTTATTGAAATACTCTGAAATGGTTCGAAAATAAAATTTAGATTTAGAGATTAGATAATAGATATTAAATAGATTAAATATCCCAGCATTAAATACAGAAAATTGACGCCGCCATGGGGTCGCTAGTTAATTCCACCGCGATGTCCCCATAGTAATCAGGAAGGAATCCAAATTCTTATATTTATACGAAATCACTATTTATAGATTTCAATATTTACGGGATACGATTTAATTTTATAAATTTTCAATAACGATGATACGGATAACCAATAGCACGACATTCTGACACGCAGAGATGGTACAATGATATGTGATTAATCTTTTATTGAATATTGATTTCATACTTTAGTATCTTAATAATTCACTAAACTAACACTTAAATATGCCCAATATTTTGTAAATATTGTGTCAATGGAATTAATAATTCAATATTAATTACAAGAGTAAACATTAAATCTATAATGGTTATTCGATCTTATGTTAATAATTACGTAATATAAATATTAACAACTATCAAAGAATGTTTCAAAACACTTTGTAATTTATTAAGGATAAACTGTATCGTTTTAAAGCATGTTTCAACCTGGTATTACTATAAAAGGAACCCTATAGGTGCTTTTGCTTCATAGTGACAACTTTCAAAGGTGATGAAAATAAAAAATATCGGTAGAACAGAAAGTCAACTTTCAAGATGATTGTCTTATGATGTTTTTATTATCGATACATAAATAAAATTTGAAAGTAAAAAGTATTAATAGTATAAAAAATCACTAATTTGCAATGCATCACTTGCCTTCTCTAATTTGTAATGTAATCTTCTGTCATGAGTTTGACGCCTTGTAAATGGGAACTTCTAAAGCGTTTGCAATGAGTTTTGTAATGATAAGAATTAATTGTAAGAGTCTGCTTAACTTTTATTATTAAAATTTAATATTTATTTTTCTGTATTCCTTTAATTATAATGTCATTTTATTATATTTATTCTTGTCTCCAACTTTGATCAAGGAAGACGTAGTTTGTAATTTAAATATAACGATTAAATCTTAAGTCAATAAATTTGTACTCTTTTGGATGTTTTGGTTGTGACCGACGAAATTAATATTTTTAAAATCTGGAAAAAAAACGACTATCTTTTTTTTCTGATTCAAGGCTTAGTATTGTGGTACAAATTTAGTTGCTATTTTAATTACTCCGTAACTATTGTTCTTCTACTTAAATGGTCATCATCCAACTTAAGCTTATTTATCCCTTGCACCATACAGGTTTTATGTCTAATTCATTTAACTGTGGAATGTTACACTTCATATAGCTGTGGAATAGCCTTCTTGATACACTTTGTCGTGCTCCCAACCGACAAATATTTAAGAAGCGTTTTCGTGAATATCTTCATGACAGAACGTTTAGAATATTTTTTGTACACTTACTAACTGACTTTACAATTTGAGCATTTGTATTTATTTTCACTTAAGTATTTATTTTATTTTATAGCGATAAGATAATTATGTAGTATTTATTATTCTTAGTTTATTTTAGTACAGCCTTCCATATATTAGTATTTTCTATTATTCATTGTTTTTTTGTTTACTTCTTTCCCTCATTATTTTTATTTTTTCTGTTACCATGTTGGTTGATGGTAGATAATGCCATAACATTTAGTGTATCAATTGTACCATTTTTTGGAGTTTTAATAAATAAAATAAATAAATAAATTATATCGGTTTGATTAACGAACATTTGTCGCAGCTACTTAAACTATGTATAATAAAGCTTGAAACAAAAAATTATAGCCCAGATTTAATTAATAAAAGTAGTTCATAGACAAGGTACTTTGTACCCCATAATTGATTAATTTCGATTTATGTATAATAAAATATATAAAAACACAAAGAGGTAGTCGTTTCTAAGAGTATTAATTGTCATGTGCTCAAAATCTTCAATAATGTCTATTATTTTCGGTATTCCGGTATATTGACCAGTTTCGACAAGAAATGGGTATAGACTTAACCTTAAATATATTCAGGATGGCGATATCTTCAATTACTCTGTACAGTTTTTATTTACTTTTTCCATATACTAGGAGACATTAAATAGTAATCAAATAGTAAACCTAGCTATGACAGAAAAGACTCACGGGAAATTTTATTTATTGTTTTTCAATGTAGTCACCCCCTCTCACTCATTACATTTATTCCACTTGAAAGTCATTTGATGATGGTAATCAGAAAAAAAAATCTTGCTCTGTGAAAAATGCCGAAATACCGGACTTGACTTCTTCATCGTCAGAAAAATGACGTCCCCGTAGGTGTTTCTTCAAAAGTCGGAACGGGTAGAAGTTGCTAGGGGGCGGGTTGGGCTATAGGGGGGGGTGGTTGAATTACTAGAAAGCCAACTCTATTTATAAGAATTTTCCTAAACTCGGCCCTTACTAGATACTTACCTATGATGCTTGCTTTATTTCAGTATATTTTTGTTAAAAGAAAATTTTAACTCATACAATATACATACTTACTATAATAACATATTTTTTTTACAAACATCTGTAGACTATATGTAGTTTGAAATAGAATTATTTTAAAATTTCGACCTACGTTGCAATATACTTTTCGTGACTACATTAAATTACATTAGGAAAAAGTTATAATGTTTGTTATTGTTATATTTTTATTTGTGATGTCGTTCTGTTTTGAAACCAGTTTCATTTTACAAACGTTTGAACTCATTCGCTATTCACTTTGACAACATTTTATACGACAAGCTTTTAAACTTTATCTCTGTGACACTTCAGTGTCACTTCAAATCATTCATTCAAAGCTTCATATTTGGATCATTAAAATAGCAATTTATTATTTGATTAAAAGTCTGTTCATTCTGTTGATAAGTAATCTCATTTGAAGCATAATCTCAATGGTCAATATTTTTATATTTATATTAGAATAATAAAAAATAGTCACAAAACTAAGGAAGAGCTCCTTTTGATTTGATAATGAATAAATAAATTGTATAACACTGTTTTACAAGTTAAATTTTATTTTGATAAAATCATAATAGTACGATTTTTTATGCAAGACTCCTCTTGCCTCGCAAATGAGTGTGCGGGTCACTGATATCAGTGAGTGACGTCGCCCATGTACTCTTACAACATCCCGGGAATCGCAAAACCGTAATGTCTTTTGTGAAGGCACCCATACGGAAGTACCGCTGAAGTTCATTCTACATGTTAGTAGTACGTGGTAGAAAATCTTTGAAAACCGCAGTAGAAGATCACAATGCACCCAGGTGGTATAGATAGGATGTATTTGCAGGCCATGTGCTGTGCGGTGATGAAACTCGGCGGCAAGCATCAGATCAAATAGCTCTTCGGAATAGTTTCCGTTACAAATACGATAGAAGACGCACAAAGAGGCCACGTCTCTGCGCAATGCCAAAAAGTCCAGCAATTTGCAGAGCACCGGGTGCTTGACAACTTGAACGGCACTCTGTTGTACGCGGTCAAACGGCAGAAACAGATATTGGGGTAATTCGGACCAGTGTAAGTAAATAAAATAATTAAACACTTCATAATTAAAAAATATTTACATTGTAACTTAAGTGTAGGTTAAATTTTAATGATTGTGATTATGTTATTTATATACATATACACATTTAATTTCCATGTTAATTTTGATATTGTTACTTGATATAATATTATTATTAACTGGCAATATATATTTCAACAATACCTAGTAGGTAGATAGGAGTAATCTGTAACTTTCTCCAAATAATAACTTTCAAACACACTTATATATTAATATGACAGAGAAATAGATTCTTAACTGTAAATTTCAATGACAGATAAAGTAATAACGTTCAATGGAATGAAAGTTATTATTCTATTATATAATTCGCATAAAGATGATATAACCCTATCGCTACTTGACAGTGATTGTTTAATATGTAAATATCTACGCAATGAGAAAACGTCAATTATGTAAAAAAAATTTAAGGGTCAAGAAAAGCTTAAATAACAACAAACGCATTATACTATAATAATCATACGTGCTCAGTAATGCACTTAATGAATAATGAAAAATATTCTGACCTCAGCGATGGTAAGAGATAATTCTTTATATGATTATTTATTTATAAAAAGGCAATAAAATACCTATAAATAAGATTTATGATTGATATTGGATGTCTTTTTATAGTTATTTCGGCGATAAATTAATAATGGTCCACAGACCAAAGATAAAATCTAAACAGTATTTTCTTTTATTTTATGTATGGCAGTTTTAAAGCGCCAAGACAAATTAATTATTCAGTGCAAATCAAATATTCTGTTTTGTGATATATTTTAGACTTGAACGTACTCATAAAATTCGAGGCACTACTTTTAGGTTTCGTTTACTAGATTTATTTATAACATTAAATGTGATTGAGATACAACATCCTAGATAAAATGTACACATTATTTCCACATGTATATTTTGATGAAAGTAATTTTTTCTTTATTCCCATTTTATTTTTAGTTTTCACTCTTTGTAAATAACCTATTAAAATAAATTAATAATATTATAACCAAATTTTGATCAGGTGTTACGGCATTTGTAATCCAGAAAGAAAGAAACTGTAATGTCAAAAAAAAATCTATAATGTTAATATAATTAAAGTTTTTTTTTTTTATCATAGCTTAATTTATATAAAAGTTGTAAAGGATTTTTACATTTTGTGTTTTAATAATTTATAACTCCTGAACGATCTTAATTTTTTATGGGATTTGAATTCACTTGTTCTTTATATTCTCTTATATCCATTTGACTTTTGACTTTTTTAAGTAGATTTTGAAATAAATTCTTTTTCATATTGTGACGGTCGCCTGCAGTCAGAAAAAAATTATAAGTAGTTACGAGTCAACGACTTATATATCATCATAACAACCAATGTGCCCCAGACATTCCCTACAATACACTTGTAATAAACAGAAGGGTTCCATGTTTATCGTATTGTACCTTACAAACAAAAGAGTATTTTGTCATAAAATGACCATATTCATATTATACACACATGAAATAATATTATTAAAAATATTTAGAAGTTTGAAGTCAGTAAAATGTTCCATTTCTAAAATGTATTTTTCAGTATGAACTTAGTACTCGTTAAGTTCTCGTATTGAGTTCGTAATTGCATGGCTCCTGTGTTATTGTGTGGCATTGATTTGTGGGTTTTTTCAGACTGATTACTCTGAGTGAGAAAATATCTAAGCTTATGATATATCTTAAACACTTCTTAGAATGTCATTATTTCAATTCCGTATTTTAGTTGTAAATTTTAAATCGTTTGGTAGTTGTAAAATAATTTATTTCAAGTGGGCTGCAAGTTTTCAGTTTTAATAAAGTGATAGAAAACTTTTAGAATTCCTAACAAAAAAAAAATGTTTATTTTGTTATTAACATTACTTTATTATTCATGAAATTATACTTTTTAGGATTTTTCGTCGAGAGCTATTTCTAATGGCTCACTGAGCAACGAAAGAAAAATTATACTATATTACACCCAATAGTTTAGAACCCATTCAGGCTATTAATCATGAGGTATAAAAAGCTAAGTATTTGCGTTGCGTATTACGGAATGTGTGTTAATCTATGACAGCTAAAAATATGTGAATAATAATAGAATTATAATCTATAATTCTCAAAGCTAAGTTTTTGTTTTTTAGCTGAATTATAATTTCTTATTATTTAAATTTCTTGTGTGTTATATATTCATTTTAACAAAAAGTAAATGTAATTTAGAAGTAACTCTTATTTTATATTAGACGAAAGTTATAAAAGAAATGAAAAGGCAAATAAATTTAATGCCAATATCTTTAAACTTATTATGTTCCTGTAAAGAAAAGTTGAAAGAGACTTAGAATATAAATTGGATCATATTGTTGCTTCTCAAGATGCTTTGAACTATATTTAATCTTAAAGTACTTGGGTACCTTTTATATTTCAATAAAACAATATCTGAGAGTAAAAGTTCAATCAAATCAAGCAATGAAAAAATTGATGACGTGAAGCGAAAGTACACTTAAAAATATATTTTTGAATCTTCTTTTTCTAGTAGACTACGGAACCCTAAATAATAATATTATTTTCTCTTATGAGTTTGGTTCTTGTAAACGTAAAATTCGAATTAATTTACTCATCGATATAAACAACAATGAATTTGTATTTAAAATTATAAAAAAATTGGTTAAGGCATGTTAAGCTGATTTATATTTTATATCAATCAACATGGAATAAAAAGCCACGTGCAAGACTCAAGCTACCGTGTCACGCAATTGCCAAAGCAACGGGCCGGTATACCAGGTCACAGATTCGGGTCCGTCCTATGTTAATTTTTTTTTTCCATATTTTTTAAAATTCTAAAGCCCGTGTCAATGTGCTGTTATTGAAGTTAACAAGTTAAACTCAATTGACAATCCACCACAATTAATTTTCATATTTCAGCTTTTTGCGAAACTTTGTTAATTTCTTATTTTTATTATTTATAATATAAAAAGCGATTCAGAAGAGACTGTAACTTTAACTCTAGCCAATTACAACTTTGTATCGACATTATATTTTAGATATTGCATTGACTTCACAATGTTGCATATAAAGTTCGATGTCAATGCCAATTTCTATACCTATGGTTGTATTCGATTGGAAACATTCCTATAAAATATTTTCTACCTCCGATAAAAAATACTAAAAAGATGTTTACGTGTTATTAAAAATTAAATGCAAATAAAATCAAAGTCGGCGTCAATTTCTAAAAGTGGCGTTTTATAAGTATGAAAAATACTATGTATAAAAATATGACTTTTTAATTTTGGGTTAATTTTAATAAAATGGTGATTTAGTGTAAGACTTCAATAAATATCTATGTCTGCAGAAAATTATAATTACGTAAAATAGTTTCTAAAGGGTCCAGGCAGTCTTGATAACCACATCACATCAATTAACTGAATAGTTATAGCTTAATTAACTTCAATAACTTTAACAACGGGTACATACAGAAATAGGTGTTAAATAATTCACCAAACACGTTCAAATATTAATTAAAACTATGAATTTAAAATAACTGATATAACAAAGGGAAAGCATACATTTAATTTGAATAGCAGTATTATTGTAGAATATATGTTAAAATTAATATGTAAATTTTATAATTGGTAAACCACATTAGCCTGTTAGGCAATGGCTTTTAATGCTTTACACTATCAAACGCAAGGTTTAAAATGAATGCTATTTTTTATAGTTTATTTTAAATTAGGAATGCCTTCACAAACTATTTTTATCTTGAATATAGATAGATGTTTTGGGAGGTATCAATTACCATGTCTTCAATGTTACTGCATTTTGGGGTTGAAATTTCGGGGTGGTTATTGGCAAAGAATCTTAACTAATATCCTCAAAACAATTATTGCATATTAAAGTGTATAATGGTTTGAAAAACATCAGTATATGATTTAATAATCATTTGACCTGAACTAGAATGAAATAAATTATTATTTTGACAACGAAAAAAGATCACAATTTTGAAATTTCTACAAAATACAATCTCTCACTTATTTATAATTCCTTGGGAATGTACACGCAGTAATTTTAGTAAGATCTTAAATAATTCAAAGTCTTGGTATCTAGTTTATTCATGACGTTACCTCTCGTGATTTACTTATCAGAATAATGTATCTCAGGTTCATAAATATAAGTCTAATTCTCGGTAGAGATTTTTATTCATACCAAATTTACAGCACATTAATATGGAATTAACTGTTAGTTTGTTAGACAGCAAAATGTGTTACATTTTTGGGTTTTATAATTTAATGAATATATTACCTGATAATATATACACATTTGTTTTGTATTTATTTGTGCAGTTGATAAAGAGAGTCTTTATACTAATACTGATACTATCTGCTAGTGACTTTGAGAAAACATTTTGTAAAAAAATCTTTTGAAATACCTGGAAGGTGACATATAGAAATGCTGGTCAATACTTCAGCTTCAATTCAAATTTAACTTCATTGAAAGAAAATTAATTTACAAACTAAACTTGTTAGTAAAATACTCATAAATGATTGGAAGTTTATACATATTAAAATATAATGAACACTTTCAAAATATACTAAAACCAGAAGACTTCTTTTTAAATGCCATTAACACAAAATTGGATAATTTTAAATCAAGTAATATTGCGGCACCATATTTTTTGTTTAATATAAATTATTTAAATTATACTCGTATTTGATATATTTTTATATTATAAAAATACAATTGTAATATATGAAATATACAATTTGTGTTTGTTTATTTTCAGAATAAACAAAATCTTTTTTTAAGGTTATGGAATTTTTGGGTTTTACTTTAATATTTATGTAAATTAAATAATAACTGTATCAATATCAATTTATTGTAAGTTTAAGTTATTTTTATTGCTTTTTACTAGGTGATGGTTTCACGATGGATTATACAAAAGTAAAGAAAATGATGCAAAAGATACAACAGAAATTGTTCTCTGATCTCTTCAATCCTTTATGATTACTTAAACTTTTTATGATTATTACAGTAATAATAAAAATTAAAAAGTAATACAAACAATAAACAATTCTGATTTTTTTATTAATAAAAGTTAAAATAATTAAACTTATAATAATAATAATAATAACTGCATACTTAAACTTTTTAAGCATTAATATAATAGTATAAACTATAAAAATATAGGAATGTGAAAACTGCTTGGCTCCCATCTCTAATTTGTAATGTAATCTTCTGTTATGAGTCTGACGCCATGTAAATGGGATATTCTAAAGCGTTTGCAATGAATTTTGCAAAGATAAGAATTAATTATGAAAGTCTGCTTGACTTTAGTTATATAACTAATAGCTGAAATAAAATATATATTTTTTTTATATTAAAAATCTTTTTGATTGTCTCAATAGCTTGGGAACATTTAAAAATAAATCCATTAGTTGTAAAGGATAGTAGGTACGAGGTCATGTATTTAATTATTTATATATATTTATTTATCTTCACGCCATATCTCTTGCGGGGTAGCCAGAGAAGACAGAGCGCCAAACGCTACGATCCCTGCATACCTCTTTCGCTTCGGCCACAGACATCAACCTCTTAATACATGCCCTCCGGGGGGTTCTCATATTTTTTATGTGACCTTCCTCCAGGATCATAGATACTGTGTTTTTGAAGGTCACACGAGGCTTCCCCCTGTCTCTCTTAATTTAATTATTTTTTTACATCATGTAATGTCCAGGTGATAGTCCATTACAGTGGTAAAAATAAACAAAATGTATATTTAAATATATTTATATTAATTAAAAAAAGTTCGATAACTTACCTGTTATTGTGTTAACAAGTTCACATAGTTACTATTTTATAAGCATTGAAACATCTTCAATATTGTAAGAAAACTAGATATTCATTATAATATTATAATGAATATATATAACCATGCATCAACTAAATAATGACTTAAAACTGCTGCTGCACTCAGATATATTGTGCTGAGACTAACCACATTTTAAAACGTTATAATATTTTTATTTTTTGTTACATTATTTTTTTTAGTTTTGAACAAGGCTGTTAACAATTTAATTATGATATTTGAATTTAGAATCACGAAGCCTAAACTGACAAGAGTTCACTGTTATTATAGAGCACACCAGAGCCTAACGACCGCTGTTGATAACACAAAGTTTACCTTACGAATGAAATGTTTTTGCTGACTTAGAGGGACTTTATTAAATTTTTAATTGAATGTATACAATTATCGGAAGAATCAGCCGCTCAAAGCTGTTTAAATTGTTTTCGTTTTTTTATGCTTGTTTTGTTTGTATTTTTTAAATAAGGCCTTACTCTTTACTCGTGTACTTTTATGTGGGAATTTTTTGAAAATATCCATGTGCTACAATTTCATTTATCATTTCAATACCAATTCAGTCCCTCGTCCTTAACTCGGAGTGTATGCTGGAGCAAAAGGTCTCTAAGTCCCCTCTTCAATCGCTTTTTGCTTGCAGTAGCAAAAACTTTTGGGCAGCAATTACTTAGCAAGTACTCTGCATTGGAGCTACTTTTGGGTTCTTAACGTATTGAGATGTTAACGTACGTACTCAATATTCCGTTGGAAAGATAAATCTAGCATAAACTTGTTGTACTAGTGTAGCAAAGTTGCTTTAGAATGTTCCGCGTAGAAGCTAATCGTAATTAAAGTCGAATAAACGAAGGAACAAATAGGTCAGGATAAATTTGACTTGACATAATAAAAAATCATTACACGAAAATGTTTACAACACGGATGTTACAACGCAGATCCATTTTTGTTACACACAAGTAAGAGGCCGGTTAGAACAATAAGAAAGAAATTAACATTTGGAACAAATACAAATAATGAATGAATTTTCTAATAAAATAAATAATAACTAGCCAGCGATCCATTCCAAACATAAAAACTTATATTTGAAAAACTTTCGCAGTGACCTAATTTTAGCCTTGATATGGTGACTACCTCGGTCAAACATATCCTCACAAGATGTGTTTGGCTTTACCATTCTACATAAATATTTTTCAGATTATAAAAAAGCTTATTTATATAAAATATTAATTTAAAACGTTATAGTTGTACCTCACATCATTTAAAAGGAATATTATTATTGGAATAAAATCTGTGCTTCTCATTGGCTGATCCACTGTCCAGATATGTTTAACGCAAGTCCGCTGCAGCTTGTTTGATTATTTATTTGGCACTGACTCAGGTCTGTTATTCTGTTCCACTTTATTACAAGGTTGCATTTGTTGCAGTGAAATATTTTTTTTCAGTTTATATTAATTTTTCTATATTTCGAATTCAGGAACACTTTAATAATTCATTAATTTTTTTATTGTTATTATTATTTCGTCACGCTTCTATGAAATTAGAAAAACGTATATTGTTTTGTTTTCAGTATAGGTTGCCTTTTTTATTATTTACCCGATTAAAATCTGCATAGCTATGAATAGTTTAAAACAATTATCTCTTGACCTTTATCCGCTACATGGATACTGTATGCTCTGCGGAAACAAGGTCAATTGTTAAAATATAATAATATTCGCTACAAATTTCTGACTGGTGGTTTTGGTTTCAATTTATAAATGTACTAGTAATATTAAAAAAAAATAATTTCAAAAAATTACATGAAAGTGTACTTATTTCGGTTTTTGATATTTGATTTTTTTTACACAGATAGACAAATATAAAAAACGATTTGGTTTTATATTCTTATTCTTGGATATTTTTTTGTATCTATGTGAATAGTAAACAAGGTAAAAGTCTGTGTAGGATCGAGCTTCCTATTGTAATATTAAAGTGAGTTTTAAGATTTAAGTTGAATTCCGAATCTCGATGTTTATAAATATTCAATTAGTCTCAGAACATATATTTATCATGTACTTTTGTTTATAATTTTAGCGCTGTAGTATTTTGGTTAAAATACGATTTTTATCATAAAAAAACAATGACATAAAAAAATTTTAATCTATAATTTTATTGACGACGTCCATTGATTACATTTTCTAATTAAATAAGTCATATTTATTAAAATTAATTACAAACAACTATTAAAAATATTTAGTAATAAAAAAGTTCAAGTCAAAGAGTTAAGTTTTACATGTTAGGAGGTCGGCAAAGCCATAAAATGTTTTTAATATACGCCCATCCATGTAAATAAAACAGCGCACCGTACATAGGCACTTCGAGGCGGTCGTAAAATAAAACTGTTTTTGTTTGCATGGAATTTGTAAATTGAATGAAAAAATCAGCCAAAGTATTCATATTAAAAGCTTAACATTTTTTTTGTAATTTATTAAAATAACATCAAATGTTTGATCTCAAGTGGTAATTGTGACCTAACATATACATATCTACATTTCTCTAGAAGAACATCTTTAATAAGTTGCGATGGATTGGTTTTGAGTTTAGATGGGTTCTCAAATAGTTTGAATTTACCCTACTGGGTCCAACTGTAGATTCAAACCTACTGGTTTCGGCTGCCATCGGATTCCAAAATTGTCTATATTTCGATGGTAGGATAACGACAGCGGAAACTGTTTGCTTAGTATATATAACGAAGATAAGTATATTACATTTTATTACAATATGTCGGTATAGTTTAGAATTACAATATTTAATGAGCTCCCAGCTCACGTTGCTACCACAGAGCAGTCGTAAATTGTCGTCACTTTAATATTTAGTGCAAATCGAATATTCGGTTTTGCGGCGTGCTTTAAACTTCTAAGCTATAGCAAGACAATAGCCTCGGCCTGAGGACAAGATTTATGAGTAATATATTTTAAAATAAAATATGGCACCCAATATAGTATTACACCTTATTATATTGTTGAACCTATATATTATATACAATATTTTACATCGAAAACTGGCTGCATTCAGAGCTCCCTACATATCATACCAGGGTAACATGCGCGGTGCTGAATGTATACTAAAGCTCATAATTATATTTATATTAATTCTTTATTAGTATCAAGCATGGCCCAACTGATAGTTAACACAATAGTTACCATATACAGTACAATTGAGACTATAATTATTTTAAAAATCACGCGCACTAAATTATGTATTAGATTAAAAATGATCTGACGACAAAAAAAAACAAGTTAAATACTTAAAAGTCGTAACATCTCTATAGGTACCATTAATACATTTGAATACTGTGTAAGTGTATGTACATCGCTGCTTCATTGATTTATAAATTAAACAAAGCAAACATGATTACAACTTAACTCTAACTGGAACAAACAACTTGTGCCAGCGAACGCGTCGGTAAAGTAAAGCGATCCGGAACACAGCAAGCAACTACAAAACGGCTAAGTATCGACATCAATATACTGTAACCGGTTATATTTGTAACTGAGGCTGATTTTATATTTATCTGAACGTGTTAATGAACGGTGTTGGAAGTTTCATTTACACTCATTAATTTAACACTTTGTAGTGGTTTTCTAGTAAACGAAAATACAGCGTTATTGAACATATTGAATTGGTATTTTTTAAAGATTCTTTTACAAAAACAAATTGTTAGAACAATTTATATATTCAAATTTTATATTTCGTTGGCTTTTGTGACTGTTTGACCACAGACTGTTAAGAGTGTCATTGGCGGTATGAAAGTTAAAGAAAGAATTTTTTGTTATATTTCACAAAACTTAATTTTATTCTATACCAAATGTTATACTTTCGGTATTGTACCTATATGTTACCTTTTGTATATTTTATAAAGCAACATTTAATTATGCTCCAAAACAATTCAATATGCATATCCTGACCCTCTACATCTCTGTATCGAGGCTTTGTTGTATCAAATTAGTTCAGTCACAGTGTACATATTCATAGATCATGTATGACTTGGGTTGAATGTTGATGAAAACTATTTAGTTTTGTATGAAATTCACTTTTCAAAACTTCAAAGATATTAATCACGTTCCATTATTACATTTTAAGAAATAAGAACTTAAAACTTATCGCTTTGATAATTTCGAGAATCTAAATTAGAAATAAATTTGTTTCATTTACTTTATTTGAAATATTTATTTCCTCAAGATAAGATTGCAAGCACGTTTTCGTTTATCTCTCGTATTTACTTGGTACTGGTGTTGCATTGCTTCTTTTATGATTCCTTCATTTAAATTTATATATTTTATTTCAAATGGAGTGAACCAAAATGGAACAGGATTAAGAATTATTTAGTTATGTATCCGATTACTGTTTTGTTGTGAAGTATTCCTAAATCATATTGTTATAATATAATATATAACATTCTATAAATATTTGTATAACAATAACAAGAAAATACTTTGCATCTCTATTGAGGCATGTTGTTCACACTAGAAAAGGAAAGACGCATAATTAAAATTTAACTTATTATAAATACATACATGATATATTAGAAATACATTACAGAAATAGTGGTTGGCATTGATAATGTCATTATACAATAATAGTCGTCAATGTTGTTTGTTGTTGTGTTAGTTACAATGATAGTGAATGAGAAAGTTGTCGTCTGATGTAATGGAATAAAATTGAACATATTTAGGTATTTGAATTCAATATATAATATTTTTCTTAGGATATATGATGTTAGGATTTTATCTAAGGTTTTGAATATATAGACATCGATTTGTTGAAAATTAGAGAAAACTCGAGTTACTATTGACTAGTATAACAATACTAGTAAAAGGAATATTTGTTTAAGAAGTGCCTTACATTAATAAAATAACTAAATGTATGGAATATTTTTTATTCAGATCGACTTCATTAAAACAGAGATGTAAGCAATAACAATAACTTGAAATGAGAACTAGAACTAGTTACAAAGTACAACTACAACATACAACTGAATGACAAAGTAAAAAAATAAAAACAACAGACAATAAGATACAGACACAATGAGCTGCACGTAATCAATCGTGAAATTCTAAAGTTTTTCAAAGGTTTTTCGTCGGAGCGTTGTCTCTACCGGCTCGCCGAACGAACTAGATATAAACTACTAACAATAGTAAAGTTCGTTACCAAAATACATTTTTAAAAGATAACTTGCGATAGCTAGGAGAGATAGCATTTGATATTTTATGTGGTTTTCTAAAAGATACAGTTTATAATATTTTGTGATTTTTAATTTTTGTAACTGATTTAATATATATCGATAATTCCAACTTGCAAATACAAAATACAATCACTTCGAATGTAAAAAATACCAAGATGATTCAAATTTTATTGTGTATTAAATATTGCATATTGCGATTATGAATATTGCATCTACATAAGCGAATTACATAAATATATATATATTTTATTTATAACTGTAAATAAATATACCTGTATGATAATACATTCACAGACTACATTGTAAAGTTAGAATGTATTATTAAAGCCTACGCTACGATCGATATGTTGTCATCGTATTGTTGTATACTTCCGATACCTAACGATATATTTACCAAACACATCCGATCAAACGTTCAGATAAACATATTACCATTTCAATTGTTTGGTTAAGTGTCATCGTTGATTGGTATAATATACGTGCTGAAAGAGATCACAATAAAGGCTAATGGAACGGAGTATTCTTTACTCAATATATATATATATATATATATTACTGCTTTCTGTGATCTCTTTTACCGTGTTCTGTAAATTATATTATTAAATTTCACACAATCCAAATATTTAGAAAGTTATGTAAAAATGCATATTTAAAATATTTTGAATGTTTTCTTAAAGTGTAATTGTGATATTACTAATTGAAGTAATAAATGTAGTTCTTTTAACTTTACATACATATTTATTATAAATGTTTAATTATCAAGTATTTTCTATGAGATGTACAATACAGTGTTAATAAGGTTTTCAAAAACTGACATTAAAAAGACAGCTCGCCTTTGACCTCCATCCACTGCCTACTGAATAGATATTATCTTTGGCATCGACACAAGGTTACTTATATCTTTTAGTATATTCTTGACTGTGTTTGTGAGTTTCTAAGCTAATATATTATGAATTAGACAAAAGTCTAGGCAGGCTCAAGACTCCTATTTTATTAATCTGAGCTCGTGTTTGATGTTGGATTCTAAATTACAACGTTCATACATTTTAAATTACCAACAAGTCTTAGTATAAATATTCAAGTGACTGACGCCTCTGATCAGTTGACTATACAAAAGTTCAACAATTTCAGTTTGATAATCGAAAAACTACCTGTTTTACAAGTAATATGTAAAATATCCTGTGTATGTGTACGCAGAAATGGATACCTATTTGAATGTCTAATTCGTTTTCCATTTATTTCTGATGTACCTAGTTCTGTTTTGGAGCGAGTCTATGTGAAAACACTGGAAATTCATCAGCTATTCGCTTTGAAGTGAAATTCTGCATGAAAGCTTTTAGAAATGTTAACTTGGTGACGTATGGAAATGTATGTAAATTTAAATACATTCTACAATTAATTAAACCCAAGCAATAGTAACTCCAACTGGTCAAAGGCTCTTAAGACATTTAAGTGTCTTGACTTGCAAATGAAGTCCATCAAAAATATTCCTTATAATTTATTATAATAATTCATATTATATTCTATGATAACAAAGAACATAAATACAGGTTTGTAATATTTAAACACATTATTTTTATTCAAGTTCACTGTTAAACACGCGCTGTAAGTTATTTTATGAAAAAATATTTGTTATTATAGTAATAATATTTATTTTGATTATGAGGTTAGGTGACACACAAGCAGACAGTATATCCAAGAGTTAAATGTGCAGTGTCCGTAGACGTATTCAAATATGAATGTTAAAAATTGCATTTTAAACAATCCAAAAATAACAAAATGCGTAGGAGATTGGAACACACGGAGTATATAGGTCTTGAGCATTTACTTCTAAAAATAAACATAGAGATAATAGCTGCAACAGTGTGACTATTCTTCCAGCTCTTATACGATCCACAGTCAAATGATTATGGGTATGCTCTACCTATGAAATATATATACATTTTGTCCAACATAAAATGCTATTGTACTTAACAATAATCATTATATGTTAATTAGACATAGATACTCGTAAGTGTAACTAGAAACAAAATACTAATCAAAGCATTCCAATTCACACAAAAAAGACTTGTGTAAAGTGTAATATCATTCTTTTGAATAGACGACCCGGTACCGACAAAAATAGAATTACAAATTAAATAAAAAAGTTATCTCCCAAATAATTGTCTTTTAGTAAAGCTTAATTGAATGTAACTCGATATACTCGGCCATGTTGATCATCGGGGAGCGACGTAGACATCTCCGTAATGGCGAAATGCAATTTGTCCCGACGTAGTGTCTGGGGATTTTTATTTTTTAGAACACTTGAAATATCTAGTTTATGAATTGTATTTACCTTTTAGGTTAATCGTAAAGAGATTTTTTTTATTATTAGTGATGCAAACTAATATTCTTAAGTTATCTATAAGGGCTGGAAAGCAACATATTTTCGGAAATGTACGGATGCAGAGTCTGAATAATGAAGAGCTCACCGGACCTGAACTCGGATGCCTTGCTGTTTTATATCTAATTCTCCACAGTACAGGGTTTATTGTTTATAGTTATTTAAATAAAGTTATTTAATGAAATTTCAATTAAATGTATGTATTTAATTATTTTTTCTTTCATAGCGTGCATTCATTATATACACAAATATAAAAATTTTGCAAATTCATTACTTCTCTGAGGGAAACAGAAAATCCAGTAAATGTAAGTTCGAAGAGATTATTAACAAAAGGCAGAGGTCGGTTAAGACGTATAACTGAAATTAATACAGTTTCGATATTTTATTGCTATTGCAAGCACTAAGTAAAGGACACTCGTTATAACGCGGTGGGAAATGAGAAACAACGCGTTATATCAAGGGATTAGGCAGCAGCTCCATTAATAACATAGTGACATATATATATAATAGTTAAATATATACATATATATAACTATTTACCGTACTCTGTATTACAATTTAAGAAACAAAAGGTAAATTTATTAATTTTATTAATCTTAAAATTAATGAAACACGGTTAAAATTAATATAAAGAATGATAATGATGTAGAAATTACATTTAATAGTATGTTAATATTAATATGCATGTTAAGGTTATAATATAATTCTTAGTTATACTATAACCTTATATTCATAGTTTATTTTATTGAGGTGAGGTATGCATGTTATTTACTTATCACAAAAAGTAAAAAAATATTTCATGTTTAAATAGTTCCATTATTTTGTCAGACTAGTTCATCTTATCAAAGGATTAATGCCTAGGTTAACTACTGACAGTAAATAGCATCATAAATTAAACTGTTGAACTATTCATTAAACTATTGAGAATCTTCCTGACACACAAGAGATAACGGCTGGTATTGCGAGTCGCGTTGTATCAAAATCCGCGTTATGCGAAGCCGTGTTATAATGATATTCCACTATAATAAACTTACAAAGGAATCACAGTAGCCATTAAAGAAATATTAAATTTATAGAAAATATCTCCTAAACAATATTAGTAGTAATCATTTCAGGGAAAAATAATTATGGTATTAAAGCTATTAGCAATTAGTCAGGTAAAGATTTTATTTTCAGGTTTTATCTTCCTATTTATTTATTATCAACAGTTATAACAGTTATATTTAGTTTGTCAGTCAGCGATGTCTTCAATTATTATCACCAATCGATTTTGAATTAATGGAAAATGATACGAGTTGATGAAATGCAATTACCTATCCATTGAAATTGAAATTAAATTACTTATTAATGCGTTTCCTGTTTGTGTGTTATTAAATACATTAATATAACAATGTTTTGATGTTCAATTTACTGCTATTTTATACAAATATAATAATAAAAATAAGAGACTTCTTTTCGTTTAGACGTTTCTCTTGATTATATCTGGATAATTGCAAGCGATGCTCTTGCTTCAGTGGCAGTAGATTTGATTATGATACCAGCCATAAAATAAACATAAGTAATCCGTACAGCAAAAATTATACAAATAAATAAAATTGAGGTGAATGTTTGTAATTCTAAGCTATTCTAATTCACATCTGTTCCCTAAATATATATAAAAGTATATACGATATATTAAAAAAAAATAAAAATTCTCAGTCTGTCTATCTGTTTTTTCCGGCTAATCTCTGAAAGGACTGGACCGATTTTAACAGGACTTTCACTTGCGAACAGTTTATGTTATAATGAGTAACTACTTTTATTTCAAAAATAATTCCCCGCGAACGAAGTCATGGGCACAGCTATTATGTAAATAAATGAAATTGTAGATTTCTTTTGTTTCAAATGAATTATTTTACCATATTTTGACATAGTTCATAATAAAATTCATTTTCATACATTAAATGTTTCTTAGCTATGATTAGAAAATTGTACCTTGGACGTAATACAAACAGCTCTCCTGTTATCGACATGCGATCTACGTCAGAGCTTTAACGATATCGTCCATAGAGCACCACTGGAACTGCACTTACCGTGACTATAATTAGCTTCACTAGCTTTAACGCTGACCGTCGACTATAAACCGATCGGATTAAGCTTTGGTAATATTGTTACTATGTAGGACTTATCCTTAAAAGTTCTTAAATAGAAGCTTCCTTTGTATCTCAAAACCAATTTATATTTTTTATTATAGGTGAATAATCTTAAACATATTTCATTTATTTTACATTACCGGGTTGTTCCCAATCTAGTTAGGGACAAAGATAATTCCCATGACGATAAGATTGTCATAACTCTAAGACATTAATTACAAATCGAATATTTTAATGTAAAATGGCACTTACTTGTTGCGCTAACTTCTGGCCCGAGGGACTCGAAGGCTTTTCCGAAACTCAATTTTAGGAGACGGTCCGAATCTGAAACAATTTATTATATTTTTATATTTTAGGACAGCGCCATCTAGGAAATACTGAGCACAACTAGTGGTATAGCGGCAAGACCGGTATTTTTCAACGAGTTCGTGGTGGTATTAGCAGATGTCGCTATAAATTTGTTTAAAGTTGAGAAGAAAATTGCACAATGAAATGGAATAGAAATAAATTTAATATAAATATTAAATGTTATAGTTCGTTTAAAAGTTTTAGAATAAATGTAGTAATCTTTTTGATTAAATTACACTTATTATATAATATTATTCAAACATTTTAGTTTTGCTGATTGACTACTTGAAGGTACGAGTCTAGATAGGTTGCGTGCGACTTGATCGGCTCAATTAGGGACAGAAAAATCGCACCAAAAAACGAGTTTTGGCTTTGGGATCGACAATTTACATTGTTTTTAACAATTTGATAAAGTTAATATATATATATATATATATATTAACTTTAAATTAAATTGCAACTTTATCACGTGACAGGAAACGAAAAAGAAAAATGTATTGTAACTGCTTACCACCATGAAGGCCGTTCGCTCTAACTTCTCAGGGTTAAATATAAAAAAAAAACAGTTAAACCAGTTAAACCAAAACGTATTAAAACAACCTCTTAAATATTTAATTTTCACATCATTCTGAAATAAAAAATGTGACGTAGAAATATAGTGGACGTATAAGTGGACGCTCAGCAACAGCCTTAGTCCGTGATGTCATTGACAGGATATTAGAAACACGAGATCACAAGCAAGAGGTTGCGTTACTGTTGTGTGATCTCTTAAAAGCACTATGGTATCGATGGGCCCGCGTTGAGACCGTTAAGTGGTTTCATGCAAGAGAGACGACACTGTGTTGTTAGCGAAGGTGGTTGTTTAAAATCGAGTAATCTCATTTCAAATAATGACATTCCACAGGGATCTTTGCTTTAAAATATTGCTTTTTCTCTCCTGCTAAACGATCTGCCTCTTTATATGAAAAATGTTGAAGTGTATGTACGCAGATGACGTAGCTGTCGTTATGGCTGAACAGACTCTTGAAAAGTTACAGGAAAAATTGAACAGTACCGCAGGATTAATGCGAAAATGGTTTCAATTTAATGGCCTTCAACTTAATATTGACAAAACTCAATTTTTGCTGTTTAATCTATCAGGAAAAAAGATTCGCATATTAACAATTAAAATAGGTGAATATGTTATATAACAAGTGAGTGAAGCTAAATTTCTATGTTTTCATATAGATCAAAATTTGAAATGGAACTTACACATAGACGTACTAAGTGGCAAAATATCAGCAGCGTGCTTTGCTCTCAGTCGTGTGGCTTCCACACTGTCTATTGAAGCTGTTCGTGCTTGCTACTTCTCATCAATACAAGCTCAGCTCCAGTATGGTATAGACTTGTGGGGACGCGGCTCTGATTGGGAACGCTTATTCCTTATTCAAAAACGTGCTATACGAATAATGGCAAAAATACCCTCAGATTCGTCTGCACCACCTTATTTTAGGAGCATAGGAGTTTTAACATTTCCTTCATTATTAATATATCCAATAGCAATATACGTAATTCAACATATAAAAGATTATAAATATAGATACGACAATATGCGAAATAACTTCAGACATGAAAATAGAATTCGTACAGTTCAACGAAGTCTGGCCAAATCATGTAAATCATTAATAAATATAATGGGACCGAAAGTATTTAACAGGATATACCAATAGATATAAGGAATGCTTGTAGTATTTATACATTAAAAAATAAATTGAAGAGATGGTTGATCGAGCAGTCTTTTTATAGTTATAAAGAATTTTTGCACATAAATATAATTTAAGTATATAACGTTGTATTGAAAACCATTTATATTAATGTATTTTGTGACATAATTATGAACTACTAATATTAAACTGAATAATGATGTACCTGACTTGTATTAATTAATTACCAATAATAAATGATTATGATTATGATTATACTATTAAATAAGACTACCAGCAGCTGTCTCTAGACAAATGTTATGACAAAATACTAAAATAAGGTGTTTAAAACAGGTACATGAGCTGGTACACCGCGGATAAGTAACTGGACTCAAATTAATTGCTCCATAAACCCTTCACCCTCTATCATTTGTTTCTTCTTATAATTCTCGTATAAGTCGGGTTTGTTACGTTGTTATAATGTGACGTAAACATATTTTTCATACCTTGAATTTTTTTGTTTTAATTGTAGCCGAAGAAAAATGCTAGAAATATTTTTATATACATTTACAAACTTGTTATAGTCTTATAAAATATTACTTCTACCAGTCTATGTTTTCTACTTTACAATTTACTTTATAAAACGCATAATGCTTTTGTAATTTAAATATCATTTTTAATCATTAATCAAATTATTGATCCATTACGGAAACTGGAAATTATTTCGCTTACCGTAAAACCTTTTTAGAAGTTTTTTTTGGAAAACTGTTCTTTAAAAAAGATTTACTATTGTTTGAATTTTTTTTTGTTTGGTATTAGAAAATGAAATCATTATACGATCCGTTTTTCCTATTTGATTTTAATTAAAGCGAGAATGGAGTTAGATATCGCTTGAATATGCCTTTATTAGAGACGTGAAGTATGTTTTGAAACAGTTTTAATACGTATGGTGAAGTTATAAGCTATTAAGAGAACTCTAAGCCGACTGGAAACTCGCCAACGAAGCTTCGTACCTTGTTGGGTGCTAATATGAATGGGCGTATATATATTATTACGACAGTTTTCAAACCAATTTATGTCATTGAATATCTTTAACTTCTAAATCATTACTGTGGTTAATGTTTATATGAAATTTATATTATAATATGTAATTACTATGACTGACACATTAGAGGTATTATTTTGTCTAATAATAAGGTTTATTAAAATTCAAATGATGAATATTTTCAAAATAAAAAAAAAATACATTTTCTCAGTCTGTCTGTGTCGATTAATGTATGAGAAATTAAATATACAAGCAGCAAGTAAATAAAATATAAAGACTTTTTATCGATTCTTAAAAATAAAATAAGCCTAACATAAAAACTAAATTATATAGTTTTGCAATAATTTATTTCAGAACGAAAATTATAACAGTATTTGTTATTTGATCCCATCTAGTCATTTATCTTCTTAATAAATCGTAAAAGCCAATCGTAGTTTTAGAGGTTTACCAAAATATCACTGATTGAATAAATAAATATAAAAACATGAATGGACAAAAGAAACAGATCCAATGCTAGAAGACTGTTAAGACGTTAAAGAAAATAAATAGCGCAAAAGAAATAATGGCCGGGCGAGGAGAATTTTCCTTTTGAAAAATGTTAATTCTTTGGCTTGGCGGGATTCAATTAGGTCAGCTGTTAAACGCTGAATAGTTAGTTAGTTGAATGGCGACGTCGAATTAGGATCCTCATTGATTCAACTGCTTAGCAAATTAGATCAGTCCCCAGATGCACTCGGTTTTTACTTTTTCAGGATGTAAATGGAAAACTAAATTTAATATATATCTTAAATTATTTCAGTATCTTTTTTCTTTATCTTATAATTTTAAATTTACAATTTAAATGTGATTTAAATTTAAAAAACCTAAAAATTTTGTAGTTATAACTATGTTTAACGTCAATACCTGCGGCTGTGGAATCGGGGGGTGGTTGAAAATGGTAACTGGCAGCAAACCCCTGGCCCGGGGAAGCAGAGTTGGCGGTGAACTGGAGCAGCAGGGACGGACCCGTCGATAGTACTTCGTAGCCTGCAATCAACACGAGGACACTATTGTAACCAATTGTTTTGTAAATCAATATTTTTTACTCCCATTCTGTATAACTCTGTATTTCCTATAAATATTGATTGGGCGACTGATATTATAATCGATTACATATCTTTGATATCGGATCTTCTAGGGATCAAGAACGATCTGGTTAGTGTAAGAATTTATATTAGATTATCTAGTTTACCCTCTGGCAATAGAATATTACACATTTTTAGAAACTTCCAAATATTAACATATTCTGGGTATAGTGGTTTTAATATATTTTACGGTTTTGATTATCCAGAATTTATTAAGATTTCACAAATCTTATATTGCAGTCAGAAGATTATAAAACTTAAAATTAAAAAAAGAATTATTAAAATTTTATATGAATAGTAAAACAGAACATGAATAAGTTGTGTGATAATAGGCATTAATGATCAAGTTACAAATAAATAAGTTTGATTATTTTCAAATTTAAATCTACAATATATGAGCTTTAGGAAAGTATATCAATAACAAAATTTTAGAAATTTTAGAAATTTTAGAAAGTTTTGTATCAAAGAAAAATGTTAAAATACCGCAGTACTTTAAATAAAGCAGCCGGTAGACGAAACTAAAAGTCAATTTCACCTTACATTATTCATTCAAAAGCGGACTGCGTCTAGTGACGCCCGGCGCCGTCGATTCCAATGGAATAAACGATCGATGACTTACAATGAAAACGAGCTTTGAAACTTTGTTATGAAATAACACATTTCATACATCAAGAATGTTATCGTGAAATAGTGAAAAATTTACGATATATTCAAAGTCTTTATTATTTTGTGGAATAATATACTAACTGCTTTTAGATGTATAACGTATTCAGTTTAAAATAAAAAATGAAAAAGAGTCCAAAAAAATTTATTTTGTTCCCAATTCTGAAACACTACAACATTACATATGAATTAGATTGTAATAAAAACATAACTCGACAATGATGGATGCGGCGTGCTTTGTGGAAGAGTTTATATTAAAAGTTGTTCCCTCGAGTGCCGTGAAATGTATTGAATAATAAAACAATGTTATGTACATATACGTACAATAAATTACATGATGAAATATTTATCAGCCATTGCACTTGTGATTAGTGTCACACTTTTAATGCTTCAGTTGGATCGTTGGTAGTTAGTAGTTTGATTATTTTCAATGCCAAGAAAAATAAATTTTATTGTAATTCTGATTTCATGTTTCCAGTATAATGTTCTAAATAATAAGCAAGTTGGCTACAACACTGAATAATTAACACTAAAATTAGAGTGGTTTGATAACTTATATGTATAAGTGCTTTGTTACTTGAAGGTTATTAAGATACTATATATAACGTTGTTGTGTAGTATATTATATCAGTAAATATGATTTTTTTATTATTTCGTAAAATAAATAAACAGATAATCATAAAAAGAAAGTTGAACGTTGCACTGGTATGAAAAAGATGAGAGGTAATTGTTTGTTGGTACGGTGACATAATATGGAAGGAAAAGGCATGTAACAAGAATGTTATGTATGAAGGTGGGGTAATGGAAGGAGTGCGTGAATAATAATATGATAAAGTATCAAGTCTCCACTGAGATAAGTATCGTATAAGTAATGTAAAATTACATCGACCCCATGAAATTGGAATACAGAATATTCATTAAAAGATTATTTTGTATTTTTGAGTTTCCATTAATAAAGTTCGAAAGTACAAAACAAAAAGTTTGTTCAGAATATTTCTGATTCACCAACAGATTACATCACACAGTAGTGGAGCAGATAAGATATTATCGATTTTATTCCCTGGGTATTATGAACCACAGAGATCGTAATGTATCCGTCAGTTCGCTGCCACTTTACTTCTAGTTCACTTAGTTCTTTTATTGCGACTCATTCTGTGACGGTAAAGTACTTTGGATAAGGGTATCTAACAAACAAAATATATGTCGTGAATTAATATCATAAATAAATTATTTATTATAGCAGCCAATTGAATATTAATTAAAATACACAATAATTAGTAGTATATTCATTTATCATTTTAACAACTCGTTTCTTTCTGTCACTGTGACTATAACAAGTCATTATTCAAATCTGAATATTGTTTGTTACGAAATAGGAAATATTTACCGGTAAGTTCATTGCACAGCATAGCGATGGCTGGAGCATTTGTGTCTCTCCCGTCGAATACTTTGATGATATCCGCCCGACGCAGGCAACTGCAAATAAGTTTAGGATTAAGGGAGCGACCTCATCTACGTGCACCGTACAAACATTCTGTAGCGTGTATGTGTGGGGGGGAAGGGGGTTATGCTACTCTTACTCGCAGTAGGTATGTATTTTTTATAAACAATCCATAAAATCATATCTTTATGTTTGTGCATACTGCTACGTGGAGATGAAAGCAGTCCTTTATAATCTGGACGGTCAGCAGCGGTCTTTGTTTGGCAAATTATTTTCTGTTGATATTGCTAATTCATAAGATAATATCTCTCAAAAAGTGTTCGTTATTTTGATGTTATTTTTAATTAAACTTCTCTCTGTACTGTTTGTTTTTGTTTGTTTGAAAATGACTATGGTTTTTTTTTGTTAGAGACGGCTGTTCTAAGTTTAGGATTTGTATAAAATTTATTACTGAAATCCAATAAATTAAGTTTTATTCAGTCGTTGATTTCATTGTTAGTATGTACTCTGTACTTCAGGTTCAGGTCGGATCCATTCCATTACTGAGTCAGTACTTGCACCAACCTCGTTACTGATACAAATGAATTAGGTTTAAAGGAATGGTCGAAATGTTTTACTGCATTAAATTTACATGGATAAGTCTTAGCTTAAGAATTTTAATTAATATTGTGAAAATCATACATGTGTAATATATGAATATGGTTTTAATTATTTTCAGTTTAATTATTTTATTAATGTCGATTACATTTCAATAGTTCTATCGTTTCCTCGAAACAGTCATGTGTATTATACTGCGAATTGTCCATAAAATTTTACGGTGAACCAAAACCGTCTGGGAATTAATAGGAAAAGCCGTTTAAGTGGAGTAACTCAGTTATACTTAATATAAGATAGTTATAGGACATTCCTTTAATATAGAAAACATATGAAATTACAATTACATTTATAATTTTGTTATCCTCAAATTTATACATATAAATTGAAGTGTTTGTTCGTATTTACTAATCTACAGCTTTTCACTTAACTGTATATGAAAGTATATTAGGTACTTGAATATGAAGCAGTACTTGAATTTGTTTGTCTAATCTTCGCAACGGCTCGTCCAATTGTAACAGGACTTTCACCAGCGGATAGTTTATGATATAAGGAGTAACCTAGACTTTTATTTATTCCATAAGCAGTCTATAGATACAATCTTCAAAAATCAATCTTTAAAAAACTTACCATAAATTGAAATTAAATGCAGTAAATAGGAACTGAGTAAGAAGTTAAAGAAAAGTTCCTAAGGTTTCTCAGCTACCGATATTTTATAATATTTTAATTATGTTCAATATTTAAATGTTCTGTGTAATTTAATTATATATTCCAACTAATACTGGTGTATCATCACCCATCACATAAATTAATTACATAGAATTAATTATAGCTACATGCTTAATTAACTACTCTATACCTCTATCGTAATTGAATTTAATATTGCGTGCAATTGTTGAGGAAAATGTAATTTCAGAATAAAATTAAAATGAAATTTGTGAGAAAATCAATTTAAAATAAGTATTACGTAATAAATATTAGACATCACCAACCAACCAGCAACATTTACTAATTATAGACAACTATTGTAACTAGTTTAGCAGTTTGTGGTCAAAGTATAGCTTACTGCGAAGAAAGTTAGCGAGTGCCCAGTTCCGAAGCAACTAACTGAATTAAACTATTAACAGAACAATCTGGCACTCGCAAATGTAATATTATTGTATCTAATGAAGTTGATTAAAATAAACATTGAATCAGTTTGAGTGTTTAGCTTATGAAGTGACATTAGTGTTGGAAGTGAGAACATAGTAGTATTCATTTAATTTAATATATTCAGTAATAATTACACTAACTTTTACCACAGCTTTGTTTGCGTGGATTGAAAGTAAGAACAGAGTATCTACTATTAAAATCCTACTACTACAAAAAAATTACATAGAGTGCTATCGCTCTTACGCGACAATTGATTGAAAGATTGAAATAATTATATCAGTTAGAAACGACAATCTTGTATTTTTTCGGGAGAATAAGTGATTTTTTAATAAAAAGTATATATTAAAGTAAAAGTTATTATTGTTTTAAAAAAAAAATTAAAGAAATGTTAATATGATTTTATATATCGTTAATGAAACAAATGACAAATCCATGTAATAATGTAATGAAGTAATCTAAAATCTGATAAACAGATATTCAAAATATAGGAGCTGTATAGATTTAATGAAACATTACAGACTCATTGACCGCCGCCGCACTGACCGCAACACCCGTACGAGT
This sequence comes from Melinaea menophilus ssp. n. AW-2005, assembly GCA_918358695.1. NCBI lineage: Eukaryota > Metazoa > Arthropoda > Insecta > Lepidoptera > Nymphalidae > Melinaea > Melinaea menophilus. The sequence continues at coordinate 30,328,518 of OU911038.1, read as the reverse complement.
TGGCTTAATATTAAATTAATAGACCGGAAAGTACTCCAAAACTAATGATTTATTAACACAGATATGACTTATTAGTAAATGGATTATTTATGAAAGCTAATTTTGATATTAATTATTAGATAATAGGTGAATTTTGCCTCTTATTGCCTTATTAACTTATACAGGTACCTAATACAATATACACATATGATATATCACAAAATGTTTCAACATTTTTCCATAAGGTACATTCACGGGTATCAAATTCAATATTCACTTTGTAAAGATAAATGAACCGATGCTCGTTGGTGTAATACAATTTTCTACGCACCTTATATCCCCTTTTTGTAGCGAGACTTCTTCGAAAACAACCTTCACTCGGTCCTTTGGCCTGAAATGACAAGATCTTGTATTACGTACGGCTCTACATCAAACAGCGGAGGCAAATGAGGACTTTTCACATTTATGCACATATTTCTTGCTATCTCCTGAGGAAGGTATTTTGGAATATTACGTGTAAGAAAGAATAAGGTGGATACGAAGATGCTTAGATAGCAACAAAAAATAAAATTTGCACATTGACCTAATCTATAATATTAAAATCCCTAACGAGGCCTACCTGGCGTGGAAATGATAAGAACATCGCACATTATTCGGATAAATGGACGGGTATCTGGGGCTATAGAGCCGGCCGTGGGTCGGGCGGTTGCCGGACCGGCTGAACTGGTAGTCACATTCCGTGCCGGGTATCCGGACGCCTTCCGTTTCGAACAGACCTGAAAAAGATTATCGAATATTCAATGTCTGCCTGTATTTTAGGAGCTGTTTATTTTTTCTTTCTCATATCTATATTTAAGCCGGAATATGTTTTGCTCCTCAGTTTTGTTAAATATTAAAAAAAAATATCTAGAATATTTAAACTGAATATGTGTTGGTTGATATTTCTTGAAATAACAGTTAGGCGGAAGTATATTTTTTCTCTTGATATGACGTCAGACGACTCGTACAAACAGTATTAGAGAATACTTTTAAAAAATATAGTAAGGTATTAGAAGTGCCTTTTATAAGAATATGACAAAGGCAGACAATTCTGTTTCTTTTCCACGTGCAAACGCTCTGAACGTATTACGTTTTTCTGCTGTTCAGGCGGACAGTTTCGTGGAGAAGAGCATTATTACATAATACTAATTTGGATATAAAATTATTTAAAGAAAACGTTCTGATGATAAATTATTCACCTTACTGTTATTCCCCGGACAGCCTAGTTATTAAACAATAGATTTTGCTTCGAAAGCTTTTTCACTTCTTACCTTTACCCTGTCACGGCTTAAAATACCCTGTGTATTAAATTATGAGGATCTGGCGGTTTCTAGGTTAATTGGCTCGTACCGTAGATAAAACGGGATAAACATGTTGAGGTAAGTGATGTTTGTCTACCAAATATTACACTAAGGTCCAGATGTATTGAGTTTCCTGTGGGATAACTGATAGTATAATACTGTTATCATAAATTAGATATATCCCCTTGCTTATATAATTTATTATATATTATATAAACAAATTTAATATATACTATATATGTACATATATATTTTGTCCAACTATATATTGTGTATTGTGATGGGTATTTTAATGCACTTTATTTTTGTTAATAATAAATAGTAGATTAATATTATTAAAAGGTGTTTTGTGAAATATCAAAAGAATACATTTTACTTGTACTCATTTGAATATTACCTTAAATTATATAAATATTACTTTTTGTTTTCTCCACAGAAAAGTAGTCTCTCATGTAATCAATTCATAAAAATAATTATTAAAGTAAAAAAATATTATTTTAAGTAGATTATTTAAATTTATACCACTAATATAAAAACACGCAAATAACAATTTGGTTGTCAAATTACACAATTCTTGACATCTTGCTTCGTTTAACGGCTCCCTAATGATTTAAAGTTTAATTTGTATTATATTCGGTCAATTTCACTGACAAAGCAGGTCTAAGCGAAATTGGAAATTAAAATATATTCTTCGAAATGGAAAATTTATATTTTCGGAGAAACGAAATATCTTTTTTAGATTATTGTTATTCAGAAATTATATTAATCTTATCTTTAAATGATTTTCATATTATACATATCCAAAACTGTAAATATATTTATACTTAACATATTAATTCAAGTTATAAAGTTGAAATTGTGGGAATTAACTATATGAAAATCTGACAAAATAAACCGCTAACGCCAAAATGTTAACAAAATCATCAGAGAAGAAAAACAAGTATTACATTTTTATATAATAACGCACTAGTTTTATTATCGTTAGATTTATAAACAAGCAGCATTACAAAAATATATTTTTATTACAATCTAATCTTTGAACTAGACATGATAGCAATGCACAATAACTCGTGGACGCCGCGGTGCCATATTGAAAAAGTAATGAAAAAACCAACCACTCACAAAACTGGTGTTATTGAAAAACTATTTCATTCCACTCAGTTGAAATTTGTTTAATATTTTCGATTCAACAATATCTCTTTTCGTTTGCTTTTACAATAAAATCAATTATTTATGAAATATAATACAACTCCTGTGAGGGATGGGAAATACCCTTCAACGACTCTCGCCTTACAAGTTATTAAATAACAAATAAATATCTAACTTATTACAACTTTTTAAAGGAACGTAAGTGAACAATAAAAACAAAAACTGTATTTGTATTTTTGTAATCATTTATAACAAAAGTACTTAAAGAATAATAATATTATCAATAAAATAAAAAAAAACAAAGAAAAAAATAGGTCACGAATGCACTTTAATATCAGACCACACTGAGCTCTACAATATCTCTACCAAGGTAGTCGGTAATGAAACGTAAACACACCTGCGTCAGACTCTTTGTTAGCAAAACGATCCTTATTTATAAAGGGATAAGAGCTATGTATCAAATTTGCAGGTCACATATTTTTTTAGATTTAACTGCAGTGGGTGTACTTCCACGTATGTTATATTTTTTGGTTCGTTTTTCAAATTTATAACAACCTGAAATAATAATAATTGGAAAGAATGAATAAAAATGATATTGAAGGGTTTCATAAGATTTTTCACTTAAAAAAATAAAAAATAATAGCTAATTTACTTCGCTATTTGATCCATTAAAGTTTCTTACAGAGGTGTGTTATTATACTTACTTTTAATTAAAAACCTTCCGTTCGTTCGTTACTTTGTATAATGAAACACCTTAAATAGAAGAGTAAAATAGCTTTGGTTCGCGTTTGTTTATCATCATACAAAAATATATATACCTATAAAATTAAAATCAATATTGAATTTAAAAACAGTTACCTCATACACGCTAAACACAATAATACACTGCATGGACTCATTAGTCAACGATTTCGTAATGGAATAATACTAACCGACAAACATAGCAAAATATTTTGTATTTTTAAGTTGTTACTTAAATTATTACGACATATGTGATACTAATACAAAGCGATCGATAATGAAGATGTAGAACGTGTTAAAAAATCTTATTGGCCTCTATGTTGTAAGATTTAGCGGAACTACACCACTCACAACTTTTAACTAACAGATAATTATACTATACTTAATACACAGATATCCTATATTATAAATATTTCATATAAATCGTGAATTTATTTATATCAGGTACTGTGATAGTGAAACTGGTCCTTTAGTAAGTTATAATTTCATATGTAATTTTAACGTCATACTTCAATAGTTCCAGCGAATATTGCATGTCCGTTGCAATCCGAGTATCTTACGGTGCGGTGAAGTGGAAGCCGACTGTTTGTATCGGAAAATATTAATTAAAATGTTACATCACGTAATGTGGTAAATAAAATGAGAATATGTAGCAATTTAAGTAATATAAATATAACTCATCAGTTTCAGATATAATTTTATAGAAGAAATAATTTTTAATTTTTTTATCACCACATATAAACAAAATGTAACCGCATAAATAAAATTAATTACTGACAATCTAGTTATTCTATGTCGGCGTGCCTGTATAAGGATTACAATCTATTGAAACAGAAGCTTTTACTGTAAGATAATATCCAAGGTAGGGTAAGGGTACAAATACCCGACCTTAATTTAAAGTGATATACCCTAAAACTGGTTTGGAATGGGTAAACTAACAAATACAGGCTTCACACACATGTAGGAAACTTACTTACTAGCATTAAACTGTATGTATTTAGATAAAATTGCTGTAAAGGCAACTTCAGACTAACTACAATTAAATCTTCACGTGGTACGAGGTCGTTTTAAGTGTATATGTAGAATGGTATAAATATCAATGTAGTTGTTTAAAGGTTCTGTTTGTATGAATGTTACAAAAATACGTTTCAAACGTCTCAGTACCATAGGGAACCAATACAATCACAATTTCAAATCATACCTTTACGTGAATCTCTCTGGGGAAGTTATGAAGAGAGTCGGAAATATGAAATATTTGTAAAAGCGAAAGGATAAAAGACTTTGTTGAAATTAATCTGTGAAAAGAATGAGAAAGGCGAGAAAAAGAAAACATTACATGCACGTACTGTATTTTGCTGAGAACTCGACTCGGACGTAAGAAATCTATTTTTGTCCTGATGCGATTTTTTAAAATTAAATGTGGATAAGAAGTGTTTTTTTACATATATTATTGTTATGATAGTTGATAAAGGTTATGAACGACTACTGTTTTTTAGATTTGATCTATTTCAATAAAAAAAAATAGTCCCGAGATACCTGGAAATTTTTTATGAGTTTCTCAAGCCTTAGATGAGCGTCGGAGAATTCCAATGTATTTATTGTTTTATTTGTTTGTTTTGTGAACACAGTAATTTGATCCTTGAGCGCGCTCTTTTGAGGTCAAACAGAAAAAAATGGTTCACATTTTCTGTTGTTTAGTTTGTAATAGCATTGCTTACTGATGAAATCTCATAAATAAAATAGAAACTTAAAACTATAAAACTTTATAATACGTACTTTCAATCAAAATAAAAAAAGCATTTAACTTTTAATATTTTAATAAAAGAAGGCTTTGTACGGACAGAACATCTTTGAACGCAGAAAAAATATAAATCCAAAGTTTATTGAAATGAAAAATTATGTCATATAAAAAAAAGCCTACAAAATGATATTGAAAAGTCCAGAGATTGAATCAACTATGGATAGCTTCTGTTCTCATCATGAATATTCAATTTTCTTGAAGGAAAACTTACTAGAATTTTATGTCTCATCTCATCTCAACTTTAAGTGAGTTTGCTTAACATCCTTTGTTCCCGAATATAGTATCAAAGTCAAAATACGTGTCGTTCGTGCTCACAGTGCTCTATCACTTGAATTAAATAAAACGTGTTGAAGACGAATATTTGTACAAAATGTTTCTTTATTTTGAAATTACTAGTCGTTGCCCGCTACCTTGATCGCGTTGACATACGGCGAATTCCATAAGGAACATTTTTTCCATTGGCTGTCATGAAAATACTTTTAATTTAAAAAAATAATAATACACAGTATATAGCCGAGTTGCGACTCTATTCTAAAAAATAATTAAAAAACCCACATCAAACACATATAAATATTACCTATTTATATCATTAATATATAAATAAGTTTTATACACTTTATTAGTATTGTTTGTCGTTTTAGAAATTTCATTACTCGATTACACATTTTTTTTGTTATCATTTCTACTTAAATATGTAACGTTTGATGAATTGCTTGATGAAAATTTTAAATTTTAAATTCTTTGATTATTTAGGATTGTAGCAGAGTAGACCATTTTTTTATATTTATTTTTATATTCACAAGTTTTGTAATCTCATAAATAAATACAATTTTAATTATATTTATAAAATTGACATCCTGAAATTAATAGAAAATATTTTTTTCATTTAAGATTTAAACATTTTTTTCAATTTGTCTTCTATAAATGTTTATCCGTCTCGAAAACTTTTCATGGAAGTCTGCCAGTGACAATGCCACATACTTAAGTGTATTTACACTTCAAATAAAGATCTAGATTTCAGTAAAAATGTATTTTATATAACTTTGTATGTATTTTAAATTATCAACACGAGGCTATATCTACTACGAAAGTTAAAAACAATGCCATAAAGCAAAGAGTTTTCAGTTCTTATTTGAGATCTATCCTTTTAACACTAAGTAATTACTTTTATAATTTATGTTCTTCGATAAGATTAGATTGCTTCTAACGTAAGTTACGTAAAAATATATGTTTAATAGATTTTCGGAAATATGACAAGGAGAGACTGACTTTTGGAAAATTATTTCTACTTTGAAGGGAAAGAATCGGCAACACGTTATCATTAGGCGCACTTGATATGACCTAGTTTCCATCTCGGAAATCACTCTGTATGTTCGCGTATCTAAATGTTAAGAAGATGATTGTAGTATATAACATACTTTTTCATAGATTTGAAAATATTTGCCAAAATAAAATTATAAAACTAAAACCGATACCTTTCTTTTAGAATATTTTTAATACAGGCGACTTATTCGATATATTGTTAAATATATTTATAAAGTTATTAATCTGCATCATATATTGTTGTACCATATCTAATTTACTTTCATATTGTTTAAGCTAGATTATTTTTTAAATAAATATACACCGAAAGGTTCATCTTTCACCTTCTCGGGCCCTCCCACCCAACTTTTTTATTGTATAATTATTAAAGAAACATATTTTCTTCGAGATATATATTTTTTTGATTAAATAACTTAATTTTAAAAAGAAACGTCACACAATGCTATTATTAAATAAATCGCAAGTATGAAAATCATTGATGACAATATGTTACTAACTTTACAGTATCCATTAATATACTTTGTATATTTTATAATAAAAGATTTTTTATATTAAAACCGGTGTTATCATCTTAACGTCGAAATGGGTTTCGAGAACTAAACCATTTGCGTCCATTGAAAATGATAATTTTCCTTGGACGTGACTTTTTTGTATTTTAAAAAACAATAAAATGAATCTATATTTAAACAAGTGGAACAATTTATTTTTTTAGTTTCATTTCGTATACGCTTGTGTTTGTTAATCAAAATGTTGAAGTTTTGTATTTTATTTTTCGCTTTTCTCGTTTGCAATGTATGTGTTTATTGAATTGTTTTATATCTTACAACCGTTTCAATACTGTTCATATTACCATATTTTACAGATTCAATGTGCACCGACTGAGACAGTCAGCCAAACGTCTGCGAGCCAAAAAACACTTCACTTGCAAATGAACAACTCGACGGATGCCACCAATTATCATCTCAGTCCAATTATAAGCGAACTCGGGAACATAGATGAGGAAGTCAATGAAGAACTCCAGGCTATTTTACCGTATTTCAACTTTTTGGTGAGTTTTAATATCTATAACTTAACGTATTTTGAAAAGCACTATCTAAGTAGCTGTAAATAATGTTATGAGTTTTCTTATCTCTTCCTAAGTAAACAAAAGTATTTCCTATCTATATTTTATTAAGCATTATTAAATTTAGTTCCATTCGTAAGTATCCTTAGTCAAAGTAAATATAAATGTTAGTTCAAGAATCACAACTACAAATCCGCTAAGTACTGTTTATATAACTACTTAGAAAACTAACTTGGGTACAGTTTACATATGTATACTCGTACCACATGGTTAAACCAATATTGCGCTAAGTGTTCGTAATATATTATGATTAATTATGCTGAAATTTATTGTCTCACATATATTTTGGCTTATACATGTTTCATAAAATATATTTGGAATAATCTTAAAAGGAACATCAAATATTTGAATTTAATACATATTATTGTTTACAGTTCTTTATAAGTTTGCTTTCAAGTATGTCTTAATGAAGTTTTCTTTATATACTTTACTTCTGCAACAATCAGATTTTCAATGACTCTATGTTATATGAACTAAATTAAATATTATTTATATTAATATTATATAATTTATATTTTACAGTTTGACTTATTTAGCCATAGTAGCGAAGTGCAAAATGGTGAATGTCTAGACGACATGGTCATCCAATTAGTACCGGATCAAAATGACAAAGAATCAAAAATAGTCACAGACAAACCCACTGAATGACGTGTAACATTAATGTCTTTAACAAACAAAAAAATAATATATTGTAATTATGATATATTTTATTATTATATCGATTGATTAGCTTATAAGCTGATATACCTTATTTTTAATTATAACATTTATCCTTTTTTTTCTTTGAAAGATTCTCCTTCTCTTGTTTCCGCGTTGTCAAAATTTCTTGTCTTTATATGTCAAATAAGATTGAACAAATCAATTGTTAATGTGATTTCTTTGTTATATCATATAATGTAATTTTATGTAATATTTTATTATTTCAAAATAAATTTCTTTATGAAATCATTTGTGCGTTTTATGTATTTTTTTGCTCTTTAATACTATTTGCTTTTATCTAGAATGACTTGATCCGTGGAGGATATTTACACAGTTACTTACATAAAATGAACTCACAATGATATATTGACAGTTGATGATCAGGTTTTCCGTAAAAGAACATTATGCAGACCTTAAAATTGTGTATTCTTTTTATTATTGTTGCATCGGATCAAGTAAGTAATATTATAATAATTAAATAAAAATTATATTCGTTTCCTTCCAGTTATATCTTTAAAATATTTGCTGTGACATTTATGTTGATTTGATTAGTGTCAAATAATAACATTATCGTTAAATAACATTGGTAATGAAGTTGCTTTGCGATAGTATTATCACTTCAGTGACGATAATACTTCGATAAAAAAAAACCGAATTGTTTAAAACAAAGATTACTATTATTAATGTCCATTATATTAAATAAATTTAATTATTTTAAATCGTACAAATAAAATGCTTACATATTAATACGCAAATATAAATATATTTATATATTACTCTTTGCAATATATATATTAATAATAGCTGAGACAACCTTGCATACATCTATTGTAAAACGCTTTACAGGTCAAAGGATTTGTGAGAAGAGACGTTGCACTTTTGAACACGAATCCATTAGACTCCTTTCAAAAGAACATGGATCAATTTAGAAGTTGTGTCGACCGGTCGCTGGCTATGGTTGTCGGGGATGTGAACGAAAAACAACTCCAACCTATCTTTAATATCCTCGGGGACCAACTTAATAGATTTTCAAAAGCCGTAAGTTGTCAATATCAAGTAACTCAACCCAAAAATATCGAATTAAGATACTAAATGAAATAGTGACAAGCTTTTTAACCCTAAGAACGAACTTTCTCTATAATATGTATTAGTAGTTTGTCAATGAAATAATTATATATATATATATATATATATATATATATATATATATATATATATATATCATACGTGATATAATTATATTGTTTACAGTTTGATGCCCTCACGGCTCCAAGTACATCAAAAGTTGATACATGACGTCCGCGATAAATACTTATGAGTATCGGATATCATTTTATATATGTATGTACACATAACACAATGTATTATTAAAACAATTGACAACTATCGAAAACGTGATTTCATTTGGAACGTGCTCATGACATCACTATGCGTGTTACGAAATATCTTGTGAAATGATGCTTAATATTGAACAACGCTTTTAATGATTCAAAGTAAAATTCGAATGTTGCTTTAATTTCGTACTCAATTATAATTTAATATTCCCGTTAATTATTTACTCGCTCATCGAAAATGTATATAAATTTATTAAGTCTTTTTTCGCCTTTAATTGTAATATATATTATATAATCTATAACATGTGAGAATATAACTGATTCATTAATTTTATTAAACAATAAATAATGTTGTGATTATTACTATTTATAATGCATTAAATTAAGTCAAACAATTATTAAAGACTAAAAAGTTAAAAGGAATCCAAAAGAATGTATAGTAAATCTGTACAAAATCATTAATAACCTTTTTTTTTAGTTATATTTTCCTTTAAAGGGAAAACTTTATGGTCTTCCAGGGATTTTAACAAAAAATATAAGAATATCTTCGCCAATACGTAGGAATAATAAAGAATTAACAACATATTTTGTGAGTTATCTGATTGGAAAATTCTATAAACTTTTAACCCTCAATATGATTACACGGATATAAAAATATTTTATTTTACAGTTGCAACAGTAAATAATTTAAAGTCCTGCCACAAAGATTCAATAGAATTCTTTATTGTGATTAGAGACAATACCGCGACGGTACTTGTTTTCGGCCTCTTCCGATAGAAAACAAACGTATTTGTTCAATTCGGGAGTTTAGATAGTTGGAATGTTTGCTTTGACGTTTCTTTTTAGATGTTTTCGAATTGAGGATCTTATTTGTATCGTGTTCTTTTAGAGAATCTTATTTTTATTAAATAAGATTACCTAGTACTGACTTCAATTAATTTGTTAACGTGTCAACTTCTTATGTTCTATTTTCTAGTTGGAATTAAATTTGTACTCACTGTCTTATTTTTCGGGAGTTTGAAACTGGACAACATGGTCAATTTCTTTTTATGCACTATTTTGATAGAATTTTTCATATTCCATCAGTAACATGGGGAGCTAAACATACATGTTGTGCAGAATTCAATCTACTGTCTATGAGATACAACTGATCAGTATCCAGTACCTAGTAAAGAAATAATAACTAAAGTTACGGTTTATAATAGTGTAGTAAGAAGCATTGCACCTACTGTACTTTAATAAAACTAACTGGTTGTATTTATAAAATGATTTTGAAAGTTTTGTTATTTTTATTATATAAATATACATTCCAACCGAAACAATGACACAAGTTACTTCAAATGACAAACGCAGTGACAAAGGAGAGCCAAAAGGTTATTTATCATGCAAAGGGCAGCTCTTGTACTTGTTTGATGTGGGTGATGTTAAAAATATCTTTATTATTACTTAATTAAATGACACGACTGGCGATGAAAGGAAAATGATAACTATTGTTTAATAACTGTGATTTTTGTGAACTTAAGATCCGCTCTATAATCAGCCATCTTAAAAATATATTTATTTTATGTATTTTGTAAATAAAAATAATTTGTCTATTTGATACACCTATAGTTGATAGTCTTACTTAAGAAATAGCCCTTATGAACAAAATACTTTTTCGAAGTTAACTTTATATATACATTTAAGGAATTTTGAAATTAAATTAATTAATTTAATAAATGTTGCACTATTTATCTTCAAATACGGTTTCGTGTGCAAAAAATACAATGTCCATTATCTTTGACGACTTACATGATTACTATAAAGTAACAAAAAAAATACAATATTCTATTTGTACAGTTGTCCGTTGAAGCGTAATAGTGACTGATAAAAAAGACATTAACTGTTTTTTCAACAGATGTTACGTAAATTAGTGATTAATAATAAATATGTTATATAATGATTATTGTATTCTTTTTACGCTTTCAAATTTTATATTAATAAATAGTTTTATAAGCTGATATTAAATAATAATCTTATAAATATATGTTATAGTTTATGTTCTGTTAAAGCTCATAAATAAATAATGTATATTATATTTAAATATTTTGGTGGCAGCTCTTGTAAAAATTACAGTTTTTTATTCACGTAAATATAAAGACGATCTGATTTATTTAACTGTAAAAGTGCATGGAGTTGAAGTAGGAAAGCAATTACATGCCGGGCTGACCCCAAATAATTGAGATAAGATTGGGAGGCTGAAGACAATACTGCTAGTCCTTATTGCTTTAATTAAAACATTTGGCTGTAACAAAATCAAAACGAAAACGAAACAAAAAAGAAAACACAGCGCTAAGATTTTTAATCAGATAAAATTAGGTAATATAGTTAACATAATGATAGATTTTGGCAAATAAGGCCATTAAGAAATTTTTATTCTAAGCTAAGGCAAAATAGAACGAAAGAAGAGTTGAAACGGGGAGTAAACAGCAATTAAAAATGAGTGCAAACAAATTAGCTAATTATAATCCAGTAGGAACTGACCCCGGGTCGACGATAAGACGAACAAACATAACGAGTTCTTATTAAAGGGTCAAATAATGAACGTCTGAATTGAGAGACCTTTAGTGAGTTATCCAGAGTCGCATTGCAAGGTTGTGTCCGCGAGAAGACCATCAAGATGAACAAACTATTGATCATTCTTTTGGCTGTCTGCCTTGTTAGTGTAAGTATAAATCTATTTTAAAGTTAATGCCATATTTTCGTTAATTTAAATAAGTACGTGTTTTTAAAAGCACAGTTACTATTAATTAAGTAAGTTATAATTATTCTATTCATTCTTAAGGATTGGCTGATTCATATCAGGACTAAATATAGTTGTTATTTTATAGTTGATTCTTTGGTGTACTTGTACTTACAAATGGTATGTAGCAACGATAATTCTTGACATAAGGAGAGACTTAGATAAATAAATTACTTAATTTAACTAGTTTCAAATATCATTATTATATATTTAATACAAATAATAAATTGGTTAGTATCAACCAGTCTTAATTCAAAAAAACTGAATATTTACATATACGTAGTATTATTAAAATAATATATTTTTCGTTTCTGTCCTATTCTTAATAAGTTATAAGCGTGTAAAATAAGAAACCATTGGAGAATATATTTTATAATATTGAATAATGATTTTTTTTTGTTAGTGAATTTACCAAAAAAAATCTTATTATGTTAACAGGTTCACGCTTTCGTGAAACGCGAAGCTGAGACTCCAAAACCAGATAACTACTTAGACAGCGGCGCTAAGTTATTGGACCAATCGCTTAAAGATACGTTAGCCAAAATGGAAACTACCTTTAATCTTGAAAATGTGCAAAAAGCATGGACGGATTTCTCGGAGGGCGTCAAGAAAACAGTAAGTTTTTCGGAGCAGTGATAATATTATTTTGATTGGTTTATGCTATCGATAAACTAAACTAACTAAGTTTTTTTTTCAGTTCAACGACATAAACACTGAGATCAATAAGCCGAAATAAGGATAATAAAAAATGTATCCTGCCTACTATATAGAAGTATAACATTTTAGAAGTCGATATTTTAAAATAAATATTTTGTGTAATCATATTCTTGTTTATTTATTTTTTGCCAATTACAGAATATTTTGTCCGCGAAACCGTAAGATCGGGTATTTGGTTTTGATATAATAAAAAGAGATCTTATAGGTTCTGATAGAATTTTAAGATGTGATAATTTTATAATAAACATGTATATAAAAGGCGTATCCGTAGATATCTACACCAGAGAATGACATAACCATTCTTCTAACTTTTCATAATTATTATTGAGTAGTGATATTTAAACCAATGTTTATCTCTTGGCATAACATCATTCTTATTTTTATATATATACATCTTCGTCTTACTTTCGCCCTATACATGTATGTGTGTATGTATGTATATGTATGTACGTTTTTAAATATGTAATATATTTCTATATATATTCGTATTCACATAATATTTTTATGTGTAGTACAAGTATAACGTATCCATATATGTATTAAATGTTATCTACATAAGTTGTATGCTTTTGTTTGTTTGTTTTCTTACAATTACATACATACTTACTTAGTTACTTACTTACTTACTTAAATAGGGGTACAATTACCCCTCGTTTGTTTTTCTGCAATTTATTTTTTCGGTTGACGGTAGAGAATGCATTAAGGCCGTCACTTGTATTTTTTTTGTACAAGAAAGAATAAAAAATAATAATAATAATATTGAAATATATAAATTAGTTTTGTAAAATTGTTCACGTTATCTTTAAAGGTATATTGTTATTAAAAATATAACAATGATATATTTTATTAGTATATAGTACATTAAAATAATAGTCGAATAAAGAGTTTCTTGTCGATTCTTCTCCTGTCTACTGAGGTCTGACGTTTCATTAGTATAATGTAGGTCTAATAGGTATAAAAAAATTATCTTGCCTAGTCTTGATTTGACTTTACTTTTCGGAGATACGTCTCTATTTAATGGTGTTAAGGAAAGTTTGTAATCCAGCAATTCATCTACGTATATATTTTTAAATAAATGTAGTATATATTATTAAATGAAATTCATACTTATTATTATTTTGAAAAAGAAAATTATAACTACAATAAAATTCTCATAAAAATGGTGACGATTGTAAAATCAATATCGACCACGTATAAGAGGTAGTACGAAAGTGCATTACAAAAACAGAGTTTTTACAGTGCTATTTCTTTATTATCTTATAAAATATTCCGTACGGTCGCCAAAGTTTGCAGGTGGCTTTAATATGCAAGGAGGGTACCGATAAGCCACTCTACAAAGCCTGGTTTGATCCTATTTGAGCTTCTCGGTCCGTCTCTAGCTTTTCGCAGATTTACACCTTACACCTTTGTTCGTTGTCTAAAACCGTAAGAGACACAGAGATTATATTTATCGTCTGGCTTTATTGAGCGTTCACGTTCACGGTCAGTTAAGAGAATCTTCGTAATTATTTTATTTTGTTATGGGATTTATTTGAAATGAAAATAGACTGAGGTTGAGACTTAAGTAAACCTAGAGAAAATACCATTCATGTAATCTTTTTCTATTAAAGTATGAATGTGATGCTAAAAAATATTTTTTTTTAAATACAACAAAAGCGTTTTTAAATACCTCGTTTCGCAGATAATAGTTTCGTTAAAATCTACAGTTACAGGAAATTGCTTTTAGTTTTGTACAGGTCCAATATATAATGCATATTAAATTAAATATATAATGGTATTTTTCAACAATGCGACTGCGATTTCCATCCATGTATGTTTTTTTTAACATATGTCGATTGTAATCATAATAATATATAATATTATATTATTATCAGTATTATATAATATAATAATATTCATGGTCGTCACTTGAGAATGGCTACTGGTTTTTATTTTTATGTCTGTAATAAATAGGTAGGACAGTAATAGGTTTGTATGAAAAATATATTTTTTCATTCGATGACAGGTGTATGAAATCTCAATAAGAAATAAATTCAGCCTAAAGTAAATTAGTGTGAGGTATTTGAAAACGGAGAACATTTTCGCATTCTGCTGTATCCACGTATCTCTTATCTGTATCTTTCACTGCATTTAGGATGATGACTGATGAATGCTACTAGTTTACAATAAAAAATATTTTCATTTCAATAATGTTAAGCAAATTGAAATTTCTGCGTTCTTTAGTGATTATTGTTATTAATCTACCAAAGTTCAAAATTATGCAAGTCAAATTTGTAAACTTTGAGTTAAATAATAACGATTGCCGCAGTTTGCCATATTCCACATATATAACAAAAAGTTGACGAATTATTTACTTTTACTTCACCAATATTAAATATTAAAGTCTTGAGCTATTTTTGTATAATTTAATTCTATTATGCCATTTCTGAGACGACAGTTTCTAAATCGTTTACAAGACTTGCTTTTAGAAACACCCACGTCGGCTACAAATCTAGGTAACTCGAATGTAAAATAATTTCTTGTTATTTTTCGTCTGGTTAAAGAATTATATTATTATTTTATGCTACTTATGAAAATACTCGATTTTTTATACTTATCTATACATATTTGTAAACATAAAGACGTTCATAAGTATTTTTACTATCTATAAATAACGAGAAGACAAGCGTGACAAAATAGAAGTATCGGTAGTTTAAAGACCTACGATTATTCTTATCTCACTTTATACATTTGGTAGTTTAGTACTAATTCTATTTTTTAAAATTTTAATTAATAATTACTTTGATTGAATTTCCTAATATATAGAATACAATGAGTTTATGAGAAAAAACTAAAATAAACAAGTTAATTAAAAAAAAAATATAATCGGATTATTAAAAAAGAATCATGGAAATATACTCGTAGATGTCCGATAATATAAATTAAAAGTTTATTTTAAGATTAAAAGATCTTGTCTCGAGTTATGTCTGGCAATTAATATACAGTAAAAAGGATAAAAATAATGTTGTCTATTAATATTCTGAATTAAATCTCATGTCATCAAAGTTAATATTATATAATATTTTTGTAAATAGGTTAATTTTAGTAGTTATCTTAAATGTGATGGAATGTGTAAGGTTTAATATAATTTCATATACAATGCTTCTGAAAATGAGCATTATGAAGTTGTATAATAGTACATATTCAATTATCGAACGCTTTAACGAAATATCCAGAAACGTATTTCCCTTGAAACCGTGCGAGCGTAATCTGACGACACGGCCGACGTGTGCCCAATTGAAACAAATAGTGACTTTAATTATGTTTCCCGGAAGCGCTTCATCATTAATTATTTATCTGGTGTATATAATCTTTAACACTTCAGAATATTGTAAAGTCGAGGCTGTCGAGTCAAATCTACGATACCTTCTATCATTGTCACCGTAGCGTAGCGAAGTGTAATCATCTGACAAAGATATATAGCGTGAGCACAGGTGTGGAAAGTCCTCAACAAACATTTGTCTAGGTCGACTAGATTTTACCACGATACATCGCTGACACGATATTAACCTCTAACTTGCTGAGAATAGAGGCTAGTTTTTAATATATTACTTTAGAGAAGTACGTTAGAGAAGTACTACTATTGGCAAGTCGTGGCTATTTCAAGTGGATTTTGTTAGATTTTGCTCTGCTGATTAGACGTTTGATTACGTTAAGAAATTCGTTTTATACTTATATATTTTTTATTTAATAAATATGTTAGTAAAAAACATTATTATGAAAAATGTATTGAAAATGATGATATTGTAATTACTTTGAAGAATCAATTCCTCCAATTCGTATTCAATGCATAGTTGTGTTAGAAGTGACTTATTTTCGTTAGTCACGTTTTATTTTTATAGAGCGTACAAAAGCAAGTTTCCTAAAGGAGCAATCTATCTATATGATAATCGAACAATCGCTTGAGGCATTTGTATGAAAATTTCAGAAGACCGTCACTGCAATGCATTCGAATAGCCTTGAAAATAGGGAGCGTTTTGCATTTATGTTTATCTCCATATACTACATAAAGCAAAACGGTCAGTATTATACTAAAACTTATAACGTTATTACTATTCTCTTACAACAAGCTTTGGCTTAAATGTTAAATTAATCATAAAAGGCGCTCTATCTAATATGATGACGTCAGACATATTAAATTAAATATAGAATTTAACTAGAAATATTTTTTTTTTAAACACAGTGATTAGATATTTAAGCAGTGAATTAATTGAAATATATATTTTAATTTAAAGCAATATATATTCGAGTTATATTAAACCAGTCAAGTGTTCTGAATCGTGATGTTAAATGGATTTCAATTTTATAATGAGACTGCATATTACATGGGATAAAGTTGTTTCCAGTTTGAACAGTGAAAAACTTGCTCTGTAGAATGAAAATTTTAATTGTGCAAAATAAGGTTGCTTTACCACGCACATTAACTATTGAAAAAACCATTAAAAATAATTTAATAAAATTATATCTTAAGTATCAATTTATTATCAAGATTTATAGTTTAGTTTCAGAAATATATTTTTATGTATATTATGTTGCATTTTTGTAATGTACATTTTTTAACATTCAAAAATTAAGTTTGAAAATTTACTTATAATCAAGAATAAACACCAAAGAATATATTTTTATCATAAAAACCTAAAATTGTTATTATTATATCATTTATTAATACAAAACATTAATAAGATAAAAATCTTATTTACATAATAACATTTTTACACAAATCCACCTCTTTCAAATGTTTAATGAAGCTACACATTTTCCTCATCTTCACATATATTCCAACAAATTTTATTATAATATCAAAGAGATCTCTTTGAACTCCATAAAACATTATATTAATAATATTTCGTTATCGTTTAAGCATCTTGCTTATAAAAGCTTACGAAAATCTACAATAAGATAGATGTACATAATAGGACATAACTTTTACTTGTTAATGAATTCAGAGCCAACATTAAACACAATTTCAAATAGGCAAAGTGAGTAAAGGTTTCAGAAACATCGATCTCATTAAGGAGAAATTGAAAAGTGATGGAAACTTGTTAAAACGGATGAAATTCTGTATAAGGGAGGCGAGTTTTAGTCGGGACTTGTTACATCCGATTTATCATAATTGGAAACGAAATTGATTTATTTATTTCATTTCTGATGAAACATAAATTATAATCCGATTCTTATTGTAAATTCACTTGAATAATTAATTTTATATTTTTTATTTGTTATGTACTGTACTGTACTGTGAGGCTACTATAAGGTCTCTGTTACTATCTTTAATTATTAATACAAATAAAATTTAATTTGATCGTATATTTACTTTAGGATATGTCTAATTTACTTTTTAGTCGAAGTACTTTGTTAAAAAAAAATAAAGTTTTCGATAAATTATTCAATGACTATCAAAATTATATGATTACTTGGGGTACCAAGTCAGTACAAAAAAGCAGTAGCTTTTTTAAATGAAACTTCTTTAGAATCGTTGTGATTTGAAAATAGATGAAAAAGAAATGCGTCACGATTAAAAAACAAACACATAAATGTATAGGAGGGAATGAGATGGAAAACATATTGCACACTGCTGTTATGGTGTCATCTATTGCTCAATCTTTAAACTAAAGCGAGGCTTTTATTCAAGTTGTATTTTTTTTAATAATTGCGATAAATTGTATTTATACTTTTGTAAAATTATTAGTTTTTAATATAATATAAGTAACTTTATATAAAAATACAAATGTCTTTTATGCTTAGTAAGAAATAATAAACGTTACATTTATCCTGCCACAGGAGTATAAGGATACTCTATACTGTATTTCCATCTCAATCTCCCGTAAGTAGTTTTCTTAAATTTCATTTCTGCCATGTGTGATTTACACACACACGCTTTTTTATATGATTTGCCCACCTAGAGTTATTAAGGCTAGTATTTGTTACAGCTCAACGCAGCAGCTGTATAATTAAAACTTCATTGGTTAAATAAGAATAATTCTTAAACTTGGTGCATATTTAATATAAACTTATATTAAATGAATATTTATAAAAGAATTGCATAAGATCGAAAGAATTAATTTAACCGCTGAGAAATTAATTTAATCACATTTAATTTGCAAGTGGAAAGTTTGCTTCATTTTCATTTTGATTAAAATTTATTGAAAAATATACTCTCATTCCGCATTTGAGATTAAAACGAGTTTTCGTTAAAACTATTGTCACCTGAGTGACCTATCGGGAGCATATTTGTATTAAGGAATAAAAAAGATTTTATTCAATGAAATGCAACTCCAATATCAACGGGTATTAGAACTCCACCAGGCGGTAGGCACAATCACTAACTGGAACTCATTCGCGCGTTGGATTAACCGCGCCACGGTTTGGCGAACTGTGCTAAATGAAATCCTGTAAATCCGGCGATCACGCCATTTTATTTAATTCCTGTATTTATATATTTTGTAATATGATTTTGATTTATTTATTTATTTGTAACGGCTTATTTAATATGCTTTTGTTTTCTTTTACTAAGTTCGCTTGTCCTGGGGTTACTATTGCGTAAAAATTTAATGCTATATGTTTTTTTATGAAATATTAACACAAAAAAAAAATCTCTTATTCATAAAATATACTTGTCATTTTATTTTTTTGCTTACTTCTTTACACTTTGATAATAAGATTCGAGTTAGAATATCACAAAAAATATCAAAATGTTTTGAAAAACCTAATGACATGACAATATATAAATAAATATATAAATACATGTACAAATGCATATATATCAATCTCAGTCAAAGCTCTGATTTTGATTGCTATCTACAAATACGAGGCGAGGATCAACAACGACCATAAATGTAATAACCTCGATACGATTATAACACGTACACGAATACCGGTCATAATTCTGTACATCGTTGTAAAACATTTCTGTTTAAGTACTGATCATTGCTGGATATTCAGTTTTCACATTTAGTGGCTTATTCTCTGCTTTAGACAAAGGATAGTACGTTTGCAGCGACACGAGAAATAATGATGGTTTCCTACAAAGTGAATTTGCTAATGACTTAGAGCACTGTGAGGTGGGGTATGGAGTTCATTAAAATTTTCCATATGAAATGTAATGGAGGTTCAATAAAACCGTGAATAAAACACATAAAACATAGATTACGTTTCTATTCATTATTACAAAATGTGGTAAATGGAGTTTACTAGAATTATTTAATGTTTATAATCTTTTCAGAGTAAATTATCCACGAAGTCGTTTATACCCGGTAAAGGTATAGGAAAGTTTATCAAGGCATACTGTTTTGAAACCATGTTTTGTGGCGAGAAAGTTCTATGCGAGTTTTGTCTATACCCAAGTTTTTGTATGAGTTACATAACTAAAATATTTTATTATATATTTATTCTTTAGAGCTTTTGAACAATATACTTCAATGTGTAGCCGATCATTTCAATTTTCAAATTATTTCATAATTTGATTAATTATTCACATATTGCAAAATTAGATTCATAATATTAATTTACTTTTAATGTTAATCTACATAGATCAGGGTGATTTTTAAATGATAAGTTTGACAGCAATTTTCTTTATACCTGTGATATCTATCCTAAGTCGGATGTGTCTCTCTTTGTTTCTCTGAAGCATGTCAAGCCACAATCACAGTTCCACATTGTCATACACCAGACAAACAAAGTGAAGTTTCTGTATTAAAGTGTGTAAACGTATAAAAGTCTAATCATTCCTCTAGATTGGAAAGGTCTTTTGCGGGAATATTTAAATCGTCAAAACTTTTGAAATAAAATGATTATATCTATCTATCAATACGAGTAACAGGATTATTTCTAGATATAAAAAATTACACATCTCTGATAATACTTTATACTTCATGATACATTTAGTAAATTGTACTTCTTTAATTTTATTAACTGATTGACATTTTTTAACTGTAAAACGAATGACTAATATGCCTTAATTAAAATACATTATTTTTAAATAATAAAATGTTAGATCCAAGAAATTAGAATACAAGAAAAGATAGCAATAAATCTGTAGGGTTGAGAAATAAAACAGAATAAAAATCATCAACATTTCACGTTGTCTATATAATTTTAATTTAAATTGGAATTCACGACGTAAATACGTAAGCAAGTAAACATTCTGAGATACAGAGTACAAGGTGATCAAAGTCTCAAAGTGACCCGTAGTCGCAAGGGTAAGAAAATGTATTAATATTATATCATAATAAGTGGAAAACCCTGACACAAGAAACAATTTTAAGTGTAAATAAAATAATGCAACGCAAGATTCATGTACTGCTTTTTGTCTCAATGAATGGTTTCTTTACTGTAATAAAATATAACAAGATATTAAATTTAATCATATTTTCAAGGTTGTAAGCTGGCATATGAAATTTAGTTTTCTCTGGGCAGATAGTAAATAATAGAGATGACTTAAAGTTTCTCACTATAAATCTTATGTGGGCTGAGATAGCCACATGACCGATTTATCCGACAATGCGGGTAGATTAACCCTAATCTGAGAAATAATCTTATAAACGTATAAAAGTTATAAGTATTATATTAATAATAAAGATACAAGAAATTCTGCATTTCCTTTTGAATTTTTGCATTTAAATCCCTCTTAATTTATACATATAACTTAAATCGGACAAATGCCAAAAGAGTCAAAGCATCTGGAGTAAACCCATTTGGCTACAGACTGTAGAATGTATCGTTCACAAAGCCAAAGCCTTTGAGTACAATATTATTTGAGTCAGGTTTTCTTAGGAAGTGCTGTAGTTAACATTTATTATTTTATTTATATATTTATTTTCTACAATTTAAATATTTGTATTTAAAAAAATGTATCTCTATAATAATATTGTGACAACTTATTACATAAAGGTGGTTGTAATATTGTTTTTGGTGTAAATTAAAAAATAGTCAAAAAGTATATGATAAATTCATTTGTACCTGGAAAAGAATACTTACGTCTGTCAATAAAACTGTAAGTGCCAAGAAATCCAGTAGCGTTATTTTTATGCAGCCCAGTGTGAAACTCCAGCACCATGGATGGACCAGGCGAGTATAAAGCAGGAGGAGCATCCGCTCTCACACCGCAAAGACTTCTGGCCCACGCCGAGCGCTCGTTGATAACCCCGGGAGGACCCGGACCTTGCACCTCCCAGTATACTTTCAGATAATCACCGCGTACGCAGCTGTAACAATTAAAGTATTTATATACAAAATAGTAAACAGAAACAAATATTTAACATAATTTTAAGTATCAAATTTATGTAATAATGCAAAAAGATTTATCAAATTAGAATTCCCCACTGGAAAATCTGTATATCATTAAAACGTCAACCTAAATTATTTTATCCGTACTTTTTAGTCGTTAATAATTTAGAAACGAAATTCCTAACAAGAATTATTAACTACAAAACGCTATAAACATTACAGAGATAATTAAGCTCGTTAGTGCATCTATTCTGGAGCGTCGCCTCCTTTTATTGCACTTTTAATAGTTTTAGTAACATTCATAACTTTACTCGTGAATGCAAAAAATATTAATTGTATATATTTCGAAGGTTCTTAAAAATGTAAGATAATAATAATTGTTTATCAATACGTCAATAGTAATGGGGAATAGTAAACATAAAATTCTTTTTATGTTTTATTATTTAAAAAAACGCAAGAAATATTTACTGACATTCAAAAACTCAATTATTAATTCATATTTAATATAACTACACTTAACACATTCTATTCTAAAGTATAAAAGAAATCATAACAGCATTTTTATGAAATAAATATGGTTTATTGGCATTCTAGATGTATCAAGATGTTTTATTGAGCGCCCGCTGTTCGGATACTTAGTGTCTCAATTTTGTGAAAATATTGTTTAAAATCATGTCTAGAAGATATTTACTATTAGAAAAGAAAAATAAATAAAGTAATTTTCTAACATTCTCTTCTGAAAAGATGTTTAATATATTTATTTTATAGTTAATTGAAGTAAATTTTTTTGTATAACTAGGCACATTAAATATAATACTGCAGCTTCTTTTCGTTTAAATTTTTTATTACGCACACAAAAAAAACAACAAATGTTTTACATTGTTTTTTTTTTCGAATAGATTGAATTAATCTGAATTGTGTGACGAAAATTACTTTTCTTTAAGCTGTGTCACTTTTTAGTCTCAGTCTTTTTACAACGAGCCATAAAGATGCAATCTTAATCATAACTTCTTTGAAGCAGCTTATATATTAAATTCATGACTAATATTTTACCAAAGGCGTATACAGTTAAATACTACGACACGATTTTCTAAATGTCTGAACCAGCTTTAAACGTGAACACTGAAATGGGCGGGTCGTGCCAACCCACTTCAGCTTTTTGAACAAAAATATACTTCTAAAATTATCTGTGTGTGACGCTCTGGTCTAGCACTATTCTAGGCTAGGCTATTTACGTCACTACTCGCCTTTAGCTGTAATTTATTCTTCTGTAAAACTAAGCAAAGGCGATCCCATAATGATACTGTATCTCTCCTGACCTAATTATTCTCAAACGAGTTTTGTGAGCACGTAAAATACAGAAATGGTCCAATCTGTAATTTTTGTTTTGAAAATGTATCAGTTTGAGCTCATCCTAAACTCGCAAATAGATCATTCCCGTGTTTGACTTTAGCGTTTAATTTAACCCGTTTTAAATTAGTTAACGTTCAATCTGAACTCAATATTGTTATAGTATTTGTAGGAAACATATGTAAATGACACACAATATACATGATTAAATAAACATTAATTATCGCGGCTCATCCCACTGCAGATTACATTTACATACAAGCTTTTGTAATTTGATTTGATGCAATAATTATTAATGTTTGACAATTTGCAACTGTATAATTTGGGTTGAATAAATTTAAAAATATGTAATGTATAATTAAACAGCCAATTAAAATTCATAAATGTAACACTGTATTTGATTTCCCACATACATAAAAAGCGCGTTATATCCTATGAATATTTCACTACTGGCCAAATGTGTTCCAATTACGGAAAGGTTGCAAGATAAGTTTATCATATCATAGAAATTCTTCTAAGACAAAGGTTCCTCACAATGTTTATTGAACAAAATATAGACATTCGTTTACAAAGATCGTGTTATGCCAGTTATCTCTTCTAATTCCTATTACTCCAATGGACTAGACTGAAATTTTGTTTTATTATAAATTTGTGAATAATAATAACTATTTTTTATTTAAACATTCCATTTGTAATATTTTATTTACTTTATCTTTATTCTATGTGATTATTAAGTAGCTTCTGTGTTTTACAAATAAAATATAAAAGTATATATATATATATATATATAACATTACCTGGAATATATCACTAAACCTTCTTAGTGGTCTTTTGTGATGACACGCTATTATTAGGACGGATCCTTCTCAATTTACCAACTGACAATCCCAAGGTTTGCGATTTGTTACAACCTCGAATATTTTTCACTTTTGTTAGAAAGATATATATTTCATCTTTTTCAAGAATTGCAATTTTGTACGGATTCATAAATACATAAAACATAAAAGTATTTCACATTTATTTATTATTACGAATAAAAAAAACTCATGGCATAGCATATACACATACATATATTTCATGTAATTAATATATTATATTGTAACTGCTACTATACCAGTATAGCTCAATATAACCAATTTTGGTGTACATTCCAATACAAATCAGACCATAAGTTCCACAGGAATTCCATATATCTAGAGATAGATCATACTAACAGTATTCTGACGTCTGTACAGTTCTGAAGTATTCATCTATGTTCACTTGATAGTTAAATTAGTTGAGTCAAGTTGTCTTCAACTTGGTTCGCATAAAGTAAGTCCTTATTGTTCATTGGGTTATTACTAATACAAGGGAACTTCCCGGCCCTTCGGGCCAGGAAGGGTCAAAGGTCACGTATGAGGTTGGCACCTACCCTATTTTGTAGCCTGATTCAATAGCTTTTTTTTGATGTATTACACATTATTGTGTGATTTGTGGGTGATAAGTGATGCGCGTGCATACAGAGTCAATTAGGTCATTATTATATAGTAAGGATTACTTCACATACTTTATTAATACAAAAAAAATACCTGTTAATATTGTACAAGCTAAAATAATTTCATTAAATGTTAACAGTATAGCTGTCACCTACAAGACGTAGTTAATTTGAATTTAGTTCATAGTATTTTATAAGTTTCTTATGCTCTATGTGGTAGCTAGTACGTTCATATCAAATAAAATATTCAGTAACCCGTAAAACTACGTACAATGGTGACAACAAAAAATAAATTAAAATAGGATAAATAACACTACAATAAGATATAAAGCCAACAACATTGGTATTTTTAATAACAGCTTAGATATTTGCAAATATTTTATTTATATTTATGTTCGTGAGTGCACATCACCTTCAAGCACCTACAAGCAACTAAAATGCAAGCCATCGGAATATTCAAGTTAGTATATGGAAACATTCTCGACGCGGTTTCCATGGCATGTAGCATAGTCTAAAATTATTGTTTGAATATTAAACGCGCCTTGCATGTATAATCTGATGTCTTTAAATTTATAGTTGTTTTAAAATGATAAAATATTATATTCTATAATCTTATAGAATGGAATATTCTATATAAAATGGCATCAGAGAGAATCTGTTCAATAATACGAGTATGTTAAGTTAAAATATATGTTGAATTATGGACTTTTCAATTAAAAAATAAAGACCATTAGACCTCTGAAACAACAAAGGAGGCAGATAAATTGAATAAAAATTTATTTCTTTGTGATATTTAACGAGTACAAAGTTTCTAATATACAAAGGTACATGGTTTCGAGTACAGAATTCCAGAGTGTTTCGGAGTCTCGGACATTATAGTCAATAATAATACACAAGATAGATTCTCAAATTTCAGAAACGTACATATTATTATTGTAGTAGATTATAAATTGACATATTTTTTACGAAGTCTGATCTACAGAAACAGTTTTTGGTAAATAAATAATACAGGTAATTTAGCTATAATACTAACATACTCGTAATTTACAAAGTATTTTTTTAGTGATAAGGTAAGAATACTTGCAGTTTGAAGCTGGTTGCGATTACTCACTTACTTATTTACTAATTTACTTATCTTAAAGTGACCTCCATCCCCAAAAACAAAAAACAAATTGCCGCGCATATATTAAAATTATATTTTAAATTATATCCATTTACGATGATCGCAGTTTCTGTTACCAGTCTCTGCTATTTTAAAAAGAAAAGTAAACAAAATAGGCATAAATTTGGTAATATAAATTGTGTTCTATCAATATTTGTCTCAAAAACAATTTTTTCGTAATAATAATCTCCAAGAGCACTGAGACAAACATTGATAACACCTAATTAAAGCTACAACACATTTACATACTCTGGTACGACCGTCTAAATATTTATAAATTTATTTTTAGCTCCGTGATATGATGAAATAATTTTCTAGTGACTACATCGTAGTGTACATTACTTTTAACTCTGTGTTTAATGCTTTTGATTAATGAGTGTGCGTAATTAATGTTTTAATAGCTGCGTGCGTCGGCTGTGTACTGAGCTATCTGTCTTATATTTATATAAAATCATATATAAAATGACCTATAAATAATGTTAATTAACTATTTAACGTTAAAATTAAAATTATGTTTATGAAAACGTGTTATTTAATAAAAAATAATAAAGTCGATACAAATAGATAAGATCGCATTACAAGTTCTTTGAAATAATATTGAATCCTTATCTTTTAATAAAAAAAAGTTTGTTTACTCTTCCTAACTATCTATACGATGCCATATATTCTATTTAGTTTATAAATGAACTAGCTACCAATAGTTTATGCATTCCGTTATTCTATAGTTGAATATTAAATATATGTTTTTAAAAGAATATATTGAATTGATTATGTTTTTATATATTATATATAGCCAAAAAGTAATTAACTGTAAAAAAATCTTTAAAATTTGTGACATTTTAACTGGTATGGTACAAATATATTAATAGCTGAGATTAAGCGATTAGTAGGGCCAATGCAGTAACTTACTTACCCCATAAAATATAGTGAGGGCGAAATTTAATCCAATCGCCAGACCCCAAGGCAATATATGAACCAAAATGTCAGAAACCACAAAAGGCAAACTATAAATCCTCGAAAATATTGGAAAGGCACCGATAAAGTCTCGATGCTAAAGATGAATATTATACTCTATTGAAACCAATGGGGATATTTATTGAGAGTTCACTAAATTGTGCTCTTCATTTGAAACGCCTCGTGATAGATTAAAGGTCTGATAACCTTATATTTTACGTGTGCAGTAGGTACATTATATATACTTTGAAATAAACATTTATATATTAATTAGGAACATCTTCCTTTTATGAAGTCGGTTTAAAAATGTTTTTTTGAACGCTTTAAAACTTATCAAATTATCACCTCATTATCAGTAAAAAATTAATTGAAAAACCTTTCCACATTTTTT
Organism: Melinaea menophilus ssp. n. AW-2005; assembly: GCA_918358695.1. NCBI lineage: Eukaryota > Metazoa > Arthropoda > Insecta > Lepidoptera > Nymphalidae > Melinaea > Melinaea menophilus. The sequence goes on along the minus strand of OU911038.1, from coordinate 30,300,935 downwards.
TTGTAGTATATTATTAAATTATATAATTCTTGTATAATTTAATAATACCTCTATAAAACTTTAATCGACCCTAAAAACAGTTTCCAACCGATATTACTTTACCGAATATTATTTTACCAATTGTAATTAAGTATTTTAGCTTCAAAAGCCGCCATCGCTTCGTTCTGATTAGACAATTATTTAGCAACACCGGATTTACATTAATGTTACCGGAACTAGGTTTGATTTATTTGGCTTCACCGGTAGTAATCTCCTTATATGCTGACATTATGTAAATTATCTCCGGTAATAAGGTATATTATCATAATTGTAGCACCTATTCCATTGAGTTGCATTGCAAAATATTTATTTTATGTGGTTACTGAAGAGTCGGGGATAGTTTCTGTCTATGTCAATCGAGTTTTTTGTCAACTGTTTAGTAAATTAGAATTTACTAGTTGATACAAAAAGCTCCCAACTTTCTTTAATATAATAGGAGGATAACTTTACTTATAACTATGCTCTTCTTAGATTTATAAAGAGATTTAGCATTGTATTAGTTAGTTATATAATCTTACTGTGATCAGGGTGGGATATAACTTGAGTGTTTCAAAGTTTAGATAATATTACAAGATGTAAGGCTGGTATCATAGTAATCTATTATAATAATATATCTATGTTATTTAAAAGTCATTGTTTTTACAAACAAAATATACTATAAAAATATTTTGGAATAATTTCGTAACTAATATTATGGAAAGAAAAAATCATCAACACGGATAAAACTCGAACATGATTCGTCTGGAATACAATATCGACACTCCTGGCAATTAAACTACCGTATCGGTAATGTCCTTGATGAATTTGAAGTATTTTATGTACTAAAAGTCACAGGATACAGCCGTGGCAATGTTAAGAGTTCATTTTTTAAAGTATATGACCCTATTGATAGTTTTAGTTATGTATATTGTTTTATGTATCTCAAATAATTAAAAAGAACATGATTCGTCTGGAATACAATATCGACACTCCTGGCAATTAAACTACCGTATCGGTAATGTCCTTGATGAATTTGAAGTATTTTATGTACTAAAAGTCACAGGATACAGCCGTGGCAATGTTAAGAGTTCATTTTTTAAAGTATATGACCCTATTGATAGTTTTAGTTATGTATATTGTTTTATGTATCTCAAATAATTAAAAAGATAACGTATCCACTTAAATGAATTTTACGGCAGATTTTGTTTTCAAAATTAGAGGCAATAAATATTTATATAGTGGGCACTAAACTGGGAATAAAGTTATGTTATACAAATAATTAAAATAAAAAATATATTCCACTTCTTATTAGTACATGAGTGAATAGAAAGATGTTATAAAATGTGTTCATCTATTCAGCTTATATGAATATATTCCAGATCCAAATCTAGTGTCACCGGTAATAGAATAGTATAGAGATGTGTGTTTAATTAATTAAAATATATATTCCAAGGCATATATGATTTTGCTCTTAACAAAAAATATCAAAGTTGAAAGCTAGATTAAAAAAGTTTAGTTATAACATGATATGTGAAACAAATCTACAATAGCAGTAGCTAAACCTGTGTGGAATACAAACTCGACTTCAAAACTCGCTCTATATGCACAACTATTAATCCACTATTATTAAGCTTGAACCAAATAGAAATCTCAAGTGAGGCAAGTTGGAAGTACTCCATATTAGCTCTCAGAAGTTTGTTTCTGCTTGACGTGACGATTGTTTTACTGTTAGAATGAGGTCACTTGTAATTTGAATAGTGGTTGAGATGTTTTAATTTACTTTATTGCGACATTTTGATTTGCTGGAGTCGATGAAGCAAAAAAAAAATACAGGATATTGTTTTATGACAATGATATTAATTATGTAGTTTCTTCTTCTATGAAATATATCTTATCCAGGTTGTTTTAGTAACAAATTGAATATAAAAACGTTAACTTTAATTAATTTTAGTAAGCAAAGTGCGGTCTCTTACAAAAATGATACTGATGCAGTTAATTTTTGTTATGTGAACATAAATTATTATTTATTTATTTATTTTCCTATAAATTAAGTTAATTTATTGTTAGCGTTTGTGCATCTCTGTTTGTCAGTTGTAAATAAAGATATATAAGTGATAGCAATCAATGATTTCTTTACATTTGTATGTATTATGTAAAAGTAGTAGACAATATGAACTTAAAATAAATTGAAAATATTTCATATTGTTCATTTTATTGTAATCTTAAAGAAAGCATCAGTGGGAGAACAAATAATGGCATTATTATCCGTATTCCGTCCCTATTTTCAAGTGACGCTCCCGTAGATAATGGACTTCAATCAAGGTAAATCACTCGCTTTTATAGGTCATTAAAGGGGTTTCTGTTAGAGAACAGATATCCAGAGTAATGTTGAACAAGCCTGATGATTTATAATTCTAATGTATGTACATACAATTTAATTAGTAGTTATTAAAATAATAACAAAATGGATAAAAAATAATAAAAACAACTCCTAAACAAAAAATTCTAATATGTAGAAATCATTACGGTAATATAAAATTGGGTTGGCATAAAATATTCTGTTTTTTTTATGGATTAAATACTATGTCCTGTACGAGGAACGTGAGTGTGTATTTGTTGTCTACATCTGTACTAGTACGGGTTTAAGTCAAGCTATAAATCGTAATTTACGAATATAGCAAGTTCTCATCTGCCTTAGGAAAGTAATCCGTATTTATTTTCCACTAAGTCCTTTAAAGTCTGATAGAGCGTCCCGACGTTTAGACATTACCCCAGTCACTGACAGGATTTACTTTGATTTACTAACGTGTGACAATTTATACTCCGCAAAACAGAGTTTAGTTTTTGCAAACGGTATAAAAGAATGTATAAAGTCTTGAGAAATGAAAGCGTTTTCAAATAAAGTTAGGTTAAATGTTTTTGACATATTATTTTAATACATTTACGATTGCATCATGAATCAGAAAAATGGTGATCTTAATATGATTTTAAGTTTCTCATTAATATTAAGATTAAAAGAATGAGACGTGATATTATTAACATAAAAAAATTTTAGTAGTTTCACCTTATCACTTCGGTAAATTGTTATGAAGTATAAGAATTCCAAATCATGATCGTGATTTGATATCGATCACGATGTCTTAATATTTTTGCTCCGATCGTTCTAATCATGATGATTAATCGAAAACGCTCCCCCCCTTTAATTGGTTGGACGAGGGAACTCCGTAAGAATTACTTTTTTCTTCAAAAGTCCTATTATCCACTCAAATTAGTTCCCCAAGGAAGTCATTAATATCAATCAATGTTTGAAAGGTTCGCGGGTAAAATAACAAATTGCAAATGTGTTAATTTTTTAGGGTTCCCTATAAAACAATATATATAGGAATTATTTTATAAAATTAAGACAGATTGACAATTAATACATTAAATTAAAATTCTATAAACCCTTATTTTATTATGTCATTTAACTGATATATTGATAATGGTATCGAAATATCTTTTATAAAGAACTTACATACGTTTCATATGTTACTTACTATTTTAAAATAATATACTCCAAAGTCAAGGAGCCATAATACATAAATATAATGTTAGAACTACATAGAATACGAGTAAAGCATGGGACCGAAAATAGACTAATGTAACACGCTACTACTACTTTGATGGTCATACCTTGTAAGTTAAGTACTTCAAGGATCATAACGATAAACATTTTAAAGAATAGTAACTATAAAATGCCATATTTTGGGGGTAAGATTGCTAATTGCTACACCTTTAAAATGGTGACAGTGAAACAAAATGACGGAATTACGTCATTATGATATCATTTTTACATAAAACGTACAAGAGTAATTAAACCGAGATGCCATTGTATCGAGTAATAAAATTATAATTATTTAATTTATTGTTCTTTGTATTATAAAGTTTTACATCATATATAAAAATATGATCAGATCATAAATAACAATTAATTATACTCTGATATAATAGAGTACAATTTAATGTTCTTTAAATTTAGAAATAATTTTCTTATTAAACATGTAATATAAGATAAGATAATATAATAATTGTTTACATTAATATATTCTAAAACCATTTTAAAATTACATGAAAAGCAAAAGCGCCTCAAAAATAATTATGTTATCCGATAAAATAATTATCTACGTGGCTTTAGTTGTTTGACTCTCACTCCATTTAAATTCGTTCAAAATCAAGGAAAATTGCTATAATTTACGTAATGTCGACAAAGCATTTAAAATTCTTCTTGTTCAATAACTCATCCCATTTCCGACAATTCGAAAAAGAACTAAAAAAGTAAATCTCATTCTAAAGTAATTTAAAATAAAGTAATCTCTAAGCTAAATTTAAGATTATATATATTCAGAGTACTGTTTTTTTTATTAATACTTTTATTTATAAAATTTGTATTTTTTTTCAAAATTTACTCTTTATGAGTTCATCATAACCACATAAAAAATACTATTTTTTTATTTATTTAATTCTTTATCTATATTTCAGTAGTTGAATTCCATAAAAGAAAGGAAAGATCAATTTTATCTAATATGTATATATTACGAAAAACCAGACCAGCTCACCCACCATGTTCCAGTTTGAATATTAAAATAAACTTCCCTCACCGTTCAAACGGTGAATGCTGTGAAAATTTGCTCATTCATATGGTAATTACCGAGGTATTGTTAGAAATTCTTGTACGGCAACTGGTTATAATAGGTTATAACTACTTTTTTAATGGTGAAAAGTTCGAATTATATAATAATTGGTATTATATCTAGAAGCATTATTATTAGTTGCAATAATATATGTGTAATAAGTATAATGGACGTGTTTTTTAAAAACCGTGAAAGGTGAATGTATGTATAATGTATTAATTGCAGATTATTTGTTTATAGGTTTAAGTGTTACAAAACTGAGAAAATTAAAAAAAAACTCTTATTATACAGTTATGAATATATTAACTAAATAATTTAATTTTATTGAAACATGTTGTTTTTAACGTGATATTGATACGCGAAGTTTGTGCATTTATATAAATTAATATCCTGATCGTACATAATCAGTATTATTTTGTTAATCCTATAAATACCCTCATAAATCGAATTACAAAACAATTATGACATTTACAACGACTAATCTAAGTAACGTGTTTGCTTTGGACTGTAATCCAGTTGCGTCACATGTTTGCTGGTTGTGAGCCAAATGCCTTCCCATAGAGCTGGCTCCTTCGGAATGTCGAGCACACTCGGTGACCATAAATACTTATGTTTGCTAATAGAAATTTTAGCTTTGCTTTCGATTTTGAAATTAGAGTAGGATTTCAGGGTTTGATTTACAAATATTCCCTGTAAGTAAAATTAATATATTATTTTGAGATTTTCAAATATTAATTTATGATAAAAATTTCAAGGAACATTTGTTTTTTATTAATATGTTAATATTTAAGACTGTCTAATTCTGATACATTTACATTTTGAAACTTGAACTGCTTTTTATCAGCAAGCGGAATAAGAATGTTAAAATAAATATTTCCGCAAATTGGATTTAAAGGCATGAAGCCTTAAACCCTCAATAAAACTTTATCAAACTCACGCAAATTGCCTGATTGACGCGAGATCCCGTATCACGTATCGACGCGCTGACGGCAAATCCGATAGCTGCAGAATTCTTGACAATTATTAACGATTGAAGTAAAAAAATAACAATATATTTTAAGATCATTTCAAACGATCATTTAAATAAATCTGTAGTTGTAGCAATATTATGAGTAGGAATGTAAATATCACACATTGTTATGATTTAATTACCGTCAAACAATAATGACAGAGGCAGTTTCAAGGCTTATAATATAATCAAAATTTACGCGTAGCTTTCAAAATACAACATTCTAAGTGTGTGTGATATTTTAGATAAATTATAATATTATTAAGGACTAGACTGTAATTATGTTTTACTATTTATAACATTTTTGAATTCTCTCTCAAACTTTTAAAATATTTATGTTATTAATACGTATATTTTTTGTAAATGTAGTAGAATAATATTTAATATTTATACACAATATTTATATGACTGTCAAAAATGTATTACATTTTAAAACGTAATTCATCAAAACAAGTACCTAATGACACGATAGCTTAGTTGTTAGAGTGATGTCGCGGTATGTTAGAGCTTGCAGGTTCGAATCCTTTTTGTTTTATAAATTTTCCATTTTAAATTTATAAAGAAATTTTAGGATTTAAAACGTGAATTCTGTATAAAAGATAGGAATTGAGTGCGGTGTTTGTGTGTTGTTTAAATAGTTTTGTATTTCTCAAGCCGCATAGCTCACCTAACAAGGTACATAACTCTTTAATGCAAAACTGCAGTGGAGTTTCATTACCCATTTTATGGCGCTATAAAACTGAATTAAATTCAGCTGAGGTTGTTGTTGAATTTTAAAATAAAGCTATTCGATTTCCTCACCAATATTTCTGGTTTCTTTATAGCACTGATTGAGTTGATGTTTCACAAGTGTTATTTAGTTCGAATAAAATATTTAAACTGAATTTTATTACTTCACATTTTACAATTATGCAGTAGTAATAAAATATGTTCTAAGGATTATTTTTATTATGTTTTTTATGTGAGAGAAGGGTAAATGAGTTATAAGTGAGCACAGCCGCCTACGAGCTCTTGCAACATCCGGGGAATCGTAAAAGCGTTACCATCCTTGAATATTCTAACGTCACCGCCAAAATTAATTGTAAAATATTTTGTTAAGGTATTATCGTTTTAAAGAGTCATTTCCTTAACCTTGAATAAACATTAATAAACATAGTATTTCAATGTTGAAATAGTTTTATTATCTTTTAAGCCCGATACGAGTTTTGAATAAAGTTAATTATTGTATACCCAACAAAATAAATATTCAAAATAGTCAGAACTCTAATATTATAATTATATAGAAAAACGAATTGGGAACTACGGAATTTTATTTCTGTTGCTAATTAACAAATCTTACGCTTATTTCTGTCATATGAGTATGCGCTTACAGTTGTTATATATTTAGTTTCAAATTTTATTTACTTATCTTTAATTTATTTATTAATATTAGTAATGACTAATGTTTATTAATAAAATGAGTGTTTCTTTATTAAGAAATAGTATATAATAGTGATAACAAAATAGTGATACGACTAATTCAGTACTATTTAATAAGTGGTTTTTGGCTATAGGAATTATACAAGTCAATAAATAAAACAATACAAGTGAAATGAATTATTCTTAAAAAAAGTTTTTATTTATTCACGTACGAGTACATAGTTCTTATTATTATTATAATACGTTCACAGCATGGGCAGTTTGTTTTGAATGACAATAAAAGTTTTCGGGAATTATTGAAGAGAGTTTTCGTAAAATCATGTAGCTTGTAGAACGTTAAATGTGCTAACGATTTCTCTTATAAGTAGGTCAAGAATCTACAAGGTGACAAATGCTTACATATCTACTGCTACAGGCAAATTAATAAACAATCCATTTATAAGCATTTTATATATAAAAAGTTTAGTCATAACATGATTTTTTTCTTGGTTTTTACAACCGCCAAGCATCCAACAACGAGATTTTTTTTTCATAAACACCCCTTTATTTTCCAAATCATTGAACAAAAGGTAAAAGAGAAATTAATTAAGCCACCGCAAACAACGATGGCAAAACCGCCTATATGAATTCTGAAACTTTTATAAAAATTAGATCCTTAAATTTTTAATTAAAAAAAAAAAAACAATTTGTGCGCCTCGACACACAAAATGTTCACAAAAATGTATCAGGTCTTAAGAACAGTTTCTGCCTTTTTGTGATTTAAGACTTTGCGTAGATTTTCGTGTTAAATTTATCACGAGGCGAAGGAAATAATAATACCTAGGCGATAGGCGATCACACGAAAAATAGTCATTGAAATGTGAGGGTAGAAACATTTAAATAGGTCACTTCTTTATATGTATTTCTTTTTAAAATGTTTTACAGGATCAACATTGGAAAAACAGAACAGCTATGCCACAGGAAGTATAATAAGTATATATATATATATACTCACACTTGAGTCTTTCAAAACATATATTTTTTTTAATCTATGCATGTGCAATTCTCAAAATAGAACATTTCGTTTTAAGGTACTAACTATCCCTTGATTGATTCCAGTCTGGAAAAAGGAATGAAATTGATGAAAAAAATTTAAATATTTAAAGAAATAGAAAGTACGATACCTTAATACTCTGTACCAATACAGGCAGGACAAGATTAGTGCAATCGTTTCAGTTGCTGAAATTTAAAGCAACATAAAAGAAACTCTTCGTGTCCTTCGTCTACTGCTAAAGTGTATGCGTTTTGTGAAAAAGAAGAGAACGATCGTTAGTGATGTTTTAATTTAAATAAAAACAAATTAGATAATATATTAACAAAACAGAGCAGAGTTACATCCTCTAAAGGCATTTTATTTTTGATAGCTATATTTTAAACATATATATTATTAGCATTAAAATTAATAAAATATCCTTTTGCAGTAGTATAAAGAATATATTTGCTGTTATTGATTTAATACGTTCTATGGAGATAACTTTCAATTCACAATTATATATAATTAGCTATATAACAAATATGATATCAAGATACAAAAAGCTGTTTTGTTTTCCGAAATAATTGAGAGGGCAACTGCGGTTTATGATAATGTTATTCAGTTCTACTTTAAACTTTTTGTTTCTTTTTTTCTTTTTTTTTCTCTTTTATTTATTCATTTGAATTATGTTTCAATATTATACAATTACCTATATACTAACATTAAAAGTAAATAAATGCAAGGCATACGGATTGAAGATAAAATATCTCCATGCTACAGTTTCAGAGCCTTTGTTCCGCAAGATGTTGTTCTCTCCCCCTTATTCTTCTCCAGTATTTCAGTAATTTTATATCTCATCTTCTCACCACAGAATAAGAGGTCTGTTTACAGGTTGGCGCAGCCGCACGACGTGCCCTTGCTTGGAGTCGAATTATCGCATAAGAAGCTGGAAGCTTCATGATCCACCGATCAGAGAGGAATATCAAGAAAGGGTTTCCAAAAAGCTTGAAAGCTGTGACTCTGGAAATGAAAGTGCTGAAGTATGCTGGCAGAACCTTAGGAATGGTATGGTGAAAGTAGCGACAAAGGTATGTGGTAAAAGGAAAAGAGGTTTTAGTAAGAAGCGCGATGAATGGTGGGATGATGAAGTGAAAGACGCTATGGAGTTAAAGAAGAAAGCATGGCTGGATTATAAAGCCTCGGGTAAGGATAAAAGTATGAGAGAGATAAGAAAAAGAGAGTACAAACTGCAAAAGCACAAAACGAAAGCACTTATAACGATGAAGCGTGAAAATTCTGAGAGAGAAAGGGACGACAGGTTGACGAACAACTTCCGAGAAAACACGAAGCTTTTCTGGCGAAAAGTTAGTGATTCCCGGGGTTGTTCGGTAACCTGTAGAATGAAAAGGGTGTTTCGAAGAACGGTGAAATCTTAACAGAGCAAGCACACATTTTGCAGCTGTGGGCGGAATTCTACAAGAAGACGCATGAATGTGAGGACGCCTCGGCCTTGAGTACTAGCAAAATGCTGAGTCCCGATGTAGCCGATGGTGAAATCAGTTTGGAAGAAGTGGAGAGCGCGATTCGAAGTCTGAAATGTGGTAAGGCCGCAGGAGCAGATGAAGTTACTGCCGAGATGATCAAATATGGTGGGCCATGCGTCTTGGACTTGTTCTGGCTTTTGTACAATTTATGCTGGAAATCAGGAGAGGTCCCAGACGATTGGCGAGGTGCAGTCATCGTACCTTTGTATAAAGGCAAAGGTTCACAGATAGACTGTGCAAGCTATAGGGCTATCAGTTTGATTAGCTTGGGCGGTAAAGTTTATACAAAAATATTTGCGAGAAGAATGCAAGAGAGATCTGAAAGGCTGTTGTGGGAGGCCCAAGGAGGTTTTAGACCTAGAAGAGGGTGTATAGATCAGATCTTTTCCCTCCGCATGATCACGGAAAAGTTTTTGGCCCTAAACCAAAAGGTTTTGTGTGCTTTTGTAGATTTGGAAAAGGCGTTTGACAGGGTTGTGAGAAAGAAGTTTTGGGAGATACTGCCCCGATACAACGTGAACGGACCCTTGCTACGGGCTGTAAAGTCTCTTTACAGAGATCACTCAGCCCGTGTGCAAATAGGAGTTGACATGCCGACCTGGTTTGACATCCAATCGGGTGTTAAGCAAGGTTGCGATATGTCAGCTTGGTTTTTCAATTTGTATTTGGATAGTTGTCTCCAAGGCGTGAAAGACAGTGACATGGGAGTGAAAGTAGGTGACCTTAAAGGCAATTGCTTGCTATACGCAGTTGATGCAGTGCTCATTGCATCATCAGAATGCGATCTGCAGGCATTAGTCACCACTCTGAAAGATGAGTGTGAAAATAATGGTCTAAATATGAATGCAGATAAGACGAAGGTTCTGATATTTGAAAGAAATGAAGAAGGAACAGAATGTAAGATCAACGTGAATGGTAAGTGATGAACGTAATGGAATAAAACAAGTGAATGAAATGGTATATTTGGGAAGTATGGTTAGCAGAGACGGAAGATACGAAATGGATGTGGAAAGGCGTAGTGCTGCCGGTAACAATGAGTGATGAAAGAATGGTAAAAAAGATTTATACAGGAATAGTGAGTGCCTCGAGTGACCTTTCAAAACACTGTATCTATGATACTGGAGGAAGCTCACGTAAAAAGCATGAGGACCCCCGGAGGGCATGTATGAAAAGGTTGATGTCTGTGGCCGAGGCGAAAGAGGTATGCAGGGACCGTAGCCTTTGGCGCTCCGTCGTCTCTGGCTACCCCGTAAGGGATATGGCATGAAGCTAAATAATAAATAATAATAATCTTCTCACTTCCATCTGATGATTAGCAGATTCATATAACTCCGAGTGTTAATGAAATAACTCAAATCACAATCAAAGGCTATTGAACTTCTCAATTGCATGCAACCTTCAATTAGCCATTGGTGTAAATCATAGTATAATAATTAATAGTACATTGTAATAATGTTATACCTTTTACTGCGCAAGTAGAATCTGCTATTTAAAGGAATTTCTGCTTAAAATTATTCTTTGCTTACTAATGAAGTGTTACTAATGAACCAATATTGTATTTATAGGTAACAAAGAACACTAACGAGTCATCTCAAAATTAACTCCTAATATTTAAAAGGAAATATCGTCTAATTGAAATAAAAAATTGTGAATTTCATTCTTTTTTTATTTAGAAAAGTTTAATCTAAAACAAAATTATTTTTTTATAAAACTATTACAAAAAGGTTTGAGTGTCTAATAATGAAGAATCAAACGGAAAATATGACTTTTCTCAAGAAAAATCCACAGCTATATTTACTTTCGCTCAAAGAAACTCAACTGAGGAAAGTTCTTTTGTAGACATTTTATATTCCTGCACTTTGTTAACCCAAGTACACGATGTCTCAGAAAACGCTCGGTAAGATTCATCCAAATAAAATAAAAATATATTTGAACGAAAATAAAAAAGTACCATCTTATTTCCACATTATAAAAATGATACGTGAACCTTCGTTAATTCAGTTTTCTATAGGTGTACTGATTTCGTGGGTATATGATGTCTTCGGCTTTTTTGCACATGTTTTAGCATTAATTATCTTTAGCTGACTGATGAAAAAAATTCAAACATCTCTTAAAAAAATGGAAACGTGATCGATGTATATTTATATAGTATTTAGTTTTATCTATGATCATTCGACGAAAGATCTACTAAAACTACTATCTACTAAATATATGTGTATATACAAAGTTTTCAAATATTTCCCATTTTGTAATAGAATTTAATCGTCTACTAAAATAGAAAAAAAATATTGACAAAACATTCTGGAAACGGTTGACTAATTAGTGTATTATATTCTTCGAAATTGAGTCGTTTGAATTCTACGCATCGTTTCCCTAGAGTGTTTTACGTTCTCATCGGTCTTCGAAGATATTATACTGTCTTAGATGTAAGACGGCGAATTAGGTTTTAGTTTCTGGAAATAGCCTAATATGTAAGTCTGAATCCATTTATAGATTGGCTTCTGTCTAGTATCAGGCAATGTCATGCAATGCAACTAAGAGGAAAATGATTTTTCGTCGAATTATAGCAGTCATGTAATAACATACTCTTGTTGTAAACAATATATTGTAAATAGTTGTTTATGTGGCATGAATTCTTAACCTCTGATTTTATTACTTTTGTAGGTAATAAGAAAGGGAAACATTTAAGAAATATATATTTAAAGGTATCTTATTTATTACTTTGATAGAATTAAATAAACGTTGTGCTCAGGATAATTATGGCATTAAATAATTAAATTCAAATAATATTTATCCAATGATAGTAATATAAATAAATATATAATGTAATGTAATAAATATACATTTTTTTGTTGGAATATTCTTTCAAGGCAATTTATGTAAATGATCAAAAAACCAAATACATACTAATTATCTCATAGCCGCGGGATGCTCGTCTCAAAACGGGATAAGCGCTTTTATAGATTACATAATTCACAAATATTACGATCAAATGTTAAAATTAAAAAAAAAAGAATTATCAATCTTCTTAGCTCTGTTTTACTCATTCGATTATTATTGTTGCAGTAAGTTTTTATTTTTATATGTATTTTATTTATTTATGCACCAAAAAAGTTCAAAAAAGACAATTATAAAAGACATACACATAGGATGAACTTATCTCGACAAAGAGATCTCTTCCAGCTACCCCTAGAGTGTTGGCCCAAAAGTTTAAGAGGGCAAAGAAAGGTACATAGATATTTTATAACAATATATAGATACATAAAAATAATACTACATAAAATATGATACATACATTTATATGTATGCCTACATAAATTAAGAAGTACATACACATAATAATAATATATAGAAATAGATACATATATTATACATTATAATTTAATCCTGTGAGAGATAGTAGTGCTTTAACCTTCATTTAAATGCCATGACAGAATGGCTGGATGTTGTATTGGTTGGTAAGGAATACCATAACCGTGTTACCACAAAGATTTGGAATAAAAGTTCGATTTAAAAGAGGGAATGTCAAAGGTTTTTACTAAAATGCAGGAGTGTTTAGGACGACTACTAGGTATTGTGAGATGGAATCGTTGATGTAGATAGGAGGGAGCTGAGTTGGAGAAGAGATTGTACAGCATTAGAGCCATTTAAGTTGACGCCGGAAAACTGAAATATAGTCAGACTTTCGTAGTCCAAAAATAAAGCAGATACACAAGTTTTGAAGGTGATCTATTTTATCAACCAGCTTAGCTCAGATACATCCAGATAGCAAACGTCATCATAGTCGAGAAGGGGTAATAAAAAAGTTTGGACTAGGACGATTTTAGTCCGCATTGGTAGGAAATTCTGCAAACGTTTAAGGAAGTGAATTGAGAAGTGAATACACTTGCTGGTATAATTAACTTAGACTGTCCACGATAAAAAATTGACTAATGTCAAACCTAAATTTTTAACTTCACCAGAAAATGGTATAATTGATTTAAAGTATTTTAATTACTAATGGCTAAAGAAATATTTCCTTATTTTAAGATTTGTAGTTTGTCAGACAACTTGTTATTTTTATCCCATTGAGTAAGATGGGATTGTTCGTAGACAAATAAAATAGAAACAGAATAATAGAGATAAATGGCAGTTTAGCGGTCAAAGAAATATTATGTTATTTGATTGTCATTTAGTCGTGATCAACTGAAAAACAAGGTCAAAAAGTATTAGAGTTTATTTATGTGTGCATGGTATAAAATTTGCTAAATGTGATAATAATTAACTCATTATTCGGAATATGAAATATTATAATAAATCTGTTAAAGTTGTGTGAAAAAGTAAAATGTTTTAAAATATTCATGAGATTCTTTTATTTGCGACGTCCATGATTTCTAGAAATAATTTTAGTAGATTTCTCGTAGAAAGCAACTGTCTTGTCAATATGAACTTTTGAATGTTTTTGCAATTTTTTAAAAATATTACCATAAAAACAGAACACTCGTCATCACATTTCACATTTAAAACTTTGTTGAATTTATTGTGCAAACTCATTTCACTGTATATTAATGAGGAAAAGTCTTCTCTGTCACAAATCACGATACGACTTATCGATTGATATGTTGTTCTCAGAATATTCATGTTTGCATTTTTAATTTCATTGGTATATTTTCATATATTTAAAAAATAAATTACATTTTCATTTCTGTTTATTCAATTAATTTTAAATAATAGCTGATTACTGGATGGATGATTAAAGTAAAAAAAAAATTGCAGGACAAAGCAAATGTATGATTTGGTTTGAAACAAAACAACTGAAACATTTTCTTTGTATTAACTTATCAATCTCTCATAAAAGTTAGTAAATGATTTGAGACCACATAAGCTAATTATCATATAGCCCAGTCTACAACCAAAGAATATAACCAAGTAAGTTTTCACACATTCTAAGAGAAATGTTGTTTAATCTGTTTAAAATGAAAATGAGAGTGCTTTGTCCATGTTGTTGGTTTATTTAAAACCCAATACCTTTAAAAGGTTTTGTACTTATCAAGCTCAACTAACCAGGTACATAACTCTTTAATGCAAAACTGCAGTCGAATTTCATTACCTGTTTTATAGCGCTATAAAATTGGATTAAATTCAGCTGAGGTTGTTGTTGAATTTTAAAATAAAGTAATTCGATTTTCTCACTAATCTCAAGTCCAATATTTCTTTTAAGAAAATCAGAACGTGGTTTAAATTAAATTATATTATAAACTAGCTTCACATAAAAATAATCTTAGAAGCAAATTTTTCATAACGATAATATCTTTTAAGCTAGTAAATAAACTGTTTCATAACAAAAAAATAACAAACAACTATTTTCTATTTCCGTTACTCATTAGTTGTTTCGCGTAGTAATAATTTAGTGTTCAAAACTTTCCATGTTGTAATCTACATGATTTTTATTAATGGTGATATGTAAGAATAAATTAATGTATACTTTAGTTATTATAATTATAAATTTACTTTATTATTACTATTACTATAATTTTATTTTTTAGATTTTAAATTACCTTTTGGTTGGTTTACTCTTCATTTTTTTGTTAAAGTTACTCATCTTTACCAAACTTCAAACCTAATATTGTACAACGACAATTTATGTGTTCACACTAGGCATTGGTAAGTTTTCCTAATATTGGGTAGACCTCGAAGAATTCGGTCTGCCCATTCATTTGTACCCGACTTTCGAATTTTGGAAAAATTTATTCACAGGAGGTCTTCTTATGACCCCCTGAGTCCGAAATGACCATTGGTCAAAATGTTTATATATATATATGGGTGCGTGCGTCCAGATTCGACTTTTGTCAGCACGATAGCGGTCGTAGTTTCGTTCGGATCGCTTTCAAACTTTGCACAAAAATCAACCATCCAAAAATGAAGGTCAAGTTCGTTAACCAGAGAAATCCGGCCACAGGGAGTGCTAGGGCCTCACTTTTTCTGATTTCAGTTTTTCGACGCTAACTTTTTCCCTATACAAAGAAGATCAATCGCGTTCATATTATATGATGTCTTTAATGAATACCTATAACTAATATAGATAAACCGAAAACCTAACTTCAATAACTAAAATAAAAAAACCGAAAATTTTTGGAAAAAAATTCATAACTTTTTTCTGGTAAACATTCTTACATCACAAGTATTTTTAATAGAAAGGTTATTTTTTACTCTAAATTTAGGTACCAAAAATTTTTCCGTAAAAGTTACCGTTTCCGAGAAAAAAAATAAAAACCACTTTTAGCTTGAAAATTGAAGGTAGGTAAAACCACGGCAACTTTTTTCTGGTAAACATTCCCTTCTCGCAAATATTTTTAGTAGAAAGGTTATTTTTTGCTCTAAATTTAAGTACCAAAAGTATTTCCAAAAAAGATACTTTTTCCGAGAAAAAAAATAAAAACCGCTTTTTGCTTGAACATTTTTGATATAAACGAGTTACACACGAGGTCTACCCACGCGTGTTCCCCTGCGGGCACGGATTTTTATATATTCAGAATGATTAAAAATTATTTTTTTTTGTTGTTGCTACATATTTTGTCTTGCAAAATTGTTGTCTGCATGCTGTCATGCTGCAAGTCAAGTCATGAACTAATAAGAAAGCGGAGTTCATCTCCTTGTCAGTTGCATTCATACGATCATATAAGTTGCTTTTTAAGGTTAGCTAACCTCCTTGTGTGCTTTTTGGGTAAAGTTCTAATGATTATTATTAAATAAATTATAAATAAATATTTATAATGGAAATTCGTCATGTCAAGCTTTGCTCTTATTATTACGCTAGAGAATTTGGCACAGGTTTTACCTTTAAGGCTTATATCAACTTTTATACTTCGTTCTCATTTTTCAGGATAAATTTATAAGGCAATTTTCTATACGAAAGTTTTGGTTTCTACCTAAACTGCTTTATTACTTGCGTCGAGTCAGCCGGTTTAAGAAAAGGAATCTATGTGTTGGTTTTGAGTTTTGTTACACACAAAATAATAAATAATTAACAAGTACCAAGTTATGATATATCATAATGATAAATGTCTCTTATAAAAAAAAGAATCTTCAAAAATAGATGACATTTGACAAAGATTAATATAACACCTTAACTGTCATCCTACAGAGGTCCCAAAATTGATCTTAGGAAGTTATTATTGATGTTTCTTTATAAAGTATTGATTAATTATTAGGTGTTGCTTGTGAAACGTTAATTCTAATAATAAGTTTTTATTTAGTAACAAAATTAAAGTCAAAAACATTTTTTTAATTTCAAATAGGCGCTCCAAAGGGTAATTTCATCGAGAACTATCGGCAAGAAACGCCTTGAATTCTCTTTAAACTTTTTTTAATAGGCATTGATTATAATAACATATCCATAACTGATACGTAAGGTGAGTTTAGAATTGAAGTAAAAAATTGTCCCTAAAGAAGCCTTAAATACAACGTCACCATTAGTCTGTGTCCTGTCCATTAGTCCTGTGATTCTCTCAGATTAAAAAGGGCTTAAATAGTACAACGAGAGAACTCTACTGTAACGTAATACCAAAAAAAGTCGAATTGAAAATTGTTGAAACGAATCAGAAATGTGACCTTTGAAGGAACGTCGAATGGGAAATCCTTTTAACGCTTGTTACTATAAAGCAATTAATTAACGTGATATTTAATTGGCAACAGAGTTGTGTGTCATCCATGTAACAAGTATTCAGATAGATGATTTCAATTGTTATTGTCTTCACATATATAATTGTGAATATATTAGTAGATAGAATTACTCCAGTTGCCTTGCGTTAAGAATTTTAAATCTACGTCGCTAAGTCAACTATTTTTTTTTGAAATATCCCAAAAGAGATATTAACAATGAATAGTTCTTGGCCACAGCTTACTTCATATTTTATTCAAAGAGCATAAAATGACGGAAACTTGTATCTCTTGCAAGAAAACTCCTATAAAGAAAAATTTAATTCACGTCTCAAATAGTGCTTAGTGTCGTTTTACAGGGATTTACGACCTCATCGTCTCTCGGGGCGACATTAGTAAACTAATAAGCTTAATTATATGCGCATGGAACTTTACATTAAGACAGGCAGGAGTAATTATTTATATTAATTGCCATCGTAATATGACTCACTTGACCCCACGATGTAAACATAGAGCAGGAAAATTATGACATCAGTTTAATATTAGAGTAATAAAAATAGAAATAATATTCATAATAAAATATATAATTTAGATGTTATATTAATAATTTATATAATGATTTAAAGCATACACTGAAGATGTTTCATAAAACACCGACAAAAAAATTGGAGCAGTTGACGTTTGAAGATTAATTAGTTGAGTGTTTATACTTATCTAAAATCAACGTGCATCAGAGCGAGGTAAATGATTATCTCCACTGGAATTGCAATGTAAATTTAATCTCTTGAATTTGTTTAGTTAGACTTCCAAGTCCTCGCTACTCGGACGTAGAAAAATGGACATGGAGGAAGATGTGGGGAAAACAAAGTCCAAAGTAAGTAAAGGGACATTATTTAAACAATCTGTGATAAAGGATACATTAATAATATAAAAGTTTTTTAAATAATAATTGTAATTTCTTGCTAAGTTTACAATTTATATTTTTTTGTAGTTATATATATTTTTTGCTTTTTTTTATTTTTAACAAGTGTAAGTCTAAATAAAAAACCTATACATATACTTACAAGACAATAAAAAAAAATTGTTTTTTGGTAAATATTATTCAACGAGTTTGAAATATTTTTTTATGGTATAAAAAGTAATTATCTTGTTTAAATTATAAATAACTATATTAGATAACTGTTTTTTTAATTTTATTAAAATATTTAAAAAACAGTAGATCTGTAAAACAGAATTGAAAAAATAAATGCATAAATATCTTGTTTTTTTAATATTAGAAAAGCAAAAGTGAAAAAAATCGAAGTCGGAAAGAATCTAACCCAGAGCAAGATGAAATTAAAAGTTTTAAGGAAAACTTACTGCAATCTATTTCTCCCGGGGAGTAAGTACAGATATATTTAAATACGTTTTTTTAAGTTTATAGAGATGGATATTTGACGTAAACCTTACATGCATTAAGTATCTTTGTTTCTTGATGACATCCATAAAGATAAAATAATAACCTTAATTAATAATAATTTAAATTTCATTACAAGTTTACCATTAAATAGTAAAAACTATTTTCATTACCATCCATCAATACAGAGAATAGTTTATATATAAAAATAGGCTTAGAAGACGATTATCGATAATATTATGGAACACTTAGAATTTATTTATTTTTACTCCCAATTTATTCAGAATATATTCTTTATTAACAGCTTTTCTATTTTTCAATAAATATCTTTTGCAAATAAGATAAAGAAAAAGAAGTTGTAATTATTGAGTGCAGGATATCAAATTTACCTTTTAAAATTTTAATTAACTTTTGCGTATTATAGAGATGAGGCTTAAAAATTATTAAAATTGATTTCCTTTAAGATTGAAAGTTTTTTCTTGAGTCAACTATTTTTTAACTATTATTTTTAAATACTCATACACATAAAAACAACATTTTTGCAAACTCATAATGTATGTAACTTATATAATGGGGTATGTTGATGTGAGAAAATAATCTGTGATTTTAATTTATACCCACTTTTAAGTTTTGCTTTTGCGAGAAAGAAATAAAAAGTTATAATATAAAACGAATTGATAGATAACAAATGAAATATAACATCTATATAATACATATTAAGATGACTTACAACATATATTCATAATAAACATTAAAAGTATCAGTTACGACAATATTTAACTAATAAAACATATTTTTCAGTTTTCGAAATTTTTTATCTTTTTATTTGTTTGTCCAAAAATTTTATAAAACTGACCTTTTTTTAGGGAAAACACAAAAAACTGAATTATTATGTAAGGTTTAATGAAAATTCTTGAGGTATTTTTTTATTCAATATATGAAATATCGAGTGGAGTCGGGGTGTGGGATAGATGAAGTTGATACTACCTATTTTTTATAATAATGTAACACTAAAGCGCCCAAAATATTTTTAGACAGATTCTATTCTTACGATATTAATTACGTTATTGTAATTCCAGTTCCATATTGTCTGAGAGCACTGATAACGTGCCTGAAGAGACAAAACCGTATTCCACGTTTAAAGCGCGAGAAGCTTTATCAGTACCAGACAATGTTCTAGCCGAGCTCGATGAATCCAAAATATTTGAACTCAAAGAGGTACCTATTAATATTGCCATTCAAATGAAATACTTTCATTATAGAAGTAATAAAAAATATATTTCTGCAATAGATTCATTAAAAAGTTGTGACGCAAGTTTAAAAATAACATTACAATTATATTGCCAAAATATCCAATATTTCGAAGGGTGGTTAATAAATAGATTTAATAAATTAGTAACTATTTCAATTATCTACTAAGTCTTTGAACTATTCGTAGGTATAATAGTGTGAAGGCGTTAACAATAATGACTAGCCGAGGGCTCACCAAAGCCTGGAGGCGATGAAGAGATGTCAATATTGTAATAATGATAATTTAGCAATTGAATTTAGATTGCTTAAATTTCAGTATAAATATTGAATAAACTTTGGTCTTTTATTATATTGATTTTGAAAGACTTTTATATTATATTATATTATATTCAGATATTATTTATACAATTAAGTTATATATAAATACATAATGAAGTCTTTTTAGGCTTTTCTTCTTTTTGATTTGGACGGGGATGGTTGCATCGACCACAACGATCTTAGAGGCACGTTGGTTAGTCTTGGAGAAAAGGTGGATGAACAGGCCGTGCGGACTATGCTATCAGAAGTATACATTTTTTTTATATACGTTACACGCTCTTCTGTTTATTAAACGGAAATACAGTCGACATGGCTTAGCTTAAGAGATTTTGCTTTAAAGCGTTTTTATTTGTTAATATTTGATGCAACTACTCGTCGCTCAAGAGGTTAACGATAGTGATGATAATGACGATATAGGATTATAATTATAATTCTTTGTATGATTCACAAATTGTTGTTTCAAACTTTTTTTTTTGAATAAGCATTCATTCAGAAACGGAGTATCCTCTAGCACAGGAGCTGATTTTAAGAAAATAATATATTTTACATAAATAGGAAACCTTTTTAAAAGCACTTTTATAACCCTTCTGTAATAACTATTATAAACAACAAAAACACCCTTGTTTACATGACTCGAAATATCACACTATTTTATGTTCAATCGAAAAACATTGTTTGCCTCATATGAACTACCACTATTCAATAAATTTTACTGCTTCATTTTAAATACTTATTTGTTGACTTTGATTTTACTTCAACTATTCGAAAAATAAAAGTTGATTAACAACATAATATAATGAAATAATTACGAGTTAAAAAAAAGCACCTTACATCTATTGTATTTTAAATACCATTAATAAAAAAATTATTTTATTTAAATTTAAGGCTGCAAATCCTCTAGATTTTGATGCATTCGTCCATCTGCTAGGCTACAAAACACTTGAACTTGACTCTGAAGAAACCCTTATAGCAGCTCTATCTCGCTGGGACAACGATAATACGGGATATATATCTGAAGAAAAGTAAGTATTATTATTATACTTTCCAGTTCTATGTGTTCAGAGACTGAAAAAAACTTTGATACGGTAGCTTATATTTTTTCATTTAAAGCTTATCGGACTAGAAATGTATATAAACAATTCCTTTTGTGGATTTCTTTCACAATTTTCTTGCATTCTGCAAATTGTCATTGTAAGTTTGTGCATGGAAAATACGTTTGTTTTGAAATGATATATTTTATATAACATTGTCTTAGTTTACGGTTAGAACGTATATCTATGATGACGTTCTATAATAAATTGTAACTTATATCGAATTCAATAGTTTTATCTTGAAAGACCTTCGTCTTTTCCTCCCACAGGAATAGCAAAAATACTGCTATATGTTACCCAAATGTCAAAACGTTTTTACAATATGATATTTATCTTTACCGGTTCGACAAAATATTCCCTGGTGGTTCTTGACTTCAATAAATCTTTGAATTATTGTGTTAAGGGAAACAATACAAGAAACATGTAAAATTCTTGTAGATCAATAACATCCAAAAGAAGAAACGAATTATTTCTTAGACAAACCGCTCAAATCTATCTTATCAAGTACATGACATAAATTAAATCCACGTTTAGTTTACCTTAACTAGTTATTATTACGCCCTTACTCTGTTTGCAAAAGCATTTGTTGTGAAATAATAAAAAAATAATAGGTAATAGGAAATTGGTAAAAGAAACTCAGCGGGTACTTAAAATAGTTTACGAACAAGTACTCAGCTAGAAAGTTTATTTTGTAACCGTAATTAATTCGTATCATCACGTAAGTAATAACAAGTAAGTGGAACAGTGTAACTTATCTCATTATAATATTCAGGATTTCGAATTTGGAACAGTTTCAATATGTTTCAAAATAGAATAAGGACAATTATTCTAATATATTATAATATATTATATATGTAAACTAAAACAACATATTCATCAAATCACTTTACTAAGTATAAGAACAGTCATGCCTAGTCAGAGCCACCTTAATGAATGAGTTAAATTAATCACTGAATCAGCGCGAAGTTACTTCGAATAGAATCTGTAATCAATTTATTTAATCCTTCAATACAAATAATTTTGAGAAAGGAAGTAATATGCTAATGTTTTGCATAAACAAATACTGTTTTATGATAAAAATGCACGGAAGGTTTATGTACTTATCATTTTTAACTTGTTTACTACACGGGTTGTATAGAAAAATTCAACATCTATTGGTTTTGCTTTTTTATGTTTTCTCGCTTTCAATTTTGTGCCGGGCTATGTCAAAATAAAATGACAATATAGTACACTCTTGGGACATTTTAAAAATGGAATCTAATCTCCATGAAAAGCTCTTTTTTTGGTAACGCAGAACCTAATCAGGTCACTTAAAATTAAATAAATTTAACATTTTCATGAAAATAAACTATATTATTGTGTCTTATTTTAATTCTATTATATTATTTTATTTTTATTAAAAGGAATGTATAAATTATAATTTATTTTAGAATTCGCCAAGATCTAATGACGAGAGGTGATTGTTTTACCGAAAAAGAAGCTGACTACGCTCTCGACGAAGCACCGACCATACAAAAAGATGGGTACACTTTCATAGATTACAAGCAATTTTGTTCAAAACTCTGCGGTCTGAGGAAACCTAACAAACAAGCTCTTCAAGTTTGAAAGCGTCTCGGTACATGCTTATAGTTTGCCTTATATAAATTTTCTTTACTTATTTGTTCTTGTTCAATACAAAGTATGTTTGTTATTTTTGTGATATTTTATTTGCGAATAAACTACAATTATTGAGTTTTATTTAAAACTAGCTTTTGCCCGCGACTTCGTCCGCGTTTCCGTCGTTTTTCGAAAAAAAATTAGCAGATGTCCTCCCTCATAGTTTTGACGTAACAGGCAGATTCACTTTCGTATTTTAGAAGGGCAATAGTAATATAATATGCCAATCCACAAAACTGTTGAAAAATATAAGTAACCGCAGAATATTATAATATACCCACGCTATACCCACGACTCGGTCAGCGTGTAACTCCTTGTTTTTTATTAAGATAATATATTGCTAATATTTTTAGATCAAATTAAAATGTTTCAGCGCAAAGCTTCTGGGTAGACTATGTTAAGAGTCGACCCGTCCGGCACGTGAACGTAAAGATTCCTAGAATTGCTAACCCGGGAAAGAGCGACGTATAATTGACCATGCGAGAAACAGCTAACACCGAGATCTACTCCAGCAACACGAAAAGTCTGCCCTTGAGCTTTATTGATAGTCATGGCATAGCACACCGATACTGGGAATTGCGTTCTTTTAAATTGGAATGGAAAATTATTTGGTATTATGGGAATTCTGGGAATAAAGACAGTTTCTCCTGCACCGCAACCTGTTAAAATTTGAGCCTCGATTACATTTTGTTGCAACTGGGTTACTTTTAGCCGAGTTCCATTGCAAAGTTGAGGTGGTCTTAAATTTCGGAGCAGAATTATCGGTATGCCAATTTTTAAACAAATTATATGAGAAGGTAGTCCAGGCATACTTAAAGAATTTAAAAATTCTATCGGGTAATTAGTGGCTTCTTGTTCATCAACCATTCTATTTATTGAACTATAAACTTTGCTTTCTCCCTGTATATTAGACAGTATTTTATTATTAATTTCAGATGCCTGGTCATTGCGAGGAGTCAAAATGGACCTTTCGCAAAGCCAAGAATTGTCCCTATTTAATATAATTGTTATGTCACCGTAAACCGAAGATATAAGATGTTGTTGGGATTGCACTATACAACATAACTCAGGTGTCAGAATAAGTTTTCCTTGGTGTAGTTGTGGATAGGTACCTTCACCAATCTTCAATAATGTATCAGAAAATTCACGATTATCTGCGTTGTCTCCAGTTCTCACTCGCATATTTATAGTCAAATGCACCGATTGTATATCACGCCACAAATAAGAGCTATTCAGGCAAGCCCTAATCTCATCAGCTCGGGTTCCCCGTGGTATTACCGGTAAGGTTTGTCGGAAATCACCACAAAATAAAACCGTAATACCGCCCATTGGTCGATCATTTTGTCTTATGTCCCTTAGAGTTCTGTCTACTGCTTCTACTCCTTTTCGATGGGCCATCGTACATTCATCCCATACGATTAAATTACACTCACGCAATACCTTAGCTTTGTCGCTATTTCTTGAAATACTACAGGTTGGACTTTCCGTGCGATCTAAATTAATTGGTATTTTAAACATAGTGTGAGCAGTCTTACCTCCTGGTAGCAATGTTGCAGCTATACCTGATGAAGCCACGGCAAGAGCGATTTTACGCTGATTTCGAACATAAGCTAATATTAATTTAGTCAAAAAAGTTTTCCCAGTTCCTCCAGGTGCATCTAAAAACCATATTGTTCCTAAATTATTCTGCACACTCTCGCACACGCGATCATAGACTAAGCGTTGTTCTGCAGTCATCATTGGGACACCGTTTTCTAATGTTACCAGCAGTTCCATTGGGTTGTAACCAATCTCTGCGGAATATTCCCTATTGGTAACCTCTCCGACTGAGGTTGGCGTTGGCAAACCATATTCACAAAGTGATTTACCGCCTACTGCTGTTAAGTCTTCCTGAAGAGCTAATAAGCACTGATTTATAGCCAGATCTCGAAAATTATCATTAGTTGCGCCTTCATTATTGTGAGATAAATTCCGAAGAAAGTCTTCTGCAAATTTTTCTTTATATTTTTCCCATAATTGGACAGGATCAGATAAATTACAAAATGTGAGTAATGTTACAAATAAATGGCGTAACCGTCGTGGATTATCACTAACACAGGATTCTGCTAAAGCGTCATCCCAATGTTGATCATTTTCAAGCAAATGACGCGCTTGGCAAGCTGCATGATAAGTTGGATAAACAACATCGTCTACTTTTCTCAAATCTATAAATGATGTTGGTCCTCGCACTGTATGTAATAATAATCTCAAATAAAAACACTCTGCGTTGTTAGAATGAACAGTATACACTCTACCAAGAACATGTTCTTTGAAAATACCTGTCTCGCCATCTACAGGCCTGCCTCGGCGTCTACGGTTAAAGACACCTCGTTGTTTATCGTAGGTATAATATGATGGAACTTCTTCATACAAAAGAGACTTTGCGAAATTATCAGTTTGGCAAAGTCGAAAGAATGCCAATAAAGTTGTTTGTCTAGGGTTCTCTAATCGTTCTGTAACATTTTCGGCGTTAAAATATATACGTTGACCGCCTTCCAGATGAACATCCAGATGGGTCACAGGTGGATATCTTTCGTGAATATTAAAACTTAAGATCCGCCACACAGCTTCTGAAGAGCTGATATATCTGCCTGACTGAAATCTAGTAACTTCATCATGTTCATTTCTTAACGCAAACGTAGCTTGGTCACTGCCCTTGTTAATGTACTTACAAATATATTTAATTGACTCTACACTATTACACATTTCTACATTTATGTGAGCTTGAAATGCTCTGGACAATACAGGCGAATACGGAACGACCCACCTATTATCTAAAGTAACCTGTTGTCCAGACATTCGCTTTTCAACAGTAAAACCACCATTGTCTCTTGAACGGCGACGATATAATGGGTATCCATCATGTCCTGTTACAGTTTCATCCACTAATGCTTTTGGATACCTTTTAGTGCAACGACCGTCTTGCATGCAAGGAGCATTTGCGTTAAATGCACCACATGGACCATGTATCATATGAGTTTTAACAATGTCGTATAACAGGGGATCTGCAGTCGGATCTGGAATTTCAGCACTGATTAATCTGTCTGCATCATTAGGTCGAACCTTATCTTTTAACCAAAGCAAGATATGTGCGTGAGGTAAGCCGCGTTTTTGCCACTCAACACTATACATATAACACAATACTTCTCAAAAAATGTTATCTTTGGTAAGAAGATCTATCATTGATTTTAATTTTAAATGAAACACTCTTGCAATAATATCATGGCGGTCATGCGGTGCCTGACCCTCAAGAAGCTCCCGAGTGATTTCATCCCACTTGGGATTGGTAGTTACAGTAACAAATAAGTCGGGACGTCCATATTTTCTTACGTAACAAAAAGCGTCTTGAGTACGTTCATGCATGTAGCGTGGACCACCAGTAAAAGAAGAGGGTAAAATAACTAAACGACCCATATTCACAGTATCGTTATCTTGCTGCATGGCATCGCGAAGGTGCACGTATTCTTCAGCGCGCAGCTGCCTTTGATTAGATCGTATATAAACTAATCTTTCGGTTTCAATTTTTGCGTACATGTCAACAATAAACTGATTAAATAAGCCACGAAAACGTTGAAAGTATACCAATCTATTCCGTCTCACTTGCAGGTGGTAACAATAAAATTGAAGGCATGACACCTTTTTATTATAATTAGGTGCGCCTGTGCGCGGATCGGTTTGGTATACAGCGAAATTATAACCATCTTCCCCTCGACAGTATATCATAGGATATTGCAAACTGTCGTAAGCCCTGTGGGTTTCGAAAATACGTTGCAAACGATTGTCTCTGGAACGTATAACGATATCACGCCTATCACATTCCTGGTCGACCAGTACTACAGCAACTTCATTCGTGGATGGAACGTTATGACGCCCAGGGTGTTCCTGAGTTGGACGCTTATCGGCCTTTATAACAATTTTATAATTGTTATTACCATCTTGAGAAAGGGCTTCTAATGCCGATTTAAAACTGCATACGTACGAATTAACCTGATGTAACATGTTCTGAAGTTGTGAAATGAGTTCAGTATTTAAATTCGGAAAATATTGATTTCTTATATTCGACTGTTCGTTGTAATCGGATACAAAATATATTTGAAGAAATTTAGGTTGTTCTTCAGGCAAAAGGGACCCTATCAAATGGTAAACCTGACCTTGTACCTTAAAAGTAGGCATGAAAGGGCCTTCTGAGATTTGTTTAGCACCAAAGGATGTCATTTGGAATGCACTATTATAAGTGCGAATATTATCTAAAAACTGTTTGGATTGCAAATGTTCCCCTAAAAGTAGTGATTTTAAAGGTTCCGGTGGGTCTTCGAACGAAGACAAATTTATTTTACCTCCAGAACAACAGAAACCAGCAGACTCCTTCCTCCACTTCGAAGCATTACAAAAGGAACATACTACGTTCATATCGCCTATTTCAGAAGATGATCTGTAATCAATTGTGAGGTTATAAGCAAACCCACTTTTATATTTATCGGACCACGCCACCGAATTTGTAGATTGATCTACCACGTGTATATCTAAGTCATTAAGACCATGTCGAAATCTATCTGCAGTAAGACGGGCCTCTCGCTGTTCTTCTGTTTCAAGCGACCGAATATTTTCAATTCTTAATCTTTCATTAGATAAAGTAATCAATTGTTCTTGTCTCAAAGAATTGTAATAATCGCGTCCCGACTCTAGTCGTTGTTCATGCTCATGTTCATCTTCAAGAGATCGAATCATGTTATGGTGCGCCCTATCATTTGTCAAACGGTCTTGATATTGAGTAAAAGTTTCAGATTCTCGAGACAAAATATGACGTTCGCGATCAGCTGTAAGCCGTAATTCCCTCTCAGTGAAGGTTTCGGACTCGCGAGATAAAATATGACGTTCGTGGTCAGCTGTAAGCCGTAATTCCCTCTCAGTGAAGGTTTCGGACTCGCGAGATAAAATATGACGTTCGCGGTCAGCTGTAAGCCGTAATTCCCTCTCAGTGAAGGTTTCAGACTCGCGAGATAATGTATGCCGTTCGCGGTCAGCTGTGAGTCGCAATTCTCGTTGTAAAGCAGTTTCAGCTTCTCGGGATAACGCATGTTGTTCCCGGTCAATGGAACGCCTTAGCTCTCGTTGAGAAGAGCTTTGAGAAGCCCGTGTTGTAGCTCGTCTCGCTCTTTCAGCTGCTAATCGCATCTCTCTTTCTGGAGAGCTTTCATTAGCTCGAGATGTTGAGGCACTAACTCTCATAGAGTTTAACCGATGTGCTCTTTCCTCTTCCGATTCTTGGGAACGCGTCATTCTCATTCTCCTAGCTTGACTCGAAGTTCGAGATAAAGATGGTCGTTTTTTAGGTGGCATCGTTTATTTTATTTTTAATCGACGGTAACTTAAATTCTATTTAGTTACCCAACAAAAAACTTACGTCAGAGGTCCTAACTATAGCTAAGTATATAATAAATAGAATATAAATCTAAGTGCCTATTAAAACTAAAATAATATTCTAATCGAATTATAAATATGTACGTAGGTACCTACAAATTACAAAAGAATAAAAAATGAAAATAAAGCTATACTTAATGCGTGTGCAATACTATCTACACTTACCTACTTCACTTAAAAATGAATAATAAGAAATACCTACAACTACTGTAATTAATCAAAGTACCTATGCTAATACAAAAAAAACCTTAGATGTTCTAAGTACTCTAAGTGCCTATTTAAACTTAAATACCTAATATTCTAATAGAATTAAACTAAGAAATATGTACCTACCTACCTACAACTTAGGTACAAAAAAAAAAGAAATGAAAATAAAGCTAAAACACGTGTGCAGTATAGGTAGATAGTAGGCAATATCTACCTATACCTACTTCACTTAAAAATAAATAAAAAATACCTATGAATACTATAATTAATAAAAGTACCTACCTACGCTTTTATCTACTCAATACAAAAAAAACTAAACATAAAATGCCCAAAACTAACCTATCAGTAACTAAAAATCTAACAATAATCTAATCTATCTATCTATTATCTAATCTAAAAATCGAATCTAAATCTACTTAAAAAGAAATAAAATAGGAACTATTAATAGTTAAGAATTTAAACAAAACTAAAACTAATTTAGAAAATAACAACAAAAGAAATTAAAATAAACTATTTAAAGACAAAAAGTCGCGCTGATAAGCACGGTTTATAAAATAACAATTATTGTCTGTCAATAAAGTTCAACACTCTGAACGCATCAACAGCCAAATATTGAATGACGCTTGCGCTCGCCTCCCGCCCCTTTTATACTCTGCCGCCGCGAGCCCCGTCGAGCGCGGCAACCGTTACGCAAAAATAATCCTTATAGCTTGATTCACTATTCACGCGCGATGTCTTGTTGGCGTATTTCATGTAAGTAAGTATAAGTTTGGTGTTTCTATACCGATTTCAATGATTCTTTTTTTATTGAATTGGTGCTAATGTTTATTTTTTTTTTAATTAGGAATGATGGTGAGCATTATTGGTTTTATAAACGTAAAAGTAAACAAATATAATAAGAAATCTCCGAACTGCTAAGCTATCGAGAGTTATGCGTGTTATTGTGAGTTAACTATAAAAGGTAGATATATGCTGTCTTGGAATATTTTTCGTGTATTTTTATGTAGAATATTTCCGTTATACATAGTTTCTATGTAGCTCTAACCATTAAGGCTGCACACGCGACGGAAGCTTAAAAAATCAAGCAACTTCTCCCATTTTCTCAACATTTCCTTTCACTGCTCTGCTCCTATTCATTGTAGTGTGATGAAAAGTATACTATTACCTGCCCAGGAGTATAAAGAATAATTGTACTAAGTTTCGTTAAAATCCGTCGAGTAGTTTTTTTTTCTATAAATAACATACAAACAGACAGACAGACAGACAGACAGACAAAAATTTTTTTAACTGCATTTTTGGCATCAGTATCGAACACTAATCACCCCCTGCTACTTATTTTGTAAATATATTTCATGTACAGAATTGACCTCTCTACAGATTTATTATAAGTATAGATAAACTTTATTTATATATATTATAGCAAAAAAATATCATAGTCATATGAAAAGTACTACTTACTTAAGATCTTCTTTATGTACGTCGAAGTCTGTGAACATCAGCTCCACGATCTGATGAGGTGCAGCAATGAAGGTATATAGAAGACAGATTCCTCTTGGATATGGTAGGGGATAGTCAGGACTGCTGAACGTACCGCGCTCCTTTCCATACGTTGAAGTGAAACTTATACACGAACAACCTGAAAGAGATGAGATAAATTGTAAAATGTTATAATATAATAAATGTTAAATTGTTATTTCAGTCATTGTTTAATTGCAGAAGTTACACATAACCAGAAAATTACCAAATAATAAAAACGCTTAAAATATATTATTGGACAAAAATTATTATACTGAAGTTGACCAAACTTGATATAACCTGATAACTTAACGACCAAAAATAAAATTTACCCTATCACAGATATGAATTATAAGTCTAATTTGTTACTTGTTATGAGAGTGAAAACGCACAGACAGACAAGGATACGATAGATTACACAAAATTATGTAAAAAAATAATAATACTCAATTAAAATTGTTGTTCAATTCAAATAACTGTAAACGGAGGATCACGCTATTGATTAAGAGGGATTAAAAATTTCAAAAGCTTAGAAAATCGAGTCTCCTCCCGTTTTAAAAAGCTTAAAACAAAGAAGAACTGAATTTTAGATCTGCGTTAAATATTAGAGTAACGCCGGAGGCTTGGTTCGAAATTAGAACCGTGGATGATAACTCGGGCAGAAGTGTTGTATAATCGCCGCTTGAAGCCAGTCCCCGGAAATTGGGACGGCTTGACCACACCATCCGGGATCTATTCTGTACGTTGGAAAATTATATTTTCATTCTATAAAAACATTTTGCATCTTATTTTTTTTTTTATTTTAATTTACTTCAGAAAAATATATATATTTTTATTTATTTTATAAAAAAATTCTCGTCCTATAGTGAAAGATGCTGCATCACAGTTTTATATAAATATTTTTCTAGATTACATGTTGTAATATAGGAGTCATATATATGATACTAAATAAAGTTACAGAAACATAAAATAATTGCTTTTTGGACAGGACCGGAAATTAGAGGGTCGTCCATTTCACCTACGAGCTTATACATACAGAGTGTCCTGTAAATACCAAGTAGAATACTGGATAAATTCAGTACTTGACTTTAATTTGGCGACAACTGACCTGCTTTCAAATTACGGAAATTGTATAGAATTTTACTCGTCACGTTACTCCGCAATAGGTTGGCAGGATGTGTGTCCGAATGGAGAATAAAATTCAAATGTTTATTCCTAAGAAAGCATTGTGACCATTGCGTTATTAGTATTTTGAAAGAGGTGAAAATTTATTTGGTTTTATCAATATATTTTAATGTTATATTTTAATACTAAACACGTTATTGGAAAAAAAACTTTCATACATTAATATATTACCGATAATAATATTTAATGGACATCCTTTATATATTATGAAACAAGAATACAAGTATATGAAGATACAATTGTGTATAGTTTCTCGCAAGTCTTAAAGAAGTTCTGCGGAAATTGGAAAGGTTCGATCACATCGTACTGGATTATAGCTAACTGCTTTTGATGGGTGATATAATCTTATATGAAAACATCAATCTATATTTTTTCAATTTAATAATATAATAATACATTTTTCAGATATTCGAATATTGGTATTACCTTAATAAAAGTTAAATTATAAAATATATATAAATTGAACGAACATTTTAATGGCTGCTGGATTATAGAATTGGATAACAAATTAGCAGACAGTCTCCTGATAATATATGACAAACAAGAAGTTTTGGAAATGTGTTACCCCCATGAAAAACGTATATAGGTACAACTAGGACATCAAAGAAAAAAAAATGGGGAATCCGACTTTCTAGCTCAACGTAAGACAAGCAGCTGTAATAGCTACTATATATCGATCTTCCGAGAAAGAGCAGTATCACTACATTCGAGCCGGCTCGTATACGAACTGTAATCAGTTGATTAAGACTAAGCTCTTTAATTTATATTCATATTATAATCATTAAATTTGTATATAATTATTACATTATAGAACATAATATCATATATCACTAGAGAATAAGAAAACAAATATAATATATTTAAAATGGTATATATAATATATATAAATATAAAAAAAAAACCTTCGATACCAAAAGTAATATCACAATAATAAAACTGTTGATAATTTTGTAGTCATAAAATTAAGTAATTTATAATTAGTTTGTATACAAACAAATTATTTGAAATAAATAGAAGTGGCGTTAAGTTAAAGCATAATATATCTTAATATATTTTTTATGCATAATAAATCTTAATATATTTCAACCAATTTTTCTTTTAGATACTCAACGTTGGCAGTTGGCACACTATTCTATCTAAAGGGCTCCATATGTCAGCTGCCAACAAAGTTCATTGTATAAATTAAGATCAGGCACAAAAGGAATGGCAGCATCTTCCAATAGAACTAAATGGGTCGCTTCAAATTCTTGAACTACTCGTTACGTTCATATGTACATTAAAATTGTATTAATATTCGATTAGTAAAATTAAGATAACCTAAATTACTAAATATAATTGAAAGTAATTTAATCTATTTATGTTTCACCAGGTTTGGTAATGTTAATGAATTTTGGAGCCAACTTCACATTTGGGTCAGACAGCTTTAGAATTAAATTAGAAACTATTTAGGATATCTTATCTTAGAATATTAAATGATACTCATAACTTCATCACCTAATTATTTGTAATTTCTGTGTATGACGTTATATTTAAATTAATAATTTAATGAGTTACCTTATATATATTCACTTCCTACATACGTTCAAAATATGTTCAAAATATCTTTACTTAATATACAGATCGCCTAAAGCCATTTGTAGACTTGCACAAAATTACCGAAAACAATGACATCCTAATAGATATAAAGCCTTAGAACATATTAGACAAAGTAATTGAATCAGTAATGAATATGTTTCTTGTTCCTATAATTACAGCGACATTCCTTCTGGGCGGTTAAGTAATACGAGTACAATCTTCAGATGAGCACGTACGTAATTAATTTCGAGCCTCATGTTGTTATATTAAGGTGGTGTTATTGTTAAGTTTGAGGCTTAATGGCGGTTGTCTGGCGTGGAGTGCGCAAACTGCGAAAGTTTAATCGTAACGCACACGCGCCGGGATTTTAGGTTCTAGTTGCTACTAGTTTTTAGGTGTGATTTGGTTTCATCCTAAATGGTTTACAGTTTAGTTTTAGTTTGTAAACGCGGGATATGACATGTTGTTTTAGTCCTTACTTAATTGTTAAATTATGTAAAATTTTGTTAACTTCATAATTTAGCAGTTATATTTATGTTATTTATTATTTTTTATTATTTTGAAAGGAATTTGCTAGATATTAACTACTATAATTTATATTTGTTTATAAATTACAAGTTAAAAAATATTTAAATTATTTTTAAAAAGTATGTTGCAAAAGATAAGTTTAAAGCAGAAAATTACCAATCTACATATGCTTACAGCTTTTAAAAAGTTTGTTAAGAAACTCTTACTTTAGCTGTTTGTAGACAGGTAGTTATAAGTTTTGTAGAATTCACTGAGAATAATAAATCGTTTTTAATATTTTGATGCTGCAGTAGGAGTGCTATTTCAACTTTTAGACTTTAAAAATTGAGTTCGTTTAATATTACTTATTAAACGAACTTCAATCAAAATCATTTAGTCAAAATTCTATCATATATTCATAAAGTATTTGTTATAATGCAATATCATGTTCTTAGGCCGAAAAAAATATGTATTTGGTCTATTGTATAATTTAAGATTTTTATTTTTTAAGTTATAACCAAGTTTCGGTGTTAAATAATCCGTAAAGTCTAAAAAAGTTTTCTAAATTTTCTTTCATTTCCGAACACGTGATAAACTGCTAATTAGTTAGCTAGTAAAGTTAGAAGTTTTTTAATGGAAAAACTCCTGTCTAGGTAGCGTCGAGTTGATTTAGTTTAAAACTTTCATCACTCGTTAATTATTTGCTATCACAGTTTTCTACAACGTTACAAATCTTCTTTATAATTTTCAAGAAGATATGTTAAGATTTTTAGTTTATATTAATTTTGACTAATGCTTTAAAAAGTTGTATAAATCAGCATCGACTACTGCTTTAACAGTTACTTTACCCAATCTTATGAAGCTCAGATACAGTAATTTACTTTGTGGCAGATAAAACATATATTCTATTTTTAATTCATTTAATATTAGACGAAGTTAATGTTTTAATTGTTAGTTTATAAACCATACAGACCATTACAAACGAAGTAACAAACAAACCAAACAAACAAATAAACAAAGAAAGTTTATTCCATTTAACACTGCAATTATATCGACTACACTTAAAACATATGACAGGTTTTGGGTACTTATATTTTTATAGGTACATTTTTATTGTCTGAAGCGTTGACTAACATATATATATATATATATGGCAAAGGAGCTACTATCTGTCCATAAAATTATTCCTACATGTGTGTCCACAAAGGGCAAGGAATCATGAGAGATGAAACCAACTCAACCACTCGGGAGCAATGAGACATTAAATGTAACGAGGTCATTATTAAAAAGTTGTGTTTTATGTGTTAATATAATTTATTTAATATTTTTTGCTATTATTTAACAGCTTCTTGTTATTAATACCATTTTTTTAAACAAACATGTAACACTTTAGAAAATACCGTAATGTTATGTATGTAATAAGAAGTATTTTAAGTGAAAAGTTTTTAAATAAATGG
The DNA here is from genome assembly GCA_918358695.1 of Melinaea menophilus ssp. n. AW-2005. NCBI lineage: Eukaryota > Metazoa > Arthropoda > Insecta > Lepidoptera > Nymphalidae > Melinaea > Melinaea menophilus. Next base: position 30,266,007 of record OU911038.1, on the reverse strand, counting down.
AGAAACATGGATCATATATTAAACTCAACTGGAATTGGCTTCCTAAAAATAAATTCTCGTTAAAAAATATATAACATTTTTAAAAGTAAAAAATAGGGTTATACTTATATTTAGTACTGGCTGTGTCCGCGGCTTCAGCGATGACGAAAATAAAAGTAGTCTATGCTACTACTTACAACATTAGCTATCCGTTAAGGTAAATCCTATTAATATGGGTCCAGCCGTTTCAAAGTTTAGCCGAAACAAATAGACAGACAAAAAAAAATTAAGTACCCTTATATACTTTTATTTCAATTTAATAAAAAGGTGTTAATATGGAATTACAATCAGATACTTCAATTTTATTTATAGGTGTAGATAAATAAATGTGTTTCATTATCTCGTAATAGATAAAGGATGAATCTATGAACAAACCCACATATAATATATATTAAGGTACTCCATGTAGATGAATTGCCTACTATTCATCTTTCGGTTGTTATTTGTGAATATGGTATAAAGTAATAAATAAATAATAAAGCAAAGCTTTGAAATTGCTTCATCTCGGGTTACCCTTTGTGAGGCTCGTCTTTGACTTTGTCTTTCCATTATATGAATTGATTTACCAGGAAATATCTATTGTGATTAAATATATATTTACACAAATATATATTTTATGTCGTGTACTAATTGTTTTATCTGTAATTAATATAAACGAAAGTGTCCAAAAACCTAAAAAAAAAATAAAAAAAACATTTCATTACAAACTAGAAAATCATACATAAACCATGCGCCGTAGCACTTAAACCTAAAGGTAAATAATATACGAGAAAACGTCTCAAAAACGTACCAACATAATTTATTAAAGAATGCGTATGACTAGAAATTTCACCTGCCTCATAAAATACGACTTCTTACATTTTCATGGTTCCTGAAAAATTTGTGCAATTTGCTTTGAATGTCTAACCGGAACTGAGAAAAACATTGCTTTAAAATGTACATTTTGTAAGAAAGCTCGCACACATTCGCTCCAAATTTGTATTATTTTCTTCCAATTGTTCGTTAAACTATTTAACATATTAAGAGATTTATATCTTGGCTTGACTTAACATATAAAAGAAAGGTCTGATCTATTAACCTACAATCTAAACTTGTCTTTTAGAAATCTGACTATCCTCTAACATGTGGAGAAGATACAAACTTTTGATGACGTAAGCGTTGAAATAGGTTTTTTAGCAATTCCACTCCTAAATCTATGATGTTATTTTGAAAGATTTATTTAAAAAAAACTAACAGAGTTTTGGTTAAAATTTTGAATATATTTGTTTTACGTTTTTTTTAATACGGTAAATTTATTTATTCTCTGTAATTTTTGAGCTTATATTTATAAATGTTGTATTTAGGTTTTAATGAATGTTTAATAAAGAAATATATATATCAGTCATTATAAACTGCATATATATATAAAATATATTCACAAACGTCAGAATACTTAGTAATTGACCGCAACATTCACAAATAATCATCATTTGAAAAATAACAAAAATACTTAAAGTAAAAGAAAATAATATTAATTCTGTGAACAGATAAAAAAAATAATGAATGCTACATAGAACAAAGGAATCATTGCGGTGCTCCCCCAAGGATTAAAAGTATTGCGAAAACCAGAATTCTCATAAAACGCCCGCGTAACAATTTTACGCTAACTCATTAAATTTGCATCTCATACACCAACAACACAACTTTTATGTTTCTTATAATTATAAATTATATATATCATAATTCTATTTTTTTTATGTTTAAATTTTTTTTATATTATCGGTTACATGATTATGGTGACGCATGAACATTCTCAAACACATGGTTATCTGCAAAAAGGAATGCCGATATCTCTAGGAATCTGTATTTATGAAGGCGAAAAGTTATTTTTTGAAAAGAATGTTTTTTACAATTTAATTGTGGCCATCTTATTATTTAGGCTAACCGAAGCTCTTACATTATATTATTTATATTGGATATTTTAATAACGAAATTGCCGCAAACTTAATAAGAGCAGAAAGAATAACGTATAATATATTACATCAAATAAATCAGATAAGAATTCAGGGCCATAAATAAATGTCTGCCTTTGTTTATCAGTGTAAATGCTATCTTGTTTCAGAATACCATCCCTTTTAATAATTCAGAACTGACCGCTCATTATGGATACCAAGCAATAAATAACTTTTTACCGACATGAGCTTTGTTTTATTTGCTCGAAAATTTATAAGCGGTTAATAGTTATAAGATATGAAAGATTTTATTTCTTTATCATTAGTTTTAATATGGTTAATACTTACTAGGATTCACTGCCTGCCCTTCATCTACCACGTGCATTGACAGATGCAGTAGCACGAGCAGCGTCGCTGATAACTGAAACAAACCAATAGTCTTATCAGTTAAAGTTTTTAATAATACATTTGTGTAATATCTGGTTTTAAAAGAAAAAAAAACATGTTCTAATCACGGTATGCAATAATATAGCAAAATTTATTTTTTCAACTTAACTTGTTGGTTTGAAATTATGTTATCGAATTTAATATTTAATTTTATAAGGCATAAAATATGTTTGTGCAAATTTAAAGTAATTAAGTATTAAGTCACTACAATACTATTTTGTTATATATATGGTTATACAATTTTATTTAGATAAAACTGATTTGATTTCATTCCGCCCATATATCTCGTATAGGAAAAACAATTATACCAAAAACGTTATTTTGACAGATTGTTCTTTTATTACGCAGTTGATGCACTGACAGTGAATTCGTACTATAACAAGGGTGTAATATACGAGTACATACATACACACCAACACGCTAGCTTATATATTCCTGAAATCATTTCGTCAAGAAAAAAAGGTTTTTTATATAACCCAAAGTGTATTGAAATTATAGAATAGATTATAATGGGCAATAAAGATGGTTTATCTTTTTTGTTAATGTAGTTATATACGCTATTTTAATAAATTGTAAATCTAAGAATTCCAACTTACTTTATAGTGAGATTATCATGCTCGGTCACGATTCCTTCTTTTATGACGCGGAGCGAGCTTTTGATTAAACAATAGACGCCAGTCTAGACATAGCTCAATGCTTTTTCATTACAGTCTGTCACGCAGTTATTTCTTAGATAGTTTTGAAACTACGACTTCGGTGATTCTAAAAACTTTTAGATTACGACATAAAATATATTAAAAAAATATTTTTCCTTTTGCTCAATATAGGTTATAAAGATGGAGCTATATTTTATTGTTATTTTATTTTATTATATCGATGTACGAGGAAGTATAGGATATTTGTGCTATACCTGTGATTCAATTATCTCGTACAATTCAATAGCATTCACCAGTGAATAAACAGACAAAACAAATTGATGTTTATTACGCTATAACTTCTAAACGGATGTTCTCGCTGTGACGCACTTAATGCTCCGGTTAAAGCTTAGCATTATGTGGGTAAGCGGAATTGCAGAGTGCTTCCTAATTAGTGTGATATGTGCCTTGGATATTCATACCTCTGACGTATTCATTTCACAGACACAACTTGGACACGTAACTTCAAAATTTATGTTTTTTGTAATATCTGTATTAATAGCTTATCCTTTATTTGTTTCGTTTGTATTAAATTTACACAATATATATTCTTTACTCAAATAGTTTCATAGTTTGAAATCCACAAATGCATGTTTTTGAATTTTATATATACATACTTATATGCATGAATGAAATATAAGTAAGTGTATATTTGAAGTTTCAATTTAACTAAATTTCTAAATGCATTTGGTACTTACATAAGAAAATAAATTGAAAAGTAATATTTTGAGTATGTCGGTTATAATAATATCAAATTCACATTAAATATGTAAAGACAAACTATCAAAGGCTAACAACTATCATTAAGCATATCTTGATAACGACGCCAGTGCTTGTAAATAAAGGAAAATTAATAATATTTATTAATTATTTTTATCTGCAATAAAATGTCAGATTAATTTACCGTTTTAATCCCTATTCTTTCTCTTTACAATTATGGAAACAAAAACCCGCTATTTAATTCGGATGAATGAGAGTTTTCAACAAATATTCAACCCATTGTGAATCATATCCGAAACAAATTTATCAAATGTAATTAAATGAGCAAGTTTAACCAGCTGAAAGAGAATCGTGTGCATACTAAAATATAGAGAGAAAGAAAACATTTCTCTACAATTTTTTTATTATTATATATAATAATTTTTTGAAATAACCAATCCATTTTATCATTTTATATTTTGCCATAAAAATACCCAAAAGACAACAACAAAACTACGAGTATGTCATCGCAAAAACAACGTCCATCGCAATGACAATAACTCAGTGTGATTATAGCTATCCAGATTACAAATTCAGTTTATCTAAGTGTCTAAACAGATAACGAAATGTGTAGGATGAAATCAAATTAAACTTTGGTTCAGGATAAATACTGTTTTATACTAAACAAACCGTGAACTTTATTTTGTACATATTCGTTTGCAGTCAAAAAAGCGAGGGCAGCCATTTCCGACGAAATTCCCTGGCATATCCACAGTTATGACACGATTAGTTTTTATATGGAAATTTGTGCTTTCGTATGCACTCTTTTCAACAAAATATTCATAGACATCGATATATACAAATAATAAATTATAATATTTTTGTGTAACTTTTATAAAAATATTCAACCGAAGAAAATTTTAAGAAGCGATAGATTAGTAAAGGAACTCTTTGTTCGAGTGAGAGACTTCAATACCCGCGCTATAAAGAAATTTGAAAATGTAAAGGCTTCGTATTTGCTTTTAAAATCTCTTTTCCATGGCCTTTTAAACTTTTCTTTTAGCGTTTCCTCAGAAGGGAGTATTTTATTTTTATTTTCTGTTTATAACTTTTTAAACGGCTTTAAAATCAAAAGAATCTTTATTCTCTTGTCATCAAATAGACAAATTAGTAATCGATTATCATTAAAGCCATACATATAAGACAACTTCAAAAATATAAATTGTTTCTTTAAGTTCAACAAAGCACATGAGTAATGTGTTTAATATACGATATAAAAGAATTGTATCGCTTCGAACGAATCATATCGTTCCAAGTTGGGTAATAAAAGACGGCAATATGGCTCTTCGTAAATAGCCGAATGATAGAACATAAACGATTTTGGCTGTGGACCTTCAAGTTACAGCAATAAGATTTTTATGTGCTGTACTTACAAATATCATTGTTCATAAAGGTAGAGCCAGCTCCGTAAATACCTTGTAGAATAGTAATGGCCTTCCAAAATATATTTGGTATGTATTTGGTATTTAATAGTGTTATTATCCTACCAATGTTTTATTAATTATATTTATATTTGAGTATAGCTTTTGGACGTCACTTCTCAAATGGATAAAGTTGCAGAATTCTAAACAAACTTTAATTGACGAATAGAATATAAATAGTATATACAGATACGAAACCTGATGTAGAAACTCTAATAATCTTAGGGTTTAGAGGTTCTTGATAAATAAGTCAATAAGCACTTACGATCTTGCCTGTACATTGAAATTAGTCTGTACATAGTGTTTAATAGATACAAATATAGGTGTGACAAGATAACCTCTCTCTCTGTCCAATGTCCATTTTTATAACCCATGACTAAACATGCATTTTCTATGGAGGAAGTGTTACAAATTTAATATCATGACCCCTCATATTATGGAATTCGGTTATTAGCACATGGATATAACATATGGGTATTACCAAGTCACTAAATCTTCGTTAAGCCCGGACGACATATGGTTTCGACCCGTTAGATAATGCATGTGATAGAAATTGGTAACATATTGTTATAAGAGCCGCAATTATTTATGTAGTACCTTTGGATGTTTGTAAATCGAAGGATCACACATCAACCCTTTTCACTCGGATTCTCGTGAAAGGTAAGCTTTATTGGGTAATTTTTTTTATGGATTTTTATTTTTGTCTTTGTAAATATTTTAAAAATTATAAGCAGTAAATTTCTTAAAATAAAAATATTCTAAAAATAAAAGGTTCTATACATTAAAGGGAATATTTTAAGAAAGTATGAAATTAAAAGATTATTATAAGAAAATATAAAGATAGATACTGTTATGCACGACACTTATAACTTGACGTCTTACTACAAAGATCATTTATATCATTTATATAATATAATCTATTTTTCTACTCATTTTCTATGAAGACATAATAAAAGAAGTGCCACATTGTTTGAAGGATGGAGACGTACAATGAGATGTTACTCGCTCCGTCTTTTGTCTCGAAGACATTTTGTCATCATGCTTTGTATAGAAGCTAATGTTTCTTAATGCACGATTCTTACCATTATAGAAGATAGTTACGTGATAAGTGATTTTATACCTTTATTTACTTATTATTTGACAAATCAAACAGTACGTACTTATGTTTTATTCATTGAGGAAAAATGTGGAACTAAAAAGAACTTCAGTTTTTTTGCAGTAGTAATGGAATTCTCACCGTGTCTGCCAACTAATTAAGAGCGAGCCTCAAGTTAAGTAACTTTACCACGCTTTTGAAAGTCCGGACGTCAGCAAACACTTTGATCGTAAATTATTGTGCAATACCTAATGAGAACTGTTCATCAGTTTTCATTTTCCTTTTAATTATATATCATTCTAGAATCCCGTAGTATATAGAATTGTGTTAAAAGTCACTTATGATGCAAACTTAAAGTTTTATATGCTTGACATTTGAAATAATAAAATTAATAATTTTAACAATAATTTAATAAAATAAAATACTAATACAATCTATTAATTAGTTATTTTGTAATAAAAATGGATGCATATATAACTATTTAAATTTATTTGAAACATAAATCGTAATGATAATCGTAACGTAATCTTTCATTTTGGACAATTATAAAGATATCTTTTATTTTTGTACATTGTTTTAAAATTATGGAATAGGTGTAATCTTTTATTAATAATAATCAATGGTTTTAGCAAATTTTACATGTTTAACATATTCACTCATTAAATCCAGATTTAGGGACACACTTAAGAATAATTCAATAACAGTAAAGATCTTTAAGTCTTATATTTATTGTAATATTTCTGATGAAATGTCGCATCTAAGCGTGGTTTGATAAAAATCACCATAAATTGATTTGAAAATGAAATACCGGTCGTCCTATCAGATTTCTCGATCCGAAAAACGATCCCTCGGCTTTACTAAGCCGATTTGGGAATAATTTATAAAATACATAATCAAAGATCAACTAAAATGCTAAAGTCGTAAATGTACAATTACAATTAAATTTAAGATAGGTGGATAATAATTGATTTGATTTTAATTTTACGTTTTGTAATATTATTTATTACAATTGGTAACATTTTTGTCTGATCTTTCGATTTATTATTACGATGTGTGTTTATAATAAATAAAGAATGAAAAAATAAATAAATAACTATTATAAAATCATCAACACCAGCTGCTTTTTGCGAACTTTAGAAGTAAAGTCGCCAGTGTCAGAGTCGGGTCTGCGTACTTTACGAATTTGACATTATATATATTAATATAGTCGTTTTAAAACCTAAATGAAGTAAATATTAAATGTAAGTATGCTATATATGTTATGATTTATTGATAAAATGACGAGATAGTTTAAAATAATAAATGTTCAGGATTTTTGTTTACACAAACATATACCCACTTTATAGAACACATTCAAGTGCATTGGTCTGTTCCATAATTTATAACTATTTTATTAGCCAACAGAGTTGCGGAAATTCGGTATGAAATAACTCAGATTAAAGTCTGAAATATTCGACAATACCTTCAAAGTCGTCATTAAATTTCCGGTTTACAATGCGACAATGTCGCTCTGGTGACGATGGAGGCTTTAAACTTTTAGGGCGAAAGAGGTTTAGGGAATTTGTAATACAAAGATAGATAATAGAAAGGGTTTTATGGAAAAAGGAATTTTGTATTTTGAACGCTATCCTTAAAAAGAAATTTTAATTTTACTTAACTTATCTAATATTGACCATAATAATAGCAGTTTATTTACAAAATATATGACACTAATTTAATATAATGTTTTTTTAATCAATATTTATTTTAATAAATAGTTAAAATGGCATATATAACGTTTAGTTAAATAATTTTAATATTTACTATAAATCAATGTTCAAATATAGGATCATTCATATTAAAATAAGAACATGCATGCCTGCCGCGTTTATTAAATAGCAAAATAAAATTAATAACAAAATTAATACTAATGCATATTGGTAGCTTATTAAATTCAATTTATCTGACGAAGTACCACCTTATAGCTGGTTTCGATGTAACTTTAAAATGAGTTCACGAATTAGCACTTGCCTCGAAATGAGACTACCCTTGATTTTCATCTCCATTTAACTTTGCTCTAACGTCCATCGATGGCTGGATAAGCGGGATCGAAAGAGAAATACGGCTAGTTTCGTAAAGTGCTAAAACCATTTCATATTCTAAGGATAGTTTACGTAAAAAACGTGCTAACTACATTGTAAGATATAAATTATATTTTAAAAGTTAATTATAAATAAATGTGATAAGAATTTTTATATTATAACTTTCTTTATTACATTTCGTGTATTTGCAAAAGTAAAGCACATCATAAACATATCAGTTATTGAGTGATAAAGTGCTTTATAAAAATAAATGTGTCTCATGTGTATCTTCGGGAATTACTTCACATAAAATCGGAATGACTTAAACGATTCCTTTACTCGTACCATAAATGACTTTATGGATCTCGTATATGCAAACATTTGGAGCATTTGGGACATCCGAAATGTTCAATAAAATAGCGTTCCCTATAGTACAATAGTAACTGTTACGGCGTAGTGTATAGCTCAAGTATTGATATTTTTATAAGATGGATCAATACCACAAGGTAATAGATGTAATATTGGAATAATTTTAGAATTATTAAACATGGCGTGTCCCTTGATATACATATAGTATATTTGGTACACCCAAGCCTTTTTATCAATTAGCCGAAGTAATTAGATTTCTTCATATTTCTGTGTGAGACAAATTACGAAGAGCAAAATAGTTTATTCTGAGTGTGTATTTAATCGGATTACTGCGGCGTTGTTGGTATCCAGACTCATTGTGGAGATTTAAAAAGAAACTAGAATATATTTTTCCTTTGTGTATACTGGAGGACTGCCAGTTACAACCTAACTAGCTTAAATACCATGACGGGATTTCAAACTTAATGAGGAACTCGACACTAAAACTGTTACGACATTTTAATTATACGTATTTCCTTCTGTAACGCTTGAGGTTTGTTTATTTTTATTTAAATGCAGTAATAAAACCTCATTTCTATTGGCCTTAGAAATGAGGTTTTATTATTGCACTACTACTGCCACTACTACTACTAAACTACTTTTACTTTTGATAGTTAAAAATAAAAAATTCTTTATTATTTCAACAAATACTGTTCCAAAATGGCAAGTTGGGTAAGTTATGTTTATGTTTAATAAATACTTTTTTATATATATATATTAAACATAGATATACATTTGAGTTTATCCGTAAAACATAATTTTAAATATTATTAAAATATAATATAGAAAATAAACATATTTAACATGAACATTTTTGTAAATAAAAACCAAATTAAATGTAACAAGTTTGAAATTTAATATTCACTGTGCAAGTGAAACATTTAAAAGTCATAACAATGACACTAATACAATAGACAAAACTGAAAATATAATCTCACAAAAACAGTTGACAAGCGGCGCGGTGCCAAAGTTTTTAAAAATAAATTAATCCGTTTGCAAGCACATCCACGGTTACAGTTATGAAACATGAAACGAAACAAAGGTCGCTTCAATGAGAAAGAAATTCAGTGTTTTTTCGTAATAAAGGCTTGCGTTAATTTGTAATCCAATTTGTTTTTTTTATATGTACGCTTTTTTAACAATATATATTTTTTTACCTGCATGGCACTACCACTTCGTCCCATAGCGACCTGTCATCGCCACAAATAGCCAGAAGCTATTCAGAATATCTGTAACAGTTTCAGAAAGCATTTCACATTGACGAGCAAAAGTCCCAAATAAAAATAATAAAAAAAATAAATATTTTAAAACTAATTTCTTTAAAATTTATATATTTTTAATATATCATAAAACAGAAGCTAAATTTTAGTAGTATTTCTATATCGGTGAGAGCAGTCCTATTTTTATTTTGCGGCTTGTGAACGAGCTGACGAGCTACCTGATGTTAAGTGGTCATAGTCCTTTATGGAGGATATATATTTTATATACTAAAAGAATAGCCGGCAGTACTACCCTTAGAGTATATCTGGAAAGGATGAAGAGCAATAGTGTACTTAAAGGGGAAAATATATTGAGTTTTAACCTTAAAACTTGAATTCATTGGTCAAGTGTGTGCAGAAACTAAGGTTTATTTGACGACTTGGTCGTCTCGTAGAGTACTACTCGTACTCGTCGCATTAATATAGAAGCTGATATATTTGTTGTAAATCTAAATTGATAAAATGTTATTTAATCTTTATTGATCACAACAAAAACATATTAAATTGTTTGCGTAAAACGGTAATACAAGATAATTGTTCATTCATTCACACATTAAGCAGTGAAGCTATTTTTACAATAACAACAAATAGCTAAAGAATTAAAATAATTAAGAACAAGTTGTCCAACAAATATAATTGTCGTTTTCAAATAATAATTTTGACCAAAATATTTAGACGACTTCTTAAAATCTGATTGCATTTGCATGACAAATTGCCAGTAAATTATAGGAACTGAGGTAGTGAGACTACGCTATTTTCAACTGGTAGAATGTCTAGACTACCATTATGTGGAAAAATGGGTCAGACACATTCTACCCAGTGAGGCAAATTTTAAACTTGAGTTAGTCTTTGTTCGAAGGAACTGTTGAAAATAGAATATATAGTCATGTCCAAAAAAAATTAACGCGGTACCTTTACGATACTGGTAAGCCGTTACTAAATTATTTAAATCGTGTATTGCGTAACTAAGTCTAACGTCTATAATTATTGAATATAAGTAATATAATACCTATGTTTTGATATCATTTTCTTCCATCGTACAATACCGTTCCATATTTCTCCGGTTCTATAAAACCATTAGCACGTAATTGTCACAAACCTCATAACAAAGATTTAGTTTCCGAAAATATTTTCCCTTAACATTTTTCTTACAATTCACGTCGTTTGCTTACATCAAGACTTGTATCATTAATATCTTTCGCAGTATATAATATTTTTTCTACTTATAACAATTCAAAGTAAGGTTTGGGTCGAAAAGAGCAATATAAAGTGAAGATATTTATTTATATAACTTAATGTATTTTTTACTATTAAAATAAACAGCACACTAAAACACCAAATCATTTCCTCCTTCTAGTTTAACCTTAATTGGACAAAAAAAGGTTTTCCAGCCTCCCTTCCCTAATTGCATTAATTAAAAAATGAAGCTTCACATTTTGCCAGTCTTTTAAAGTATTTACCTTAGGATCCAATTAGTAAAGCTAATAAAATTCTTGCCTTTGAATATTGTTAACCATATATTTCTGACAATGATATTAATTAACGTTTGTAGTACAGAAGTATAGATATATTTATCTCTTTATTCAATATTTATTTAAAATAGAATAATTTTAACCCAAAAGTATTGTTGTATTTAACAATAAAACACATTAAACATAACCTGAATTAAGCCAATTTTTATACAAAGTAGGCAATATTTCACGTGCCAACCACATGGCAGTAAACTACATGAAATCATTCTCTAACCAATTTCATAATTAGCACGCACTTCAGTTGCGTGAGGAGAGCTACTAAAAGAAAAATCCATTAATTTAACATAGGCTTTTGATATTAATTCATTGTGCTGATTACAAAGGGTAATTAATATAATCTTATGGCCTTTTTACATCCGAAGGAAACGAGTTTCTAAATATATGTACTTAACAGTAATATTTTTATATATAGAAGTAATATTTTGTAGTAAGTTATCTTGATTTTAATTGATGGTCATCGATTTCGAAAGGTGAACAAAATATTGTTTCATTTTCTTTAACGGCTAGCACGTGCAAACGTGTAAGTTTCTGTTGTTTAAATAATTAAATTAAGACTGGAAACAGTTGGACTCATTTTATAACTATTTGATTTGGTTTAACATTCAATTCAATAGCTTTATAGGATAGGAAACGAAATTAATGAGAACATAATTATATCCTTTTGATGGTACACTTGCTACATGTTAGTTAGATGAAAATTCTAAATAATAACTAATTAATTAGGCTGAAAAATATCAAATATTTTATTTATTAAAAACAACTTGAACGTAATAGGCAAATGAAAAATAAAAAAACAATGTCTAAAGTTATAATAACCTTACAAGAGCAACATAGTAGTTATCTTTTAATTAGCTAATAACCGTTTAATAACGAGGAATATCACTTTCCTAGGTATGAATCACAAATAAAGAGTTCATTTTCCACTTATTGTTCACGATATCAATACCGGAGTGTTTAATGAAACAAACAATACAAATTGAGTTTTCTTAATGCGACTGTCTCTATTGGATGTGAAAACAAAGTAATTTCGCGAATAATTTAATACGAACTCATTTATAAATGGGATATTTAATGGAATTGTGACTACAACAATGCGATTATTAAACTGAAATGTGAAATGAAGGTCAAAGGAAAATTCTCGGAACAAAAATGGAACATCAATGGAAAAATTAATGACTTTCGTCTTTATTATAGTTAGAAGTAATAGTCATTTGAAAAAATAAATTGAACTATACTTAATTACACTTTTAAGACCATTGTGGATTATATTATATTATAGAAAATATTATATATTAATTTTATTAAATACGATTTCTAATTATAATTACCCGATCTCCAAAACGGGGCATTTTTAAGTAGCTGATTTATTTTTGATCATATTTACATATATTTTAACTTTCAAATACTCAACATAACATTATGCTAAATTATTTCATAGGTCCACTGTGTATTGTTTATTTAACAAACGATTTATTTTATAAACCTACATTGAGATATAAAATTTTTAAGCTATATTTCACATGAATAGATGTAACATGGAAAAAATAAATTCTCTGGTTTAGAAGTTACAAGTTCTTATTTTGCTAATTCTTTGTTCAAGTTTGTGGAAAAAATAAAACTTTGATGCAAAAACACTGTTTTTCTTAAATTATTCAGGAAATTACTATCTAGTATATATATAAATTTTACTTTAATATAAAATATATTTTTATAAAATAGTTTTTAAGTTCCTAATTGTGTTATAAAGACACCTTATGGGTAAAAAATTTAATGTTCAAAATACATTTTGAATATTTATTAAATAAAGAAATAAATATTTATTAGGTTAAGGAATGTCATTAACTTATATGACACGCTAAACTGAACATCTAACATAGACAAAATGTTTTTAATATCCAATATTTATTCCATTATAGAAAAAGAAAAAATCATATAAATAAAATGATATATTTTGTTTTATTCAGAGAGGAACAGAATTCTAATTCTTTTTACAATACCTTATATAATAGAATAGGACGCTGACAAGAAGAAGATGTTATAGAATTGTACTAATCATAAATTAAATAAATAGTTAAAGTATAAATTTAAACTGCTTCAATATTGATGTATTTTATAATAATTGTGCTGTTTTAGTCAGATAATATATGTTACCTTAGGCACAAAAATATATCAATAAAATTTGTCAATTGCAAAACAAAAGTAGATAAACAAAAGAGTCGTCAATCTAGAATAGACGCCACGCCGCCTGACTGGAGCTAAATTATCTTTGCACTACGTGTCTGTGAATTTGACCTAAAATGGTGAAACTTCAAACGCAAAGCTTGTGAGTTGAAGCAAAGGGGTTAAGAACTTTGGAAAGTGGTGCGTGAAAGATAACCTCATTAATCATTTGCTGTAAACACAATTTATATATTTAGATGTTCAATAAAGAACAATGAATTAGAAGGGGGTTTGCAAAAAACAAGTGGTCACTGGCTTTGAATCAAAGTGGTAAGTGGCAGCGGACCTCGTTAAGCTTAATACTGGAAACCAGTTATTGTTCAGGAAAAATTATCATGAAATAATAAAAAATGTACTTATTGAAAAATATATTTAATGAAACTTTTCATTTCAAATAAAAAATAAACACCAATTAAAAATACAAATTAATTGATATGTAATTTTTGTTAAATATTGGATTTTAATAACTAACTTGATGAAAATTAATGAAGGAATTTTAGGGGAAGATTTCAGTTCACCCCTTTTGTTTGTTTCTTATTCTCTGTACTAGATGCCGTCGAGTGCTAAGTTCGCGAACTTAAGTTTTGTGAACATTTCTCTTAACACTTCTGTAGCTATTTACATTTTATTGTTCGCAGAATCCTTGAGTTGCAAAATGGCTATATGCCACAAAGATGTAAATAGAACTGGTAAATAAGCCTTTGTTTTATTCTCTCTCTCTTCCTTTCGTACCTCTTGCATCGAAATTACATTTGTTTTACACATATTGATATTAAAACTTAAATACAAGACGGATTAAAAACCCTTGTACACATAACACAATAATCATATACACACACTCATACACGCACATAACACTATAAAAGTAAATAAACATTAATGCTAAATTACAAGGGTTTATTTTAAATTTTTATTTACAATTTGATAAATATATACAATAAATATCGACTACCTATATAGATATAGGGTATAGATTCAGTAATCCAGTTCGTCGCCAGCGACAGCCACGTAGTGACCGTAATTCGATTGCACCTGACCCTGCATTATTATAAATCAACGTGATTGTCTATATAAATTAATAATGTTTAAGGAAGATTTTAACTTATTCATTTCATATTTTACACATGAAAATGTATTATTTTCTTTTTGAAATTATCAGAACTTAACTGTAATCAATTGCTATACAGGTCAATGCAAGATTCTTACAGAATATCAGCTCATGTAAGCTCATGCCTTCCCTTTTTCCCTTCCACTTTGCTTGAGTCCTTTTTTTGATCCTAAGCGTGGTATTGCATGTCTGATTATTATATCTGCAGATGTACATTAAATTCTTACAATCAAGTGGACCATCGGCTTATATTCATATTGTTGGTATTATTAAAAAAACTACATAATATAGCTGTGATAAGCAATAATAAAAAAATATATGATTAAAATAAAATTAAATATTATGAGAAAATAAATATACAATTTACATGCAAAAGAAAACCAAATTACTTTCTCATCTTTACAAAGAGAAAGTTATGATGTAAAGAAAAGGCATAAACCACCGAAATCATTTCCCGTGTAACGCCTTTTATCAAATTATTAATTGAATAAATGAGTTTGGGGGTGTCTTTTATAATGTAATTAATTGAGTTTCAAACAATTTGAATTCGCTCCCAAACCGCAGGATGTAAAGCATTTGTTCTTTAAATAATGAAAATATATTGCCTTTATGAAAACACGACCAATTAGTGAATGTCGGTTAACAAAAGATGACGTTGAGAAGGAACGTGAGTGAAGTCTACATTAATGGAAATTTTTGATTATTTTGAGAAAATCGGTAATATAAAGGTGAAACCTATTTATTCTAAAGAGATTCTTGACAAATAAATAATTTATTATAACTAAAGTATATTTTAAAGTAAAGAATATTGTAATTAATTAATTGAAAAAATGGATATTTAAAAGCTGTAAATTCAGTGAGCAACCAAAACAAAGTGGATTACTTCCCTCGGTGCTATATTCACGCGGACTTAATTAAAATGAGTTTTTCAATCTGATTGAGTTTTATTATAATATTTAAAATAACACTACACTATCTGGTTTAAATATTGAATATTAAAGAATAGGGTCGCTCTCAAAAAAAAATGTATTATGGCTAACAGTTTAGGTTCGTATCTTTTCTTTTTTAGATATGTCTACTTTAGATATTAGTAGCAACATGATACTGGTCTAATAGAAAAAATATTATGGATTTCTCTATTATAGGTACTTTTATTTTACTCAAGCTTTTCAATAGCTATTAAATAAAATATTACGTTATCATTTCTTTCTCACAATCCCTATTGTGAAAAAAACTCTTTGTTTTTTTATATATATAATTTTTATCTGGGAAAATTATTATATTTTTAGATATATATATTTATTTAACAACTTCCGGGATAACACGAAGCTTTTCTGACGAGAAGTTAGTGATTCTCCGGGTTGTTCGGTAACCTGTAGAATGGGGTGTTTTCGAAGAGCGGTGAAATTTTAACCGAGCAAGCACACGTTTTGCAGCGGTGGATGGAATTCTACAAAGAGATGTATGAATGTGAGGACGCTTCGGTCTTGACTACCAGCGAAATGCTGAGTCCAGATGTAGCCTATGGTGAAATCAGTTTGGAAGAAGTAGAGAGCGTGATTCGAAGTCTGAAATGTGGTAGGGCTGCGGGAGCAGATGAAGTTACTGCCGAGATGATCAAATATGGTGGGCCACGCGTCTGGGACTTGTTCTGGTTTTTGTGCAATTTATGCTGGAAATCAGGGGAGGTCCCAGACGATTTACGAGGTGCAGTCATCGTACCTTTGTATAAAGACAAAGGTTCACAGATAGACTGTGCAAGCTATAGGGCTATCAGTTTGATTAGCTTGGGTGGTAAAGTTTATGCTACAATATTAGTGAGAAGAATGCAAGAGAGATCTGAAAGGCTGTTGTGGGAGGTCCAAGGAGGTTTTAGACCTGGAAGAGGGTGTATAGATCAGATCTTTTCCCTTCGCATGATCACAGAAAAGTTTTTGGCCCTAAACCAAAAGGTTTTCTGTGCTTTTGTGGATTTGGAAAAGGCGTTTGACAGGGTTGTGAGGGAGAAATTATGGGAGATACTGCCCCGATACAATGTGAGCGGACCCTTGCTACAGGCTGTAAAATCTCTTTACAGAGATCACTCAGCCTGTGTGCCAGTAGGAGCTGACATGTTGCCCGGGTTTGACATCCAAACGGGTGTTAAGCAAGGTTGCGCTATGTCAGCTTGGTTGTTCAATTTGTATTTGGATACTTGTCTCTAAGGCCTGAAAAACAGTGACATTGGAGTGAAAGTAGGTGACATCAAGGTCAATTGCTTGCTATATGTAGATGATGCAGTGCTCATTGCATTATCAGAATGCAATTTGCAGGCATTGGTCACCACTCTGAAAGATGGGTGTGAAATTAATAGTCTAAACCTGAATGTAGATAAGACGAAGGTTCTGATATTTGAAAGAAACGAAGAAAGAACAGAATGTAAGATCAACGTAAATGATAAGATAATAGAACAAGTTAACGAAGTGGTATATTTGGGAAGTATGTTTAGCAGAGACGGAAGATACGAAATGGATCTGGAAAGGCGTATTGCTGCCTGTAACAGAGTCAACGGTGCTTTGGCTGCATTGTTGAGACGGCGAAACGTCAGCATAGTTGCACGTTTGGCTGTACACAATGCGGTTTTGCTACCGACGCTATTATACGGCAGCCAAACGTGGGTAACACAAAAGAAGAATGTGGGATGCAGTGGAGATGCGATCTCTTCGCAGAATATGCGGAATCAATCTAGCTGATGGAATCCGCAATGAAGAGATCCAAAGAATGGCAGGTACTAGAGAAGATGTCACGGTGGGAATGAAGAAATGTCTGTGGCCGAGGCAAAAGAGGTATGCAGGGACCGTAGCGTTTGGCACTCCGTCGTCTTTGGCTACCCCGCAAGGGATATGGCGTGAAGCTTAATAAATAAATAAATAAATATATATATTTATATATGTATCCATTGAAGTTCATTATAATTATTCGTTGTTAGTAAAGTCTGCTTTTCCACATCTGACTCTGTAATAGTTTGGTAATTTAAAATATACAAAATAAAAAAAATAGACTAAGTTTAATAAATTGAAAAATTTCGTCATTTTACAATTTTGGTGTCGATATGAAAAAAATGTTGGTGGTTCAGTTGACGGGCGGCAACTTGTTTAATTAACAGTACTCATAATCCCTATAGAACCTCAAAACCCCTAATGGCCACTAAAAGTTACGCATCACATAAATAACAGGAATACAAATAAATCTATTTGTCGTAGGTAATTTATGATTAATGATATTTGGCGTCGGATTTATGCCACAATTAGCTATTAAATTAAATCTAGAACAAAGGAATTTCAAATAATTGAATTATACGGTATTGAAGCGGTACTATTGAAATAATTGAAAATAATTTAATTTATGGATTGTTATTCATTATATATTTGTAGTACGCGTTGATTATGTCATTGATATTTTTTGTTGGATAAATGGTATTAGAATTAAAGCCAAGCTATTGTGAAAATTTTAATATGGAGAAGATTATTATTAATATGTATATGTATGGGTGTTAAAATATTTACTACTACTATCTGTTTCCCACAAGTTTGTGTGGACTAAGGCAGTGCTCGTAAAAAAGACGCTTTAGCCCGACCATTTTTTTTAACTTACTTTGCAAAATTATTCTCTCTAAGAAAATTCCTTTGATTTAACAGGGATAATATACAGCTTATGACTCTAAAAGCCCATTCTAAATATTGACGAAAAAGTTTTAGGAAACGGTTGTACATATTCGAAGATAAGCTCCCACATACAAACTTGCAAACTTTAGATACTTATAATATTAGTATAATATTTAATATCAATTTCAGGAAGTACCATTTTAAGTATTTTATATAATGATAAGGATATAGAAAAAAAGTGTTTTTTATGCGATCATAAATAGTCTTGCTTAGCCACGGATTTATTTTTTCTTATCATTAACTTATAATAAGGCCAGCTTATTGAACTGATTGCAATTGTTCTAGTAGTTCGTACATTGCTCACAAAAAATATTGACATTTGAGAAAAAGTGATCACAAAGGAAAAAAAAACCCGGCTGTGTTTTTTATGTTGGAATACTCGTAGCCTTATATTAAGTTGGAGATATCTTTACACAAGGGCTTATCTCGATAAGTATGGCATCAAAATACGCCTCCCTGCCATTCCTATTTGACGTACACAAGCGATCACTGGTATTGATTCAAAGTGGAAAAGATATCAATAAATTAATATATTACATGACCGCTATTACATCGAAATATTATACAAATGACATGTCGGGTCGTACACCAGTTAATTTAATATAAGTATATCTTTTAAATGTATTAGGAATCCAGAAGCCTATATATGTTACTTCTTTATTGAGACTTTCTTAAAGTTGCAGGACAAAAGTTCTACGACGATAACGAGCTGTTCTGACAACTGATGCTAAGAAGTCACACAAGAACGTGTACATTCGCAATTTCGTGAAAGGAACATAGCGAATGCCCTTTTAACACAATAAAATTGAATCTGAAGTATAGGTTACAAAAAAAATAATATTATTTTATATGTAATATACATACTAGTTTATTAATTCTATTGTGTTAATTTTTTACCTATTATAAAATTGAAAAAAAAAGAGGAGAATATTATTTTACAATGAAATATACTAAATAAAAGACAGTAAGAAGACATAAAATAAGTTGTAATAAGCGACTATTGAACTTATTAGCGTTAGGAAATTTTAATTAGAAATTACAATACAGTTACATATTTTTGTGATAATTATATTAATAATTACCACAAAAATTTTATTGAATTTTCATAAAAATTATATTATGAATCTTTTGATATAATTAATTTATTTACAATTATAAAACCGCACTTAATTGAATATCGAGCGCACTGTTGGGATTTGATCGCAAGCTTAGCATCAACTGTTTAAAATACCATAAAAATACTATCTGACCCGGCAAATATTGTTTTGCTATATATAAATGGTAGAGTCATAGCGCGTTAACTTTTAGCAGTACTCTTTCAACAATACACCGCAGCAGCAATGTTTTTAAGCAGGCGTTAATAACGCCTGCTTAAAATCATTATATTTATTTGTGGCCACGGATGATTATTTTTTTATGTTGCACATTGTATCTGGGTGATTTTGAAAATTTTATTAACAGTTTAAATACCTAATGAGCTGTTTTGCCTCCAACCAATAAAGTTGCTGCCAGACGATGCAACGATCAATGTAATGCTGTATCTTGGCGAGAATTATCAAAACATAGAATTAAAGAATTTGTTCAGTATCACCTGGTGTGTCCAAAAAAAAGAGCCCACCTCGACATGCCCAAACTGTAAGCATAAGGCGGTCATAAATAGTTTTTTGTTCCTCATGCATTAATGAGACATTACCAATAAAAATCGCTACCATTTCTTCAGTATTGTATTGTAGTTTACGACTCACATTAGTGTTTATTAGATCAATGCACTTCGATTTGGTAAAAGCATATTGAAATGTCTGAGTGATAAGTTGGCAATGATAATGCACAAATCTTCAATAGCAATCAATGTTTCATTGTACATAGCGTCGCGGAATGTGATCGTTAAACTGCTCATTGCACTGAGTACAATGTTGATGCAAAATATCATCTCTCATTGAATCTTTATAGTTATCCCACAATGTCTTTGCTCGGGAAACATGTAGTCAACACTATGGCGAACAGTAGACGAATTTGGTTTGCTTTACAGTTCAATATTACTTCAACAAGCGTACATTCCCACTGGTTATCGTCTTCCAGCAAGACAAGTGTAAGGCATGCATTTTTATACGTTGGATAATGTTGTTTATTCACTTTACTTATATAACTATTACAAAACATTAACTAACAACAGTCGAAGATAAAAGTACACAATCTGCTTTGGATTAAATGTAAACAATACCCCTAAAGCGTTTGATTTGAATAAATAGCGGTTGGATCCCGTTCATGAATTGAGCCAATCCCGTTCATGAATATGCCAAATAGCTCATTGGTTATACTGGTTAACAGCTTATATACCGGCCAGTTTCATAAATCATTATTTTATCGTTCGTTTTTAACTGAAGGAGCAGTCACATCGATTTTCAACTCGAAGTACAACCACATTACTGCCTTTATTCATATACTTGCAAATGTATTTGTTGATATCCACTGAACTGCAGAACTAAACTTTGACATGAGTTTTTGCTTAGCAGAGGCAAATATGGCACCCAATAAACGATTGTCTATATCAATGTCTGTGTTGTTGATATTTTTAATAAATAATTGTCCGCTATTGGTCACAAATGTTTACAAGTGTATTATTAGTGAAATTTATACGAAAATTTTTGATACATTTTCAACTTGCCATGCAAAGCGATAAACGATTCAGATTGCCACATGTTTTAGGTTTTGCTTAGTAATGTTTTCTTCCGCACGCAGCTTTTGTTGATTATATAGCAAATCATATCGTAGTCATTTACTCTCTATCTCCACGGACATGTCGATTATTATTTCTTCTACGAATCATGATTTCTCGTGTAGATGTAGGATCGCCAACTATGATTCCAACCACATTGTCAATTTCAGGTGCATTAAATCCAGCAAGTGTATTAACAGGGTTACTGACAATAGCGTGATTATCACTTTGTAATTTATGCATGTGTGAATTGAATACTTTCAACAATTTGTTGAACTCATTGAAATGAGAGTCCAGTTCACTGACCATATGGAGCGTTTTGCATTGGCAGCAATTAATCAACTTTATGAAAAATTTGGCCTTTGATTTTAAATATTGCATTGTTGTTGAGCAATTACAGCGCTATTCTTAAATATTTCTGTAAATGCAAACAATGTCATTTGGAAACATGAATTGCATGTTTGAATTGATTTCAGGAACAGGTTAGAATCTGGGTCGATGCCAATAAGTAAACCGTTCAACAGTTCAGGTGGTGTTTCAATTGCTGTTAGTTACACTTTTCCTGACGCGCAACACGTTCCGGTTCTCATTCATTTTTAGATTTAAAGGCATTATAATGCTGGCATTCCGTATCCTGATGTACCTGTTTGCGTTATTGATTATTTGCTCTGGATCTAGTAATCTTCTATGTTAATTTCGTTCAGTTCGTTCATCTCCTGATTCCGCTCGTGATAACAGCGCCATGCCATGCCATTTGTATTATCTTGTTTTGTTTTCGTTCTTTGGGCCCTTCTATTTTGCATGATTGCAGCTCTAGGTGTTGTACGGTCCCAAGAAGCCCCTTAGCGTCTTTTTACCATTGTTCACTGTTCAGAACACACATAAATAGATTAAATTGAGTTATTTTACGATGAAAAAAGTGAAGTAATAATGCGTGTAATGTATTATTGTACATACGGAAAGAAACTCCTTTATCGATGTATAACAGACATTTTATTTTAAAAAAATGGATTTTTTTAGATACGCTCTATTTTCTTTCCTAAAATTCGATAGTGGCTTGAAAAATACTAGGGGTGCGAATGGAACCTCGATTTTGACAACGCTACGCTCACAAAATCTCGGTAGAGTTCGGCAAATTGAGCGAATTACCCATCTTCAATTCAGCGTTCACTTTTTTTTATAAACCATCGCAATAATCATTCGAATTGTACAGGCCCCCTGTTCGATTCATTCATTACAGTCATCGTTCGAGTCATTACACTGGGCTCGCTTCGCTTAATATGCAAACGGCAACCGAGATTTTGTGTCCAACCGAGCGCAGCGAATTGAGGGTCTGATGGCGCCCCAAGTTATGTTAGAGGAGGGCAAACGAGCTTGTGGGTCACCGTTGATATATGATCACCGCCGCTCTTGCAACATCCGAGGGTTCACAAGAGCGTTGCCGGCCTGGGACATGAAAATGTGTATAAGCAATTTACCACTCACAGATTCATCATGAAATCCGAATCAATCTGTCCGATTAACTTAAAATTTTACATAGTTCCTTATTTTGTGTCGTAGACGTCCACTAAGAACAGATTTTACTTAATTCCTCTCTCAACGGATTTCAACTTTTTGCATTTCGTCCAGTTTTAAACCTGTAGGAGCTATACAGTTAACGTCCATAGTTACCATAGCAACGGTTACGCTGACAACGTTACTATGACAACAGTTACCACAGCAACCAGAGTTTAGATGAGATTGGGGGAGGGTGAAGAAATTTGAAAATAAATAAAAAATCAAGGACGTAAAAACATAATTGATTACGAAATTGAATTTGATATATTTGAAAAATCCAAATTTATAGTAAGCCCAGCGAAGCGGGCGGGAATCAACTAGTTATTGATAAATTTAAAAAGTGACACTGATATAGTAAAATGCTTATTGTCAACGTCACTATTACGACTAATACATAAACCCTAATAATAGCTGCTGAAAACTCATACCTACTCCGTGCTGTTTACGGGGTCGGAAATGACACCTGTAGATACCTGTAGACCTACCGGAGATAGTTGATCAAGTGACAATTGATTTGTTATCGATTTGAGTTAAAAATTATTGAGTTTCTAATATCCCTATTAAAAAATAGCTAGTGATAGTAGAAGGGTGAATATTTAGTTCCCATTTACTGGCACTTCATATAAAATTAATGTGATGAATTTTATGAAAAAAATATATATATAAAAGTCGAGTCGTTTCGGAGGAGTATGGTGACTAAAACTGTTACACTAGAATTTTATATATTAGATAAAGACCATACTATATAACCTTCTGTTAGTGGTATGTTAAGAAAAAGAACTACGATCATATATCAAAGCGTGGATTTTTTTTTACATTGTATCAGCCATTTCACAGTTACTCTCGGGTCTCTGTGAACCTACCTAGATCATTACGTTCAAAAACATTTAAAAGCATGCAACTACTATGTGCGATGTTTCAAAAGAGATATATTTTCACAAAAAACATATATTTAAAGAATTGCTTGTTTCTATTTTGCCTTAAATATGTTGTAGGGCCGAAATATGATGAAATGAACAAATTAATTGAAATGAAATGAAAGAATTCAATTAGTTTTCCTTTGTAATTATTATTTCAATTAACTTTTTTTTATAATGAAATTCTTTGAAATGAAATTGTAATAAATTGGTGTAATAACAAAAAAAAATGTTGTAACATTCAAGCAAAATATAAAAAAAATAAAATGATTTTTAACGTTATAGAAATGTAACAAAAAAAAAGAAGGGGATAATTTAATTTCATTGTATCAAATTATATTTCAATATAGGCCGTATCTCATAATATATTTTTTATAAATTGCTGTATTTACATCATAAATAAGATATATATTCTACTAATTGTAAATGAAATTATATAATATAAAAATTTTAATCAACTATGTAAGTTATTTTATAAATTTTATTATCTTAATAATTTTCAAAAACTATCTATGTAACTTTGTCGACCCAAAGTACACCCAAGATTAGTTTTAAGGTTCCTTTTTAAATCCAAACTACTTAAGTTAGATTCTTTCGAAGTAAGCTTAAACTAAAACTTCTACGTAAGAACATAAAAGCGATGACACACTAGGCGTCCGCGGTATTATAAAAGAGCAATTTAAAATCCATTAATAACGTCTCGACACGCGACCACAGTCTACAAATCGATTTCGTTATTCAGATTCGTATCAAAATGGAATATTAGTATACAATTTTTTGGATATTTGATGTATCCTGGCATAAGTGATGTTCGTTGCCTCGTTATTGGCCTAATGGATTCGATTGTCACGGGAATATGCTTTCTGCGATAGGCCGATTATTCTTCCGAATCTGGATGTCCGTAATTTGTATATTTGTGAAACCTTCCAACTTGTCATTATTTCTAGTGCGGAATTTGATTATTTTTAAGCAAAAAATTTTGTTTTTGCAGGTAATATAGTATCTTTTTATTACTTAAAGTTAAAATATATATTGTTGCACACTGCATGTGAACTGTTGGATGTTTTCTATAATACATTTTCCACTCCAGTGTGTTGGTCAAAACGCAACATATGTTGTTTGGCACGTGAGCAAAATTGTAAACACGCGTTTTAAACGTATGGTTGATCTAATATAATAATTGTAAGATTTATTGATAAATTTACCGCTAATATTTATAGTAAAAAATACTAGAATTAAATTACTTTTGAATAATAATTATAATGTATTGTGTATGCAATACAATATAATACATTAGTGTATACTAACTATAATATTCGAAAGTTTAGTGACACTTCAAAATATGAAGAACAGACTATAATTTTACGAGTTTAATCAAGCTGTGTCGGCTAACAGTCTAAGGTATACTTTACATTTTAGCATTACGTAGCTTCAATTATTTAAGAAAAAAAAATTACATCAATAATACATTACGATCACACGTACACTTGTAACACGTAACATACGTACAAAGTTTCACATAGTCAATAAGTGCATATGTTAATTGGCAAGCTGCCGACAATGTAACCTACTCTATTACGGTATGAATGCACGGTCTGCGTCATAAGCACTTGGAATGCCAATTTTAGTAAAACGAACACAATTTTATACTTATAGGATAACATTTTGACTTTTTCATATATTTCATATAAATTAGTTGTATTACTGAACTATCCAGGTTTATTTTTATGTGGATAAGGAATGTTTAAGTGGGAATAACTTAGACAATTAATTAAGACCGATATCGTGATCTGTGTACTCACTTTAACATAATTTTGTGTTTACTTTTTCAATTTTAAATTCAGCTATTTGGTTTATAATTTAAAATAAGAGACAAAAATAGAAAAAGTGGAAACAAACATCACGAAATTAAATAGACAAAACTTCATTTTGAATAATATCCTATTATTAGTCTACTATTTTTTTCAACTTTTACAACGAAACAAACGAACTATTAAAAAAGTGTTCGTAAACACATTTAATAAAATGCATAAAACTTTTTAAACATGTTCATTTTTAAGGTTAATAAACTAGCTGTGTATAAAACAAAGTTAATTTAAATAAAAAACCTAACTTTCAGTATTTTTAAATGTTAGTGAGCGACATGTCACTGGTTCTAATTAGTTACGAAAAAAAATCTGGTTCTTATCTTTCTTGATGGTAAGAAATTTAAATTTCAATATTCTTTTATATATTTATATATTCCCTTTTTTTCATTTGTTATGAATTCGTAATTTCATTTTCTTTTATAACAAATAAAGGACACGAAATCAACGAAACATAAAAACCATTAGAAATGTTAGTTAGTTTGATATGCCGAGAGAATAATTTATAAAATTTTATAAATTACTTTAATTTGCAATATCATGGCTACAGTGCTGCTTCCTTCACTAGTTTGATTACCGAGATACATATTTAATATTTACTATTACATATCATTTATTTAAAATGTTTTCATTCATCTAATAAATATATGTACTACATTATATCAAAATATAATAATATTTGTCAATAGAAATAATTATAAATGTACTGACAATTATGTTTAATACTATTTATATTAATTAATTGTATTTTATTGATAAAATAATAAATATTTAAATCTTCTTAACATAAATTATAAATACTCAACTCGATTCGATTAGTAGTATGTTTTAGTTCTCTTTTATAAAAATACTGCTATATTTGCTGACAAAGTGATTAAAAATATATTCTGTCCCTAGTTTACAATTAAATTCAAGATTGTGTGTCTAAATACAGCGAACATGAATTCTTATGGAGAAAACGTTAAATTGATCATATAAAAGATGAACTGTAAATAATTTTACACATATAAATATTATACATTTGGTTATTTATAAAAGGAATGTGAATATCACTGTATGAAGTATTATATTAATTACTCTTCGAAATTGAAGTCGTTCGAATATTTTATTTATTATTGTAAATATCAAAATACTCTCGGATCCATTAAAAATATGTTTTTTTTTATAACAGAAAATATTTTTTTGTATAAAATAAGCGTTCACAATATTTTATATAATATTTGATTGATGGGGACGAAATTTTCAAAAGCATTTATGTTTCAACCCTTACTTCGTATACCGAAGTATAGGTATTACTTTAAGTACAACAGGAATATATAGATATAAATATCATCAGTGTGTAAAAATAAAAAAAATGTATATAATGATTCCATGTTTTGAATTACGAAAATATATAAATATATAAACTCATTCAATTTTAGCGACGAAATGCTCAATAAAAAGTGCAGCGAAGAGCATTAATCATAATTCGATTTAGAATAACTCACAGCGCTAGAGAGAATATGAAATATATAATATAAGAGAAAATAACTTTATTTCTTTAATTTTGTTATTTATTAGATAATAAAATGAATAATTATCGAAAATCTTATTTATATTTCAAATATATATTTTTATGAATACTATAATTGTAACTCGTCTTGATACTTTTACAACCATTTTTAAATTAATATGTAAGTTAAAATATCAAGACGGATTAGCGGTTATAAACCAAATAACAAACCATACATAATGTTACTTTAGCCTTGTAATATAAAATGAAACAACGCCAGTTTTATTTAGTTCTTGCGCTTCTAATAACAAAAGTAACAAATGTTACATTGTTCACGAACTTTCACTTTATTACAATTTCTTCCTTATTTCATATATCATAAGGCTTATATATGTGTAAAGTAATAAACCCGTACATTATTAGGTTGATGTTGAAAGCTGAAATGCAGTCACGTCAACTAAAATTGTTACGTGACAGCCAGTGTCAAATTTATTACTTATTAATAAATGTACTTTAAGGTCTCAAAATCGAACGTACTAAAAAGGGTTTTGTGTATTATAAGGTTAACAGAAATTTGAATAATAGATGTATACAATTATTAATAAATATTATAAAAAAAGCATTTCGTACAATGGACTAAATTAAGGTATATTTCTTACATAATAAAATTATATTTACTGTTTTTCATATTAAGAAACTAAATATGTACAAAATTTTATTTTATTCTCTTTAAAACAAAAAAAATTTTTTTTTTTACTTACCATTTAAAATATAATAAGAAATCAAATAGCAGCACTCGAAATTTGTATTTCACTATCTTCTAATTATTAAACACAATAATTTGATTATTTTAATATAGTTCTAAAGACATTTATAACACCATTTTGATATTTTTAACAAAGTTATACGTATTATAAGAACGCGCGTCGTAAACCGCAGCTACGACGTAGCGCGATGTAGGCGATCGCTCTCGCTCGTAGACCGCGTGGCACTGAAGGCAATGGTTGGGCCAGTATCATGACGCTTTCGTTGGAAGGTCGCTACAATTACATAGTCTTAAATCCGTTAGATATTAACACAAAGGGTTGCGTATGAAATATGATGTTATTACAAAACCATCCGAAAATATATACTTAATAAGTTATCAAATATTATGCTATAACTTATCTTTGTGTATCTTTAGAGAATACATACTGAAAGAGGTTTTTTTTTTAGCAAGTGTGTCTTTTTGTCGCAACATGGCCAAATAATTACTAGTATAGTAAATATAGTAAGAAGAGATGCAATAGTGTTATTAGACTATTATAATTAGTAATAAATGGATTTATATTTAATGAATAGTTTTTCCAACTAAAAATAATACTCACAAAAATAAGTAACAAATATCTAAAAACTTGAATAATCTCAGAAAGGAACCCTCAATGAATAGCAATTGTATTTAACCTTTTTATTTAAATTTGTGTGACCTAGTACTATAGCGACACGCGAACTTAATACTCGTCTAATTAATATAACATTAACAAGCTAGTTCACTCACGCGTATCTTGACAAAATTGTTTGGTTCCAGGAACTCTAATTAGGCTAAACCGCATTCCGGATGACAAAAAACCGACGGTCCCGCTCTATGTAAACAAAAGTGAATAGGTTGACTGAAAATTTGTGTCAGAATTAGTGTGGAATTGTTTTGAAACATTTTAGGTTTTGCTATGAGGTTTTTCTTGCTAATAGTTTTAACGTCTATTCGTTAAATTGTATTCAAGTTAATACATATTAGTGCTTTTATAACATATCAAAGTTAACGTTGTTAGCAATATTATTATGTAATAATATCTATAGTATACAGCATACTCCTATATAACTTCAACTATAATATACAGTATTAGACGAGAAACTACTAATTTGTTAATATGAAATTTCATTGACACGTTAGCACTTTATACAAGTATCAAAATTCATATTCATAGAAGTGGCATTGAAGTATGAATATTACTATTTAACCTGCTATGTGAAGTCAACTCTAGCAGTTAATTACAATAACGTGCATTGCGACATTGTGGTTTGATCGCTCACATGTATCAACCACATCATACTTACTACACTATATTTAATGGTTATTAAATATTTTTTTCTGGAAAATCATATTTTTAATTTGAATGGAATTTGTTTTATAATTGGATTATCATATGTCAATAGACTAAAATTTTTTTTTAACATTTCTTCGTGTTAACACTTCCTGAAATAAATTATATGAGATGTTATTAATGTAATAAACTTCTTTCCAATATAATAATACTAATATATAATATGATGAATCTTGAAGTATAAGGTATGTACATTTTGCATTTAAGTATTAACATGAAATCTCAGTTTGCTTAGGATCATGCATTACTCTAGACGAGAGTAGAAACCCGTGTCAATTTTCATATGACAGGGATTTATACCGTCACATACATGTTTGGTTAATTTTAATTATAATTATACTCTCATTAAATATAAAGAGAAGATATTTTATAAATAACTCTGTAGACAGTTATTAAAATTCAGCATGTAATAGTTAATTTCCAATTGACCTACATTTGATAATTACTCATGGTCCTACCACCTTTAGTTCGATACCCATACGAGACAATTCTTTGTAGGGCTCAAATATTGTTACGCCGAGTTTCGACATACATATTTTTCTTTATTTATGATTTTAAACCACAACAGTCCTATTTCCTAATATGCTGAATGTTTTAAAAAGTAGCTCAAGGTGACTTACTTAACTTAAGCTGACTAGCTTAGCTTAAGTCTACAATTATAAAATAACTGTTTAAGAAAAATGTTAAATTAAACTTTTAAATAGCCTGATAACATCCAGCTCCAAGTAATGGCGCAGCAAAGGATACAATTTAATTAAATATCCGGAATCTTCTCAATTTTAATATGTAGTTTGTATATCTTTTAGTAGCAAATTGTGTTTATTTGTAAGACATTTCTCTTTTTATAAACGTTTGTACGAAACTATACAAAATAATATAATTAAATTGCCATACCAAAAAATGTATGCGAAACTATTTTCCTTTAATTTTGCTACGTACTCAAATATTGCTTGTTAAAAATCATTGAAAAAAAAATTGCTAATATTTTGGCTGGGTTATACACGAGGTTGTTTGTAAAATATAATAAAATGGACCTTGTTGGTTTTGTATTAATTTGATATAAAATTCTAACAAACAAAAAACAAAACGCCCAGCAAAAATGAAAATAAAAATATAAAAAAACATATTTATATAAATCTTACAACTGAGATAGTATTAAAATAATTATTTAAGTTAATATTTTTATCACGATTTAAACATCGGTTGTTTAAAAAAATATATAAGTTCATTTTTTATTTATCTATAAATAATATTTTTAAATATTCTTATAGTTTGTACAACCCACACGCACACATACATACCGACACAAATTAACAGATACAGTATTATTGCTTCCTACGATAGTCTTACTTTGGAAATTATTTAAAAGACTATAATAGATACTGAAAGACCAATAAGGTAGTCCGTTTGCAACTTTCGTTCGAATGCCAAGTTAGGATGCACAATTGCACGTTTACAATTGCAAATACACCGAACTGTATTTGCATGGAGCTTGGGGATTTAACTGACCATCCCTGTAACAGATGGAATTGTGTAGTTGACCGCTGAGTATCAATCCCTATGGTATAAATAGTTTATAGATTCAACAGACTTACCACAGCCAAGAATTGTGTTATCACACTACGTTAATGGGGGTTTATCTTATCCTCCGTATGATATAGAATGAAATGTTGTACTTAAATAAAGATTGATTAGATATTCAGTTTTAGATTTAAAGATACGATGACGCTATCGTAAATATGGCAAGTTCAAGTGGCCTTGTCGATGATTTAAAATAATTTAAAACTATAAATTTAAACACACATTTGTTAAAGTTTCTGTTTATCACTTGCATATGTAATAAATCTTGTCGATTAATGTTTGTAGTGAAATATTCAAATTTTACGAGATAAATAAACAATACACAGGGGACGTGCAGTATCGGTAAGACATTAATATGCATCCGGGCAAAGGACACGACGTGATCAATGCGAGGCATTTCTGTTTACTCTTGACTTCGTTTAGTTGCCAAAATTCCTCTCTTGTTTGTGCGTACAATGGAATCCACTAGGCGACTCCGTAATTAAATGTGGATTAAGTTAACATACCCTAAGTTACTAAGAGCGTTAAAATCTAAATTTACTGTTATAATTTATTCCAATTTTATACATATATAATATACTATAAACTATTTGTTCTCTTTAACGTGTAGGTAAGCATTGATATCGGTCCACTGCAAACGACGTAGAGACGTGATCAATGTTCGTGAGCATTTCTAGTTGACTTCGTTCAGTGCCAACACATTCATGTTCCGTGTTGTTTGGAATGGTAGCGTTTGTGCCGTGAATGCATTAGGAATTTATTGACCAAATGTGCACAAGATAAATACTATACCTGATTTTACAACGATCACTTTGTAACTAATATACTTTAAAAATAGTATCTATTAGTTATTATTTATTATATATGTTACAAAAGTCTATATTTTTGATACTACTTATAATTATTATCTGCTGTTGCTTTCATTGGTAGGAAACAGGTAGCAATTTGATACAAGGTAATTTTTTTAGTGAAAAAATGATTTTGAAAACCAAGTATATTTTGGTATCAGTTTATGTGCCTTGTGTTTAAATTTCAATATAAAAAAAAATTGAAATAGAATTAGTACTATGTTTATACATACGTAACGAATAAAAACATCAGTCTCACTAATGATTATATCTTATTAAGATAATATTCCTTTGTACTAAGTAATCAAATCTAATTCCTCAACACTGTTTATAAAATACATGCAACGTTGTAACAACAAGAGAATTAATTATCATGCGGAAGGTGCCGCTTACTAGGATTCATGTCAGTACATAATGCATATTGATATGGTGTTTGATGAATACCAACCATCTTACCAGCCTATTGTATCTATTACTAAACTGAGATGTTTGTGTTCTAATCATTATATCTATCGTTTTCAAATATAATATTATATAGGATAAGATTTTTGTGTAGAAAACCAACTTCTTGACAGTTTTTAATTAAAGTTTATTTTTCGTCCTCCAGAAACTATCCTCATAACTAATTTTAGTTTGATGTATAAAAAAGCAAACACAAGCAGATAAATGTCCAGAAAATTATTTTAAAACTGTCTGAAGTAGTGTTCTTACTAATTACTTATTGTATTTCTTTTTGTAGGCTTTATAAAAATATAGTCACCGGTAAAATATTCTAAAAACCTAATATTTATTTCTTTAATTAATTTTATGTTTTTTCCCCGAAATAAATACTGCAATTAGTACATCACAAGTCGTTTCATTAATAAAAAAAATACATTTTATGATGACCCCTTAAGATTAAAATTATCTTAATTTTTTAGGTCGGGTTATTTACATAAAATTAATGTTACATTACTGTGACTGATGGAGTTTTAAGATCCTTTTTATAAAATTATTTACTTAATAATAGATATTTTTCTTTAAAAAACCTTAGATCTTCGATATATTTTTATACTATATCAGAAGGTCTGAATGCTTACCATTCATTACTTACCATTAAAATAATAAATATAGATTCATTAACCACTGATTATTATAGATTACGTCTTCGCCCTCATGGACATATTTATCAATTTATTTATATCCCTGTAAATGAAAGGATTTTTTTAGTATTCTATTCGTAAGTGCTTTATTGTTAAAATTATTTAAAAACGGTTTGGCTGGTAGGTTTACTTTTCCTTAGTAGTTAAATTGATTCTGAGACATTTTTTTTACTTAAAAAATATTTTAAATATTTCTTTATACTTTAGATTTTTAGCTGATAATAATGTCTAAAAAACATCTATTAAAGAGGTTGTGGTTGATTAATTGATAATATTTAATATAGGCAATATTAGAACCTTGCGAACGCTTTCGCAAGGACGCTAATAGATGACGCCTCCGACCCGATATAAAAACAATTCAAGACAAGTGTAAATGAAATAAAAAATTCACTGAAGCGGGTGGCGGATACGGTAGTGAAATTGTTTGCGAGACGGTTTTGTAGAGGTTCAAATCCTGTCCGTATCGATTTTTTTTATTTTTGTCTAAAATTTAAAATAAAATAACTGGTCTTAATATATAAATGAAATAAATACAAGTTTTACATTCTTTTTCTTCATTCCTTTGTTAGTGATTCATATTGATTGATAATGCTTGAACCTTTCTTAGTCAAGTCGAAGTCACAGAAGTTTTATAGTTATTTTATATTTTATAAAATATTTTAAACTTGAAGTTTCACTAATGAATAGTGACCTTTAGTTCAAGAAACAGATAAATAAACCTTATGTTAAACAAACTGAATTACACAAAACTTATGTTGTTATTATTCAAAATATAACTATGAAGAATAAAATCTTTTATTGACCAGTTTTACTATTATATAAATCCAAGTTAAAATAATAAAGAAGTTACTAAATTATAGAACTTTTTTTTGCTGAATTTCCCGCACAGATATACTCATCCAAGTTCATTAAAATTGTTCTAACGAACGCGATGCATAAAATACTTCCCAGAATAATAATATTAAAGAAGAACTTTTTACAGTAAAATTTTAATAATACAATTTTTATGGTCATATCGTTTATAATGCCTAAATATTTAATTTTATAATAATGACATATGTTATGAAACCGCTATTGATTAAAAAAGCTTTACCAAGCCGGTGTCCAAACAACAGCTCAAACGTAAAACATCTCATGCAGGCCAATAGAAATATTCATGAATCATAGTGTTCCCATGTTGAATACAAATTAATTTAGATATGAAAAATAGCACGAGCTTTTAGCGACTAGATTATATGAGGTTATTCTTTCGTTATGTTAAGTCAATAGCAATACAAATATGTTTTCAATAGATTAGAATAAAAAATGCTGTAAAATTGAGTATTGACAATATCAATAAAAATTAAACGCTACAGTATGTAAATTTCAATAGCACTCTGTCCCAATAAATACATTCATGTATACTTGAAACGCTACATTGAGAATATTTCCAGATAGATATCCGGGAGGGTAGCAAATTTCCTCATTGAGACGACGTGACATGTCAGCATACAAGCGTGATTCCTTAGCACATGGAACGCTCAACGGAACGAGGGTGCCGGATTTATATTGAAATTGCTCTGCTTCATTGCCTCGTAAGTTCTTGTAGTTAAAACTAACTTGTTTTTCTTGAGAATAGTTTCTTAATCAAAAGTGTCATAAAAATAAAATTAAAAAAAAATGTTCTAGGCTTAGAATATGTTCTGTTTTTGCGAAAGTGATTAAGTAGAAGAATATTCTACTTAATCACTTTCGCAAATACAGAACATATTCTAAGCCTAGAACCTAACATTATGTATTTCCACTTTTCTTGGATGTATGGATGTCGGTTAGCAGGAAAAATTTTCATTACTGTCGAGAGATGGCTTTGATTATAATTTACTTATATTTTATAAATTATTTTATAAATTATAATTTAGCATACAATGATAACAAATACTACTTTCTGCCTAGGAAACATTTCTAATAAACAATGTCGTTAATGCACTAAGTACAGATTATTTAATGGTTGTGAATTGTAATAATATAGTACATATATATATATATATATATATATATATATATATATATAATGGAGAGATCTAAAGCATAAATTATGTATACGTTACGTTAGTTTTTATTGACATTTAATGTTAACATACTCAGGTGTTTTTAACCTAATAAACATTTTAATGATTTTTCAAAAACAAAACGTATGGCTTTTTTTAAATAGTATAAAAACCGATAAGGCATGGTTTAAAACTGTAATATTATATAATTTCATTCCGCATGAATAAATGGTCGAAAATAAAACCAACTTAAATCTTTATAGAATATTAATAAGCATGATATTTCAATAATACTCTTAATTCCCGAAGTCCTTACTACCTACGAATATATTATTTTCTCAAAACAAAGATTTTAAAAATAAATGTATTAACAAAAGTTATATAATTTAAAGTATAATATATGTATACAGTCGTTTGTTTTTAAATTTACATAATTTATTTGTGACTTATTAATTTATTAGTCATTATAATCCATTATTTAGGAAATTAAATTAAATAAAAAATGTGTAAATTACCAGAAAATAAATATAAAAACACCGTAAAACAAAAACGAGTGAGGTAATCATTTAGTTTTTTTTTATTATTATTTTAAATGCTCAGACACAAAAAACAACATTTTTGCAAACTCATAATATATGTAACTTTATATAATAGGGTATGTTGATGTGAGAAAATAATATGTGATTCTAATTTATACCCACTCTTAAATAGTCCGATTAACATGCAACAACTCTGGCATTGCGTGGAGACATTGCTTTTCGGATGTTGCAAGAGTTCATGGGCGGCGGTAATCACATATCATCTGTGACCCGCCAGCTCGTTTGTCTCCTCTTACATAAAATTAGAAAAAAAATATATAAACACAACAATTATATTTCGGTTTTTATTACAGAATTTCTTTAGAAGTATATCGATTAGTTAGATTAATTAAGACTCATATTGATAGATGGTCGTATTCGTTCACGCCAGCATTTAGGGTTGAAAGTATTGTAACAGTGCGTTAGTAAAATAAATAAATAGAACAGTATAAAATATTATATTCGGAAATGAAATCTCTATTGTAATATAAATATATATTTTATTACAGATCTCCAAAGTATCTGTTTGTGAATCCGCTAGTGTAGTTTTATTTAAAGTATATATATTTATTTCATTAAAAATATTATTTAAGAACAGCTTATTAAACAAAATATTATTACGTAACAATTTGTTGTTAGTTGACAGAAACGTGTATCGTGAGATATTTCATTTAAAATGTAAAAAGATTAATAATTTATAAAAACTTATTATTCTTTTATGTTATTAAATAATAGTTTACAATGTTACATTAGTACATTAGTAACATAAGTAATTACCATACATCAAATTAAAAAAATATACGATATAATTTTTTTAGGGTTTATTTAGGTTTAAGATTTAAGTAAGCGATAGTTTAAGTGTAATTATTTAAATAACAACGAGTTTAATTTATGTAACAGAAGAGATTTTTTCGAATTTATAATTTATTTATTATACACCTTATTTTGACCTTAGTTTATATGTGTATCACTTTGTGTGTAATAAGTGTGAGAAGATCAAAGCTTAAATATGAATGTATGTTAAGAAAGGTGCGACCCTTTTTTGTTAGAAAAAACTTTGTGTATTATTATAAATTAAAATTTCGGTACAAATAGGTATGAGGATTTTTACAGTGATATTTATAAATTTATATTGCTATTCTTACTGAATATAAACCATATTTTAATAATATTTATTTGTCCATACTAAATTTTAAGCATACATTTATTATGAATATTTTGCATTTTGACATTAATGTAATAACTTTTGTATTTTTTGTTGAGTAAAACAAAATTACAGGTTTCGGGGCCCTTACATGTATTAGTTTTGAGAATTATGATATTTAGGTTAATGATGGAAAAATATTACTTGTGAATATTTTAATTCTCTATCAAGAAAGTGTAGAATTTAAGAATACAATTATTAATTACATATAACTTTTTATTTTATTTATTTACAATTATTGTTTTTTTTAACATAAGGCGTACTTAATGTGTGTGTGTTACTAGTGGCATTTTTTACCACTTAACCCCTGTTAAAGTTGAAAAATAATAAAATAAAAGAATTATACAAATTTTGTAATATATAATAAATATATATATATATATATATATATATATATATATATATATATATATATATATATATATATATATATATATTTATATGTAATGTAATATAAAAATAAATATAAATCCTATAAATATTATTTAAATAAAACATTAAAAAAAATTATATCAATTAGTTAAGTTATGTTATAATTATGTTATAATTACATAAGTTTGAATAAAATAAATTAGGATAACTATAAAAGGTGTGCTCGAACAAGTTTTTTGGGATATTTTTTGTGGGTGCTTTTCTTATTCCTTCCTTATGGAGGTTATGATTAATATTTAAAATAGCATTTGGAAGTTCATTTATACTACTTAGTATATATAACTAGCAAGTCATCAACGTACAAATGATTCAAACAGTCAAAATTATGAACACTCTAGGTATTTATAAACATTGAAAATTAAATAGTATAAGTAATGGGGAAAGCATTTCGCCTTGCGGCACATAATCTCAAGCATGAAATACGATAATCCTGCTAATGTCATCACAACCGATCGCTTTGAGCTTAATAGATAAAGTAGCATTCTTAACTTCATCCTGTTGAAAATTAAGAAACCCGAAAAGCACGATCCCGTCTAGCCATTGCAACCTAAATAGTTTCAGTTATCCACGGTGCTGGATTTCGCTTTAATTCTAAGGCATCTAATGGAGCCTGAGCACCGTACAGTGCGTAAATAATGTAATTAAGATGTAAATTTTTGTCATCAAATGTTAACGCTACAGTAACTTTTGAGAAATCAGGATCGAAAGCATCCCTTTTGATATTGTCTAAGTAAACTCATGCAAGACTGCCGAAGCTTAAAACTTTAAGTTTATATTTGGTGGCCTCAACGTACAAGATATATAAACGAGATCATGTCACGAAAAACGAAGACCAGAAAGCTGCCGTTCATTTGACACAATTAGGAGACATTAATGATAAGGTCTATTTATGCTATTATGATGAGTTTACTCTAAAAAAAGTATTGAAAGATTAACTTATTCAATGATACATAGTAGTGTAAAAGAACACGAAGAAGATTATAGGAGATTAGTATTGAAGTCACCCATTATTACAAAATGTATAAAAAACACAAAATTTTAGCGAAGGCTATTTTTAAAGCAGAAAAATAACCAATTGTCATTAACATATCACCCACAGAAACACACTGATACCATTCTAATTCTAGAAACTAGTACTCTGGGGAGGCGGAATATCAAAAAGGATGCTAATGTAAAAGTAAATACTAATTTAAGCATTAATATGCTATATATATGCTATATATATATCAAAGGACATTACAAAACCGTTGTTAATTTATGGACACATAACCCCGAAAAAGCCCCCCTGTCCCTAATATTCATTTTATAAAAACTAACTATTTGAAAAAGTTCATAAATTACCTAATAATAACTTTATTGATAACTTTTATAAAAAGAATTCGTGTGTATGTTTTATGCGATATTCTCGATTGATTGATTGGAGAAAAATATATTATTGCAATTTACAAACCATTCATTGCAAGAGGTTATAGGCTATAAAAATATAATACAACAAGTTAGATATTACCTATGATCTACACGAATTATTTTTAAAGACATTCACATTCTTCTGTAAGTAACGTGATCGTAACATCAAATAGTTTAAAGAATTTAAGGACCAATTCTTTTAAAGGCATTTTATGAAAAAAACTTAACAAATAGTACAATAAAGTGTATGATAGAATAATTTGAGATAATCCGTTTTTCTTTAAATGCTCTACATAGCGTACCGCCGCTTGAAATTATTTAAACAATTTTGGTCTCGAGGAAACTGCAGGCTTTGCGGTATTTTTTATCCCGGGATGGTTTAAATATCAGCTTTCTTTTTGTATTATTGCCTTTAGTATGTCTTTTTAAATAGTGGTGGATGGTGTTTAAATTTTTCATCTGTATATACAGATAAAAAATATAAATATTATAAAAATATATAAATATAGTAAGTTTCATTTTAATACATTTAATTGATGGAATGAGGTAATGGATATGCTAACGAATGAAAGAAGTTTTCAAAGAGAAAAAAAAGGTGTCCAAGAGTAAGATTGATGAAGATCAAAACAATAATAATGATGATGACAGTCAATTAAACCAGTCTCTTGAATTTAAGTTTCTTAATGTTTAAATTGTTTATTAAAGATATTTACAAGCGTATTGATGCAGTTATATATTTTAGCTTAGAAAGTTTAACACGTATATTTATTAAAATAATATTGATGAGCTTATTAATAAATGCTTTCACGTTTTATTACTTATATATATTTGCTTATTTTATAAAAAAGTTAAGACTTGACTTAAGTAATTTTTTTGAATATTTTTAAACCTATACTTAAATTTTTATATTGCAACCAGAATATTTTAAATCTAAGTTTTGAGTTGTACGAAAATACAATTTTACGGAATCCTAAGCTCAGTAAAAAATAAAATCTCGTGAAAAGAAATTTATGTCACCTTGAGTGTTTCTAATATCTGCTACATTATACCTAAATTTAAGACAAATGTATTCGTCGCTTGATAAATGATAGAAATTTTATTTGTTGAATTGCGGTTTTACAACAACTTACAAAAAAGCTTTTAAAAAGTGTTGCTAGTTAATGTTGAAACAAGAATATAAGTGTTTTTAAAACATTTTAACAGTTACAATTGGCAACGCAATTTACAGCTTCTAATGTTCTTAAGTGAACACAAAGGTATACCATATTTTTATGTTATTTATTTTTTTTCTTTTTCACTTCAAATCTATACCAGTGTCACCTGATTGGACACCATACTTATAATAAGCCCTTTTGTAAAGTCACTCTCCGACTTAAAACTAAGGCTATGGGTTCCAAACACTTGTCTGACATGGGATGCCACGAGATCGCTTGCTCACTCACCGTGATGCCCCGGCGGTATCCCCCCATGTAAGGGTGTGATTTAGAGCACCCTCACGGCGTGGACCTGTAATAGGTGAGAGGGGTTACCCTCCCTCCCACCAAGGCACTACAGCTGGGGAAGCAAGCGGCAAGTATTCTTGCCTCATTCTTTCCAACCTCTCCCTTACGGAGTGGTAAGGATCTGGCAGTAAGTCTGAATATAGCAAAACCATCGATTGTTTATGGCACAAGAATCTTCTTTCGAATCCTTCTTCCTATGGGACTCACGAGAATTTATGACAATGGATCACCAGCTTTCTCACTGGGTGTAGCATACAGGTCGTGCTCGACGGTTTTTGCTCGAACTCCAAGCCCGTGAATATCCCAAGGCTGCGTGCTATCACCAACTGTTCCTCATGTACATTAATGATATGTTGGATATTTCCAACAAGAAGTCACTCTCTGAAACTAAACAAACCTCTCTGTGCTAGCAATCTCAGAACACATTTTCTGCCAAATCATATAGTGCATATGTGGAACTCCTTGCCAGAAATAGTGATAAGTGCTCCTAACATTAACATTTTTAAAAATAGATTTGATAAACATGTGAGAGCTTTAAAAACACAAGTGCAGTGATATACACGCTTCAGCTCTAAGTTGCTAGTGAATTATATATAATAATAATAATAATAATCATAATAATACATTGTTATTCAGAAGAGAGTACTGGGGATGCGGTATATTCTGGCCGTGCAGGTTCTCTCGAGAAAAGTCGACGAGTGCCGAAAGAAACTTGTCTTTTATAAAGACCTCCCTGGGGATTGTCTCTGAGTGGGGTGAACTGAACCACTTTCATTTCAACCCCCCTAAAGATACACAGTTTGCGCGTTTACCACTAAGAAAACCCCATTTGTCGTATCACCGCTCTTCGCGAGCACTCTTCTCAATACCTCATCAAGTATCAGATATACTGGGCCTCATACATATATTTCGAGCGATTGTCAGTTTTGTGGTCATCTAGAGAGCAAGGCCATTTTGGCCTATATGAAATTGGGAGTAATGAATAGAGCGAGGCAGTATTACAGGCCTGTCCAAAGATTTGCGCTCTATGAGGCGCAGATCCGGCTAAACACGAAGTGCTGTTCTCATCTCTGGTCCGGGTCATCCCAATAACAGCTTCTGTTGTTTGACCGCGTACAACGGTGAGCCGTTTGAATTATCGGAGATTCGTTGATCTGCAAACGGCTGGATCCTCGGCATTGCGTAGAAACGTTGCTTCTCTGTGCGTCTTCTACAGCATTTACCACGGAGAGTGTTCCGATGAGCTATTCGATCTGATGTCTGCCTACAAATTTCACTACCGCACAGCATGTCATCCCTTCCAATACCATCCGTACCACCTGGTTGCGTGGCGATCTTCCACTGTGTGGTTTTGAAGGATCTTTCTTCCACATACCATTCGAATGTGGAACGAACTCCCTTCGGCGGTATTTCCAGATCAGTACGAAATGAATTCCTTAAAAAAAGGCGTTTACTCCTACCTCCAAGGGTGGCAGCACTCTTGAGATTCCTTGTTGCAAGAGTTCTTGGGCGACAATGATCACGTACCACCTGTGACCGGAAAACTCGTTTGCCCTCCTCTTACATAAAAAAAGCTGTTACCTAACAAAGTATATTTATTAATTAAGACGATTTCTTATTATATTATATTATGATATCATAATGAATATATAACATTATCGTAATAGATGAGAGGTGAGAATAGAGTGTGCAACACAAAGTTAAATTTGTTCATCACATGAAATATTGAATAGTTTTTAATGTTTACATTTAGAATTATATTTTTACCTTATATTTACTAATTTGGCATTCTACATAAGTCTGATTACTCACTGCTATTTGGTGGTGTTTACAAGCTGGCGTCCAATTTCAATTGAAGGAAATTGTAATTGAATTAGATGTACCTATCTATATATTTGATGAATTATTTACTTTTATTATTTGTTATAAACATAACATTAAATTATAAGACAATAAAGACTTTTAACAAGGAAATCAGAGTGTCACATCTCATATTGCTAAATTTACAGAAAACAATGGTAAGTTCATTATTGTTTTCACTTAAAAATATTTACAAGCAATAAATATTAAACAGTTAACTGTTTTTGGCGTAACCAAATTGTTGGTTGAACTTATAGAATAAATATATAAATGCAGACAATAGAAAGATCGTAAATCCTTCCTAAGTCTCACTTGGCACTGTGTCTTTTGTTTCTGCTGTTATAACTGTCACTAACAGTTAAAATAATACAACCGTTGTACTTAGTTTTAATGGAAATATCTAAAGAACTTACTCACTTTATTCATATCTTAGGTCATTTATTTATCAGCGTAAATTGACTAAAAAAATTGTGATATATATTTTTATTAAATAAAAATATTATATCGTGGTTTGAATATTGTAGTTCTGATGTTTTTTCAAAGACACCGGAAAATTATACAATACTTTAGAATATCATAAAAATTATTTGATGTTGACACGTTGTAGAAATGGTAAGGTTATCACATGAATAAATCAATTAATATTAATAAACAAGTAGTAACAATATGAGTATAATAGTCCAAAGTCACGAAGTTCTAATACATATGTTATTTTCTCAAAACAAATACCTTATAAATTCATGGTATAATGATAATTAAAAATTATATGAATATATTGATTGAGCTATTTTTAAATTACAGTTTTTATAATTCCAGATCATTATATAAATGGAAATAGTACATTGGCTAAATCCTACCACAAAATTTATCTTCACGAAAATAACTAAA
Source organism: Melinaea menophilus ssp. n. AW-2005 (assembly GCA_918358695.1). NCBI lineage: Eukaryota > Metazoa > Arthropoda > Insecta > Lepidoptera > Nymphalidae > Melinaea > Melinaea menophilus. Next base: position 30,223,171 of record OU911038.1, on the reverse strand, counting down.
GATTGGAAGCTGCTGAATGCTATTCTATAATAATAACTTGTGGCAGAGCGAGTTTCATCTAGGTAAGTAAGTGTCATGAATACTTCGGTCTTCAGCAAGCAGTGTCCAAAAAATATACTACATCTCTCTGTGAGTGAATAAATGAGTAAATGAAAAAAAAGTAATGTTAGACGCATTCTTAAAGTTAACGCTTGGAGGTATATTTGTGAAAATATTTAGTCGTGTTTTACGCATGATCATTTGAAATTGGCTAATTAGACCAAACCTGTATTTTATATGCACAAATGCAATGAATATAGTTTTAAAATATCTTATTATATGAAAAAAATCGTTTGTTTTTACAATTCTAAGTTAAAATGTGTAAAAGCACGAGTAATATAGCTGTCAGCATTTAATACATTTCGAAAGTGAATTTTATGAGAAGTTAAAGCTGAGCGAAAGAAGTGAAATTTTTAAGTGATCACGGCGTTCCCGAAAGGCAGACAATAATGTTTTATAGTGTTTCAGAGCAATTGTTTTTATTTATTAAAAAAAAAATTTAGTGCATATACGAGGGGAGGTCCAAAAGTTCATGGAATGAAAGGGATCTAAATAAAATAAAACAACAAAACTATTTTTTTTTCAATATAATTACCCTTAAGCTCAATACATTTATTAGACCTGTGAATTAATTTTTCTAAACCACTATAAAAATATGTTTTATCTTTTCCGTCAAAATGAGCCGAAATTGCCTCCCTTACCTCATTGTCGTCGGAAAATTTTCTTTCCCTTAAGTCTTTTTTTAAATTGGGGAATAAAAATGTCACTGGGGGCCAGGTCTGGACTGTAGGGTGGGTGAACTAGGAATTCGAACCCATGCGTGTGCAGATCAGCCATTGCAATTCTGCTCTTGTGAACCGGCGCGTTGTCTTTCAAGAGCAACACACCCTTTTTCAATTTTCCTAGCCGCTTCTCCTTGATGGCATCTTTTAATTTTTCTTATATCGTTGCGTAGTATTCTCCGGTTATAGTCCTTCTCTTTTCTTTGTAATCAATCAAGATTATCCCCTCACAATCCCAAAAAACAGTAGCCATCATCTTTCCAGCCGACTCCGTCACCTTGACTTTCTTTGGCGGTTGTGTCCCCTTTTTATGCCATTGCATGGACTCTTGTTTGGACCTCCCCTCGTATTTCGCTTTTCAATAACGAATATGAAGCGCTAGGAGATCACATACTCGTAAATCTATGAAACCCTATATTGACTTCAAAATTTTACAATATCTTTACGTTGTCTATAATAATAGAGATCAAAGTGATTATTAATATGCGTCACTCATGTTTTTTAATTAGTATTTAAATTAACTTCACTTTCCCCTTTTGTTTTATACGACGATCTCTTTGTCAGGCAAAAATACCACAACATCCTTTTGAGAATAAATCGAAAAAGGATATTGCATTATAATTGTATCGTGGACGTCATATAATAACGAAGTTTAACATTTTAAGAATAAATATAGTTAAATTGTATTAAATGTTTTTTAAAACTTATAATTAGTTAATATAGCATACATAGTATTATTTGCACCATTATAGTCCTTGAAAACATATTTTTGTTAATGAATAATTCATTAAAAGTAATAAGAAAAAAATATACGACTGCGATTCATTAGTGTCGTAAAAGACACAAAAGTTACTTTAAAAGTAAATATCCTTTTTACAAGTTTCGCAAAATGCGTAAAGTTATTAATAGTTATTTTTGTGACAACCGTTTTCCTGGTCGAAATAAAGTCCATAGAAACATTTCGACACATTTTAAAAGGGGTTTTAACAACGTTTGTCTGTAAATACGTATTAATATTTTTCTAAATTTTACTTTTTATTGTTAATGTTTAAAAATGATGTAACATTTTTGTTGTTGGTAATTATATTTGAAGAATGTCTATAGGTTGATATTTTTCAGTAAAATAAATTATTTCACAAGTTACTCAAATAATAGACCATTAAGTTACTTGTAATAATAGTGATGCAACTGCATGTAATTCCAAATTAGTTAGACTGCAACCTTATAGCAATTTGATTGCAATAAACGTAAGTTTTCTCTTTGTAAATAAATTATTCTTCAAAAAACAATAGATTTGATTCCAGTATCAAGATTAGATAAATTAATCTATTTAAACTGCCACTTAAATCGTAAATAAAATAATACTACGATTTTAAAGTAAGAGTTGTAAAATATTACAATTACCTACACTAAAATAAGTATTATTTACTGATAATTTTTCGTCTAATTCGAGTAAGATCAAAGTTACTATTTCTAAAATTTTATTATCATAACTGCTATTTGTGACTCAATTTAAAATTTGTAGTATAAATATTAAAAAGTACGATGTATATAATTAGTACAGTATGATATATAGTATGTTTATCTACTATTCATTATTTAATTTAATGTATATGTTAGGCCCAAAGACCGAAAACGCTCAATGGACGAAAAAAACGGCCACATCGCGTTCTGGCTGTCTTCAAATGCGCAGAACGCGTTTTGGCTGCTATTAAACGCTCGCCACGCGTTCTGGTAATTGTTGAACGGCCAGAACGCGTTTTGACATTCGTCAAGCGCTCAGAACGCGATCTTAATGTTTGAGTCGTATTATGTGCCACACCTGCGTACAATAAGATTCATTTTGTACTTATAAAACAAATGAATCTTGATTATTGTTCCACGCATTCTACATTTTGTGCAGTATGGAATAAACTTAAATTTATGATCTTTTGGTAGCGAGCGTTGTAGAGTTGGCGAGCGTTTAATAGCAGCCAAAACGCGTTCTGCGCATTTGAAGACAGCCAGAACGCGTTGTGGCCGTTTTTTCCGTCCACTGAGCGTTTTCGGTCTTTGGGCCTAACATATATAAGCGCAGTAGCAATCGCATGTATCGTACGAGTATATCGCATGGCTTATTAAATACTTATTATAGTTTATAATTAAATTATAACCTATTATAATTTATTATACGTCCCTCAGAAGAAATTTAGTTAGTTTTTATATTTTTAATTTGTTAAATGTAAAATATTTATACTTAACGTACTTACTCATTTGCACATTACCCAATTGATTAAAGAAGTCCTCACGATGTGCGAATGATTCTAATTGTAAAATATACAGTGTGATATCTCATATAAATGTGATTTAAAGAATATTAAAAAACAAAATGATCAAGGTTTACCTCTTACTCACAACGTTACACACATAAAACAAAGACATGTAATATAATGTATAATAAATAATTTATCTGTTTTCAAAATACTCGTTTTCATTAAAAAAAAATGTCGTAAAGACGGCCGGGTAATGTCATAGTATGAAATACAATTTGGATTAGTTAAAAAGTATATTAGTTATTAGTTTACTATATTTATTACATAAATATATATTTGACATGCTACATTAAAATAACCACATTTTTATGTCCACAAATCGTTATATTCCTGTTCTGGTAAGTAAAGACAACTCCTTTAGAAATAAAACGTATATTAAACGAAATTTTATTTTAAAAAGAAGAAAAGAATTTCTTTGCAATATATTAATATACTACTACTACTACTACTTTCATTATCGCAAAATGATAAAATGTAAGCATGAAAGTTTTAATGAAGAACAATTTTAGGTAAAAATATTTATAAACTTCTTTTTAAAACAAAATTTAATGAACTTAAACGGTTTACAAGTTCAATTAACATTCTCATAGAATCCGTTAGAAATTATGAATGTAAACATTTAACATAAGGAAATCCACGTGCTAATGGTATCATATGCGTCATACAATGACATTTATCGGTACTTTATATTCACAGAGATTGCAGTACGTCAGACCCGTCCAAATATACTACAGTAGACTTTCATACATATTCTCTATCAGTGAAATGTGATTTAATTAAATTCTGTTATGGTAATTAGTTGTGCTGAACAAATTATCAAGGATATGGCAAAAAATATGGTTTTCGAGAAATGTTTTAGTCCGGCAGATGGCGTTATAGGTAACCTTAAGCTTCCTAACGCTAGAACGAAATTATATGAAAAGTTAATATTTGTCACTTAATTTTAAAGTTGTTAGCACATTAAAAGTTGTAAGCATTGAGTGCACAAACGTTATAAATCATCAAATATTTTTAAAAGGTCAGTCAGAAAACAAAATATGTAGAATTAGGATCTCCTACTATATAAATATCCATTAGAGTTAGGACTAATAATTTATAAAGATTTGACGCCACTAAGTAAATTAAAGGCTTTCAACATTTAAGCTATTATTAAAATTTTTGACCGGCTTCTTCAACTCAGATATTTTATTTATCGAATTTGTCTGTTGATGTTACATTGCAAAAATATGGTAACTTTATTTTTTGTACATACATTATTATTATTATTTATTTAATGACAACTTGATAAATAACTTCCTATTATGATTACTGTGAAAGAATAAGTATTTTAATATGTTTTCGTATGTTTTTCAAAATTACTACTTAGACTTAAAAAGCACTTTACAAAAATTCTGTAATTAAGATGAATTAAACATGTAAATAGTTCTGTAAATAGGTTAAGCAATGTTTAAATACTTTTAAGGTTTGGTATAAATTTGTTAAGATGAATAAATTTTGAATAAACTCATTGTTTAAATGATTTAGTCTATAAATTTTAATTGTATTTTTATAACTTATAGAGCCTTACAACGAAAACAAATGAAATACATGAGTATGTTATTCAGAAATACACTGCACAAAACATAGTGAAGATCATAAATCTTGGGTAAGCCCGAGACGACACGTGGCGCGATCCTAGTGTCTGTGGTTTTCAGTATTCCTAACAGCTTATATTACGGACACGAGACCAATGGAATTTACTTCACAAGAATTAAAGTAAAAACAATAACAGTTAAAACTGTCAGCTAAGTAATAGAGAAGTGCAGTCATGCAGTCATGCATAATTTATTGTTATGATAAGGCAGTGTTCATATTGTGCACTATTTCTCTTTGTTGTGAGTTTTTATGTCGAAAACAAGGATATGAAAACAAAAGTTTTTCTCCGAGAGAAGTTGTTATGAACTAAACTTATTTAATATACTTTTATATCATCCTTTATTTTTCATAGCGTTTATTCAATTATTTGTATTTGTTCTTTTTAACCAAAACAAAAAAATATATCTTAATTTCAGGACTAAAGGAAGAATAAAATACATCTATGAAGAGAAAATCTTTAAAGCTTTCTCCAATTGTAAGCGTTTAAATGTGCAAAAACATAAATATAAACTGTCAACACATTTTGTAACAACTCCGAAAATGAATGGTGAGAGATCAGAAACAAAGAGGAGAGAATTTATATTTCAAGTGTTATAGTTGGATGCTTGAAAGGCGTGCAGACGTATTTTTAAACTACATTTATATGTATTTAAAATAATTTAATTTATTTATATCAAATTACGCATTTGTGAATACTCTCTGTGTTGTAGAAAACTAATATATTAATATTTTATACACATATTATAGGTATTACTTAAAATGTATAAACATTGAAGTATTTACAGTATCATAATTATATTGAAAATTAAATTATTGCATTATGAGTTATTATTAATAGAAATGGCGATAAAAGTATTTTATTATAATTTATGAAGTCACATTATGACAATCACTGACCTACGTTATATTTTTTGTAAATACGATTATTATAAAATACAAAAAAAGGCGGCATAAATTTAAAAAAAAATACCTTCAACGTAAATTAATTAAAAATTGTTTTAGGTTATTTGGAAATTAAAATCAGAAATACTTTTAAAAATCATATGATGTTATATCTAAATTATATAAATTATAGTATTATAAATAAATATTATATAAGGTTAAAGTTAAAAAGGAAAATGAGGTGTATTCCTGATTTGTTATAAACACAAACTATTTTATGACAAAAGAGATGTGAATTATTACTTAATCAATGCCAATTTAGATATTTAAATAATTATTTCATTTTCAAGGATTCCTTTATTCTGAATATAGAACAGGTACATTTTATATAAGTTCCACAATAACATAATTCAAAATTAGTTTCATTTCTAGTTGTATACAAAATATCTAATATATAATTATATATTTATTGTTTAAATATATAGCATACATATTTTTTATTATTTTTGAAGAGGGAGTTTCTAAAAATCAAATTATAAAAATTCATAAATGTAACCAAAAAATTCTAAAATATTCTCTCTCGTTAATATAATGTGACATACTACGTCGCTAAAGTGGGTTCAATAAATTTTAAGTTGTATATATTTTTATATTCATATACAAGATCGACAAAACATCAATAGCATTAGGACTAGAACCTATGAGTTCAAGGAGTGTGTCTGTCCCAGAGGTAGCAGATTCAACCTATGTAATAAAAAAAAAAATCCGTGCCCGCAGGGGGACACGCGTGGGTAGACCTCGTGTATAACTCATTTAAAATATAACTCACTACCTAAGAATAATACATGATGCCGTTGTTTACATCAAAAATTTTCAAGCAAAAAGCGGTTTTAATTTTTTTTCTCGGAAAAGATATCTTTTTTGGAAATACTTTTGGTACTTAAATTTAGAGTAAAAAATAACCTTTCTATTAAAAATATTTGCGAGGAGGGAATGTTTACCACAAAAAAGTTGCCGTGGTTTTACCTACCTAAAATTTACAAGCTAAAAGTGGTTTTAATTTTTTTTCTCGGAAACGGTACCTTTTACGGAAAAACTTTTGGTACCTAAATTTAGAGTAAAAAATAACCTTTCTATTAAAAATACTTGCGATGCAAGAATGTGTACCAGAAAAAAGTTATGATTTTTTTTCCAAAAATTTTCGGTTTTTTTACCCCCACCCCTAAGTTATTGAAGTTAGGTTTTCGGTTTATCGACATTAGTTATAGGTATTTATCAAAGACATCATATAAAATGAATGCGATTGATCTCCTTTGTATAGGGACAAAGTTATGGTCAAAAAACTGAAATCAGAAAAAGTGAGGCCCTAGCGCCCCCTGTGGCCGGATTTCTCTGGTTAACGAACTTGACCTTTATTTTTGGATGGTGGATTTTTGTACAAAGTTTGAAAGCGATCCGAGCGATACTGCGCCCGCTATTGTGCTGACAAAAGTCGAATCTGGACGCACGCACGCATATATATATATATATATATATATATATAAACTTTTTGACCAATGGTCATTTCGTACTCAGGCGGTCATAAGAAGACCTCCTGTGAAGAAATTTTTCCAAAATTCGAAAGTAGGGGACAAATGAATGGGCAGACCGAATTCTTCGAGGTCTACCCAATAGTAATTATCACTTGTTGTACACGTTTAAACAATTTTTATGTATTACATATATTTGGAAATAAAGTTCCTTTGCCATTGAGTAAGTATGCATTTTGCACTATAAATCAGAAAAGGAATTCAGGTAGCATAAATCTAGGAATAATGTATTATATGAAATATTCTGTTATATATTATTTAAGGTCCGCCTTTATGTTTACGTTTGAACAAACTATTATTTATTAATACGAAAATCTTACATAAGAATGTATCACATAGAGCAACTTTTTATTGTTATAATATTCTCTTATTCGTTTGTACAAGTATTTGAAATGTTAAGTAACAAATCTTTATACAATTTTCAATTATTATTCATATTTAGGATAACTTATAAAATGTTTATAACTGTACAATAAAATAGAATAATAAAATTAGAATTTACATAATAATTGTTTTAAAATGTGTATAAACAAGCTAACTGAATTAAGCTAATTATTTATCCGTACATTCGAAATAATTCATTCACAATGTTTACCTGACTTAAAGAAAATTAATAAACAGTTTTATTTAACTTTACGATAACAAACTTAGACTAAAACGGAATATTTGATCAGGACCAACAATTAAATATTAGCAAGCCAGTAGGCAGTTCTCCAGAATAACAATTTGCTAAATTGTCGGTTTGTTGGGGCTTTAGGTAATTTTAGTAATTTTGGTAATATAATGGTTTTTGCTATGAGTAACTGCTTATGGAGACAATTTAAAATTATATTACTTTTGGGTTGTGTTACAAAATCGCACATATTGTTTTGAACAACTAAAACACACAACAAACAATTTAAAATATGCAAAAATTTTGATGATAGATTTGTAGTCTAAGACTATAAGCGTAATAATAAAATTGTCATGATAAATATATATTAATATAAAGAATGTTCTATATACAATATTGCAAATGTACTTTTAGTAGAACATTTAAATTTTTTTTGCACATTATATGTATATAAAAAAAAAAAATTGGTGAAAATTTTATCCGACATTGATATATTGAGGAAGGAATATTTACGTGAACCCAATATACATTCCCCATCATCACCCAGGTATCATTTATTATTCTAGAAGACTATACGCTTTCCCGCTTTTATGACTTTAAACTCCAATAGTTAAAGTAATATAACACTTATTAAATATACTGTTATAATAGTAACATAGTATAATTATGTAAATGTTTATAATATGTATAAATGTATACATATATCTAATGAAATGACTTAATTACAAAATAAAATTAGGGTATCTATATAGAAAAAATATATAAAATTAAAGACCTTTAAAATTTTTGATAAATAATGCTAAAATAATTAGAAAACAAATCATTAAAAGTAAGTTCCATATTTGGGGCAAAGCTCAATTGACAGCAATAGTAACAATTCCAACTAAGTTATAGTTAAAAAATGTGTTTTGTGTGTGGTGTGCCACATTAGTGAATGGAAATACAGACAAGAAAACTACTTCTTGGTAGTTCCTTTTGTCCGAAGTATGTGAGCTTGTTTTACTTTGACATGAGCCATGAAGTAGGCATTACTGTGAGAGGCTTAATAAGCTTTGTCGAAAAATTGTTTCAAGTGATTTCTGAAACGCATAGTATTCTGCTTAATTATTATTTGATCAAAATTACGTTCGTGAGAGAACCTGATGCCTGATCTGCTTTATTATCTTTTATACCTTATGCATTGCAATCATCAAGAAGACATTTTTCAATTATTTATTTCAGAACGCACAACATGAGATGCAAGACGTGAATAAAAACATAGAATTATGAAAATTTTTCACATATACGTATTAAAAGAAAATGTTTCCCAATTATGTAGCATTATACTCTCGACCAAATACATTTATTTTTATATTTTTACCCAATTAAAGAAATTTGTTATCACTTTTATTGAAAAACATCACCATCGTACTCCTTTTCCATGCCTGTGACGTCTTGCCTTCTTGACAAACGTTATTACCTAGCTTTTTGAGATGTTTAAAGACTGGTCGTCCACCAGCCTTCATCTAATTCCTAATCTATTTTAGGGCCAAATAAATCTTGAACCAGCTAATGTATAAAAATTTATGAAATTGTTGCCCTGGCCGCCGCCATGATCAGGAACAGTGAGGTTGCCAGAGACTACGGGCCGATTAGTCTGATTTAAAATCCATAAAGGGATATGCTATAATTTCTACGCTTAGCACAAGGCAATCTGCGATCTGGTGACCAACGATTTACAGACGGGTTGGTGATCGTAGTATGGTGTTTTGGTACGCAGAAGACACTGCTGCCCATCCTCTGGAAAACCGATTTCTCTGCTGCCTAGTACGACATTAGCAACTTGCTCTTCAACCTGCTCTTTTAAAAAAACAATAAATTCACTGCATCGTATTGAATCTTATTTTGAGTCAAGATTAAAGAAATTGGATTATATTTGTCTATTAGTGAAACAGTTATGCTACTCCTCCAACATAACAAACCCTTACTTGTAGACGGATGGTACATTGAAAATAAAACCACATACGTTAGATAGGTCCTAGCAGCCTAGATAGTCTGGCGAACTTTATGTAGCTGTATACACAACGTCACTGTCCTTTTTCTACAGAGTAACCTTGATGTCATAGTTACCAAGACCCAGAATTGAACTGTAAGGATTGTGATCCACATTTGGTTATGTAGACGGAGGTAGTTCTGATATTGAAAATGTATTACTTTTCTGAAATAAATTATTAAGTACTTGCACAGCGCACAGCTTTTCATCTTCCTTTTCGTGATATATTTGAGGTTTTGAACTTTGTTGATTACCCCTTCCACGTACACGAAAGCGATAAGTTTATATAACAACGACACATAGGAAGGCAAGGAATACAGAATTTATGATTATAAAATAATAAATAATAAATTTTAGTGTGACAATTATGATAACTTTAATCTGGTATAATACAATACAGGATATGGTGATGATGAAAAAGGGTCAAACTTTAAGTCCGACAGTCCGAGAAACAAAAGCTCATTATTTTTTGATTCGGAGAACGCACAATAGTTTATCGATGACTTCAACAGTTCTTATCTAGCTTTATCTTAATGTATGTATATTTATTGATCAAAAAATAAATATTGTCATTTTTTTAAATATTAATTAAATTATTAATAATACTAGTGTAATCCCAATAGTTTATTGGACTTTTTTACTCGATAAAAGGGATGTTACATCATCCATGAACCATTTATTATAGATATCTTTATGCTTGTCCGCTTTTATTGTTTAATATTATTTTTTTAAAGTAGTTTTCTAATTAATTCTCACTGATTTACAAATATAATAAAACAAAGACAACCTAAGCGCGAAAATTAAATTATTATGATACAATGAACGCATAAGGCAAAGAGGTATTTTATTCAATACTAATATATTTAAGGTAATAAGATCATACGAATCTTGAGAGGTTGTGTTAAAACGCATTACATAACATTAATGGCTCTGTCATTTTCCTTACACAAACTAAGCTCTTATTAAGATGACAGCTGTCTGGTAATGCCTTCTTGTATTATAAATACCTCTATCTGATCCCAAAACTAACATAACTTCGTAAAGGTATATGTTGCATGATTTATTTAAAAAATATAATAATTTTGTGTTAAAATTTATTAGTTCTAATGTGATTTAAAAAATGCTTTATCGGAAGAAAAAAAATTATTGAAACTTAAAATAAATGTAAATTCTATTATGTATTCAATTTATTTAATTGTATAAGAAACTGAAATATTACTAAATAAAATTGGAAAGACACCTTACTATAAAATGAAAGCCAAAACAATTTAATGACAACGTCATATATGTTACGTTAGTTTTATGAACATAAAATGTAAACAGACTTAGGTATTTTAAACCTAAAAGACAAAATTATTCTTAATGACTTTCCAAAAACAAATGGAATGGTGACAAAACTTTTTTAACTGGTATAAAAACCATATAGAGATGTCATGGTTTACGGCTGTGATATTATTAAATTTAGTTACGCATGAATAAATCACCCAAAATAAAACCACAGATACCATAAAATACTTGTAATTATAATATGTAATTGAGAGATTGTGTATTTACAATATCTTATAAAATTTAAAATTTTTATTGACATATCATATTTTTAGCTGATAAATTTAATATTTATTAAAATGATCGGCCAATGAAAAGTTCTTAATTTATTGTCTACATCATCTTTGTGAAAGTTGATTTTATTCAGTAGTATAGAAAATAACATGGTCGCATAATCTAATGACAATAATGTAAAGCTCAGAATGTACTACTAATATACTTGTATTATGCAAGCCTAATGCAGGTATAATTAGCAAAGGTGGATTCAGGTACACTGCATTGCAATTGTCTATTCAATTACTTTGAACTCTACGTTATGCTAACAGCAACGATATTTTGTAAGTATTATTTTAAATGAGTTAATATTTTTTAGAATATTATAAGTGATGAGAATATGTTTTTAGTTTGATGGTTATAAGAAAAAATAACACCGCAGAAGATATGATTGGAATGCGGAATATGATGTAGCTTCTTGTCCACGTCATATCTTGCGTTCCATCATTGCAAAAAAGATCTGTTTAGACTTGATAATAACCAATCATATCACTATCACTAATTTTTTTCTCTTTACGTTCAACTTAACTTAACTTCAAATAAAGTGTATTTGTTTTGGTTAAGTTAATGACGATCTCACTTTGAACAGAAGTGGGTTTCGTTGTTGGTCGAACGTTTTTATTTAATAGAAATACTTGACCAACCTTTTTTAATTATGTCAGAATTAAAAATGAACATGTACATTTTAAAACAAGCTTAATTTTTTTTTTAGTTTGTAGAACCTAGCTGTAGTTATTGTTACTCGACTGCAGCTCGTATTAGGCTGGCTCGACTGGGGTAGGGCCACCATCTCACTTATTTTCATTATTATTAAAAAAAAAAAATCTTAGTAGGTTAATTTTACATTTTTAAACAAATATAGAATGAAAAAAATATATCGACACGAGCAGGAACCTGCGACCTCTGGGGAATGGTGCCAACGTTCTAAACATTAGGCAAAGAATGTAACATTCTAAATATTACCGTCTTTATCGGGACGATAGCGATATCTGTTAAGCATTTTACTATAATTCTAACCAATGTTTTTAATTGCCGTTCTGTTATTTAAAAATGTAATATAGTTTAATAAAGTTAAATATAATATATAATATATTCCAAAGTTGTTAGGTAACTATTCGAACCGCCATCTTGCTATAAGGGAAGCATTTACTTACTATGACATTTAATGGAACAATATAATACATTTAAGGTATAAGAAAAGATATACAAACAAAAACACTATTATTTACTCTCCATAGAATAAATGAACTTATAATTATATTGACAAACCAATGAATTCTTTCTTAATATAAAATAAATTACTATTACGTGTCACAATATCGATTTACCGGAGGTAATTTACACTTGCCACGATTTATATCACTAAAAAACAAGGTAATAAATAATACTTTATATATCAAACACTACCACTCGGTTTTGGTTTCTATTGAAGGATTTCATTAGAAGTAAACTGATTAGTTAGACTAAATAACAACCCTCTGATGGACGGTAGTATGAGATCACGCGAGCATTAAGGATTGAAACTATTTTACTAATACGTTAGTAAAATAAATAAATTTATTAGTATAATAAATTTCGTTTCCTCTAAAAGTAATATAATTTAGTATATGAAGTTTTAATCATCTATAACGAAATCTAGTTCTCATAGAGAATTAATTAATTAAGAAGCCTAAGAATATTTCGAAATACAAATAAAAATAAATTGCTTTCCTTTTAAAAGCACATCTCGAATTTTTTTTTACAATTTGAGTGAAAGTTAACTTGTTATTTTGAATGCAAACACTGCTGGCGCAATATTTTTACCGTTATAGAAAAAGAAGAACAAATTTTATCGCCACTTTAAAAGTAAAACATACTATAAACTTATAGACTTACTACACTTAGAAAATATACATACGAGTATATAAGACTCTGACAAAGAGATTCCTATTTACACGATGTCTACATTGACATTTGAACTTATAATTTACAGCAATCTTATCTACACGTGGATAGATTTTATAAGTGGCACCACAAAGTTTGGTATAAATAGGTCCATGCCCTGTAATATCATACATGGGATTATTGGAAGGGCCCCAACAAACCGGCAGAAAAAGACCGCATTTGAAGGCCTTGTGCGTGCTAGACGTTAAATGGTTTCTGCATTATCACCTTGGAACTGTAGAGGCACGTGCTGATTCTGACATGATTCACGGCTATTCAAAAATATGAAGGAAACTTAAGCCTCGAAGACAAATACCAAGTCGTGTGGTATAAAATGATGTTTACGTTTATAATAAGAAGTAAGAATCGTACTCAGTGTCGCTGGTTTCAGATATCTGCGTCTTCATCAAAAATAACAATCCGGCTGCGCCGTTTCTAGCTGATGGTAGACGGATGATGGTTGAAGTGAAGTCTCCAGATATTGCAAAGTCCACATTTAGCGCGGAGTAAGGCAGCGCTATGAGCAGGGTAGCATTTGCGATGTAGGTATATATATAAAAAATATATATTTTTGTAAAGTATCCTGCTTACTTGAATAATGACAGGAAATTTATTTGTTTGTATATAATTAGGGATGATTTTCAATTTGCATCTGTATAACAACTTTGAGAGCTTCTAAAAAAGTATTGCTAATGGACGACAAAACAAGAATATAAATATTTTGATTTAAACATACCGAAGTAATTTAATTTTTTTTTTCATCACTTTGATGATACAAAGCAATTGCAATACAATTCATCACTTTCATTGTTGTTAAATGTATTTTTAATTACAAAGAGTTTCATATAGCGTATATTTAAATATAAATACTTTCATATATTACTGTTTTGTATTTTGATTACTTATTTCTGATTATTTTATATGTATTTTAGGATAACAAAAATCTATTTAATATTTAAAAATTTTAGTAAACAAATTATACTTAGTCTTAATTGTATAAATCCCCTTACGCTTGGCATTATTAGTCAAATGTTTGTGTATTGGGCAATATGCCGGTACACAAATGATTACGGTATCAATAAATTGGTACAATGAAACCTTATTTGTGACGGAAAAAAATTTACAGATTGTAAAAGATTTTAAAACCTAAAAGTATTTTAAAAAATAACTTAGGACTTCCAGTCTATAAGAGATGCACTGGTCATTTTTTAACTGATAATTTAAAAACAATAGGAACAAAGTTTATCAAGATCTCATTCATGAGAAGGTAGTTAAGCTCCTTAACAATACCAAGTTCAATTATCAAGAAAGATCCTTTCAGCAAGGCTCGGCTCCTGGTCATAAAGCTTGATACACATAATCTTGGTTAGAAACGGACGTTCCTGACCTTATCACAGCAGAAGACTGGTGGTCATCTAGTCCTGATCTTAATCCACTGGATTATGATTTATGATTAATTTTAGTATGAATTGCTCTAAATTCCATGATCATTTGGAGTTCCTAAAACAATTCATATGATTGGCTGTGAAAAAAATCCCATAGAAAGAGTGCATACTACTCTTGATAATGGTCCTCAACGTTTAAAGCACTGTGTTGCAGCCAATGGAGACCACTTCAAAAAGCTTTATATATCTTAATGGTTTTATATTAAAGTATTAAACTAACACACTGTTATAGTAATAAATGTTAAATACAATATAAATAAATAAATAAATGATTTTCTTTGTAACAATATTTATGGCAAGACTAAGTGTATTTTTATTAAATCAAGCATGCATATAAATTTACTTTATTAACATATATTCGCTACAAGGGTATTATTAAATGTGTTTCTTTAACAAACACAGATAAAAATATATAAATGTTGGACGTTCTAACTAGTTTTTAATATATTCTTGTCCTATGAATACAGCACGTGATATCGAGCATTTTTTTTTCCTACCCGGTATTACTATAGCCATTGTTAATAATTTTATATTAGATAAGATATTGTTATTGACCAAAATTTTGCAATTGGTAAGATATTGTACAAAAAAATACTGAGATATTGTAAGCAAAAGGAATCATTGACTTTGTTTTTTCAATAAAGAATATCTTTTATTCTTACTCTATACTATTTTGCACTTTAGAGTTAAAAATAAAGACAATCTAACAATACGGAGCGTAAAATCCAAAATGAAATTGACTTGATCTGATAAGTAAATAACTAAAAAAACTAGAGAAGTTTATTAATAAAAGGTTTTTGTTAGTATTTATAAATGTGCATGAAATATTAATACAAAAAATATATTTCGTTAAATAGAACCTAATGTACACTAACCTAAAACTAATGTTCAATATTAAAAGAGGAATTGATTTTCTGTTTTGTTTTCGGAAACATCAAGATCAACAAGCAGACTCCTATAATTAGAGCAGAAGCCAGACCTTCTGGAAGTTTAAATAAGAGAGTTCGCATTTAAATAGCCTATTCCATTTTATCTCGGAGTAATTCCTTGGATTAATAAAAAGTCTTTGGCGGTAGTCTTAACAATTTTCATCGTTTAAACAGTTGCAATATTAAGATTCAAAATAAGAATATATTTTAACACTATAAATATGATAATTTTTATTGAAACCTTTTTGTTTTATATAAAATTTTAACCCCTTTAACTGGTTGAGGTTTAGGCTAGTTATGAAGTGACTTTATTTCTAATAATAAACAATTTTAAAAACCACGGTTAATAACATTGTTATGAGTAAAACCATCAGCGCATGATTGACACCCTACATGATTTCATGATATCATTGAAGTAAACGTAAATGACCATGAAATATTTTGAGAATCGGTACTCATAAAATTATTTATAGATTAAGATCCTTTTTATATATGTGTTTCATAATGATATGTATTTGTTTTTAAAAATCCATACACCTTCAATGTGTTCGATGTCATTGATTCACAATCAATGTACCGTCGTACATTTGAATAAAAAAAAAAGATATTGGGAATGTGCGAAAGCACGTACAAGTACATAATATAATATGTAAAAAAATATTGGTGTACTTTATCCACAAAACTTTATTACAATATTTAAGATTATTAATTTTAAATTTAGTTCTATCTCTGTTAGATTTGAAATTTATTGCAAGGCTTGTAAGATTATGATATACTATTTTTTCAGAAGAAAGAAGACCGTAAGACGAATATAAAAAACAAAACAATGTTTAAGGTTTCTTTATATTAGTCAAACCTACCACTTACCATGATGGATTACGTCTTCCCCCTGATATGTATATTTGTCCTTATAGTTTTCCCAGTATAAAAATAATGGTATTTTTGTGTTCTATTCGTAAATGTTTTTTTATTCAAATATGAAATAATTTTTTTTTCGCGGCTCTCCTGTAGTATAATTGTTAGAACGATATGACGTTTTCCTAGAGGTAATTGGTTTTAATCCTGCTCATAACGATAAACTTTTCATTTCATATTTTTGAAAAATTGAAAATACAATAACTATTTTTAATTTATAAATCAATCAACTATACATACACAAGTTATATATTTTCTTACTTGACTGCTTTGTCGGTGATTCAATCTCGTTTAGAAGTTTTATAAGTCGTAGATAAAGTCATCTTACATTTTATTCTACATTTTAAACTTAAAGTCTCCCTAACTAACTCTGAATTGTAGCACAAGAAACCGATAAACAAACTAGTGAGTTGGTTTGTCGCACAAAATTTGTTAGGTCTCTTTATGTTAAACAAACTTAATTCAGAAAAACTTACTTAACTTAAACTTTTGTTATAATAAATACTATCATAAAATTTTGTATTAAGCACTTTTATTTTTATCATTCAACAGTAAAAATAATAAAAAAGTATTAACTTCAAGAAAGCATTTTAAACTTCCTTATTTTTGCTGAATTTCCGGCAAAGATATACTTATCCTACTTGATTAAAATTTTCCTCTTGGATTCAATGTATAAAATGCTTCTCAGATTAAAAATCTTATATCAGAATATTTTATAGTAATATTATAACACTATTCTTATAAGATTTTTTTATAATACCTAAAAATGATACATGTATATATATAGATATATAATAACTTCGATATAAGCTATAAAACCGCTTTTGATTAAAAAAGATTTACCAAGCGTGTTTTCAGATTAAAAAAGCACACACGTAAAACATTTCACGCAACGTAATCGAAATACCTATGAAATCTACAATTCAAGTGTTGTATAGAATTCCGTTTACATTTTGAAAAACATATAATATTATAGTAACTTTTTTATTAGAGACTATCCTCTCATTAAGTTAATTCAATATCAATATAGATCTATTTTCAGTAGATCATAATAAAAAATGCTATAAAATAAATTATTAACAATATTAATAAAATCTACAGTATCTTACCATAAATTCAGAAAGTTTTATTCTCGAACTCCCAGTCCTGATAGTTAAAGTTATTATGATGTATTTTTTTGAATACCCGAACCTCATATTTTAGAAGATTCCTAGAGCCAGATAAGTACAATATAGTGTTACAAGTTGAAATTAAATTACCTGTATACAGTTGTCTTGAAGAATTCGTTCATACTTTTTTATTATTTGGCAATCAATATATTATAAAATGATAAGATATAAAGAAAATTCGGGCCAGCTTACAAATTTAACATTTTTAACTGCCAAGTTCGTCATTGCACTTAGTTCACATGAATAAATCCCCCAAAATAAAACCAATATATATCTATGTACAATATTAACATAGATTATAAAGGAATAATAGTCCGAGATCCCAAAGTCCTAAGACCTAAATCAATACCTCAAATAAATATTTTTAACCACATTGAAATATATTTGATAGATTTTTTTATTAACTAAAACTATATAAGTATAAAACAGTGCTGTAAGAAATTAAATTCCAAGTTCCAAGTTCTGAATATGAATTGATCCTAATAACTAAATACTTTTTATATTTAGATTTATTATACTTTATTGTTACATTAGACTTTAAATTCATTGGATGATACATATTAAAACACGGTACATTATTAATTTATCTGATATTTTTATGTACATTTTTTTAGGAATTGAAACAAAAAATGGGTAAATAATTGGAAAATTATTATAAAAACACGCGTCAACTACTAACTAGAATTCAACATGTCTACATAATCTTTGAGGAAGTCCAGTTTATCCTATAGTAATAAATAAAGGAAATGTTATGGTCACATTATCTAACGACAATAATTTAACACTCGGAATATTTTATTAATAAGTTCTTATTGTACGAAATTAATGTAGGTATTAATAACAAAGGTGGATTCAGGTATACTGTAAACTCAATTATGTATTCAATTACCTTGACCTCTACGATCAGCTTACAGTAACGATATGACATCTTCAAGATGAAAATGCATGTACTGTACATATATATAATGCAATATAATATATAAGTTATGCATAATAAGTTATGAAAAAGTGATTTTAATTTGATGGTAAATGACGTGATAATTCATAGAAGGGAGAAAAATAAATTGATTATGTCTCTGAACCCCAAAAACGTTAATTAGGACTAGTTGCGGAAAATAATTGTTTAAATAAAATAATATAATTAAAGTTAAGGTGAATAAAACTATTCTTTCATTTACCTAAACAAAAGATGAAAAATGCATGTCATTTTTGTTCAAACATGATTGCCCCATTTTCTGTGAATTTCATCAAAGCGGTCATTGCAAGCATGTTTTATATCACTTTAGAATATTAGTTCGGCTATACAATATTCAGTAGTAGTCAATAAGTATTTTAGAACATTTCAAATGTTAATAACATTAATACTAGCGAATTTCAATCCACTTTCAATTACTGGTCAGTAAACGATAGAATCAAACGGATAAATGCTGGCCTAGTATTAATAAATCAAATAGTAGAAATATATAGAGATATAAAAATAGAGTGTGTGGTCGTTAAAGAATATTTTTGAAACTTAATGTATTTTTTCTACTTAAGTGCGTAATTGTGGATGCAGAAACCAAATTTTTTATATATTTCTATCTTAATACAAGTTTGCACGACAAAGTTCATAGTCAAAAGGAAGCCGCAATACTTTAATGGTGTAACAACTATTTTCAAATGTAATGTAATAAATTTAAATCTGACTGCAGAAGCTACTTTATTACTTTTTCTTCTCAATTATTTGTAATTGTTTGTTAAATAAACAAATCTTCAAATAAGATTATATTAATTAAGAACTTTTCCTTTAATTCTAGAACCTTTGCCTCGAAAAAGTTAAATGGATTAATCAAATTCAAACTTACTTATTAAACTTAGTACCAGTTGCTTTCAACTTTATCAAATATTACTCGTTGGTATAAACACCAATAGTTGAATGTTTGTCAAATTAACCAAAAAATATAACCTCACGAATATTATTTCATATTGACTGCTAATGTTTTATTAGCATTATTAAAATTATTATATTACAAAATAATATTACGAGTATGTATACAAATCAGGAAATAGTAACGAAACAAAATCTGAACTTTTTTTTTTTATTGCTACATGTTATTTAAAGTTGGGGATGATGTCAACTTTATTATCTTTTTGCACTTACTTACTTACCTTCACGCAATATCCCTTGCGGGGTAACCAGAGACGACGGAGCACCAAAAGCTACGGTCCCTGCATACCTCTTTCGCCTCGGCCACAGACATCAACCTCTTCATACATACCCTCCGGGGGTCCTCCTGCTTTTTACGTGACCTTCCTCCAGTATAATAGATACTGTTTTTTCGAAGGTCACTCGAGGCCTCCCCCTGTCTCTCTTACCGCTCACTTTGTTACTATCTTTTTGTCAGTTTACTAAAATAAAGTCATCAATTATATTTTATTAGACTCACTTTCTGTTTTTATTAAAGGATTTCATTAAAAGTAAATCAATTAGTTAGATTAATTAATACCATTGATACATTGTTGTACTCTGTCACGCAAGCATTGAAGGTTGAAACTATTCTACCGGTGCGCTAGTAAAATATATAAATTAAATAAATTAAATGTACCTGTTACAATTGGAATCTTATTCTTCACTAAAAGATTTATTTTGATTGGAGATATCCGAAATATCTATTTCGCTAGTGCCAAATTTTTTAAGAACGAAACGTAATAATCTTTTATACTTGACATATTAATAAACAGCTTACACCATGTTATTTAATTCTGATAAAAAAAAGACCAAAACAAAAAAATATTACAATTTACTTTTAGGAATATCAATGAAAGTACTTTACAACTTGAGTGTTAGTTAGTTTCTTATTTTGATTGTAGACACTGTCTGCGCAATATTCTTATCGGAATAGAAAAATCAACTTTTACCACCACTTTAAAACAAAAATATTCACAAATAGTCTTAAAGTTGTGACAAAGAGATTCCCATTTACATATTATCTGATACAATATTAAACCAACCATGACATTTAAATTTTTATTTTACAGAATGTTTGTCAACAGTTTGTTATATTTTATTATATTATTAGTGAATCTATTTTATTATTTATTGACTAGGATACTCTTTTTAGGTGCCTCTTTACTATGAATATTTATATTGTTTTATTGGAAATCAATAATAACATACAGAATGATTGTCGAAGATACGAGTTTAAAGTATTTTTAATCCAGTCACTGTAATGTTTCATGTCATGTTATGATTATGTTTTACAGTTGTACATTCAATTGAGTTTTATGTTATGAGTAAGACGGCGGTAACCAGGTGCTTACTTAAATTAGTAAATTTCTCACGTGCCTGGGCCAATAACCACAAGAATGTGTCGATTGAATTAAGTTTATGCTTAGTTAGCGTATATAATAAATAAAAAAAAATAGGAGACATTGATTTTTGGTGTTATTATTTACATAAATACTTACTTTTAAAACACATTTGTCAACCTTTACGAGAGTGAACTTTTATTTGAACACACATACACAGAAGTGATTTTTTCTCACAATTGAATAATTTATTATACGCCTTATTCTGACTTTGTTTTACATGTAATAAGTGTTATAAGTGAGATGTGGAAAAAAAGTGAATAAGAGCTGAAATATGAATATGTGTTTAAGAAAGGCGCTACCCTTTTTTTGCCTGAATAAACTTTGTGTACGTGTTATAAATCATATAAAAATTTTAATATGTCCAAAGATCATACATTTAAGCTTAACAAATATTGCGAACTAAGTAACGAACTCATCAGGAATAAATTTATAGTTAATTTGTACACTGTAGAAGTAGGTGCAAGATAACAGCAAAATCCCTCTACAACTTATTTAAGGATCTTGGCATTTCTAGGACGATAATCGGTTCATTTCTAGAACGTATTTCAAAGGCAACTTTAGTAGGTTCTTATGACATTTAGTTAGGTAGGGAGAGGAGCGTGAACAGTGGAGGTGAGAGTGTATGCGCATAGTAAAGGGGTCCCTTAAACCTACACCTGTGTCGCAAGTCCCAGGCATTGTTTGCGCTCCTCTTCTTACAGCGCGATGGGCCCGGCACCCGAACGGTGAATCTTTCGAGTGCTAAGAAGTTTCGTCTCTCTAATTAAATTTATTTTTCTGTACATATTTGATATATTTTTTTAATTTTAATATTTATTTATTTTACAATACTTAGTAGTAGTTATAAAGATATATTATAATAATTCTTAAATATAAACTGTATTCTAATTATATTTATTGATTACTTATTTATAAATAGTATATAAATGAATAATAGAACATATTCATCAAGACGAATATCTTGTATTATCAACAAATTTAAATCAACGATGACAATAAAAAATCATTTTTGGAAACATTATTTTTTTATAATATTCATGTCCTTAGTAATTCACGTAAGGTCACGACCATTGTACGAAAATATATAAATATACAAACTTTAAACATAAAATGGTTTTAAATAATTTTAAAATATATGGTATTTTAAAGTGTTGTATTTTTATCTAATATGACAAGTAGGAAAGTAACCTTTTAAAATAATATCTTGGTAAAAATTAAAAAGGATAAGAAAGTATAAGTATAATGAAACTGAAATGTGTTTTTTTTTAATTCGACCTTCTTTTTAGTTCACAGTCAGACACGAAAAAATAATTGTTTGCATTTTACAGGCCCTTTATTGAGAAACATTATAGGCTATAAAAACTTTACAACCACTAATAAAAGTATCTTAAAACTCTAAGATTCAGCAAGTTTGATATTACCTATGAAAATAGATAAGATAAAGATAATCTTATTTCCTTTAAATACCCCACGTTTGATAGCGCATGTAATTTGTAAACTTATAAACATTTTTATTATTATTACCATATTTATATATATATTAATAGATATACCTAATTCAATAATCTTCACACAACTTTAAATTTAGTAATATCCAGTAACAAAACAGTTGAACGGTGGTCAATAAGTTGTCTTGAATATATTGCTTTTGAAGTGTAAAATAACTAGGGGCGCCAACAAACCCTCAATTTCGACCCGCTGCACTCGCGAAATCTCGGGTGCCGTTTGCATATTGAGCGAAGCGAGCCTAGTGTATTGACTCATCGTTTTCCATTGACTTCAATGAGATAACAGTTTTTTGACATGATATAAAAATAATAATAATTTTTGATGACATTATTAATTTTTTTTTAAACCATCACCTAATTAATGTGTGTCTTTTTGATTGCAAAGTTTCATCATTTTCCGTCAATTAGTTTTTGAGCCAATTCGTGACAAAGAACGCAAAAAGTCTCCAGTAAAACGCTCCGCTCACTTCGTTCGCTTCGCTCAATGAATTTCACACCCACTAGCTTAATATTATATAACAGAACATTAAGAGATTAATATATATATGATAGGATTGGTTTATAAAAATAAGTTGATTAAATTTTTTTAATAGGAAACGTTCGAGGTTCGTAGAGATCAAAATATTTTCAAACTCAACTTAATTTGGAATCACTGTTTTGTTTAGACTTTTCCACAACTTTAGGACTTTGCAAAGTTATATGAAGGATTTTAATGCAAATTCTATCCTCATTAAAACAGTGAGACTCGAGTTGTAATTATATACTCGTTATCACGATTGTATAATATTATAATATAAAATGTATTTAATTTCTTTTGTTGGAATAAATTAGTATAAAATATTTCGTGTATAATTAAGAAGCAAATTAAGTACTAAGTGTTGAAATATTATGTAAAATAATGAGTTTCAGTATTGTGTAATAACGACTTCAGCTTCAGCATAGGAACATCCAATTTTCTTCCCGGCAAGTTCCTTAAGTAGGATTTAGTGATCTAAACAATAATAATATGATTCAAAGAAAAGTATCGCTCAATTATATCACTTATATTTTTAAAGATCAAAGAAGTTGAGATCAAATAGTCGGAAATAATTAGAGCGGCAACTTGACCAGTTTGAAAGATTCTATTAAAATTGTTAAAGGGTAAAATTTTTTATTGATAAAAAATTTATAAAAAATTTGAAGTTAAAATTTCGTCGCGATTTTGTACTTGTGTGTAGGATGAGTTGTAATACTTTGATCATTTGTTATACTTTTAATCTTTTCATGTTTAACTTTTTTAATATTTATAATAAATCATTAATTGGATTATAGGTATTTTATTATAAATTTGTATATATACATATTTTATATATTATAAAAAGAACTATATTGTCATTGAACCAACTATGTCTAAACAGCGCTTGCCGTCAGATACCTAGCGGTAAACTGAGGTTTTTGAGGTTTTTTGAAACTTTAAATCAAAATAAATAATATTCAAATGAGTTCATCAATTTAAATTTCTATTTGTTGTTTTTTAAATGAACAATTAAATAAATTGAATTTTTTAACCACAATTTTATTTAGGATTATATGTTTGCGAGTTATTTTTAAGCACGGTGACTAAATTAAGAACCACTATATATTATTCATTTATCTGTCACAAAAGAAGATGATTTTATGTTGTTTTAAAGCTTAAGTGTTCGTATCACTATTAAATCCTAATATATGTATGAATGTTCTAATATAACAATTTGTTGTAATAATTTTAATGTCAGTTTTATTTTTGACATTTTATAATAACTATAGGTATTTTTCACATTTTTATATTTTTTATAACTAACTATATATACCATTTTAGATTAAAAACTTGCAAGCAAACTGAGGGGAATAGAAATACCTACGAATCTTAATATTCAAGTTTCGAATAGAATACTCGTATATTATATTTTTTGAAGACATACTATGAGACTTTAGTGACTTTGTAATTGGAGATAAGCCTCTTCTTACGTTAAGTGAAGAGTAATACAAATGTATTTAGAGTACAAAGACCACTATTCAAATAAATCTTGATATTTTTTTAAACAATATTATTGATTTGTTAAATAAATAGCGATTCAAATCCTAATTGCCAGGTCCTGTGTTCAGTTCCTGGCATATTTTTAAGACCTTTTCTTTATTATTATTTACTATTGAAATGTAAAAACCGTTGAAGAACTTTAATTTCAATAAAATCAAAAAGATGTTTTAAAATAAACTATGTTTATTTAAATAAAGTTAATAATCTTCACTGTGTAAATAATATATTATAAACATGCTATTTAAAACTGTTAAATCCTCGTTAAATCTTAAAATAAGACATATACTTATTACTGCAACTTCAATCTTGATAATAAATGAAGCTTGTTCTAATTTAAGCTGTAATTAAATTAAAAAGTAAAAATCCAATTGTAATCATAACAATATACAATATTATATGTATCGTCAGTATCTTACAATAGTGTGAGCAATTAAAGTTAAATAAACTATACACAAGATTTTTAAAAGGTATATTTTATAAATGATTTGTCCGTACTTTTACAAAGAAAGCTGTCTAAGGACTTATTGGATAAGCTTTAAAAAAAGCTTTAAATTTCTAATAACCAGAATCGTAATTGGCACACGCACACACACATACACATACACTTACAGGAACACGTACGTATTTAAATAATAATATTATATAATTTTAACTAATTAATCTACCATTCATTAAAATGTAGTAATAATAGCAATCAAATATTCAATTGCTTACGATATCTCCGATATAGAAACACGCATATTGAATAAATTATATTTTTGTATAAGTTATAAAAGGTGACTGTATTTTGATGATTTTAAGAGTTGTATAAATTACGCATTTACAAATTGAATTAAGTGACGTTACAATTTGTGGTAGAACAATATGAAGTTCCACTAATTACAATAGTTTGGTTTTCATATAATTATACATAAAATGAAATACTAAACAATTTAATACCCTATTTTATAGAAAAGAAAAAAGTATTTAATAAACAAATGAACTTTGTGATATAATAAAAAAACTGACATAAAATTCTGCTTTATTCTTTTTTTATTATTATTATTTTTAGTCTTTAGTTGGATGAAACAAACTTCGCATAATATTAAATATAGTAAGACTAACATCAAAGCTATTTCATTAATCCTAGGACTTTAACTTTGCCGTGAGAAAGTTAAATGGAGGAATTAAATCTGAACTTATTTATAAAACTTTTAGATCAGCTGTCTTCAACTTTAATTATCAAACATTTCCTGATGATAATAATTTCTTTAATTGAATATTCGTAAAATTATAGAATATTTTAAGTTAACAATTTTATATTAAAAAATTATGTGAAGTAAAAAATTTAATTTTATTCAAATTATTTATTTATTGTAGCTTCACGTCATATCCCTTGTGGGGTAGCCAAAGACGACGGAGCGCCAAACGCGGTCTCTGCACACCACTTTAGCCTCGGCCATAGACATCAACCTCTTCATAAATGCCCTCCGTGGGGTCCTCATGCTTTTTACGTGACCTTCCTCCAGTATCATAGATACTGTTTTTTCGAAGGTCACTCGAGGCCTCCCCCTGTCTCTCTTACCGCTCACTTTTCCTTTATAAATCTTTTTTACCATTCTTTCATCATTCATTCGTTCGACGTGCCCAAACCACCTGAAGACGATCTTCTTCATTCTCACCATAACATCTTCGCTAGTACCTGCCATTCTGTGGATCTCTTCATTGTCGGTTCGGTCAGCTAAAATGACTCCGCATATTCGGCGAAAAGATCGCATCTCCACAGCATTAATCTTTCTTACATTCTTGTTTAACACCTGATTGGATGTCAAACCAGGGCGACATATCAGCTCCTAAGCGCACACAGGCTGAGTGATCTCCTTAAAGAGACTTTACACCCTGTAGCAAGGGTCCGCTCATATTGTATCGGGACAGTATCTCCCATAATTTCTTTCTCACAACCCTGTCAAACGCCTTTTCCAAATCCACAAAAGCACAGAAAACCTTTTAGTTTAGGGCCAAAAACTTTTACGTGATCATGCGGAGGGAAAAGATCTGATCTATAGGGTTTATAACCAGGTCTAAAAAATCCTTGGGCTTCCCACAACAGTCTTTCAGATCTCACTTGCATTCTTCTCGATAATATTTTAGCATAAACTTTACCGCCCAAGCTGATCAAACTAATGGCCGTATAGCTTGCACAGTCTACCTGTGAACCTTTGCCTTTATATAAAAGTACGATGACTGCACCTCGCCAATCGTCTGGGGCATCCCCGATTTTCAACATAAATTGCACAAAAACCAGAAAAAGTCCAAGACGCGTGGCCCACCATATTTGATCATCTCGGCAGTAACTTCATCTGCTCCCGCAGCCTTACCACATTTCAGACATCGAATCACGCTCTCTACTTCTTCCAAACTGATTTCACCGTTGGCTACACCGGGACTTAGCATTTCGCTGACACTCAAGGCCGAGGCGTCCTCACAGTTATACGTCTTCTTGTAGAATTCCGCTCACTGCTGCAAAACGTATGTTTACTCTGATAAAATTACGGCTCTTCGTTCTACAGGCTACCGAATAACCCCGGGAATAACAAACTTTTCGCCAGAATAACTTCGTGCTTTCCCTGAAGTTGTTCGTCAACCTTTCATTCCTTTCTCTCTGAGAATTTTCACGTTTCGTTAAGTAATACATGCTTAGTTAATTAGTGCTTTCGTTTTGTGTTTTTGCAGCTTGAACTCTCTTTTTCTTATCTCTCTCATACTTTTATCCTTATCCGAGGCTTTATAATCCAGCCATGCTTTCTTCTTTAACTTTACAACGTCTTTCAATTTATCATTCCACCGTTCACCGCGTTTTTTACTAAAACTAAAAAAAGTATTTTGAATACATTTTATTCAGCATTTTTGTAATAGTTAAATTAGATATGTTAGGACCGAAGACCGAAAACGCTCAGTGGACGGAAAAAACGGCCACATCGCGTTCTGGCTGTCTTCAAATGCGCAGAACGCGTTTTGGCTGTTATTAAACGCTCGCAACGCATTCTGGTAATTGTCGAACGGCCAGAACGCGTTTTGCCATTCGTCAAGCGCTCAGAACGCGATCTTAATATTTGAGTCGTGTTATGTGCTACTCTTTACCTGCGTACAAAAACATTCATTTTGTACTTATAAAACAAATTAATCTTGATTATTGTTCGACGCCTTTTACTTCTTGTACAGTACGGAATAAACTTAAATTTATGATCTTTTGGTTAAGTATAAGTTATTGGTCCTTATGTCTTGGAAGAAATACACACTACATATACACTTATATTGCAGAGTATATAAAATATATATGAATGAATGAAATTGAAAAGGGATTTTTTCAACTAATTTTGAACAATAGAGGCCTACCGTTATTGGCAATAGTTATAAATTTTAGGTACTAGAAATGTACAACTTTTCTTTTCTGACATTTTTTTTTATTGGCTACGTAAAAAGGGAGCCTTTACTTTTATGTCTAGGGATATCTTTTTGCAAATATTCCAATTTAATTAAATCCAATAATACCAAGGAGGGTATTGATTTTGAGTATATAACAACGAACTTGAGTCCATGATAAATCAGTACAATTCTCGTCAGTGCTGGGACAAGATCAGTTTGTCGTTGAAAGAAAGAAAATAAAAATTCCGTAACAATAATTACATATACAATTTCTTTCTTTTGTAGTTATGGAAGCTGAACTAAGAAAAAAGTACTGCAACATTACCAGAGAAGACATCGATGTGTTCCTGTCAACCTGTGAACAATGTCAATGGAAAAAAAAGATGTCGAAAAAAGGATTAGTTGTTCGTCCGATTCTTTCCAATTACATGAACTGTCGTTGCCAAGTCGAACTTATAGATATGCAGTCGGAACCAGATGGCCTTGTCGCTTCATCATGAATTACCAAGACCACCTGACTAAATTCACACTGTTACGTCCACTGAAAACCAAAAGTAGTAGCTTACAACCTCGTTGACATTTTATACATGTTTGGGGCGCCATTTATCCTCCAAAGTGATAATGTATCAATATCATATAATGTATCAATAGTGACAGTTTATTATCATTATTATTGTTATTATTAATATTATTATTATTATTATTATTACTATATTTCTGATTGATATATTTTTTTATAAATGTTTACGGAACTTGAATCGATGGACGAAATTGAGGATTAGGTACAAAAAATGGTACTCTCGAACGTCTTTCAATGAATTTACAATCGTCGACAGTAATTTTGTTAAAGAAAGTGAGGTATCCACGGAAAAAAAACTATTTCTTTACAATCAGCTTCAACTCTATCTTCAGGAAGCAAACAAGGTTTTGTTTATTCAAAGTGTAAACGATATTGTACTGATAAGAAATGCACTTGTCGAAATTTGAATGTAAAATGTAATTCGAAATGTCATTCAAGCAGTAGTTGTAAAAATATGACGTGATGATGATGATGCTCTGATGTAATAAAAAATTCGAAAAACTTACGTCCTTTGTAACTTTAATTGTATACGTAGAGGATTCAATTATTTAAAATTAGCTGAAAAAATCATAAATATAAGTATATATCGTACCTCGAAATAACTTATATGTGTAGAACAATAATGAAAAATTCATTTGTTTTATAAGTACAAAATAAATCTTATTGTATGCAGGTAGAGAGTGGCAAATAATACGACTCAAATATTAAGATCGCGTTCTGAGCGCTTGACAAATGGCAAAACGCGTTCTGGCCGTTCGACAATTACCAGAATGCGTTGCGAGCGTTTAATAACAGCCAAAACGCGTTCTGCGCATTTGAAGACAGCCAGAACGCGATGTGGCCGTTTTTTCCGTCCACTGAGCGTTTTCGGTCTTTGGTCCTAACAGATACACTAAAGTAATGTTCTCGTTTTTACGCCACCTTCATAACACAAAGCAGTTGCATCGCAATTCATAACTTTCATTGTTATTAAGCAAACACAAAGATGTATTTTTAAATGACAAATAGTACTCCATGGTGTATATTAGGATATGAATATAATTTTTAATATTGAAATTTTATATTTTGATTATTTACCTCAAATAACCTTATGGTTACAAAATGCTTTCTTCTACTACTTTACTATATTAATATATTTACTACAACGAAATTGTAAAACGTATTATTTTAATTTGAAAATATAAAAATTATAAAGATTCAAATTTTTGAAATTAGTTTCCATGTAATTATTTTAATATAAAAAGCTTCTAACTTGTCAATAGCTAGGAATATTAATTTGTAACGAATATTGAAATCATCAAATTTCTTTATGCCTCTTTCTGTTTCTGTTTTGTATTTAGTAACATTAATATAAATGTTCAACTAAATAATAAGAACTAACAAATTATACAACTCGGGTTGTATATAGGTCACTGAGATATTGTAAACAAAGAGAAAAACAATTACTTTCTATTTTACTATGGAATAGAAAATAAAAGTGCGGTGTTTTTTAAAAATAAAAAAAAAATTACAGTATAGAGAGCAAAATGCAAAAAACAATTTAGAGAAAATTTTTGTATATATTTCAAAAGTATTTCAGAACATAACAGCAATCATTTTCTTCTTTATATTTTGAAATATTTTATTTAAATTATACATATTTATTATATCAATATCATATACAAATTTAAGTAAAATAGATTTTGATTGGTTATACGTAGTTTTAAATAAAATTAAAAAAAAACATTTAGTTGTTAAAATACACAAAATATATTAGGTTAATTTGGTAAATTTTTCAAGAAGTTAAAAAATTAACTAAATAAAACCACTACAAAAATAATAAATACCGTATTCCTAATTAGTAAACTAGATTTTCAGATTTAATTGAGGTCATTAGTATTTTATGCAATTAGCGATATAGCGATATAGACAAAAAAATGTATTTGGGATCTACAGGTTTATAAATATTATGAATGAATATTAATTTCATATGAACTGCTTTTGTATTTAAAGAGCCGAATATCTATCACAATTTTTTATCGAGTTAAAGAAGTGTTTTCACTGAAATGTATTTAATATCATATTTTTTTTATTATAAGCCTAACTGTTGAAAATTGACAGCAGCTCGTATAAAGACTTAACCGAGGCAGTGCTACCCACGCTCAGAAGATCAGATAAAGTTGCTATTATGACTGCATTTTGTAGCTTAAATGTGAGAGCTAGCAGCCCTAGGATAATACTTGTTTGGCAATTGTTATAACTACAGTTCTTAAAGCGCCTAGAGCATAAGTAATATGTACGTCGTACATTTTATAACTAAATTAATAATGACCAAACAACTAACGATTTATTTTTCAAGTAACTAAACATTTTTTTAAGTTTTGTGACATATATAAATATCGAATATATATGCTATAAGTCATGATAAAAAACAAGATTTATTTATTTTACATACATAAAGTTTTTATTATGAAAACGAACACTTTCCGTATTAAAATTTAAAGTAAATCTTAATTAATTAAATATTAAAATATGTATAACGTATAATTTGAAGAAAATGTTTATTATGGTATTTTAAGATGCTACTTACATTAGTAAATTAATAAATTAAAAATCATGTCTGGCTGATATTTTTTTTAAACTTATGTGGTTATGAAATGTTAAATATTTTATATTATATATTTAAATACAAATATTGATATTTAAATACATATTATGTATTTATAATATATTTACTGAAAAACAACTTACTATAATGCAGATCGATCCGCAACCATGAAAAAAAGGTCTTAAAATTTCGATCAAAATCATTTAATTGTTAACTATCTCTAAAACTTATTGTCACATTTTCTTTTTATATAAATATTTAACTTATTTAACCAGCTTAAGTTTAAGCTACTTTAAATGTATCTTGTTTCTAATATTTGGAATAACCTTTGTTAATAATTTGGTTATAAGTAATTTTTGACTCTAATAACATCCCCGACTACTGCTTGACGTAATTTAATTCTATACTTAGTCTTGCCATAAATACTGTTAAAATAAAAATAAACAGAATATTACTTTTGAATTTGGAATCTGACTTTTTTATACGATTGTTCATTGTGTTTACTTTTTTTTGCGCCAAAATATTGTAAAATATTTTGTGATAGTAAAATGGAGGGAGGTGAAAAGGAGAACCGAATCGCTGTGATTGCATTGCATAAAGTAGGTATGGCGCAAATACATTTAAATTCTCCATACGCTTGGTATGAGTCAAATTTTGTGTTCCGTGCTAATTAATAGCAACAATGGAACCTCCTCTGTTTAAGCCAGAAATAGATCTGACCATCAACGTAGTGTTCGTACAAAAAGGCAATCAAAACAGTAAGGGAAAGATTCGAAAAAATCCTGTCTGAAAGCAAAAGATTTACTCTAGGGAGATAAAAATGAGACGAAGCTTCTTAGCATTCCATGGATTCACCGGGCGGGTGCCGGACCCATTGCGTTACAAGAAGAAGAGCGCAAACAATGCCTGGGACTTGCGACCTCGGTGTAGGTTTAAGGGGCCCCTTTACTATGCGCATACACGCTTACCTTCACTATTCACGCTCCTCTCCCTACCTAACCAAATATAGTAAGAACCTACTAAAGCCGCCTTTGAAATACGTTCCAGAAATGAACTGATGATCGTTCTAGAAAGGCCGAGATCCTTAAATAAATCCCGCCCCTACTTCTACAGCGTACAAATTAACTATAAATTTATTCCTGATCAGTTCATTACATAGTACGTAATACTTGTTAAGCTTAAATGTATGATCTTTGGATATGTTTTTTTCCCAGTGTACAGTAAGCTCCACAAGTATTACGCGCCTTAGTTGTTTTGAGTACAGGAATAAGTCCGGCCTAGATGACGAAACACAAACATCCCCGGGGATTACGTATTGCCTTTCATACGTGTCCATCATGAGAGTCCAATTTAATTTTGAGTTTTTGGACGAACCTGCCTTTACGAACTCTACTGATTTTTTGGTGGTTGTTATACTCTTCTGCGCTCTTGCTACAGAAAGACTAACCGTTTCTCGTATGATTTCTAGTACTTTAACGTGGCGACGCGAGTATTTACCTCTATTTAAAAGTACCCTAGACGCTACTAGCAAGTGCTTCGCGGTTCCTACATCTTGCAACATGTTCCTAAATCTTGCAACATCTGTGGGGTGCCTCCCCACAGATGTTGCAAGATTTTTCAGTGGATTTACCCCATCTTACTAAGTTACTTTGATCTGGGAGAATCATTTGGAATGCATTAAGATAAAATTTTAATAATGCTGGAGACCAATCATGAAGCAGGGTGCGCCATCTCAAAGCTAGCGGAATACAAAAATCTCCTATGGTAACCCATTCATTTTGCGATTCTAGGCTCATCGCGTGCAACCGGTAATTATCGTTTTCATCTTGCCCAATAAAGGATTTTGTTTTTTTTAAGTCTTGTTTCCAACTTGTTCCTAGCCCTGCTTTATTAGTTTATAGAATTAAAGTCGTGACTCTAGCTCTGTGGCAACTTTATCTTTTGGGAGAGACGTTGTAGTATCATTATTCGATTTTGAGATGATATGTCTTTTGATCACTTTTAAGTGTTTATAGAGTTCCGATGGTTTCTTTAATTTTAACCCAAAATCTAGAACCAAGCCGCGTATTTTAAAAGATGACTTAGAACTTGTAGCCTATAAGGGACGCACTGGTCACTTTTTACCTGATAATTTTTATATACCTGATAATATTTAACTGGTGGAACATATGAATAAAGAATAGGAGAATATGTTTGTTGTACAAGAAATTCAAACGTTAATACATATAGTATTTATAGTTATATATATACATATATAAAACTGACAAATTATCGATCAATTGTTTTTTTATGCCTAAATATATATATACATATATATTTAGGCATAAAAAAACAATTGATCGATAATTTGTCAGAGTTTATATCAGGCCTTATCTCATATACATTTATATATTTAGTATCATAAACGAGTATTATAATAAAAATGTTGTTATATAAGTTAAATTTGTTATAAAACCACTGTGAAACTGACTGTTTATTGGAAATTTATGCTCGATAAAAGGGATGCTACATCACCCATGGATTATTATAGACATCTTTACGCTCGCCGGCGTTTATTGTTTAAAGCTTTGGTTTTCTGATAAAGGTATATTCTGATTAATTATCATTTATTAACGGTCAACGTATTATATCCCACAGACAAGCAGATTTTATTTATTGTTATATTTATTTTCAACACAAATATTCAATTACTATAATATAATATTCACATGAACGCATGTGATAAAGATGGAATTAATTCAATACTAATATATCTGAGGTAGTAAGATCGTATGAATCTTAGCGGGTTGTTATAAAACGGTCTTACATTAATTGCTTTGCCGTCTTTCATACTCAAACTAAGCCCTTATTATGATGACTGATGTCTGTTAATTCTTATTTATACTCGCATCATAACATAAATCAACATAATCTATTGCGAGATTTGTTTAAAAAAGTACAAATTTGAAAGTAGTTTTATGATATATATATTTTTCTATGGAAAGTATTACCAAATATAAAAACTATGTACATTATTGCAATAAATATTATAGGATATATTATTTATTTTCATATATTCTGGTAGAGAATGCCAACTGGCATTAAGTCCGTCCTTTCTATTCTTTAGATTTAGGTTTATACAATAAAGTTTAAATAGATAAATATATATGAATAAATGAAAGTACATACATTACATAATCAACTCGAAAACATATATCCTATAAAGTGTTCATATCCAGTAG
Organism: Melinaea menophilus ssp. n. AW-2005; assembly: GCA_918358695.1. Taxonomy (NCBI): domain Eukaryota; kingdom Metazoa; phylum Arthropoda; class Insecta; order Lepidoptera; family Nymphalidae; genus Melinaea; species Melinaea menophilus. The sequence goes on along the minus strand of OU911038.1, from coordinate 30,188,599 downwards.
CAAAGCAATTCAACGGTAATTAACAAGCTTTCCAAAATATGTTGTTTCTGAAATTAATATAATTATGTTCCAATTTCGTATTAAACCAAAAAGATTATTATTGTATTTTAATCGACATATTAAGATAAGATACCACTAATTTATAAACAAAACTTTATTACATTTACCTTCGAGGTTTGTAAATATTAAGATATTTCCTTGGAAATAAATCTTCTTTCGTTCGTTCAGAATTTGTCACAATTTTAGGACTTTGTGTGGTGCAAAGTTAAATGAAGTATTTTAATGCAAATTCTTTACTCATTACATTAGTGTAACATTACATTAGTAATTTTTTGTGATTCGTTTGCTTTACATATTTCATTTACAATATGGGAGATTGATTATATATTTTTTTCCTTTATTGGGCATATGATATTTAAGTAATTTGTTACTGCTAAGGTTAAAAAATATATCTATATAAAATAAAGATCTTAATTATTCTGTAATTCTGATTCATAGTAACAATTTTCGATATACTTCGGTAGACTAATTGTTCAATAGGTAAGCTTTAATAAGTCTAAACAAATAAATAATAAGGTTAAAAATATAAATAATCCTCAATTTATATCGTTTTTATATTTCAAGACAAAGGAAGTCAAGATCTAAAAGTCTGCTAAAATTATATCAAAAACTAGATTACTTTAAAAGTTTATTATAAAGTATTTACGGACAAATTTTCCATTTAACTTCGTCGCGAGTTTAATCGCGACTTTAATTTTGACCATAGTGGCAATATAACAGTTATATATTTTAATTTTATAAGTTTATAGCAAATATTTATATGAATGAGTATACTGTTTTTAGTTTCTATTTCTTTTTAAATATTAGTGACTTAAGATTAATTTTTTTATGGTGCCATTGTTCTGCCAACGCTGTCTTTTTGTTTCTGCTTGTAACAAATTTGAAAGTTCTATATTTATACTGTATTTGTAGAAGCAGACTCACTTGTTTTTTATTTCAACCAATATGTTAATATGAGTACCTAACCTAATATTTAAGTGTTGTAGAAATTCGATTGATTTTTGAAAAAAATACACAGGTCTTAGATACTTTTTATTAGGGATAATCCTCTCGTTAATTAATACAATATTTAATGAAACTTAATACTATATTATTGTTCTACTGTGTTTATTTTATTTGTCTGTCTGTGTATAATTTCAATATTTAAGATGTTTTCTGCCGTGAACTCCTGAGAGGTGGATATGTATGTATCAAAGTTTCTCATTGAGCGACGTGACATGTTAACATTATACACACGTGATTCCTTTGTGCATGTTGGAGGCTCAACGGAACGAGGGTCTCAGATTTAGAAACTTCTCTGCTTCATAGACTTGTAAGAAGTTGAAATTATAACAAATATTCCTTTCTCAACAATACAAAATTTTAAATGCAAAATATTGGAATAAATCGATACATGGAATATCATTTCGATCTCACTTATAAATTATTGTTATAACAAAATCCCTTTCGCAAATTTAAGATATAGTCCCATAGTCTAATATTATAAAGGTTTTTGGTAAATTATAAAAGTCTGTTTGTTAACTATTAAGTTGGTTAGTTTTTTATTTACCCGTTATCAATTTTTGGTAGAATAAATATATAAATGCAGACAAGCTTATAATTCTTTCGTGCGGTCAAGGTGTCACTTTACGCTGTCTGTCTGGCTGCGGTTATCAGTATTATTAACAGTTTATGTAAGTAATTCGTTGAACTTTAATTGAATGGAATGATATAAAGCATCTTCATGTAAAACTATATGTATATATCATAAGAACTTACAGTTTCTTTTTATTCCAATCTTGGATTATTTATTTATCTGTCTCCTTAGATAAAATTAAATTAAAATTTTAACATTTGTTTAACAATATAAATAACAATATTTTTAAACAATTTTATTTTGTCTTAGTTTTAATATTATAGGCAATTATAACCACAAGAAACGAATTTTCGAAAAATAATCGGAAAGTGAAAATACCTTGCAAGGTTGTCGGAGGAAATATTATTTTAGATATTCCACTAACATAACACATGAATAAATCAACAAGTATTCATATTTATAAAATATGAACAAACGTTATATAATAATAATAGTCCCCCATTAATTAATAATTAAAGAGTTCCCAAAGTCCTAAGACGTATGTCATTTTCTTAAATAAAAACATTAAACATAAATATATTATGTAAAAATAATATGTAATTCGGAGGTATGTATTTGATTGCTTTGAAACAAGTCATGCTTAATTTCCCTTTTTAATTTTTTTACATTCAAAAACTGTAAATATTGCTACACTCTTAAAGCTGCTCAAAACAATAAGGAACCTATTGCATAATGACATATTAAAATTATATGTTTATGTTAAGTAAGGTATTGTTAAAAGATTGTTTGTAATCGTCCAGCTCAAAACGAAGAGCTAAACATTTTCTATAAATAGCTACATACATTAGCTGTTCCCCAAAATTTATCTTATGAAAGCGACCAGTGGAATGCCCTAGGATCCTATTCTACAATAACAACTTGTGGTACAGCGAGTCTCATCTAGGTAAGTAATAGAGTCATGTATATTTCAGTCGTTAGCAAGCAGTGTTTGTAAAATACATTACAGTAAATGAAATAAGAATAAATATAATAGAAATAAAGGTTAACTACCTTTATTTCTATTATTCATGTATTCATGATGTTATTATGAAGTCAAGCCTTGGAGTAATTTTTGGACAAATATATTTTTATACATATGTATAAACATCGGCGAATAGCTTATTAAGCAAATTAGTTTTAATATAGTTTTGAAATATCCTAAAATATTGAAATAATGGGTCATTTCAATTTTGATTTAATAGTAATAGGCGTCAACACATAATGAAAGTGATTTGTGAGAGAAAGCAATATTTTGATTAGAATTAGAGTGTACAATAATATAATTTTGTGTATTTGCCTTCATCGCTGTGAACTCTGAGGCACGTAGATATTACTTTAGTTACTCGAAATAAAGGGTAGGTTTCTAACTTGTATATGGTATAGTTTTAATCCTTGTTTATCTCTTAACCAAAACGATACAAACATAAAACAAAGACATATCATATCATGTAATTATGTCATAAATATTTTATCTGCAACGGAAAGCCTCGTGTCAGCCATAAAATTCTTCTCGAAGATGATGCTAAAAGCGGACGGAAAATACGATGGACGGATGGATGGACGGAAATATAATTTGGATTGGTTAGGTTAGTTTAGGATTGTGGTATTATCAATAAATAGCAATATTTTATTTATTACGCTACGTTATTAAAATTATTATTATTAAATTAATATACGATTTGGTTACTAACTAATATATTATTTGGTTTAAGAGAATCTTGAGGTTATTAAATATAAAATATGTTATACACTACACTAGACATAAATAAAACTCTTTTATATACAATATTCATTGTTTATATTTAATAAAATACAGTTTAGGTTTCTTGTTTTGTTGTTACTTAAGACAATTTTTAATTTGCCTTATTGTTCTCATGTATTAAATATAATTTATTACAAGTTTTTAACAAACAATTGAAATACAAAAATACAAATATATGTATTAACAAATACAAACTCAGAAATCCATAAATACTTATTATGTACCAAGTTATGACAGATAAAGTAAGATTTTGGAGCTTTGATAGCAGAATGGTAAATTGTAGGTATAAAAGTTTTTAATAAGAACCTACTTTAGGTAGGGTATTTATAAAGTTATTATGGAAATAAGTTCAATTACCATTTTCAGAGAATAATTGTAAACATTTAAAACTAGGAAATACATATGCTAATGACGTAATGTCTCGTATAATGAGTTTTTAACAAGAACCTACTTTAGGTAGGGTATTTATAAAGTTATTTTGGAAATAAGTTCAATTACTATTTTCAGAGAATGAATGTAAACATTTTAAAGTAGGAAATACATATGCTAATGACATAATGTCTCGTAGAAAGAGTTTTTAATAAGAACCTACTTTAGGTAGGGTATTTATAAAGTTGTTTTGGAAATAAGTTCAATTACTATTTTCAGATAATAAATGTAAACATTTTAAAGTAGGAAATACATATGCTAATGACGTAATGTCTCGTATAATGAGATTTGTAAGCACTTTATATTCACAGAGATGTCGGTACATCAGACCCGACCGGATATATTACAGTTGACCTTTTAAAATATTCTTCATGAATGAAATGACATTAAACAGTATGTAATTACTTATAACGATTAGTTATCAAACATGTAGTATGCTTAGTGTTGGTCTCAAGAAATGTTTTAATCTTGCAGATGGCATCGGAGGTAACTTAAAAGATGCCAACAGTAGAACGAAATTAAATAAGAAGTTAATATTTGTCACTTAATAAAGGTTGATGGCACTAAATGCAAAAACGTAAAATAAAACACTCAACCAAAATATTTTGTATTACTGTGAACGGTAAGATTTAAAAGTATTTTTTAAGGTCATCCCATAATTTTAAAACGAAGATTGAAGAACGAAGTCTGTAAAGTTAGGGTCTCCTCTTAAATACCCATTCAACTTAGGACTTATAATCGATACAGTTCTGACGCCACTAAGTAAATTGAAGGCTTTCAACATTGAAGACATTATTAGACCGTCTCAAAACACACTGTCTTTTTTGACTACATTCAAAAACCAGAAAAATTATAGAGACTTATGATTCAATTTCTTCAACAAATATAGGAGAGTTTTTAATTATGGAAAATTAAAAAATAGGGGTAATTTCCTATTAGGGTAGGTCTGAAGCCATAATTATTTTATTAATTTACTACTTCCACTCGGACTATACAAATATTTTCTAAGAAAGTTGAATGAAACAAATTAAGTTATCATTATTAAATTCCTGACATATGAGTACCTTAAACAAAAGTCAGTATATTTTTTTTTTAGCTTTTGAACTACACACTTATTGACGTTAATAGATTTACATACGGTTAACATACAATTTAATTATATTTATATCTGTTTATGTAGACCACTCCGTACCAAGTCATACCATTGACTCAAACTAAGTTATATTAACATAAATAAAAAATATATCAGTATGTTATTCAGAAATAAAGTGTAGAAAACATAGTGAAGATCATAAATCTTGGGTAAGTCCGAGGCGACACGTGGCGCGGTCCAGTGTCTGTGACCGCGGGGCATGTCGCCTCGTGTCACACATTACGGACGCGAAACCGACGAAATTTACCTCGTACAGTTTTAAAGTAAAAACGGTAACACCTAAGAATTCTGTATTTCATATTAGCGACTCACAGCTAAGTGAGTAATAGTTATGCAGTTATGCATATTTTTAAGATTGGGCAGACTTCATATTATGTACTATTTCTTTTTATTGTAAGTCATTGTTAAAAACAAGAAGACGAAACTAAAAGTTACTCTTCGAAGTTTACTTGAAGTGTTGTTATGAACCAAATTTATTTTTATACTTTTGTACCATCCTTTATTTTTCATAGTAGTTTTTATAAGTTTTTTTCCATGCTTTTCAAGCACAAAATAAAAAATATATTTTAATTTCAATATAAAATATATAAGAATAAATGATTAATAAAATATATAAATAACAAGAGAATAAGAGAAAATTATTAAGATTTCCAATTGTGAGTGTTTAAAAATCCAAGAACATAAATATAAACTGTCAACACATATCCACTCCGAAAATTAATTGTGAGAGATCAGAGACAAAGACAAAGAGAAGAAAATTTATATTTTCAAGTGTTACAGTTGGATGCTTGGAAGGCGTGCAGTTGTATTTTTAATGCATTTATGTTTATTTCCGATTCATTTAATTCATTAATATCAAATTATGTACATATGTGAATACTTTCTGTGTTACATAAAACTAATATATGAATATATATTGTATTGTATTGTACTCAAAAATATTACGTTATGAGTAATAGAAATTGCAATAAAACTTTTTTATTGTCATTTATGAAGTCACTCAAATTACTGACAGGCCGACATTATGATTTTCTGTTTATACGGTTATTATAAAATACCAGAAAAGGCGACATAATATAAAAATACCGTCAACGTAAATATTTTGAGTGTATTTTTTTTTGAGATAGAGATATATTTAATATAAACTATATGTAATAAATAAAGTTACAGAATTAAAGCATTAAGAAACCTAAACTTACCATACAAATTTTTGTAAAATAATTTGAGAAAAAAAAAATCATTTTATATTCCTTTAATATTGAAGCATGAATAAAACTTATAAAAATTTAAGGATAAATATACATCAAGAGGTAGGCATAATCCATCATAAGCGGGGATTTAAATTTCTTAAAATAAGGGTATCTGAAAAATTTTAATAACCCATTTTTTATCGTTGTCTCATCATCTATGTCTTCTATAAAATATTTTTAAAATATAATCTTTTTGCTAATCGCAATAAGTACGCTATTGAAAATAGTGGAATAGAAGGCTAAGGAGGACGCATGACTTGGGCATCTTGTTCGCTGACGAAAGTAACTTTGCTTAAACACTCGAACATATTTATTTTAAAACTTTTACAGTATATGTAGAAATAAATTACATGAAGCGGCGGTGGTGAACGCCATAAGGGTCAGAAATTACTTTTAAAACTTTTATTAAGGTTGGAAAGATCAGAAACGGCGTAAAATAAAAGAAAATAAATTAACAATGTTTACCTGACAGAAAATTAATAAACATTGTTGTTTAACTTTACGATAACAAACTTGGACTAAAACGGAATATTTAATCACGACCAACAATTAATTATTAGCAAGCCAGCAGTTCTTCTGAATAATAATTTGCTAAATTGTCGTTTTCTCTGGTCTTTAGGTAATTACAGAAATTTAATGGTTTTTGCTATGAGTGAGTGTTTATATTTATTTGAAATTAAATTTTAGATTATATAACAAAAACACACATTATTTTTAACACCTAATAAATATTGTTGATAAATAATAATAAAAGTGTTACGAAAGCATAGCCAAGGGCAATTCTTATAGTAATCACCAACTTGGTTTCACACGGTTAAATGCTGACACCACGCTTCGAGTATCCTGAAGACGACACCATACGGCTTGCATTCTCACCATCGATGGGAATCGAGGATAAAATATATTTATTCTTGGGTCAATCGCTGACCTGGAATCACCCTTTTTTAGTATTAATTAATTATAAGTTTTAATTGTAACTCTTTAATATAATTTTATAAAATAATTGTTTTTCTTTGCATCCTTCGCTGCCACCAAACTTAATTGGCGCAGTCGGTAGGATATTCGAGATATATTCGGTACGCGTCGCGTCAAGATTTCCCCTAATATCGGTGCGAGATCCCGCGTGACTAACCGATTTCGAGTATCCGAATCTACATACATCGTGGAGGCCAGCGGAGGTGAATCCGAAAATCGATTCGGCAAAGAAAATCATGTTCATGTAAGTACTCTGAATCTTTCAAGTCCTTACCTTTCCTAATTTTTAACCTTAATCTTTACCTAATCTAAGTATTTTTTTTAATTTCAAGTAAATTACTATTTAAAGTATTTTTTGAAGTTACTTAGAACTTTAAAGCATACATCGATATATTCTGAGTGAATTACTTTTTTATTTGTCTATTTGTAGTGTTTTAAATTAGTTTTAGATTTTCTATTCAAAAGAATCGAGTAGCTGTAGTTTGTAGAAGTAGACCTAGCAGCATTAGTAAAAAAATATAAGTCAAAATCTAAAAAAAAACCCAGAAATTATTTCAATTTGTTGATTTAAGACTAACTATTCTCATAACTAGCGATAACGTTGATAGGTTATCATAAGAGATATCTAAGCTACAGAATTTTTTAGCTTTTGTAAACAACATTTACAGCTGACTATGAAGTTTTTAATTTAAACTCTGATAGAACTATAATTAATAAGTAACGTAGTATATATGGCAGTAATAAAGTATTAAATATACGAGCGAGAGAATATTAAGATATGATACAGTTAAAGAAATAATCATAGTATATCAATTCCTAATTTTTCTATTCCACACATGATTTATATAAGATATCCATAGTAACTAACGAAAATCATGAGATTCCTGTCCCTCACTTCCAATACCCTGCAATCCATCTGAAAGATTTCAAGTACATAGAGGCTGAATGCCCGAAGTTCACTAAAGGGTATCTATGTGAAGAGATACACAACATACATAGTCGTACATCGCCGGATTGTGTAACAGCCCTCGTTACTACGCAGCAAAAACTCCCCGAATGTAAACCAGTCACCGTATCCCTACTTACGTCAGCCTACGAGAAACTCGACGATCGACACTACACCATCAGCTTTCCAACTCTTACTAAAGTACGCTTGTCCTGCGATCAAGATATCTACAAGATGTTGCAAGGAAGTTATCTCGCTATAATTCCATATGATTGTTTCATTCAAACAACAGAATTCATCATCTCGAACCTCAACGATCGACTAAAAGATCAATCCTTGAAGATAATAGATGTCCCTAATGAAAATATACTCAGTTCAGCAGCACATCTGATATTCAAATTAAACTTCATTAATTTGATAATCTTCACGCTACCAATAGAGAGGTTATTCTACAGTCACTAGTAAACTTGAGCAAGACCAACGATATAAGCATCTACCATACAACAATACCTTTATATACGTTACTATTCGGTGCATGTGTACTAATTAGCGGCCTCGCATACCGGAAATACCGACTTAAACATACGAAACACACCATCCAAAAAACTCAAAGGGATGAATCAGATCTACCAGCGCAATTTACGACCAAGGTCTTCAATAGTCGCTGTTCTACGGGGGGAGGTGTTACGAAAGCATAGCCAAGGGCAATTCTTATAGTAATCACCAACTTGGTTTCACACGGTTAAATGCTGACACCACGCTTCGAGTATCCTGAAGACGACACCATACGGCTTGCATTCTCACCATCGATGGGAATCGAGGATAAAATATATTCATTCTTGGGTCAATCGCTGACCGGAATCACCCTTTTTTAGTATTAATTAATTATAAGTTTTAATTGTAACTCTTTAATATAATTTTATAAAATAATTGTTTTTCTTTGCATCCTTCGCTGCCACCAAACTTAATTAAAGAATAAATGTTTCTTATACAGTTAAATTAAATAATAAAAAAAAAATTATAAAAAAAATACTTTTTTATTTTTTATCTATTCTAGGAATATATTATCGTTATCGGTATCGTCGACAATAAAAAAATAGGATTTTTTAAAATGTTTCCCATGTCCTTATAGAAAAAATATCAATGGCCGATTATGATGATGATGTAATCAATTAACATACGTATGTTTATTCTTACACTTATACCCTCGTAAATAAAATTAAGGATATTTTTTTTATATCTATTGAGAAGTGCTTTAATGTAAATATATATGTAAAAGTTTTCTTAGGCTTTTCTTAGTGTTTCAAATATTTCTGGAACTTTATTTTATTAAAGCAGATATTATATTTATATTTTTTAGGTTCTTTCTTGGGCTTAGTTTTGTTAAAACTTGTAATAATTAAAGTCTAGAGATTAGTGACAAAGTATTATTTATTTTTTAATAATTCATAATAAAAATGATATACGTGAGTTTTTTATTAGTATATTCGACTTGTCAGTCTTTAAAAAAGTGTATTTTAAGTATAAATAAGAATTAGTGAATAATATTCCATACCCATTCATATTGAACTCGAGGGACAAAGGCTAAACATTTTCTTATACGAAAAATATACTGAAAAAATACTTTATCTATAATTTGTCTGAGTTCATATCCAGCTTTATCATTATATTTATTTTATTTATTAAAAACAACCATTTATGCAACATTTTTGTAATAAAAAGTAAATTAATAATAAAATTATTGTAAAACGATTGATTATAGGAAATATATACTGGATTAAGGTACGTTAAATCACGCGAGACTCATTTATTATAGACATATTTACGCTTATCCGCGTTTATTGTTTAAAACTTTGGTTATCTGATAAAGTTATATTGTGATTAATTATCATTTATAAACGGTTAACACATTATGTCCCACAGACAAACAGATTTTATTCATTGTTATGTATATATTTTATCCACACAAAAGTTAAATTACTATAATCCAATATAAATAAAAAAGCATGGTGCAAATAGGGAATTAATTCAACACTAATATATCTGAGTAACAAGATCACACGAGTCTTAAGGGGTTGTGCTAAAATGCTCTTACATTAATGGCTTTGTCGTCTTCGCTACTCGATGACACAGTTACTAAGATTACAGCGGTCTGGTAATTCTTACGTGAACTTTAATCGTAAAATAAACTAACACAATTTCATTATTCAGATTTTTTTAAATGTTTATTTTTTTCTTGATATTTAAAAGTAGTATTATGATTTTTTATATTATGAAAGAAGAGGGCAAACTAGCATATGGGGCACTAATGACAAGGGGTCACCGCCGCCCACAAAGTATTACAATAGCCGAGGAATCGCAAAAGCGTTGCTGGCATTGTAGATGGAAGTATACGCCTTTTTCTATAATGAAGAAAATTTCAATAATACCTTCAAATAAAAACGAATTTATATTCTAAAATGTATACGAGCAACAAAATTTTTGTAAAAACTTAGTACATAAATGGAATAAAAAATATAGGATATATTATTTATTTTCATGTATTATTCTTTTTTGAAATATTTACATAAACATAAACCAAAAATTTCACACATATTATACTGAATGTTAAACAACTTAGAGAAAGTTATTTTACATCCAGTAGAAAAACAATTGAAAGGTAGTTAACAAGCTCTCCAAAATATATAGTTTCTTAAACCAAATGATTATTTACATATGATATCACTAATTAATTATTAAATTATTAAGTAATTAATAATTTATTAAACAAGACGTATAATATTTTTAAAATGAACACTTAGAGGTTTCAATATATTTTGAAACTGAATGTTATTTGGAACAAAACTTTATTTTTCACACTCACACAAATTTGTGATTTTGTGTGGTGAGAAGCTATATGAAGGATTTTAATTGAAATTCTTTCCTCAGTAAATCAGTTTAAATCAAGTTAAATTTTATATACTTATTGTTGGGTTTCGTATTAATAATTGTGTATATTATTTTAGGTATATTGGACATTTGACTCTTAAGTAAATTATATGGCTGACTTCCAAGGTTAAAATATTTGGTTACATTACTTTACCAGTAATGAACTTTAGTATTCTGTAACATTTCGTTAGATCCATAAAACTTAAATTTATTATACATCGGTATTCTAATTACTTAAAAGGGTTTATGCGTTTCAGTAGTCTAAATAATATAATATTACGAGATAAACTAGAAATAAAACGCAATTTATATCTTTTTCATATATAAATTTAGAAAAGTCGAGATCAAAAGTTCGGCTATAAACATAATGAAAATCAGACGAGTTTAGATCAGTTATTTCTAAAAATTATAATGTTTTAAGTTTCAGTTTTAATAAATTTACATCATTTCTTAATTTAGATGAATATAAGAAAATTCTTTAGACTTAACCTATTTTTATTTATTAAATGACCTAAAATTTTAATTGTTTATTAGTAGTATTTTTATATTTAATTGTATATATTGTTATTATTGTCACTTGTACTTTTTTACATATATTGCACGTTTTACTCTTAACTGCTAAGTATAGTATATTTAACTGCTAAGGCTACTTCGGTGTATAAATTGCTAATTAGGATTTATGAGCATTAATAGTCTAAACAATATAAATAATGCGTTAGTTATAGCGAAACCAAAGCAGTAAAAATTTTATTAAAGGGGCTAGGCTGTAGTGTCTGTTTAGCTAATTGTGGCATTTTTCTGCAAACGCTGTCGTGTTACTTCTACTTATAATAAATTTTTGCGCTCAAGATTTAAACTGTATCTCTAGAAGTAGGACCGGTAGCAATTGTTTTGTTCAGTCTCTAAATTAAAAGCTATTTTTCATCTAAAAATGTTATATAAAAGAATGTTATATCATTGAATATCTAATTATCTATTATTTGTAAACTTTTATTTTAATTTAACTATTTGTAATATACTTCTAATATATTTTGTATTGTAATTGAAATACAAAAAATTTAATAAAATAATTTTTAACAAATGGTAATGTTAAACTGTTTTTGAATTTTAGTATTCAATTTACCAATAAAATTATATATTAAACTTAATATTTAAGATTTATAAAACTTGGTTTGAATTTTTAAAAATAATACGAGTTTTTAAAGATTTTCTTATTAGGGATAATCTTGTCGCTGTGTTAAATCAATAACAATATCAATATATTTTTGTACAATGAAAATAAAAAAAAAATATTAGTGTTTTTTATATATTACAATATTATTGTTCAAATAACAAAATAAAATGTAATCACATTGGTTCAGCGGTAAAAAGTCTGGCTGTTAACTTAAGTACCCTGTGTTTAATTCTACTAATATTTAAGACATTTTCGTCTTTGCAAAAATTTTGTATATACTTTGCTAATCGAAAATATTTGTAACGCTTTTTACCTTAAAACCATAGACTACAACATATTTCAAAAAGTTGGTGTAAAATCAATAATTGTTTTTTAATACTAAAATTACTATTTAAAATTAAAAACTCAGCATATATAACAAGAAGATTCTACGTCATTTTAACAAACAAAGACTTTTCAAATACAAGGTGAAATATATAATTGAGAGATATGTGTATTTGCTCGATTGGAAACGAATCATTAATAGTTTCTTATGGTGTTTAAATTATTCAAAACAAATAGTAAATATTGCCAACCACGGTAGACTTTTTTGGAGTTTTAAACGTGTTAAAAATAATGAGAGACCTATGACAAAAGAAACATTTCAACATTATATGTATATATTGAGGTATTCATAAAAGATAGTTTGTAATCGTCCAGATTATAACGAAGATCCAAACATTTAATACATTACAATAATATAGTTTTGAAATAACTTACAATATGAATAAAATAGATTGTCTTTTCAATTCTAAGTTAAATGTGGATAAGTACTAAACAGCTATCAACACTTCGGAACATTTTGAAAGTGAATTATATGATAAGTTAAAACTGAGTGAGATAAGTCAAATTTTGAAGTGACCAGTGCGTGAGCGGAAGGCAGGCATTAATGTTTCACAGTTATTATAACGCATTTGTTCTTTTTTTTTGTACAAACAAAATTTGTACAAACATTTTGGTGCATGTATTTCGCTTGTTAATAATAAATATCAAGCGCTAGGAATTTATTAAATCATATATTAACTGCAACAATTTTGATATCTATTAACGTTCTATAAAACAATATATATTAAAGTGATTAATAATATATGAGTGTCTCGTGTTGCTTAAAAAGTCAACTACAATAACTTAAATGAAACTTCACTTTCCTCTATAGTATTATGCGGCGTTCTCTCTGTCAGTCAAAATATACCACGACATCCTCTGACTTCCTTTTGAAAACAAAGCGACTTGGAAATTGCATTATAACTGTATTGTGTAAGTCATATAATAGGGATAAAACATGTGAACAATAAATATAGTTTATGTATTTAGTTTGTTTGACGATATCGTACTTAATTATTTTAACAAAAATTTTACTCAACCGAAACTATTTCATTAAAGTAAAAACGATGTGCGAATTAAATGTTGATGGTTTTAATGTCACTTAGCAAAATTTAATAAAAAAGCTTAAATTTGAATAAAGAACAAGAGCACGTTCCACATTTGTATAAGGTACACTGCGATACATCTAATTAAGGTAAAAGTTATATATATATATATATATATATATATATATGAATATTATAATACATCTATATCTATGCCAATTCACCGCTGTGAACTCTAAAACCTGTAGATAACACTTCACTTTCCCGAAATAAAAAGTAATTTATGTATGTAGTATGCTTTCTTAATAACAAAACTTAGTCTACTTTCAGAAGGTTTGTATCGTACAAATAGTGTTTTGCTCAATACTTTTCTTCGTAATTAAATAGAATAGGTATAATAAAAAGGTATTTTTTAATTCTATTTTATAAAATAACTTTATAATATATACGTGATAAACTGCTTCTATATCAGAGTTAATTTTTTTTATAAAATTAATGATGTAAAACGTAGCCATGTTATGTCATGTATAATAAATAATTTATCTGTAGTCAAATTTCTCGTGTCAATCATAAAACTCTTCTTGACGACTGTCGTAAAGACCGGTAAACATCACAGTATGAAATATAATTTAGTTAAGATTATGGCACCATTATTTAATGTAGCAATATATTACACATATATATTATTAGTTATCCTACATTATTCAAATCAAAACCAATAAGATTAATTAATTAAATGGTGGTTCATTTAGTTATTATTTTTTGTTTGGCTTATTAAAAAATTAACTATTGATATAATATAAAACATGTAATTTTATTCAAATACATTAAAACGAAAATAAATTGTAGAATACTTTTTCATACAGTATTTATTATATTTGAAAAATTATAAAAATAAAAAACTTGTGCTTTATTTATTATTTAAACTACGGTATTACAGTACATTCACATTATACTTCTGGATGAAATATATATATATAAATGTAATTTTTTGATGAAAAACTGAAATCCAAAAATAAAGTGTAGATATAAATTTTAAAGATTTATAATTTTACGATGAGATATATTTATAGTTATATACTCCACTTATAGATGTCTTCACTGTCTTACATTAGCAGTACTTTCTGGCATATAGATAATTCTAACCTATACATTAACGGGTTCCGGGTTCTTTTCTCTGCCTAACAATTTGCTCTTATGATGGATAATTATGGCCGATTTTCTCCAACTCAGATATTTTATTTAATATGTTTGTCTATTTACATAATATTACAAAAATAAGGATAATTTTTATTTATGATTACACAAAATATCAGATATAGAAACTTATTATTACAACTTGATAAATAACTTTCTATTTTAATTACTGTGATAAATAATTTAAAAGTTATTACTTACAACTAGGATTTTAAAAATTTTTGTAATTAAGATGAATTAAGTAAGTTATGTTATTATTCTTAAGTTCTTTAAATATGATAAGCAATGTCAGTACTTTATTTTAAATACTTTGGAGTATCAGTATAAGCTTGTTGAAATTAATACATTTTGAACCAACTCATTGTATCTTTAAAATTTAATTTTATTTATATATGTTTTTGAATATGTTCTTCTGACTAAAATTGAGTTATAATAACATTAACAAACAAATTACGGATAAATGTTATTCAGAAATACAGAAAACCTAGAGAAGATAATAAATCTTGGGTAAGTCCGAGACGAAACGTGGCGCGGTCTCAGTTTGTGTCAGTATTACTAACAGCTTATATACGGACATAAAACCGATTTTTTTCATATGGCTTCAAAATAAAAACATTAACAACTAAGAATGATATATTTCATATTCAAATTGTTATTCAGTGACTCTCAGCTCAGTCACTAATTGGGTCATGCAGTCTTGCATATTTTTATGATAAGGTTGTGTTCATATTATGCACTACTTCTCTTTGTTGTAAGTGAATGTCAAAAATAAAAGTTTCTCTCTAAGAGAAGTTATGAACCAATCTTATTTAATATACTTTTATATCATCATTGAAACATAATTTCAAAGCTAAAAATATGTTAATATCAAGAAAAATTTTAAAAGAACTGATCTTATAATTAAATAACAAATAAAGTAATTTTGTTCAAGCTTTTAAAATTGTAAACGTTTAAAATAACATAAATGTAAACTGTCAGCACATTTTATAACAGCTTCGAAAATTAATTGTGAGAGATCAGAAACAAAGAGGAGAGGCGTTTATATTTCAAGTGTTACAGTTGGGTGCCTGGAAGGCGTGCAGTCGTATTTTTAAATTGCATTTTTATGTATTTCAAATAAAAAATATTTATTAATACCTAATCACGTATATATGTAAAAACTTTTATATAAGATAATATAAGATAATATATCTCTATATTATATTCACGTATTTATATATACATTATTTATGGTAATACTTATAAATATAGATGCATTTTCAGGATAATAATTAGATTAAATTATAGCGTTGTAGTAATAAAAAATATTTTATATATTTTTTTGGTTTCTATTGCTAAAGAAAGGCTAAATTGAAAAATACTTTTAAAATGCTGATTTAATTATAATTAGGTTATATTACAATATCGTTTACATTATTTTGTAAACCAAATTATTATTTTTGTTAATTAATATTACAAAAATTAAAGTTTCTTATTTATTGTAACAATCACATTTCTATCTAGATAGCTTCTGAAAGCAGTGTTCGTGTATTTTACAAACACAGCTTAACGTACAGAAATGATTACTGGTATTGATTTAAAATAGACAATATGTAAATACAAAAAAAATACCGATACTGTTCTATCGAAATTACTAAGGTTATTAATAAGAAAAGATAAACGTTTAGGATTCGTTACTAGCTTATATAAACATAAGTTTTTTTAGGAATAATTATAACTTTCACAAGTTTCGCCGAATGCGTAAAGGTTTTTTAAATTTTCTTTCTGTGAAAACACTTATCCTTGTAAAATAAAGTCAGCAAATGAAAAACTTTTAAACAAATTAAAAAGGGGTTTAAAAATAACGTTACCTTCTTGGTTTTGGTCTTTGAAGGAAGACTAGTTGTAAATATTCGTCACTAAAGTATATTATTTACTTACTTATAGAAAACGGTCTGGTTGTTGAGTTAAAACAACAGAATCCATTCTATCTGAAGCATAGATTTTTACGATATATATTAAAGTTATAACCTATTACTTACTTACTTACTTACCTTCACGCCATGTCCCTTG
Organism: Melinaea menophilus ssp. n. AW-2005; assembly: GCA_918358695.1. Taxonomy (NCBI): domain Eukaryota; kingdom Metazoa; phylum Arthropoda; class Insecta; order Lepidoptera; family Nymphalidae; genus Melinaea; species Melinaea menophilus. Next base: position 30,171,649 of record OU911038.1, on the reverse strand, counting down.
CGGGGTAGCCAGAGACGACGGAGCGCCAAACGCTACGGTCCGTTTTTATTAACCTATTACAATTTATTATAAATAACTTAATAGTAAATTAATTGGTTTCTCAATTAGTTTATGTGATTTATTTTTATTTAGACTGTATAATGTACAAATAATTCATTAATTAATTTTACAAAATTTCTGCTCCACTGAACCTATCTTCTTAAGTGTTCTTAATGAATGAATGAAATGACGATGATTTTAATGTCACATACTTTACTATGTGACATTAAAATAAAACATGAATTTCTAATTAGATTTAATGTTTAATTAGCATCTAGCCAGTTAGATGATAAGAAAAATATGTTCCATATCTATTTATGATATTTCTAATTAGAGTAATGGTTAAAGAATAAAATAACGCATAACATTAAAAAGGAATGTAAAAGATATTGTTTTTTTTTTACCTTTATCATACAACAATATAATTGTATATCTGTGACTTCACCAATGTGAACTCTGATGTACGTAGGTATTATCTCTCTCTACGTAAAATCAGAGTTATTGTGTTAATTTTATGGAGTAAAATTGTTTTATAACAAAATTTTGTATACTTGCAGAAAGTCTCTATCGTAATATATAGTTCAGTACTCCATAATTCATATATATATATTAAAAGATATTTTGAAAAATATTAAGTACGCGTCTTTTAAATCTTTCCCTTTTTTTGTATATTAAGTAGATGAAAACGAAACAATAATAATAAGGAGATGACAACAAAAGTGCTCTCTGAAGTCGCTATGAACCAAACGTATTTAATATACTTCTATCATCCTTTATTCTTCATATATTCATATTCTAGCAAAAATATAAAAAAAATATATATTAATTTTTATATAACATAGACAATGTGTTTTTTTTACACTTCATCAAACAAAGTGTGCGGATACTAGACCAAAAAAATACCGACAAAACATTTTTTAAATTAGATTTCCTGAAAATAAAAGCAATTTTTTTTTGTACTAAAAATATTTTTTTATTAACAAATCTTAACATAAGCTTCGAAAAAAAAACTATTTGAAACAATAAAAATATGATATTCATCGTCAAACTTCACTATAAAAAAAACACATTGTATAAGAACTGAAGCAACAAATGTATCAAAAAAAAAGTATATCATTAAAGCTTTTCTAATTGTAAACATTTAAAAGTACAACAACAAAAACACAAACTCTCAACACATTTTATAACAATAATGAAAATGAATTGTGAAAGATCATAAACAAACAGGAGAGCGTTTATATTTTCACGCATTAAAGTAGGATGCTTGTAAGATATGCATTCGTATTTTCACGAACGAACTTTGTTCGTTCTGTATTGTTGTCACTTTTCTCGGATGGTTGGATGAATGGATGTCTGTGGACAGGAACAATTTTGAAAATTTGTAGGGATTTTTTTTATATAATCGAAAAACATATATTGGGTCTAGCTAAGTTGAATGAAAAAACTTTTTAATTATTTTTTGTAAAATATTCTTTTTTGCTGGAACTCTAGAATCGTAAATACTAGAGGAGGCCAAGAGATTAACAAATCACCTACCAGATATCATAGGAACGTCCTCGAGGTAGGTCCGTGCAACCTTCGAAGGTAGCCGTGCATTCCCTCCGGACATTATGGACCTAGTAAACCGCAAAAACGACGCAATTAGGAACCATGACACCTATCCGACAGACGAACATCGGCGGGAGCTACGCCGCCTCCAAAGGGAGTTGAAACAAGCTCTTGATACCTTTAGAGATGGTTCCTGGAACGAGATGCTTTCAAAGCTCTCTCCTTCGAACCAGGCTTACTGGGCATTGCAGAGAGTCCTGAAGGCTGAAAATGTCTCGGCAATACCTCCACTCGATAGATCGAACTCCTCACCTGCTTTCGACGACCGGCATAAAGCGGAATGTCTATTCGACAGCCTAGAGAGCCAGTTTAGGGTCAGCACTCAACCGGTCAAGAGTGAAAATGTCGAAGTCGTCGACAACACTGTTCATGTGCTCTCAACCATCAACAGCTGCCCCTATCATGGAAACGAACCGCGAAGAAGTGACTACCTTAGTTAAGGTGCTTCACGCCAAAAAATCGACAGTATCAGATTGGATCACCAACAAAGTGATCAAACTCTTTCCGCCTCCTTTGCTTTACCTAATGGTTACAATCAATGGAATACAATGAAAAAGAGCGCCACGGTGCTCTATGAATGGTCACGATCTATAAGGTGCCCGGAAATTAAACTTTTTGACAAACCGAGTCCTTGAAAAAACAAGGCCGGGTACCGAGGAGTGACGCTGGACAAACAGCTAGTCTTCTCAACGCACCTCATGGACATTCGTATAAGAGCGGTTTTTATCCTAGGGTGTTTTTATCCCCTATTAGGCAAGCTTAGTAAAATGTCCTTTAGAATTAAAGTTACACTTTACAAAGCCTGCAAACGTTGCCTTCGCTTACACGAATCTGAAACCCCTAGGTGCTTTAGAATAGACTCATGCGGCTCGCCACTGGAGCACTGTAGTAAACTACAGTGCATAAATGCCTAATATCGACTTGCATAAAGATCTAGACCTAGCGACGATCGCTCAATATTTCAAGGGGCTCTCCAAAAGCTACTTTGACAATGCTGTGGGACACCTAAAGCCACTGATGGTTAAGGCCACAAGATACACGGCCCGGACTCCTAAGGTCAAAATAAGAAGACCCAAATCGGTACTTTTCGACCCCGATGACGCGATTACGTGAGGGAACGCTACGCAATAGCGGTAGAGCGAATATAGATACCACACAAAACACATACAGCGTCTTCGCTGGCGAGGAATAGGTCCCAACCAAGCACGTGGCTCCGGCGTTCTGCCATCGGAGAACGTTAATGTCATTCCCCGTCCCTAATCCAAACCTCGCTTCCTAACTAACGGCGTCCTAAACCATGGTCCGAGCCACACAGGAGGCCCATTCCACCGGTGACGCTGTTCTGGGCAGTAGGGTTAAAAGCAGAAAGATGAAATAATGAAATGCCGATTAGTTATGATCTAATTTACAGTTTTTTTTGTTTGAGGTTGTATACAAAATATCAAAATATTGAAGTCAAAGATTGACTTTCTAAAACTCTTACTTGTATAAACGTCAAAAATCTGGTCTATATTCCTAATTAATACTTTCATGTTATTATAATGTGACATAATATTTTTTTAAAGTGTGTTCAAATAATGGTATGTTATATATTTTTAATATATATCCGAAAGAAAGAATTTTTAATATCAGCAAGACTGGAACTTGTGTCTCTCTCTAAAAGTGTCAGTCTATTCCAGAGGTAGTAGATTCGACAGTTGTTGTTTAAAAATATAAGTAAGTATCAAAATTTGTACATGTTTATACACAATTTTAATGTATATAAACATTTAAATAAATCTCTTTTGCAGTTGAGAAAGCATAGATTTTCTAAAATAAATCAGAGAAGGAATTCAGGTAGCGTAAATGTAGGAATAATATATTATATGACGTGCAAGCTTACCTGAAATATATTCTGTTCTCGCTAGATATCATTTAAAGCCAGTCTTTATGAACACCTTTGAACAAACTTTTATTATTTATTAATACTAAAATTTATACAAGTATTGTTTAGATGTATTTGATATTGTTATTTGCTCTTATCTATTTTTCCAAAACAGTTAAAATTTTGAGTAAAAATCTTATACCATTTTCCAGAACTGACGCAATGATAAATTAAATTTGTATAGTGAAATTAGAATTTACATGATAAATATTTTAAATTATGTTTAAACTAACTTACTGAAATTGACAGTAATTAACAGTTTATTCATTTTTTTTTCTTACATTCTAAATGATTTATTTACAAAGTTTACATGATATATAAAATTAATATACAGATTTATTTAAATTAACGATAGCAAACCTTGCCTAAAACGGAATATTTAATCAGGATAAACAATTAATTATTAGCAACCTAGAAGATCTTCAGAATAACAATTTTCTAAATTGTCTGTTTATTTGGCCTTTAGGTAATTTTGGTAATTTAATGGATTTTGCTATAATGAACGAGTGCTTATAATAATATAACTCAAAATTAAATAACTTTTAAGTTATATTACAAAACAGCACATATTGTTTTATGCCAAATTAATTTCTTAAGAAATAATAAGTGAATAAAAGTTTCTTATAGAGTTTAACTTTTTATATAATATCTATATATTTTTGGTTTAAAAAGTTCTTAAAACTTTTTCCAAAAATATTAATTTGCTGGTTTGGGAATCCAAAGTCTGTAGTTAAAAATATTTTTTTTTAGATGTCATTGTCGAAAAAATTGTTTTGGCTGTTAATAATGTAGAAAAGTCATTAAAACAAATAAGACATAACACGCATCCTTGTATACTACCTTGTGGAATAGATTAACTAAGTGTTGAGGTGAATATCAATTACTTATATTGAAATACACTAAAAATAATTTAATAACTTTTCTATTCTAAGACTATAAGCACAATCACGATGCTGTTATGATAAAAATGTATAAATATAAAGTCCTTAATATATTATATTTCAAAGTACAAATAGTAGTACATTTAAATTTACTAGCACATTATAAATAAAAAAAACAATGTTGGTGCAAAATTTCACATGATATAAATATATTTAAGGAATATTTACATGCACCTAATATACATTCTCCATCATCATCCAGGTATCATTTATTATTCTAGAAGTCTATACGCTTCCCCGCTTTTATGACTTAAAACTCCATCAGTCAAAGTAATGTAACATTGATTTTCTCTGAATAATATGACCGTAAATGGTAAAACATTATTTATATTTATTAAATGCGATTGAACAACATATATTCTTTGAAATAACTTTGTAAAATATTCGATATTCGTTCATAATTAATCAAACCAGATATAAGAAATTAAGATAATTTTAATCTTAAGGGATTATCATATTTTTTTTTATATAATGGATCGACTTTTAATAGACTAATTGATGTATTTGCTTCGGGAGAAAAAGATACATTTAATTTTCACACGAATATGTCCCTGGTGACAATACTTTTTTAAAGCAAGCAAGAATATATTCACATTTTACGCTTTGTTTTAAATATCGTTACAGTAAAATAGTAAAAAGAACAATCTGTAACAGTTTTAAATATATTTTTGACACTTATCTGTTTATGTGTTTGTTCATTCATCAGATATAAAAATCTTATCAAATAAAATATTATGTTTGTAAATGATGGATTTATAGACATCTCAATAAATAGGCAGAAAAAGTTGAAAAGATGGTTGGTGATGGATGGTGATGGTATTCATCAAACAACATATCAATATGAATTATGTACTGACATAAATTTGTTATTTCGATATTGTATATTTATTTTATGAGGAAATGTTTCTGATTATTTAGTACACAGCAATATTATATTAACGTTAATAATGGATACTCGTATGACATAATTTCATCGGTTACGTCTCTTTACATTTAGAATTTCAGTCGATTAGGTAATAATAAATATGATTAAGTAGTCTATATTATTTTTATGTATTATAATTTACACCGCTATAGTTCTAGATAAATTATTATTATCAATTAATTAGTCATTAATAACATTAAAACAACATATACGACTAAACTTCTCTATTCATTAGCTTAAAATATACCTAAGTTAAGAGCTAATAAAAATGTTACATAATTCGACAAATATGTAGTTTATTAATTCTTTTTGCTGCGATAATAATTTTCCTGGTTAAGTCAGCCAAAGAAAAAAATCTAAACAAATTAAAAGAGATTTTATCAACTTTAATCTGTAAATGATTAAATTATATATTTATACCTTTAACGTTTTCGTTTTTGGTATCTTTGAAGGAAGATCAGATAGGTAGTAGATATTTTGCCAGTAAAGTTAATAAATTTTCAATTTACTTAAATTATACGCCATTGATATATATAAAATGTCGCAAACGACTATATTTGCAAATTAGTTTGGCTCCAAACAAATCTTTGTAGCAATTAGGTTTCATTTAACATGAGGTTTTTGTCTTCAAATCTCCTCTCCTCTTGAAAAAGTAATAGATCTGAGTCTGAATCTGAGTCTAGTCTAGTCTAGTCTATAGTCTGAGAGAAGAAGAAAATAATAGCTCTACTTTTTGCTAGACGAGGCATATTAGAACCAGTTAATTTAAATAGTTACGGCGTCTTGGTATATTAATGAATATTTACCTTAAGTAATAAAGAAACTTAAAGGAATTCGTCCAAACTCATGAATGAACAGTTGACATTTTCACCACGACAACGCTCTTGCACATCATGCTTATGCGACAGTTGAATTTTTGAAGAACACTGGTGTAAAAGTGCTTGAGCATCTTGCCTACAGTCCAGATCTGTCAACTGGTTTTTAAGTATGACTAGGTCTATAAACTGCAATGGAAATAATTTGGAAAGACATAAATATGGCTGTATTGAAAAACTTATCTAGTGACTTAGCAGTATCTTTTGTGTTTCATATTTAATATAGTTTGTAACAGAACATTGTTTACATTATTTGGATTCGTTGTTGTTGTAAAATATAAGCTCAGTAGTAATCGCCTGTATCGTGTGTGGTGTCACGTCCTTCTAATCTAGCTTATTGAATACGCTCTGGCTCTAGATAAATAGTTCCACTTATATAATAATACATTCATTATATATAAGACATACATTATTATAATTTATATTTAAATTATAACTTATTACAATTTATTATACAACTTCAGAAGAAATTAATGTAGTTTTTTAAGACATTTTAATCGATTTTATATATTTTAACATACAAAGTACTTAGTTAATTATTTAAATACTATTTTGCTCCACTAAACCCAGTTGATTAAAAGTGTTCTTACGATGTGCAAATAAAATGTTGGTGGTTTTAATATCACTTATAAAAATTGAAAAAAAAGCTCAAGTTAGAATATAGTTTTAATTAGCATCTAGCGTCGTAGATAAAAATAAATGTAGAGCATGTTCCATGTTTATGCAATGTTTTGTACATTATCTCAATATCAAAGAAATATAAAAAAATAAATATATATATATGCTATATTATTATATAAACCACTATAAAATTAATATATATATATATATTTTTGGCTTAAATATAAAAATAAATGAATATTTATAAATATGTTTTTTGCGATAAGATTTATTTATAGTTATTAGTATATACACCACTTATGTATTTACTATCTTAAATTGGCAGTGCTTTCTCGAATATTGATAATGTTAGCTTTTACATTAACGGGTGCCGCATTTTTTTCCATTCTAACAATTTATTCTTATGATGGTAACCTTATATATTCCTGATCTAGTAGGTAAAGGTAACTCTTTTAGATAATACACGAAATTTTAATTAAAATGAGAATGAATAAAGTCTTTCGTACAACATTTTGATGTGAATTCTGATTATACGGTTTTTAAACCTATTTAAGGCACATGGCATTTGGTCACAATGTCTCTTCTCCCTATCCCTTGTATGCAGACGATTTAAAATATACTCACATGCAGCTCTGAAAGACTTATCCTGGGCTAATAAAATGATTTATATATATATATATATATATATATATATATATATATATATACATATATATATATATATATATATATATATATAAATATATAACAAAATTAAAGTCCTTTTAAAAATAATTAGGTACAAGGTAACGTTTAAACATTATATTGTTATTGAGTATATATATTTATTATTAAATTAAATATAATAATTTTAATTAGTTAATAACAAAATAAAATCTTTAAAAATTATAAAAAAATGTTAAATAATTATTATTTGCTGTGTTCACATACAATACTTGTCAACTGTCAATCTTAATAACCTTTGTAATAAAAGTGTTATCAATAATTGCTATCCCTTATTGCATACCTGACGGCAGCTTTACACAATTTACTTCTAATTCTATACATGCTGTTTTGTTTATTTACAGAACGTTTACGTTCTAATTTTGAAAAAAATCAAAACGTACGTCTTACGTTTTGTGATGGAGTCATATTATGCTCCCTACCTAGCCCTCTATTCTATTATATTTCAGAGTTTAGATATTGCAATTACCAGGAAGATATTGTTAAAATATTTTATTCGCAGAGTGAGACGACTTTAAGAAAACTAAAATCAAAAATATAAGGGATATTATGAAATTTCCAATTATTATAGATCTTGCCTTCACCTTGATATGTATGTTTATTCATATATTTATCGTCAAATATAAAAAAATAAGAATATTCTTTTCTTTCTTTTTTTTATTGGATGTTAGTCTCACATATTACAATTGTAACGGAGGAGCATCTTTACATTTAACTATGTATATTATTATTAATAATTGTGTGTTTTGATTCTTGAGGTTTATTTGGTTATTTAAAGAATATATTAAATATTTTTATACGGTTTAGAGGCTTAGTTTTATCAACTTTAACTTTTTGTAATGTCCACAATTATATTCGACTTATTATATATGCTTGATGTAAAAGATGCATACTTTTAGTCGGTGAGACAGAGGCTAACATTTTCGGGTACGGAAAATCCACTTATGCTATATATATTTCTTAAATTTTCAAAAACATATATGGTAATAACAATTTTATTATATCCATTAAATTATTAATAAAACTACTGTGAACCGGATTGTTTACTGGAAATTTATACTCGATAAAATAGCTGTTACATCATCCATGAACCATTACAGCTATTTTTACGCCTGTCTGCGTTTATTGTTAATTAGTTTGGTATTTTTAAAAATTTATTTTATGTTTACATACCACAGACAAATATAATTATAGCTATGTTTCCCAACACCACAATAAATTGTATATTTTAATACCATAATAACATGAAAGCATGTGGCAAAGAGGGGATTAATTCAATACTACGACATCTGAAGCAAATAAGATCATATGTATCTTACCGGGTTGTGATAAAACGCTTGTACATTAACGGCTCTGCCGTCTTCTTCACTCGAACTAAGCTCTTATTAAGATGAAAGCTGTCTGGTAATTTCTACTTGTATTATTAATACCTTTATGGGATCGTCAAACAAACTAACAGAATTGTATTATTGTAAATTGCGAGATTTACTTTAATAAAAATCTTAATGTTTAATAACAATTTTGTGAATTCAACAATACTTTGTTTAGAAGAAAACTTTAATAACAATTAGAAATAGGAGCGAATTTATATTGTAAATGTATACAAGGACCTGAAGTATATTTAATTGTATAAACTTAGTACATTATTGCAATGAATAGTATGGGATATATTATGGTTTTTCATATGTTATTATTTTTATTATATTACAAATATATACTATAATTATAATATATATACTATAACATAAACGAAAACCTTCATAATATTCTCTACAGTGTTTAACATCCAGTAGTAAAACAATTGAACGGTAATTAACAAGTTGTCCAAAATATATTATTTCTGATATTTAATATAATTTATGTTCCAATTTCGTTTTAAACAATATGATGCGTATGTTAATCGAATATTACATAGTTTATTAATGGTAATAACTTATTAATAAACAAAATTTTATTATTATTTATAATATGAACCCTTTGAGTTTTATAAGTATGAAGAAAAGTTCGAACTCAAATTTATCCCGAATAAAAAACCATACTTTTTGTTCCAACTTTCACAAGAATTTGAGTCCTGGATTTTACAGTACAGTGCGAAATGACAATAATTTAATGACAATACTATCCTCATTAAATCAGTCTACTGAAAATATAATTATATATCTGTTGTTTAGTTTCACGGTTGTATAATATTACAAAATAAAAATAAAATATTTTATGTGATTTTTTTTGTATATTGCATTTTCAATTGTTTATATCGCTTTACATATGTTTCCTATTTTACTCTTAAGTAAATTGAATGGTTAATTGTTCAAGTTAAAAAATATCGTTATGTAAAATAATGAGCTTTAGGATTTTGTAACATGTCATATTATTTAAAATTAATGAATTAGTCTTAATAACACAATAATAAAAAATATATAATATTTAACTAAAATATAGAAATAATTATCATTTGTATCATTTTTATGTTTGAAGATAAAAGAAGTCGAGATTAAATAGTAAACTATAATTATAGCGAAAACCAAACACCACTTTGAGAGCTTAAAAAAATGTTAATATTTTTTAACATATTATTATTATTAAAAAAAATAAAGTGTTATCCCATTGGTCCAACGGTAAAAAGTTTGGCTGTCCCTTTAGGTGTCCTGTGTGTAATTTCTGGCATAAATTTAAAACATTTTCTTCTTGAAATATGAGTATATACTTCGTTCATATAAAAAAAATAAGGAGCTTTTTTCCTTACTTTAAAGTTAAGTTTAGTTTAATATATTTTTCAACCTTTGGCATAATAGTTTACAAAAGAAAAAAGATATAAATAAAATAAATCATCTTCAAGAAAGTAACTAAAGTGTGGAAGCTGTGAGATCCTATTCTATACTAATAACTTGTGGTAGAGCGAGTCTCATCTAGGTAAGTAACAGAGTCATGTATATTTCTGTCGTTAGCAAGCAGTGTTCATAAAATACACTCTCTGTAGTAAATAAATGAGAAAATGAAAATAAAAGCAGTTTTAGCTGCATTTTTAAATATTGTTATGAAAATAAAATTTGGAGGTATTTTTGTACAAATATTTATTATGTACTCTTATTTTAGTTTATATCTATGTATAACCATCAGTGATTAGCTTAATAAGAAATGAAATATTTTAGTTTAGTTTTGAAATATCTTTAAGTATTAAAAAAAATGTTTGTCATTTCAATTATAAGTTAAAAGTTAAACGTTAAAACTGAGATCGATAACATTTTGAAGCGATCAGAGCGAACCGGGCAGGTAATAATATTTTACAGTTTTTGTTTTTTATATCTTTTAGTGCATGTATCCTGGCTGCCTGCCTGTAGTTCAGATAAATTTATTAAATCTTAATTAACTTCGTAATTATACAATTAATTTACGTTATCTATAATATTAAAAATCGAAGTGATTATTAATATGTCTCACTCATGTTGTTTAAAAAGTCAACTACAATATTTTTAAATAACTTAGTTTTTTCTTATATTTTATGCAACGATCTCTTTGTTAGTACAAAATACACCACGACATCCTTTTGAGAACAAAGCGACTTGGAAATTGCATTATGACTGTATTGTGGACGTCATATAAAAACGAGATAAAACATTTTAAAAATAAATATAGTTAAATATATAATTCACATGTATTTGCACCGTTATAGTTAGTTAGTTAAGTTTCAACAAATGCATATAGATTTTTAACTCTTTTTTCTGTGATTACCCTTTTTGCGTTAAAAGAGGTTTTAACAACTTTTATCTGTAAAAACTTATTAACTTTTTCTATGTTTTTTTTATAATGCTTAAAAATGGTGTAACCTTTTTTTTGGTACTTATGTTAGAAGGAAAAGTATATTTTTTAGTAATTCATTGATTCTAATTTAAGATTAGATAAATTAATCTATTTTGACTGTCATTTAATCTAAAAAATAATCTAACTATATAATGAACATTATATAGTACCTGAAATTGAGTTTCTGATAATAAAATAATAATATTTTAAAGTAATAGTTGTAAAAAATAAATCCACTTTGTAAAAAATTACAATAAATAATACTTATTTATATGAAAATCAAATTACTATTTCTAATTTCTGATACTATATCTAAATGTTTAGAAGTACGAATATTCCTATTATTATTTTTTTTGTTAAAATATATAATATAAGTAATAAAAAGTTACTATATATAAAATTAATATGGTATAAATAGATATACATATAGTATACTAGTAGATATATATGTAGTATACTAATATACTAAAAATATAAATACTTTATATAACATACTAAAAGTTTTCATTTTGAAGGTATGTACGTTATTGTGAATATAAGCTCAGTAATAATCGCATGCATCGTGTGTGGTGTCACGTCCTTCTAATCTGGCTTATTGAATACGCTCCGCATACAATACATATTTTACATAAAAATAACAGACTTATTATAATGTGCGATATGCGAATGCCATGTTAAGGGTTTTCATGTCATTAAACAAATGCGAAGAAAAATTTCTAATAAGAATTAAGTTTTATTTAGCATCTAGAGGTGTTAGAGGCCAAGCTATAGACATTTAGTGAAATGCAGTGGCAGCTCGTATTGGCTGGCTCGACCGGGGAAGGATCACCCTCTCCCAAAAATATACCCCACTAGATGAAGCTGTAGTACCCCTGCCCGAACAAAATCGGAGGAATGATTCTCGGATTTTGCTCGGGCTGCCCGTCATATCTGGGGCGGGCAAAGTATCGCATTTTGTGTATTGACGACCTGCTTAAACAGACTCCGTCCACCGAAGTCGTAGTGCTCGCAGACTTCAAAGATTACTATACTGATTGGCTAAAATCACGTGCCACCAACTACGCGGGGAGATCTGTGTTTTATTTTGCTCTGGCAAATGGTCTGCCTTATTTGGTTAAGACGAGTAGACAACAAATAGCACATATGCCTTTTTTCTTTTTTTTTATGTAAGAGGAGGTTAAACGAGCTGGCGGGTCACGGATGCACGTGATCACCGCCGCCTATTAACTCCTGCAACATCCGAGGATTCACAGAAGTGTTGCTTTCCTTGCCTTTTTGCAGGTACCCATGTCGTACCGATCTGGAAATACCGCCGAAGGGAGTTCGTTCCACAAGCGAGTGGAACGTGGAAAAAAGGTCCTTGAGAACCGCACAGTGGCGGATCGCGGAGTGGAGAAGACGCACAGAGAAGCAACGTCTCTACGCAATGCCAAAGAATCCAGCCTTTCGCAGAGCACTGCGTTCCCGACAATCCGAACAGCTCCGTTGTACGCGGTCAAATGGTAGAAGCTGATATTGGGGTGATCCGGACCAGAGATGAGAACAGTACTCCATGTGTGGCCGGACCTGCGCTTTGTAGAGCGCAATTCTTTGGCCATGATTGAAATACTGCCTCGCTCTATTGATCACGCCCAATTTCATCGACGTGAACTTGGCCTTGCTTTCCAGATGACCACGAAACTGACAATCGTTCGAAATGTCGAGACCCAGTATTCTAATACTTGGCGAGGTAATGAGGGGCAATGAGGCAATTTATTGGATCTTCTCCTACATATATCTAGGAGAGTAACAGGTCAGTTTCGAGCCTTTCCTCAGATCTACTGATCATTGGTTGGTACGGAGTATAGTGCCTATTGAATGCCGGTCTTGCACAAGACTTGCTATCCGATACGTTTGCACTACAAGTCAGCGAATTGGTATGGAATGCGGTCTTTTTTGCATCCTAACTATGGGGATCGGTTTGCTACCCTTCCAATGATCCCCGTCACTGCATTGAGACTGTATTTTTACTAAACTCTGTGACACCACTTGGTGGCAGATCGCGGCATAAGTTTGAAGTGTCTATCACGGCTGTAGCAGATCGCAACAGCAGGGCGTTTCAAGCTTGGGGTAATGTCTTAGTCACGAAGGATTCGAATTTTACGAGTTTTGAAGAGTAAATATAACCGTGAGTCCAGATTCTTTAAACGACAAATCGCTAGAACGAAGTTTAAGTGGCATCAATATAGGGGATCAGCTGGCAAAGCTGGCATGCGCTAGCGGCTGCGCGGGCCGGATGGCATCATACTACGACTACGTAACCCTGAGTTGGCTCCAGTGCTAATGCTTCTATTTAGGTACTCCTAAGAATTTGTGCCTTTGTCCACCCGATCCCTCATGTGTAAAGTAAAAAGTGTAAAAAAGTGATAGCTCGGATCCAACTAACTACAGACCTATCGCCATTATCTCTTTACCTAGAGGATGACCGACAATATGGATTTTTTTCTGGTAGATCGGCTGGTGATCCTCCTTTATATCTTACGCACCGTTAGATAGCTGTTATGAACAAGGGCCTCTCCTTTGCTGGCGGTTATTATAGTATACAAAAGAGGCTAGGCTTCCCTAGAGTGAGTGCAAGTGGATCATCAGCTTTTCTCGACGGTTTTTCTCGGATCCTAAGCCCGTGAATGCTGATATACCCCAAGGCTGCGTGCTATCCCCAACTCTGTTCCTCCTGCACATCAATGATCTGTTGGATATTTCTAACATATATTATTATGCGGATTTGGATACGGTATATTTCGGTCATACAGGGCTCTCTCGGAAAAACGTTAACGAGGACAGACATAAACTTGTATCTTCTATAGAGACTGAACTGAACCCTGTTCAGTTTAATCCTCAAAGGCACAATTTCTGCGATTTACCACAAAAAATACTCATTAGTCGTATCTATCGTCGAAAGCACGCCTCTCCCTGTACGCCTCAGGCATCGACAACCTGAGCGAATGTTGGTTTCGTGATCATCTGAAGAGCAAGGTCAAGTTACCTTCGATGAAATTGGGAGTGATTAATAGAGCGAGGCAGTATTTTAAGCCTGGCCAAAAACTTGTGTTCTTTAAGGCATAAGTCCCGCCACACACGGAATACTGTTCTCATCTCTGGGCCGGATTAATCTAATATCAGCTTTCTACCTTTTGACCACGTACAATGAAGAGCCGTTCGGTTATTGGGAACCCAGTAATCTATGAACGACTAGACTCTCTGGCATTGCGTAAACACGTGGCCTATTTGTACATCTTTCATCACATTCATAACGGGGAGGGGTTCGAAGAGCTATTTGATCTGATATCTTCCACCGAATTTCATCACCGCTCAGCACGTCATTGCCCACTAAACCATTCTTACCACCTGGATGCGTAGCGATCTTCTATCATGCGGTTTTCAAGTACCTTTATTTCACATACCACTACGATGTGAAACGAACTTCTTTCGGCATATTTTTGATTCGATACGACATTTGTACCTTCAAGAAAGGCGTATACTCCTTCAAAGCTGGCAACGCTCGTACGATTCCCCGGATGTTTCAAGGGTTTGTGGCTGGCGGTTATCACTTGTTATTCATGACCCACAAGCTCATTTGCCCACTTCAAACTTAAAAAAATATAGCTTCATGGATAATCTTGAAAAAAAAAAACGAATATGTTCCTTATGATTTATATAATGTCCTGTAGATTATGATATCTCTAATTAAGATAATATTTATGGAACATTAAAATACAAAGCAAAGGAAAAAAATATTTCACGGAAACCTTTATTTTCATACAATAATATAGTTTTGTGACTTCTCCACTGTGAATTCTAACAATGTTAGGTAATACTTTATTTTCCAGAAATAAAAATGAAGGTGAATTGTTCAAAATTCAGTTGATTTGGTTTTTGTCGGTCTCTGTCATATAAATAACATATAATGTAGGTCTTAATACTTCCTTCGTAATTAACAATATATATAAAAAAATATATTATTCATACTTAAGTACGAATCTCTTTAATATCATTACCATTCTCCTTCTATTCTATAAAACAGCTTAATAATATACATGTGATAAAATGATAAATCGTTAGAGTTGTATTATTATTTAATTTAATCCATTTTTTATCCTCAACCAAAACGTTACATACATAAAACAAAAGCATATAATATGATATATAATAAATAATTTATCTGTACTCAAAATTCTCGTGTCAGTCATAAAATTCCTCTTGACGACTGTCGTAAAGGCGTCCGGGAAATGTCACAGTATGAAATACATTTTGGATTAGTGTATATATTATAATTTAATAGCAATATTTTACATAGTATATTATTTTTTTATACTCCATCAATAAAATAACCACTAATAAATTAATATTTCGTTTTGATTATAGGAACATTTGCTGTTTATTAAACGTTGTTATTGTATACTAATATTCTGAAATAAAAATGAAGACATATTTAAACCATATTTATTATATATATTTCTTTTTAATTGTTTAAGTTTTATGGTTTGTTATTTATTGTTACTTATTTATTGTTGAAATACATAATTCGTTTAGAAATTAAATGTATAAGGGTTAAAATTTTATGTTAAGTGGAGTAGTCTTCCTTATTGTCTACTTTGATTATCGCAGAATGGTAAAATATAAGCATAAAAGTTTTTAATAAGGACCAAATTTAGGTAAGAGTGTTTATAAAACTTCTTTTTGAAATAAAATTTTAAGTTCACTTATACACCATAAGACATTTAAAGTTTGCAAAGAAATTGTAGCTATGATAATATAATCATTTAACAGTAGCAAGTCTACTTGCTGATGATATAACGTGTCTCGTACAATGACATTTGTCGGTACTTTATATTCATAGAGATTGCGGTACGTCAGACCCGTCCGGATATATTACAGTTGATCTTTTTTCACGTTTTCTTTTAGTGAAATGAAATTTGACTAATTTCTGTACCCAATTACTTTTGAAAATTAATAGTGCTTAATAAATTATTCAGGATTTGGTAAAAAAATAATAGTATGCTTGTATTTTTTCTTAATCCTGCATATGCATTGCAGGTAATATAAAACTTTCCAACACTAGAACGAAGTCATATAAAAAGTTAACATTCGTCACTTAACAAAGGTTGTTTAGAGATGTCGAGGCCTAGCCTTAAGTGTAAAACCGTAACTTTAAATTGCTAAACTAAAACCTTTTTCATTATTGTCGACGAAAAGATTTAAGAGAGCGAAATTTTTTAATTCATCAAATATTTTTAAAAGGAAGACAGAAACCCAAGGTTTGCAGAAATAGGGTATCCTATTAAATAACTATTCAACTTAGGACTTATAATTTATAAAGTTTTGACGCCTCTAAGTAAATTGAAGTCTTTAAACAACAAAGATATTATAAATTTTTTTGACAGCTGGAGAATCCAACTCAGATATTTTATTTATTGTATTTGTCTGTTGATTTTATATTGAAAAAATACAGTAATTTTATTTCCAGTTATTCTCACTCAGATATTGAAGTAAATACTACTAAAAAAAAGTTATTTTTAATTATGGCATCTTGAAAAATAACTTTATATTATGACTGTGAAATGAAAACTATTATGTGTTTCGTATTTCTTAATATACTTAATACTTGGACTTAAAAAGGCTTCACAAAGAAAATTAATTAAGACGAATTAAGTAAGTTATGTAATTATTCTATGAATATCGTAAGCAAATAAAAAATACTTTTGAGTTTTAATACAAACTTGTTGAAAGGAAAACATTTTGAACAAACTAATTGTTTAAATGAATTAGTCGTTTAAATTTAGTTGTATTTATCTATTTTTACAGATAAAACAATACCAGTTAAGAATGTTATATTTTCTATTAAAATTATTATAGAGTAACTCTCAGCTAAGTAATACAGTCATTCATTAATCTTATTATTTTTTATTTATTTCTGTTTATGACATTTAAATTTTACAACATAACATACTTCTAAACCTAAATCTTATCTAAAAGATTGTCGCGTTCGTGGAGTTCACACGCTTTATAGCATTATAACTACTAAATAACTAATTAATATATAACATTATCTTATACTTATATTAATGTTAATATCTTATACTTTAAGTAATCTTATACTTATATTAAAAATTTTATACTTAAAATATATAATATATATACGTTAACAATAAAAAAAAGAAAAGAGACAAAGTTAAATATGTTCCTAGCATTACAATTGTGAAATGAGTAAATTCTTATTTTTGTCATAAAAGTTGTTTACAATTTTCTTTGTTTGTTTCAAATTATGGATTTTAATCTTTGTAATCAACTCCTTTGGTAACTTATTAAGGATACAAGGCAGGATGTTGGACCAAATTCTCTTTCCATATATATTATTATATTTCGGTTCTATAAAAGATTTTAATTTTATTTAGATATTCCGGTATAATGACTAGGTTATTTTTATGATTAGGCAGTCTTCAAATTATGCACTATTTCTTGTTGTTTTAAGTAAATGTCATAAACAAGGACGTAAAAACAAAGTTTATCTCCGAGAGAAGTTTCTATGGACCAAACTTATTTAATATACTTATATTATTATTTATTCTTCATAGCTGTTGTTTATTTATTTGTGGTCATACTATTTAAGCAAACATATAAAATAAATGCTCCATAAATGAATTGTGAGATATCCGAAATAAAGATGAGAGAATTTATATTTCCAAGTATTACAGATAGATGCGTAGAAGGTATGGAGTCATATTTTTCAACGGCATTTTTATCTACAAAAAAAAAATATTAATATCAAATTACCTACGCATATGAAAACTTTCTGTGCTATGTGAAACTAATATGATATAATCATATTATACTTATTACTTTAAACATATAAACGTAATTTCAGGATCGTAATTAGATTGAAAATCAATTTATAATCATGAGTAATAGAAATTTATTTACAATTTACAAAGACATTTAAATCACTGACAGACCTACATCAATATTTTCTGTAAATACGATTATTATAAAAGACCAGAAATGGCGGCATAAAATAAAACTATACCCTCGACATAAATCTGAACCTGTCATACTTAGAAATAATCCTGTAAAATATAGTTCGGTTTGTCGGGAGCTCTAAGAACTCTCTGACATTGCGTAGCGACGTGGCTTTTTTGTGCGTCATCTATCGCGTTTACAATATTTCAAGCCTGCCGCTGAATTTCATCACCACATAGCATGTCATCGCCCGCAATACCACCCGTGCCACTTGGATGTGTGGCAATCTTGTACTGTAAGATCTTCAAGGATATTTTTTTAATATACCACTAAATTGTGGAACGAACTTCCTTTGGCGGTATTTTCGCATCGATACGATATGGATTCCTTCAAAAAAGGTATATATTCCTACATCCAAAGCCGGCAACACTTTTCTGATTTCCCCGATGTTGCAAGAATTCTTGGGAACAGTTGTCATCAGTGACGTTTGCGTTCTTCTTAAATAAATAAAAAAAAGTTTAAATTTAGCAATAGGTAGAATAGGCTGGTAAGATGGATGGTATTCATTACACACCATATCGATATGCATTATGTAATGAAATGAATTTTCAACATTATCAACATTGTACTTATTCTATAAGCAGTCCTGAGGAATTTAATGCATTGGATTATTAAGTACAAAGAAATATTATGCTAATTAGGGTATATGCATTGGTAAGACTTATTTGATTTATCCATTATGTCTCTTTATATTTAGATTCCTATTTTATAATACATACCTCTGTCTATTAAGTAATATTGTATATTGATTTTACATTTTAATTTGCACCGTTGTTGTTGTCGTAGATAAATTATTATTAATGAATTGGTTATCAATTATAACGCATTAACGGCTTAAAATGTGGATAAGTTCCTTTGAGAATAACTATCATTTTTACAATGTTCGCTAAATGCGTAAAGTTTATTGAGTCTTTTTCTGTGATAATAGTTTTCCTGGACAAAATAAAGTCAGCTAAAACGTCTAAACAAGGTAGAAGAAACTTTGACAAGTTTTATCCTTAAAAATATTTTTATATATTTAACTTTATTTTATTAATGTTTTTAAAAAACTTAATGTTACATATTTGTTTTTGGTAATTATCTTTGAAGGAAGACTAGATGTAAGAATAAAGTATATTATTGTTTAAGTTGCTTAAACTGTTCACAACTGATATTGACTATATTTGCAAACTAGTTAATTAGTTTGGCTCCAAACAAATCCTTATAACAATTAGGTTGCATTATACGTGAGGTTTCAGTCTTTAAAATGCTCTTAAAAAGGTAATAGAATTGATTCTTAAATAAGGATAAGATGAATATAAATATTTTAACTGCCATTTAATGTTGAGTAATTACTGAAATAAATTTAAAAAAAACACACTGTGCCAGAAATTGAGTCGCAAATATAAGAGAAATATTTTAAAGTAATAATCATAAAATAATAAATCAACTATTTTACAATGTTAGATGTATGGGTACGTTGTTGTGAATATAAGTTCAGTAGTAATCGCCTCTATCGAGTGTGGTGTCACGTTCTTCTAATCTAGCTTACTGAATATGCTCTGGCCGTTTAGAGAAATAGTTCCACTTATACAATAATACTTTATTTTATATAATTAAGAAATTAGAATATTTTTCAATTTAAATTACATAAAATTTAAATTAGTTTTACGATTAGTTTATGTGTATGGTATTCAGTGTACAAAGCAGTTCATTAATTATTTTTACTAAATACTACTATACTAAACTTAGTCGTTTAAAAGTGTTCTTATGATGTGGAAATGAAATGGTGATGGTTTAAATGTTATTAAGAAAAAATAAAATTTGTGATTAATAAAATTGTTATTGTGAAAAAAAATAATAAAAAAAACTTTAATGAGAATTAAGTTTTCGCTAGCATCTAGCCTCCTATATAGTAATAGTGCATGTTCCATATTTATATAATCACTATCAGTATCTCTAATTAGGATAATAGGTAAACAATAAAGAAATTTATAAAATTAAAACAGGAATATGAATAAAAGAGATTCTAGTGTAAATATTACAAAATAACATCGTGAACCCAATTTTTTATATACATGATATATTGCTTGATAGTAAGAGTTCTATGGTTTTTATACACCCTATTTTTTCCTTTAAATCTAAACGCAACAAACATGTAACATCACGGATAATAAATAATTTATCCATACTCAAAATTTTCGTGTTAATCATAAAATTCTTGGCGGCTTACTACTTACGACGACTACAATTTGGAATAGTGTATCGTCCTAACATTAAATAGCAATATACTTTATAAATAAATTATTTATTATGCTAGAGTATTAAAAAACTATTAACAAAAAGATTTAAAAGGTCGTCATTTTTTAATTCATCAAATATTTTTAAAAGGAAGATTGAAAAGAAATCTGTAAGATTAAGGTATCCTATTAAATAACCATTTAACTTAAGATTTATAATTTATAAAGTTTTGACGCCATTAAGTAACTTGAAGACTTTTAGCGTTAAAGCTATTGTTAAACTTTTTAAGCGGCTTTCTCCAACTCAAATATTTTATTTAATGTGTTTCCCTATTTACACCATATTGCAAAACTAAGGTAATCTTATTTATGAATACACTAGAAATTGATTATGATTTTTTTTTATTATTTTAGGAATTTTCTATGACACCTTGACAATTAAGTTCCTGTTATGATTACTGCGAAACGATAAATAGTTTATAATATTTTCATAATTTTTCAAGTTATTACTTAGATTTACGACTAAAAAAAAATATGAATTAAGCAAGTTATGTTAGATATGTTATTCTAAAGTTCTTTGAATGTGATAAGCAATGTCAATACTTTATTTTAAATATGTTTGAGTTTTAGTATAGGCTTAGTTTAGGTTTTGTATTAAAATTGTTATTCAGTGACTCACAGCTCAGTCACTACTAGTGTCATGCAATCCTGCATATTTTTGTGATAAGACAGTGTTTATTGGTGCACTACTTATCTTTGTTGTGAGTTTTCATGTCGAAAACAAGGACATGAAAACAAAAGTTTTTCTCCGAGAGAAGTTGTTATGAACAAAACTTATTTAATACACTTTATATCATCCTTTAATTTCCATTTGTTGGTTTATGTTCAATTTGTTTGTATTTGTACTATTTAAACAAAAACAAAAACTATCTTTATTTTTAGTATAAAATATACAAGGAGTATAGGAATAATAACATACACAATATAAAAAGAAAATCTTTAATGATTTTTCCAATCGTAAGCGTTTAAATGTGCAAAAACATAAATATAAACTGTCAACACCTTTTATAACTGAGAACTGAAAATGAATGGTGAGAGATCATAAACAAAGAGGAGAGAATTTATATTTCAAGTGCTTGAAAGGCGTGCAGTCATATCTGCATTTATACGTATTTTTAATAAAATTAGTTTATTAATATAAAATTACATACATATGTAAATAGTTTTTTTGTTATGTAAAATTTAAATATCTATATATGATATACACGTTTTATTTACTACTTTCAACTTATAAATATTGGTGAATTTTCAAGATCATAATTAGATTAAAAATGTATGTTATCAAACGTGAGAAATGTCAGCATAAAAATAAAATTATGAATAAATTAATTAATATATTTTATTTTCGACTATTAATTTTATAGGTTTTAAATTAAAAAGGAAAATGTGGTGTATCTCTTATTTGTTAAAACACTAAAACTATATAAATATAATAGCTCTCATCTCTATAATATTACTTAATCAATAACAATTTCGATTTTAATTTAAAGATTATTTCAATTTCAAGAATTTCTTTGTTCTGAAAACTCGTACAGTGTAAGGACATTTTATATAAACTCTACAATACATGCCGGGTACTTATGACCCAAGTTATAATTATATTCATTTCTAGTTGTATACAAAATACATAATTATGTACAAAATATTTATTATTTAAAAATACAGTCAAATTTTTTATTGTTTAAATTACTGAAGTTAAAGAGGGAGTTTCTAAAATTCAAAATTTTACAAACGTCACAATTTTCCGACATATCTATAAAATATTCTCTCATGTTATTATGATGTGACATAATACTTTATTAAATTGTGTTTAATAAATTATATATTGTATATTTTTTATATTCGTAAATACGATCGACAAAAACATTAATATCAGCAAGACACGAACCTGTGAGCTTTAGGAGTGTCCGCCTGTCTCAGAGGAAGCAGATCCGACTCCTGTAATTTAAAAATTTAAGTAATTATGACATGTGTTACACGTTTATAAATATTTTTTATAATAAAACTCTTTTAGAGATGAGTAAGTATGGATTTTCTATCATAAAACAGAAAACGAATTCAGATAGTGTAAATGTAGGAATTTATTATATGACGCCAGAGCTTAACTAAAATATATGCTGCTCACTCTAGATATAATTCAGAGTCAGCTTTTATGTTTACCTTTGCGAAACTTTTATTATTTATTACAGCTATTCATTTACGAATTGGTTATATATTTTTATTTGCTCCTATATATTTTTACAAAAGGGTTAAAATACTGAGTAGCAAACCTTTATACAATTTTCAAGCCCCGGTCGTATTACGAAAATTTATAACATATTTATAACTATACAAAAATATAGTAGATTTTATTAAGAATTTACATGATAGATGTTTTAAATTATGATATTACCTAAACGTAATTTTCAATAACTAATAACTTGGAGTCGCATTCGTTATATATATATTTTGTTCTTAAATTTCAAATGTTTTAAATACAATGTTTACTTGATTTAAAGAAAATTAATAAGCAGTTTTATTTAACTTTACGATATCAAACTTGGACTAAAGCGGAGTATTTAATTAGGACAAAATATTAATTATTAGCAAACTAGCAGTTCCTCACAAAAACAATTTGCTAAATTGTCGGTTTATTTGGTCTCTAGGTAATTTTTGTAATGTTCTAAATATAATGGTTCTTATAATGGTTCTTGCTATGAGTGAGTGTGTATTTACATAATTTAAAATTAAACTGTTCTTAATTTATATTACAAAATTATACCCATCGTTTTAAATAATAAGATAATAAATGTTTCTTATATAGTATAATTATCAGAGTTTAGGTGAAATCGATTACTCATTATACTAAAATATCTTGTTATTAATGTTTCTATTTTGAGATTATTAGCATAATAGGGGTGCTGTTATAATAAATAAATATTATATTACTAAATATAATATTATTTATATAAATATTTTACTAAATATATATTACTAGTAGTAAATTTTAAATTATGTACACATTATAAATATAAAAACAATATTGGTGCAAATTTCACATAAAATTAATATATTGAGGCAGGAATATTAACATGCACCTAATATACATTCTCCAACATCATCCAAGTATTATTTATTTTTCTAGAAGTCTATACGCTTCCAAGCTTTTATGACTTAAACATTAAAAATGTTATAAGTATTGACTCTCAAAATATTTAATAACGCTCATGTATGTTAATTTTGAAATCATATGTCATTAAAGCACTAAAGATTAAACTTAACTTGTAACAATGTTACTAACCAAGGTTTTAACAATAGTTTACTATTAGAAATAAAATACGCAAAAAAATATAAAAGTCACTTCAAACTTTCTAATTTTTTATAACAAACTAAATAATTTTAATACATTTTATCTCATTTAAATTATACCAATATATATTTTTCATTTTTACATAATACTGTAGCTATTTAAAACATTGAAAGTGTTCCCACCACCGTGAAAGTCATTTCATTCATTCTAAGAATTACGCGAAGATAAAATGGAATAGACAATTTAAATTCGAATTCTATTGAACTTTCAGAAAGTCTGGCTCCGGTCTAATTATAGAAGTCTGTTTGTTGATCTTAACGTTTCTGAAAACTAAAAACAGAAAATTAATTCCTCTCTTATTATCGAAATAGCTAGCGCATGTACTTACTACTTAACTTTACAAACTACTTTTTAACAAAATATAATTTATTGGCTCAATATTTATCCATTTTATCAAAATATTCCTCACTATTTTAAATAATGATGATAACATTGTGTATAATATTTTCGAATTCAATTGTTAAATTATTAAAAATATTACAAAAGGATAAGGAGGATGGGTGTACATTAATACATGCGGCATATTGTCATTATTTTGATTAATTAAGTAAATTAATTAACTAAAGTGCAACATAGTTTTTTATATTAAATTTTTTATTGAAATACATTATACTTCAGTATTTTTGTTTACAATATAGTTACGTCAGTCTAAACAGCTGAATCGACAGTCACACCAATAAATACCGTTGAGTCAGCGTCTAGCAATGTTCGCACCCTTATATATGAAATTTAAAACTATAATTTGAAGGCCCTTCCTGATTATTTAGAAAAAAATACATTTTCCGTCATTAATCAAGCAAGGAAGACATTTTGCATAAAATAAGGAATAATGTAGCAGGCATTATAAACGCTCAAGGTGACATAAAATTTCTTCTGACGAGAATTTATTTTATGTCAAGTTTATTTGATGTAATCATTATTATAATACCGGACATCTCTCTAGAATTAATTCTTTAAAAAGGAGTTTTCACAGAAAACAGGGCAAATTAAACCAAAGAAATAATAAATATCAGGTAAGCATAAACCTCAAAATTTATTTGTGTAGCTTAGGATTCCTTAGGATAAAATTATCTTTTCGTATAAACGTACGGCAGGCATCAGATCGAATAGCTCTTTGGAATATTCCTTGTTCTAAATGCAGTATAAAACGGCTCTGTGTTGTAAGCGGTGAAACGGTACAAACTGATATTGGGTGATAAGAACCGTAGTGTTCTCATTTCTCTAGTCCGGAAAGATGAGAGCAGTACTCCATGTGTGGCTGGACCTGGCCGCCTTATAAAGTGCAAGTCTTTGGCCAAGCCTGCAATACTGCCTCTTTCTATTGATCACTCCCAATTTCATAAGGGCCAACTTGGCCTTGCTCTCTAGATGACCACGATACTGCCAAAATGTCGAGGCCCAATATACTGATATTTGGCGAGGCAGTGAGAGGAGTGCTCTCGAAGAGCGGTGATACGACAAATGGTCTTAATGTCTCTTGGGGATTAAAACTGAACGAGATTCAGTTCATATAATTCTGACAACATTTTCGCGAAGGTCTTTACAATCGAAGTCGAAGGAATACAAGAAACAAGTTTCTTTCGACACTCGTTGACATTTCCCGTAATGAGCCATACAAGGCCGGAATATACCGCATCCCCAGTGCTGTCATGTGTATAACAATGTATCTTGGAAATATCCATCATATCATTGTTGTGCAGGAGGATCAGAGTTGGGGATAACTGGCTGGGGTTCACCAGCATTTACGGGCTTAGGATCTGAGTAAAATCCATTGAGAACGACCTATATGCGCCACCTAGTGGAAAAGCTGGTGATCCCATAGGAAATAAGCTTCTATAGAGCCCTGTAGAAGCAGGCGTAGATTCTGACATGATTCTCAATATCTAGCGCAGCGCAGCTAGAGTACAGATAGATCCCGACCTTCAAAATACTAAAGGCGAGTAGCAGATAGAATAAATTGAATCATCCCGTCAATAATTCCATTAGCATTATACTTACGTACAATGGAACAAATACCTGAATATCGTTCTAAACTGGACTGGCTTCCTATCCGTAAAAAAAGAATTTGAAAAACTCACGTTCACTTATTTTTTATCTTATGTGATTCATCTTCTTCTCTATACTTGAAGTTGGATTTTAACTACTGAGAACAAACAATTTATGATCTCCGTTCATCATCCAACTTAAGTTTATTTGTCCGTTCATAATACATGTCATAAAAATGGGGAATAGCCTTCTTGATACACTTCGTCGTTCTCTTAACCGACAAATATTTAAGAACCGCATCTGCATGAGAGAACGCAGTAAATATTTTTTGTTCCTTTACTAACTGACTTTACAATTTGAGTATTTGTATTTATTTTCAATTACTTATTTAGTATATTTTAAAGCGATAAGATAATTATGTAGTATTTATTCTTAAATTATTTTAGTATAACATTTCATTGATAAGTGATTTTCTTTTATTATTTATGTTTACTGGTTTCCCTTATTGCTTTTCTTTTTTCTTTTAACATTGTTGGTGGACTGGTAGATAATGCCTTAAAATTTAGTCCGCCGTTGTACCATTTTTTTGTACATTGAAGTTTTAATAAATAAATATCCTTCAAAATGATATTTAAGTTTATACCCGGGGTATGATAGGTGCGCGATGGTGGTAAGTTGGTATAAAGCCCCCGCATGTTGCAAAAGTTCACTTTTAGAGTGAAGCTGGATGCCGCTGTGCTTACTCGTCGATTGTTCTCATTAAACATGAAACGCGATACTTTAGCCATCCCAGAAACGACGGGCAGCCCGAGCAAAATCCAAGAATGATTCCCCTAATTTTGCTCGGGTTTTTACTCCAGCTTAATCAGAGCCGATACCTTCCCCGGGTATACTTTTATGATATTTAAAGTTAAAAGCCCTCATTTAACTTTGCCGCGGCAAAAGTTCTAGGATTAATGAAAACGCTTTGGTATTAGTCTTACTACATTTTAACTTATTGAAAGTAATTGAAAAAGGAATAAATTTGAATTTTATGTCAGATCTAATTCAAATCAGATCAAAAAGGTCTATTAAATACTAGTTTTCATTTTTATAAAGTTGAAATTACGAGTATATTGTTTACAATTTCACTTGTTAATGCTAAGCTACCGTACTTATTGTATTAGAACTGCATATTGCTCCACCAAAACCTTTAGCGTCAGTTAATTTACTTAACAAATGCATAATCTATAAAATTTTAAAGTGTTGTGAAAATATATTTAATATAATATTCTTTATTGCACATCCTCAAAAAGTGATATAAGTACAGAGTAACAGCAAGAAAAAAGGATAAAAAAATGTACAAAAGGCGACCTTATCGCTAATAAGCGATCTCTTCCAGGAAAATATTTATGAATGTTAATGTAGAAAAATATATATTTATTTATAAAAATAAAACTACACTATGATGACTATGAATATTGACGATAACAGTTTCATTGAATTAAAATATATGAAGAATATAATTTTCAGCCCCAATAATCACGCACTTAAACATAGAAAATACATTTAGTTCCAATATATGCCTTTATGACATACCAAATAAAGATAAAAGAAGAAATAAGCTGTTAAATTTTAATTTATTTGATAATAGAATTGCGTGTGTCAAACTATCTTTATTAATACTATAATGTTGTTAGGAATTATAATAACACAGGCACACAAAAAAAAAAAAACGTCATGAACCAGAGGGGAGACCCCATTATTCCTAGGTTTTTGGGATCGCTGAAATCGAATATGACAATAAAAACTAATTTTAAATGCCAGTTTTCCCGCTAGCACCCCCTTACTACCTCTTAAGGGGTGAAAATTGAAATTTTTGTAAAAAATCAAGATAGATGTGTCTTTCTACGTTTTTTGGGATGCTGAAACCGAAAATGATAACTAAAAATAAATTCATGACCACTATCACCCCCTACCATCCCTTACAGGGGGTGAAAATTTCATTTTTTTCTATAAAATCAAGACAGATGTG
Source organism: Melinaea menophilus ssp. n. AW-2005 (assembly GCA_918358695.1). Taxonomy (NCBI): domain Eukaryota; kingdom Metazoa; phylum Arthropoda; class Insecta; order Lepidoptera; family Nymphalidae; genus Melinaea; species Melinaea menophilus. The sequence goes on along the minus strand of OU911038.1, from coordinate 30,143,511 downwards.
TATTTCTACGTTTCTTGGGATGCTGAAACCGAAAATGATAACTAAAAATAAATTTATGACCACTATCACCCCCTAATACCCCTTACAGGGGGTAAAAATTTCAATTTTTCTATAAAATCAAGATAGATGTATATTTCTACGTTTTTTGGGATGCTGGAACCGAAAATGATAACTAAAAATAAATTCATGACCTCTATCACCCCCTTACTACCCCTTAAAGGGGGTGAAAATTTCAATTTTTCTATAAAATCAAGATAGATGTGTATTTCTACGTTTTTTAGGATGCTGGAACCGAAAATATGTGAATTTCTATGTTTTTCAAGATGCTGAGAGAAAAAATGATTATAGAGTATATGGTAACCTTATTGTATGCATATATTTGTTATTATGATACTAAGACTGAATCATGATTTTTGTCCTATTCTTAACAAGTTTTTTCATTTTTTGTTTTTTTTTTGCTTTCTATTTAATTCTGTTTATACTGTTATCCATCCGGCAGTCTTGTAAAACGCTTAAAAGATGCTGAACCTAATTCTATGCCTCCGAAATAGAAAGGTTACTATTTTTCAGTCAATTTAGGAGACTATAGTGAGGAGCAAGGTGAAAGGTTCCATCAGACAGGATCTTAAGACAATGGAACATCGCTATCAGGGTAAATGGGATGTCAATATGTTAGCAGACTACTGTTGTAATTTAAAAAGAGATTTGCCAGAACAGAAAAGAACCAATAAAAGGCAACCACTTAGAAGAACTTTCGACAACAATAGAGTTCGTTATCGTAGAAAAAGGTAGACGCTGAATAGTGAGAGGCAAGGGGACTCACTTTAATTCAGCACCCCGGATAGTGAGAGGCAAGGGGACTCACTTTAATCCAGCACTCCAAAAGGGAACAGAAATCTACTACGTCCACGCCGTTGTTCCTGGGTTACGCTAAGAATAGAATTAAATCATGAATATATATCAGATACTTCTGATCGATAAAGCATTTGAATTTCTAATATAAGAGCTAAGAGTAACTTCAAACTAGTTTGATAAACATGTCATTTACTGTAAATCGTCAAAATTTCTTCATACATCTTGATTTTATACAAAATTGAAACTACCCCCACCCCCTCCCCCCCGTTAGGGGTAGTTAGGGGGTGGTATTGAGTAAAAGAGGTATCAAATTCACTTTTGGTTGTCATTTTCGGTTTCATTATACCAAAAAACGTAGAAATACACATCTGTCTTGATTTTATAGAAAAAAATGAAATTTTCACCCCCTGTAAGGGATGGTAGGGAGTGATAGTGGTCATGAATTTATTTTTAGTTGTCATTTTCGGTTTCAGCATCCCAAAAAACGTAGAAAGACACATCTATCTTGATTTTTTACAAAAATTTCAATTTTCACCCCTTAAGAGGTAGTAAGGGGGTGCTAGCAGGAAAACTGGCATTTAAAATTAGTTTTTATTGTCATATTCGGTTTCAGCGATCCCAAAAACCTAAGAATAATGGGGTCTCCCCTCTGGTTCATGACGTTTTTTTTTTTTTGTGTGCCTGTGTAATTAAACACGCAATCCGGGAATTTAATAATACAGTATATATTTAATTTGTTACTCCAACTGAGTTCAGGTTGTTTTATTTTATTATTTACTGGTCAGTAATTGAAACTGATTTTCGCCGGTTATAGTAGTATATGTAGTTAAATAATATTTACAACCTCAACCAAGACTCTTAAAGGGGTATTGAACATACTTGCAATGGCCGCTTTAATGAAATTCTCATGAAATGGGGTAAATATTGTTTAAACAAAAATGTAGTGCATGTTTTAAGAATTGTAAATAGCAAAAGCGTTATTGAAATTACAAATTTCCTTTACCTGGACTAATCTCCATTTTTTAGGGTCAGCGAAATATATCAATTTCTTTCTCCTGATATCAAATATCATTTCGGTACTGTTGACTCTTAGCTATACTTGTATACATCATATCCTGCATTCCGTTAATATCTTCTGTTGTCTTTATGCTCATATTTAGATTTGGTTATCGTCATAAAAATAAAATTCCTTTCTTATAACTTATTAGTCACCAAAAAATAAATTCATTCAACACATGCATTTTTTCCTCTCGAAGGTGTCATATCCTTATTATAAGCTGATCGTAGAGGTCAAAGTAAGTTAAACAGATAATTAGTATAGTAGTTTATTTTGAGTGTTAAATTATTGTCGTTAGATTATGCGATCATACCATTTTATATAATATATACTAGCTGATTCCCGCCTGTTTCGCTGGGCACACGATTAATTTGGATGTGAATTTAGGTAGCTATGCTTACCGTTTTCATAGTATCCGTTATCATCGTAACCGTTGCTTTAGTAACCGCATTAAGTGTATAGCTCCTGCAGATTTAATACAGGGCCAAATGCAAAAAAGTTGAAATTCGTTCGTATAGGAACTCTGTAAAATCCGTTCGTAGTGGACGTCTACGTCACAAAAGAAGTAACTATGTACAATTTTAAGTTAATCGGACAAATAATTTCGGAGATTTCGTGATGAGTCAGTGAGTGGTAAATCGCTTATATATATATATAAAGATTACTGCTTGATGAAGTGGACCTAGCCAAATATTAATTAGACTATTTATCAACTTTGCCGGTGGTTAGCGGTTTTTATAATAATATTCTACTTATTAAACCATTTATTTATTAATTTCTTAAAAATGGATTATAATAAATGGTAAATGAAGTAGTAACAAATAAATTATGTCAATAAAAAAACTTTGTATATACTGTACATTTTATAAAATTAACTTAAAACACATATCTAAGCAATACGTATTATATCATTTATTTTCAAAATAATTATTTTGAGAGAATGATATATTCTGATTTTTGTGCAATTTATGCTGGAAATCGAGGGAGGTCCCAGACGATTGGCGAAGTGCAGTCATCGGACCTTTGTATAAAGGCAAAGGTTCACAGATAGACTGTGCAAGCTATGGGGCTATCAGTTTGAATAGCTTGGGCGGTAAGGTTTATGCTAAAATATTAGCCAGAAGAATGCAAGAGAGATCTGAAAGGCTGTTGTGGGAGGCCCAAGGAGGTTTTAGACCGAGAAGAGGGTGTATAGATCAGATCTTTTCCCTCCGTATGATCACGGAAAAGTTTATGGCCCTAAACCAAAAGGTTTTCTGTGCTTTTGTGGATTTCGAAAACGCGTTTGACAGGGTTGTGAGTAAGAAGTTATGGGATATACAATGTGAACGGACCCTTGCTACAGGCTGTAAAGTCTCTTTACAGAAATCACTCAACCTGTGTGCGAGTAAGAGCTGGCATGTCGCCCTGGTTTGACATCCAATCGGGTGTTAGGCAAGGTTGCGCTATGTCAGCTTGGTTGTTCAATTTGTATTTGGATAGTTAGTTGTCTCCAAGGCGTCAAAGACAGTGACAAGGGAGTGAAAGTTGGTGACCTTAAAGGCAATTGCTTGCTATATGCAGATGATGCAGTGCTCATTGCATCATCAGAATGCAATTTGCAGGCATTGATCACCACTCTGAAAGATGGGTGTGAAATTAATGGTCTAAACCTGATTGTAGATAAGACGAAGGTTCTGATATTTGAAAGAAATGAAGAAAGAACAGAATGTAAGATCAACGTGAATGTAAGATAATAGAACAAGTGAATGAAGTGGTATATTTGGGAAGTATGTTAAGCAGAGACGGAAGATACGAAATGGAAAGGCGTATTGCTGCCGGTAACAGAGTCAACGGTGCTTTGACTGCATTGTTGAGACGGCAAACGTCACCATAGCTGCACATTTGGCTGTACACAATGCAGTTCTGCTACCGACGCTGTTATACGGCAGCCAAACGTGGGTAACACAGAAGAAGAATGTAAGAAAGATGAATGCTGTGGAGATGCGATCTCTTCGCAGAATATGCGGAATCAGCTTAGCTGATCGAATCCGCAATGAGGAGATCCACCGAATGGCAGGTATTAGCGAAGATGTCATGGTGAAAATGAAGAAAAACGTGCTCAGGTGGTTTGGGCACTTTGAACGAATGAGTGAGGAAAGAATGGTAAAAAGATTTATATAGGAAAAGTGAGCGGTAAGAGAGACAGGGGGAGGCCTCGAGTGACCTTCGAAATCACAGTATCTATGATACTGGAGGAAGGTCACGTAAAAGCATGAGGACCCCTCGGAGGGTATGTATGAAGAGATTGATGTCTGTGGCGGAGGCGAAAGAGGTGTGCAAGGACCATAGCGTTTGGCGCTCCGACGTCTCTGGCTACCCCGTAAGGGATATGGCGTGAAGCTAAATAAATAAATAAATAAATATGACATACTTGTAAGTCTTATGGATTCCATACTAGTGATCACTTGTGTATGTCAAATGGAAGTGACAGGAAGGCCTATTTTGATATCGTACGTATCGAAAGAAGCGCTTCTGTAAAGACACTCTCCAAATTAACAAAAGGCTATGAGGGTTTCAAACGCGTCTTGGTCTGAGAAGAACCACACGACAAACTCCGCCTGATTTTATTTTATTGTGATCAATGTTTCACAGAAGCAATGTACGAACGACTAGAACCATCGCAATCAATTTGATAAGCCGGTCTAATGATAGTTAATAATAAGAAAAAGGAAATCCGTGGCTAGCAATAAGACTAGTCATCGCAAGCGGCATAAAGGTAGTTCAACTTCGAATTATTTTTTTAATATTATGTTTAAAAAAATTATTACAACAACGTACACAATTTACAAACTTAGCCACTAGAAATTTATTTATTGTAGTCTTTGTAAAAAGGTATTTATTACATTTGTTCACATTGTATGTTTATGTAAAAAGTATGTAATCAAATTCTTATGAAATACCTGTATATAGATAATTTTACTTCACTTACTACTATTGCGAGAATTTACAACACATCTGATTTTTTCTTAGTAAACTTGTAAAAAAAGACAATATGCCTTGTTATAAATTAAATCACCATTTGCACACGATATAATATAAGCTTTATTTATATAGTTCAATTAATAACTATAAGAGAGAGAGTACTAGAGAAAAATGTTGGTAATAAGCGTTCATATTTTCTAAGATTTACTGAACCGGACAAATTTAAGTGCGTAGTTATTAAACAAATTATTTAGTTTAGTAGCGGCTATTTTCTTCTAACACACTTATAACACTTTATTTCATGCTTTTGTGAAACGTTCATAACTTTTACCGTAATACTATAATAATATCATATAATATAATAAGAAAACCACTTAAATATTAAACATAATTAACAGTTTACAAACAAGGGATCGAAATCGTCATTAGTTCTGTAGTTAGTCAGATATCTCGCGGGCAAATCGTTGGTAATCGCGCAAATAAAATGATATGTAAAGTGAGATCTCCAATCCAATATCCGCTCTAGTCTTCAATAAACAAACCGTAAAAAAGTTCCTAGGAGCGAACTAGAGTAATTACAAAAAGAAGTAAATGAATTTGAGTTTTCAGTAGATATTTTTAAATCGATAATGGTGACGAATCAATGTCTATAGCTAGAAATATTAGCACCGTACCTGTACTCATTTAGTATCTCTAGAGGTCGGTAATATTACCTGTATAACCTGTATAATGTAGTGAATACATATCAATATAGTAAATGTATGCATGTTTGAATTTTATAAAAATATATAATTTAATATAAAGTTTTTTATTCCAATATCTTTTTGTAACCCTTAAAATATAATTATATAATGAAGTAAGCAATTAATACAAATCAGAATTATATAAAAAAATAGTTCATGTTTTAATACTAGATACTATACTTAGATATAGAATACTTTATAAGAAATTCGATGTACTTTCTAAAATACGCCTTTCTCTTCACTTGCTACGTTTCGTAAAGATGTTAAAAAACTATAAATTGACTTTCGTTTATTTAAATTAATATCTAGTAAAAACTATAAAATATTTTTAAACGCTTATATTCTTGTTTTAAAGTTGATAAGAAATACTTTTTAAAAGCTGTATTCAAAGTTCTTGCTAAGAAAAAGTTATAATAAAACTGCAATTTGAAGATCATCACTACCCATATACGAACAAAGAGTTATTAATCAAGATATTTTGCCTATATATAGGGATAATGTAAATGGATTAAGGTACCATAAAATCTTTTCTCACGAGTTTATGTTAAGTCAAAGTTTGTAATAATTATTTGAATACTGGAAATCTTACTCTGGAATTAATTCTTTAAAGAGAGATTTTCAGAGAAAAGAGGAGAATTCAAACCAAAGAAATAAGGATTATGAAATTATTAATAAGACTTAAAATTAATTCCATAGAATTGTGTTTTCTTATAATTCGAAACTGACTTAAAATTTTCTGAATGTATTATAGAAATTGAATAGGTCTTTTTTAAAAACTTATAAATATCCAGAACATTTAGGCCGCTCATAATATTTATTTTGTAGAATAAATAAAAAAAATATTAAATGTAAAAGCATACTGTAAATTAAGATCATAATATATGGTGAATGTTATTTTCTAATCTAACTTATTAAACACTCTCAGACTGCTTGCACTTCAAATTGATAAACAAGATATTAACGTATTAACATTAATATTGTTTCAATAAATATATATGTTGAACATTCTAAACTAATATATAACTTCTAAAATATATGCAGATAGTCAATATCGTCAATAAACAAGGTAATCATTAAGAAACTTTAATTAAAGGGGCTGATTAAATTGACTGATAGTGACAGTTAAATCAGTGATAATGGTTAAATGGTGATGATTCATCATCATTCTAATGCTCCTTATTATCATCTCACTCTTGGGCATAACATATCCTCTCGAGTCACTTCTTTCATCCGTCAACATTGTCCTTGTTTCGTATCATCGATCATTTAAATGTATTAAAAGGAAAAGTAATATTTTTTAAATTTATGGATACAGTTTAAACTTAAACAACATCATCATTGAATAGATTTACTATGGGCAATATTATAAAAAGAAAGTTAATGTTTAAATCACCCAGAGATAAGAAATACCGCAAAGCCTGCAGTTTTCGTTAGACCACAATTGTTTAAACAATTTTAAGCGGCGATACGCTATGTAGAGCATTTAAAGAAAAACTTGTTACGTCAAATGCATTAAGCATCATAAACTTTATTTATTATACAATTTGTAGAATTTATTTTCATATAATATATATTCAAGACAAATGCTGGTTGGTATATTCTTTTAGCTTTAGAGAATGTCAAATCAAATCTATTATTTTTTTAATATTTGTTAACATTTTATCTTTTCTTGATATTATTTGATTATGTTAATTGCTAATTTATATTACATTAAAATACCAGCAAAGTAACTTTTCGGTTACTGTTCAACTTTATTATTAAAAATATAGTTTTTATTTTTTTTTATAATAGTTTATTTTTTTTATGTTATAGGTTGTAGGTATGTTGTTATCAACATGAATATTATATTCAAGTAATAATTGTTTTTAGAAAAGATACTATTACTTCTCAAAAAATAAAATGGTGACAAATTATATGATTAACAACAACTACGACAGTGGTCTTATGATAAGAAACGGGTAACCGTATTTTATTTATAATTAAGTATGGACAAATTATTAACATAACTATAATAATGTTTTTGCTCAATAAGAATTGCAATATATATTTATAACTACTAAATGCTGTAAAATAGAATCATATATTACACAAAAAAAAATATAATACGAACACAAAGTTTTTTCTGCACAAATACATATTTAAGCTTTGATCTACTCACACTTATTACACACAAAGTGACACATATATAAATGAAAGTCAGAATAAGGTGTATAATAAATTATTTATTTGCTAGAAAATTTTTCGTCTCTGTCATAAAATAATAACGTGAATGTCGTAAAAGCTGGGAAATGTCATAACAGGTTTTAGGTAAGAACAAAAGAAATAGAAAGGGACCTCAAAAATATATATTTATTTAATTTTATTATTGATGAAATACTTGCGTAAAATAATCACGATATCCTTTATCGGAATAAAGACAAATATAATGGATTATTTTCATATTTTTATTAAAGTTACACATACCTATAAAAACCGCATTCTAACTACAATAAATAAAATTGATTCACATATTGATAAAATTGTTGTAAAATAAAAGCTCAAATGTTATTTAATATTTTATTAGACGCCGTACATATGGGAATCTTTTTGTCAGATCTTAACTCTATTTAAGTATGTTTACGTTTTAAAGTAGCGGTAAAATTCTTTCTTCTCCTTCCATTTCAGTGAAAATATTACGCCAACAGTGTCTGGATTCAGAATAACAAGCTAACTTAAACTAAGTTATAGAATATTTTCAGTGTTGTATTTTTAAAGTAAAGCAATTTAATTTTATTTATATTTTTAAGTTTTATTGATTTGGGCAGTTCCTGTATGAGAATGAAATTTCGTTTTATATTTACATAATAAATTGTTGTAAAAGTATAATAATAAGTTTTTATAACTTTGTATACACAAAATCAAAATAGCACATAGATTTTCTTATATCTCTTTTATCTCATTTTCTTATATTTCTAAGTGTAATATATAATCAAAACAAAAACTTCTCAACGAAGTAAATACCGAGTGACGAAAGCGAATCCACTGACAAAACTCCTGATATGAATTTTGCGACGAAAAAAACCACGAACATTTTTATTCACAAACGTAAACAAACACAAAAAATGTGAATGTGCTCGAAACGTTGCACAAATTGCATTTTTGTTTTTATTTTATTAGATTGATCAAGGCAATTTGGTAACACATTCACATTTTTTGTTTGTATTTTTTTTGTTTGTTTGTTTGTTTGGCAACGTTCCGAACACATTCACATTTTTTGTGTTTGTTTACGTTTGTGAATAAAAATGTTCGTGGTTTTTTTCGTCGCAAAATTCATATCAGGAGTTTTGTCAGTGGATTCGCTTTCGTCACTCGGTATTTACTTCGTTGAGAAGTTTTTGTTTTGATATCAATAGTTTTGTAAAAGGATTGGAAACAAAATGCTGTGCGATTATTTTTCATGCAAATATATACTCATTTATTTGACCAACACATGGAACTATCTATAATGACATGAGGGACTCTCGTAGGGCCTTTAAAAACAAACTTAAATGGTGCCAAGACAATTCAGAACAGATTAAAATGGACATACTGGCTACGTCATATAGAAACAAACATTTTGGAAAATTCTGGCAACAAACAGACAAACTGAATACAAGATCGAATATTCCGGCTGAAGTAGGGGGAGTGAGCGGTTGCCGTAGCATAGCAAATATGTTTAAAACACAATTTACAGTGGATCCCTGTGAGATCAATTTCGCCGAGGCTGGCAGGGGGGATATCATAAATAATGGGGAAAGCTTTGTACGTTTCACGTCTAGCGAAGTAGTGGATACAATAATGGGTATGAAGCGTGGAAAGTCGCCTGGACATGATGGCCTGAGTGTTGAGCATCTGCGACACGCTGGTGTGCACCTTCCTAGAGTCCTAGTTTTGTTGTACAATATTTGTATAAGCCACGGCTTTCTGCCGGATTGTCCTTGTCATCGGACAATAGTCGTGCCTATAATCAAGAATAGGGCGGGGGATGCGGCGGACAGAACCAACTACAGACCGATATCTCTTGCTACCATCATAGCCAAAGTGCTTGACGGCTTGCTTGATACTCAACTTAGCAGAACAATTAACATACACGATGCGCAGTTCGGTTTTAGATCAGAGCTGTCAACTGAGAGCGCAGTATTGATAGAAAGACGTTTGCGTGTTTTTTGGATCTGTCGAAGGCATTTGACCTCGTATCCTATAAAATTTTATGGCATAAGCTTGAAAAGGATAGCAGTTTAAGACCGGAGTTGATATCACTATTAAAGTACTGGTATGGTGCCCAAAGTAATGTGGTAAGATGGAGTGATGCACTTAGTGAACCATATAAATTAGGGTGTGGAGTAAGACAGGGGGGCTTGACGTCACCCAGATTGTTCAATCTTTACATAAACGGGCTCATAGAGAGGCTTAGCGGGGCAGGCGTCGGTTGTTCGATAGATGGCGTAATGATGAACAATTTTAGTTACGCAGACGATATGGTTCTGTTGAGCCCGTCGGTCAGTGGTCTTCGAAGACTGATAAAAATCTGTAAGGAATATGCAAAGGAGAATGGACTGAGGTATAACGCTAAAAAGAGCGAAATTTTAATTTTTCGAGGAATAAACAAACAGTTAAATTTCATTTCTAAAATACATCTGTGTGGAACTTCTCTGAAACTAGTATCTGAATTTAAATACCTTGGTCATATTGTGAATGAACGCCTGGGTGATGATAGTGATATCGAGAGGGAGCGCAGGGCTCTGTCGGTTAGAGGCAATATGTTGGCCCGTAGGTTTGCACGGTGTTCGACACAGGTAAAATTAATATTATTTAAAGCCTATTGCCAGTCCTTTTACACGTGCAGCCTATGGGAGAACTATACGCGGCGGACATATAGCGCACTGCGTGTTCAGTACAACAATGTGCTGAGGGCTTTGTTGAGGAAGCCTCGATACTGCAGTGCTTCGGCAATGTTTGCGGAGGCTCGTGTAGACGACTTCTATGCGATAATACGAAAGCGGACCGCGTCCGCAATGACAAGACTACTGAACAGCTCCAACAGTCTTCTCAGCATATTGGCGTTAAAGCTAGACGCTCCCCTCTGGAGGTCCTGGGATAGTGTACACGTAGCATCGAAGCGTAGCGTATACTGACTGTAGGAGTATAGCGTTGAGTTATTTGTAGAATTAAAAAAAAAATTAATTAGAACGATGATTTCCATGAATTTTATTTTATTTAATTTCTTTAATAGTATTTTATGATTTTAATTATATTTGATTTGAATTTAATTTATATTTATTTGAATTGAATTTATATTTAATTTTAATAATTTTATGAATTTTGTGCATTTTATTAATTTTATTATTATTTATTTTAATTTGAGATTGTTATGTTGAATACAAACTACGAGTACTATTATAACATTAGTTACTTAAGTTAAAATGTTACTAACACTTATGGATGAATTATCTGAAATAAATTGATTTATTATTATTATTATTATTATTATTATTATTATTTGGAATAGTTGCCTCTGACAAAATGAGAGTATTTTGGCTCAGAGGATGAGCGTTGTAATGACAAAGACGAGACCTCGAGTTCGATTCCCACAGGTGCCCGATTTTTTTTTCATTTCATTTTTTCAGTTTCCATTTATTTTTTTAATTCATTGCTTCAAAACAGAATTTCTTCAGTATTCGGATTTTTTGCTGTAAATTTTGTTTTATTGTTACAGACACAAATGCGTTAGTGAGTTTATTCATTGTTTATTGTTGTTATCATGTGTTTATTACTGTGCAACTAGCATTGAATTTTAACCGTGTTGTGAGTACGATTCTGGCTTTAAAAGTCATTTTTTGGCCATTTTTGGTCATTTTTCATGATTTTTTGAACTTCTCACGGCCATATCTCAAAATAACGAGTTTTCCCAGATATATGCTATATACCAAATTTTAGCTCTAATTTGGGGCTACGAATGAGGAAATTTTCGAAAAAATCGTTGGCGCCATTTTCGAGAAAATGGCCGATCTGTCTCCGGCCAGTTGGCCATTTTTTGCCTTTTGACCAAAAATGTCACGACAACAAAAGTTTTTGCCATTAAAATGGACATTATTCAAAAGATAAGCTTGGGACCTTTCCAATGATGCCCAATTTGTCAATGTACGTCAACTGGTTTGGCCACAGTCCCTGTACGAAAAATGGCTATTTTTGGCCTTTAGAGGGCTGGCCACGGCCAACATGGCGGCCAAATCGAAATGTCGTAGAACAAAAAAGTCTTCGTTTTTGATGTACTTCAATCCCTGGAAGTTTGAAGAAAATCATTTGAAACTACGAATATACCCACACACAGACAAAGTAATCATCGATGGCGGCGCCAGTCAAAATTTTCAAAATGTCATATCTCATCAACCGGTGGTCGGATTTTGGCATTTTTGGGCTTGTTGAAAAGGTCTCGACGAGGACCTTTAGGAAAATCTTTCAAGGTGGAAATAAGTGATTTTATACTGGTGCGGAGCCAAAAACTAAATTTTAGTCTCATTTTTCAAACGGCCGTAGAGGTGAGGCGGTAGGTACATTGCTAAGTGTAAATGCATTTTCTGGGTCTATGGGCCAAGGGCTTTCTAAAAATACCACACTCATACCAGAAGGTCTCCTGTATAAAAAAACCGATATTGCGCGTATATATACAGAGTTAGACTTTCAGCACTATGGGTGCTTTCGTCACTCTGAGCTAGCTAACGCCCGCTTTGATATTACTCAATTCATTTATTTTATTAATGAACCAGTAAAATAGATTCAAACCGCAATATTGTGTAATCAAATACAACGATCTTTCAGAAGGTTATTAATTAATTTAAATAAAAAAAACGGTCCTAGTCTAATGAAATCTTTTAATAAAAACAAAACCGATTACTACAAATTATTTAATAAATAAAGTATTATTTACTACCCTGTTTCTAATTATTTAAATCATAGTAGGAGCAAATTATTCACCTCTGGTAATCGTAATCGTGGCCGATAACTGTAATTTATTTTGTATTCAGAAAAGAATCATTGGCGTATCAATATTTATGTTATGTAGTGGCACGCCAATGAATTATTTCTATAAGGTATTTTACATTTTATCTGATATCTGAATTCTAAAATAAAAGGTTTAAGATAATTTAAGTAAAGCTAAACTTTACATAATGCAAAATTATCAAACATATAACTCACTGTGAATATTTTAACTTCACATATCATGTACTGAAATTTATTTACACTGTGTGTCAAAATCGTGAAAGTGGGATTCCGCCGCGCTTGTCCACAACAGCGGATTGATAATATTAGTAGTATATTGATTGTACGCTATATTATCTATTTTTTTTTAAATTAGTAACGAAAATAATATAATCTTTTATCTTAAATTCATATTAATGGAACTCATATTCTCTATATAAACGTTGAGGAAGAAAATCATTTACAAAAACACATTCAGAACTATATTTATTTTATAGTCTATCCCATTAGGCTGTAAGAATTGAAATATATTTTTGAAATATACTGTTTTTCCATATCAAAATATACTTGAGAGTTTTTATTTATAATTCTTTGAAACTTAAGTACTATGTCAACATGAGATGTCTTAGTAATCTCAATGTAAAAACTTGAATTTCGAAACTAGTATTGCATGTTTGTGTAAAATATTGGTATGAACACTGTTATAATATTATCAATTATTATAACTAAATACTCAGTCCGGCTATTTAGTAATACACTACATTTAATTCGCTGCTCCAATTTCAATGCGACTGTTTGATTATATTGCTTAGTGACCAATAATTGAAACTGGTTTTCCCTTTAGCTGGTATTTTATATGTTTAGATAATATTAATACTGAATTAAAGAAAAGAGGTCGTGTTTAACATTTTTCTAAAATTCATCCACTTGATGATTTGTTGTAAACTGAAACATAAAATGATTAAAAACTTTACAACAATGATGATTAAAGTGTTACAACTCATCCTGGGTACAAGTATAAAGTCGAGACGAAGTTAAATGTAAAATTTGATAGTAAACACCATTATTAAACTCTCAAAGTGGTGTCTGGTTTTCGCTATAATTATAGTTGTCTTTTTGGACTCAACTGTAATTATAGCGAAAACCAGATACCATTTCAAGAGTTTAATTTTTTATCTACAAATATAAAAATAATATAGATTGATAATTATTTATATTTTTATATATATTATTATATTGTTTAGACTCATTAAAGCTCATAAATCCTTTTAAGTAATTGGTATACTAAATGTTTAACATTATGAAGACAGATAACAGAATAGTAGAGCTCGTTAGTTTAAATAACAACATTTTTTTAATTTTAGCATTTAGCCATATTTAGCCATATTAAGTTAGACAATTTACTTAAGAGACCTGAAAAAAATATTAAAAAATATTTTTGTAACCGCAATGAATCACCGTTTAATATCGTGTAATACAAGGTGTCTCAAAAGAAAGTTCACATGTCTTTTAGTAATTGCGTGAACGCAACTATTTTGAGGGCCACGGGGGGTAAGTCAATCAGTTTTTAAGTTTTCAAAGATAAATCGACTTCACGGAGACAATTCAAAGAAAATATCCGTCATGAGATCATTTTGTATAAAAAAATTGTATACAAAAGATCTGAATATTTTATACCACTAGTGCAGAGGTTCACTTCAATAATGCACTATGGAATCATGTAAGGTAAATGATACAATGAAGATCAGACTTTACTTGTAATAATTTTATTAACCATGGTTTAGACAATTGTAAAAACATAGTCACTTTAAAATTAGTCAAAACGGGTTGATTTTTTACATCATAAGACTAAAAGGTAATAAAGATAGAAATTAAGTTTAAATTGTATGTAAATACATCTTTCCGTTCACTTAAAAAGGATGAAAGTGAATTGTATTGTAACTGCTTTGTATCGTAAATGAAAACAATAATATCCATATAAGTTGTGAAAATTGTTTTTAAAATTTTCATATTCTCGTTTTAACATCAATAAACAATACTTATTAAAGCTTTCAATAGTTTATTAAAAGTTATTACACAATAAATGATGTTGTAAAGCTGCAATTTAAAGAGTATCCCCATTCTATATAAACATATCGATTTCCTTACATTAATCAAGCGAGGTAGACATTTTGCATAAATTAAGGGATTATATAGCGGGTATTATGAACGTTCAAGGTGATATAAAATCTCTTCTCACCAGGTTCTATTTTATGTCTAGGTTTTTACATATTCAGTATATTACCGGTTACTTTAGTAGGGAATTAATTCTATAAAACCCGTTTTACAGATTTTTTTTTAAAGATGATAAATTAAAGTAAAAAAACAACAATTATCAGAAAGTCATGATTCTCAAAATTTATTTGTTTTGGCTTAGTTTTTCTTACACTTCCAAACTTAGACTTAAAACCTTATCGATGTATTATTATTTTTAAGTAAAATATAACAAATATTTTGTAGGATAAATAATATACTCAATAAAATATCAAAGCATAAGACTAAGCTCATTATGTATGGCGTGTGTTATTTTCTAATCTCACTTATTGAATACTCCTAGACTGGTTATACATTAAATAAATAAGTTATAGACATTTTAACATCAATATTGTTTCAATAAATATATCATCAGTCAAATCAGTCATATATTGTAAGCTAATATATAACTTCTTAAATTATAATAAGCTTGTAAATATCGCTAATAAACAAATTAATCAGTATGAAACTTAAATTCAAGAGACTAATTTATTTGTGTGTAAGCAACAAGTTTTTTTCAATTATTTTATTTTGTTTATTCAAGTTTTTAAACATTTTATTTAAAGATTAATTTATAATTTTGAATTATAAGCAACTTATAGAGGGCGTAAGTCGAGTTGTAATGATTTATTTGCAAAGCATTAACATTATTCAATCGACGCATTTATAATTTTTAAGACGCACCTGATTACCGCCTTATCAGAGGTGATATAAAGTACATTTAATGAACAACCGGTGATCATGTTCATGAGAGGACAGATGATAGAGGCTTAATTAAAATCACTTTAAAATTTTGCAGTAAATATTTTCTCTGTCGCATTTAAGGAGTTGTAATAACCATCGTCAAGGTCCATTATACATTGACCTAATGATACAACGATATCCTTTGTTATCTTTATGTTTATGCTTATCATAAAGTGACATATCTATTAAACAGCCTCCTGATATATATAATATAAATAATAAATATAATCGATCCACGTGTTGATAAAATTGCTGTAACATAACAGTTAAAATGTCTTGTTATTTAATATTTTATCAGATATCGTGTATATGGGAATCTCTTTATAAGATCTTAACTCTATTTGAGTATGTATTCATTTTAAAGTGGCAGTAAAAGTTTATTCTTCTTCTTCTATTTCGACAAAAATATTGCGCCAACAGAGTTTGCATTCAAACAAACTTATACTCAAGTTATAAAATATTTTCTGTGTTGTGCTTTTTAAAGCAAAAAAAAATAGTTATTGGTTTCAACAACTCCTTCATTGAGAACTAAATTTTGTTATGGATTGACATAGTAAATTGTTGGAATGTATACGTTTTTACGATTTTATACTCAAAAAATCACAATAGCGAGTAAATATTTCTGATAAATCTTATCAGAAACATCAGATATTTTACAGTAAAGAAAACTGGGTGAAAATCATTTCACTCATATTAATATATATATTTACATAATATTAATACTCAATAAATGAAAAGAAGTGGCGTTTAAATTTTTTCTTATAATCATTCTAATGAAGATTTGTTATAAGCATCTAAAAACTGAAACAATCTACCTAAAATTAAAAGTATTACAACTATGATCAAAGTATTAGAACTCATCCTGGACATAAGTATATTTAATTAAGGATCCTAAGTGGTGTTTGGTTTTTGCTATGATTATAACCGACTATTTGATTTCGACTTCTTTTATCTGCAAATACAAAAATTACATAAATTGAACATTATTTAACTAAATTATGTCATTACATTTTATTCTAACACACGTAAATCTTATTAAGTAATTTACATGACTAAAAATCCTAATTTTTCTTAACTGTATTTCTTAACCTTAGCGGTTAGTCATACAATTTATGTAAGAGCAATTTGTCCGTATATTTGATAGGATAAAAAGAAAAAAGTAATAATAATAATGAATCTATTTAAATATTCAAAAAAATGTATTAAATTATAAATGATTTTTTCAAATTTAAGTTATCGCAAAACAAATAAATTTTAAGAGACATTGAAAAAGACACAACCATCCAACAGTTCACATTAGACACGTTTTGTTTCATAAACCATTTTAGGTGATTAGTAAGTACGGTATAAGAACGTAAATTAATTTTTCATTTCAAGAACATATATTTCTTTTGAGGAGCTTGTTGATTACCGTTCAATTATTTTTGCTACTAGATGCTAATCACTAAAGAGAATAGACAGATCGGTGGTTTTCCAATTATGTATATTTATATATATATATAAATACATATAACAAAATATTTAAAAAAAATTATGTAGGAAAGTTATTTATATCCTATACTATTAATTTCAATAACGTACAAAGTTTTTACATTTGATAATACTTCAGCTAATCCTATATATTTTATAGTATAAGTTCGCTCTTCTTTCTAGTTATTATTGATTTTTTTCTTCTAATCAAAGCTTTATTTAAATCACAAAATTTTATTCAGAAAAAAGCTTTTTTTCAAACAAATGTCGTAAACTTGTGTTGGTTTGTTTTACGATCAGATAAGGATATTAATAATACAAGTAGGTATTACCAGACAACTGTTCTAGTAAGAGCTTACTCAGTTCGAGTCCGAAAGACGACACAGCCATTAAGAGCATGTAATAAGACGCTTAAGAGTCGTATGATCTTGTTACCTTAGATATATTAGTATTTAATTAAATTATTTAATTAAATTTATGCAACATGCTTTCATGTTAGTAATGTATTATAAAAATTAATATTGCTGTAATAATATATACATAACGATGAATAAAATCTCTTTTTCTGTGGGTATTATATGTTATTCATAAATCCGTGATAAATATTCATACCACAACCAAATATGGTATTCCATATTTGGATAATTGAAAAAACACTAGAATAACATAAATTTACAAGACTAACTTATCTTAAATCATTTACTAAAAACATACAATTATATTCTATAAATTATAAAATATAATTTTAAAGCGCTTCTGAACGTAAAATAATAAAATAAAGACATATTTAGTTTTTCAAAATATATGGGAATAAATAAACATATCAGGGCGAAGACACAATCCATCATGATCGGTGGTAGATTTTATTAATATAAAGGAATCCAAATATTTTAATAACTCTGTGATTTTTATCTTTCTATAATTGTGAAGATAAACTTAACGGCCTACACGGAAGTACATTAACTGTACATTATCATCGGAGATGCAATAAGGTGACTAATTACTTATAACAATTGTACAATAACAATTTTTTTTTAAATTAATTGTAAATAAACTTTTAAGATATTTACATTACACTAATATACAAATTCAATTTGTACGGTTTACAATAAATTGAAGGGCAAATGAAATATAGCAAGAAACCATAATTAATTCTACAAGTTCATTTTTCTACGCTCATATAGCCAAAGTAAAAATACCATACAAATAAAGGTGAAAAATAAATAAATAAATACAACATTTTTGGGGTCAAAAATTAAAAACTATGTCGATTTTTTTATTTTTGTTTCGATAGGAATGTAAGCGTTATTATTCTTAATTATTTTTAATATTACATAGATATACAACGACAATGAACTTCAGGGGGCGGGGCCAACTTGCGACACTCTTCTGTCCATCCTTTGAACCAAACCGCCGAGATAGATACTATATACAAATAGCGAAATAAATATAATTGAAATATTATTTTAGTCTTAGGTTAATTTATATATATTAATATTTTACATAAATTAGTGAGTTGAATGTTATCATTTTTTAATATAGTCAAATGTAAAATGTTAGTTTAAAAATATCAAGTTAAAAAAGGTCAATTATGACCTTTCACATTCTACTACCTCGTATTTTATTTAAACACCATAGGTAATAAAAAATATCAAAATAAATTATTTATAAAATTATCATTTTCAATAGTAGTCCAACCCTATTCGTTGACTTATTATCATTAGGCCGATACAACAAGTCAGAATAGAAACAAAGAAACTAGGAATAGTTTCTTTGTTATAATTACTGCATTTTATATTAAAATGATTGCGTAAAGAACAACATACCTCATGTGTCTCGTTATTTTTGTTATATATTATAGAGACACATTATGTGAATCTTATAACTTCGTCGCAAAGACTCTTATTTAATAGTTATTGAGTAGTGAAAACTATTAAGCCGAGGTCGACTGAAAGCCTAAAATTTTTTTTTATCAATTATTGATTGTTATGTATTTATTTTAATTTATCCGTTTATGAGATCTTAGAAGATGAAATACGCTCTTTAAAATTTCTATTGAGGTAAGAGGTATGTCTTTTTTATATTTTTAGTTAATATGATGCTTCAGTTAGTATCTCATTGCTAAATGTAAAGAAATATTTGAAGAAGTTATTTTTTAATGACTAAATTTATTTTGTTTGTACATATTATAACAAACGTACAGTATAACTGTCTATCAAATGTTCAATATCTATACGTGTGCTGAAGTTTTATACACTATTATAGGCTTAAAAGAATAAAGTGTAAACCTCTTAGTCTATCTTTTTATTGAAGATCTTTGACGTTTCGGTGACAGCCTCCTAAAATATTATATAAGATTTAGCGTGTGATTAATTTTGTCACATGAAAATAATTAATTGCGGCTACACTAATAGACCCCTTTTATTTTTTAAGTGTTCTTAAAACGTAATTAGCAACTTGAAATTTTATTTCTTGAAGTATTGTTTTAGACATATTGTAAACCTGTAATATTAAAAATATTGTAAAATTATAATAAACAATATTGTAATATTGTTTAATACTGCAACTGTTTAAAAGATTAAAGTACCGCCAAAGTCTTTTCATTAATCCTAGGCATTACCGAGATAAAATAGAACAGACCATTTAAATGCGACCTCTCTTTATTAAACTTCCAGAAAGTCTGGCTTCCGCTTTAATTATAGAAGTCTGTTTGTTGAACTTGACGATTCTCAAAACTAATAACAGAAAATCAATGCTCTCTTATTACTGAAATAGCTAGCTCTCATTGAAAACTTTTTATAGAAATATTATTTAATAGCTCATTATTAATTACTATTATATAAAATGCAACGCTAAATTTCGGGCCGACTTAGCTAATTTTTATCTTGACATATTTGTGGAAGTTCAGGGAAAGTTTAAACAGTGAGGAACATATGAGATGAAGCTTTTGATTTTAAATTACCTTGAGTTAAACACCATCGTTATTTACAGACAGTCACTATGGGAAATAATATTAAAAGAAAGCTGATTTAAATCCCTAGTGATAAAAAATACCGTAAAACATGCAGTTCCCTTTAGTCCAAAATTAATTAAATAAATACACGGTGCTATCGAAAGTCGGGCATTTAAAGAAAATAAGAGTATCTGAAATGATTGCACAACGAACTAAAGTTTAATATTTGTGAAAATAAACCCAACATTACAATAAATTGAGTTGAGTTTTTTTCATCAATATGCTATTACTTTACTGAATTGTTGGTAATTAAATTCTTTAAGACGCCGTTGTCCGTAATCACCGCGTGAATTGTATAAGAATGTGACTGGACCCAACATTATGAGCATAATATACAGCATTTTCGTACGTAATTTCTAAATTTTATTTTAAGACCCTTTTTTTTAATAAAGATTTAAGAGCTAAGGCTGTAAAAATTTTAGAGCTTTTGAATAAACTTGCTTTAAATTACATATAAATTGTGTTTTTAAATCCGACTATTAGTTGAAGAAACAATTGAATCAAAATTTAAAAAAAAAACATTTCTCTTTTAATATATGTATATATTTACTTGATGCCTCTTAAATCTCTCTGTATATTTTTTTACTTTATTATTTATACTAAAATCTCTATTTTCAATGAATTCTCTAAAATAAATATTATATGTACTTAGTAATTACATGTTCTTGTTAAAAATCACAAAACAATATTTTTTGCAAGGGTTGATAATTATAAAAATAAATACAATAAAGGGCCCTTGTAACCCTAACAAATACGCATTTGTTTTACTCATAAAAAAAAGATTTTATCCTAAAAATTCCAGTTATTCTGACGAATTGTATATCAAAATATGTATTATATTTATAATTAATTTTTATTTGTAAATAATATTTTATTGTGTTCATTAAATATTAGTGCAATATGTATATTTATAACTACTACCAAATATTGTTAATTTAATAAATATAAAAATTATAAAAATAAATTCGTAATATATATGTATGAGAAATGTTTAAAGTATGCGTACACAAAGTTAATTCCGGCAAAAAAGGGTCGTTCCTTTCTTTACCACATTCATATTTAAGCTTTGATCCAATCACACTTATTACACGCAAAATCCTACACACATCAAACGAAGTCAGAATAAGGTGTATAAGTTATTAATACTTTTAAAAATACTTTGTTGTCGGAAAAGCTGACAAATATGATATAAATGTAGGTACTTACTCAAATTTGATAGCAGACGATACCTTGAATCTTAATATAAACTGTTTAAAAAAATTGCATTTCAGACATTCTTTTTACACATTGTCAAAAAGTTTTATTAACCGACGTCAAATTTACAAGACAATATTACCTCACAACATGACGTAATTATATCATGACATACTTTATTACAATAACCAATTTATATTAATATTATTTTTATGCTTATATTATATATTATCTATAAAAAGAGCATGCTTGACATACAAAAAAAAAAATTCACGAGTTGATGAAATTGCTATGAAATAAAAATTTGTATATTATTTAATACTACATCAGATACTCGTACTGTGTAAATGGGAATCTCTTTTTCACAACTTTTACACTATTTGAGTTGGTTTTCGTTTCAAAGTGTTGGTAAAAAATAATGCATATATTTCAGTAATAATATTGCGTCCGCAGAGTTTGCAATCAAAATAACAAGTTAACTTAAACTCGAGTTGTAAACTATTTTCCGTGATGTTCCTTTAAAAGTAAAGCAATTTAAATTAAGTATTAATGTGCTGTTGACTTGGACTATTTCTCTATCAGAACCAAATTTCGTAATGATATGACATAGTAGTTTGTTACCTAATATGTGAAACGAAGAAGATTGACTCGTTACATACAAAATATGATTTGTTTTAAAAGAAATGTCTAATAATATATTTTATTGTAACTAGTAACAGTATTATTAATTAATTATTTTCGTCATAAGGCTGTTGTTAAATAATATATAAGAATTAAATATATATTACTTCATCATTTTGATATCTCATGCTACGATGGTACGAATATGATGACTAGAGCAGATATTGAAGATTCCATGCTTATAATTGTGACTGTGTTGTGGTTGTGATTGTAAAGATTAAATGGATTATTATGAAATGAAACTAATCATTTTATTTTTATGAAATCCTTTAAAAAGAAACAGTGATGTAGTATTTGATTAATAAAATATTATTTATTTCTCTGTTTTTTAGTAACTGAAACCATGGGAAATGCAAATTACTCGCCTCCAATAAATCAAAAACATGACTCGTAACTGTTATTCATTTTGTATTAAGAGAGAAATTATTGGTGTGTTTGTGTAGGAATAAATCTATCAAATAAATAAAAAAAGCAATGAATTATACATAAATATAAGACAGTTTTTATTTAAAACTACAAATGTTTTTAAATTGATTGACTGCTTTATTGCTGTTGTAAAGATATTAAGAAATATATCATTTATAAGTGTCCTGGTAACAAAAAAAAATATATAGGATATTGAAAATACTATTTCAGGTTTATATTCTGTTCTATTCTGATAAGACATTTTAATATTAACTAAAAGGACTGTAAACTGTTATGATTAATTGGAGTTGCTCTTTTGAAACTTTCCAAAATTCTGTAAAACTTTACAAATAATTTTATACAGTTTTAAGTTAAATTATGAAGTAAATAGTTCTCCTATAGATTTGCGTCATCTGCCTTCATCCTCTTTTTTCTTTCTTGCTAATAAAGTATGAAGCATGAAGTAGTTGTTTTTAAAACTAACATTACCATATTCGTAAGATTATACGATAATAATAAATAAATTAATTACAATTATTAGGTGAAGCGGCGAATGAATATATAATAATTAAAATTTATCTGCTGTATTTTTTTTATTAATTAACATAATCATAGTAATATAAAAGTAAAATGAAATATTTGTAAAAAGTTCAAAAACCTCAAGATCTCTTTATCCATAATAAATATTTGATAATGAAATTAAAAGTTTAATTACTAAGTCCGGATTTAAATCCTTCTTTAAGTTGGCCGCTGCAAAAGTCCTAATCCTAATCCTAAATCTTAGGATTAGGACGGAAAAGCTTTGACATTAGTCTTAATAAATTAAATGTCATACTTTCACTAACAGACTACAATTTGTAATAAAGAAAAAAGTAATAACTCAGCATCTTTAATCCGATTGAAATTAATTATATCATAAAAGCATGTTGTCTATTAAATGCTTTTTTCATTACTTAATAATTTTTTATTAAACTGATATTGAATTATTAAAGTTTTTATTGTATGTTTAATAATATTAATAACAAATAATTTTAAGTTTTAAATTACTATCTAACAGTTAGTAATTTAAATTACTGATTAGTTTCATAATTACTAACTACAGTTAATAATTTTATTAATTAATTAATTTTAATTTTATTTTCCCGAAACTTTTAACGTCAGTTTATAACTAACACAGAAATGTGGTAACACATATCGTATTCATTTCAAATAAATATATGTATATATATATATATATATATATATTACATAATATGATGTATGTGTTGTGTGTGCACGTTTGTTTCATACAACATATTTAATGTTTAAGTTTTTAAGTACTTTAATTCCTTTCTTCTTTTTAAGTAGTATTGTATACTCAGTGACTCGTAAAGAATATTCTTAGCACTAAATCAGCTTGTTACTTATTTATGGGCAACGAAGACTAAATATCTGAATTAATATGCAAATTAAATTATTGTTAAAAATAATAATTACATAGTAAAAGTAAAGCTACTCTCGGATTATTATGAACCTTGGCGTGCACACTTTCATTAAATCGAGATTTAAGAAAAATGATGCTTTCTGCGCCCACAATCACGCACGTGAATATAGAAAATACATTTAGTTCAAATACACACCTTAATCACTAGATAATAAGGATTATAAGTACAGATATGTTGTTCATATTTCATTTATTTAATACTAGGATTGCGTGCAGTGACGTATTGGTATTAATACTGTTATTGTGCGTTATAATAATTAAATTCCTAGTCCGGTAATTTAGAAATAAAACATTTTTTTTTGCTGTAATCGCATTGAAGCTATTTAGTTGTATCACCTGGTTTTGAGTAATATTCAAAACCAGTTTCTGGTATTTATACTTGTATTGTGAACATTAGAATATTCTACAATATTACAGTTATATAGTCTAATACTACTACTAGTCTATACTAGTCAATATCATTATGGAACATTCTCAAGCCGGACTGAGACTGAAATATTAATAATCATGTTGGCAATTACTTCATCTATTGAAATCTGCAGTCGCTTAGGTACGGTGTCTGACTGTGACATAGATTTCATTTATACAAAAATATAACTATGGGCATTAAAGACCTCAATTGAGAATCAAACTCTGAACATAAGATTGATATTCAATATTTTTGGCTGCCATATTAAATCCGCCATTTTAAATTGTACAAAATCAACTTTTTATTCATGATTAATGATCTTGAATTCCCCATATACCAAACTAGATGAAAATAGGTATATTTTTTAAAGCCATTACTTGCCATGTGGTTTTGGCCGTCCCATTGGATTTTATTCGATTTTTAAACAAAAATTACCACATGGTTTTTGAAAAGGGACTTCAAAAACTTTTATTATGACCGTTAAAATTCTCAATTGAATACACGATGTTGGTTTTATAATTAATTTAATACAAGAGAATTGGAAGTCACGCGCTTTTCGCAGCCATATTCGTTTATCCACAATGTTTCCATACAAAAAAAACTCGAATTCCGAAAGCTAATATTAACCTTTGTACGTTTCTGTTAGTTGTTTCAGTGGATTGGTACAAAATTCTTTAGCATCGTTCGTCTGTCAATTGTAACCTTTTGTTGTACTATCAAATATATTATAGTAATAGTAGAAGTCAAAGTAATAAATAAATAATGGCAATGCAGTGTTAAAATTATTGCCAATAGATTATGCGACCATCTATCTCATTTTGTATATTTTTAAGTAGTTGATAAACTGGACATTCTCAACGATTATGTAGACTTACTGTATTATCAACTTGACTTGTCTCGTTAATACTTGACGGAATTTCTAGTAACATTTTGTAAGATGCATTTACATGTTTAGAAATTATTTGATTACAAGAAAATTATGTCAACCTTTAAATACGTTATTTATTTCTCCTTCTTGTAAAATATAAATTAGTTATATTGACAAAAAGTAAATATTAAGTTAGATCACGTAATAAATGATTACATTAGACTCGTTCCTCGTTATCTCAGTGAATACAAAATGCACGTAGATTTTATTGTAGGTATGAAATCACGACTAGATGAGTTTAATGTCTGAAGTATTAATTTAAAGACCCCTGTACTTCAATAATATTCATAGAATAGTTGTAGTTATCTTTTGCAATTACATAGAGTATACTTCAAACACAACAGTTGTTCATTAGTATTTTGCAACTTTTTTTTTTCTAATATAGAAACCTAAATGCCCTTCTAATCGGTTTTTAAGTGTCAAATTAAAAACAGATTTGAAGTAGACTAATGAAGGTGATAATTAAGGAAATCTCTCATTTTTATCCTTATTTCGTATTGTAATTAATTTAGCAATGAATTAACAATTTTATACAGATTACATCACAGTCATAATTTATATGTAACAAAGCAGAGTACCGAATGAAAACTAGAGTAAATGACTAGGTCACACTACTTCAATGCTCTAGCATTTACATGTTAGGAAGTGCATAAAACAATAGCTGTTAAGCTCCTACTACTAATGAAAAATCCTTATAATTATTGTTATAGTTAGTTCCTACATTACTTCGTAATGGTGGGGAGATAAAAGATTGGGAACATATTGGTTCTTAAATTCGTTTCCAAATTAATGAAACCAGTGTGTTACACCTCTAACAAATCAATATAATTAATTTATTTGGGAAACAAATAAAATTACACGACTTAATCATTAAGTTAACTCCAATAAATCTAGGATATATAGTACTAGTAACGTATATTAACAACTAAGAAGTTGATTTAACTTAAAACAAAAAAGGCAAGCTTTTTTAAAAATATTGATTGTTCTTCAAAGAGAACTTCTTATTTTAGTTTTTACAGTCTTAGCGAGAATATTACGGTAAAAGAGAAAAATTACCAACATCAATGTAAAAGACGAGATAATGAATGGCCAATAAACGTCTTTTCTAATTAAAACGTCTTCAATTAGAATAGCTGTAAAAATTACATTGAGGTTTAATTGCAGTCGCTCTCTTAAGTACAGTTTGATACGACATTGATAAGACATTGATAATATACTTATTATCTATGTCCTGTATACATATATATTTATTATTTATTTTGTGTCCGCTATTGGTTTTTGGTTTTTCTAATTTAAACATTTACATAAAAATATATATACGGAACCCCGGAAAGTAAGTCAGAAAACGCTTTAATAACAAGAATTAACATAATGTAATAAACACATTTGTTTGTGGCTCAGGATTTCCTTTGTGGTAACCGTACGTGAATTAAAATCACTTTAAACTCTTGCCGTAACATATTCTTTTTGTAAGCCGCGTACAAGGGTCATTTAATATTATCAATTAAAATAGGACATTGACTGCGACATAATTCTTTGACAATATATCTTATTTTAATAACGTCAGTTGTAAAGTATTTTATTGATGTTCCTTTCAAAGTACAGCAATTTTTTATTATAGATTGGGACAACTTCTTTGTGAGAATCAGGTTCCGGGGCTTCTTTAATTGTATTTTATTAAAGACCTTAAATATTTTTTAAGAATGAAATATAAAATATTATAATATAATAATATATTAAATATTATAGTATAATATATACATATTTATTTTCACAAAACGCAGCAGCGCAAAAGATACTTCAGACAACTCTAATTTAAAACATCATATCCAAATACATGCATTTATCAAACACTTGTAATTAACCTAAATTATCAATTTACTTTTAACGAAAATTTTTTTTAGAACCGAAATAATTTGAAAAATACCTACCCATCCACGCCGCGACTAGCGGCTCGTGGCCGCCTCTCGAGAACAATTCGGCCCCATCGGCCGTCGGTTATACCAGTGAAGTGCCCCGCGCAATGAAACTTCCGACGAGCTATGCGTCGAGCTAAGTCGGTGATCTTGGTTATCCTGTGAATCTCCTACTGTCTAATTTAATCTCGCAGTGATCTTGAGCCTTCTTATATGGCCCATCGTAAACGGCCCCTCTCGGAGCTATAAGTCAATACTGACAACACACATTAGTCGAAGACCTTCGTCTTCACACGTTGCGGTACCAAGCCGATAAGAATCTTGTGCATCTCTTGCTTTCTTGAAAATAATTACAATTTCTAGTTAGGTTCTTGAAAATGAAACTGAAGTAAATGTAATTTGTAGGTGGTAGAGCCTAGATGTAGTTATTTGACTGCAGCTCGTATTAGGCTGGCTCGACCGGGGAAGGACCACCCTCTCACAGAAGACCGACGTGTAGTAACCAAATTCATTTGGTTATGTTCCATCGGTGAGTGAGAG
Organism: Melinaea menophilus ssp. n. AW-2005; assembly: GCA_918358695.1. NCBI lineage: Eukaryota > Metazoa > Arthropoda > Insecta > Lepidoptera > Nymphalidae > Melinaea > Melinaea menophilus. Next base: position 30,115,818 of record OU911038.1, on the reverse strand, counting down.
AAACCGGAAGCCCAACCCCTCCCCCCCTCTGCCAAACATGATAGCAATACCTCCAAAAAGTATTCCCCAGGAGGGTATTGGCTTTGATGAAGCCGGGGACCCCCTCCCCGAGCAAATCGGGGGAATGATCCTCGGATTTTGCTCGGGGTGCCCGTCGTATTTGGGGCGGGCAAAGTACCGCAGTTTGTGTTTTCTGAGGGCAAACGACGGCAAACAGCGGCACCCCGCTCCATTCTAGATGTGGACTTTTGCAACATCCGGGGGTTTCACTCGAACCTAAACGCCGTTCACTACCACCTTGAGACTAAACTAGAACATCATTTTATACGACACGCCGGGGTATTTGTGTTCGTAAGGGAGGATATATGCTACCGTTGCCTTCAGATTTTGGAAAGTCGGGACTTGTCCGTGCTCTGCCCGCGCTGGACATGGACGACCACGTCAGAGTTTACGCGTGCCTCTACAGGTCCCATAGTGGTAATGCAGAAACAGATCAATTGTTGGGCCACGTTCAAGCGAAGATTGACGACTTGCTTTCACAGACTCCCTCCGTCGAAGTCGAAGTCCTCGGGGACTTCAATGCGCACAATACCGAATGGTTAGGGTCACGTACAACTGACTACGCGGGGAGATCTGTTTTTAACTTTGCCCTGGCAAATGGTCTGTCCCGACTGGTAAAGACGCACACTCGTCTACCGGACGTGGACTGCCAACACGCCCTCTTTGTTGCATCTTCTGCTGACTACACATCCAGAAAAGTACCAGGTTACTGTCGAGGCTCCCTTAGGGTCCTCTGATCACTGTCTGGTACGGAGTGTAGTGCCCATTGATCGTCCGGCTCGCACAAGACCTGCAACTCGACGCGTTTGGTACTACAAGTCAGCAAGTCAGCGGATTGGGATGGAATGCGGTCCTTTTTTGTGCCTACCCATGGAGAACGATCTATTTCCCTTCCAATGATCCTACTGACTACTGATACTATAGAGCATGGAACTATTTGTACCAAGCTCTGTGGTACCACTTGGTGGCAGATCGCGATCTTGGTTTGATGCGTCCGTCAGGGCTGCAGCAGCTGGCTAACGGCAGGCTTATCAAGCTTGGGCCAATACGTTAGTCACTAAGGATCAGAAATCTAGAGTTCTGAAGAGGAAATACAACCGTGCTTCCAGATTCTTCAAACGGCAAATCGGTAGGCAAAGTTCAAGCATGTCATCAAAATTGGGGAACAGCTGGCAAAGTACCCGCCTGGCACGCGCAAATTCTGGCCGCTTTCAAAGGCCACTCTGGGTAACTTTAGCCATCCGTCCCTACCGCCGTTGCACATGGGGAATGACTCTCTGGCCCACACGGCAAAAGAGAAAGCCAAGAGATCGGCTTTGGCTTTGGCTTTGGCTTTGGCTTGGGCACTCTTTTCGCCTCAAACTCGGCTTTGGACGACCAGGGGAAGGCACCGCCTATCATCCCGCGGTGTCAGAGCTCAATGCCGGAAATAGTTTTTCGGCAAAAAACTATCAGGCAGACACCATTTTCCTTGGACGTTCATAAGTCAAGTGGGCCGGATGGCATATCTCCATTGGTGCTACGAACGTGTGCTCCTGAGTTCTCAGTGCTAACGCGTCTATTTCGGCACTCCTACCTTAAAGGTGTAGTCCCAGTCTCATGGAAGTGTGCCCTTGTCCACCCGATCCCTAAAAAAGGTGATAACTCGGACCCAGCTAACTACAGACCTATCGCCATTACCTTCTCTCCAAAATAATGGAGATTATTATCAACCGACAGGTCCTAACGTACCTCGAGGATCACCAGTTGATCAATGACCGGCAGTATGGCTTTCGCCATGGTCGATCATCTGGTGATCTTCTGTTATACCATACGCTTTACGGAAAGCAAGCTTTACCTTTACTTTACTTTACCTTTATGGAAAGCAAGGGAGAGGGTCTGGCAGTTAGTCTGGATATGACAAAAGCCTTTGATCGTGTATGGCACAAGGGGCTTCTTTCGAAGCTACCTTCCTGTGGGCTTCCCGAGAGTTTGTGCAAGTGGATCACCAGTTTTCTCACTGGGCGGAGCGTACAGGTAGTTCTCGACGGTTTTTGCTCTGACCCCAAGCCCATGAACGCTGGTGTACCCCAAAGCTGCGTACTATGGGGTGAACTGAACCACGTTCAGTTCAAGTCCCTAAGGACACAAGTTTGCGCGTTTACCACTAAGAAAACCCCATTTGTCGTATCACCGCTTTTCGAGGGCACTCCTCTTATTGCCTCGCCAAGTATCAGAATACTGGGTCTCGAGATTTCGAGCGACTGTCAGTTTCGTGGTCATCTGGAGAGCAAGGCCAAGTTGGCCTCGATGAAATTGGGAGTAATCAATAGAGCGAGGCAGTTTATCAAACCTGGCCAAAGACTTGCTCTAGGCGCAGGTCCGGCCACACATGAAGTACTGTTCTCATCTCTGGTCCGAATCACCCCAATATCAGTTTCTACCATTTGACCGCTTACAACGGAGAGCCGTTCGGATTGTCGGGGATCCAGTGCTCTGCGAACGGCTGGACTCTTTGGCATTGCGTAGAGATGTGGCTTTTTCGTGCGTATTCTACCGCATTTATAACGAAGAACTATTCGATCTGATGCCTACCGCCGAATTTCATCACCGCACAGCTCGCCACCGCCTCCTTTACTATCCATACCACCTGGATGCGTTGCGATCTTCCACTGTGCGGTTTTCAAGGACTTTTTTCCCACGTTCTACTCGAATGTGGAAGGAACTTCCTTCGGCGGTATTTTCAGATCGATACGACATGGGTATCTTCAAAAAAGGCATATATTACTATCTCCAGGGCCGGCAACGCTCTTGTGAATGGATTGTGAACGGATGTTGCAAGAGTTCATGGGCGGCGGTGATCACTTAACAACGATGACCCGCAAGGTCGTTTGTCCTCCTCTAACATAAAAAAAAAAAAAAATATGTGTGTAATACAGAGAAAAAGAAAAGTAAGTTGATAAAATTGTATAATTATATTCAAGTATGTACAGGTCACAATCGTCTATAGTACATGTAATTTGAGAAGAAAAAAGTAAGGAACGTCGTTCTTAAAGAAACCAACCGTACATTTTTTATTCATATATTCCTTCCAGAACAACTAATAATAACATTAAAAAAATATATATAATAATCTTCAAATTCAATTTTTTTATAATTTTAAAAGATTTCAATTAAACATCTTTGTATCAAGTAATATTTGATGGCTAAAGTTGAAGGTAGATGGTATAAAGTGTAATAAGCCACTTACTAATTCTTTCCTCCATTTAACTTTGTCGCGGTAAAAGTCCTAGCTAGGGTTAACGGAAAAAAATTGTGTAAATTTAATTTTTATATCAAGGTTTTGTTTAAACAGTTTATAATTTAAAAATAAATGAGAATAAAAATAACTCTAAATATTAAGTCGGATTAGATTTAATTATATTACAAAATTTATTTCTTAAGTTTACATTATTTTTCAATATTTCACTTTATGTTTAACTATTTTAATATCAATCTAGCTAAACTTTAAACGTCACTTAATTTGTTTCCAATTGTTTTAATATTTGTAATAAAAGGAAATGTGATAATGGGTTCGAAAAATAACTGTTACACCGTCAAAGTAAAGTTACTTCCTGATGATTATGAACCTTGGCGTGCACAGTTTCATTAAAGCAAGATATATGAAATATTACGCTTTCTGCACCCATAATCACGCACTTAAGTAGAAAGATATACATTTAGTTCAAATATATGCCTTAAAACCACAGCATAAAGATTAAAGGTAACAATATGTTGCTTGTATTAGATTTATTTAATACTAGGATGGCGTGTTTCGGCATATTAGTTATAATACTGTTATGTTATTATGAATTATAAGAATTAAATACGCAATACGGTCGTTTACAAATAAAGCATACATTTATTTTACTGCTGGAACCATATTGTAGCTGTTTGATTGTATCGTTTACTGACCAGTCTCAATTACTGAGAAAGTTTTCCTGCTATTAATATTATTAGCTTTAAGAATATATTAAACATTATTAAACCGTACTAATATACTAAAATGTTATTAAACATGCTGAAATGGCTGCTTCAATGAAATCACGATAATGTTGGAACTAAAATACCAGCCATGTTTCATCTTTCATATATGTATAATTAAACAAAACATATTTAAGTTTGATATGAGTATAATACAGAATTCAAATCATTCTTCATCACGCACTCTTCTATCAGATATCATCGACATCATCTCCTGCATTCCATTAATGTGTTCCGCGTTCTTGTTTCTAATTAAGATCACATTCTTTAAAATGATGATCTGTATATTTTTGTATAAGTTTCATAACAAGAAATTATGAAACTTATACAAAAATATGTTCGTTTAGTAAGAAAATTAATGAAATGAAGACATTTTTTTTTCATTATTGATATCATTACTGTAAGCTGATCGCAAAGGCTAAAGCAGTTGAGTAGATAATTGCAATGAACTGTATCCGAATTCACCTTTGCTAATGATACTTGCATTAATGTCGCATAAAACGAATATATTATTAGTACATTCTGAGTGTTAAATTATTGCCGGTAGATTATGCGGCTGTGTCATTTTCTATATTTATTACTACTGGATAAACTGGACTTCCACAAAGATTATGAAGATTTGCTGAATTATCATCTTTACTCGTCTCGTTAGTGATTGAGGATGTATGTATTATAATAATAAACAAAGTATTTTTTTTTCATTTTTATATCGTGAAAAAAAAGGATTTTAATGATTGGCAGATTGATTATAAATTTATTATATATAGTTTTTAGCATTTAGTCTCGTATTTCGTAATAACTTCGGACTCGGTCCTCAGGTAATACAAAATACCTATAAATTTTGTCAGCAGGAATGAAATAATGACTAGAGAAGTTTAATATGTAGGAAAAACGAATAATTTTTAATAATTGCCGTATATTTACATAAAATGTGGTGTAAAAAAGTATTATATTATAATTCATTATTTAAATTTATAAAAGTGATATAAGTCTTTTATTAATTATATTCTTAGATGATCAAGCCCTCGATAAGAAAGCGTAAAATTTTGTAATTATATTTTTTAATTTATTGAACCAACTTTTACTTCTTTTTTATATAGTTTTATATTATACTACTTTTGTTAGTTAATTTGTAGTTATTTTAGTATAAATTTATTACACTAACGTAAACTATGTAATGGTAATTTAACTTAATGGTAACGCTTATGTTATATAAAACATATGTTACCTTAAACCTATAAAATTATACACAAACTAAAATATATATATTATATATATACTGTTATGCAGGAATTTCATTTTTGTAGTAATTCAAATACTTAGTCACACATTCTAATTTTAGTGTTGTTTGTCTGTGATTAGTTTGACCTGATTTTGTGATTTGATCTGTTGACAGGAAATTCATAAAACTTTAATAGTCTTGTATAAACTTTGCCAGCTAGAGGATGTTTTGGATTCTTCGAAATATCATACTATTTTATTATTTTGTTTCAGTTTTATTCTTTTGTTATAAATTATATAAATTGAGAGCCTACTGCTGTATATTATTTAAAATTAGCTGTCATTCGTTTGAGATGTTTAGAACCTGCCTACGTTATCATGTTGATACATTTAGATTACATTAAAATGTTGTCAATTAATAATGCTTATTTGTTTTCAAAGACATTCAGTTCTTTAGTTTAATATTACTGAATTCATTACTTTGTATTTCTAATTATAAAAAATTTAACCACATTTAATTTGACGTTCTGCGTGGGCTAGTATCACTTATTGATAATTCAACGTCCACGACTTTTCTATCGGAAGCACTTCCAATAAGTTTTTTTAATTATCCTCTGGGCTGATTAAATATTATGGAATAACCCTAATTCGTATTGCCGGCATTTCCTGGTCAGTTTAAAAGTTCATTTGAGGGACATATGTGTTTGTCCTGTTTCGACAATTGGAGTACAAACAGGCTGCTGTGTGCTTTTGAGGTCTTTTTCCTTGATAAGGAGGTTTTTTATTCTTATAATAAAACTTTACCACTTGAATACGTGTAGCTGCAAATCCATTGCTGTAACTGTAGCGGCATCTCGTTTAATATTAAGGAGCTATCTGGTAATGTATGCTTTATATATAATTGTTCTAAAGTATAAATTTATATTTGAAGAATAAATGTTTGACTACAGTCTTTTTCTACTGACAAACAAGGGGACTGTCTATATGTCTGCACTTGTCCATTGTCAGTGGCGCCTAGGAATTTAATTTAAAAGATTAATATTAAGGATATTATTCAATATAAGTATTTGAGTTTTTTTTTGTTTACCTCAAGTGACCCACCGCTGAGTCTAGGTGGCAAATTATCTATTGTATTCATTTAAATTTAAGTGTTAATAAATTAAGTCTTAGATATTATATTGAATTTCGATCTCCCTATGTCTTTTGAATTTAATACATTTTGTTCTAGTATCAATTTTTGTTAAATATATTAAGTTTTATTGTTACTAAGAACTAAAGTTGTGTCTTTAGCATCACATTTATAATATATAAAAATATAATATATTATGTAGTGATATACACGTAATACATAGAATCGAGAATAATTTAAGAAATATTTATAATTTTAATGAAAACTTTGACTTTAAAGATAACGTTCATTCAGATGTTCAAAGTTAAAAATAAGGCATATACTTAAATGTCAAATTATGTTTAAGCAAAAAACTGCGTGAATTGTTTTGAAAAAGTTTATAATATTTGGCATCTCTGAAATCACTAATAGTATTCATAGTACAATAGTTTTATCACTATCATACAGCTATCTAAGATGTTTATTGCTATAAAATAGCTGAAATTATTAAAGGACGTAGAATTAATTGATACCTTAAAAGTAAATATGGGATTAAATTCAGATATATATTATCATATTTAAGTTTTAAAAGTCCAGTAATGTTATATCATACAGAACATCAAATTTTATAACGTTTAAATAACTCACTCTTACGTCAAACCCTTTACAAGTCATACTATATTTAATGTGTTAAAATATTTGGAACTCTTCTTGCACTACATAAATATAAATCGATTAATAACACTGTTGGTTTAATGCTGCGAAAAGTGAGAGTTTAATACGTGTGAGATTTTAATCAACCTGATGCGACATTAAAGCGCCGGAAATTCAATAAAAATAAATCGAGGTAAAACGGTCTTGAACCGTAATCTAAGTGCGATTGAATGTGTTCGATAGTTATGAGACTCTTGTGGAATTCGTTTGCATCGTATCTTTACTTCAAAAGTTTTAATTTAATGGAAGTTTCAAACAAATTCAACTTTTTTTATCTTTTAAAAGACTGTGTTATTTAAGTTTCATTTAGTTAATGTTGTTAAGAAGAAATGTTTTCTCAACTCACAAAATTGTTGACACAAACATTGTAGACACCTTATTTTTTTTTGTTTTAACTGTTTCTTATGTAATTACATTATACGCTCTTAACCCACACAAAGATATATATTACGTAATTAAAATAAAAATATTAATTTAATAATAATAATATATAATTGTCATCGGAAATATAAATACATTTTTAATTAAAATTTTATAATAGTAGTATATAAGCTATTTATATATAAAATTTTATGGCTAAATGTTGTATTCACATAGATGTTTACTGTTTTAGTCGGTTTAGCATATACATTTTTACGTTTCAAAAAGCTATAAACACAGCGGCTTTGAAAGTTTAAAAGTCTTTTAGGCTTGCTTTATTCGCTGAAACCTTTTTTATTACATGACCCGGTCAACATTGTTATCTATAGACACTTTTGTAATCTAAATCTGTTCTGTTCTTGTCAAACCAACCTAAATATACATGATATTATTGCCTACAGATATAGTGTGTATAATTATGATTTTTTTTAATATTTGAAGTACTAACAAAGAACAAACTTATCTAGAGTTATGTATTGTTTTAGAACTTATTTCACTAAATTAAGCTAGAAATGAAAATGTATGTAACCTGTTCAATATTATTATATATTCTGTAATATTTATATATTCTGTAGTAATTTAAATATTTTCAATTTTTAAAGTGTCGATGTCACAAGACAACAGATCGAATAATTATCTCCTAAAAGGTAATTTAAAATACTTAATTAGTCTGTGGCTTTGCATATTGTTTAGAAATTAGATGTTACTTAAGTTCCTTGAAATACTAAAGAAATTTACTATTTATTATGTGAATGTAGTGTTTTATTGTAATATATAAATTACGTACTTTGATAAAATACTGTTAAATATTTTTTAAGAGTAGCTGTTATTTAGATGTTGCCTGCGTTATTTTAATGATATATTTGTTATTAAATTAAAATTAAATCAATTAATAATGTTTTTTTTTTGCCTACAAAAACAATCAGGTCTACATTTTTTTATTACTTTATTAATAATTTTTTAATAACGTACTAAATTATTTTAGATTTATATTGTGACTTTTCTAATTCTTTTTAATCGAAAGGGCCTCCGATATTGACTTGTTAATTAAATTAGCCTTTGGCGGGTATTGCTATTATTATATTATTATTATATTATTTATTATTATTATATTATTATTATTATATTATTGTATTGCTGTTGTAGTTAGTGTTCTTATTAACGCTTTAAAGGCGTTGGTCCTTGTAATTATTTATGTGTATAAATTGCAGGGCTGCATTAATATTATGGAATAAACATTATAAGTTTGCGGGAACTTTCCGGGCAATTTAAAAGTTTTTGTGGAAATATTTCCTAAGTAATTTGTATCTTGTATGTGGTGTTTGATAAATTAATTCTAGGAGAAAAACGGCCTCACAAGTAATAGTTTGAGAAACCTTTTTCTGACATAAAGTATTAAGTGGGCACATTATAATATTTGAAAAATATGTGTTTGACTGTAGTTTTTTTTGTACTAACACACAAAGGATTTGCATGTAAGTCTTCGGCTATATACTATTAGAGACGATTTAGATTTAGAGTGATCATGTATTTGAGTTGTTTACCTCCAGTGACTCACCGCTGAGTGCAGCCGACACAATTTCTTTTTGTCTGTATTTTCAATTTTTGTAATAAATTATTACATAAAGATTAAATTTATATTTTTATTTCAAGTGACCCATCTGTGAAACGCACTTACAAAGAATAAGGTAACAATGTATAATTAAATTGATTATCAATAACTTCAGTTTTTATAAAAAATCATTGCTCAAACTTTTATATAAATATGGGACACTACTTTTTCTGTGTCTTATAGTAGCTTAAATTGTTACAAAAACAAGGGTTCCATTTAGCAAAGTGGTGAAAATTTAATACGATTTCATTAATTATTAGCAAAAAGGGTATCTCAACTTGATTTAACCAAATTATATATCAAATTTTTTTGTTTCTTTTCATGATTTACTTATGTTAAACCGGGTTATTAGGTTATTTTACCAAGAAAACATAATTATGTTTTAAAGTAAATATGATATCTGACATTTTTCGGAGTGAAATGATATATGACAACTTAGATAATAAGACATTACAGCAAATTACATAAATATCGTTTCAGTATGGACTATGTATATGGATGTACTTTAGTCCATCCACATTTATATGATTTTAATAAATATAAATAAACTTTCAAAGATTAAAATCCATATTTAAATAATCTACAATCAAACCAATACCAAATTATGTTAATCTGTCCGTGCTGATGACAAACAAAGAAACAGAAAAAAATTAAGAAAAGTAAACAAAAATGGGGTATGATACTGTTTTGAGTTCTGTGACAAGTCTGAATAAATATTACTATTATTTGCCTGAAATTACGTTAAACTCAAATAAATTAACTAAAACTCACAACTTATTATTATTTTCTAATATAAGTATAGACCTTAAAAATAGCTGTTTTTTTATAGTAAAACTTATTTTAATTAACTCGTATGAAAATACAGCCTATCCCTATCCTACTATCCAAACTAATGGTTTTAACAATGACAAAATATGTTGTATAAAACTTTTTCAGTCAGTTTTTTAATTAATTTATTTTTTTTCAATAAAACTGAAAAAAAAATAGATTTTCTAATCTAAACTTTTAACGGGATAAATCTTGTATATACTAATAACTTATTGCGTTACAATACTATCTTCTCATTAGATGTATAATTTTATAATATATCGAAATACATCATAAATGTATGTTATATACTTTATTTTGTTTGTTATATACTTTATTTTATTTTGTAAGGTTTATATAAAATATGCTTCGTACTAGTGTCACTAAGTGTTTCTCTTCTTTAGTAAGTATTTTAGGAAAGGATATTTTGTACAATTTGGCATAATTTTTATGAAGAGTCTACAGGATAGTAACTTTAATAAAATATATGTAGAACTAGAAAATAAAGAACAACAGTTTACAGTTAAAATATTGAAAATGATTTCATTTAATTCAAATTTTCTTTCCTTGATTTTTCTATTACTCATATGTTGTCTATTAACAAATATAAGAAATAAATTATAAATAAATAATATAACTTTTTGCTGCTATAAGCTACTCCATTATGCTGAACCGAACTACAATATACTATACTATATAACAATATATTTTGAGACTATGTTTTTGTAATAAATTATCTTTTTTTGTAATAAATTATCTTAAAAAATAAAAAACAAAATAACTAAAAGAACTACATAAATAAGAAAGTCACGTCGTTTTCGTATAAATTACAAGTGTGCTAATTAGAGAAGATCTCAAGTTGTTTGTTACATTTAAAGAGAGGAATCTAAATACACAACAGTGAAGAGTCAACACTAAAATTTGTACTGTTTGTATATTTTAAATGCAATAGAACTAAATCATAGAGTTTATTTATTTTATACTGTAATGCATAACACAAAGATTTTTTATTAATTTTATGATTCGTATAATTAAAGCTATATAATCTGATACTTACATAGTTAGTGAAGTTTTAAGGATCTCACATTATTCGATAAAGTTAGATAATTATGTATTACTCGCGAGCGTCAACTATTAGAAACAATTGTCTTTAAGTCTTGTAAATGATGCTATTTTTAAACATTCCGACTATGTGATTACATAACACGAAATCAATGTTAACAACACAATGGTCGAAAGCTTCTAACTGTCAAAGAGCCCAGCTTTTAAGCGGCGAGGCATCTGAGGATGGCTTACGTTAACCTCTATCAAAAATAAAGGATGATCATGACCGTTCTGAAATAGACTACCAAAGGAAAACATAATTTTCATTTTATTCCTAATAATGCTTGTGTTTTTATAATAGCGAAATATGTATTATATGTTTGTATAAACATTTTTAATACAATTAATCATCATAACTAGTAACCTTAAAGCTCTATAATTTACATGCATTGCATAATTCTAAATGTTTGAAACTATACATAAAGCTACAAAACTGTAAAATATTTAAGTAATACTTAATAACTAACTAACTATCCTTGTATTCACTTTCCTTGTAATACTTAAGCTCTTGAAAACCCTAAATTATTTCAGAGTTCGTGCATGCACGAGTGTAGTGCGAATGGATTTCCCGTCGTAAATCTGGAGCTCACGCTACGTGAAGCATAAATCTAGTCCATAAAGCTAGTATTAATAACCGTGGTAGCACTTGTGGTGTTGATTCGGTTTCATAACTAAGGATCTAAAGCTTGACGAATTTTAACTCTCCGAATTTTAGGTATCATAATGAATATTAAGTATCATTACATGCAAAAAGGATTGAATATAGCTTACAATCTTCAATCATAAGATCTTTTACAAAAATATTTATAACATAAATAGACAGAAAACTATCTTCTCCAAACCGCTAATAAAAAAGAAAGAAAGAAAGATATACAATGTCTCTGAAATCATCCTTCCTGTTGCAATTTAATCTACTCGCTGGCTCTATGTCAGCTAAAATACTCTGTTGTATTCTCTTAAGAATAAAACGAGTTGTATATTGCATTGCAACTTAACAATCGTAAAGGCGATGGAATAACGAGCTAAGATCTCCATTTTCTCATCTTCCTTATCTAATATTTATGACCTCAAAAGGTTATAATTATATTATTTCAATTACAGTATTTGTAAATATTTATCTAAAATTATCTAAAATTATTTATAAGTAATTGTTATACAATAAATATCAATAGATGTGTTGTAAAGGCACAATCAATGTTAATAAAAATTAAAAACACTATTTTAGTATGAAATATTTGGTTGTAGAATAATATTTAAATCAATATATTATAGTGATATCATGATACTACTACGTACTATTATTAAAAATTAATAATATTAAATAGCTAATATTAAAACTTCGACAACTAAGCGGTTTGTATAATTAATGTTTAAAAAATCATTACAACAATAACAATCTATATAAAACTAAGCCTTAATAGTTTGTTACTCTAATGTTAATATAAATTAAAATATTTTATTATGTTTATACATTTTATTCATAATTTTCTTAAAAGTGTTGGTCCGAAAATGATTGTTATTTAAATAGCGTTACGAGAAAAAGTAATTATAATAGCAAACTTTAAAACCTTGCAATGATAAACAATACCGCCTAGCCCGCATTTCTCTGTACATTGAAATTCATGAAATAATTTAGCACGGCGCTGCGAGGCGTCGAGCGTTGAAAGAAAGAATAAAAGATAATCTCGAATTATTGTACCACAAAGTCATTATGCTTATTATTACCCAGATGCTTCATAAAACAGCGTCATAACGGCGACTGAATATAATAGTATTAAAATACCAAAATTAATAAGTGTAGTGTATTTTGTACACGAATAAAACTAAATACATTTTATTTTAATTTTATCAATTTCATTATAAGTATTCTAATAAATATCTTTGCTAAAAATAGTAACATCTGTTTAATGTTAATAAATTAACTATATGCTTTTTAATATTTATTTTTATATTTATATAATTGGTTTAATGACTAATGGTATTCGAATTCACAATATTTATTAGCTATATATATTGAAAGTTAAGTCAGAAAAAAATTTAAGACGATGCTTAAAAATAATTTTTAGACTAAGTCTAGTTACGAAGTTAATGTAAATATATTTCGTTACGAAGTGCAAAATAAAAAAGAGGAAACACCTAAATTAAAACTATTTTATGTTGCCGTAATATCTAAGATTTTATATAATACTTCATTATAAACTAACCTCCCATATCACGTTACAAAGTATAATATGTCGTACAAACTACGTGTCAAGGGCGCTGAGGCGGTATTCCATCGCACCTTTCAAGTTCAACGGAGCGGTGATATTGGAATTACATTGATTCCATTCTATATTAAGTTCTTTGAACTTATAAGTGTCTCAATCAAAATAATAGTTTACAGAGAAATCAAAATTGAATATAAATTAAAAGCTAAATTGAAGTAAATAAAGAGCAGGTGACTAAATTTTATGAACATTATATATTTTATTTATTTTATAAGCGTACACATTATGAAAAGTCCAACTTGAACAGAAATAACTATTAACTTAAAGAAAATTTGCATAAGAATTTACAGACCGTAAAGAAGCTCTTTCAAGGAATTTATAGATTTGAAAAACAAGGCAAGCATAAGGCGGAATAGGAAAAAAAGAGAGGCTATACTTCCTTCTTGCTTATACATGTCTCAGAATAACAATCGAAAACAGTAATAAGTCTAATAAAAACGCCTGATTACTAGAGTAAACAGGCGTTTTGACTTTAATTTGGTTACTATTTGTTACTTTTAAAACTCAACATATTATATTAGAGATTAATTATAACCACAAAATATTTTATTAATAGTCTGTAAACCACTGTAGTGGTAAAGTTTTATAAATAAGTTTGGATTTAAAACCTCTTTTTAACTCTGTCGCAGAGAAAGTTCTAAAATTAACTTTGATGTTAATACTTCGGGTATTTTAAAAACAACTGTTATCCTTATAACAAAAATTAAATTATAAAATTTAAGGAATGATACAAATAAATATTTCAGGCTAAAACTTTTTAGGAGGCAGAAAAATTAATAATATTTTAAACATTATTTATGAAGTTAATAAAATTACTTTATAGATTTTAGATTTTATAATTAATTATCTAGATATATATATATCTATGTTAATGTCAGAAATAAAATTAAATTACTTACACTTTTTAATCGACACTGGGAGAGAGCCGGTATAGAACTTTAAAAAAAGCGTTGTTAATTTATTTTCCAAGCCGACACACAACAGGATTCCTTTTCACCTTACTTTGCACATTCCGAAACCTACTGAAATGTTAAATGAAACAGCTCATGACCGTATGTACATTTTTAAATTATTACTGTGACTGTAAAATGTCACCTTATCAAATCATCAAATCTACTTAGGCGTTTCTTTTACTAATTCTACAAAACAAAACGTTATAGTTAAAAAAAAATACAAATTGTTTTTTCCAGTGCGCATTGAAATCTTTAGACTTAATCCAAGCTTTTATGATTCCTTAATGTCTTTCTCACGTTCACCGATGTTACAATGTATAATCTTACAACAGAACCTTTATATTACAACTATTATGACATTTGGGAAAATGACAATGTATTTCATATAACATGATATTTATACATACTCATTTACCATAGTGTTTATAATATATAGAACCCAGCTTCTGTAGGATTATTTCCAAGATCGAGCCAGCTCGTATATTCGTATATCGTATATACAGCTCGTATACAGCTCGTATACTATCGATGTCATTTACTTGGCACAAACGCTTTGTAAACTTATTTCAAGTTATGTTTAACTTATTTTATGTTTAACAAACAATAAAAGGGATAGATGTAATAAAATAAATTGGACACACTTCCAAAATTTAAATCTTCAAGGTCCAAATAGATGATTTCTTCATTAACTTCCATGGTACCCAAATGACCCACCCACATCGTATATTTTTCATTTGGGATAATTTTTCAAAGTGAAATGTTAAAATGGAAACTATATGCAATTTAAAAACTTATCCAAAGGAATATTTACAATTGTGTGAATTATGTGATAGTGTTTTTTTATTTTAATCAGCAAAATTTTAGCGTATATATAATTACTAAAAAATATTAAAAAAATAATGTACACATTAATACTGTATAAGCATTTTTTTAATATTTACTATACGCACTAGATCTTTGACCAAATCAAACTTTGTTTAAACTAATCTTTGCCAGCTCTAAATTCCAGTAAATTAATTGAATCTCTGTTTAAAATAAATTATTTATTCTATCTAAATTTCTGAAGCATGAGACGTTTATCGATTTCCTTTACATATGTATGGGGTTTTAGAACCAAACGCTTTAAAATATATTCCTTATAACGATAGAAACACAAATAAAAATAATATTAAAAAAAAAAACATTTAAGTTTATATATTTATATGTTTAATGCCATAATGTTGTACGATTTCGTCTACATTGTTAATTCATTGTTGATTTCTTTTCCTTCTTTGTGCTTTAATTATATATAATTATAATAATTTAGAATTGAAAAAAAAGAATTTTTGATATGAAAAACGTTCCACGTGTCAATTTAAATTATTACAATTGCATAAAAATCTGTTTAACAGTTTGGTTGTATTCAAATTAAAGTAATCTTTTTTTATTTCCATTTAAAAAGTATTTATTTTGGGACGAAATACATCTTATATATCTATGCGACAATCACTTCGAACCAAAATATTGTATTGGGTTCTGGATCAATACTGAAACCGTATAATTATTTCAATATTTTCTTAATTTAAAACCAGAATTACTATTTATTAAATCGATAGTAGTGATTTTAAAAAAATATCTGTTGGTTTATAAATAAAATCGTTGTTTTATAAACCTGAATGCCTAAATACAGCCCAATATTTTTAAATGACGGTAACGGTCAAGCACAAATGTAAATAGAGGTAAAAGATAAGTACCTAAATCCACACTCTAACAGATAAGCTTAAATTTTACCTTTTTTTTCATTTTATAATTTAAGGTTAACGATACAAACGTTTTTGTCGGATTCCGTTGAAGTGCTATTTTTTGCAGCTATTTAAATTTGCTAAGTATAATAATATTATTTCTACTTTGCACTTTATAATTATAAGAGTCCCAAAAAAAGATAATTAATTAGACGTTTTAACTAATTTACTTACAATTTATATTCTATTCATATTAGTGTTATAGAGAGCTCGCAAAGCAAAGAGTGTAATTAAACATTTATCAGAAGGGATACGAGGGTCAAACTGAAAGTTCTTAGAAAATCAAAAATTAAGCATTCTAGCAAGTGATTAGTTTTATTGTAACTTTTCAAAATAGCGTCCATTTACATCAATACATCGCTGCATTCGATGGAACCATTGAGAAAAGCACCTTGCCCACTCGGCCTCAGGGGTCTCTTCGACGGCGTTTTGAAACGCAGCCACTGCTTCTTCAGCGTCTATAAAACGTTTTCCTCGAAGGTTTTCTTTTATTTTCGGAAATAAATAAAAATCGCAGGGTGCGAGGTCGGGGCTATACGGCGGGTGACCCAGTAATTCCACGTCTGAGGTCACCAAATAGTCGATCGTTTGCCTGACGGTGTGCGAAGAGGCATTGTCGTGATGAAGGAGGATCCTGCTGCGAGGTCGTTTCTCTCGAACTTTTTCCAAGACAAGTGGCAAACAATTGTTAGTATACCACTCTGCATTAACCGTTTTCTGATCCTCTAAGACTACTGTCGCGTAATGACCTGTCTTTCCGAAGAACGAGGCCACCATCTTTTTTCCAACACTTCGACCTCTCTTCACTTTAGTTGGCAACTCTTCGGAAGGAAACACCCACTGAGCAGACTGTCTTTTGGTTTCCGGATCATAACAGTAAATCCAGCTTTCGTCACCCGTTAGTATGTCGAACACAGCATTTGAGTCACCTCCGTTAAATTTTTGGATCATTTCTCGGCACCAATAAACACGGCGGAGTTTTTGAGCCTCGGTCAAATTATGCGGTATCCAGCGGGCACAAAGCTTCCTGACCGCTAAATGTTCATGGAGGATTTTGTGCACTTGACTCATACCTATGCCTAGACTTGTCCGAATCTGCTGATAGGTCACTCTTTTGTCAGTCTCTATCATACGCCGCACAACACTGATGTTATCTTCAGTCGTCGCTGTAGAAGGCCGTCCCTCACGGAAATCATCGGTGAGATTAGTTTGACCACGTTTGAATTCATTAAACCAGTTGTAAACTGTGGCACGAGATGGGGCTTTATCGTGAAAAGCCAATCGAAGTCTATCATAACTTTCTTGTTGACTTAAATGACATCGAAAGTCATAAAAAATCATTGCACGAAAATTTTCTCGGCTTAAATTCATTCTGACGTGCACAGACAATTTTCAATTTGCCGCCAAATCGTAAAACAAATGACAAATGAATGAAATGTACACTCAATAATATTGGAAAAAGAGTTCTATTTTCAAAATTTAAACTATTTTTTTTAATATAATGCTTTTAAGTGGCCAGTTCTAAAAACTTTCAGTTTGGCCCTCGTATTGTTCAACTTCCTTGTGAGCCAGTATTTATAAACAGGTCACGTGTTGATATTGTACAATTCTGCACGTTTTTAAATAATAGAACACCTAATTTTCGTAAAGTATAATAAAAATACATAATTAACTTTTTATATTTTAACAATAAACGTCACTTATTAAGAACCAAGATGATTACTAAAGTAATGAAAAATAATAACAATTTGTAATTAATACATTTTGCTTTTTCTGAATATTTGTTTTAATTAATGAAATACATATGGTGTTTATTTGAGGAATATAAACATCGATTTATTTTTAGTGAGTATTACATTTACAAATTCATTTAAATAATAAGTCTACTAACAATTAGACAATTCCAAGTTGTTGGTTACAGTTATAGGAGAGGAATCAAGTACTCTACAGCGTAGAGTCAACACGTCAGTTTGCTTTGCTAACAGAACTCTAAGTACAGATAACACAATATTATTTAAAAACATCTAAGTTTATTTTGTTTTTTTTTTGCCTAATTCCTTTTTATAAATTTATAAAGTTAGAATATTACGTGTCATTATTTTATGATTAAAGTAAATTACTTTCATACATGTATTGTTAGTGAAGTTGTAGAAGCAGATCTCACTTTATCTGATGAAATAAGAAAGTTGCTCACAACTCGCGAGCGCCACGTGTTTGTAACTGACTACACGTACGTTTGATACGACAGTTGGTGTTATGTGTATGTTATCTGATTAACCGAGTGAAAATCTTCTGTCTTGAACACAACTGTCAAAACTTTGCTGACAAGGTAAAGATTATTCTGTAATTAATAACTTGTTATTATAATTATATTTGTTATATATTATGTTAAATACGATAAAGATTCTTTACATATTAGACTACTTTAAGGAGAGAACGAACGATTTAAATCTACAATTACTCTATTTTTAAACAGAGATTTTTTATATAATTTAAGAATTATTATTTTAAGACTTTCTATCGTAACCTTAAATATTAATATTCATATATTTTCATATTATTATTTTGAACTGCAAGTAGTACATTTCAGTGTTGTCACTTTACTTTAACAGAATCAATTTTTCTATATCTTTTGAGTTAAGTCAACTAATGTACCGTTTTTATATAAATATTTTGTCGTTGCAAGCTTCACTATTTTTACTTTTAATATTTATTGTATTAAAATGTATCTTCTTCTAAAATATTGATATCGCAGTAGCAATATTAAGGACAGTCTACCTAAAGCTACATCTTAAAGCTACATTGTAGTACAAATATCAAAGGGACAGGTTTACAGAACTATAAGTTTCATGTTTTTCATAGTGGTAGTCATAGTAAATCATATATGGTAATTATACCGTAATTATATCATTAGTTAACCAGTAATCAAATCGTAAACAATTAAGTATCATCTTTTTCTTAAGTAGGAACGCGGTGTTACATTATTTGGAGGTCTAGTTCAAAATATGCACTTACTTTAACTTTAGGTCTTAAGGTCTCGGTCTTAAAAGTTCTAAATTATTTCAGACGTACATGCGTATGTATAATATGAATGTCGCATAACTATTTATAGTATCTTGTTATTTAATTCGATAGACTATTATTTTATGTTAAGAATTTTAGTCATAAATACATATTTTTAACAACATTGATTTCTTATATTATATTATATATATATATATATATATATACATATATATATATATATTATACTTACTAATATAACAAGGAACAGATATGTTTATCTGTGACATGTACCGACTTAATATATTTTTTATTTTTCATTATACACACTCACTTAAAAGTATGAAAAAAATTGTTAATTTCCATGATATTTTTTTTTATTTACTCTCAGCGTTTTCTATTTGCAGATTTATTTATTTATTTATTTACCTTCACGCCATATCCCTTGCGGGGTAGCCAGAGACGACGGAGCGCCAAACGCTACGGTCTCTGCATACCTCTTTCGCCTCGGCCACAGACATCAACCTCTTCATACATGCCCTCCGGGGGGTCCTCATGCTTTTTACGTGACCTTCCTCCAGTATCGTAGCTACTGTGTTTTCGAAGGTCACTCGAGGCCTCCCCCTGTCTCTCTTATCGCTCACTTTTCCCATATAAATCTTTTTTACCATTCTTTCATCACTCATTCGTTCAACGTGCCCAAACCACCTGAGCACGTTCTTCTTCATTCTCACCGTGACATCTTCGCTAGTACCTGCCATTCTGTGGATCTCTTCATTGCGGATTCGATCAGCTAGACTGACTCCGCATATTCTGCGAAGAGATCGCATCTCCACAGCATTCATCTTTCTTACGTTCTTATTCTGTGTTACCCACGTTTGACTGCCGTATAACAGCGTCGGTAGCAAAACTGCATTGTGTATAGCCAAACGTGCAGCTATACTGACGTTTTGCCGTCTCAACAATGCAGTCAAAGCACCATTGACTCTGTTACCGGCAGCAATACGTCTTTCCACATCCATTTCGTATCTTCCGTCTCTGCTAAACATACTTCCCAAATATACCACTTCATTCACTTGTTCTATTATCTTATTATTCACGTTGATCTTACATTCTGTTCTTTCTTCATTTCTTTCAAATATCTGAACCTTCGTCTTATCTACATTCAGGTTAAGACCATTAATTTCACACCCATCTTTCAAAGTGGTGACCAATGCCTGCAAATTGCATTCTGATGATGCAATGAGCACCGCATCATCTGCATATAGCAAGCAATTGACCTTAAGGCCACCTACTTTCACTCCCATGTCACTATCTTTCACTCCTTGGAGACAACTATCCAAATACAAATTGAACAACCAAGCTGACATAGCGCAACCTTGCTTAACACCCGATTGGATGTCAAACCAGGGCGATATGCCAGCTCCTACTCGCACACAGGCTGAGTGATCTCGGTAAAGAGACCTTACAGCCTGTAGCAAGGGTCCGTTCACATTGTATCGGGGCAGTATCTCCCATAACTTCTTTCTCACAACCCTGTCAAACGCCTTTTCCAAATCCACAAAAGCACAGAAAACCTTTTGGTTTAGGGCCAAAAACTTTTCCATGATCATGCGGAGGGAAAAGATCTGATCTATACACCCTCTTCCAGGTCTAAAACCTCCTTGGGCCTCCCACAACAGCCTTTCAGATCTCTCTTGCATTCTTCTCGCTAAAATTTTTGCATAAACTTTACCGCCCAAGCTAATCAAACTGATGGCCCTATAGCTTGCACAGTCTATCTGTGAGCCTTTGCCTTTATACAAAGGTACGATGACTGCACTTCGCCAATCGTCTGGGACCTCCCCGGATTTCCAGCATAAATTGCACAAAAACCAGAAAAGGTCCCAGACGCGTGGCCCACCATATTTGATCATCTCGGCAGTAACTTCATCTGCTCCCGCAGCCTTACCACATTTCAGACTTCGAATCACGCTCTCTACTTCTTCCAAACTGATTTCACCATCGGCTACGTCTTGACTCAGCATTACGCTGGTAGTCAAGACCGAGGCGTCCTCACGTTCATACATCTCCTTATAGAATTCCGCCCACCGCTGCAAAACGTGTGTTTGTTCAGTTAAAATTTCACCGTTCTTCGAAAGCACCCCTTTCATTCTACAGGTTACCGAACAACCCCGGGAACCACTAACTTCTCGCCAGAAAAGCTTTGTGTTTTCCCGGAAATTGTTCGTCAACCTTTCATCCCTTTCTCTCTCAGAATTTTCACGCTTCATCTTTATAAGTGCTTTCGTTTTGTGCTTTTGCAGCTTGTACTCTCTTTTTCTTATCTCTCTCATACTTTTATCATTACCCGAGGCTTTATAATCCAGCCATGCTTTCTTCTTTAACTCCACAGCGTCTTTCACTTCATCATCCCACCATTCATCGCGCTTTTTACTAAAACCTCTTTTCCTTTTACCACATACCTCTGTCGCTACTTTCACCATACCATTCCTAAGGTTCTGCCAGCATACTTCAACACTTTCATTTCCAGAATCACAGCTTTCAAGCTTCTTGGAAACCCTTTCTTGATATTCCTCTCTGATCGGTGGATCTTGAAGCTTCCAGCTTCTTATGCGATAATTCGACGCCAAGCTTGGACACGCCGTGCGGCTGCGCCAACCTTTGAACAGACCTCTTATTCTAGCAACGACTATATAGTGGTCCGTTCCCAGATCAGCACCTCTGAACACTCGCGTGTCCATAACTTGACTTCGAATACGCTGGTCCACTAGGAATAAATCAATCATACTTCTTTCTTCCGCTCGCTCCCATGTGTACATGTGAATTTTTTGTTTGTGATCAAACATCGTGTTTGCCACAAACAAATTTTTCTCCTTACAAAATTCCAAAATAAGCTTTCCAGCCTCATTTACCCTCCTATCACCGTATTTGCCTAGCACGCTTTCGTAACCGCTTCGCGCGGTTCCAACCCATCCATTCATATCTCCACATACTATCAACTTTTCATTATCTCTGACACTACTTAGAACATCCCTGACATTCTCCCAAAACTCCTCGAGCTCGCTCATTTGAGCTGAGGATACTGGCGCATACATGGCTAACAAGAATACTCTTGTTATCCCCAGCTTAAAGCGAACCCAAAGAAGCCTCGGGTTGATCGCCTTGTATTCTACCATTGCATTAACCATTCGAGAGGACAATAATACGCCTACACCTTGGCAACCTCGCTCACTCTCTGGAACCCCAGCCTAGAAAGCGACCCGGTTGCCAGGCAAATCGGTCGTATCATTGCCTTTTCGCTTGGTCTCAGACACACAAATAACATCCAGATCTTTGTCATCCATCACATCTAATAATTCATTCATCTTCTGTTCCATTCGTCCTCTTACATTCCACGTAGCTATTTGTAGCTCCGTCCTCCACCTTCCGCCGTTCGGAACATGGCGTGTTGGTTGGCGGTTCCCAACGCCGCATTTGTTCATATTATATTACATATTATAAACTTACATTTTATTTATAATACAATTAGTTTTAATTCTAAATACAACATTTTAAATATAAAATACAAAATTATTAATATTTTAAATTATTTACATAAAAAAATATATATATACATATATTCTTTTCATTCGCCTTCCTTGGACACAATATTAATTTTCACAATTTGCACTTCAACAACACAATTCAACGTCTCACGGATCACGTCCGGCCTGAGCGGCCGTCAAATTTTAGAAAATTTTAATTTTAATAAATTTTAGAAAGAAAAAAAAATAATAATTTACATAGGTATTATGTGGAATGACCTATAAATAAATAGGTTATAGGTTGGCAAGCTCGCGTGTACCAGGCGGTGTCGTCCCCAGTACCATCGCCTGCAAACTTGCTAAAATCAGTCGTCGCGTGGTCGTGGTCGATACCAGGGGTCCAACGAAGTTCGGGAGTTCACATGTACGACGCTCCAGATGTATTACTTTTTTATCTACTTTTTCTACTGATTAATTTAAATAATTTAGAAACATTTGACAAAAAAATACGTAAAATATTGTAAATTAAAAATATTTAAAAATTTTGTACTTGACACTTGTCAAATTTCTTTTTATTTGCAGATTGATAATATTTAATTAAAATTCTCAATTAAAACAAAAGCAATGACGTAAAGTTTTTAAAATTATTTTATAAATTCATTAATTAATTCAAATCTAACAAACTTTATGGTACTTACAGAAACAATTTTTTGTGTTGTTGTGTTTGTTTGCTCACTTATTTCAAGTTTATGATTCAAACATCATGCATTTATTAATAATCAACTATATATAAATAAACCTCAAGACTATATATTATATTCTTTGTATATAGGCATTTTTTCAGTAATTACTATAACTTGAATATGTATTATAGTATATAAACACATACTTAAACGAATATGGCTACTGTGGTATTAAGATTCTATTATGTATTTTTATATTAAAATTTATAATATAATTGTTTATGTTTATATTTGTAACTATTAATAATTGATAAAAAAATCTATTCGAAAGAGGAAAATGGCGTATTTATTTAAAAAAATCAAGCGGGGTCAAAATGCATTTTATTAAATATACGCTCATCTAGAATTGATTAATACAATAATAATCTAATTATTCCTAGAAAATTTAAACATTATATGTAAGCAAAATTGATAAAAGTTAAGTTATTTTTATTTAACTAAATTTTCTTTCAAGATGTTTCTAAATTTGACTTTATACACTTTGTTTTTACTAAGAATATTGTAGTATAATAGTTTTAGCCCTCAAGCCGTGATCGAATACGATCATCTATCAGAGGGTCGTTAATAATTAATAAGTACATCATAAGTATCCTCGTAATAAAGAAAGTCTTTAAAGTCTTTAAATTAGAAAAATATTAAATTATTTATTTCTTTATTTCTAGCAATACTTGTCTTGTCAATACGACGTTGTTGACGACGACAAGAATATTGCAGACATGAATAACTTTATTTATAAAGACTTCGATTTTTTTATGTTAATATAAAAATTTATGTTTTTTTAGTAAATCACATATAAAAAAAACTTAAAATAAATTTGTAATATTGAAAATATATGACTGCATAAAGTATAAATCAATCCCATATTTTAAACAATTGAGCAGATTTATGAAACTCAAAAGCTTGTAATAAAAGTAAATAATTTAATGGAATACATTTATAAAAAGCATTGGTGCAATTAACATTTATTTTTATAGAGTTCTTGTGTGTGTGTTATATAAAAATAAATAACATTTTAAAATTATGTTTCAGATTTAAAATATTACGAACTAATTCGTAACAATACATATTTTTATATTTCATAAATAGTTAAAATTGTCTTTCAACTATCATAAGACTATTTATTTGTAATTGGTCGGGTACGGCTGACTGGAAGTGCGGAGAAACGTTACATTGGTTAAGTATGTAGTTAGTGTATTACGCGACGGGATATATTACCCAGACATATTAGACCTGTTACAGTTTAATATACCTAAACTAGGAGCGCGGCGTCGAACTGATTCTGTTTACCAGGTCAGGCCAGGTCTAATTTGCTCAAGAATTACCCTATGTCACAAACTTTGCGGCTGCAGAATCAAATATCAATGCACATAGATATATTTTCGGATAGTATGTCGAAAATCACGGATGTGGTTCAGAGGATAATGGAAGATTGTGCTTAAGGAATGGTAAAAACATTATTATTTACTTGTAACATCGCATTAGTATGAACTGTTAAGATGTTATAATTGTATGTGGATGAAATAAAAAAATAATAAATAAACATATAGCTAAGAACCAAGCCTACCGAGGCGATATTTAATAGAGGATCGTAGAATAAAATGAATTATGTGGCTGGTCCTAAAAAATGGAGATTAGGTCATATAGACAAAAAAAAAGTTATTTGAAAAACGTTTTATAATCGTAGTTAAGATGAATTTAGTTTTTTTAATTCATTTAATTATGCATGAAAAACAAATGTATGGCAGTATTGTTGAAATATTATTGCTGCATTGTCTGTGAATCTCATTATCTCACAAGCGGTCATCAAAAGCAAGTTTAATATATTTTAGAGTCTGATTTCATCTTGAAAATGTTAAATACTGGTCAATTAATAATGTAGAATATTTTCGATGTAAATAATATTAGCATCAACCAAATTCAACAAGTTTCAGTTACTGGTCAGGACACCGTCGTTACCGTCTTTAACGTAATCCTTTATAATATAATAGCTTTTTTTATCAAATTTCTTTAACATATAGTTTGAATTGATTTTGGCGTCACTGGGGAGTTTATTGTAAAAACGTATACAATTAACCCTAACGAATTACCTATTTTATGGAGTCTAGCAATGGGCATAGCAATTTTATTTTGACGTTTGGTGTTAATGTTGTATATACAACAATTTTAATTGAATTTATTAATATCTTAGTATACATAAATGATTATATAAAGTCATCATTAGATTATTAATTTACGACTCTCGAGGCTTTTATGTTGGAGAATGCTCGAAGAGCCCTGTTCTTCTATACAAATATAGTATCAATATCCGAGGCAGGCAATGTCTTATACAAAATATTATAGAAGATTGTACGCCTATAGACGCAATATTATTCAGTAATAGTGATACAGTAAAGTTATTATACAGTAATATCTTTAATTTTATATTTTTCCTTTCAAGATATTCTTATTACAGAAACAATTTTAAAACATTAAATAACTAAAATATTTTAACTTAAGGCAATTATACGGTCAAGCTGCAAATTTATTATCAACTTTTATATTATTTTAAAATTTTACAGTCATTAACAAGTATTGTTTCATCTCAGTAGTCACTTTTATTTTATAATCGTCATTAACAAACTTTCAGAGTCATTTTACCTACATTCCAGTATAACATTTTTTTATTACTGTAATGTTAGAATTAAGAAACAAATTTTCCTACATATGACATATTTTTTGAATCACCTCTTTTATAAAATTACCAAGAGGAACGTATATTTATTACTTTACTCCTAATAAAGCTATGCGGTGTTATAACAGTGAAATATTATATATTATTGATAGTCAGTTTTGATACTTGTTGTTGTTGTTGTCATAAATGGTAACATCTAATACAAAGTAATTATCTTACAAAATAGAATTATCAATTATTACTCTTTATTAAACTTCCAGCAAGTCTGGCGCCGCTTTAATTATAGAAGTCTGTTTGTTAATCTTGGCGTTTGTTAAAACTAGTAATAAAAAATCTTTTTCTCCCTTATCATTGAAATGAGGCTCATTGGTTTCTTTTCATCGAAATGTAATTTAATAGCTCAATATTCATCAATATTTTATACAACGCTGTATAAAATTTATGTTAAGTATAAATTCGAGTTTATTATAAATCGAGATTCTAGTAATATTAATTTCAAAGTTAGTTCTAATACAATAAATTACATTTATAAATTATTAAATATGTATAAATAAAAAACTATTGCTGTTCGTTTGCGAAGCTAAAACTCGAGTATCGCTGGACTGATTTAGCTAATTTTGATCTTGATATATTTGTGGAAGGTCAGGGAAGGTTGAAACGGTGAGAAACATAAATAATAAGTGGAGTAAAATATAACAAAACGCAATTAAATTTTCGTATACAAAATATTTGTGTAAAACATCTCTTGTAATTTTAGAAACAAAAAATGTACGCTTGGTTATCAAATATTTATGTTGCGTGTGCGTGCGTTATGAAAAAAAAGTAATGTAATGTTTAGGAAATGTAAAAAGTTTAAGTGTCATTTAGTTATCTAAAAAAAAAATATTTATTACTTAAAAGACTATTATTAAAATCTATCATCGCTTGTTCATTTAGTTCGTCGTATCATTCAGTTCGTCAGTACACAAAAAAAATATTTAGTGTTACTTTTGTACTTTTAATGTTAATAAGTTAACCGAGTCATTTTTCTTTAAATTATCCGTTACATTAAGGTTTTTTATATTAATATAAGTGAAAGGTGTTTCAAATGAAATGATTTTCAATTCTATTTTCATTATGTGCTTTATTATGTATACCGGACACTCATAGAAATTAATTTAAGCTATGTGAGAAACCAATTCTTAACTATTGCATGTAATTATTTATTTTTATTGATATTTGTAACATAATTTTTGCTTATGCACTAAGTATTTTTAGCGCTTTATTAATAAAATATTTTAAGCCAATATTATCTTAGGTGTTGTAACTCTCAGGCTTAAGCTACGAAACGCTGTAATTGGTACTTCACGTGATCTTCCGAGCGAGGGTGTCACTATCCGGGTTGAGGCTGTATCTTTCATTTTCTTCTTTCTTTTAACACAATATTTAAACTTCACTATAACATGCACCAATTATACTGATGATTACCTTTCATTTCAAAGAATAGCATTTAAAGTTATCAATAAATAAAAGTAAATAAAGAAATAAGGAACATGATTTAATGTTTCAAAATTAAACTTGCATTTTATCTTAAATTAACTTAGGTTAAACATCATCGTTATTGAAATAGAGTTACTATGGAAAATAATGTTAAAAGAAAGCTGATTTAAATCCCTAGCGATAAAAAATACCCTAAAGGCTGCAGTTTCCTTTAGACCAAAATTCATTAAATAATTACACAAGGCGCTATGAAAGATCGCACAACGAACTTTATTGTACTGTTGAGTTTATTTGCATAAACATGCAATCATTAAATTGAATTGTTGGTTAATAAATTATTTAAGAAGCTGTTGCCCGCAGTCAAGGCGTGAATGATATAAGTATGTGACTGGACCCAACATTATGAGCATAATCTACAGCATTTTCATAGATAATTTTATTTGAAGATACTTTTTTATTAGTAACTGTAAATTGTCTTTTGGAAATAAATTTTCTTTTGTATTCCAACCACTAATTCTAGAAAATGTTGCATTCTAATATGACAAAAAGATTTCAGTTTTATTAATACTAAATATTTTCTTAATTCCTTTTAAATCTCTCTGATATTACTTTAATATGTTATTTGTAGATTCATCATATTGGAATAAAAAATACCAGAAAAGTATTTGTTATATTTTGTTATACGTACTAAAACCTCTATATCTTCAAGTGGAATTTATAATGTTATAAAGGTGTTATATAATGAATATTATAACAACTTGAATATTATATGTACTTAATAATTACATGTTCTTTTTTAAAAAAGAAATAAATCGCAAACAATATTTTTCCCCCATTGACCTTTCAGTGATCACAGGTGATGTCCTTTGGAATATTAACAAGGGTTGCTAATTATAAAAATAAATACAGTAAAGGACCTTTAATAAATACGTTTTTGCTTAACTCATCAAAAAGTACAACATAATTTAAACTTTTTCATAAAAATAGATTGCATTTACCATACAAGTATAATATTTATAAATTAGTATTATTTCAACGGCAATTGCAATATATATGTATATTTATAACTAATAACTTTTTTAGCGTATACATACACAATGTATTACAAAAATGAGACACGCATTTCTACCACACATTAATATTTAGGATTACTTACTCATACTTATTACACGCAAAATTAAAGACAAAGGAAACAAGATATAAGGCGTGTAATTAATTATTTATAAGCTAGAAAAAATCTGTTCTTGGTCGTCATACTTATATTGACAAATGTGATATGAATAAAAGTACTTATTCAAAATAACGACTGTTTTTCAGTTGTGATCCAGCTGGACAGTCCAGCTCCTGGTAAGTAGTGCCGTCAGATATTTTCATCTATAAATTTTGACAGTTGTCAATGCGTTGCAGTTAGGGAAGGAAAAAGGATGCAAGACACCTTAAACATAAATTTAAATAGTAAAAAAAAGTTTAGCATTTCAGACATTCTTTCTGCACGTCGACAAGAAATTTCATCTATTATCGTCAAGTTCACAAGATTAACTTATATTTTTTTGAACTGGCCGAAGAAATTTTAATAAATACAATTTTATGCTTAAATTTAGCTTAACACCTATCTATAAAATTGCTGTAGAATAAAAATGTTGATGTCTTGATATTTAATATTTGATGTGACACTGTGAAACTTGGAAGTTCTGTGTTACAACTTTTGTTTTCGTTTTAAAGTGGTGGTGAAAGAAATTCTTGCATTTCAGTAAAAATATTGCGTCCGCAGTATTTGCAATAAAAATAACAAGCTAACTTAAACTGAAGTTGTAAAATATTTTACTGATATTCCTTTAAAAGTATTGCAATTTCATTTTATTTAAATGTTAGTGTTGTTGACTTGGACCATTTCTCTATCAGAATTAAATTTTGTTACGTATTGACTTAGTGGTTTGTTACTTAATATGTGAAACAAAAAATTTACTCGGTATATAAAAAATATGACTTGTTTTAAAATAAAAGTATAATAACATATTTAATTGTAACTTTTAACAGCGTATTAAATAATAATTAGTATTTATTGTAAAGCTATTCTTAACTAATTTATAAGGTAATATATGGTAAGTTTAAATTAGTCATCATAAATAAATCGCGATAGTAACCTGCAACTGTTAGGTATTATGCATTTAGAAAGAATTTGTTAGCGTGTTAGTGCATAATAATAAACTTTTTTGCAATTATGAAATTAAAAAGGAGGATTGAAAAATGATTGAAAGATTGTATTTAATTTAATATTTAAATACCATTTTTTTATATACTAATAACTTTGATTGGAACTATGTTTCAGATAGTCATAAAAGCAAAATTTAATTAAACAATAGATAAAATTACCGGATACCTTACTAAAAATAATGTAACTCCACATATTACGGAACGAAGTATGCCATTGTAACCACATACGTGTCAACACTGTAAAGGCGGGATCCCACCGCGCTCCTACAACCCAGCAGAGCGATGATATTGGGATTCTACGTCAAATTGGTTTTTTAAATCTAAAAAGTCGAGAATATAAAATACCTTTCAGATTAATTCCTGATTTGATTTTATTTAATAACGATAATTAATAAATAAACCGAATTACCCAATGCTTAAATAAAAACTGTTTTCAATATATTTTCATAATCATTTTAAGGCATTACATAATCATTGAAAAATAAATAACAAAGAGCTGAATTAACTTTAGTCTTTTCAATTACGCTGATGTAATGTTCTTTATATTTAATATAATAAAATATACTTGTGTCCTTTGAGACTTAACAAAATCAAATAAATTTAAAGTCTTACAAAGGCTTTCCTATATTCTTAGACTTTTATTACTTGCTTACTTAGTGCGATGAAATTAAGGCCACGATTTTAATGCTAAGGTTCATTTTATTCAATCCAATCTCGTTTTGAGCATGAGATTTTTTATTAGTCACTATTAAAATAACTTACATGACTTACTTAAAAACTATAGTCATATGCATATGAATTGTCTGTTTCTGTATAGTAAACTTAATGTTTTATTTAATAAACCAATACCACATAAAATGATTTAAAAAATCCCCATTTTGTATTAACACCCGAATAAATAGCGTTTTAAGTAAACAAATAACTTTTCTAAAAACATATTTGCCCGTCTCTGTTCATAAAGACGCAAGTGAACCAATAAGTTTAATAATTCTAATATTATTTAATAAAAGTTATTTCTAAGGTATCAAAATAAACGTTTCATAATATTTACACTAATTATGCTTCACTTTATATCTTATATAATATATTATACGACAATAAAACTTTAAAATATCGGTTTATCGGCATTTTTGGTGGGTAGTTATGGTATGTGCTATTTATTGTCTATTTTAAGAAGGTAATTGATGTTTAAGCAAATAAATACTGTGTTATGTTAGACAGAATTTATTAAGTTCAAATTGTGTGTTCTAAAAGTTCAAATTTTAAAAGATTTCAATTAGAGACGTTAAAATGAACATGTAATATTTGACAAATTAAGTTGAAAGCTAAAAGTTTAATAAGTTCTGATTTAAACCCTCATTTAACTTTGTCGCGGCAAAAGTCCTAGGATTAATGGAAAAGTTTTGATGTTAGTCTTAATAAACTTAATTTTATATAAAGTTTTTATTTTAACCGTCTATAATTTATAATTGGGAATAAAAAATCTGAATTTTAAGTAAGATTTAAATTAAATATATTACAAAAGTAATTTGTCACTTTGAAGCTTTATTTTTCATAGTTTAATATTTTTTTAAAGTTTAGATTACATTCCTAAATTTTCTTACCCTATGTTTAATTTTATTAATATTATATTATACTTTAAGAACTTCCTATACTTATTATTCTACCAAAAGTTTAAACTCTGTGTGTTAACATATTAGTTATAATACAGTTACGATATTATTATAATTAAATACGCAAACCGGTCATTTACAAATAATTTGCTGTTCTAACCACATTGCAGCTGTTTGATTCTACCGTTAAGTAAGCAGTAATTAAAATTGGTATGAATTTTGCTGTAATACTATTACTAACATTAGGAATGCAACATTTGTTGACCTTTGACTCTTTAGTGTTATTAAAGATGCGTACAACCAACTTACAATAATGTTTGAACTAAAATACTATGCTTTTACACTGTTAATATTATATGTTTATACACTTTAACTATAATTGTAATACGTTATTCAAATCACCGTTTTCATATTCTTGCACTGCTCTATTTTCCATTTTTTCACGCTTTCTTTCCTTTATCAAATGTCATCTCGGTAGATTTGATTCTTATCTACATTATATCCTGCGTTTCATTTACATTTCTTAGAGTCTTTCTCGTGTCTTATAACCATCAAAATATAATCACGTTCTCATAACTTGACTGAAGATATCGTTACTGTAAGCTGATCGTCGAGGTCAAAGCATTTGAATAGATAATTGCAATGCAGTGTATCCGAATCCAGCTGTGCTAATGATACCTGCATTAATCCCGCATAATACCAGTACTTTAGTAGCACGTTCTGAGTGTTAAAATATTGCCCTTAGATTATGGGGCTGTGTCATTTTCTATATTTATTACTGTTGTTTAAACACAACATCCCAAAGATTATATAGACATACTAAATTATAAACTTTACTCACCTTCTTAGTGCTTATGGTTATTTTATAATAATCAATTACTTATATTATTTTTATATTGTGAAAAAAGGATGTTAATGGTTGGATTTATAAATTTATTATAGTTATTTAATTAGCTATAATGATTACAAAATGTATTCTTAAGGCAGTGCACGTAATACGTAATTATACCTGATTCGTTCCTCGATACTTCAGTGAACACAAAATGACTGTAAATTTTATCGTTAGGTATGAAATTGTGACTAGAGAAGTTTATGTAAATATGTCTTGAAATTGATTATCTTAAAGTCTTTTGTACCTAATAGAACGGTAGTGGTAATTAAAATATGTCTCATATTTATCTAAGTTTTTTTCGTATTTTAGAATATTTCGTTTTAGTCGTAACCATCCGTAATTTCAGAGTATTACATACAGGATATAGTACAGTTGAAGTTTTTTTTTTTTAATGTCATAGGAGGGCAAACGAGCTTGCGGGTCACCGTTAATATGTGATCACCGCCGCCCATGAACTCTTGCAACATCCGAGGATTCACAAGAGCGTTGCCGGCCTTGGAGAAAGGAATATATGCCTTTTTTGAAGGTACCCATGTCGTATCGATCTGGAAATACCGCCGAAGGAAATTTGTTCCACATTTGAGTGCTACGTGGGAAGAAAGTCCTTGAAAACCGCACAGTTGAAGATCGCCATCCATCCATTGAAGTTGATTATAAAAAGACACAGATAGCGTCTTGGTCTTTGAATCCTTTTCCTTATCACATTTTATTGTATCGTTTTATATCCGTTTCGTGTTATACTGGATTATGAGCATCAATTACTAACTATAAATTTATATAAGAATAATTATTTTACAAAATATAGACCAGGTGTTAGAAAGTTTAAAAACATGTAATTATTTATTCATAGGCAATTTATGTGTGAAAACGGATTAAAAACAAGTGGAGTATAAGTAGAATTATTGTTAATATAAAAATAAATTCCCTTTATATGCAGGTTGATTCTAAAAGGAATGAAAACAGCATAATAGAAGTGGTTACAGTCAAACAACGTGCAGAATTACAAAATCATAGAAAAAAATGGTACGAATCGAGCAAATAATTAAAATTTTATAATGCTAAGCGCACTTTGTAATTTTCGAGATAAAGATTGTTAAAGTTGCAGAGATATAATCTAAACTCTCTTAATTCTTTTTGATAGATAAATATTTTATCAATGTTTATTCTATAGCATTATTCTTTATGCAAATTATTAATAAAGGAATATATTTAGAACAAAAAGATACATAATTTTGAAAATATTAATTCTTATTTAACAAGTAGAGAAGAATAACAAAAAAGGATTACTTTTATTAACATATATTAATAACTTAACTTTATACGAAAATGGACGGTGGAATTAAAGCCATTGTCAACGTTTCATACCGGCTTATTATTTCTCAGTGACAATTCAGTTGACGTGAGATACACAGAATAATAAAGCTTTTAATAATTCAAAGACTATAAGCTACAATAGATTTATTGGTATTAGACTTTTGGTAAAAGATATTTTTTAAATAACTTTAGGCTTTGCGAAGTTACTATCTCGTAACAGACAAAAATATTACTATATTACAATTATGAGTAATATAAGTAAATTGCAGAAAACGAGTTGAATACATTTAAATTCGTAGGGAACGTATCATGACTGAAATTTCGAGAGGGACTGCGTAAGATTCCTCTTTTGAATTCTTTGTTTGATGAAAATATACTGCGCGCTTTATAGATAAGTGGGTTGGATCATGATTTAGATAAGAGAAATATAAATCATAGAAAATATTCAAATATATAAAGTTCAAACCAAATCAATATAAACAAAGTTTTTTTCGTCAGAGAGACCATGATTCAAACTCCAGAAAATACAAACCCCATACGAGTACAATCAATCAGTACCCTAAAAAGTACAAGTACAATAGGAAAGCCGTAGACTTGTAAAAAATAACACGAAAGATAACTTGCGGCCACACCACTTATATGACAGCTGTCTCCGAGAGTATTGGCGGCAGTGGCAGATGTTTCGGTCTCCGGCGCTCCTCCTCAAAATTATTACGAGACTACGTCTTCTATTCACCTACAAGACACCAAAAGGCCATCGCTACATGGGAATAATGTGACGATTCGAAACTGCTCAGTCTATACAAATGTCGTCCCAGGTCAAAGAACTCTGAGTAGAGAGAGTATATATTGATCAAAACAAAAACTTCTCAACGAAGTAAATACCGAGTGACGAAAGCGAATCCACTCACACAAAACTCCTGATATAAATTTTGCGACGAAAAAAACCACGAACATTTTTATTCACAAACGTAAACAAACACAAAAAATGTGAATGTGCTCGAAACATTGCACAAATTGCATTTTTGATTTTATTTTAATAGATTGATCAAGGCAGTTTGGCAACGTTCCGAACACATTCACATTTTTTGTGTTTGTTTACGTTTGTGAATAAAAATGTTCGTGGTTTTTTTCGTCGCAAAATTTATATCAGGAGTTTTGTGTCCGTGGATTCGCTTTCGTCATTCGGTATTTACTTCGTTGAGAAGTTTTTGTTTTGATATCAATAGTTTTGTAAAAGGATTGGAAAAAAAATGTTCTGCGATTATTTTTCATGCAAATATATACTCATTTATATGGAATAGTTGCCTCTGACACAAAATGAGAGTGTTTTGGCCCAGAGGATGAGCGTTGTAATGACAAAGACGAGACCTCGGGTTCGATTCTCACAGGTGCCCGATTTTTTTTTTCAATTGATTTTTTCAGTTTCCATTTATTTTTTTGATTTCATTGCTTTAAACCAGATTTTCTTCAGCATTCGGATTTTTTTCTGTAAATTTTGTTTTATTTTCCCAGTCCGCAATGCGTTAGTGAGTTTATTCACTGTGCTACTAGTAAAATTATTATGAAAATTTTGCCGACGTCAGAAACAAAAAAAAATGTACAGAAAAAAAAATCGAATGCTGAAAAAATCAATTTTGAAACCAATATCCATTGAACAATTGAAAAATAAAAAAAATCAGCGGGAAAAATCCGACATTCATGAATCTACACACTACAATACCCATGTGTCTCATTTTTTCATGATTTTTTGAACTTTTCACGGCTATATCTCGAAATAACGAGTTTTCCCAGATATGTGTTATATACCAAATTTTTGCTCTAATTTGGGGCTACAAATAAGGAAATTTTGGAAAAAATCGTTGGCGCCGTTTTCGAGAAAATGGCCGATATGTCCCCGGCCAGTCGGCCATTTTTTGGTTTTTGACCAAAAATGTCACGCCAACAAATGTTTTTGCCATCAAAATGGATATCATTCTAAAGACGAGCTTGAGACCTTTCCAATGATGCCCAATTTGTCAATGTACGTCAA
Organism: Melinaea menophilus ssp. n. AW-2005; assembly: GCA_918358695.1. Taxonomy (NCBI): domain Eukaryota; kingdom Metazoa; phylum Arthropoda; class Insecta; order Lepidoptera; family Nymphalidae; genus Melinaea; species Melinaea menophilus. The sequence continues at coordinate 30,080,281 of OU911038.1, read as the reverse complement.
CAGGTTTGGCCACAGTCCCTGTACGAAAAATGGCCATTTTTGGCCTTTCGAGGGCTGGCCACGGCCAACATGGCGGCCAAATCGAAATGTCGTAGAACAAAAAAGTCTTAGTTTTTGATGTACTTCAATCCCTGAAAGTTTGAACAAAATCAGTTGAAACTACGAACATACACACAAACAGACAAAGTACTTTCAAGAAATCTTCGATGGAGGCGCCAGTCAAAATATCATATCTCATCAACCTGTGATCGGATTTTGGCGTATTTGGGCTTGTTGGAAAGGTCTCGACGAGAACCTTTAGAAAACCCCTTTTCAAGGTGGAAATAAGTGATTTTATATTGGTGCGGAGCCAAAAACTAAATTTTAGTCTCATTTTTCAAACGGCCGTAGAGGAGGAGGTATATTGCTAAGTGTAAATGCATTTTCCGGGTCTATGGGCCTAGGGCTTTCTAAAAATACCACACTCATACCAGAAGGTCTCCTGTATAAAAAGTTCGATATTGCGAGTATATATATCCGAGTTAGACTTTCAGCACTATGGGTGCTTTCGTCTCTCGGAGCTAGCTGACGCCCGCTTTGATATTATATTCCGTATTTTACCAAATAATGAAACAGTTAAAATCAAGTAACGTTTATAAGAACAACTGAAATGTATTCCGTTGTAGACATAAAATTAATTTAACGCTTAATTATTCAAACATGATTATTTTATTACCTTTCAGTCATATCCTTATTGACATAAACTCATTAAAAAAATCTTTTACAAAAAATTTGATTTATTTAACTATCACATACATTTTTAAAAAACTTTTTCCACCAAATACATAATATAAAAGCGAAAAATAAAAATGCAATACCTTTGAAATTACCTTCCCTGTTCCAATTTAATCTACACGACTGGCTCTTTGTCAGGTAAAAATACTCAGTTGTATTCTCGTCAGAGTATAAAGTGAGTTATAAATTGCGTTGCAACTAAGCTATCTTAATTGCAATTTAGACATTTACTAAGAAAAGAAGAACAAATATGTTGTTGTACGTATATACAAAGTGAAGATATTAATTATTATAATTTTAATGTGATATATTTTATTGAAAAGCAATATTGAAATCCATATATCGAGTAAGTATCACGGTTCTCATAATGATAACATTTTTGTTAAAACCATTGTTTTGTTTTATTAAATCTTACATAATATGTACTTGCATGTTCTTGCTAATATCAAACTTCGCAAACTAAGCGGTTTGTGTAATTAATGTTTTATAATTAATTAATTAATTAATCTACAAGCAAACAAAGTACGGTGTAAAAGGAATTTTGAGCCCATTTTAATTACTCTTCCTTATTGATGGCTATCGTTTAAGTTCGTTTATTAATAACATTAGCCTTAAATTGTTCAAGAATTAAAGTTTTCTCTTTAGATTTAATATTAATTTAATTTTGTAATCTGTTTATACTTATTAATTTCAATTTAACCAGAAAGGTTGGTCAGAAATTAAACTGCATTGCAATTTACCAAGCGTTACTAAAAAATAATATTATAATATCATAAACAATACCGCAAAAGCTACTTTTTGCACGGCGCTGCGAGGCGTCAAGCGATAATAGAATGTAGGATAGTCTCGAACTTTAGGACCTTTAGTAGAATAATTTTGTATTCTACTTATTATTTCTTCATACAGTGCTTCATAAAACAACGTCGCAATTATACTTATTGTATTAGTATTTAAAAATACTAAAATTAATAAGTGTAGTTCATTTTTGTATACAAATAAAACAATTTTTTTTTCCACAGACATTACTAAGTATTTAACTCTTTTTTTCAATCAACGGCTTGATATATTATTATTAACATTCTTATTCTTAATCTAATTAATATCTTATAATACTATTGTTTCCTATTAATGTAATCATAAAATAATTGTAATACCTAAGACATGATTAAGAGTGATTAAAAAGAGCATCAATAAAAGGACTGTGATTGTGAATTAATTTTACCAACCACTTCCATTACAAGTATTCTAATTAAAAAGTCTTCATTTAAAATAAGAAATTTTTACTTTACTTTATTACTTTGTTCATAGCAAATGAAATCACAAAATAATGAAAATACTTATCAGTAATAAAATTTCTATTTTGAAAAATTTTATTCACTTATACAATATAATTTATTGGTATTTTGTATTAAAAGTAACAGTTATTTCCTATATTTATAATATATGTTTATAGGTTGTTCTTAAAGATTATTCAAATATTAATATAATAGGTGTAAGAAAAATTGACTTTACAATACTAAATAGCAGTAATATATTGAACATTATTTCAGAAGAAAACAAGAAAAATTTTCCAGGCTCCCTCTAAGTAGTTTGATATACAATATATAATAATATTATTCCTTCGAAGTGCAAAAAATAAATAAAAAACTCTAAAAATAAAGTTATTTTGGCATTAACATTTATATTAAATATAAGATTTTATTTAAAAACACATTATAAACTAACCTCACATACTAAATAAACGACGTATCATCAGCGCTATGGCGGTATTCTATCTCGCCTTTCGAATCCAACGGAGCGGTGATATTGGAATTATATTGATTCCATGCTATATTAACTCCTTTGAACTTATTTACGTCTCGAGTAAAGTAAAAGGTTACCTTGGAACTAAAATTGAAATTACATTAAAGGATAGTTTGAAGAAAATGTAATAACTGACAAAAGAATAAACAGAAAAACAGAATGCTAATAAGTTTTATGCGGAAGTCTTCAGGTCAATTTAGATATTTTCAATATTTAGGCGAACTATATTTTTGAATCAGACAGACATTGAAATATCAAAATAATTCTATATCAAAAAACAATTTTTACAGAAGAGGGACGTAGAGTTAGACTTAAAAAAAGAGAAAAAGAGAAAAAGAGAGAGAGAGAGAGAATTGTACTCAATCATAAGAGGTTCACGGCCAAGGCAATTCTGTATTAACAATGATTTATTTAAATTATAACTAAACCGTGACTATAAAATATCGCATTAATATAACATAACGTAAAGTACAAACAAATAGTTTAATCTTTACACATTATCCAAGTTTGCCAAATAAACAAAAGAACCTTCAATGACTTTTTCACACTTCACCTATGTTACACATGATCTAACAACTGAACATCCTTACTATATAATAACGAGTTAATTGACTCTGCATGCACGCGCATCACTTATCACCCACAAATCACACAATAATGTGTATACATCAAAAAGAAAACTATTGAATCAGGCTACAAAATAGAGTGGGTGCCAACCTCATACGTCACCTCTGACCATTCCCGGCCCGGAAGTTCCCTCGTTTATTTATATTATTTTTATGGCATTTGATAAACTGACAATGTATTTCGTATAATATGATCTATACATATCTCGTATACCATAGTGATTATGATTAGAGCCCAGCTTCTGTAGGATTATTTCCACGATCGTGTCAGCTTGTATACGATCCGATTTACTTGGCACAATTACTTTGTAAGCTTATGTCAATTTTGAAAAACAAAAAAATGTATAGACAAAAATACTTAATAAATTGAAATCTTCATGCTCCTTATATATGATTTCTCCATTAACTTTTACTGCATGACCCATATCATATATATTTGAGTTGGGATGACGTTTCAAAGTGAAATGTTAAAATGGAAACTATGTGCTATTTGAAAACTTATATAAAGGAATGTAATATCTACAATTGTATGAATTATGTGTTTATTAACTTAAGATTGAGTACGTTCTTGACATAGATCCATATCTATATACCCATGTATAAATGTCTAAGAGCGAGATTTTCTTATACTACAACTATTAATCACTAAAATACATTTATTTGATGGCTTAAGTTAATTGTTTCTGTGTATCTTAAGAAACAGGAAAAATTTAAGGTATATATAATTATTAAAATATATATTGAAAACGGTTTTAAGTACGTATTAACACCAGTTAAGTTTTTTTTTTATTTCTTAGATGTCAAGTCAGATCATCAACTTTAAAAATAAATCTTTACACACTCAATCTGTAACAAAACTAAACTGTACTTAAACTGCTCTTTTTCCTGTTTCTAAACTTCTGTAAATTTATTGTAACACTATTGAAAGTAAATTAGTTATTGTTCAGAAATTGCTAAATCTACTTTTACTTATTGACGAATGAAACACAAATAATTAAATGTATTTAGTTAAATGTATAAAATATACAAGTAATAAAAATATATAAAGTGTGTTACTTGTCGCTTATTTTTATTATGTCGTTTTTCCGGTAGTCGTGACATAAACATCAACTCAGTGCCGCTCCGAAAAAAACTCAAAATAAAATACTTACAACCAAACTTTTAACAAACGAACTCATTCTAAGTGTTTAACTTGGTGTCACAAAGTGATTGAAGAAATTGTCGTTGTGTAATTACTATCACCGGCAATAATACAAAGACAGAAAATCCGACAGAATTTGAAGGTTAGATGATGGCATTAGATATGGATTTTACTTCACTCATTCAGGTTGACACTACTGATCTGACAGATATCATTTACTGTCACCGTCAGTGTCAAGATCTACGAACGTTACGCTTACAGTGTTGCCAACGAATAATTAAAATCTCTACTATTACGTTTCATTACACGCAAACATGGATGATCAATTTCAACTTTTATTCAACAAAATGAAAATTGAAATGCAAAACCAGAACGAGTCCATAACCAATACTATAATGGAAAAAATGGATGAAAAATTGAAACCAGTAATAGAAGAAAATAGGAATTTAAAGATACAGGTAGAAAAATTGGAAAGTAAAATAGAATATCTCGAACGTGACAAGAAAAGCAACAACATAGTAATATACAGATTGAAGGAGGGTGAAAAATCTACAACAGAACTGATTAACTACACGAAGCAAAAATTCCAAGACGAATTAGACATTACTTTGCGAGATAATGACATCAACAAAATATACCGCATTGGGAAAACAACAAACCAAGTAAAACCGAGGCCTACTCTCTTGTCTTTTATTAATGGATGGAAAAAGAGTGAAATATTTAAGAACAAGAAAAAATCGAAAGTATTATATATTACAGAGGACTACTCTAAAGAAACTCTGGAGAAAAGGAAGGCTTTACTGCCAAAACTAAAAGAAGAGCGAAACAAAGGAAATATTGCCTATTTTAAGTATGACAAACTTATAATCAAAGAAAATTCAACTTCAAACAAAAAAAGAAGAAGGGAACCATCGGCCTCTCCACATGCAAACTCGCAACCGAAAAAGCAACAGACAACTTCATTCTCATCAAAGAACATCAGAAATAATGAATTTGATCTGATGAGAGGTCGCTCTAATTCTCTCACCATATACCCGTCAGGAAAAGAACAATAACAACTAGTTATCGGCGAACGGAAACAAAAACCAAACAGTGAATTAAAATATACAACAACACATAACCCCCAAGCCGACTGGTCCCAAGCCTACCCTCTAAGAAAAGTTAGAAAAACCACAGATATATATATAGCAACGTTCAATACAAGATCACTAAGGACACCGGAGAGACTTCAAGAGCTTGAAATGGCCATGTCAGAATTGAAATGGAACATAAAAGGAATGAGCGAGATAAGGAGATATGGAGAAACAATAAATGCCTATGGACACTATATTTTACACCACATAGGAGAGACACCAGGACTTTATGGAGTGGGTTTTCTTATTAAAAAGGAACTAACTGATAGAATTATCGAGATTAAAGGAGTAAATGAAAGAATAGCTGTCCTTAATATAACACTGCCTGTAAAGAAAAAAGAAAAATGGTCTATCATCCAAGCATATTCGCCACCGGAATCGAGTAACAAAGAAGATATAGCTAAAATAGAAAAATTTTACCTCGACTTACAAGAAACAGTTCAAAATGCCCACAAACAGATCACAATGATGGGAGATTTTAATGGTCAGATAGGAATATGTGCTAACCCAGGTGAAGAATACACAATAGGCAAATATGGGCATGGTAAAAGAACAAAGAATGGCGCAAGGCTAGTTTCATTTGCTCTACAAAATAAACTAAGTATTCTTAATAGCTTTTTTAAGAAAAAGAAACAAAGAAATGGACATGGATCTCACCAAATGGTGTCTATAAAAACGAAAAAGATTTCATCTTGTCCAATAACATCAAAACGTTTAAAAACGTCTCTATTGTACAGAACCTAAATTTCAATTCAGATCACAGAATGGTTCGTGCTACATTGCATGCAATCTTATACAAAAGAATAGGAGATGGCAAAATGATAGTTTAGCCCTGAGATGTACTGGGAATAGCGACATGCTTATAAACAACTTAACAGCACTGGTAAAAGTATTCGGAGAAGAATCTACACCTATCGAAGAAAAATATGGAAATATTTTAAACGTCCTTAAAACAGAAACTAAAAAAGAAAACAAAAAAACAAACATATCTATAGAAACTCAACAGCTATTTGAAGAAAGGAGAACTCTATTACAATCAAACAAAGTTAACCGACAAGAAAGAAACAAGATAAAAGAAGTCAGTAAAAAGGTAAATGAAAGCATTAGGAAAGATAGAAAAATCAAAAGACAGGGAACATTAGAAAAACATATAAAAAGAACTGGTGGAGTAAAAAAGGCTATCAAAGAATTAAATGATAAAAAATAATGGATGCCAACAATAGAAAATAAGAATAAAAAACATACAAGAAAAAGAACTGAGATAATTAAAGAGGCTACAGACTATTATAGAGAATTATATAAAAGCAAGAAACCGACAACAGCTACAGAAGAACATTATTCATTAAATTGTGAACCTATACCAAAAATATTAAAAGAGGAAACTGCTAAAGCTATAAATACACAAAAAGTAGATAAAACACCTGGGTCCGATCAAATAACCAACGAATTGCTAAAATGTACTTTACCAGTAATTGCTTCAATATTAACTAACTTATTTAACGAAATTATAGAAACCGAAATCATCCCACAAGACTGGACAAAATCAACGATCATACTGTTACACAAGAAGGGAGATAAAACGGACATTGGAAATTATCGCCCAATCAGTTTAATGTCCCATATCTACAAGATCTTTTCAAAAATTATTTTGTCCAGAATTACAACAGTACTTGACGAAAACCAGCCAAGGGAACAAGCAGATTTTCGAAGTAAATTTTCAACTATAGATCACATCCACGTTCTAAGACAAATTATACAAAAATACAACGAGTATAATAAAATATAATTCTTGGGATTCGTAGACTATAATAAGGCTTTTGATTCCCTGGAACACGGGTGCATCTGGGAAGCTCTGCGAGATCAAAATATACAGGACAGATATATAAGAATCTTGAAAACTATATACTCCAAAAGCACAGCACAAGTCAGATTGGAAAAATCAGGCGAGGAATTCTCCATAGAGCGAGGTGTTCGTCAAGGCGATCCTATCTCACCTAAACTATTTTCGGCAGTACTGGAAATGATAATCAGAAACCTAGAATGGAAAGAAGAAGAGCTCAATATAAACGGCGAAAATCTAAGCCATCTACGTTTTGCAGACGATCTAATACTGTTCTCTGAATGTCCTAGAACATTACAACAAATATTGCAACAGTTATCGGACCAGAGTGCAGTAGCAGGACTAACAATGAACATCACGAAAACAAAAATTATGACTAATTCCTCAGACACAAAAGATCACAGTAAACATGCAGGAAATAGAATATGTCGATGAATATATATACCTAGGACAGTTAATATAACCTACGAAAACCATGCATAAGAAAGTCGATAGAAAAATAGCTAATACATGAAAAAGATACTTGTCACTAAGTGAAGTTATGAAGGATAGGAGCATGCCAACTAAAGCAAAAAGAAAAGTCTATAATATGTGCATTCTGCCATGTTTAACGTATGGTTTAACTTGGGCATTAACAGAAAACTTAACAAATAATATAAGTGTCTGCCAAAATAGTATAGAGAGGAGTTTTATTTTAGTCAAGAGAAAAGATAAAGTTAGACTAACAGAAATAAAAAATAAAACACAATTCAAACAGGCAAATTCATTATAACGAACACTGAAATGGCGATGGACAGGACATATGTTAAGGGCAAATCAAGAGAAATGGACGAAAATTGTAACAGAGTGGTACCCAAGAGATGGTAAAAAAAACCAAGGGAGACAAACTAAAAGATGGGAGGACGATATAAAAAAGGTGGCTGGTCCAGAATGGATCCGGGTAGGAAAAGACAGGGAGGAATGGAAAAACTTAGAGGAGGCCTATGTCGAAATACAAGCTGTTTTTGAACCGAACGTCGATATACAAAGTTAAATATAAGTAAGATAACATAAAAATTTAAAAAGAAATATATATAAATATATATAATATATATTGTTATAAGTTTTAACAGCAATAAAGGCTAATTCTATTTATTTTATTTATTTTATTATTTTTACTTGTCGCTTATTAGCTCCAGTACATACATCTATTCACGAATATGAATATATTGAAATAGTATATAAATATAGCTTTAAAATTTTCTCTGGTTTCAATAAAAATGGGATCCGGGACAGAAATCATTCTATATATTGACGAGGAAATAAACTAATCAAACTATAGTTTTGAGTTCTGTATCGGTACTAAACATGTAACATTATTTTCCTTAGGTTTGTTAGAATCAAAATTAATAAAATACTTTTACATTTATTTTATTATTTATTAAATATATAGTAAGTAGTTTTTTTTTAAAAGATACGTTATTTTATAACTGAAAAAAACGAATATTTTAATAATCCTTAATGCCCAAATACCCTCTAACATTTTCAATTAAGGTAACCTAATAAAATTCAAACCTTAAAAGGTGGGCTTAAATTAAAGCATTTTTTTATTTTCTAAACTGAAACGAAAAATAATGACGTAACTTTGTATCTACCTGCCAACTACCAATTGCAAAATATTATAGCATGTTGTAAAAGGTCTGTAATTTATTTACATATTATATACTAAATAGATAATTTTAATAAATGTATTTGTTTTTTTTTTTTTGGGTTTATTAAATATACTTCTTGTGTCCACATACATAAGAATTATAAAAAGAGTCGCATAGCAGCGATTGTAAATTATCACTTACAGTAGTGATTTAGTTTATCATCTCTAGAGAGTCAGTATTTTAGAAACAGGTCGAGTGTAATTATAATTATAATAAAGAATAGTTGTTTAGTATAATAAAAATAAATAATAATTCATTTTATCTTTACTGCCCCAAAAAAGAACATTCTCTTCCAGTCAACCCGAGAATACAGTATAAGATACGACAAAGAGGCGATACACATCTTCAAAGCAACAAACAATTAAAACAGGTAAAAATATGAAAAAATTAAATAATTAAATATTTTCTGCTGACAACAGATAAAGCAACTAACAATAAACAATAAGTATATCAATAATAATGACCATTTGTAAATAGTACCTTTTGCTTTTTTGTTGAATTTAATTATTACAACCTCAATTTTGTTATTGCTAGCCATAATCAAACTCGTATATGAGGGTTAATGATACAACCATACCTGGGGTAATAAAAATTTTGTAAAAGTTAACAACCCTAAATATGCTGTTCTCTGTCTAACAAATATCTTACAAATAAATACAAATAATATAAATGCTAAGGTAAATCTGTTAAGTTACACATTTACAAATTCTTATAAATAACTAGTCAACTAGATAGATAATACCAGATTTTTGTTTCATTTATAAGAGAGGAATATAAGTACTCCGCAGATTAGAGTCTTGTTGACATGACATGTTGACTCTACTTTGTTCTCTTTATGAATCACAATTATTTCATAGAAGTGAAGCCTAAGTACAGATAACACATTACTATATTGAAACTTCAAAATTATTTGATTCTTTATTGTAAGAATTGAAATACGTGCAATGTTAATAAAATTATATGAGTTGCTCACAACTCGCAAACACCACGTGTTTGTAACTGACTACACGTACGTTTGATACGACAGATGGAGTTATGTGTATATTATCTGATTAACCGAGTGAAAATCTTCTGTCTTGAACATAACTGTCTAAACTTCGCTAACAAGGTAAAGCTAATTTTATAATTAATATTTTGTTAGTACAATTATATTTCTTATAAAATATGTAAAATATATTTATTTATTTATTTCATACACATACAATTATAACATCTTAACAGTTCATACATATGTGATTGTATTACACAAATTAAACGTCAATTACACAATGACCGTTCGTGAACTTCAGACCATCAAAGAGCTTAGACTTACGTTCTACACGACTTACGTTCTTAATGGTGAATACGATCCAACATTGACTTAACAAACAAGAAGAAGAAGTAATTGCTCCTTTAGCCTTTCTATGGAGCATTATTAACGGTAATAAATTATATATTTATATAAGTCTCCAATTTTCAATATAATTGTAGAACTATGATTTATATGAATTAGAAAGTTAGAACTCTTCAAAGAACTTAAAGCTTAGTATGCTTGATATACTTAAAGCTAGTTATACATTGTGAAAAAAATATCAAATGAAGAATAATAAATAGTACACTACCATTTTCATTTTAGTCTTATTATTTTATTTCATTAGTCTACAAATATCGTAGGACGTCAATGAGTAATCAGGATAACATGAAAACAATGTTAAATAATACCAATAATATTAAAAATGTAAAAAAAACGAAACAGGCTCTGTTCGGCTCGGATAAACTTACGATTTTGACTTAAAAGTAACGTTGATAGCTTCAAATTAGACACTTTAAAATATTGTAATAAAAATTGCTGAGCAATTTATGAAATTAGATTTTTTTGCAAGATATTTCACATTCTTGTCAATTTGAATTATATTTTTAATTCACACACGGAATTGTTTATTGTTTGTTGTTGCTATGACCATTATTTACAGCGAATATTTAATTACAATTCTCTCTCTAAAAGCACTTACTTACTTACTTGCTTAGCTTCACGCCATATCCCTTGCGGGGTCAGAGACGACGTAGCGCCAAACGCTACGGTCCCTGCATACCTCTTTCGCCTCGGCCACAGACATCAACCTCTTCATACATGCCCTCCGGGGGGTCCTCATGCTTTTTACGTGACCTTCCTGGAGGAAGGAACTCAGTATATACTGGAGTATATACTGAGTTTTCGAAGGTCACTCGAGGCCTCCTGCTGTCTCTCTTACCGCTCACTTTTCCTTTATAATTTTTTTTTTCACATTCTTTCATCACTCATTCGTTCGACGTGCACAAACCACCTGAGCACGTTCTTCTGCATCCTCACCATGACATCTTCGCTAGTACCAGCCATTCTGTGGATCTCTTCATTGCGAATTCGATCAACTAGACTGACTCCGCATATTCTGCGGACAGATCGCATCTCCACAGCATTCATCTTACATTCTTCTTCTGTTTTACCCACGTTTGGCTGCCGTATAACAGCGTCAGTAGCAAAACAGCATTGTGTACAGCCAAAGGTGCTGCTATTCTGACGTTTCGCCGTCTCAACAATGCAGCCAAAGCACCGTTGAATCTGTTACCGGCAGCAATACGCCTTTCAACATCCATTTCGTATCTTCCGTCTCTGCTAAACATACTTCCCAAATATACCGCTTCATTCACTTATTCTATTATCTTATCATTCACGTTGATCTTACATTCTGTTCTTTCTTTCAAATGTCAGAACCTTCGTGTTATCTACTTTGAGGCTTATACTATTATTTTCACACCCATCTTTCAGAGTGGTGAACAATGCCTGCAAATTGCATTCTGATGATGCAATGAGCACTGCATCGTCTGCATATATGCAAGCAATTGAACTTAAGGCCACCTACTTTCACTCCAATGTCACTGTCTTTCACGCCTTGGAGACAACTATCCAGATATAAATTGAACAACAAGCTGACATAGCGCAACCTTGTTTAACACCCGATTGGATGTCAAACACAGTCTGAGTGATCTCTGTAAAGAGACTTAACAGCCTGTAGCAAGGGTCCGCTCACATTGTATCGGGGCAATATCTCCAATAATTTATTTCTCATAACCCTGTCAAACGCCTTTTCCAAATCCACAAAAGCACAGAAAACCTTTTGGTTTATGGCCAATAACATTTCCGTGATCATGTGGAGGGAAAATATCTGATCTATACACCCTCTTCCAGGTTTAAAATCTCCTTGGGCCTCCCACAACAGCCTTTCAGATCTCACTTGCATTCTTCTCGATAATATTTTAGCATAAACTTTACCTCCCAAGCTGATCAAACTGATAGCCCTATAGCTTGCACAGTCTATCTTTGAACCTTTACCTTTATACAAAGGTACAATGACTGCACCTCGCCAATCGTCTGGGACCTCCCCTGACTTCCAGCATAAATTGCACAAAAACCAGAACAAATCCAAGACGCGTGGCCCACCATATTTGATCATTTCGGCAGTAATTTCATCTGCTCCCGCAGCTTTACCACGTTTCAGACTTCGAATCGCGCTCTCTACTTCTTCTAAACTGATTTCACCATCGGCTACATCCAGACTGAGCGTTTCGCTGGTACTCAAGGCCGAGGAGTCCTCACATTCGTACTTCTCCTTGTAGAATTCCGCCCACCGCTGCAAAACGTATGCTTGCTCAGTTAAAATTTCACCGCTATTCGAAAGCACCCCTTTCATTCTACAGGTTACCGAACAACCCCGGGAACCACTAACTTCTCGCCAGAATGGCTTCGTGTTTTCCCGGAAGTTGTTCGTCAACCTTTCATCCCTTTCTCTCTCAGAATTTTCACGCTTCATCTTTATAAGTGCTTTCGTTTTGTGCTTTTGCAGCTTGTACTCTCTTTTTCTTGTCTCTCTCATACTTTTATTCTTACCCGAGCCTTCATAATCCAGCCATGCTTTCTTCTTTATCTCCACAGCGTCTTTTACTTCATTATCTCACCATTCACGCTTTTTAATAAAACCTCTTTTCCTTTTACATCATACCTCTATCGCTACTTTCACCATACCATTCCTAAGGTTCTGCCAGCATAATTCAACACTTTCATTTCCAGAATCACAGCTTTCATATTTCTTGGAAACCCTTTCTGGATATACCTCTCTCATCGGTGGATCTTGAAGCTTCCAGCTTCTTATGCGATAATTCTACTCCAAGCTAGGGCACGTCGTGCGGTTGCGCTAACCTGCAAACAGACTTCTTAAAATATAAAATCACGTGATAATGTAAAATCAAATAAATATAATATTTATAATATATTATTTGACGGTTATGTTACAAAAATATTCTTCTTGTTATTTATATATTGTTACATTTTTTAATAATTAATATAATAATTAAAAACTTTATTATTACAGAAGCCAAGCACAATTTCATTAGATAGCTTCACAAAAGACGTCGTGGAAAAGAAATAACTCACAAAGTAATATCTTTGAAATTAACTTCCCTGTTGTAATATACTCTACGTGACAGGCTCTTTGTCAGGTAAAAATACCGTCATATTTTTTTAAAAATAATTCGAGTTGCGAATTGCGCTAACATACAACTGTGCTAACGTGAAGGTGCTGTAATAACGGAATAAGATCACCTGTTTTATTAACATAAATTATCACTAGTTTTATAATAATATTTCAAAACACTTTTATAATTATTTATAACCAGTTGTTATTCAAGAAACTATAGTAGGAATGACGTAAAGCATCAATTTGAATACTCCCTAATCATAGTTGAGCAAATATATACCCTGTCATAAATCATAGTAGGAATTCAATAGCATAAATCTGCGGGGTACATAACAGATATAAATAAACCTCAAGATTATGTATTATGTGCTATTTCTAGGCTTTATTTCGGGCTTAATATTGTATACGATTTTTGATCCTATTCTAAACATATACACTAAAATGGTTCATTAACATAAGATCAATTCATAAATGAATTAGAAAGACTTGAATGTTTATTATAATATATAAAGACATCCTAAGCAATAAAACAAAAGAGTGCAAATTCAAATACTTAAAATTTTAATAAATAGTTTTGAGATGTCTGGCGTTTAAAGAAAATAAGATCATCACAAATTATTGTTCAATAAAGTTATTCGAATTATAATATCGTGTGGACTATGTAGTAAAGTGGGGTAGAACTGGTGCAAATTTTAGAAAAGAAGCAAGCGGAAAGAAAAGATATTGACATGGAATTTTCTGGAAAATTTATATTATATTGACATAATAATGTTTTGTAATGTGCTTTTGTGTAATTATTTTTGATTAATTTATCTTTGAACTAGCTTTTAAATTAGGTTTTTTATACAATTCATTTAGTTCTATTAAAGTCAGTATTAATATCCATGGACGCACTTATTACGTTGACACTCCCTCGTGTTTTACGATATAGCAGAATATACACCAGTGAGATGAATCTTATTTCTTACAGAATAAGTTTAATCTGGTCTTAGGTTTTATATTTTTTTGCTAAATATACATGTGTAGGCTTGAGGTTCAACAATTAACATATAATTAATTATATGTTTACAATTTCAATTAATTAATTATATTTTATACAGTCCCTTAAATTAAGTTAAGGGACTGTATAAAATTTAAAGTACAGTGAGAATTCAGAGTATTATAATATTCGTCAAACATCGTAAAGTATCAAGACCCTTGTTAATGTTTGGATTGTAAATTCAGAAGCTAGGTAAAAGAGAAATAAAGAGTAAGTCAGGCAACTAACGACCGAAAACAAATTAATACAACATTACATTTGAACAAAGACATAATATTAAGCCGCATTACGACCTGTAGGAAAGTTTTTACATCTTTACTAATAGTAGATACACATACTAGTAAATAGCGCTATAATTATTTAATTATTTAGACTCAAAATTTAATATCTTTCTAAAATTTTAACCTTAAAAGAAAGAAGAACTTAAAAAAAACATATATTGTTGTTGTTGTGATAAATGTGAAATTTTCTCTTCTCTTTGACTTCAGAAAAGCGTGTTAAGAATGTTTTTTAATTGTTAAAATTAATCTGAGAATTCGCCTTTAAATTTACAAACATTATACAGTAAACGATAAATACTAAATGAGCTGAAGGATTACTTTCTTCGTACTTTCACTTTACTCTTCACTCACATCCAAAGAATATCGCAACAGGAATAGATAAACCTAATCTTTTACACAATTAAATTAGACTGGCTTACTGTGCGAGCTGTTTACTTTAAACTCAATAATAACAACAAAAAGTGCAAAAAACTATGAAACTATAAGTACTATACTAATATATGTCGTCAAATAATTTAATTACATTACACAAAAATATATGTTGTCCTTATTGTAATATTATTGTATATTGTATAGATGTCTAAGAATTTACACACTTATTATATGATAAAAATAGTAATTAGGTGGTGTTTTTATAAAATAATATCATAAGAGTGCTACGCTCATCTACTAATTCTAGGGTTTTTTTTCCACCGCACAGAACGGCATTTCTTCATAACTCTTTCACTGTTCAGGCTATATTACTCTGGAACTCCTTGCCGTTAGATATCAGAAAATCCCCGACAAAGTTGGCATTTACGCGACAGGTCCGTCAAGATCTTCTGATAGAACACGCTAAGTGTGTATAAACTTATATAAACTCCTAAAATAATGTATTTATTTCTGTTGGCATAATAATATAATAATTATTATTTATTTTTAATTTATTTAATCTTATTATTAATTACTATCATTTAATTTTATTTAATTATTTATTATTATTAAACTATATTTTATTATTTATTATTATTATTTAATAATACTCTACTATTATTGTTATTGTTACTAGTATTTTTAATTAAGTTAATTTTCGTTAGTTACTAACATCTATTGTGTGCACCTAATACACCCTCTCACCAACACCACGGTTCGACTAGTAGAGAATGCCAACTGGCATTAAGTCCGCCCTTTGTATTCCTTAGTTTTAGGTTTATGCAATAAAGTTTAAATAAATAAATAAATACAATTAATTATTAAATAATTAGCCGTTATAATTCTCAAAAGCATATATCATTAATAGCATTCTGCAAAAATGATAAAATAATATCATATTGGCGCGATACTACAATTTTAATTATGTATCATGTTTAGTTTGCAATTAATGACGACTAATTATCCTTTTTGGACCTTACCACAATTCCCAAAGAGGATACAAAGGGACGGAAAACATTATAGAATCAAAATAAAATTGCAAATATATTTCAGATTACAACATTGTACAGGACCGGAAATATCAAAATATATTTAAGATCCTGTACAAGAGCGTCCGGCAACGGCTTATGAGGTGTTGTGACAGGTAATAATGAATTGTTTCAGCTGGTGAATATATTATATTAGGCTATGTCTTTTACAATGTTTTATTTTGTTCTATGCTAGCTATTTTAATTGGCAAATTGAATTTAGGATAAATTCTGGAATTGTATAAACTATGCGTGATTATATACTATGTTACTATGTATATTTATCGTCATAAAATTATTATATGAAATCAATATTTTAATGGGTTGTGGGCGATTGACTTCTGGTTATATTGTAATGAAGTTACTGTCACCAGTTATCAGTTATTATTAAGATACTTATATAAATAATAAATTGATATTTGAATACTATTATATTATTGTTAGTCTTTATAATTTTTCATTAGTTTTTGTCTCAATTTTTGTCCCAGTTTTTGTCCCAAACTACCACAAAAGATCAATTCAGGCTCAAAACTTTATTTAAAAACTCTAAATCAAATCAAAAGACCGAAATTTAAATTCTTTGTTCAAAATCCGCCCCGTGAAATATATAAGCTATCTACTGGACATATTGTTTCTGAAACAAAAAAGGCAATAAATTCAAGTCTTTAGTAATTTTATAATTAAAGTAACGAATGGCTTACTATTTGATTTTTAAAGAGATACTTAAAACATGTTAACATGTTTTTTGTTAGTTAGCCTTTGTCAATATTAAGAGTATAAATATAAAATACTTTTATTTTATAATGTTATGTGACATCTGAGTATTATGTAAATGCTGGGAGATATTAAAATTGCATCTCAAGCAGTCTGCTAATTATCACTATGAGCACTTAAGTCCTTATTAATTATTCTATTTTAATATTCTTCTTCTTGTTGAAAATGAATATTTAAAAAATAGCAACTAGCCAACATTAAAATAATTAATCACACGAATATAGATATCATTAGCATATTAATATAAATATTAATAATTAATATGTAAAACTCACTAACTATGACTATGTAATAATACAGCTATATATTTTTTTTTAGTAAGAAAATATAAATGAATGACCAATCGACGTCTCTTTTAGTAATTACATTTAATGAATTCACCACGAGGCCAAATTAAAACATTAATTAAAGGAGTTTCTAAATGTTACAAGTTACTGCTTAAGACAATATAAGGAATATTTTCTTGTAAGCACAATGAATAACTTGATATATATTGATTGACTGATTGATTGACTTGATTGACTTAATATATATTAATTAATAATAAATAAATTAATAAATTTTGTGTGCTATCTGATATCTTCATCTACAAACAAACCGTTGGATTTAAGTTAAGGTAAATAAGTTAAGATAAATATTTAACTGTTTCGCTTACAGATACCTATCTGGTCTTTCCGTTTCATTGCAACGGTAAGAGTAATGTTAAAAAGATATTTTATGAAATCGTTATTTTATTTTAAGTGATTTATTAAATGTACATTCCGAAAAGTTATGTTTTACATTTTAAAAGCGTCATATATCGACATTTTAGTTGTCAAATTTGAAAGATAGGCATTTAAAAAAAAACAAAATATTTTTGGATCACGCCAATATGATGTTGACTTCTATACAATAAAATGTTTTGAGATGAGTATTTTGATCATGTCGTTTCGATCCGGAAATATCACCCGTGTGGAGTTCGTTTCATATCTTAGTAGTTCGTGGAAGAGAGCTCCTTGAAAATCACACAGTAGAAGATCGCTACAAATCCAGGTGGTGTGGATAGTATTACAGGTGACGTCGTAACGTACGGAATTCGGAGGCAGATATCAGATCTAATAGTTCTTTGGAACACACCCCTTTATAAATGTGGAAGAAGACGCACCGAGAAACCACGTCTCTATACAGTGCCAAAGAATCGACCCATTTGCAGAACACTGGGTCGCCGATAATCTGAACGGCACTCCATGAACAGAACTCCATGTTTGGTCGGACCTGCGCTTTATGGTGTGCAAGTCTTTGGCCAGGCGTGAAATACTGTCTTATTCTTATTGATCACTCCCTATTTTATCGACGCAGACTTGGCATTTCTCTTGATAAGCACCAAACTAATACTACGGCAGCTACGGCAAATGGGGTTATTATATTGTAAATTAATATAACTTTTTTTCTTTAATTGCTTTGTTAATATGGTAATTAGTGGTGATCTATTTCATAAATTGGTATAGAAAGGTTATATCTTCTATTAAATTTAGATCCCACGACGAAGTAACGTAATCTATAACGGTTACTTAGTTTTTAAATATTAATTATTTCATATCATATATTATTTTTTGTTTGACATAAGTCGTTAAAAATGCTTCTTTTATGAAAATTTTGCATTGGTTTAAGTATATTGATGATGTAAAATAATACAATAAAAACATTATATGTAAAGATATAATAATTTTAATTTCTCTTAAATATTTAAATCACCTATAATATAATTATATTCTTGATTATTTCAATAGAGAAAATTTTTGGCGCACCAAGTTACGTCAGTGAACATAAGCGATATACGATGGATAGGTAAATTAAAGTGATTCTCTACTTATTTATTAAAATTCTATATAAATAACAAAATTGTTATTCTATGACCTTTATGTATCAAATATAACATTTGGTATCTCTAAAATGTGATTGCGCTAAAACATTTTGCGCTTAAAACAATCAGAATAATTTAAACAACGATCAAATAAAATAAATTGTATTGACACGTTTAAATTTGTTGAAAATATTTTGCATAACTCATGAAAACATAACTTTGAACCTGAAGTCGAGTGACAAAATGGAATTTCGCGATCGATCGAAGCGATTTCAGAATATTTTTGTTGTCACTTTGTGAATGATTGGTTGTAGTCTCTTTATAATGAAAGAATTGTAATTTGTGTAATCTATATTTGTTTACTAAGTGACAGCTAAAATACTAGATTATTTAATCATATAACTTTGTTACTTATTTTTTCTTTACTTATTTAGAATCTGAGCTTATTAGATAAACGTTTAATAGAATATTTTTCTTTATTGTTTAAGTTTGCCTAGTTGATATTTCTAAAATTCAGGCAGGAATATAGCACAAATGGGTTTCCTGTCGTAAATCCGAAGCTCACTACTTACAGAGCATAAATCCAGTGCTAACGTTAGTATTAATAATCGTGGACGCACTTGTATTGTTAACGCTCCCTGGTATGTAACTGAATATACAGCAGTGAAGTGATTCTTATTTCCTTTGCTGTTTTAAATACAGTAAGCCATTTTATAATATTTTAAATACAGTATAAATATTTTAGCTTATGAATATTATAAAAGCTGAGCGCAGATTTTGAAGGAGTTAGTAAGGTAACTTAACTGATGATCGAAAACAAACAAGATATTCATTAAATTTATTGTACTTATAAAGATTATAAGCCTGAACTTAAGCATGAACATAACGGTGAGCGCAAACACCTATAAATATAATAAAAAGATCTGAAGAATATGCTTAATCATAATAATAGACTGTATCGATCAGTATTTATAGAAGAGAGAAAACGACGAGTGAGAGAAGATAGTCCATCTAATATTAAATGATTACAGGAATTGCAATAAACCCCACCTGTCAGAAGGGAAAAAATCTTAATCTTATTATTTTTTAGTTTTTAACGTTAATCTCGTAATATTATGAAATGAAAATTGTAATTTTTTAATAAATAATTATATAGTAAAGTAGTATGTAATGTGTAAAAAAAAGGTTAAAATAATATGTGATATGACAATAAAGTCCTATTATTTTATTAAAATTTGAGATTTTTATTTCATCGTACTATTTTAGAGTAGAACATTAAAAGCATTTGATATAGAACAAATAGAGTTAAGCTTTTATCTGTGTTAATAATTGAGAAGATTTTGGTTCTGTGGTTCAAAAGAAGTAACTTTATGGAAGCCATTTTATAATCTTACATACGTATTAATTTGTAATATTATGAGAAGACATTAACAGCAAGATCAACAAAGTCAAATCGTATTGTTTGTTTAATTTGATGTTTATTTGAACAACTAAACGGTGAATGTTCTAAATGAAATATAATTAATTTAAATGAAGTATATTTATTACAAAATATTATAAGTACTATGGCTATATAAAATGGCGTTAAAAGTAAATAATAAACGTTTTTTTTATAATACAACATTGAAAAATTTATTAACTATTTAATCGTTTTATCTAAATTTAAAAAAGTATGAATTTATAATATTTTGCGATAAACATATTTAGAACTCTACTTGGACTAACAGTAATTGGAATAAAGGAACTTAGGCCAATATTTAAGCCATTAACGTTTTAGACATTTCTGAATGTGTTCAGTTATTTTGTCGCTCATCTGCTATTAAAATTAGTTGGTAGCTTAGATAAATACTAGCTTCCAATAGCAACTCAAATAAGGTAAGGTAATTTCAAAACTAATGCTTTGTTCTTAAATTGAAATATTTCTATTAAAGATTTAATTAAAAAAGTAAATTTTATTAAAATTATTGTTACAGTATTCATTTTTAAATACTGTGTTAAATATTCACTAAGCAAGTATTTACGTACTAAACGGAAGTCTGTAACATTATAGATATAAGATAAAATGTACAGCGTTATCCATTGACCTAAAAATGTTTGTGTCATGCTAATTAGTTTCATTGTTATGAGAAACGATATCTGCCGATACGAACGAACGATATAGCCAAAATACTACCTCGCTCTATTGATCACTCCCTATTTTATCGAAGTCAATTTGGGCTTGCTCTGCAGATGAGCACGACACTGATAATCGTGCTAAATTACGAGACCTGGTATACTGATACATGGAGAGCCATCGAAAGGAGTACTGTCGAAGAGCAGTGGTACGACAAATGCTTTTCTTAGTGGCAATCGCACAAACTAGTTATGTGTTTTTGGGGATTAAACTGAATAGACCGAACGGCTGAACTAACTGAAGGTCTTTATAGAAGACACAAGTTTCCACAGAGATATATCTCCTTTCTATCAATTGGGTTGTATATGTGTTGGATTTAATCTGACATTATTTGTCTCCGAGTATTTCTAAAGACATCCAAGAAGTTACATTTTTAAATTTATTTTTTATAATATAATACTATTATACAATTTTTTATAGTAATAAAATATTATTTATAATACTATTTATTGTAATACAGTCGAATTAATGAAACAACAGTGGAGGTAGTCGTGATAATTTAAATTATTTGAATCGTTATGTTTTCTTTTTAAGAAGATGGAGAATATTATTATACAATGATTGAATTTATACTAATATACTACTGTTTATTTGGCCTGAATGTTGTAATTTTTGAGCAACAGGTATTTTTTGAAAACATTATTTTCATTCGATGAATTATTTAGTAAGAAAGATTAAATATTATTGCTTCCTAATATTATATTTTAATTATGATTCTTACAACTAGTATTTTTAAGTGTGTGTTTTGTTTATTAATAAACTGGAAGTGCTTTAATACAAAATATATTCATATGGATAATACTGTTTCTTTTCCGGGTTCGATGAATATGTTCAAATATGTAACATCATAAATGAAAGTTTTTATTATTTATTGCGATAATAATTATAATTCAAAACAAAAAAAATAAGTTATATTAATAAAAAGTTAAAGCAGTTAAAGCCTTACGAAGTTTTAAGTTGAGTAGAACAAACCTTCAAAGTGAAATAGTTGCAACGCTGTTCAAGGATTAGAATTTCAAAATATAAATTTATTTAAATACCTTTTAAATTTTACCTTTTCACACCAAAGAAATAGTATTTTAAAGAGATCAATAAACTTTTGATCACATGTTGTTCGACAATGGCATCTAGGAAAAAATAATATTAATCAAATCTTTACATTTAGTGATACTTTATTCACAGTACAATATTTCTAATGTTATTTAGTCGATAAATTACGGTTTAGTGGTGAGATAAGATTAAACACTAATACGTGTACAGGAATACTTTAATCAACTCGGAGTGGTGTGTCAGCGTGGGAAATGCGATAAATTAAAAGCTGGTGAAGCGATCTTCAACCTCAATCTAAGTTTGATTGCATGCGTTTGATAGTTATGAGGTTTTATCGAAACTTGTTTCCAATGTACTTTGATTACTAATGTTTTGTTGATTCAATACATGGTAAATTAAAAAAATGTATTCTGTATAGTTCCGTTTTTATTTCGGGATCACCATGTCTTTTATTTTTTTATTTGGGTAGAATATTAATATTTTAATGATTGCGTTAATTGACTGAATTGCTGGACGCGAATGCCGAGTGTAGCGAAGCATTTGTCCGAAGGATTACATTTCCACTCGATAGGTCCATTCTGTTATTTTTCCGTTTGTATTTCAGAAGGTTTGTTCCGGCGTAGCCAGCGTATTTTTCAACCTATCGTCACGAAAATTGGCAGGCGTGTTTATTATTTGAATTATTTGAATTTTTATGTCGAGCCATTTTTTTGATTCGGCGAATAAATCCAAAATGACGGCGTTTTTTAGTTTTGTTTTTGGCATAGCAGGAGCAATTCGATCGCCACAAAAATTGGTAATCATGTTCTTTAAGTTATTTAATTTTTTTTTGTTCAGCCATTTTTGTTACTGGGAGGAAAAATCCTAAATGGCGGTGATTTGAGTTTTTGTTTTGGCGTAGCAGGCGTACTTTTCATTGAATTGTCACGAAAATTGGCAAAAAATTTCAAAATGGCGAATTTCTGATCCGTACCACAAAAACAAACTTTGCGGCAGCTAGCGGGCTGAAATTTCGTCTAAGTATTCTTTGCCGAAATCTAAGGTGGTTTCTTGTTATTGCAAAATCTAAAATGGCGGCCATAGCGAATTATTAAAAATTTCAAAGTTGAATAACTCCGTTGTTTGGTGGAGCCAAATTTCGTTCGGTATTTATGTACATAGGTATACTTATTCCTTTTTGGAAAAGGAATTTAAAACATTGTCTCATCCCCTAACGTACTGAGGTCTACTGTTCACAGAACGACTAGTTATTAATATCATTTGAAAACTTATGACTGAAATCATGAAATTTTACTGCAAAGCGGAAGTGAAAAAATCCGAAATAAGAAAGTCATATAAATAAATGCAACACTCAAACCTCAATCAATTTCTAATGTGTAAAAAATTAGAACTTTAAGCTTTTCATACAGTTCATATTAATTAACAGTAGCCATGTTAGTAATATTTGTTGAAGGTAACTTAAACTTATACTTATATGAATAAGTTCTGTTTTAAGACCGACTGTAACTAAGACTATATATATATTTAAAACTAAAGTTACCCTTATCTAAATGTTGTATCGTTGATTATTATAAAATAAGTTATAAATGCTGTTATTGCAGGACCTGTTACAATTTGTCCGACATTAGACATTATCATTTAAAACAAATCATCAACAAAGAAACATCTGCTTGTGCTTTAAATTCATTTTATTTTTATTATAACATTATTTTTAAATTCAATTAGTAATTATATGTTTATTTACACCTATTATTAAAGTGTATATAATAATTAATCATATATGAGTGCGTGTTTTCCTTGAAAGTGCACCACACATACCTACCAGTGACATAACCTTTCTGAAGAAACTAATCAAGAAAAGAAACTGATTAAGTGCACCTAAATAGTGAATATGGCAACCATCCAATCAATTGCTGAGGCACAGAAGTCATTGAGTTCACAACTCATGGCTCGAATGGCTGACTTTGAAAAACAGTTGGTTGTTAAAGTGGCAACTAGTCGTGATCCTGTTTCTCGTCTGAGTGAGGAGTTTCATTCCTTTAAACAGCATGTTTGGGATATTTTATCAATTCTACAACGTCAAGTTGCAGAAATTTTTAAATCTGTTGACGCTACTGAGACAAGATATCGCAATAAGTTTCTTTTGTTGTCCGGTGTTCCTGAAAATCCTAGTCAAGATTTAAATGATTGTATAATATCCATCTTCCATGATAAATTAAGAATCAATAATTTTGAACCTTCCTCTTTAAAATCTTGTAACCGCTTAGGCAGAGTGTCGACAAACAATAAATGTAGACCTGTTTTAATTAAATTTAGTGATTTGCAAACTAGGTCTTTAGTGTGGAGTAAGAAGTCTTATTTAAAAGGCTCTCCCTATGTCTTGAGTGAATATTTGACAAGAAATAGGCAGACTTTGTTTTTGCAGCTCGTAAGCATCTTGGCATGAGAAATGTGTGGACATACAATGGCAGTATTATCTTAAAGCTGCCAACTGGCCAACTGCAGAGGATCTTAAATCAAGATGAGTTAGATGCTGTAATGTTAGAATATCCTATTACACAATCAAAACCTGAAAAGTCTTCGCACAATGTTCCAAATTCTATGTTTTTCAAGATGCTGAGACAAAAAATGATTATAAAGTATATGGTAACCTCATTGTATGCATATATTTGTTATTATGATGCTAAGACTGAATCATGATTTTTGTCCTATTCTTAAAAAGTTTTTTCATTTTTTGTTTTTTTTTTTGTTTTGTATTTAATTCTACTTACACTGTTATCCATCCGGCAGTATTGTAAAACACTTAAAAATTGCTGAACCTAATTCTATGCCTCCGAAATAGAATTGTTACTATTTTCCTGACAATTTAGGAGACTAAAAGATACTGAACCTAATCCTATGCCTCTGAAATAGAAGGGACTATTTTCCTGACAATTTAGGAGACTAAAAGATACTGAACCTAATCCTATGCCTCCGAAATAGAAGGGACTATTTTCCTGACAATTTTGGAGACTACAGTGAGGAGCAAGGTGAAAGGTTCCTTCAGGATCTTAAGACAATGGAACAGCGCTATCAGAGTAATTGGGATGTCAATATGTTTGCAGACTACTGTTGGAATTTAAAAAGAGATTTGCCAGAACAGAAAAGAGCCAATAAAAGGAAACCACTTAGAAGACCTTTTGAAAAAACCTGAGAGTTCGTTATCGTAGAAACAGGTAGATGCTGAATATTGAGAGGCAAGGGGACTCACTTTAATCCAGCACCCCAAAAGGGAACAGAAATCTACTATGTCCACGCCGTTGTTCCTGGGTTACGCTAAGAGTAGAATTAAATCATGAATAAATATCAGATACTTCTGATCGATAAAGCATTTGAATTTCTAATATAAGAGCTAAGAGTAACCTCAAACTAGTTTGATAAACATGTCATTTATCGTTAAAATTTCTTCATACATCTTGTTTTTATACAAAATTGAAACTACCCCCACACCCCGCCCCCGTAAGGGGTGGTTAGGGGATGGTATTGAGTAAAAGAGGTATCAAATTCACTTTTGGTTGTCATATGCGGTTTCATCATACCAAAAAACTTAGAAATACACATTCATCTTTATTTTATACAAAAATGGAAAACTTCACTCTCCATAAGGGGTAGTAAGAAAGTGTTAATGGGTTATGGAGGTATTGAATTAATTTTTAGTTATCATTTTCGTTTTCAGCATCCCAAAAAATCTTTCTTGATTTAATACAAAAATTTAAATTTTCACCCCTTAAGGGGTAATAAGGGGGTGCTAGCGGGAAAAAGGGCAATTAAAATTAGTTTTTATTGTCATATTCGGTTTCAGCTATCCCAAAAATCTAAGAATAATGGGGTCTCCCCTCTGGTTCATGATGTTTTTTCTTTGTGTGCCTGTGTTATATTTCAATCGATTTCAATTGTATTTCAAAAGGTCACCAATGCTAATTATATTTGGTAATTTACAACCGTCTCTTATAAAATAAGTTATATAATATATTCTTTAAATGAAACATATGTATGATATGATATGTATATATATATATATATATATATATATATATATATATATATATATATGTATCTGTGTTATATTTTTTAATCATTAATGTTTTGATAGTACAGCATTGACAGTGAAGTAAAGTAAATTGCTAGTAGTAGGATTACTTTTAGTCAGTAATTCACAAAATCTAGACACAAAATTAGTGTCCTGTTTAACGCCGGGTTGCATTTAGTCGTTATGCCGGACGACACAAGTTCGAGTCCCGTATATTATATATATTGTTATAACATGGTATTAGTTGAATAGTAATTTGAATTTAAGTGGTCTTGTACTAGTACCGCGTTGAAAATATTAATATGCCGACATTTACATAATTATAGTATTCCGCTGTTGTACATAGTGTTGAGATACTGTTAAATATGATTCAGGCGTGTGTTATGATTCTACTTTTGGGTCAGTTTATTGTTTAGTCCAGTGCTTATTGAAAAGCTTTTTCTTGAAGAGGTCTTGAGGCAACCTTTGAGATATATAAATTCGAATCAATAAACCGAGACTGGCTATTCTGGGTGTGGAAGGTCATCAGCCACCAAATTACCTTGTGCTTTACCTTCTTGGCGCTCATATGTGCAGATAATAGATTTAAGCATCTCATAAGTATTTATTGACTAAATTATGTGTCCTATAATTTTATATATAATAACTAGATTAAAAGTTTTCTAACAAGGATTTATCCTCTATGATTCCTTTTTTTAAAATCCCAAACTAAAATTTTCAATAAATAAACACAACCTTTAAAATGAAATTAAAAGTCTTTTTAAAAGGAACGAAATCTCTAAACTAACCAATCCTTCAATCTCACAGAACATCTTTGATATCTGTATAATAGTCATCATATCCTCACGATGTGCATTTTATTAATACAGGCTAAATTACTTGAGCTTCTATAAGCCCTTAGTGACTTCATGCGGGTAAAAGTTTTATATTTAAATAATGTAATTTTCTCCTTAATTACAATATAATCCGCATGTTCTTTAAACTTTAGAAAGATACGTGAAGTTATTTGATTTTGGTTGAGCAAACTTCAAACTTAAACATTTAAATCAAGTAAAAGATAAAATCTTTTAGACCATTGTAAGATAAATATTCTCCACTTTTTTATGATATAATAAATAAAACAAAATATTGTACATTAACAGTTGATATTCTAATTTATAATATAAAATTTACATCTCAACATGATAAAACATCATTACGTATAACAATTAGCTGAAGTTTTTAAGTATTCATACGGGAAAAATATTTATTCTATATTTTTTAAACAAGAAATAAGGTTCACTTCACCAGTGTGTTTTGCTACATCACGAACACGAGGCAGCGTCAATATCACAAGCGCGACCACAGTTATTAATACTAACGTTAGCACTGGATTTATGCTCTAGGAATAGTGAGTTTCAGATTTACGACTGCCAACCTATTTGTAGTATATTTCCGCTTGCACGTCTGAAATTTTAAGGTTTTTTAAAATAGTAAGTTGGAGTAACATCACTTTATAACTTGGTTAAGTTATCTACAACATTGATTTGAAGTAGTGTTCACTACAGTATAATATTAAATTAATGAATTAAACATAATTTGATAGTTCAGAGACCATATCAAGTAAAGTATAAAATAATTATTCATACACATTACATATTCAATTCATATGATGACATAATAAAATATTGTATATTAAATTTAGGGCCATCATTTAGTCATAAAAGGATTTATTTCATTCATAAAGTGACAACATGCATTATGAAATTTAAATAAGAAAAATCTCATTAATTCAGTCGACATGAGTTTTTTAAGGTAATAAAAATTAAGTTCTCATAGATTACGCAAATGTTTTCAACAAATTCATATTCGTCAATGCATTAATTTTATTTGGTTTATATTAAATTCTCGTCATTTTAAGCAACAAATGTTTATGGCATAGTTTAATTTTAGTCTAATTTTATTTATTTTATTTTACATCCGTTATTTATGATAAACAACTTTCTAAAAATTTTGTGATTACAATAGAACTATGTTTTATTTGTTATTGGCAGTCGATTTAATGGTTGATTCGCTTGATTCAAATTATTAAAGTTTTTAAATTCAAATTATTCAAATTATTATTCAAAATTAAAGTCATGAATTCGATGGCGAGTTAGAATGATTTTGTTCTTTCTCTTCCGTGGTTGGACGTTTGGACAGAATGTATAGATTTGTTTAGTAATAGGAAAGAAGCAAAAAATAGGTATTTTGAATGACGACTGACAATTATATAAGCTATAAGAAATTAAATTCAAGATTGACTTCGAAAAAAGAAAAACATAGCTGATAAGCTTTTATGAATCTTTAAATAAAATTGATTGTAGTAATCCTAGCAGCAATGAACCTGTTAAACGGTTAGAATCTTTTTCAAATAGGATTGCTCCTCCATTTGTTCCTTATAAAGACTTAACTCCTACATCTTTAATTCCCTGTAAAACCAATTGCAACAACGGATTCTAACTTTACGTGTGATGATCTATAATGAGTCCTCTCAAGACTTGAAGATTCTACTAATGGTGTAGATGGCATCCCTTAGTCTTTTTTTGTTAAATTAAATGATAATATAAAAGAGAAGTACCTTAGAATAATTAATAAGTTTTTGAAAAGGGATTCCTAACAAATTCCTGTAAATCTCAGATCATTATTCCTATCTTAAAACTAGGGAAAGACTCCCTTATTCCAGATTAATACCCTCCTATTGCTTCTACTTCAACCTTAGCAAAAATAATGGAGCATCTTATTAAAATTCGACTGGAATTGATAATTTTAAATAGAGGGTCATCAAGTAAGTCGTAATTTGGATTGAGGAAAAGTTCAGGCACTACAGATAGTTTGTGAATTTTAACAACAGATTTACGTTGGGCCTTTAGTAAAGGTCATTAAAGATAATTTTGTCTTCAACCAAGAACGGTCTGGAAAGGCCTTCCGCAAGGATCTGTTATGAGTCCATGGCTGTATAATATTTCATATGCTGATAATATAGGTTTGAAATATAGCTCCAATTCCATTCATGACATTGGTTGCCGTTTAAATTCCGCTCTTTATTATTTGAGATAGTGGTTATTAAATCATGGTCTTTCTCTTTCGATAAGCAAGTGCTATAATTGGGTAGACCTCGAAGAATTCGGTCTGCCCATTCATTTGTCCCCTACTTTCGAATTTTGGAAAAATTTCTTCACAGGAGGTCTTCTTATGACCGCCTGAGTCCGAAATGACCATTGGTCAAAAAGTTTATATATATATATATATATATATATATGCGTGCGTGCGTCCAGATTCGACTTTTGTCAGCACGATAGCGGCCGCAGTTTCACTCGGATCGCTTTCAAACTTTGCACAAAAATCAACCATCCAAAAATGAAGGTCAAGTTCGTTAACCAGAGAAATCCGGTCACAGGGGGCGCTAGGGCCTCACTTTTTCTGATTTCAGTTTTTCGACCATAACTTTGTCACTATACAAAGGAGATCAATCGCGTTCATATTATATG
Organism: Melinaea menophilus ssp. n. AW-2005; assembly: GCA_918358695.1. Lineage (NCBI taxonomy): Eukaryota > Metazoa > Arthropoda > Insecta > Lepidoptera > Nymphalidae > Melinaea > Melinaea menophilus. The sequence goes on along the minus strand of OU911038.1, from coordinate 30,050,606 downwards.
ATGTCTTTGATAAATACCTATAACTAATGTAGTTAAACCGAAAACCTAACTTCAATAACTTAGGGGTGGGGGTAAAAAAACCGAAAATTTTTCGAAAAAAAATCATAACTTTTTTCTGGTAAACATTCTTGCATCACAATTATTTTTAGTAGAAAGGTTATTTATTACTCTAAATTTAGGTACCAAAAGTTTTTCCGTAAAAGGTACCGTTTCCAAGAAAAAAAATAAAAACCACTTTTAGCTTGTAAATTTTAGGTAGGTAAAACCACGGCAACTTTTTTCTGGTAAACATTCCCTCCTCGCAAATATTTTTAATAGAAAGGTTATTTTTTACTCTAAATTTAAGTACCAAAAGTATTTCCAAAAAAGATACCTTTTCCGAGAAAAAAATTAAAACCGCTTTTTGCTTGAAAATTTTTGATGTAAACAACGGCATCATGTATTATTCTTAGGTAGTGAGTTATATTTTAAATGAGTTACACACGAGGTCTACCCACGCGTGTCTCCCTGCGGGCACGGATTTTTTTGAATTTCAATTCTTTTTATCCCTCCAATATCTTTTATTGATATCTCTTTTGCGGATCCACAAATTTCTAATGTCAATAAAGTGAAATTTCTTGGAATAGTTCGCGATACTAGATTGAATGGATCAGCTCATATAGATTACATTATTAAAAAAAGTGAAAAAGGTATCAATATCCTCCGATCTCTATCAAGTGCCCATTCCTATTCTCAAAAATTATTATATAATGCAATCGTTCGTAGTCGTAATAATAAATCTGAAAGTAATAATTAATTTATTTTACAAAGCGGTTTATATATTTATAAATAATTTGAGCGCTATGCAATCCTACACCATGATGTCAATACCAAAGCAACTGTTTTATGTTCAAAATTTTTAAAATATATTCTGATACTCTAAAAAATCGCCTGCAAAATATAAATGATAACATTCGCTAAATCCAAGATATTCCGGACCTTAAAAGATTCCGTAAATTGACTTGCCTTCCACATCCTATTCATAGTTCCCCAAAGATTCTAATATTTTCAATTCCTTTTAGGGCTTTGACCTATGACCCTTATGTTTTTAGTAGGTTTAAACAAATCTACAGCGGAAGCGAATGTTTCTCTGAATGGAATTAATAACTCTGATTGGTCTAGGTTCACTTTTGGGTAGACCTCGAAGAATTCGGTCTGCCCATTCATTTGTACCCGACTTTCGAATTTTGGAAAAATTTCTTCACAGGAGGTCTTCTTATGACCCCCTGAGTCCGAAATGACCATTGGTCAAAAAGTTCCTATATATATATATATATATGCGTGCGTGCGTCCAGATTCGACTTTTTTCAGCACGATAACGGCCGCAGTTTCGCTCGTATCGCTTTCAAACTTTGCATAAAAATCAAGCATCCAAAAATGAAGGTCAAGTTCACTAACCAGAGAAATCCGGCCACGGGGGGCGCTAGAGCCTCACTTTTTCTGATTTCAGTTTTTCGACCATAACTTTTTCCCTGTAAAAGTAAATCAATCGCGTTTACATTATATGATGTCTTTGATGAATACCTATAACTAATGTAGATAAACTGAAAACCTAACTTCAATAACTTAGGGGTGAGGGTAAAAAAACCGAAAATTTTTGGGAAAAAATTCATAACTTTTTTTTGGTAAACATTCTTACATCACAAGTATTTTTAATAGAAAGGTTAGTTTTTACTCTAAATTTAGGTATCAAAAATTTTTCCGTGAAAGGCACCCTTTCTGAGAGCAAAAATAAAAACCGCTTTTAGCTTGAAAATTTAAGGTAGGTAAAACCACGGCAACTTTTTTCTGGCAAACATTCCCTCCTCGCAAATATTTTTGATAGAAAGGTTATTTTTTGTTCTAAATTTAAGGCAACGCACTGCTTTGACTAAGCCAAATAAAATTATCACAGTTTATTCTCGCAAGGGGTGTTATTCTTAGGTAGTGAGTTATATTTTAAACAAGTTACACACGAGGTCTACAAATGCGTGTCCCCCTGCGGGCACGGATTTTTTTTATATAGACGCTTCCAAACTCCTAATAATAGTTTTGTTAGTGTATGCTGCATCCCAAGGTACAAAATAATCCTTTAACTTCAAGGTGGGGGACATTGACATATGTCATCAGTTTTCATAGGAGAGTCAATAGCAATTTTAGAAGCCTTACGTTTTGCTGAATCCTATAGTATTCAATAAACTTTAATACTATCAGATTCTTTGAGTTGCCTTCAAAAGATTAAGGAAAACCCTTTTCGTTTGAGAAGCATTCTATTAGACCTAATCATAAAATTGTATTAAAGTTGATTTTGGGCCACTCCGGCATAAATGGCAATGTAAATGCAAAACGAACTGCTCAAACAAATGCCATCTCTGTCTTATAAGGTTCCCTTAATCTTTGCCAAGTATGGCACTCATTTTGGTTAACATCTAAATTAATTAAAAGACAAGCATTACACATCAATTCAAGTAAATATTCCTAGAAAAAACATGGGTTTTCCGATATAGAAATGCCAACCGTCTCATAACATCTACTATTTGCAGATTAAGACTAAGTCATGCTAGCACTCTTGTGCACTTAGCTAAACCACTCATTGTGCAAATGTAGATTAAATAAAGGTACTATTCCTTATAATCTCTTGTCCAACTAATAGTTATCGATTTTATGATATTATCCTTACTAATATTCCTCGTCCCTTAAATATAGAACATTTTTTAAATCTTGCTCTTAGTCCTTTTGTGTTGGTTTGTAAATTTGTAAATTTATAAAAAACAATCATATAAAACTATAACATTAACTTGTTACTTCTTAGTTATAAAAACACTAACGTATACATAATATTAATACATTAATACTATCTTTATTTATTTGTGTTGTTTTAGATGCTGGTCAACAATATAACTGAGGTCTTAAATATATCTACCAATCTACTTAATGTTTTCTCCACACTTCACCACATGTATTAGTCTACAACAACAAGTCTCATAAATAGAAACTTGAAATCGGCTAAACATTCGAAGCATAATTGTGAATGATAAACAAAAAATAAAACATGTCAACATGTCAACAACATTGTTGTTTAAAACAACTGACAAAACTGGTTCCGACATATTCTGACAGATAGCATATCGTATCCGCCAACATATATTTATTAGAACCCCGTTATTAATGTAAATCTTCTTTATTGTATTGACTGCTTTAAAATCTTCCATTAAGTAAATTAAATCATTCTTGAATAATGTGTGCAAAAATTTAATTCCGTTTAATATTTGAGAGAGTTTCGTTATTAGTAAAATAAAGAATTGCTTAGGATTTTTATAAATTCATAATTTGTAATTATAATCATGGATTTTTCAATATTAATGTATGTACATACAGGGATAATGAAAAATATTTTTTTTTTATCTAATACATGTTATGAGAATTGTAACTACAAGTTTCAGACATTGTTTTACTAACAAAGAAGAATCGAAATCTTTATTATAATCTAGATATAATATAGTATTTTTATACAACATACGAAGCCGTTGAACAGCATAAGCATATAATTAGTTACAAAGTAAGCTTACAGTTATTTGTCTTCAGACAACATCCAGGTACTTTCATTTTAGATACACTAGATAATAAGAATTTAAAATGTAATAATTTTCTTATCGTCATAAAAAATTTAAACACTGTAAATACAAATTGAGCCCAATATTTATATATAATTAGAAAAAAAAATGCTTTGTGGAATAAGGATTTCGTAATCTACTTATTAAAGGTTGTATGGAATATAAATAAAAATTCAATATTTGTTTATCAAGTTAATAGAAATATATGATAAATATAAGATTAAAACATACATATAAATTAATGATCCATTTACAAATTTACAGGAGTTGTCAAACGTTTCATAACTCTCTCTAAGACCGGGTCGGATTACAATTCCTTGTGTCTCTTTCAATTTAGTGGAAGATAGCCACAAAAAAGTAACAAAGTCTTAATATAAAATTCTTTTATGTAACATAGTTTTATTGTTTTTTTTCATTTATTGTTAAGAGTACATTATCAAAATGTATTGCAATTATTAACATAAATATTAATATCATAATAACGAACAAGAGGGTTGTTGAAATAATATGCTAAATTTTATAATTGTCGTTAACATTCCCTTGTGAGAAGAAATAATCTGCACGCAGTAAACAACGGTTATTAGATTGACAAGTTAATGTAAGATACTTACCTAGGTCTTTTATTACACTAAAGGTTGTTTTCTTGTGGCAATGGAGCCAATTGCTGACCGATAAAATGGAGTATTCTTTTCTTAGCTTCATTGGATTTCTTATTTGTTGGTACTCTTGTGAGAAAATTTATCGGTTAGCGATGACTGCTTAATAAAGCACTTTTAGAATCTATGTGTAAGTTTGCTCGAAATATAAAAACTTTTAAGCATAATATCCTTATTCATTGTTAGAGTTATACAATTCTTATTGCTTGTGTTGAACCTATTAGTAGAAACACATGCAACTCTACCTTAACATATTATATAATGTAAAAGTGACCGTTTTTATCTTAATCTTCTTATAAGGATGTTCTTAAGAAGTTGGTAAAGAGAAATCTAGTCTGATACAAAATGCTTCAGCTCAATTTGCATTTTCAAATGTCGTAGGATTGCAGTGTGTTAAAACTGATAGTTTTGAAATTACTTAAATAATATTAATGCAGACATCTGAGCACTCTTTTTTGCGCTTACTTGTACATAATTCATTTTAATCGAAGAGAAACAATTATCATAATATTTTATATATATCACAATAATATAATATTACTAAATATAAAATAAATTCTAAAGCGACAGAAAATAAAACAATATTTAGTGGTTAACTTGAATTATAAAATGAACGATAAATCCCAACAATATAATTATTTTTATTTATTTAATTTCACTTCTTCAGTAAATTCAAATTTCTTGAACAGTTTTGTGTGTAACGATAGTGTTTGGGGTAACGATATGCTCTCCTTTTATTTTGATTGTTTTACGTAATCGAAAATAAATAAATGAGAAACACAGGTACCATAATTTGAAACACATTATACCGTTTGTCTCTTTCGCATAACATTTCGCATATTTTAAATTGAAGAAGTAAACGATACAGATTTAATGCCAAAACTATACCTTAACAAAACCTTAACTCCAATAAAATATATGATACGACATCTGTGTCGCAAGTAACTTGCAAGTTCAGAGCAATTTGATTTATAATAATAATAATCTGAGCAGTAAATATTAATTGAATGTTTTGAAATATAATATTTATTAACTTAGTTAAATAACGTCTCCAACGTTATTAAGCGAACTTATTTATACAACATATATATATATAATGTTTTTTTTAATTGTAATGTAAAAAGCGTTGAATATTTTTATTGGTTTTTAAAAACTTATTATTTATTAGGTGATGAATGAGTGAATGCTTTAATAGTTGATTTTTTTTATAGATCGTAAGTACATTGTTAGTGAAGTTGTAGTGGACGTTATCGGTTATAACTAACTTTCGTTCAGCTTCTAAGCGGTACTAGTTTTCCAGGAAGGAAAAGAGAGGTAATGGCAATAGGTCTGTAGTTTGATTCGAGCTATTACCTTTTTTAGGAATCGGATGTACAAGGGAGTCCATGGGGTCAACTCAGGGGCACATGTTCGTAGCGCCAATGAAAAAATACCATCCAGCCCACTCGACTTGTGACCTATTTCCTATTTAGGCTCTACCACCATTTGTTATTACTTATTTTAGCCTACAGGCAATAAGTAAGAGTAAAAAGATTCAACATTACGAATACAATATATTTGATTATGATTAGGTATAACTAAGTAAATAATTGACTATAAATCATTATATCCAATTTCTTTATAACCTTCACAGTTCCAGTTTGATTTTTTTGGTGGTATATAAGTGGTACATAAGTTTATGAATATAACTATATTATGTTGACCTATAAGCTAAAACCATACCGAATCTCACAAAATTCTCATACATAGTTTTTAAATGGTACGCAAACAAGCAAAAAAAACACATTCACAAACAATTATAAAGATTTTTAGGATAGGACTGTATATAGCACGTCGCAATTACGTGATAAAAGTAGTCAATACAGATTTAGATTATTTAATTTCGTCTGGTTATCCTTTTTATTTTATGTAATATAATAAAAATATCTCATGTTTAAATAGTCAATATCGATTTTTATTTTCGAGAGAAAGCGGGAGGGGGAGAACATTAAGTGACCACAGGAACTGCAAATGAATTGAAACCATTGGTTTATTCTAATCATTTTATAGTTTTCAGAGTTAGTATAGTAATAATATGTAATGACAATTTTTATTACATTATTTATTTTAAAAGAAATCTACAAACAATACACTTTAATTATTTATATTACAAAAATAACTTGAGAAACAAAATTTATAAATTTTTAATGTAGTATAGTATAGAAAAGTAGAATATGTCAGAACGAGCATTGATATGTTCTAGTAATAAAGAAGTTGTCCTGTCTGTAGGTTCACTATTGCCTCTGGATATCATAGTTTTAGGTATACTACTAAAATAATAATTATTAATAAAAATAACTTTTAATATATTAATTAAATGACTTTAACAAAATAATCATTTAACAATTTTAATAATGTAACAATTTTAACAATATATCAATTCTAATAAACTTATAAGATTCAGGTGTGGTATCATAATCAGATGTGCGACCAGGAGGGCTGCCTTCATCGAAGTATCTTTAATTCTTAATTTAAGCTCTAATATTGGCCGTTCTTTATGTAAACAGCCTCATTTATTAAATGACGTCAGTTGTATTCTTTTTAAACAAAATTTATTGTATTTTTTTACTATGTTATCTCGAATTAATATAAAGCTTTTTATGTTTAAACGTAATTGCACGTGTCTAGTTTATTTTAAATAACGAAATATTTACTAAAAACTACATAAGAAGAATTATTCTGAAAGTCAGGAAATTCCCCGACAGGCTTGTAAAGCCTGTTTATATAATCAACCTCAGTTTGTCCACAAATTGGTAGTGCGGTATAAAAATGATCACTATTTGTTCCGTTAAACTGAGCGCAAAATCCAATTGGATTTGAAAGGGAAATGAACTGTCTTTAATATGGGTTTGTTTGTTATTCATTTGCTGTTAATTATATTGGGAAAATGACGATTTTACACTTCTTACATCAAATAATTTGTTACATTTCTTACATATTTATTTAAAATTGGACAAATATAAGTTTTTGTTATAATTATTATATAGGATCGGGAATAATTTATGTATACTTAATATGTTAATTTTAATGGAAATCAGGCAAATACGCTAAGACTAATATCCTAAAAACTAGAGCGTAAAGAATTAAAATTAAAAGAGATATTCATCTTAAAAGGTGTTTAATATTATTCATCTCTCTTATTAAAACATATATTTATGCGGTATAGACGGCACGGTTTAACGCACAGAAGGCAAGAAAAGACTTTATATTGATATATCATATCAAATCAAAAACATTACTTGAACTATGTATATTACATAAAAGCAATAATATGAAAAATAACATTTCATTTAAAGACTTTAAAAAGTATGATAAAAGTGTAATTTATATGTATATACGATATCGCAATAATATTAGCTGCTTTTATAAAATTATAATTTGATTATTTGGTTCTAACTGAAAGACTAATTTCTGCTTACAATAATTTAAAATAATAATAAAGCTATGAACAAAGATATTGTTTTTATTATTAATCTTACTCTCTTTATATATTTAGTTGCTAAAATAATTTAAGACATTTTATTTGCAAAAATAATTTATGATATTACAATTACAAATATTATCCTTCATTAAATACGTTTGAACATTTTGTTTTTGCAATAAATAAATGGATCAAAAGATTTTTGATATATTGTTATCCTTATAACGTACAAGGCTCCAATCATCACATTATCACAAACACCCAGTCTAATCAGTAATTTATGTTCTCAAAGTATAAAATATATATATTTTTATTTTCAATACAGAGAGCCTTAGAAGAAAAATAAAGATCATATATCTTTATTTTCCTTCTAAGATTCTCTGTATTGAAAATAGGAGATTTATTTAACTTCGACATTGGGGTGTTCATGTCAATAGTTATAATTCATTTGTTAATGAAATTGATTGAATCACCTGTTGTTTTATTATAGGTATTTCCATAGCATAATGTGGAATGGCATTTTCCCTGGGGAAACTGCTATTACTAATGACATTTCTTTTCACCAAAGAGAGCCATTAGTATAATTTACGTTTTGCAATGTATATATCGATCAACAACATTGTTGGTTTAATGCTGAGAAAAGATTAAAAGTTGACACACACGTGAACAATTTTAATCAACATGAATCGACTTTCAAACGTGGAAAATTCATTGAAAATAAATCGAGGTAAAGCGATTTTGGACCATAATCTAAGTGCGATTCAGTGCGTTAGATAGTTATAAAACTTTTGTGGGATTTGTTTGCACAGTATTTTAGTCCAAAAGTTTTAATTAAATGGTAGTTTCAAATAAATTGAAGTTCTATCTTTTAAATGACTTTATGTGTTGTTTAGAATTCATTTAGTAAATTCCTTTGATTCTTTTTGATGTCGATTTTACTTTTTGAACTGTTTTATCGCACGCGAAAGTAGGTAGCTACTAGTTTCGTGAGCTTTTATGCTGCAACTAAATATGGTTTTCTATTGTGTTTTATCTTTTATATTTCATTGGCATGTTTAAGAAATTTATATAACTTTTAATGTGAATATTAAAATAACATTATACATCTTTTGGGAATGTTAAAAGATCAAAAATACAAATTAAATAATTTTAAAACCTGTATTGATAGTTTTTTCTTGTTTTCGGATTTTTAGGAAATAAATTAAAAACTATTAAAATTCGTTAAATTTCATTAACTAAATATGCCTTAATGTTATTTTAATTAAGGAATTTGTATAAAAAATAAATGAGTTTTATTTTTGTAAATTTGACTTATTTTCAACGATAATCATGTTTTTTTGTGATTATTAAAAAATATTTTATAACTCATAAATCGCTGACACAAACGTTGTAGAGATTTTATTTTTGATTATTTTAACCTGCCCTTATTTAATAATACATTCTGTAAATTGTTTTTACGTATTATAAAGTTCTTTGTTGCAAAAAGATATGTATTGCCTAATTAAAATAAAAATATTACTAATAATATCAGCTATATCCATTATCATAGGATATAAAAAAGCAAATCAAAATAAATCACAGTATTATATTAGCTACTTGTTTTATAGCAAGATGAAAAATTGTCGCGAGCGCTATACTTTTATAGAATTTATATCACTAGGTGAAGCTGAATTAAAATAAATGTAACCAGTTCAATATTTATACATATATGTTTATATATATTTAAATTAGTTTGGTCTACTGATCAGGCGGTAGTTCAGTCTCTGGAGTGATAAGAAAGTTTTAAAGCGGTCTCATATTTGTGTCGTACCAATGTCAATGAACGTTTCATTCACAATGTTTATTTACATTCATATATATTTACTATAAGCTTAAGCTGGAATAGTCCATGAGTTTTTCATTGAATATTTATAAAAAAAGATAAATATAAATATTCATCATGGCCGAGCATATTTATAGTCAATTGTAAATTTTAAATGTTATTATTCTGTGACTATAAAATTAAATTTAAATATATTGGGTTTCTTAAGAAAATCTTGGTAAAATAAAATGTTACAACGACTATTAATGGCAACATAGTTTATAATCTTATGTGTGACCGTCGCTTTCTGGTTCTTTTCATGTCTTTTTCATTATATTATTCAAATGCCATTAAATATTTTTATAAATACTTTTATATAATTTACACGAATAACGTATTTTGCATAGTGAAATAAATGTACGTATAATGTGTATACGAGTAATAATTAGAAACCCTTTTGGAATATAACAACGAACATAATAATGACGGTTGAGCACTAATTTGACACAGTCACTGTTAAGCCTATTTCATGTCAAACACTTACATTTGCATAAATATAAAAGGATTAATATTATAAAATGAGTTGGAAACATGTCGTGAATTGAAATCTTTGTGTTCAACGCATATGATTTCTTGTTTCTCTTTCATCTCATTTCATTTCATTTCAAAAATTACCTACATCATATATATTTGACATTGATCGTTGTCTCAAAGAGACATATAAAGACGAAAAATATAAGGAATTTGGAAACTTAATTTAATGATAAGCACAAAAATAAAAAAAAAACGGCATTTTTTCTTGCTGAATTTATTATTACTACTTGAGCAACTGGCTCAATTATTTTTATTAGATGATAGTAAGAAAAGACCCATTATGTTTAATGAGGACTTGTTATTAGGTTTCAGTTAGGTTAAAATATAATTAATTTTATTTCATTTCATTAATGAATGTTTCCGTTCCTAATAAATACCTTTTTGAAGCTTTTTTTACCAATAGTCTAGAAAATAGGTTTAAATTTAATAAAAACAAACAGTTATTTTTCCACTCTTATTAAGGTTTCTCTTATAACAATAACACGAACTGATTTTGTAAATGGAAGAGCCTAGCTATAGTTACCTGACTGCTGTTCGTATTGTGCTCGCTCGACCGGGGAAGGACCTCTCACAGACAATCGATGTGTAGTAACTCAAATACATTGGGTTATGTTCCGTCAGAGAGTGAAAGAAAGAAAGCCAAACAAGGAAACGATGCTTCCAAAAAGTATACCCCAGGAGGGTAACGGTTTCGACAAGGAGAACCCCTCCCCGAGCAAAATCGGTAAAATGGTTTTCGGATTTTGCTCGGGCTGACCGCTATCACATTGAGACGGCACAACTGGCCTTGTTCTTTTTGACGGACTGTGCGGTTTTCAAGGACTTTTTTTCCATGTACTACTCGAATGTGAGACGAACTTCCACTGGTGTTCTCAGATCAGATAAGAAAATGTTCAGCCATCTAACAATAAACTTTTGTAAATTAGTTTTAAAGTATTACACGGGGGAAGTAGTGAAAACTGTAGGTGTCATATTCATTGAAGTATAGAACAAAATTAAAAACTTAGATTTGTACGTAATTAAGCAGGGACAAAACAGTTTTGTTTAGCCGACTGTGGATGTCAGAGCTAGGGATTCAATTTCCTATTTTTGTTTCTAATTGTAATGCATTACTGAGCAAAGAAGGTTAATTTGAAGAAAAAATGTTCAGTTCCAAATATTGAAAAGTTTTTGAAGATTTTGGAGGTTCCCCAAGGCATCTTCAAAAAATCTTAAAAAAAATAGATAATGGAGCATCCACGTGTGCTCGGGGCCGCTGCCATTGTTCAAGTGAACGCGGCTGCTAGGATACGAGCTGGGGGTGCCGATGGAGCGCGCGCTGGGGACTTTACAGAAGTAAGAGCTTTTAGCAGCATATTTATGTACTACGGTAAATTTATCAGAAACATTAGTACAATTTTAGCTTCAGTTTATAAGTTATTAATGTCAGGAGTAAATTTCGAGTGGAACAGCGATCACAGATCGATTGTGAGGGATTAACAATAGTATTCGGTATCACGAAGTACCAATACCATAGGGAGGATTCACGTAGGTAAATTCTCGAGGTCGGTAACGGTCATTTAATCAAAAGATGTGTAGTTAAAATCAAGCGTAAATCAAGATTATCTGATATTGCTTTTCCGATAACAGTAGATAAACAAAATTTAAATGGGAATAACTCCGACAGGGGTGAAAAGACTGTCACGCTACCACACCTGGACCACCATATAATGTCTCCACAGGTTTGTAGGGATTGTGTAGGGGTAGACACACGAGTTGTAAAAGATTGTGTCTGCAGTCGCAACAACAGTTTTCCACTGTCACGGCCTTCTTCATCGATGTTCAGGACTCTACCATCCATACAATCATCGCCAGTGGTGTTACAAAAACCAGACCGCCGTAACACGAAACGTGTTTAAAAGCCTGTAACAACCTGTTTTTTTTTGAGTTAGAATTAGAATAAATTATTTGTACCATTTAAGTTAATATTTGATTGTAGGGGTTAATTATTATTATTATATCTGTGTATATATAAACTCAATATTGTTGTATTAAGCAGTGGGGTGTGATGTATGTATTTGTCAAATGGTGGCGGGTAATCATAGTTTTGGAATAAACGAGCTACGGATCAGACGTGTAATGGTGTATTATTTTACTTCCAGTAATATATTATTTAATTCTCTAGACAAAATGTTCATTCATTTACGATAGAAGTATTGCTTCAACGTCATATGCATTTTTAATTTATCCATGACAGTCATTTTAACCATGTCTCCATGATATTTTAAGTGTATTATATTTCTTCTTTAGTCGTTGTTATTTACAATTTTGGAATTCAGAATAGATTTTACTAGATGTTCTGTTTTTTTTACTCCACTTTTAATGAATGAAATAAATCATTATTATAGACCATAATTTATAGTTCCAATACTGCTGTCATTGGAAATTCTTCTTCAACAATTCATGTAATATTTCCCCATTTTAAAACAGTCAGACACTGATACTTGTAAAATGAGCTCTACATTATCAATACTATTGTTGAGAACTTCAGATTGTCAAAGAGCTGAAAGAGACGTCGATATATCTTAGGATGACTTACGTTAGCCACTGTCAGAATCAAATGATGCCAGCGATTGATGTGACATAAACTACCAAGAGTAAGACATAATTATCACTTTACTCTTTATAATGCTATGTTGTGTTATTATAACTGCTAAATATTATACATTTGTATCGAAATTCAATTTCGATATAATTAATAAGCAAAACTAATAATACCACCAAGCAGATAAAGAACACCTTAAATATCTATAATTTTGTTGAATTACCAAATTTAAAATGTTCAAAGTTTACTATTCATAAAACTACATTGTAATAAAAAATTAAATTGGCAATAAAAACATATCATATTTTGCATCGCTTTAATAAGGTATGAAAAAAAAGATTAGGCTTGTATTACCTCAATCAAGTATTAGGATAAAATATTGTTGAAATATATGATTCAAAATGAGATATTTTAATGAAATAAACTTTTAATGTATCAATTATTTCTTATTAATGAAGTATACAGGGTTACTTTTATATAGAGGTCTCTTGAAATCTCTAAATTATAGCAGACGTGCATGCACGAGTGTAGTGCGATTGGATTTCCCGTCGTAAATCTGGAGCTCATGCTACGTGAAGCATAAATCTTGTCCATAAAACTAGTATTAATAACCTTGGTAGCATTTGTGTTGATTCGGTTTCATAACTAAGGATCTAAAAAATATATAGCCTTATGAATTTTAACACTATGAATTAGTAGGTATCATAATGAATATCGAGTATCATAACATGCTTACCTATTGTATATTAAATTTTTATTAAATATAACTTGCAATCTTTATATTTTTATTGAAGTGGATTAAATGTCACCGTATCAAGATTTTTATATAAAATTTAGTTAAAAATGCTTATTTCTATGTACGTGATAATGTTTTTCTCATAAGAATTTAGAAGAAAATTATTCAATTATTCTAATATCTTGCCTAACTATTTCGAGCCAATACTTATTTAATTAATTAATTTACAGGCATTTGATATTCACGGAGATAACATGGAGAGAATAAGGTGTGGTCATATAACTCGTGTTCTGACTTAATGATTTATTCCTTTGATTTTAAAAATAACATTCAAAATTATAATTACAGATAGGACGTGCTTATACTGTTTTAATGTAATTAATCCCAAAGTACCATATTAAGAAGAAAAGATTTTTGGACTTACCTTCACGCCATATCCCTTACGGGGTAGCCAGAGACGACGGAGCGCCAATCGCTACGGTCCCTGCATACCTCTTTAGCCTCGGCCACAGATATCAACCTCTTCATACATGCCCTCCGGGGGGTCCTCATGCTTTTTACGTGACCTTCCTCCAATATCATAGATACAGTGTTTTCGAAGGTCACTCGAGTCCTCCCCCTTTCTCTCTTACCACTCACTTTTCCTGTATAAATCTTTTTTACCATTCTTTCATCACTCATTCGTTCGACGTGCCCAAACCACCTGAGCACGTTCGATTTTTGGAAATTCTAAAAAAATGTTTCCTTTTACATATTATTTTTTTCCCTCGTTTTATTTTTGATAATATTAGAAACTCTAAATGTTCTCTTTCTAAATCTTTCAACTTCACTCACACTAATCTGTTATTTGTTTACTTACGCAGAATATTTTTATTAAATCCTTAAGGAATTCAACAGTAGTTATTATATATAAGATATTATATATAACATATTTTTAATTATTTTGATTGTGTATTATATAAAATAATAAAATATTAACAACCATGCGACCTTCATGCTACCAATAGGAATAACTGAAATGTATTTGTTTCATGAAATCTTTTGAAAATTAATTATTACAACACATTTAACTAAAACTTATAATCATTTACATGATATTTTACAAAAATATGAAATCTTTTTAACTAATAATTAACGTAATACGTAATTAACTTGTTCCACCAAATAGGTATTAGAAAAAAGAGAAAAAAAGATACTATATCTCTAAATTATCCTCTCTGTTGCAATTTAATCTACACGACTTGGTTTTTGTATTCTCTTAAGTTGTAAATTGCGTTTCAGTTAAACTACCGTAAATGTACTGAATTAACGAGGCAAGATCTCCTCTTTGTCTATCATAAATTTGCCTTACTTAATATTTATTACAGTAAAATTATAAACTCAATTTATTATAAAATAATATTTGAATCGGTATATCGTGGAACATCTTACGATTCCCTTATCTTAAAACAAAGTATTATAATATGTTTTATGTATGCAGACAATAGTTTGTTTGCACATAAATTTATTACCGTAGTCGGTTCAACTTTAGTTATTCTTATCTTATTTTAGTACTTTATTAATAACAATACAGTTAAATGATAAAAGAATAATGTTTTTTTTATGTGAGTTAATATGTATTTATAATATATTAATATTTTAATCTATTTACACATTTTTTTAATAGTAAATTGTATTTTTCTATAGATTGAAACCCATTAAATAATTCTGCTCGGCGCTGCGAGGCAGCGAGCGGCATGAGAATATGAAATAATCAGGAATTATTGTTACCACAAAATGATTCCGCTTATTATTTATTAGTGAGAGAGTGCTTCATAGAAAAACGTCGTAACAGCGATGAACTGACATAGTTTTAATTAAAATGTATAATCATATATATTTTTGAATACTATAATTGCATAAGAGATATCAAAAATATGTATTCGCATATCATTCATATTTCTTATAAAAAAGTGAATTCTTTAGCATTGCGTAAAAATTTAGTGGTTTTAAAAAAATATTTTTCGAGGAATCATTTAAAGTTACGTTTTTTATATTTGCCGAAAACCTGTATTATTTATATTTATTTTTTATAACATTATATTATAATGTGTTAATAGTTACATTCAAAATAAATGTCTAATAAAAAATCATTAAGATATTAAAGAAAAACTAAATATAATAATAATACGTATACTTATATTTTACATAAACTTTGTTGAAATCCAAAATAAAACAAAAAAAATAATTAAATTAATTGCAAAAATAAACGATGTAGGTTATTGCGGTTAAGTTCTGGAATAAATTTTCCATTTAAACAGACATTGAAAAAACGTTTGTTCTTCAATTTCTCCAGTTTTTCAATTTATTTACAGGTATCTGATATGTCAATGACAGATCTTCAATTGCTTTTGTATTTGTGCTTTATATTGTAACATTTTATTCATTTTTAGTTTTAAAGTGCACAACAATTTTTTTTTTCGATTCTTGGTATATATCTTGAACATAGCACGATTTACAAAATTTTAAACCTGCTAGTTGGTGTTTGTTGTATGATCACAGATTTATGTGAGTTTAACTAAGTACAAAACGGCAAGTATGAAAAATCTTAATTTGTTTGATTGAACGATTAATTTTATGTTTTCTAAGAAACTAATATATATTTATTAATAAAACATAACACAATTATATAATATCCTTAAAGTTCAAATTTTGTATAATGTTATTATATAACAGTTAAACATTCTTATACCAACAATAAATATTTAATAAATAAGTTAAAGGCTGGTCTGTCTTAAATTTAGTAAAATATAAAAATTGTCTTGGTTGGTAAAGTTAGTAGTCAAATTAAAATTTAGAATCCAACAAATAGAGGTAAATTAAAAACGAAGTCTTCTGCACCCACAATCACTCATGTAAGTAGAAAGAAAATCATTTAGTTCAAACACACGCCTTAATAATCAAAACACAAAGGTTAATTTAACAAATACATATGTTGTTTGAATTTGATTTCATTAATACTAGAATTGTATGTGTTGATATATTAGTATTACTGTTATGTTGTTATATATTATTGTAATTAAATACATAATCCGGCCATTTAGTTAATATTTAATCTGCTGCTCTAATTGCATTTAGGGTGTTTGATTTTATCGTTTACTGACCAGTAATTGAAACTGGTTTGAATTTCGCCGGTCAATATTATTAACATTTTGATATTGGACATATTCTAATGTGACTAACTCTCTAAAGTGATTTTAAATGCTGATGCTTTTAATGACCACTTTAATGAAATTCACAGACAATGAGGCAATAATATTTCAACAAAACCTGCACGTTTTCACTTTGTGTATGATGATTATACAAATTAAATTCACTACAAAATACAAATCAAATTCATATTTAGTGTTAACTTATTGTTGTTGGATTATGCGACTATGTAATTTTCTATTTTTATTATTACTAGGTAAGCTGGACTTCCTCAAACATTTCCCAATTTTGCCCAATTTTGACTTTGCTCGGGGAGGGGAATTCTCTGGCTACGTCAAAGCCAGTACCCTCTTGGCATCTATTTTTTAGAGGTATTGATTTCATGTTTTGCGGGGGTGAGTTGGGCTTCCGGATTCTCTCACTCACAGACGGCACATAACGAAATGAATTGGGTTACTAAGCTTCATCTTCTATGTTGAGCAGTCTGCAGTCAAATAACTTTAGCTAGGCTCAACCACCTATAGGAAATTACTATAATGACAGAAAATAAATTATGAAGCCAGGACACGTAATACATGAGCACAACTGACTCGCTTCTCGTATCTCAGTTAATACAAAATGCCTGGAAAATTTTATTACAAGTATGAAAACACGACTAGCAGTGCTAAATATGTTTAAAATTGTATTAATTTGAACACGCCTGTAATTTAATATACTCATTATATATTATAAAGAGTGCTAAAAGACAATATCATGGATGTGGTAATTATTTATATAATAGTTGTAGTACTTTCAGTGGTTATCCACTGAAAGTACTTTATGGTATATTTTAATAATTTATATAATATAAATCTTATTTTGTGAATCTGAGGATATAATAATATTGAAGAGATAGAATCTCCAGTCTCTTAATCGTGTCCTAGAGATAAATATTTCATAATTATTGATTTTTTTGAAATATGCTTTTCCAAATCTCTGTTAAACAATTCGAGACAGATAACTCTACTAATGCGAAAACACATAGAAACGTAGATGTTAAGGCATTAAGGTAATTTAAATGAGAAGATAAAAGGAGAAGTCCTAAAAAAAGTTTACTATTTCTTTTGGTAACCGTTTGTATCTTAGAGAAAATAACACGGTATAAAAGTCTAAAAGAGAAAATTATCCAACATTAATTTAAAAGACGAGGTAACAAGCGACCAACAAACGTCTTTTCCAAATAATATGTCTTCAATTAGAATAACTGTGTAAATTACATTAAGTATTAATTCCAGTCGCTCTCTTAAGTACAGTTTGATACAATACAAAGATTACAAGATTACACATTACATGGCGTGTTGTCAAATTAAAAGTGAATCTATATAATGTGAGTAATAATTTGTTAATTATGCCTCGAATATTATTTTAATATTTGGAGTCGATTGCGTGTAGTAATTGTAATGTATATGTTTTCTTACAAAACGTAACTCTGACAGTATACAAGAAATAAAATTGAGGTTAAACCACCAAAAAAGCAACACAATGATTGATAAGAACATTTATGATTTGCTTATTAAAAACTTTTCTATTATAAACTATTAAGTGACACTTAACTTCACTGACAAAGCATGTACTCGTAAATTAGTTTTAAGGTTACTAGTTTCTTCAATAATATTGAATACACAACGTAGAACAGAGGACTTTTCACACTATTTTAAATATTCATTCATTAATAATATGTGCAGCTTTTTTACATATCAAATTACTATTATTCTTTTCTTTCAAATAAGTATAAATAAAAATCGAATATAACTTTATTATTATTATCGAAAATGAATTTAGTATAATATGTATAAATACTTATAAATATCTTATATTCATTTAACTTCGAAATATTTAACGTTAAGGCCTAATGGTGACAGCGGTTATCGGACTTTATAAAAAATAAATGATTTTTTTTATAGTAACCTCCTGAACACCAACGCGTTTCTCAATTAATAATAACTGACATTTTAAAAGGTAATGCTAAATAAGTGAATAATACTAGTATGTATTATTTAACAAACATCAAGGAATATATTCAATAATTACATAACAAAAACGACACTGTTTTAATAGCCTGTAATTTGTAAAGTGTTTAATATGAAAGTTAAGCTGATCATAAATGAAAACCTTCTTTTCAACTGCTTTAGTGAAAGTCTAATAAAGAATCTCTGGTTGTTATCTTAATTACTCAAATGGTTTAAATCCCGTTGAATCTTATACGACTTTATATACTTAACGCTTTCAAAGAACTAATTAGATTAAAGATTAGAAAGAAATACAAAAGATTTTGTAATGAAGTAGCTTATATGTAACAATACTATTAAGTATTGTCTTTTAGGATTCTAAACAATACTTTGTTAAGAAAGCAAAAACGTATGCTTATATATGTATGTACATAATGCAAGAAAAGATACACTATTTCAACGTAACTATTCGGCCGAACTAACAAGATGTAATGTGTTTTTTTGGTTCTATACATTGCGTCGTTTTTACTGTAATAATTAGTACATCAAGCATAAGAATAATCTTAGTGGCAGCGTTCGTGTGGGTCTATATTTGATTATCTTGACATTTTACAAAAACTTATTACAAAAAATGACTCAAACCTATGACTTCTGACCAAAACTTTTGTTCCTATAAACAATGACTGAATTTTGATGATAACAGTCAGAAATATATTAATAAATATTCTAAGTAACAAATTGGATCTAAATGGTTAATTTTACTTTAAACCTTAGATTGTAAAACCTTAATAACTTTATTACAATGTTTACGTGTCCATTTATTAAAGCTAAATATGTAAAAGAAGTGTTTCTTGTATTATACTTTGCTTGGTTAATTTCCTGTTTTCTTAGGCTTCACTAACATTACATTAATATTTTGTTTTTCGAAGAAAATTCAAAAACAATGCTTTGAGTTAATGTTTAGATGAGATAAAAAGTACTAGTTAAGTGAGCCGCCTTTCAGACGACTATAAACAGTCTTTTTTATATGTACCTATAAGTCAAAGATTTCACTTTGCCCTAACAGTTTTATTTATTCATCTACAGCTTCGAATATTCTGATATTATATATTAGATAGACAGATATTGAAAATATTTAAAATGGAAATGCTTTTAATCAGTAAAAAAGATTGTTTATTATAAAAAAATATATAATTTATTACTTATACTTAGTACTATAACTTATTAATTATGATATGATAAAAATATTAACTCTCATTATTTCAGCTCTTTAAAATAAAAATATAATACTGTTTAATAAATTGATAAAAGATAATGTGATTATTATAGCAGTACTACAATAATCACAATATCTCCTTTTATTTCTTGTCCATGAATCAATTGTTGTGTATTTTATTAAAACTGAAACAAGTTATATGATTAAAAATGTTAAGTCTAGCTTTAAAGCTTTCCAATCAATCCTGAGACTTTCACTGCGACAAAGTTAAATAAAGGATTTAAATCCAATCTCTCATTCAAGTTAACCACCAGACTTGATTTCGGACTAATTATAAAATATTTCTTGCCGATCTTGACGACTTTCTATTGAAACTTAATAGTAACAATGTTAAAACTGCATTTATAATTACCAAGGTATTTTGACAACTTTGTTTCGATCTATACTAAAACATGTATGAAGCAGAAGCGCAGTCTGTCCCTGTTTTTTTCTTCCTCTACAATTTTTTTAAGCTCGGTAAATCATGCACGGTGCCCACTTGAACTTATAATAACGACAATAGGTTCTAATCGTTTTTATTGTCCGTTTCTTTTGAAACTACTTAACTTTCTCTCATGTCATAAATCTCATAACATTCTATTACCTACTTTTTAAAAGTTACGAACATAAAAGAAATAATTAAACAAATATAAAGATTTTTCAGAAATTTGACCTTGAATATATACAAGGTCAGATTGCTTGTAGCAATTACACGATTATAGTTTATATATAAGTATTTCTGATTTTAGACTAAATGCACAGCGTAGTATAAATTATCCTAAAAATATTTATGAAAATAATTAAAGAGATTAATTAAAATAAGAGACAACCGTCGATACATGTATGTCTGCTCATGACACTTATTGTGTTGACAGGCGATGATTGAGTTAGATCAAGTGCGATATATTTTACTTTAGCTATATGTTTATTTTACAAGAAACGACATTTCAATTTCATATAACGTTTTATAGCTTAAACGACTTTGCAGGTATCTAGTTTATTAGAAACAACGGTATATTTATTTACTTAAAGCAACTGGAAAAGAAAAAATTCTGAAAGTCAAGAAACCTTTCCCCAAGTTTGTGAAGTTCTCAACGTGTTTATATAATCAACAGCATTTTGATAGCCCGCTTGCCCGCAAATTGCTAGTGCAGTAGGAAAATGATCGCTATTTCTTCTGTTAAACTGAGCGGTAAACTTCTTTGATTTGAAAGGGAAATTAGCTATTCTTATTATGGCTTTGTTTTTCATTTAGTTGAGGTTAATATATCGTGTAAATGTCGATACTACTACATGTGGGATTGGGAGTAATTACTTATATTTATAATGTTTATTATAAAGCAAATCAGGCCAATATGCCAAGACTGACATCCTAAAATTTTAACTTCACAAGTATAATAATTAAAAGAGAGATTATTTATAAAAAAATGTTTTAAATACACAACATGTAATACCTTCATTCTATTTTATACGCTGGGTATTATATTTGGGTATTATTATGTTTGCTTTTAATTATTCTTATGATTATAACTTATTTGTAACATTTATTGTTAAATATTACTCAACTGTCGTAGTAAATAATATAACTAGGCAGTGTAAACAATTACTAATACTTCGGTAAAAAAGGAAAAAGATTTCTTATTGATCTATATATTGATATAAGCGCTACTAACATTTTCGAATACTACTATTCTATTATAAATAAAACAACAAGTTATGTAACATTACAATAACCTGTTATTTTGAAGTTTATGCAAAATATTTTTACAAAGATAGAGTAGCAGAGTATTAGTATTTAATACTTTATTGTGATACCTGTTACACACAGCCATTATAAATGTTTTGAGGCTTGACTATGTACATATTTAAAGTTAAAATCTGTTCACACATTGCATACATACTCCTAATTATATAATGTTGAAAGAAATATAAGAAAGAAGATGTGGTTGAAGTAGCTATTTCTGATATTTACATAAGGCACTTGAGGTAAGAGATCTTATTCCCAAGAAAGATTTTGTTGCCAAGAAGAAGAAATTTTGATTTTGTTTTTAAACATATTTACTGGGTTAGTAACTAATCCTGATAGAAAAATATCTTTTAAATGCTGGGTATCATACTAGGGACTACATTGATGATAGGATGTTGGTGCAAGATAATAATTTTAATGATTCAGTTTTTATGAAGTGGGTAACAATAAAATAATAATTGACAAAATTAATATTTAATTTAACTAATTAAACGGTTCTAAATGTAAGATCTATTAAGAAAAATTAAAAGATTCTATTTACACAATAATAACATTACTATTATGTTTGACTTGTAAACTAATATAATTTTTTCAGCAATTGTCAAACTAGATTTGAGACTTACTTTAAATAATGTGATAAGTTTAATAAACCGAAAAATGTTAAAGCTATCTCAATTTATTGTTATTAACCATAGATTTTTATTTACAAAACAAAAAATATTATAATAAACTGCTTGTCTTTGAATTATAAAATTAAAATAATTTTAAATTTAAAATACATCGCAACCTGATCATACATTGGCACGCTTCTAGAAACAAAAACCATGAAATTTTTTGAAGTATTCTCGCGAAACTAAACCGCCAACAATTTAGGTACTATTCTTGCTATCGTGTACACCGTAAAAAACTTATGTATGTAAAAACACATGTTTCGTCATTTACTTCAAAGGAAAGGTTAGCTTTTTCAATAAGCTAGATGTACGCTACGGATTAATTTAAGTGAGGTTGAACACAGATTTATTTGCAAAGTCAAGATTAAGAGTTAAATATACTTGATATAGTATTTAGGTTGTTTCCGAAATCTCAGCTTATTAGATTCATAATAATGATCATTAAAATATTCTACCCCATTTATATTTAAGTGAAAGCCACACTATACTATTATGAGTTTATAACAGCCTCAGCGTCAAAATCCTGCATTCAACTTTGTCGCGGCATAAGTCTTTGGATTAATGGAAAACCTCTGGTTATACTCGTGGTATTTTTAATTCATTTGTTCGTTATATTACTCTAAGGAACTAACAAATTTAAAATTATATTATATTATAACTTCATTTATACTAATATACTTTTTTGTAGGACTTTTCCTTTGATAAACTATTTATTAAATATATTATTCACTGTTTTCGATGATCCTTACAATTAGTATTAAAAAGTGTGTTTTATTTTTAATGGCCTATATTTTTTACGAAATGCTAAAAGTACTGTTTCTTTACCGGATTCGTTTGCTAGTACTCAATAAATTTTCCTAAATTGTAAATAACGGGATACCAAAAGTAATAAATATAATTAATTTATATTTAATTATGAATTTGCATACGTTTAACTACAAAGTCGAGACTATTTAATATTAGCTTTACGAAACATTTATATGAAGTGGAACAAAGGATCAAAGTGAAATAGTTTTAGTTCTATGTTTAGAACTTATAAATGTAAGTTTCCTTAAAGAAGTTTTATTCGCCGAGTAATACTGTGTACGGCATACAGTTAATGTATTTCAGATAAGACT
Organism: Melinaea menophilus ssp. n. AW-2005; assembly: GCA_918358695.1. Lineage (NCBI taxonomy): Eukaryota > Metazoa > Arthropoda > Insecta > Lepidoptera > Nymphalidae > Melinaea > Melinaea menophilus. The sequence goes on along the minus strand of OU911038.1, from coordinate 30,027,175 downwards.
CTAATACTTGTTTAAAAATACTTTAACTAACTCGGAGTGGTGTATCAGCGCCAAAAACGCAATAAATTAAAAGCTGGTTAAGCGATCTTAAACCGTAAATTGTGTATAATTGAGCCCGTTTGATAATTATGAGACTCCTTGGAAATTAATTTCATGATATTTTCATAAGATATGTTAAATAAAATGTTTAAGTTCAACTAATATTAGGTATTTTTTTGGTAATTTGTTTAGATTTTATCAATTATCAATTATATATTATAGGTTAGAATTGAATGAAACTATTTGTATTTTTGAATAAACGCATTCGAGAACATGACTAAGTCGTTCAATTATATTAGATACATATAATTGTTCCACAAAAACTAAACAATCCACAATTACTATATTTAAAATATATAATATTATGTATCGCGAATTTTATGTTTTCGAAACAACCGACTAAAACAACATATAAGTGTGTCTGACGAGCCTCATGCAGCTCTCACTATCGTTGTACTCTATGTTTATGATTAGATTAGATAAGATTCTTGTGACAGTTTTTAACTTTTATAAATATCTAACTGACTGACTTTTATAACTATTTAAGACTTATTTCGTCTTAAGCTAAGCGTTACATTATATAAATAACAATACGTTAATTTTATCTGATCCCATTATACCTTTGTTGGTTTAAGTTAAACAAAACTACATTATATTCATCGATCTGGAATATGTAGTAGAATTTCATTAAAGGCATTTACCAGTTTCGACACCTGGCCCTTATAATTTAAGCATTCGTTTTGGCAATTCAATCAATATATATTATAATTATATTAAAGATCAGAAAATTACAGAGTGAAAAAGGAAAGTTTAAGACAGATTTAATGAATAAAATATTATAATAAACTAATAAAAAAATCATATTAATTAAGTAAATACCTACCTACATAAAAATATTCATGAAATAAAAGTAAGTGTCAAATCAAAAAGCATTATTTGAATTAAATGGCATGAGAAGAATAAAAGGATTAACAACACTAACAATAAAAAACTACAATGAAATTTAAATTAAAGAACCACTCAGCAGTGCAGTAGTGCGAGACTCTAGCTCTAAATTTCAGTGGATACCCTGCCATGACATAGTGAACACTAACGATTGCTAACATTAACAAAAGGATCAAAAAGAAAGAAAACAATACCTGTGAGTAAAGTATTAAAAAAAACAGTCAACGTTTTTGATTTCAATTAGGTCTAAATTGCATTTTTGAAACGTTAGATTCTAGTTGGTATAATTATTATAATACTTAATATTTTCTTTGAATTATTTGGCTATTATATTTGAATTATTTGGAATTATATACCTATAATAATAGTGTAAGTTAATTTAAACCTAATATGTTTAAATACCTGTTACACGTAATTTCGTCAGTTCGAACTATATACAATTAAGTACTAATAATCGGCTCCACAAAATAAACATTACTGTCTATATATAAAGCTAGCATAGTCTATTTATCTCAAAATTATTTATATAAATTGAATTCTCGTCTCACTTGACTACAACTAGAAAAATAATATAGATAATAATTTACCTGAAGATAAGATTTCACTCACAGATAAATGAATCGCTATATTAAAGAAATATCACTTGGCGTAACTATAGACAGAGCAACAAAAATCAATATTGTTTGCCCAGCAAAATATAATATATATATATATATATATATATATATATATATATATATATATATATATATATATATATATATATATATATATATATATATATATATATATATATATATATATAGTTGTACCCATTCACTGTGAAAAAAATTAAACAAGATATTTTAATAAAAGAATATAGAAGATAAAACATATGACTAAGGGTATGGCTAACGTGTAGCGGATAACAAAAGTAATGTATAGATTTTTTTTCTTATTTTTTTTGTATGTATAGATAACATATTTTTCAAATGATCAAATGATCACATGATGTTACTTTGGTACCTTTTATAACAGCTACATATTCCTAAACCTACATATACTCGTACCTGTCCCAAAAATAGAAATAATAAGGCATGATATCTTTGGTATTATAATCTTATTCAGTAATCAGTTACTTAATAAAAAACAGCGTTTGAGTGCGTTTAATAGCTATGAGACTCTTGTGGAATTCGTTTGCATCGTATTTTTCCTTCAAAAGTTTTAATTTAATGGTAGTTTCAGATAAATTGAAAATTGAAATTCTATCTTTTAAAAGACTTTATTTGTTATTTAAGTTCCATTTACTTAATTCTCTCGCTTCCTTTTGACGTTGATTTTACTTTTTGAATCGTTTTATCGCACGCGAATAGGTATTTTGGTATGGTAATAGTTTTGTGAGTTTTATGCAGCAACAAAATATTGTTATATGTTACAATTTTATAAAAATTATACTACAAAGAGGATACGTTAATTCAAACGTTATGTTACAATATCAAAATTAATACAACTTTAAAACTTTATAAATGTGCATTGATAAATTATTATCTCACTTTTTTAGAGTCTTTAATAAAGTAATTTATATAATTTTTATTCAGAATTATATAAATGGAATAATTAAGTTTAATATCACTTGAAATATCATTGTACTCGCAAATTTCTGACTCAAACGTTGTAGAGGATTTTTTTATTTTAACTGATACTTATTAAGTTGCAATGATACATCTTTTTAATTGTTTATACATAATAAAAATACGTATTAACCAAATAAAATTAAATAATACAACAGATATATTCGAGATCGTCTGAATTGTGAGTAATAATATGATATGATACTTTTAAAATATATATATTACCTAGTAATTAACTACTATATTTCATAGTAAAATGTTATGCTCACACATAAAGTTTCTTCTACTACTTAATATCACATTCATTTTTATGATAGAAAATGATATAACCGAACCAGGTTTAAAAATTCAAAAGACTTTTTCGCTCGCTTTATCCGATGAAACCTGTTTTACTACATGACCTGGTCAACACGATACTCTATGGAAACTTTTGTAATCTAAATATATTCTGTTCATATCATACCAATTAAAATATATCTGATATTAATACATATAGATATAAACACTAGTTATTACTAAAATTATCTACCTTAACTAGCAAAAATTGTTAAGATAGCAATCACAAAACTTTTCGTATACCGACAAAGATAAAAAAATGCCGGAAGCTTTATATTCTTATAATACTTACGATACTATTTAAAGATAAATTAAAATGGATCCAACCAGTTCAATATTTATTTGTACATAGTTAAATAATTTTAATCTACTTATTAGATTTTATGAGTACAATCGCAAAAATTTTATTTACAAAGCAACCACTCAATGGAGCAAAATGGTGAAAGTTTGATAAAATTCTAATAATTATGAGTACGTCGCGAATCTGAATTCTATCCAGTCAGGGAATATATCAAATGTCACGAGCGTATGTCCGGACTCGACCACCGGCGGAACTCAGTGCCCCAAATATGTGAAATCTATTTTTGCGATTTCCATAATAAAATACTTTGTTGCGTACCTTAATAATTAATTTTTCTTTGGAGTTAAGAAAAAAAAATAATTAAAAGGATTACTGTTACTAAAATGTAGTTATGGTTATAACTTCATAAGAATTTGGACGTTGAAATAAAAACAACAACATTTCATAATTTTGTCAACACTTCATAATGGCTTATCTCTTCGCAGTGATTGGTTTTTATAACATTCTAGAATAATCTAGAATAATCGATGAATTTTTCATTTTATATTTATTTAAAATGAATATAAATATTTAACATGGCTAAAAGATATTAATAATTAACTGCAAATTATAAATGTTATATTTGACGACGTCGTCGTTAGAGTTGCCTATTACGGCACGAATTAACCACCGTCAAGCGCGTCATCACTTCCCTCTCTTTCTTCCGTACGATTTGTTTTTCAATGGCTATGCAGACGTCTGCATAGCCGTTGGACTAATTTAATTAATTTAGCTATAATGTGGTTGTGACCTATTTAATATTATAAATTAAACTTGAAATATATATTTTTTATTTTTATTTCCATGCAGATAACTTCTTCTTTTATTCATCATATAAATACTTTATAATTTCACTGACAAAATGAATAATTCGTAATCATTTTATTAATTCTTGCCAGTGTTAAATTCAAATAAACACAAATACGAATCATACTGATACCAAAATACAAATAAGCTTCTTTACATATACTAAAAATTACTCTTCCATTTCATCTTAGTAGTGATCTTAGAAATACCTATTATTTTATAAGTAAAAGTTATTTAATTTGACTTGTATCAGAAAGCACAGCCTAAAAGTGTCAAAAAGAACGATTTTTTTTATTCCACAGCAGATTATTAGTGCAAATAACTATCTAAATCGGTAGTACATGGGCTTCAAAAAGGAAAAAATCTTTAAATTTAGACTGAGATTTTTTATTTTCATAAATACAATAATTTACTAATGTAAACAGAGCTACGCAATTAATAGTTAATTTTGTGCAAATCTTAAAAGGTATGTTAAAAATTTTGAAACTACAACTGTTTTTTTGAATACAGTTTAAATGTTATTTTGCAAGTCATTTATATTTACCACTTCCTTTGAAATTGAGATTCAATAACGATTATTTTCATAGCACACTTTTTTTATAAGTTTTCATTATTAATATTCAATATTGTAGCAGTGACAACTGAAATTATAACTATGAACAAGGTACTCATATATTAATATTATCCTCTACCAAAAATTATCTTACAGTTTAAGATTTAATAATATATAATAATTTTGTATCTTTATAGAGAGCTCGCAAAGAGTGTTCCTAATCACTTATTAGCTTCGGTAGTATTTCTCTAGTAAGTATTTTAGAAACAGATCATTGAAGTTATGTACTCGTGTATATTGCACAGTCTGACTCAGTTTTTATAAATAGTCTACAAAATGGTTATTAATTCAATAAAAATTAAGACTTGTTTTTTACTATTTTTTGGTAATTTTTCTAATTTACCAAAATAGGCACTGAAGTATTTAAAGAAAATCATAATCATTATAACACAAATTTCCTGTCCTTTATTTATCTGTTATATATTTTTTTAATAGATAATTAAAAATAGGCTATAAAAATAAATTATAACTCTATGATATAACTAATTTATAGCTATAAAATAACTACTTTACTATACTGAACTACTACTATAACATGAACATCAAATATATTTTTAGGTTTTTTATTTTCTTTTTTCTTATTATCTCTTAAAAATATCAAAACGATTGAAAAGAAAATAACAACATACAATTCAGAATTAAAAAGTCACATCTTTATTCGTATAAATTACAACTGTACTAATTAGAGAAAATTTCAAGTTGTTTGCAACATTTACAGAGAGGAATCTAAATACACTACAGTGAAGAGTCAATACTTAAGTTTGTACTGTTTGTATATTTTAAACTTTTATTAGTAACTTAACAGTCTAAACAGAGGTTCAAGAACGTAATAACGCAATAGAATTTAAACTTTCTATGTATATTTACTTTTTACTCTACTGAATAATACAAGGATACTCTTTATTAATTTAATATAATTTTATATTTGTATAGGTAGTGAAGTTATTAGTATAGGTTTCACAATATTAGATGAAGTAAAAACATAACCTTCAACTCGCGAGCGCCACCTGTTTATAACTAATTACACATACGTTTGATGTGACACCGTGTGTCTGTTTTCTGACTTCTGTGAAAATCTAATGCTAGGAATATTAGTGTTAAAACCATCCTAACAAGATATAATATAATTTTATTTCATTATTATATTAGGTAATTTAAACAATATTTTTACCAGCTAAACGACTGCAATTAAACCTGTAAGTAATCTTTTTGTGTTTAGTCGTTCCGGTTGCTTACAATTCATTGGAATTATTAGGTTTTAAGTGTCTTTTATGTTGACCTTTGAAGCCATATTCATTTCTCGATTCATTGTATGTATCTTTATAATCATAAATAAAACTAGTTAGTTAAAATATATATATATTGAATCCATAAATGATATCTTTGCCTTTAAGGCAACAATGCGTTTTATCTTTATACAAAATCTTATAGAATAATATACTCCTACACAAGCATTAGTATTACAAATATCATTAGTAAATGTATTTTTATTGCAAAATAACATTAAAGCGGATTGAAAAATTAAAATATTTGAAATTATAAGTGCGCGGCGTTGGGGACCGTCAACTAACATGCCATGTTCCGAACGGCGGGAGGTGGAGGACGGAGCTACAAATAGCTACGTGGAATGTAAGAGGAGGAATGGAACAGAAGAAGAATGAATTATTAGATGTGATGGATGACAAAGATCTGGATGTTATTTGTGTGTCTGAGACCAAACGAAAAGGCAATGATGGGACCGATTTGCCTAGCAACCGGGCCGCTTTCTGGGCCGGGGTTCCAGAGGGTGCGCGAGGTTGCAAGGTGTAGGCGTGTTGTTGTCCTCTCGAATGGTTAATGCAGTGGTAGAATATAAGGCTAACCCGAGGCTTCTTTCAAAGAAGAAGAAGTAATGAAAAGTTGATAGTATGTGGGGATGTTAATGGATGGGTTGGAACCGCGCGAAGTGGTTACGAAAGCGTGCTAGGCAAGTACGGTGATAAGACAGCAAATGAGGCTGGGAAGCTTATTTTGGAATTTTGTAAGGAGAGAAATTTGTTTGTAGCAAACACGATGTTTGATCACAAACGAATTCACATGTACACATGGGAGCGAGCGGAAGAAAGAAGTATAATTGATTTATTGTATTCGAAGCCAATTTATGGCCACGAGAGTATTTACCGGTGCTGATCTGGGAACGGACCATTATCTAGTCGTTGCTAGAATAAGAGGTCTGTTTGCAGGTTGGCGCAGCCGCACGACGTGCCTTAGCTTGGAGTCGAATTATCGCATAAGAAACTAGAAGCTTCAAGATCTACCGATGAGAGAGGAATATCAAGAAAGGGTTTCCAAGAAGCTTGAAAGCTGTGACTCTGGAAATGAAAGTGCTGAAGTATACTGGCAGAATCTTAGGAATGGTATGGTGAAAGTAGCGACAGAGGTATGTGGTAAAAAGAAAAGAGGTTTTAGTAAGGAGCGCGATGAATGGTGGGATGATGAAATGAAAGACGCTGTGGAGTTAAAGAAGAAAGCATGGCTGGATTATAAAGCCTCGGGTAAGGATAAAAGTATGAAAGAGATAAGAAAATGAGAGTACAAGCTGCAAAAGCACAAAACGAAAGCACTTATAAGGATGAAGCGTGAAAATTCTGAGAGAGTAAGGGATGAAAGGTTGACAAGCAACTTCCGGGAAAACACGAAGCTTTTCTGGCGAGAAGTTAGTGATTCCCGGGGTTGCTCGGTAATGTAGCCGATGGTGATATCAGTTTGGAAGAAATGGAGAGCGCGATTCGAAGCCTTAAATATAGTAAGGCTGCGGGAGCAGACTAAGTTACTGCCGAGATGTTCAAATATGGTGGGCCACGCGTCTTGGACTTGTTCTGGCTTTTGTGCAATTTATTCTGGAGATCAGGAGAGGTCTCAGACGATTGGCGAGGTGCAGTCATCGTACCTTTGTATAAAGGCATAGGTTCACAGATAGACTGTGTAAGCTACAGGCCTATCAGTTTGATTAGCTTGGGCGGTAAAGTTTATGCTAAAATATTAGCGCGAAGAATGCAAGAGAGATCTGAAAGGCTGTTGTGGGAGGCCCAAGGAGGTTTTAGGCCTGGAAGAGGGTGTATAGATCAGATCTTTTCCCTCCGCATGATCACGGAAAATTTTTTGGCCCTAAACCAAAAGGTTTTCTGTGCTTTTGTGGGTTTGGAAAAGGCGTTTGACAGGGTTGTGAGAAAGAAGTTATGGGAGATACTGCCCCGATACAACGTGAACGGACCCTTGCTACAGGCTGTAAAGTCTCTTTACAGAGATCACTCAGCCTGTGTGCGAGTAGGAGCTGACATGTCGCCCTGGTTTGACATCCAGTCGGGTGTTAAGCAAGGTTGCGCTATGTCAGCTTGATTGTTCAATTTGTTTTTGGATAGTTGTCTCCAAGGCGTGAAAGACAGTGACATGGGAGTGAAAGTAGGTGATCTTAAGGTCAATTGCTTGCTGTATGCTGATGATGCAGTGCACATTTTTTCATTAGAATGCGATTTGCAGGCATTGGTCACCACTCTGAAAGATGAGTGTGAAAAAATAATGGTCTCAACCTGAATGTAGATAAGACGAAGGTTCTGATATTTGAAAGAAATTAAGAAAGAACAGGATGTAAGATCAACGTGAATGGTAAGATAATAGAACAAGTGAATGAAGTGGTATATTTGGGAAGTATGTTTGGCAGAGACGGAAGATACGAAATGGATGTGGAAAGGTGTATTGTTGCCGGAAACAGAGTTAACGGTGCTCTGACTGCATTGTTGAGACGGTGAAACGTCAGCATAGCTGCACGTTTGGCTGTACACAATGCGGTTTTGCTACCGACGCTGTTATACGGCAGACAAACGTGGGTAACACAGAAGAAGAATATAAGAGAAAAGAATGCTGTGGAGATGCGATCTCTTCGTAGAATATGCGGAGTCAGCCTAGCTGACCGAATCCGCAATGAAGAGATCCACAGAATGGCAGGTACTAGTGTAGAAGTTACAGTGAGAATGAAGAAGAACTTGCTCAGGTGGTTTGGGCATGTCGAACGAATGAGTGATGAAAGAATGGTAAAAAAGATTTATACAGGAAAAGTGAGTGGTAAGAGAGAAAGGGGGAGACCTCGAGTGATTTCGAAAACACAGTATCTATGATACTGTAGGAAGGTCACGTGAAAAGCATGAGGTTCCCCCGGAAGGCATGTATGACGAGGTTGATATCTGTGGCCGAGGCGAAAGAGGTATGCAGGGACCGTAGCGTTTGGCGCTCCGTCGTCTCTGGCTACCCTGTATGTATACCCTGTATTATCAACTTGTACATTATTCTGAAAAGAAATTTAACTGTCATCAACAACAAGCTTACTGTGTAAGTAGATAATAATAACAATAATAAATATACTTTATTGCCCACCAGAAAGACAAATATTTTTTTATTTTCACGTTACAAATAGAAAACACAACAATTTTATTTTACAAAAAGGCAACCTTTAGATTAAGGATACGCTGTGGTAGTAGTAAAAGGGGTCTGCAAATTACTAATATTAAATTTACATATTTATTATAGAAAAAATATATATGTTATAAAAATACACAACGAATATATGTACATACATATCTACATATACATAAATATAATATATATATACATATATATATATATATATATAATATTTAATATATAAATATATATTATATACGAGTTATTAAAATTATAAATAGACTATAAATACAGTTGTTATAGAAACACTTAAAATTATGGCATTGAGAAAAGAAAGAAAAACAAAATATTTACATTTATATAAAATGACACATACATATGTATATAGATTTATATTACATTCCAATAATATTCTTTATAATAGTTTTTCTTCAGTACTATAATTGACAAGTTTCATGATTTAGAATGATATTTTACTAGATGTGATATTTTTACTATAAAAAAATACTTATTATTTTTTAAAACTTACATTCCCAATAAGGGGATTCTATTACAAACACTTCTTTTGAATTCTTGTAAACTTACTCTATTTTTAAACAGTCAGACTATGTGATAACAGAACACGAACTCCACGTTAACAACACAATGTTCAACAGTTTCTGTTTTCAGTGACTGTCAAAGATCAATGTGAGATGGCGAGGTATCTTAGGATGACTTACGTTAGCCTCTGTCAGAATTGAATGATATTCACGACCGTTCTGACATAAACGTAACTGACAAGAAGACATATATGTTACTTTACACTTAATGATGCTGTATGGTGTTGTTTACAGCAAAATATTATATTTATATTGATTGATATTTAATTTCGATATAGCTAGTAAACCTAACTAGTACCCTCAGATATTTCTAAAGCTCTTTATTTTATTGAATAACCAAATGGAAAATAATTAAAGTAGCTCGTCCTTCATAAAGCTAGAGGTATATTGTAGTAAAAAATGTAATTTACACTAATAAAATACTATTATTACCATCTTTTGCGTCGATGTAGTCGGGTATAAAAGAAAATGATAGCGTTAACTGAAAACCTAAAACCAGTATTAGGATAAAATATTATTGAAATATAAGATACAAAACTATAAGATATATTTATGAAATAAGCCTTTAATTTATTATTTCTATGTTAATTATGAAGTAAAGTGTTCCATTTTTTGAGGTTTGTTTCTAATTTCATAACTACCAACTGACCTTGCTGCAACTTGTCTTAAAATAGTTAAGTTCTTGAAATCTCTAAATTATTTCAGACATGTATGCATGAGTTTATTACGAATAAACTTACCGTCGTAAAATCAGGAGCTCACGCTACTTGAAGCAGACATGTAGTCCATAAAGCTAGTATTAATAACCGTGGTAGCACTTGTACCTACTGTGAAAGTAAAACAAATAAAGTTCATATAATTATGTTTATACTAAAAAAAATATTTTCTAAAATAAAATTCTAAAAATATTACTTGACAGCCCTTACGTTACTAATTGCTGTCAAATATGATATAAAAGTACTTATTCAGATAATAATACTAAAATTAATAATGACAGGTTTTCGGTAATAAAAACGCCTATTATATGCCGTAATTACAAAACTCATGATTCAACAGCATTTTTATTATTTATTTTATTCAATATGTTTTCTTTAGCCATTTTGAGGTATATTTTCGTTTCTTTAACATTTTTTAATAAAAGATAAACATGTAATTTAAAATTATAAGCAACTTGGGAGTAAGTCAGGAAATGATTTAGTAGCCAAGGTTTATGTATGCGTATCGCTTGTACTCGTAGCTTAAGATTTTTAATTTATGATACCTAGTTACCGCCTAAGACACGATCCGTGTACAATTTTATATAGATCATGAACATGACATAATATGTATGACACATGACGGTAAATCGATTAAAATCTTGTCGCAAACTAGACTTACCATTATTTTTGTACGCCTTCAAGGAGTATAATTTTCTTTTAATTTACGATATACTTCGACATAATAATATCACGTCATCTTTCATTCTAACGACGTAAACTATATAGTTCAAACGTCTTGTTATTTAACATTTTATCAGACAGTGTATTTGGGAAAATCTCTTTGTCAGAGCTTTTACACTATTTGAGTATGTTTTCATTTTAAAGTGGCAGTAAAAGTTTATCCTCCGTCTTCTATTTCAGTAAGAATATTTTGCCAACATTTTGTGGTTGGATTCAAAATAACAAGCTAACTTAAACTCCAGTCAAAAATTTTGCTTTTAAAAGTAAAGCAATTTTATTTTATTTGTATTTTCAAGTTTTATTGGTTTGGACCATTTCTTTATGAGAATTAAATTTCGCTATGAACTAACATAGTAAATTGTGGAATTGTATAATAATACGTTTTTATACCTACCCGTTATCAAAAACATCAGATATTTTACAGTAAAGTAAACATTTCTAATAAACTATTCAGTTTATTTATGTTACTAATGCACTAGTATAATAGTTTCACCCGTGATCGGATACAGCCATCTATCAGAGAGTGATAATTAATCTCCCTAATTAATTTACTTCTAATGTAATTAATTATTTAATAAAAACTGAAACGTGTCAATATAGGTACAATTATATTCAATAAATGAAAAGAAAGTTAATTGTGTTTATTATCTTATCTTAAATGGAATATATTGTTATAATGTTAAAGTAGGAATGGTATCCTTTACACATGTTCTGTTCTTGTGGTAGTTCGAAGAACAACCTAGAGACCACCCGTGTTAATCATTTCGACGAAACCCGGGGTTCTCAATCAATGTGTCAGATACACTTTATTTAAATTTCGAATAGACAAGGTCAAAAGAAAACTTGAAATAAACTAGAAATAACCTGAATTTGAGAATTAGAAATGAATTGAATAATGTTATAGAATTTGATAGATTGTAATTAGTAAAATTCATTATTTAAAAAATTACTAGATCGAAAATAAGTAACATTCGCAGTATGTTTAGGTTTAGGATAACTAAACTTTAGTAAAACTAAATTTAACACAAGATAAAACTACCTGATATATTCCTCACTGTGTATATCCTTCTTCCCATATCACGTAGCAAACATCGTAAGGGCGGGACTCCACGGCGTTCGTCAAACAAAGCAGAACAATATTTTGTTTACAACGATCCTACGTTATATTAAATCTTTTATATAAATTAGAAACGTAGACAAAATTATATTTCCCCTTAAATTGATATTAATGGATCTCGTTCCCGCTGTTAACATGAAATTTCTTATTAATGTCTATGAATGAAACTTAGTTCATAACATATTACTAACAAACATAAAATCTCTTAATTATATCTTAAACCTTAATTTTTTTCGGCTGTTAATGTTTTATTTTTATTTTGTTTTACCTAATTTCTATATAAATCTTCAGCAGTGTGTTTCTATATAAATCGTCACCATGGTGTACGAATAGACAAACAGATAAATAAATAAATGAATAAATTATGTATGTGTTATGTAGCAAGCACTTAATTTTACAAAAAAAATATTTAGTGTAAAGATTGTGTATAGTTTGTTTTTTCTTTTTGTAGAGATAATTTAAACTTGTATAATAAATTTATTTTAAACTAGTGTAATAATTCATATTATGCATTAACTAAACTAATCTGATAATTTATGTGTTAATTAATGTCGTTTCGAAAATGATTTTAGACATGGAAAACTTATAACAATAATTGAACATTTTAATTTATCCACTTTTCTTAATTCTACTATAACACGCCAACAGATGAGAAATTCTTTAATAATTATCACTTTATTTTAAACAAAAGTAGAACATACATTGTATTACATTTTAAAAACAATATATTTTCAATAGCTGAATAATTACTGTTAGTTATTTTGCTATTGAATATTAATCAGTTTAGGTTTTGACATATATAAATAAATAATAATAATAATACACTGAAATATATTAAAAAATAGTAATAAATGAAAATTTTAAATGTATCTAACATTTCAGACTATTTTAATCATGTAAACGTTTTTTAATCACGTTTCTATCAAAACTTTCTTCTAATCAATGCGTTGTGGTTAAAATGTGTGCTGCTGAAAAAAATGTAGTATATTAAAAACCTGTTACTATTATATAATAAAATAATTGTATATGTTTGTATAATATATACATGTATCAATATTACAAGTAGGAATTACTAGACAGATGTCATCTTAATAAGAGCTTAGTTCGAGTAAGGAAGACGATACAGCCATTAATGTAAGAGCGTTTTAGCATAAGACGCTCAAGATTCATATGATCTTATTACCTCAGATATATTACTATTGAATTAAGTCCTTCTTTGTACATGCTTTCATGTTATAATTGTACTACAGTAATTAAATTTTATGCTGTTATAATAAATATGTAACGATTACTTAAATCTGGTTGTCTGTGGTATATTACATGTTATTTATAAATCAGAATATAACTGTGACAGATAAACCGAAGATTTAAACAATAAACGCGGACAGGCGTTAACATGTCTATAATAAATGGTTCATGGATGAATTAACATCATTTTTATCGAAACAGACAGTTTCACAATAATTTTGTTAGTAGTTTAATGTATGTAAAATACTATTATTATAATATTTATGTTTTATTAGGTTAGAAAAAAATATTCAGATAAGTTGAGATATGTTTTCACCTTATCTCAATATGATGATGATATGAAAATATTGTTTATTATTTTTTTAAGTGCATTTTATGTATCTGTAAATGTTTAGTCTTTGTCTTTCGAGCTTATTATGAAGGGAATATTAGACATATAGCTATATGTCTTATATATACTATTTTAGTCTGAATCTTTTTTTAGAAACCGTCCCGTGGCTCAAAACAATTAACTAACTAAGATACGGTTAGTTATCGCCACCCGCCTCGAAGTATTGAGCATTCTATATATATTCATCTTCATCGGGACAGAAGCGATATCTATTAGGTTTGTTTTAAAAATCCTAAACAATATTTTTTACTTTGTAATAGGTATAGAAAAACTTTGACTATCTACCTACCTAATGGTAAGCCATACGTGGTATATCTTATTTGGTTTGGAATCAATTTCTATTACAATTACTAATTGTTCATTTTATGGTTCAGTTATTTTTAATAAACTAACTTTTTATTACTATTCTATTAAATATTGCAAACGTTTCAAATATTAAAAGTGTTACAACTATCGCCAGAAGCTTTTTGGTTATCCTAGGAATTATATAATTTAATATGTACTTTTAATTAATACCAGTGATCACTTGTGGACGTCAAATAGGAGTGGCCTATTTTGATACCATAATTATCGAAATAAGACCTTCTGTAAAGACACTCTCCAACTTAAAGTAAGGCTACGAGGGTTCCAAACATGCCCTGGTCTGAGAACAACTACTAGACAATTAATAAACGAAATCTTATTGTTAAACTTCAGAAAGTCTGATTTCCGCTTTAAACATAGAAGTCTGTTTGTTGATCTTAACGTTTCCGAAAAGTAGTAACAGAAAATCAATTCCTCTCTTATTACTGAAAATGCTTTTACATTACATACATATATATTTTACATAAACTTTGGTAAAAACAAAAAATGAAACTAATGTAGAATTTATTAAAAAAATATACCAAAATTAAAGGAAGAATAATTGTAATGATGTTCTGGAATATTTTCCATTTTTATACATATTTGAAAATGTTTGTTTGTAAATTATTCCAGATTTACAAATTATTTACATGTCAATAGAAGAACTTTAATTGCTTTTTGTTTTATTTGCTCTGTATTGTAATATTGTCTTCGCTTCTAGGTTTAAAGGGTTTTAGTCAAATTTACTACATTTTTAATTTAACAAATAACCAATAATTGGAATTAAATAGAGGAAAAATCAGAATTTAAGCCATGTCTTAACAAAAGCAATGTGTCTTTAAAATTTCATCTTATCTGTAAACGTATTAAAATCACACCATTGTTATTAGTAATAGTGAACTTTTAATAACGAATGTTTTTTTTAATAATATTTATAGTAAATAGAAAAATGTCTGTCTGAGAATCTTTAGAATTGTATTTATATTCTGTCTATCATGAGGTTTAATATATTAATATTTATAAACATTGTGATTTTCTATATGATCTTAAATGATGTTTATAATGTATTTTTTCTGTATATATATTTATTAATAGCATATTACATTTATTTGTTTAGGTATATTATCATTATTTGAAACATGTATGTATTATGTATAAGTACATTATGTGTGTTGTGTGTTACTTTTAGATAATTTATTTTAATGTAATGTTTATTTTTGTTTTTTTATTTTATTTCGTTTGAATTTTCAGGTTAATAGGTAGCGAATACTCTTAGCAATAAGTCCTACTTTTGTACGATCTTTTCAGTATTTAAAACGAAATAAATGAATACATAAATAAAATGATTGACTTGAAAAGAAATTGTTACATCATAATAGTAAGGTTGTTTCTCAACGTGCAAACTTTTTATTTACTTACTTACTTATCTTCACGCCATAACCCTTGTGAGATGACGGAGCGCCAAACGCTACGGTCTCTGCATACCTCTTTCGCCTCGACCACAGACATTAATCAAACATGGCCTCCGGGGAGTCCTCATGCATTTTACGTGACCTTCCTCCAGTATCGTAGCTACTGTATTTTCGAAGGTCTCTCGAGGCCTCCCCCTGTCTCTCTTACCGCCCACTTTTCCTTTATAAATCTTTTTTACCACTCTTTCATCACTCATTCGTTCGACGTGCCCAAACCACCTGAGCACGTTCTTCTTCATTCTCACCTAAATTTCGGTTTCGATTCGGATTCGGTCAGCTAAACTGACTCCGTATATTCAACGAAGAGATCGCATATCCACAGCATTCATCTTTCTTACATTCTTCTTCTGTGTTACCTACGTTTGGCTGCCGTATAACAGTGTCGGTAGCAAAACTGCATTGTGTACAGCCAAACGTGCAGCTATGATAACGTTTCGCCGTCTCAACAATGCAAAGCATCGTTAAGTCTGTTACCAGCAGCAATACGCCTTTCCACATCCATTTCGTATCTTCCGTCTCTGCTAAACATACTTCCCAAATATACCACTTCATTCACTTGTTCTATTATCTTACCATTCACGTTGATCTTACATTCTATTCTTTCTTCATTTCTTTCAAATACCAGAACCTTTGTCTTATCTACATTCAGGTTTAGACCATTATTTTCACACCCATCTTTCAGAGTGATGACCAATGCCTGCAAATCGCATTCTGATGATGCAATGAGCACTGCATCATCTGCATATAGTAAGCAATTGACCTTAAGGTCACCTACTTTCACTCCCATGTCACTGTCTTTCACGCCTTGGAGACAACTATCCAAATACAAATTGAACAACCAAGCTGACATGGCGCAACCTTGCTTAACACCCGATTGGATGTCAAACCAGGGCGACAAGTCAGCTCCTACTCGCACACAAGCTGAGTGATCTCTGTAAAGAGACTTAACAGCCTGTAGCAATGGTCCGCTCACATTGTATCGGGGCAGTATCTCCCAAACTTTTTGAAATCGAGGTAAATGAAAAATGATGCCTTCTGCACCAGCGATCACGCATTTAACTAGAAAAAATACATACTAGTATAGTTCAAAGATATGCGTTAATAATTACAACACAACAGGATGAATTGAACAAATATGTTGTTTGAATTTGATTTAATTAATACTAGAATTGCATGTGTTGATATATTAGTAATACTACAGTTGTTGTTATGTATTATTGTAATGAAATATGTAATCCGGTCATTTAGTTAATATTTAATCTGCTGCTCTAATTGCATTTAGGGTGTTTGATTTTATCGTTTACCGATCAGTAATTGAAACTGGTTTTAATTTCGCCGGTCAATATTATTAACATTTAGTATATTCAATAATATTTATTTGCCAATGTTGGACATATTCTAAAGTGACTAAGTCTCTAAATTGTTATTAAATATGCTTTCAATGGCCGTTTTAATTTACAGACAATGAGACAATAATGTTTCAACAAAATTTGCATGCATGTTTCTCTATTGTATTTACGGATTAAAATTAAATTTAACTTAATTTTGATTATAAAACGTTTTTTAAAATATTATTTTCTCCCACTTGCCTTAATCTCCATTTTTTGGGGTTAGTAACGTATATCTATTATTTCTAGGATCTTCTATAAAATATCATCTCGGTAAACTTGGTTCTTAGCTACATCTACCTAGCTAAAGCTAAAGTCTTATACGGTATTCTACCTCTCTTATAACCACCAAATTTAAATCGCATTCTCAAAAGTTCTACAATATAATAAATTAAAATCATTCAGTATATGCGTTTTAATCTTGAAGATATTGTTACTTTAATCAAATCGTGGTAGACAAAAGAAATTAATTGGATAATTGAAATGCAGTATCTGAACCCACCTTTGCTATTATGTATGAATATCAAATAATACGAGCACATTAGTAGTAGGGTTTAATTATTGCCGTTATATTATGCAAATGTATCATTTTCTATGTTTATTACTACCGGATAAGCTGGACTTCCCCAAAGATTATGTAGCCATTTCGGAATATCAACTTGGATCGTCATTTTAATAGTTGTCAATGTTTATAGTATTTTTAAATGGATTAAAATGATTCTTGACTAAATTATTAAGTAAATCTTATGAAATTATTAATTAATCTTATTATAACGTTCAAGATTTTTTGTGGATCGAAATATGTGGAACTTAAGTTGTTGATTTATTTGCAGGATTTATATTATAATATACATCATTTAAGATTGTTATATTTCTTTAAAAAAATGTTATATTTCTTTTTCTCTGTTTAGTTTCTGGCCGGCTTTTCTCAACAGAGCAGCATTCCGTGTCGGTGGTAGCTTACTCATGGACTGACTACACTGACCTATTTTATTGTAATAATTGGCGATTCAAAAGTGCGTGTAAATGCTTACTTGAATAAAGATATTTTGAATTGGAATTTGAAAATAAAAATGAGAACGATAAAATTATGTCACTAAATAAATTATTAAATCAGAGCACGTAATACATGAGCATAACAGACTCAATCCTCATTGTCACAGTAAAAAAAAAGGGTATTAAATTTTATCGTAGGTTCGTCGTACGTCATACATCGTATTCAGTTAACTTAAATACAAATATAAAATAATAGGAAAGCTTCTAATAAATATTGACCGAATTTTTAATAGAACTTTTTAGATTAGCCATTTCTATCTTACAGAGAATAAAACGGTATATAAAAGTTAAAATTATTCAATATTAATTTAAAAGACTAGATAATAAACGTCTTTTCCAATTAAAATGTCTTCAATGAGAATAGCTGTATAAATTACATTGAGTTTTAATTGCAGTAGCTCTCTTACGTATAGTTTTATATAAGATATAGATAAAACATTACTAGGTATGTTCTAGAATTAAAACTGAATTTATGTAATGTGATTAATAATTTGTTAATGCCGCTACAAAAATATTAATGTTTAGGATTGATTTTATGACATTTTTTTATTGAATCAACTTATAAATCTAACACTTTACTTGAAAAAAAATAAAGATATAAACATCAAACAATGCAACACTATGACAAACATTTATGTTTCGCTAACTAGAATCTTTTAATGCGTAGAAGAGTTTTCTTACATAGAAGTAGTAAATCTAACTTCACTGATAGTGCAAATACAGTACATTAGTTTGAAATTTTATTAGTTTCTCCAATAATACTGAATACACAACCAAGAAAAGAAGGCTTTCAAACTATTTTAAATATTAATTCTTTAATGTGCAGGAATTATAGATGCCATATTATTATTATTCTTTAATTTTTTGTGTGATAATGTCAAGTCCATATAGATAGAATTCGAATATCTAATGGTTTTAATTTATTTTAATAATATGTGGTATTTGTTTAATATATTTATATTCATTTAAAACACAATTTTTAATGTAAAGGCCTAATATTGCCCGCAGTGGTCATTTAAATAATTTTAAATATAAATAACAATTGTTTTATTTTATATAACACCACTACCACCACCAATCTATTATAACACCAGGGCCTTCCTCAATAATAAGTAATATTTAATAAAAAGTATAATAACAAAAAATATTAGTATGTAATATTTATAAAAAGTAAAAGTATATAATCACTAATTATGTAAGAAAAATAAAACTAATTTAATATACTCAAAGTTTTTTTATATGTAACAAAAAGGAAAAAATCCAAAAGCTTCTTTAATATAAAAGTCACGCTGGACTTCAATTAAAATCTTCTTTTCACCTACGTCAGTAAAAGAGTAAAGAAAAATGTCTGGCTGTTGTCTTAATTACTCAAATGCTTCTAGTCCTGATGAATTTTATACGACTTCACATATTGAAAGCTCTCAAAGAACTGTCCTCCGTTTGAAGAAAATATAAAAGGCTTTGTAATTTTTTAGCTGCATATGTAACAATACCTCTAATTATTATCTTTTAAGATTTTAAATCATATTTTGTTAATGTAGTTTTATCTTATTTATAATTTACATTTTTCGTGTTACATATTTCGTTGTTATATTATGATATACTAAGTATTTGCCAAGACTTAAATTATAATCTTCATCATTGTCATTAATAATTATTTTTTAAAATAGATTATTACATTTAGTATTTATTTATTAATTTAAATATTACTTTTATTTTTTTCATACAGAACGGGTATTTTTAAAAACACTAACCATTTTAAAAAATACACAGACCTCTGTTACAAGGCTTTGAGCTAATATTTAGACAAGATAGAAAGTGCAAAGTTAGGCCAGAAGGAATTCCGTTGTGAGCCGCCTTACAGACGACTTATAAAGGCTTTTTATAAAAATTTCTTACAAAAATGTATCAGTAACTCTTTCGGTGCCCATAAGTACTTTTTAGTTAATGATATTATTTTCCCTATACAGTTTTATTCACTCTTCTACAGTTTCATACTACAATAACATACATATAGTGTTAGTAATATTTGCTCAGAGTAATTAAATGTCAAATTCTTGCTTAAATTTAAACGAATAAATACTGAAATTTTAAGATATTATTCAAATCCTATAATTTAATTTGAAATGGTTAATTTGTTATTAATCTTTACAAAAGTAGATTCGAAGTATATTAAACATAATATTGAATATTTTATTAACTATTGGCAATTCTTAAAACATACATACATACATTAACATATAAAGTAAATTAAATGAAACATATTTAAATTATTTAAATGGTTTGCTAATTTAATCACCTTTCATTATTGTATTCGTATCGTATTGTAATATGAAATATTTATTATTATTATTATTATATAATACATATTATACTAAAATGTTCACTAAATTGACATAATATATTGTTTATGTTAACACCTAACAAACTTTCTTAACCTTTTATTTCTTATTAATTTTGTTAAGATTAAAACTAGTTGTAAGATCAAAAGTATTTAGACTAACTTCAAAGCTGTCCCATTAATCTTGAGACTTTCACTGCGACAAAGTTAAAGGAAGGATTTAAAACTAAACCTTATTTATTAGTTTCCCACGACACTGGACTTTCGACTAATAATAAAATATTTCTACGTGATCTTGAAGACTATATATTGAAACTTGAAAATAATAATTTTAAACCTGCATTTGTACTTATCAGAGTTTTTTGATGACTTTATGTCGATTTATATACTGAAATATGAAAAAGCAGAACCGCAGCCTGTCCCTTTTTTTCTTTCCCGTTTGCTACCTATAGTTTTTTTTTTTTGGTTATAGCTTCATTCACAATGCTTGGAATATTTAGTCGATTTCAAGTTTCAGTTTATGAGACTTGTTGTAAATATTTTTTATGATTGTAATAAATACAGACACAATCACACGGGTTTACATTTATTTTCAAATACGAGCCGACCTTGTCGAGCTGTCAAAAGACTAATTATATAATGGACATAGTATAACTTCATGCTTAGCTTTATCCCGTAATAATCTTTCGCCGGTATCAAATAATCAAACGCAATTCCTAAATATACAAGTATTATTGAATATAGTATTCAAAAACAGCGCTCCTATTATTAACAATTAATTTCCATTTGAAATAATTATTATTGCTAAGACTAAATAATTAAATGATTGGTGTAGGCTTTATTCAAGATTTTCACTAATGTACTTATGTGGAACAAAATTAATTTACTGCCCTCTGATATTCAGTCACGCTTGGACTAAAACTATTTTAGTACGATATTAATAGAAAAAAGTAAATTGTATAAAAAACGTAATTTAAAAGCTAGTTCAAAGAAAAATTAATCAGAAATAATTACACAAAAGCACATTACAAAACATTATTATGTCAATGTAATATAAATTTTCCAGAAAATTCCATGTCAATATCTTTCCTTTCCGCTTGCTTTTTCTCTAAAATTTGTACCAGTTTTACCCCACTTTACTACATAGCCCACACGATATTATAATTTGAATAACTTTATTAAACAATAATTTGAGATGTTCTTATTTTCTTTCAACGCCAAACATCTCGAAACTATTTAATGAAATTTGAAGTATTTGAAACTGCACGCTTTTGTTTTTTTGCTTAGGGTGTCTTTATATAGTATAATAAATATTCAAGTTTTTCCCATTCATATATATCTTGATCTAATATTAATGAACAATTTTAGTGTATATGTTACTATAGGATCAGAAATCATATACAATATTAAGCCCGAAATAAAGCCTAGATATAGCACATAATACATAATCTTGAGGTTTATTTATACCTGTTATGTTCCCCGCAGATTTATGCTAAGTGGATTCCTACTCTGATTTATGACAGAGTATATATTTGCTCAACAATGATTAGTGAGTCTTCAAATTGCTGCTTTACAACATTCCTACTATAATTTCTTGAATAACAACTAGTTGTAAATAATTGTAGATGTGTTTTGAAGTATTATTATAAAACTAGTGTTAATTTATGTTAACTAAACAGGAGATCTTATTCCGTTGTTACATCACCTTCACGTTAGCTCAGTTGTATTTTAGCGCAATTCGTAACTCGAATTATTTTTAAAAGAATACGACGGTATTTTTACCTGACAAAGAGCCTGTCGTGTACAGTATATTACAACAGGAAAGTTAATATCGAAGATATTACTTTGTGAGTTATTTTTTTTCCACGACGTCTTTTGTGAAGCTGTCTAATGAAACTGTGCTTTGCTAAAACATCTTGTGAATGAGCTTAACTAGTGTTAATAAATGAATTATGTTTGAACAATAAACTCAAATAAAATTTTTCCTGTGCGAACGAACATTTAAGTTGTTTCTGTAATAATAATAGTTATACTAGTTATTAGTTTTTTATTATTATGTTAATTATCAAAAAATGAAAAAATATATAAATTACAAGAAAAGTATTTTTTGTAACATAACCGTTAAATAATATATCATAAATGTTATATTTATTTGATTTTACGTTATCACGTGATTTTATATTTTAAGAGGTCTGTTTGCAGGTTGTCGCAGCCGCACGACATTTCCTAGCTTCTAAGAATTCTACAAGGAGACGTATGAATGTGAGGACGCCTTGTCCTTGAGAACTAGTGAAACGCTGAGTCCGGATGTAGCCGAAGGTGAAATCAGTTTAGAAGAAGTAGAGAGCGCGATTCGAAGCCTGAAATGTGGTAAGGCTGCGGGAGCAGATGAAGTTACTGCCGAGATGATCAAATATGGTGGTCCACGCGTCTTGGACTTGTTCTGGTTTTTGTGCAATTTATGCTGGTAGTCGGGGTACCAGACGATTGGCGAGGTGCAGTCATAGTACATTTGTATAAAAGCAAAAGTTCACAGAGAAACTGCGCAAGCTCTATAGGTCACAGGTCTATCAGTTTGATTGGCGTGGGCGGTAAAATTTACGCTAAAATACTAACCAAAAGAATGCAAGAGAGATCTGAAAGGCTTTAGGCTTTAGACAAGGAGGTTTTAGACTTCGAAGAGGGTGTATAGATCAAATCTTTTCCCTCCGCATGATCACGGAAAAGTTTTTAAGCCCTAAATCAAAAGGTTTCCTGTGCTTTTGTGGATTTGGCGTTTGACAGGATTGTGAGAAAGAAACTATAGGAGATACTGCCCCGATACAATGTGAGCGGACACTTGCTACAGGCTGTAAAATCTCTTTACAGAGATCACTTAGTCTGTGTGCGAGTTGGAGCCGACATGTCGCCCTGGTTTGACATCCAATCGGAAGTTAAGCAAGGTTGCGCTATGTCCGCTTGGTTGTTCAATTTGTATTTGGATAGTTGTCTCCAAGGCGTGAAAGACAGTGACAAGGGAGTTAAAGTTTGTGACCTTAAGGTCAATTGCTTGCTCTATGAAGACGATGCAGTGCTCATTTTTTCATCAGAATGCGATTTGCAGGCATTGGACACCACTCTAAAAGATGGGTGTGAAAATAATGGTCTAAACCTGAATGCAGATAAGACAAAGGTTCTGATATTTGAAAGAAATTAAGAAAGAACAGAATGTAAGATCAACGTGAATGGTAAGATAATAAAAAGAACAAGTGAATGAAGTAGTATATTTGGGAAGTATGTTTAGCAGAGATGGAAGATACGAAATAGATGTGGAAAGGCGTATTGCTGCCGGTAATAGCGTCAACGCTGCTTTGGCTGCATTGTTGAGACGTCGAAATGTCATCAAAGCTGCACGTTTGGCTGTATAGAATGCGGTTTTGCTACCGACGCTGTTATACGGCAGCCAAACGTGGGTAGCACAGAAGAAGAATGTAAGAAAGACGAATGCTGTGGAGATGCGATCTCTTCGCAGAATATGCGGAGTCAGTCTTGCTGACCGAATCTGCAATGAAGAGATCCACAGAATGGCAGGTACTAGCGAAGATGTCACGGTGAGAATGAAGAAGAACGTGTTCAGGTGGTTTGGGCACGTCGAACGAATGAGTGATGAAAGAATGATAAAAAATATATATACAAGAAAAGTAAGCCGTGAGAGAAACAGGGGGAGACCTCGAGTGACCTTCGAAAACTCAGTATCTATGATACTAGAGGAAGGTCACATAAAAGGAATAAGGACCCCCCGGAGGGCAAGTATGAAGAGGTTGTTGTCTGTGGCTGAGGCGAAAGAGGTATGCAGGGACCGTAGCGTTTGGCGCTCTGTCGTCTCTGACTCTCGTCCCCCGCAAGGGATATAGCGTGAAGATAAGTAAGTAAGTGCTTTTAGAGAGAGAATTGTAATTAAATATTTGCTGTAAATAATTATGTCATAGCAACAACAAACAAATCACAAATCCGTGTGTGAATTAAAAATATAATTCAAATTGACAAGATTGTGAAATATCTTGCAAAAAAATCTAATTTCATAAATTGCTCAGCAATTTTATTTAAAATATTTTAAAGTGTCTAATTTGAAGCTATCAACGTTACTTTTAAGTCAAAATCGTAAGCTTATCCGAGCTGAGCAGAGCCTGTCTCGTTTTAAATTTTTTACATTGTTAATATTATTGGTTATTCAACATTGTTTACATGTTATCTTGATTATTCATTGACGTCCTACGATATTTGTCGACTAATATTAGTTTTTATTCGACTACGACGATGGAAAAAATGAAAATGTTAGTGTACTATTATTCTTCATTTGATATTTTTTTCACAATGTATAACTTTATTATATCAAGCATAGTAAGCTTTAAGTTCTTTGAAGAGTTCTAATTTTCTTATTCATATAAATCATAGTTCTTTAATTATATTGAAAATTGGAAAGTAATATAAATATATAATTTATCAACGTTAACAATGCTACACAGAAAGACTAAAGAAGCAATCACTTCTTCTTCTTGTTTGTTAAGTCAATGTTGGATCGTATTCACCATTAAGAACGTAAGTCTTCTGGAACATACGAGTAAGTCTAAGCTGTTTGAAGGTCTGAAGTTTAGGAACGGTCATTGTGTAATTGACGTTTAATTTGTGTAATACAATCACATAGTCCTAAAAATATTATAAGTTTACTACATTTGTAGACGAACCAATATGAATGTAAGTATTGGAACTATAAAATGTGTTGTATGCATAAACATTTGTTTAGAATAATCTGTATTTTCTTTCTAAGGAAACATTGCTTTTTAAAATAAATATATCCAGTCTTCCTTAATATTGTTCTTGCAGTATTAATATTATATAATATTTAGAAGAGGAAACATATCAGATATATATATTTATATTTATGTTTATACATATATTCCATCTAGAAATGAATGCCATTATCTGGAGTCCGCAGGAGTATAAATATATACAAATGTTAGAAAAAATAAAAAACAAATTTACGAGGTATTTATATTTGAAAGAGTTTGGTGTATATCCGCATTTTCTGCTGATGCATCCGAATTTATTTGTAATGGGTATGGTCGGATACAACAGACTGGAGGTTCGGAGAAACGTTGCACTGGTTTAGTATGTAGTTAGTGTTTTAGGCGGCGGGATACATCACTCAGACATATTAGACCTGGTACACTTATTTTCATTAACATTGCACGTATTTCAATTTTTACAATAAAGAATAAAATCAATACATTTTTGAGTTTCAATATAATAATGTATTATCTGTACTTAGGCTTCACTTCTATGTAATAATTGAGATACACAAGCAGAACAAAGTAGAGTCAACATGTAAGACTCTAATCTGCGGAGTACTTTTATTCCTCTATTATAAATGTAACAAATAACCTGGTATTGTCTAATTAGTTGACTAGTTATTTATAAAAATTTGTAAAAGTTTAGCTTAACAAATATATCATAGTATTTATATTATTTGTATTTTTTGTAAGACATTTTTTAGACGGAGAACAGCATATTTAGGGTTGTTAACTTTTACAAGATTTTTATTACCCCAAGTATGGTTGTATCATTACCCCCGTATATGATTATGGCTAGCAATAACAAAACTGACGTTGTAATAATTAAATTCAGCAAAAAAGCAAAAGTATTCTTGGGTTGACTGGAACGGAATGTTCTTTTTTGGTGCAGTAAATATAAAATGAATTATTATTTATTTTTATTATACTAAGCAACTATTTATTAAGTGCGAACAGGTTTGTACAAAATATCCACGTACACAATTACACTGGACCTGTTTCTCAAATACTGACTCAGTAGAGATGATAAACTAAATCGCTGCTGTAAATGATAATTTACAATCGTTGCGATGTGACTCTTTTTATAATACTTATGTATGTGGAAACAAGAGGTTTACTTGAGAAAACAAAACAATAAATAACAAATACGTTTAAATTAAATTATCTATTTAGTATGTTATAAAATAAATTAAAGACCTATTACAATATGCTTTAATATTATGCAATTGGGAGTTGGCAGGTTAAGTCATTATTTTCGGTTTGTACCGTTAACATTTCAGATTAGAAAATGAAAAAAAAAGGCGTTATTTTAAGCCTACCTTTTAAGGTTTGAATTTAATTAGGTTACCTTAATTTAAAATGTTAGACGGTATTTAGACATTAAGGCTTATTAAAATATTTGTTTTTTCATTTATAAAATAACATATCATTTTTAAAATCGCTAACTACTATATATTTAATAAATAATAAAATAAGTCTAACAGTATTTTATTAATTTTGATTTTAACAAAACTTAAGGAAAATAATGTTACATGTTTAGTACTGATACAGAACTCAAAACTATAGTTTGATTAGTTTATTTCCGCGTCGATATATAGAATGATTTCTGCCCCGAAGCAATTTTCCATTTTTATTGAAATCAGAGAAAATTTTATAAACTATATTTATATACTATTTCAATATATCCATATTCGTGAACAGATGTTTGTACTGGAGAAAATAAACGACAAGTAACATACTTTATATATTTTTATTATTTGTATATTTTATACATTTAATTAAATACAGTTAATTATTTGTGTTTCATTCGTCAATAAGTAAAAGTAGATTTAGCAATTTCTTAACAATAATTAATTTACTTTCAATAGTGTTACAATAAATTTACTGGAGTTTAGAAACAGGAAAAAGAGCAGTTTAAGTACAGTTTAGTTTTGTTACAGATTGAGTGTGTACAGATTTACTTTTTAAGTTGATGAACTGACTTGACATCTAAGAAAAAAAAATTAAGATACACAGAAACAATTAACTTAAGCCATCAAATATATGTGTTTACTTACTTACTTACTTACTTACCTTCACGCCATGTCCCTTGCGGGGTAGCCAGAGACGACGAAGCGCCAAACGCTACGGTCCCTGCATACCTCTTTCGCCTCGACCACAGAAATTAACCTCTTCATACATGCCCTCCGGGGGAGTCCTCATGTTTTACGTGACCTTCCTCCAGTATCATAGCTACTGTGTTTTCGAAGGTCACTCGAGGCCTCCCCCTGTCTCTCTTACCGCTCACTTTTCCTTTATAAATCTTTTTTACCATTCTTTCATCACTCATTCGTTCGACGTACCCAAACCACCTCAGCACGTTCTTCTTCATTCTCACTGCGACAATTTCGCTAGTACCTGCCATTGTGTGGATCTCTTCATTGCGGATTCGGTCAGCTAAACTGACCCCGCAAATTCGGCGAAGAGATCGCATCTCCACAGCATTCATCTTTCTTACATTCTTCTTCTGCGTTACCCACATTTGGCTGTCGTATGTCAGCGTCGGTAGCAAAATTGTATTGTGTACAGCCAAACGTGCAACTATGCTGACGTTTCGCCGTCTTAACAATGCAGTCAAAGCACCGTTAACTCTGTTACCGGCAGCAATACGTCTTTCCACATCCATTTCGTATCTTCCGTCTCTGCTAAACATACTTCCTAAATATACCACTTCATTCACTTGTTCTATTATCTTACCATTCACGTTGATTTTACATTGTGTTCTTTCTTCATTTCTTTCAAATATCAGAACCTTCGTCTTATCTGCATTCAGGTTTAGACCATTATTTTCACACCCATCTTTCAGAGTGGTGACCAATACCTGCAAATCGCATTCTGATGATGCAATGAGCACTGCATCATCTGCATATAGCAAGCAATTGACCTTAAGATCACCTACTTTCATTCCCATGTCACTGTCTTTTACGCCTTGGAGACAACTATCCAAATACAAATTGAATAACCAAGCTGACATAGCGCAACCTTGCTTAACACCCGATTGGATGTCAAACCAGGGCAACATGTCAGCTCCTACTCGCACACAGACTGAGTGATCTCTGTAAAGAGACTTTACAGCCTGTAGCAAGGGTCCGCTCACATTGTATCGGGGTAGTATCTCCCATAATTTCTTTCTCACAACTCTGTCAAACGCCTTTTCCAAATCCATAAAAGCACACAAAACCTTTTGGTTTACCTCCTTGGGCCTCCCACAACAGCCTTTCAGATCTCTCTTGCATTCTTCTCGCTAAAATTTAAGCATAAACTTTACCGCCCAAGCTAATCAAACTGATAGCCTTATAGCTTGCAGTCTAAACCAGAACAAGTCCCAGACGCGTGGCCCACTATATTTGATCATCTCGGCAGTAACTTTATCTGCTCCCGCAGACTTACCACATTTCAGACTTCGAATCGCGCTCTCCACTTCTTCCAAACTGATTTCACCATCGGCTATATCCGGACTCAGCATTTCGCTGGTACTCAAGGCCGAGGCGTCATCACATTCATACGTCTCCTTGTAAAATTCCGCCCACCGCTGCAAAACGGGTTCTTGCTCTGTTAAGATTTCACCGCTCTTCGAAAGCACCCCTTTCATTCTACAGGTTACCGAACCACCCCGGGAATCACTAACTTCTCGCCAGAAAAGTTTCGTGTTTTCCCGGAAGTTGTTCGTCAACCTGTCATCCCTTTCTCTCTCAGAATTTTCACGCTTCATCTTTATAAGTGCTTTCGTTTTGTGCTTTTGCAGCTTGTACTCTCTTTTTCTTATCTCTCTCATACTTTTATCCTTACCCAAAGCTTTATAATCCAGCCATGCTTTCTTCTTTAATTCCACAGCGTCGTTCACTTCATCATCCCACCATTCATCGCGCTTTTTACTAAAACCTCTTTTCCTTTTACCACATACCTCTGTCGCTACTTTCACTATACCATTCCTAAGGTTCTGCCAGTATACTTCAACACTTTCATTTCCAGAATCACAGCTTTCAAGCTTCTTGGAAACCCTTTCTTGATATTCCTCTCTGATCGGTGGATCTAGAAGCTTCCAGCTTCTTATGCGATAATTCAACTCCAAGCTAGGACACGTTGTGCGGCTGCGCCAACCTGCAAACAGACCTCTTATTCTAGCAACGACTAGATAATGGTCCGTTCCCAGATCAGAACCCCTAAACACTCGCGTGTCCATAACTTGGCTTCGAATTCGCTGATCCACTAGGAATAAATAAATCATACTTCTTTCGTCCGCTCGCTCCCATGTATATAAGTGAATTTGTTTATGATGAAACATCGTGTTTGCCACAAATAAATTTCTCTCCTTACAAAATTCCAAAATAAGCTTTCCAGCCTCATTTACTCTCTTTTCACCGTACTTGCCTAGCACGCTTTCGTAACCACTTCGCGCGGTTCCAACCCATCCATTAACATCCCCACACACTATCGACTTTTCATTACTTCTGACACTACTTAGAACATCCCTAACACCCTCCCAAAACTCCTCGAGTTCGCTCACTGGAGCTGAGGATACTGGCGCGTAAACTGCTAACAAGAATACTCTTGTTATCCCCAGCTTAAAGCGAACCCAAAGAAGTCTCGGGTTGATAGCCTTGTATTCCATTGCATTAACCATTCGAGAGGACAACAACACGCCTACACCTTGGCAACCTCGCTCACCCTCTGGAACCAGCCCAGAAAGCGACTCGGTTGCCAGGCAAATCGGTCGTATCATTGCCCTTTCGCTTGGTCTCAGACACACAAATAACATCCAGATCTTTGTCATCCATCACATCTAATAATTCATTCATCTTCTGTTCCATTCCTCCTCTTACATTCCACGTAGCTATTTGTAGTTGTCGTATAAGAAAATTTACATCTCGCTGTTAGACATATGTACCCATATCTATGTCAATAATGTACTCAGTCTTAATTCATACAATTGTAGATATTACATTTCTTTATATAAGTTTTCAAATAGCACATAGTTTCCATTTTAACGTTTCACTTTATAACGTCATCCCAACTCAAATATATATGATGTGGGTCATGCAGTAAAAGTTAATGGAGAAATTATATATATGGAGCATGAACATTTCAATTTAGGAAGTATCTTGTATATATTTTTTTGTTTTTCAAAATTGACATAAGCTTACAAGGTGATTGTGCCAAGTAAATTAGATCGTGTACGAGCTGACACGATCGTGGAAATAATCCTATAGAAGCTGGGCTCTAATCATAATCACTATACGAGTATGTATAGATCATATTATACGAAACACATTGTCACTTTATCAAATGCCATGATAAATATAATATAAATGTTCAGTTGTTAGATCATGTGTAACATAGGTGAAGTGTGAAAAAGTTATTGAAGGTTCCTTTGCTTATTTGACAAGCTTGAATAATGTATAAAGATTAAATTATTTGTTTGTACTATAACGTTATATTATGTTAACTCGATATTTCGTAGCCACGGTTTAGTTATAATTGAAATAAATCATTGTAAATATAGAATTGCTATTCTTGCTTAAATTTTGTCGCAGAAAATTCGAATTTAGGCAAGGAAATATGAATGACGGTTGTAACAATAATTTAATTTTATTTAATGGCCTTTTGAGCTCTTAAGATTGAGTACAATTCTCTCTCTCTCTCTCTCTTTTTAAGTCTATCTCTACGTATCTCTACTGTAAAATTTGTTTTTTGATATAGGATTATTTTGATATTTCAATGTCTGTGATTCAAAAATATAGTTCGCCTAAATATTGAAAATATCTAAATTGACCTGAAGAATTCCGCATAAAACTTATTAGCATTCTTTTGTTTATTCTTTCGTCAGTTATTTTTTTTGCTTCAAATTATCCTTTAATGTAATTTCAATTTTAGTTCCAAGGTAACCTATTACTTTACTCGAGACATAAATAAGTTCAAAGGAGTTAATATAGCATGGAATCAATGTAATTCCAATATCACCGCTCTGTTAGACTCGAAAGGCGAGATAGAATACCGCCGTAGCGCTGATGAGACGCAGTTTATTTAGTATGGGAGGTAAGTTTATAATGAGTTTTAAAATAAAATCTTATAATTAGTATAAATATTAATGCCAAAATAGCTTTACTTTTAGAGTTTTTTATTTATTTTTTGCACTTCAAAGGAATATTATTATATATTGTATATCAAACAACTTAGAGAGCCTAGAAATTTTTGTCTTTTTTTTTTAAATAATGTTCAATATATTACTGCTATTTAGTATTGTAAAGTAATTTTTTTCTTACACCTATTATTTAAATATTTGAATAATCTTTAAGAACAAGTTATACACATATATTATAAATATAGTAAGTAACTGTTACTTTTAATACGAAATACTAATAAATTAT
Source organism: Melinaea menophilus ssp. n. AW-2005 (assembly GCA_918358695.1). Classification (NCBI taxonomy): domain Eukaryota; kingdom Metazoa; phylum Arthropoda; class Insecta; order Lepidoptera; family Nymphalidae; genus Melinaea; species Melinaea menophilus. Next base: position 29,995,419 of record OU911038.1, on the reverse strand, counting down.
ATCGTATAAGTGAATACAATTTTTCTAAATAGAAATTTTATTACTGATAAGTATTTTCATTATTTTGTGATTTCATTAGCTATGAACAAAGTAATAAAGTAATAGTTTCTTATTTTTAATTAAGACTTTTATTAGAATACTTATAATGGATGTGGTTATAAAATTAATTCACAATCATAGTCCTTTCATTGATGCTCTTTTTAATCACTCTTAATCATGTCTTAGGTATTACAACTATTTTATGATTACACTAATAGGAAACAATAGTATTATAAGATATGAATTAGATTCAGACTAAGAATGTCAATAATAATATATAAACCCATGGATTGAAAAAAGAGTAAAATATTTAATAATGTCTGTGGAAAAAAAATGTTGTTTTATTCGTGTACAAAAACGAACTACAGACATTAATTTTAGTATTTTTAAATACTAATACAATAAGTAACATTGCGACGTTGTTTTATGAAGCACTGTATGAAGAAATAATAAGTAGAATAAATTTGTGGTCCAATAATTCGAGATTATTGTACATTATTTTATCGCTGGACGTCTCGCAACGCCGTGCAAAAGTTAGCTTTAGCGATATTGTTTATGATATTACAATAATATTTCTTTTAGTTACACTTATTAAATTTATTTTTCTGATCAACCTTTCAGGTTAAATTAAAAGTAATAAGTATAAACAGTTTACAATATTAAATCTAAAGAAAAAATTTTGATTCTTGAACAATTTAACGCTAATGTTATTAATAAACGAACTTAAACGATAGCCATCAATAAGGAAGAGTAATTAAAATTTCCTCAAATCGCCTTTTACACCGTACTTTGTTTGCTTGTAGATTAATTAATTAATTATTAAACATTAATTACACAAACCGCTTACTTTGCGAAGTTTTGATATTAGCAAGAACATGCAAGTATGTATTATGTAAGATTTAATAAAACAGAACAACGGTTTTACCAAGAATATTATAAAAGTAGTTCTTAGAATCGTGATACTTACTCGATGTATTGATTTTAATATTCCTTTTAAATAAAACATATCACATCAAAATTATAACAATTAATATGTTATTTTGTTTTTTAATTGATATATATATATATTTGTTCTTCTTTAATTAGTAAACGTCTAAATTGCAATTAAGATAGGTTAGTTGCAACGCAATTTACAACTCACTTTATACTCTGACGAGAATACAACTGAGTATTTTTACCTGACAAAGAGCCAGTAGTGTAGATTAAATTGCAACAGGGAGGGTAATTACAAAGGTATTGCATTTTTATTTTTAGCTTTTCTATTACGTATTTGGTACAGAAAGTTTTTTAAAATATATGTGGAAGTTAAATAAATCTCATTTATTGTTAAATATTTTTTTAATGAGTGTATGTCAATAAAATAAATTCTTATATAAAGGTTTCTTAATTTTAATTGTTTTATTATATAATAAATATAATATAAATATTTAAAATATAAATAGTGAACATTATTTAATAGAAATGTACTCATCCAAAAGAAGCAATGAATCGAAAAATATTTATTAACGCACAACACTACATATATTCGATTGATTCTACTAATAAAAATCATATACATATTTAGTAAAAAGTGAAATGTGCATAGTTACTCAGACACGGTACTTTGTTTAGTTTTTCACCCAAAAATATACAATAATTTTAATAAAAAAAATATTTTGGCAAGGCCGTTAATGAATATTGCTTAAAAATTGTATTTATTTGATTTTTAACTGAAATTAGATAACATTACTTTAAATAAACAAATTAAAGATCTGTGTGACTAACGGTGAAAGTTTAAAAAAGATACAAGAGCTTCTAATAGTAGCACGAAGAACGAAACAAAAAAAAATATTTAAAAAAAAAAAATATATTACAGTTCTTAAATAATACCTTGTTAAAATTAAAGAAACTAATTATTAATTTAGAGCACATCTGATTAGCTCCAGTTTATTTGCATAAATACGAAATATTTTTAAATTGAAATGTAGGCATCAAATAGGAAGGTAAGTTTCTTTAACAATAGAATTATTGTCACTCTTTGAAATTTGTAATACTATTGTATAACGTATTATAATTCACATAATCTCGTAGTAAAAACGGTCAAGCATATGATATATTTATATGCTATTATATGATATATATATATGATAGATGCTATTTAGGCGTATATTTTCAGAACAAAATCAAACGTAATCAAATATATCAGAAAAAAAGGAATAGTCATCGCCGCGCAACGAAAGATTTAAAAAACAGCGAGTTACTATATTATATTGTATAGTGAGCGAGAGTCACCTATATAGTCAATTTAAAGGGTTAATAATAAGAATCAAGAGACACTTAAAGTAAGTTTTTTAATATGGAGCTTAATTCAAATGTTTGGGGCACGGACTTCTGCCGGTGAACGTGACGGGAACGCTCAATACGCTTGTGACATTTGATATGCAACCCTGATTACATAAATTGCAAATTCACTCTGCTAATAATTATTTGAATTATATTAAACTTTAAGCACTTTACAAAATTAAAGTGTTGTTTTTATAAACATTTTTTTTTACTTTTGTAAGGCATAGAAAATGTAGAATAGTATAGTTATATCAACTTAATTATACATATATACTGTAGCGTTCAAAATTATTTTGGCATGTATAATTTACTACTAATAAATTTTAATTAATATTTGCAAAATGTGCTTACCATCATTGTGTTGCATTGTTTGATGGTTACCTCCATTTCGTTCAATGTCAAATAAATGTTTTGTTATATGCAATAAAAATATCAGACATATATCAATTCTAAACTTTTATATAGAATACTATATATACGTAACATTATGAACAAATTATTATCCATATTATATAAATTCAGTTTTATTTTGAGAACACGCCAAGTGATGTATTATCTATGTCCCTTTTCAAAATGTCCTTAAGAGAGTTACTGCAATTGAAACAACCTGAATGTAATTTATACAGTAATTCTTATTAAAGTTGTTTTAATTGGATAAAACTTTTATTGGCCATTTATTATCTCGTCTTTTACATTGATTTTATATAATTGCCTCTTTTATGTTCCATGTTATTCTTACTAGAATAGAAATGGCTAACGTAAGAAGATTTCTTTAAAGTGCTGTCAATATTTTTTTCAAAGTGATTCTTTTATTTTAACTTCGTATTTACTATGATTATGTATATGTTATATTATGTTAATGCTCTGTTATCTATTTTTCTATGTTTTTGTGATAGTAAAATGATGTATCTTTTTGTTCTAAATATATTCTTTAGAATAATGCTATAGAATAAACATTGATAAAATATTTATCTGTAAAAAGAATTAAGAGAGTTTAGATTCTATCTCTGCAAATTTAACAATCTATATCTCGAGAATTACAAAGTGCACTTAGCATTATAAAATTTTAATTATTTGCACGATTCGTACCATTTTTTTCTATGGTTTTCTAATCCTGCACGTTGTTTGACTGCAACCACTTCTATTATGCTGTTTTCATTCCTTTTAGAATCAACCTGCATATAAAGGGGATTTATTTTTATATTAACAATGATTTTACTTATACTCCATTTGTTTTTAATTCGTTTTTACACATAAGTTGCTTATGAATAAATATAGTTGACAATATAAAAAGTGAAAATATTATGTTTAAACTATTAAACTATCCACAAAGTTTCTCGCTGGTTCGACTTCATGGAACTTTCCATCACCAACTATGCAAATAGAATCTGACTTTTTATTAGTAGAATGTGTATCTACTTGAAATTATATTTGTTGACTTTAATTTTTGACATGTTTTAAAAGCTGGTATCACTAATTACATGTTTTTAAACTTTCTAACACCTGGTCTATATTTTGTAAAATAATTATTTTTTTGCCGGTTGACCGGTTTGCGCATTTAATTATAATAATTCACAATAACGTAACTGTATAACTAATATATTAACACACAATCTTACTATTAAACAAATCATTTCTAGTATCCTTACGTTTTATTCATTAAGGCATATATTTGAACTAAGTTTACGTGCGTGATTGTGGGTGCAGAAAACGTAATTTTTCTTATACCTCGTGTAATGTAATCAAAGTGTACACGCCAAGGTTCATAGTTATCAGAGCCTACCTTTACTTTTACAATGTAATGATTATTTTCCAAACCAATATATACGCCTAACTTCCGAATTTTTTTAATCAATTGTGTTTAAGTTTTGGTAGAATCATAAGTTTAGGAAGTTTTTAAAGTATAATAAAATTTAATATCAATACAATTAAACATAAACTGAAAAATTTATTATATAATCTAAACTTAAAAAAACAAATAAGTTACGAAAATTAAGCACAAATCAAGTGACAAATTACTTTTGTGATATATTTATTCAAAACATAATTAAAATTCAGAATTTTTTATTCCCCAATTATAAATTATAGACGGTTAAAACAAAAACTTCATATAAAATTAGTTTTATTAAGACTAACATCAAAACTTTTCCATTAATCCTAGGACTTCTGCTGCGACAAAGTTAAATGAGGGTTTAAATCAAAACTTATTAAACTTTTGGTTTTCAACTTTATTTGTCAAATATAACTTGTTCATTTTAACGTCTCTAATTGAAATCTTTTAAAATTTGAACTTTTTGAACACACAATTTGAAATTAATAAATTCTGGCTAACTTAGACAATATTTATTTGCTTAAGCATCGATTACCTTCTTAAAATAGACAATAAATAGCACATACCATAACTACCCATAAAAAATGCAGATAAACCGACATTTTAAAGTTTTATTGTCGTATAATATATTATATAAGATATAAAGTGAAGCGTAATTAGTGTATATAGTCTGAAATGTTTATTTTGATACCTTATGAATAACTTATATTAACTAATATTAGAATTATTAAATTTATTGGTTCACTTACTACTTGATGTACAAATATGTTTATAGAAAAGTTATTTGTTTACTTAAAATATTTATTCGGGTGTTAATACAAAATAGGGTTTTTTTTAAAATTTTATGTAGTATTTGTTTAATATATAAAACATAAAGTATACTAAACAGAAACAGACAATTCATATGCATATTACTATAGTTTTTAAGTAAGTCGTGTAAGTTTTTTAATAGTGACTAATAAAAAATCTCATGCTCAAAACGAGATTGGATTGAATAAAATTAATCTTAGCCTTAAAATCGTGGCCTTAATTTCATCGCACTAAGTAAGCAACTAATAAAAGTCTAAAAATATAGGAAAGCCTTTGTAAGACTTTAAATTTATTTGATTTTGTTAAGTCTCAAAGGACACTGAAGTATATTTTATTATATTAAATATAAAGAACATTACATCAGAGTAATTGAAAAGACTAAAGTTAATTCAGCTCTTTGTTATTTATTTTTCAATGATTATGTAATGCCTTAAAATGATTATGAAAATTTATTGAAAACAGTTTTTATTTAAGCATTGGGTAATTCGGTTTATTTATTAATTATCGTTATTAAATAAAATCAAATCAGGAATTAATCTGAAAGGTATTTTATCTTCTCGACTTTTTAGATTTAAAAAACCAATTTGACGTAGAATCCCAATATTACCGCTCTGCTGGGTTGTAGCAGCGCGGTGGGATCCCGCCTTTACAGTGTCGACACGTATGTGGTTACAATGGCATACTTCGTTCCGTAATATGTGGAGTTACATTATTTTTAGTAAGGTATCCGGTAATTTTATCTATTGTTTAATTAAATTTGGCTTTTATGACTATCTGAAACATAGTTCCAATCAAAGTTATTATTATATAAAAAATGGTATTTAAATATTAAATTAAATACAATCTTTCAATCATTTTTCAATCCTCCTTTTTCATTTCATGATTGCAAAAAAGTTTATTATTATGCACTAACACGCTAACAAATTCTTTCTAAATGCATAATACCTAACAGTTGCAGGTTACTATCGCGATTTATTTATGGTAATTAATTTAAACTTACCATATATTACCTTATAAATTAGTTAAGAATAGCTTTACAAAAAATACTAATTATTATTTAATACGCTGTTAAAAGTTACAGTTAAATATGTTATTAGACATTTATTTTAAAACAAGTCATATTTTGTATATACCGAGTCAATTTTTGTTTTATATATTAAGTAACAAACTACTAAGTCAATACGTAACAAAATTTAGTTCTAATAGAGAAATGGTGCAAGTCAACAACACGAACATTTAAATAAAATAAAACTGCAATACTTTTAAAGGAATATCAGTAAAATATTTTACAACTTCAGTTTAAGTTAGCTTGTTATTTTTATTGCAAATACTGCGGACGCAATATTTTCACTGAGATATAAGAATTTCTTTCACCATCACTTTAAAACGAAAACATACTCGTACTCATATAGTGTAAAAGTTGTGACAAAGAACTTCCAAGTTACATAGTGTCACATCAATTATTAAATATCAAGACATCAACATTTTTATTCTACAGCAATTTTATAGATAGGTGTTAAGCCAAATTTAAGCATAAAATAGTATTCATTAAAATTTCATGGGTCAGTACAAAAAATATAAGTAAAATCTTGTGAACTTGACGATAATAGATGAAACGTCTTGTCGACGTGCAGAAAGAATTTCTGAAATACTAAACATATTTTACTATTTAAATGTATGTTTAAGGTGTCTTGCATTCTTTTTCCTTCCCTAATTGCAACGCATTGACAACTCTCAAAATTTATAGATGAAAATATCTGACGACACTACTTACCAGGAGCTGGACTGTTCAGCTGGATCATGACAGAAAACCAGTCGTTATTTTGAATAAGTACTTTTATTCATATCGCATTTGTCAATATAAGTATGACGACCAAGAACAGAATTTTTCTAGCTTATAAATAATTAATTACATGCCTTATATCTTGTTTGCTTTGTCTTTAATTTTGCGTGTAACAAGTATGAGTAAGTAATCCTAAATATTAATGTGTAGTAGAAATGCGTGTCTCTTTTTTGTAATAAGTTGTGTATGTACACATTAAAAAAGTCATTAGTTATAAATATACATATATATTGCAATAGCCGTTTAAATAATACTAATTTATAAATATTATACTTGTATGGTAAATGCAATGTATTTTTATGAAAAAGTTTAAATTATGTTGTACTTTTTGATGAGTTAAGCAAAAACGGTACAAGGGTCCTTTACTGTATTTCTTTTTATAATTATCAACCTTTGTTAATATTCTAAAGAACATCATCTGTGATCACTAAAAGGTCAATGGAAGAAAAATATTGTTTGCGAATTAGTTCTTTTTTAAACAAGAACATGTAATTATTAAGTACATATATAATTAATGTTATAGTATTCATTATATAAGAACTTTATAATATTGTATAATTCCACTTGAAGATAAAGAGGTTTTAGTACGTATAACAAAGTAGAAAAATGACGAATCTGCAAATAACATATTAAAGTAATATTAGAGAGATTTAAAAGGCATTAAGAAAATATTTAGATTTAATAAAACTGATTTTTTTTGTCTTATTAAAGTACAACATTTTCTAGAACTAGTGGTTGGAATACCAAAGAAAATTTATTTGCAATTTACAGGCCATTTATTGAAAAAATATAAACCAAAAATATAAAATATAAACCGTTACAGTTACTAATAAAAAAGTATCTTCAAATTTAAAATTATCTGCGAAAATGCTGTATATTGTGCTTATAATGTTGGGTCCGGTAACATACTTACATAATTCACGCGTTGATTGCGGTCACTAGCTTCTTAAAGAATTAAATAACCAACAATTCAGTTTAGTGATTGCATGATTATAAAAATAAACTCAACAATAAAGTTCGTTGTGCGATTTTTCAAACCACCGTGTGTAATTATTTAACGAATTTTATTCTAAAGGAAACTGCAGGCCTTAGGGTATTTTTTATCGCTAGGGATTTAAATCAGTTTTTTTTAATATCATTTTCCATAGTAACTCTATTTAAAGAACGACGATGTTTAACCTAAGTTAATTTAAAATAAAATGCAAGTTTAATTTTGAAACATTCAATCATTTTCCTTATTTCTTTATTTACTATTATTTATTGATAACTTTAATTGCTATTCTTTGAAATGTAATGTATGAATCTATGAACGCAATGAAAGCGAATCATCAATATAATTGCTGCATGTTACAGTGAAGTTCACATATTGTATTAAAAGAAAGAAGAAAAAGAAAGATACAGCCTCAACCCAGATAGTGACTACCTCGCTTGGAAGATCAGGTGAATTACGAATTACAGCGTTTCGTAGCTTAAGTGTGAGAGCTATAACACCTAAGATAATATTGACTTAAAATATTTTATTAATAAAGCGCTTAAAATACTTAGTGCATAAGCAAAAATAATGATCCAAATTTCAATAAAAATAAATATTTATGTACATGATATAGTTAAGAATTGCTTTCTCACATAGCTTAAATTAATTTCTATAAGTGTTCGCTATATATAAAAAAGCACATAATAAAAATAGAATTGAAAATCATTTCGTTTGAAACACTTTTCACTTATATATTATATATAATAAATCTTAGTGTAACGGATAATTTAAAGAAAAATGCCCCGGTGAACTTATTAACATTAAAAGTACAAAAGTAACACTAAATATTTTTTTTGTGTACTGACGAACGGAATGATACGACGAACTACGAGTAAATGAACGAACGATGATAGCTTTTAATAATAGTCGTTTAAGTAATTAATTTATTTAATTTTTAGGTAACTAACTGACAGTTATACTTTTTACATTTCCTAAACATTACTTTATTTTCATAACGCACGCACACGAAACATAAATATTTGACAACCAAGTGTAAATTTTTTGTTTCTCAAATTACAAGAGATGTTTTACACAAATATTTTGTATTCGACAATTTAATTGCATTTTGTTATATTTTACTCTACTTATTATTTATGTTTCTCACCGTTTCTTCCCTGACCTTCCACAAATATGTCAAGATCAAAATTAGCTAAATCGGTCCAGCGATACTCGAGGTTTAGCTTCGCAAACGAACAGCAATAGTTTTTTATTTATACATATTTAAAAATTCATAAATGTAATTTATTGTATTGTACGAAATTAGAGTCTACGATATTAGACATGCTTTTGATGACCGCTTGTGAGATAATGAGATTCACAGACAATGAAGCAATAATATTTGAACAACCATACATTCATTTTTCATGTATAATTAAATGAATTAAAAAAACTACATGATTACAAAACGTTTTTCAAATCACTTTTTTATCTATATGACCTAATCTCCGTTTTTTAGGAACAGTCACATATTTTATTTTATTCTACGATATTCTATAAAATATCGCTTCGGTAGACTTGGTTCTTAGCTATATATATCGTCTCGTTAATAGTTAACAATGTTTTTATAGTAATAATCATCTTATATACATATTTTGTAATTTTTTTCTTTAAAAAAAAAATGTTCTTTTATGTTCTTTTTCTTCCATACTCTCCTGTTACTCGTCACATCTATATACACTCCTTTATTCATCATATCGTCTTTCACGCAATCCATCATTCTTTGGCCGTTCTCTACTTGTCCATCCCTCCACTACCATACCCCGAACTTTATTAACAATATATTAAACATAAAATTAAATGTACACATCATACTAAAATGTACTTGTTACTATTTTTATAAATGCATCGGCCTGTCTTATAAAAACTTGAACTAATGTTTAGACGTGATAGCAAGTGCATTTATATTAAAAATAACTAATGTTTAGACGTGATAGCAAGTCCATTTATATTAAAAATAAAATTTTTAATTCAGAAGATAAAATAAAGGCAACTTGGGATGTTTTATCTAGTTTTACTGGAAAATCTAGGGCTGCCGATGGACCTATAAAGTTAAAAATTGATAATACTGAAATAAATAAAGAATGAAAGGTGGCGGCTGTTTTTGAGACCTTTTTTACTGAAATCCCAATAAAAATCACGCGTAATCTAAATTCATCATCTGTTGCAATCGCCGAATTGAACAAAAATGTTAAAGTCAATAATAAATGTTTTGCTTTTAAACCTGTTTCATCAGATGTAATTTAGAACCTTAAATTCGAAGAAAACCGGTGATCTCTGGGGTATGTCAGTTAAATCGCTTAGCTCTATTATAAATGATATTGCCCCTCAATTATCCCTTATTTTTAATAAATGTATCGAAACCGGTATACATCCAGATTTTATGAAAAACAGTAAAATAGTTCCTTTGTTTTAAAGTGGCGATAGATTGGATCTCGAAAATTATAGGCCTATCTCGGTTTTACCGACCTTGAGTAAGGTATTCGAGAATATTATTTTAAATCAGATGTCAGATTTGTGTATAGCAGTGGGATCATACATAGTGAACGATATGGTTTCACCAAAGGCAAATCTACGACTGATGCGGGTGCCGCGCTTCTTAACCACATTTACAACGCATGGGAAATGTTGCAGAATGCAAATGGGGTGTTTTGCGGTTTGTCTAAAGCCTTTGATTGCGTGGACCATCGGACCTTGCTATGCAAACTAAACCACTACGGTGTACGTAGCGCTGCGCTTGATCTTATTGCCTCTTACCTGAATCAAAGAGTCCAGACAGATTACGTAAATAATTCTAAATCGTCTGGTTCTCACCTAAAGATGGGTGTTCCACAAGGATCTATTCTGGGCCCCTTTTTGTTTTTACTTTATATTAATGACTTGCCCTTTTTTGTTGAGGGTTTGTGTGACATTGCACTCTTTGCTGATGACACCTCGCTTATTTTTAAAATTGAGAGTTATATATAGCCCTATAGGACTAATTATGACGAAGTAAACAGTACTTTGTTACAAGTCCTTCATTGGTTCGAAATTAATAATTTAGTCTTAAATGCTAAGAAAACTAAATGCATAGAGTTTACACTTTCTTATGTAAAAAGTAAACATTTTAACTTGCTCCTTAACAATGAAGTGTTAGAATTGATTGACTCAACAAATTTCTTAGGTTTAACATTAGATAAAAAGCTCCAGTGGAACCCCCATCTCTCAACACTCGCAGCCAAACTCAGATCCTCCGTCTTTGCAATTAGAAAAGTTAGACAATTAACGGACATTGATACGGCTCGACTTGTTTATTTTAGTTATTTTCACATTATTTTATCTTACGGTATTGTATTATGGGGCAGTGCTGCTGAAATTAATTCTCTATTTATTTTACAAAACAGAGCTGTGCGCGCTATTTATAACTTAAAAGCTGGAGATTCTCTGAGAGATGTTTTTAAAGAAATAAGTATTCTTACAGTCGCTTCGCAATATATATTTAATAACATATTATATATACGTCAAAATTTAAATAGTTATATAAAAAACAGTGACAAACACGCAATAAATACGAGAAATAAAAACAAATTCGTAACGCCAATGCCTTCAAAAAGTTAATAAATCCTTCATGGGTTTGAATATACGCATATATAATAAAGTTCCACAAGATATCTTAGACCTTCCTTTTCTTGATTTTAAATCTAAAATCAAAATTATTATTAAATAAATCTTATTATAACGTTCAAGAGTTTTTAGTGGATCGTAATTGGTGGAACTTAAGTTGTTGAATCATTTGCAGGATATATATTATAATGTACATCACCTAGGATTGTTATATTTCTTTTGAAAAGAGCAACTGTTGAGTTTGCAACTGGCCGGCTCTTCTCAACAGAGCAGCATTCCGAGCCGGTGGTAGCTTACTTACGGACTGACTACACTTTTTTGTATTGTAATAATTAACGATTGAAAAGTGCGTGTAGATGTCTACTTGAATAAAGATATTTTGAATTTGAGTTTGAGTTTGAGTTTGAGCTTGAGTTTAATTTTGTGTTTGAGTTTGAGTTTGAGTTTGAGTTTGAGTTTGAGTTTGAATTTGAATTTGAATGTAAGGTCAGAAGGATCCCGTTTTTAAGCGTCTTTCAAACAACTTTTAACAACTTTCTTATTTGTACCTTTGAATCAATGATATTATTTTCCCTCCACAGTTTTATTAATTCTTTTACAGCTTCTGATTATACATTAAGATAAATAAATTATTTTAAATGAAAATCAATGAAGAATCAAATCAATGAAGGTATATTTTTTACTTATTTATTCTAATTAGGATACATTAATGATTTAGAGGCCTTGATTGATTGACTGATTCATTGATCTTATAAAATAAATATAATATGTTCTAATCGTTTTTAACGCCCGTTTCGTTATTAAATATTTTGACAAAAAAATCTTATTACTATGAGAAACGATTAAGTCAGGTTGATCGAGATGTTTAATACACCACAATACAATACAACAAATCTTACCAATGAATTTTGCGATTTAATTTTGTTATATTCTAAATGGAGGAGTAAAGTTATTTTTGTGGCGGTTGCAGCAATACATTAAATATTTTTATTGGCTTCGTATCTCTAGGGATTTTTGTATTATTTGTCTTAAAATTTATTTATTTATTTATTTATATATTTTCCACTTTGAATCCATACCAGTGATCACTTGTGTACGTCAAATGGAAGTGACAGGAGGGCCTATTTTAATATCATATGTATTAAAATAAGCCCTTCTGAAAATACACTTTCCAACTTAAAATAAGACTACGAGGGTTCCAAACGCGCCTTGGTCTGAGAAGAACCACACAACAAACTCAGCCGGGTTTTTTTTTTTTTAATTTTTTATTGTGATCACTGTTTCACAAACGTCAATATATTTAGTGAGCAATGTACTAACGACTGATTATACTGATACAATGATTTGAAAAATATACTTGCCCTAAATATTGCAAATACTTAAAATAATTTAAAGAGTTTTACTTGGACCCTACTCGTATACAGATTTTTAGTTTGTTGATAGATAGTAATTTTGTTCTTCTTCACTTCTGTTGTATAGATTTTAATGAGTGCTTACATATAAATTCTAATTTACTTTCAAATTAACCTATTTTTGCCTGAGTTGCAAAAATGTTCCAAGGATTTGTTTTAAATGGAATCAATATAATTTCAATATCACTTCGCTGAACGCAACAAAAGCGATGGAATACCGATTTTGCCCTGACTCATAAGAATATTAGCTTTTAATTAGTTTTACGATATTTAAAAGACAAGTTTAACTTTTTATGAAATATAAAAATATGTATTGTTTCGAATTAGTTCGTAATATCTTCATAAAGTTTAAAATCAGAAACATAATTTCAAAATATAATTTATTTTTTTATATAACACATACAACAAGAATTCTATAAAAATAAATGTTCATTGCAGCAATACTTTTTACAAATGTTTTCCATTGAATTATTTACTTTTACTACAAGCTTTTGAGTTTCATAAATCTGCTCAATTGTTTAAAATATGGGAATGATTTATACTTTCAATATTACTAATTTATTTTAAGTTTTTCTTATATGTAGTTTTACTAAAAAAACATACATTTTTATATTAACATTAAAAAATTCGGAAATCTTTATAAATAAAGTCATTCAAGTCCGTAATATTCTTGTCGTTGTCAAATAGCAGAAGACAACTCTTGAATGTACGAATATTGTTGTTAACAAGAGTCTTCTTGCTGACAAGACAAGTACTGTTAGAAATAAAGAAATAAATAATGTAATACTTTTTCTAATTTAAAGACTTTAAAAACTTTCTTTATTACTAAGTTTTTTATTACTAGGATACTTATGATGTACTTATTAATTATTGACAACCTTCTGATAGACGATCATATTCGATTGCGCTATGGCTTTGGGCTAAAACTATTTTACTACAATTTTCTTAGTAAAAACAAAGTATATAAAGTCAAATTTAGAAACAACTTGAAAGAAAATTTAGAAAATTTAGAAAACTTAAAATAAAAATAATTTAACTTTCATCAATTTTGCTTACATATAATTTTAAAATTTTCTAGGAAGAACATTTAGATTATTATTGTATTAATAAATTCTAGATGAGCGTATATTTAATAAAAAGCCTTTTGACCCTGCTTGATTTTTTAAAAATAACTACGCCATTCTCCTTCTGCGAATAGATTTTTTATCAATTATGAATAGTTACAAACATAAACATAAACAATAATATTATAAATTTTAATATAAAAATACATAATAGAATCTTAATACCATAATGGTTATATTCGTTTAAGTATGTGTTTATATACTATAATACATATTTAAGTTATAGTAATTACTATTTTTTCCTAGATCTCAAATTGCATACAAAAATAAGCCTGAAATATTGCCTATAGAAAAAGAATATAATACATAGTCTTGAGGTTTATTTATACCAGTTACCCCCAGATTTATGCTAAGTGAATTCCTAGTCTGAATTATGACAGAGTATATATTTGCTCGACAATTATTACCTGCTGTTTTACTAAATTCGTACTACAGTTTATGCAGCAAACAACTAGTAAATAATTGTAATTTTTTTTTTAAATAATTTAACTAGAGATCTTATTTCATTATTACATCATCTTCACGTTAGCTTAGTTGCAACTCGATTGTTCTTAAGAGTATATAAAGGTATATTTTAAACTGACAAAGAGCCTGTCATGTACAGTGAATTACATCAGGGAAGTTAATTTAAAAGGTATTACATTTTGCGTTTTTTCTTTTCTACAGCATCTTTTGTGAAGCTATCTAATGAAGGTGTGTTGATGATTTGATTAAATACTTATATATCACGATTCGCTAAACGATCTCGTGAATGGGTGGTAATACTATATAATTGATTATTAATAAATGGATGATGTTTGAATCAGAAACTTGAAGTAAATAAACAAATAAACACATTAAAATTGTTTCTGTAAGTACCATAAAATTAGTTAGATTTGAATTATTTGACGAATTTATAAAAAAATTACAAAAAAAAACAGTTAACTTAAATAAAAAAATAGTTGACTTAAATCAAAAGATATAGAAACATTGATTCTGTTAAAGTAAAGTGACAACACTGAAATATATTAATATTAATATTTAAGGTTACGATAGAAAGTCCTTATTAAATTATATAAAAAAGCTTTTATCGTTTTTATAATATTGTATATCAAATATAATTATAATAACAAGTTATTAATTATAGAATAAACTTTACCTTGTCAGCAAAGTTTTGACAGTTATGTTCAAGACAGAAGATTTTCACTCGGTTAATCAGATAACATACACATAACACCAACTGTCGTATCAAACGTACGTGTAGTCAGTTACAAACAAGTGGCGCTCGCGAGTTATAAGCAACTTTCTTATTTCATCAGATAAAGTGAGATCTGCTTCTACAAATTCACAAACAATACATGTATGAAAATAATTTACTTTAAACATAAAATTATAAACACGTAATGTTCTAGCTTCACAAATTTATTAAAAGGAATTATGAAATAAAAAATCAAAATAAACTTAGATGTTTCAAAATAATATTGTGTTTTCTGTACTTAGAGTTCTGTTTAAGCTGTTAGCAGAACAAACTGACGTGTTGACTCTACGCTGTAGTGTACTTAGATTCCTCTCCTATAACTGTAACAAACAACTTGGAATTGTCTAATTGTTAGTAGACTTGTTATTTAAATGAATTTGTAAATGTAGTACTCACTGAAAGTAATTCGATGTTTTATTATATTCCTCAAATAAACGCCAATTCATTTATTAAAACAAACATTCAGTAAAAGCAAAATTTATTAATTACAAATTGTTATTATTTTTCATTATTTTAGTAATTATCTTGGTTCTTAATAAGTGAAGTTTATTGTTAATGTATAAAAAGTTAATTATGTATTATTATTATACTTTCCGAAACTCAGGTGTTCTATTATTTAAAAGCGTGTAGGATGTGACAATATATACACGTGACCTGTTTATAAATACTGACTCACAAGGAAGTTGAACAATATCTGATAAGTGATTAAATACATTCTTTGCTTTGCGAGCGCTCTATAACACTAGTATGAATAGAATATAATATGTAAGTAAATTGGTTACAACGTCTAATTAATTATTTTTTATTGGCGCTCTTATAATTATAAAGCGCAAAGTAGAAATAATATCATTGTATGAAGTAAATTTAAATAGCTATCAAAATAGCACTTCAACGGTATCCAAAAACGTTTGTACCGTTAACCTTAGATTATAAAATGAAAAAAAAGGTAAAATTAAAGCTTATCTGTTAGGGTGTGGATTTAAATAGGTACTTATCTTTTACCTCTATTTACATTTGTGCGTGACCGTTACCGTCATTTAAAAATATTGGGCTGTATTTAGGCATTCAGGTTTATAAAACAACGATTTTATTTATAAACTACCAGATATTTTTTTTAAATCACTACTATCGATTTAATAAATAGTAATTTTGGTTTTAAATTAAGAAAATATTAAAATAATTCTACGGTTTCAGTATTGATCCAATACAATATTTTGGTTCGAAGTGATTGTCGCGTAGATATATAAGATGAATTTCGTCCCAAAATAAATACTTTTTAAATTGAAATAAAAAAATATTACTTTAATTTTAATACAACCAAACTGTTAAACCGATTTTTGTGCAAGTGTAATAATTTAAATTGACACGTGGAACATTTTTCATATCGAAAAATTCTTTTTTTTCAAGGGAAAATGCCTCCATACTAAATTATTATAATTATAGATGGCTTATAATTAAAGCACAAAGAAGGAAAAAAAATCAACAATGAATTAACAATGTAGACGAAATCGTACAACATTATGGCATTAAACATATAAATATATAAACTTAAATGTTTTTTTAAATATTTTTTTTTATTTGTGTTTCTATCGTTATAAAGAATATATTTTAAAGCGTTTGGTTGTAAAACCCCATACGTATATAAAGGAAATCGATAAACGTCTCACGCTTCAGGAATTTAGTTAGAATAAATAATTTATTTTAAATAGAGATACAATTAATTTACTGGAATTTAGAGCTGGCAAAGATGAGTTTAAACAAAGTTTGATTTGGTCAAAGATCTAGTGCGTATAGTAAATATTAAAAAAAATGCTTATACAGTATTAATATGTACATTATTTTTAAAATATTTTTTAGTAATTATAAATACGCTAAAATTTTGCTGATTAAAATAAAAAAAACACTATCTACTTAAGCCATCACATGTATGTGTTTTAGTGATTATTCGTTATCGTATAAGTCTAAAATCCCGTCTTAGATTTATATCACATAATTCACACAATTGTAAATATTCCTTTGGATAAGTTTTTAAATTGCATATAGTTTCCATTTTAACATTTCAAAATTATCCCAAATGAAATATATACGATGTGGGTGGGTCATTTGGGTACCATAGAATTTAATGAAGAAATCATCTATTTGGACCTTGAAGATTTAAATTTTGGAAGGATGTCCAATTTATTTTATTACATCTATCCCTTTTATTGTTTGTCAAACATTAAAATAGTTTAACTTGAAATAAGTTTACAAAGCGTTTGTGCCAAGAAAATGAGAACGTATACGACCTGGTTCGATCTTGGAAATAATCCTACAGAAGCTGGGTTTTATATATTATAAACACTATCGTAAATGAGTATGTATAAATATCATGTTATATGAAATACATTGTCATTTTACCAAATGTCATAATAGTAGAATATACAGGTTCTATTGTATGATTGTATATTGTAACATCGGTGAACGTGAGAAAGACATTAAGGAGTCATAAAAGCTAATTAATAGATTAAGTCTCAAGATTTCAATGCGCACTGGAAAAAACAATTTGTATTTTTTTTAACTATAACGTTTTGTTTTGTAGAATTAGTAAAAGAAACGCCTAAGTAGATTTGATGATATATGTGTGTGTGTGTTTCCGGATGATTAATTAATATATTTAAACAAAATATAATATGTACTTAATTAATACTTTTTTATTATCTTGTATCCTAACCGCGTTCCTTTACTTTTTATTAACATATAAATTATTTTGTCGTCTATTTTCTTTTTAATTTGTTATGTATAAATACATGCCATATATTCAGATTAATATATCAATCCATAAATGCCCTAAGCACATTTCAGTAGGTTTCGGAATGTGCAAAGTAAGGTGAAAAGGAATCCTGTTGTGTGTCGGCTTTGAAAATAAATTAACAACGCTTTTTTTAAAGTTCTATACCGGCGCTCTCCCAGTGTCAATTAAAAAGTGTAAGTAATTTTATTTTATTTCTGACATTAACATAGATATATCTATATTTAGATAATTAATTCTAAAATCTAAAATATATAAAGTAATTTTATTAACTTCATAAATAATGTTTAAAATAATATTAATTTTTCTGCCTCCTAAAAAGTTTTAGCCTGAAATATTTATTTGTATCATTTTTTAAATTTTATAATTTAATTTTTGTTATAAGAATAACAGTTGTCTTTAAAATACCCGAAGTATTAACTTCAAAGTTAATTTCAGAACTTTCTCCGCGACAGAGTTAAAAAGAGGTTTTAAATCCAAACTTATTTATAAAATTTTACCTCTACAGTGGTTTTCAGACTATTAATAAAATATTTTGTGGTTATAATTAATCTCTAATATAATATGTTGAGTTTTAAAAGTAACAAATAGAAACCAAATTAAACAAGTCTAGTCAAAACGCCTGGTTACTCTAGTAATCAGGCGTTTTTATTAGACTTATTATTGTTTTCGATTGTTATTCTGAGACATGTGTAAGCAAGAAGGAAGTATAGCCTCTCTTTTTTTCCTATTCCGCCTCATGCATGCCTTGTTTTTCAAATCTATAAATTCCTTGAAAGAGCTTCTTTACGGTCTGTAAATTCTTATGCAAATTTTCTTTAAGTTAATAGTTATTGCTGTTCAAGTTGAACTTTTCATAATGTATACGCTTATAAAATAAATAAAATATATAATATTCATAAAATTTAGTCACCTGCTCTTTATTTACTTCAATTTAGCTTTTAATTTATGTTTAATTTTGATTTCTCTGTAATCTATTATTTTGATTGAGACACTAATAAGTTCAAAGAACTTAATATAGAATGGAATCAATGTAATTCCAATATCACCGCTCCGTTGAACTTGAAAGGTGCGATGGAATACCGCCTCAGCGCCGATCACACGTAGTTTGTACGACATACTATACTTTGTAACGTGATATGGGAGGTTAGTTTATATGAAGCCTTATATAAAATCTTAGATATTGACGGCCACATAAAATAGTTTTATTTTAGGTGTTTCCCCTTTTTTATTTTTGCAATTCGTAACGAAATATATTATTACATCAAACTTCGTAGCGAAACTTAATCTGGCAATCACTTTTAAGCATTGTCTTAAATTTTTTTCTGATATAACTTTCAATAGCTAATAAATATTGTAAGGTCGAATACCATTAGTCACTACACCAACTATATAAATATAAAAATAAATATTAAAAAAACATATAGTTAATTTAATTAACATTAAACAGATGTTACTATTTTTAGCTAAGATTTTTATTAGAATACTTATAATGAAATTAATAAAATTAATTCACAATCGATTATAACCCTTTCGCTGATGGTCATTTTTAATTACACTATTCCTTAGAGATAAAAACTATTTTACTATTATATGAATAGGCAGAAAGAGTATTATAGGATATTTGATTCAGGAAAATTACGTCAGTAATTATATGTTAACTCGATTATTAGGAAAACTAAATTAAAAAATGTATTTAGTTTTTTTCGTGTACAAAATACACTTATTAATTTTGGTATTTTAATACTATTATATTCAGTCGCCGTTATGACGCTGTTTTATGAAGCAACTGGGAAATAATAAGCATAATGACTTTGTGGTACAATAATTCGAGATTATCTTTTATTCTTTCTTTCAACGCTCGACGCCTCGCAGCGCCGTGCTAAATTATTTCATGAATTTCAATGTACAGAGAAATGCGGGCTTTGCGGTATTGTTTATCATTGCAAGGTTTTAAAGTTTGCTATTATAATTACTTTTTCTCGTAACGCTATTTAAATAACAATTGTTTTCAGACCAACACTTTTAAGAAAATAATGAATAAAATGTATAAA
Organism: Melinaea menophilus ssp. n. AW-2005; assembly: GCA_918358695.1. NCBI lineage: Eukaryota > Metazoa > Arthropoda > Insecta > Lepidoptera > Nymphalidae > Melinaea > Melinaea menophilus. Next base: position 29,975,326 of record OU911038.1, on the reverse strand, counting down.
CATAATAAAATATTTTAATTTATCTTAACATTAAAGTAACAAACTGTTATTATTTAATGACAAATCTTTAATGCTGCTAATAAATGTACTTAAACGATAGCCATGAATTAGGAAGAGTAATTAAAATTAGTTATTTTGTCATAATTAGCTTAGTTTGTTTGTGTATAGATTTTTAATGAATTTTTAAACATTAATTATACAAACCACTTAGTAGTCGAAGTTTTAATATTAGCTATGAAGATACTAGTACGTGGTAGTATCATGATATCACTATATTACATTGATTTAAATATTATTCTACAATCAAATTTTTCATATTAAAATAGTGTTTTTAATTTGTTAATAACATTGATTATGCCTTTACAACACATCTATTGATATTTATTGTATAACAATTACTTATAAATAATTGTAGATAATTTTAGATAAATATTTACAAATACTGTAATTGAAATAATATAATTATAACCTTTTGAGGTCATAAATATTAGATAAGGAAGATGTGAAAAAAGAGATCTTAGCTCGTTATTTCACCGCCTTTACGATGGTTAAGTTGCAATGCAATATACAACTCGCTTTATTCTTAAGAGAATACAACAGTATTTTAGCTGACATAGAGCCAGCCAGTAGATTAAATTGCAACAGGAAGGATGATTTCAGAGATATTGTATCTTTCTTTCTTTCTTTTTTATTAGCGGTTTGAAGGAGATAGTTTTCTGTCCATTTATGTTATAAATATTTTTGTAAAAGATCTTATGATTGAAGATTGTAAGCTATATTCAATCCTTGTTGCATGTAATGATACTTAATATTCATTATGATACCTAAAATTCGGAGAGTTAAAATTCATCAAGCTTTAGATCCTTAGTTATGAAACCGAATCAACACCACAAGTGCTACCACGGTTATTAATACTAGCTTTATGGACTAGATTTATGCTTCACGTAGCGTGAGCTCGAGATTTACGACGGGAAATCCATTCGTACTACACTCGTGCATGCACGTCTGAAATAATTTAGGGTTTTCAAGAGCTTAACTATTATAAGGAAAGTGAATACAAGGATAGTTAGTTAATACGTATTACGTAAACATCTTACAGTTTTGTAGCTTTATGTATAGTCTTAAACATTTAGAATTATGTCATACATGTAAATTGTAGAGCTTTAAGGTTACTAGTTATGATGATTAATTTATTAAATTTAATATCAACACAAACGTACAATACATATCTCGCTGTTATAATAACACAAGCATTATTAGGAATAAAATGACAATTATGTTTTCTTTTGGTAGTTTATTTAGAACGGTCATGGTCATCCTTTATTTTTGATAGAGGTTAACGTAAGTCATCCTCAGATGCTTCGCCGCCTAAGAGCTAGGTTTTTTAAATGTCAGAAGCTTTCGCTTATTGTGTTGTTAACGTTGAGTACGTGTTATGTAATCACATAGAATGTTTAGAAATAGGCTCATTTTTACAAGAATTGATAAGTTTTTGTACTATTGATAAGTTTTTCTACTAGATGATGGTTATAAATTGAAAATTAATACTTAGATTAAACAATACTTCTTAATTACAATTCATGTTATTTTCAGAATAATGTAATAATTAGTAATAAAATCACAGCTTAAGCGTGTAAGTTGATAATAAAACTGCTTTAAGTTAAAATATTTTAATTATACAATAATTTTTAATATTGGTTTTGAATTAAAGAATATTTTGGCAGGTTAAGGTTGTATTGGCTTAAAGGTATAATTTTTAAAATTATTTGTGTCAAATTAACTACTTTTATTTATCATCTTAAAAATGTGACACCAATAGATAAATTAATATGGCTTTAAGAATACTTAATAAAAGGTATTTAAAACCTAATAATTACAATTAAATTATATACAATGAGAATGACTACAAAAAGATTGCTTGCAGGATTAATTGCAGTCGTTTTCTGGAAAATGGTATTGTTAATTTAAATTATGTAAGATGTAAAGACTGTGTATCATGATATGTATATTTTATAAAATTATATTGCTTTAATTATATGATGCACAAATTAATAAAGTATCTTTGTGTTATAGATAAACTCAATGATAATTTGATGTTTAAGTTCTATTGCATTTAAAACATACAAACAGTACAAATTTAAGTTATGTTATTTAGTTATAATTTACCTACTTACCTTCACGCCATATTCCTTGCGGGGTAGCCAGAGACGACGGAGCGCCAAACGCTACGGTCCCTGCATAGTATTTAAAATATAATTTATTATTTCTAAAATTAGTAAATAATTAAAAAAATAATAGTAATTTATTTCTAAAATTTATGAATAAAAATCAAAATAAAAAATAAGACAAAGAAAAATTTAATAAAATGAAATCATTTTAATTTTTATGTGTTTTAGTATTTTTTTTTGAGTTTTATGTAATTTAAGGGAAATATTTATAATATTTGTTCAGAGCTGACACAGAACTCAAAACAGTAACATTCCACATTTTTGGCTACTTTGTGTTTGTTTCTTTGTTTGTGGCAACACGGATATACATAATTTGCTATTGGTTTGATTGTTGCTTTGCTCTGGCAAGTGGTCTGTCCCAATTGGTCAAGACGCACACTCTCCACCGGACGGACCTACCGGACGTCTACCGGACGTCTACCGGACGTGGACAGCAGTATGCCCTCTTTGTTCGATCTTCTGCTGACTAAACATCCCGGTAAGTACCAAGTCACTGTTGAGGCTCCCTTAGGGTCCTCTGATCATGGCTTGGTACGGAGTGTCCATTGAACGCCCAGTTCGCACAAGACCTGCGAATCGACGCGTTTGGCACTATAAGTCAGCGGATTGGGATGGAATGTGGTCCTTTTTTGCATCCTATCCATGGGGATCGATTTGTTTCCCTTCTAATGATCCTAGTGATACCAAGCTCTGTGGTACCACTTGGTGGCAGATCGCGGCCTTGGTTTGATGCGTCTGTCAGGGCTGCAGCAGCTAGCAAACGGCAGGCTTATCAAGTTTGGGCTATTGCGTTAGTGACTAAGGATCCGAACTCTCTATTCTTAAGAGGAAACAGAATCGTGCCTCCAGATTCTTCAAACGAAAAATTGCTAAAGCAAAGTTCAAGCATGTCGTCAAAATTAGGGATCAGCTGGCAAAGTACCCGCCTGGCACGCGCAAGTTCTGGGCGCTGTCTAAAGCCACTCTGGGAAACTTTTGTTAGCCATCTCTACCGCCATTCCACACTGGGAACGACTCTCTGGTCTACACGGCAAAAGAGAAAGCTGATCTCTTGGGCAGTCTTTTTGCCTTAAACTCGACTTTGGACGACCAGGGGAAGACACCGCATAAACTCATCCGAAAGGCCCTAATTTCCTTGGCAGTTCATAAGTCGAGTGGGCCAGATGGTATCTCTCCAGTTGTGCTACGAACATGTACCCCTGAGGTGACACCAGTGCTAACGCGTCTATTTCGGTACTCCTACCTTAAAGGCGTAGTCCCGGTCTCATGGAAGCGAGCCCTTGTCCATCCGATCCCTAAAAAAGTGATAGCTCGGACCCAGCTAACTACAGACCTAGCGCCATTACCTCTCTTCTCTACAAAGTAATGGAGAGTATAATCAATAAACAGCTCCTAACGTACCTCGAGGATCACCAGTTGGTCATTGACCGGCAATATGGCTTTCGCCATGGTCGATCGGCTGGTGATCTTCTGTTATATCTTACGCACCTTTGGGCAGCTGTTATTGAAAGCAAGGAAGAGAGTCTGGCAGTTAGTCCGGATGTGGCGAAAGCCTTCGATCGTTTATGGCACAAGGGGCGTCTTTCAAAGCTACCTTCCTATGGGCTTTCCGAGAGTTAATGCAAGTGGATCACCAGCTTCTTCACTGGGCGGAGCATACAGGTCGTTCTCGACGGTTTTTGCTCAGACCCCAAGCCCGTGAATGCTGGTGTACCCCAAGGCTGCGTGCTATCCCCAACTCTGTTCCTCCTGCACATCAATGATATATTGGATATCTCCAACATACATTGTCTTGTGGATGATAGTTCTGTCTCGGGAAAACGTCGATGAGTGCCGAAAAAAGCTTGTCTCTTCTATAGAGACTTCATTGGAGATGGTCTCTGAGTGGGGTAAACTAAACCACGTTCAGTTTAATCCCCAGAAGACAAAGGCTTACGCGTTTACCACTAAGAAAACCCCCATTTGTCGTATCCCCTCATTGCCTTGCCAAGTATTAGAATACTACCCAGTATTCTCGACATTTCGAGCGATTGTCAGCTTCGTGGTCATCTGGCGAGCAAGGCCAATTTGGCCTCGATGAAATTGGGCGTGGTCAATAAAGCGAGGCAGTATTTCAATCCTGGCCAAAGACTTGTGACATTTTCCACTCGCTTGTGGGACGAACTCCCTTCGGCTGTATTTTTCAGTTTACTCCTATCTTAAAGGCCGGCAACACTCCTGTGAATCCTCGGATGTTGCAGGAGTTCATGGGCGGAGGTGATCGCTTACCATCTGTGACCCGCCACTATAGTCCATTCATATAGATAGTCCATATGAAACGATATTTATGTAATTTGCTGTAAAGTTTTATTATCTGAGTTGTCATATATCAATTTACCCCGAAAAATGTCAGATATCATATATACTTTAAAACATAATTATGTTTTCTTTTTAAAATAACCTAATAACCCGGTGGACCATTAGTAAATCATGAAAAGAACCAAAAAATCGTGGTAACACTTAATTTTCCCAAAACTTGTCCCAAAAACCTAATACATTTTAAAAGTACAGTTTATGGTCACAAAGTGATTATTTAAAACAATTTATGCAGCACAATATAAATACCGTAATATAGTCGGACTAAATTGTAATACTTTTAAGTTGCTCTCTAAATATATACTTTCTTATTACATTTATAAAAAATCGAATTAGAATCAGTATATTGGTAAATATTAATATAATCTTAATTAATTTTATAAGTTAATTAATATAACCATATAAAAATATCTGATTTTGTTAATTAAAATTTACCGCTGTGCCATGACATTACGATTTTTTACCTATAAGACTGTTTTTTACGGATTTTTTACCTATATATGCGTTTAATTAAATTCGATTTTAATAATTAAATAGAAAATTTATCATTTGAAATTGACTAAGAACATGTTCAGCAATGTTGAATATCCATATTTGCATTTGTAATAAATATATAATGAAAAACTCAGTCAAGCTTATTATAAATAAATATAAATTGAAAGGTTCATCGACACGGGTAGGATTCAAATCTGTGACCACTGAAAACCGGTTCGTCAACCCTGTATCTTATTGAAATCTTAACATGTAGTTTTATTTACAATTAAGGACTTACATTGAAATATATCGAAAACTTTGAGTATGCGCATACTAGAAACGAAATAACGAAAATTATTTAAACCAATATAAATGGCCTTTGTTTTCAGGAAAAAAGTTAAAATGATAGGCTGTTACTTAGGAATAAAAGCTAATAAGTTTCAAAGTAATTAAATCACGCTATGCTAGAAACCTTTATAATTTTAAATCAGGGATTTAAAGTGACGTCGTGCTGGCGTCTTTAGAATGTAAACCATGTAACTCGCAACGGAAATTAATGTTTAAAGTTGCCTATAAACTTGGCATGTTAAGCTTCTTAACATTTTTCATAAATTAACAGAAAAGTTTATTTAATTAAATATTCAGATCGTTTGTAAATATCCAGGAACTAAATCTGTCCAACTTTGAGAAAGAGATCTCTCTCCGAATCTAATTTGGATGTTCAGCATTTGAGAAGCTCTGAAATATCTTCACGTGGTGAAATAGGTTCTCATGTGGCGACGACGAGCTGGTAGTCATGATGTGGGTAGGCAGCCCTTTAGATGAACCGACACATAATCAAGGTCAAGATGCGGGCAACGGGGAGTTAAAGGAGCGGGGGATTGGTGGAGGCCTATGCCTTGCAGTGGGCATCCATAGACTGATAAAAAAAAGAATATTTTGTCCCCTTTCTTAGAATATTGTCTATATTTTATTACTTATGTATTCCAAGAAATTTTGAGATATAAAATATTTTAATATTTATATAACATACTAGTAAATGTTATGTTACAAATAGTATCTTTTTGTAACATCACAATATGTCTAGCTCTAATGAGTAAGTAATTCGGTAACACTTTTAAAGTTTTTTAGATTTTTTTTTCACTCAATTACTAATACCAATAAATCTGTAGCAATTGTCACAACGAAGGGATAAGATATTATGTTAAGAATGTCTTTTTTTCCATCTTTCATTTCCATATGAAATCTTAACATAAATAAATTTTAGAAGCTGTATTTCTTTTTTATTATATAATAATTATAGAATAATTATAGATAAATAAATATTAAGAATACATTATCAAAAATTTTTATAATGAAAATTTCATGTACGACCTAATTCTAATATTTGGGGCACCGAGTTCCGTCAGTGAACGTGTGCGGAAACGCACTCGTGACATTTGATATATAATTTGGTGAAAACAAGTTGAGATACCCTTTTTGCTAACAATTAATAAAATCGTATTAAATTTTCACCACTTTGCTAAATGGGACCCTTGTTTTTGTAACAATTTATGCTACTATAAGACAAAGAAAAAGTAGTGTCCCATATTTATATTAAAGTTTGATCAATGGTTTTTCATAAAAACTGAAGTTATTGATAATAAATTTAATTATACATTGTTACCTTATCCTTTGTAAGTGCGTTTCACAGATTGGTCACTTGAAATAAAAATATAAATTTAATTTTTATGTAATAATTTATTACAAAAATTTTAAATACAGACAAAAAGAAATTGTGTCGGCTGCACTCAGCGGTGAGTCACTGGAGGTAAACAACTCAAATACCTTTAAATGATCACTTAAATTAAAATCGTCTCTAATACTATATAGCCGTAGACTTACATACAGCTCCTTTGTGTCTCAGTACTTATTATGTTTATTCCATAATATTAATGCAGCCCTGCAATTATACACATAGACGGTTATAAGGACCAACGCCTTTAAAGCGTTAATAAGAACACTAACTACAACAACACCCGCCAAAGGCTAATTTAATTAACAAGTCAATATCGGAGGCCCTTTCGATTAAAAATAATTAGAAAAGTCACAATATAAATCTAAAATAATTTAATAAGTTATTAAAAAATTATTAATACAGTAATAAAAAAAATTAGACCTGATTGTTTTTGTAAACAAAAAAAAACATTATTAATTGATTTAATTTTAATTTAATAGCAAATATATCATTAAAATAACGCAGGCAGCATCTAAATGACAGCTACTCTTAAAAAATATTTAACAGTATTTTATCAAAGTACGTAATTTACATATTACAACAAAACACTACATTCACATAATAAATATTAAAATTCTTTAGTATTTCAAGGAACTTAAGTAACATCTAATTTCTAAACAATATGCAAAGCCACAGACTAATTAAGTATTTTAAATTACCTTTCAGGAATTAATTATTCAATCTATTGTTTTTTGACATCGACATTTTAAAAATTGAAAATATTTAAATAACTACAGAATATATAAATATTATAGAATATATAATAATATTGAACAGGTTACTTACATTTTCATTAAGATTTTCATTAAATAAGTTCTAAAACAATATATAACTCTAAATAATTTTTGTTCTTTGTTAGTATTTCAAATATTAAAAAAAAATCGTTATTACACACACTGTATCCGTAGGCAATAATATCATATATATTTAGGTTGGTTTGACAAGAACAGAACAGATTTAGATTACAAAAGTATAGTCTATAGATAATAATGTTGACCGGGTCGTGTAATAAAAAAGGTTTCAGCGAATAAAGCGAGCCTAAAAGACTTTTAAACTTTCAAAGCCACTTGGGTTATAGCTTTTTCAAACGTAAAAATGTATGTGTTAAACCGACTAAAACAGTAAATATCTATGTGAATCCAACATTTAGCCATAAAATTTTGTATATAAATAGCTTAATAATTATAAAATTTTAATTAAAAATGTATTTATATTTCCGATGACAATTATATATTATTATTATTAAATTAATATTCTTATTTTAATTATTTAATATATATCTTTGTGTGGGCTAAGAGCGTATAATGTAATTACATAAGAAACAGTTAAAACAAAAAAAATAAGGACTCTACAACGTTTGTGTCAGCAATTTTGTGAGTTGAGAAAACATTTCTTCTTAACAACATTAACTAAATGAAACTTAAATAACACAGTCTTTTAAAAGATAAAAAAAAAGTTCAATTTGTTTGAAACTTTCATTAAATTAAAACTTTTGAAGTAAAGATACGATGCAAACGAATTCCACAAGAGTCTCATAACTATCGAACACATTCAATCGCACTTAGATTACGGTTCAAGACCGTTTTACCTCGATTTATTTTTATTGAATTTTCCGCGCTTTAATGTCGCATCAAGTTGATTAAAATCTCACACGTATAAAACTCTCACTTTTCGCAGCATTAAACCAACAGTATTATTAATCAATTTATATTGATGTAGTGCAAGAAGGGTTCCAAATATTTAAATACAATAAATATAGTATTACTTATAAAAGGTTTGACGTAAGAGTGAGATATTTAAAAGTTATTAAATTTGATGTTCTATATGATATAACATTTCTGGACTTTTAAAACTTAAATATAATAACACATATCTGAATTTCAACCCATATTTACTTTTAAGGTATCAATAAATTCTACGTACTTTAATAATTTCAGCTATTTTATGGCAATGATAGCTGTATAAATAATGTTCAAATGTTCAGGTATAAAACTATTGTAGTATGAATTCTATTAATGATTTCTGAGATGCCAAATATTATACAGAAACGTTTTCAAAATAATTCACGCAGTTTTTTGCTTAAACATAATTCGACATTTAAGTACATGCCTTACTTTTAACTTTTAACATCTGAATGAACTTGTTGTCTTTAAAGTCAAAGTTTTCATCAAAATTATAAATATTTCTTAAATTTTTCTACATTCTATATATTATATAACTGCATAGTATATTATATTTTTATATATATTTTAAATGTGATGCTAAAGATACAAATTTAATTAATAGTACATTTAAATTAATAGTTATAATATAACTTAATATATATAACAAAAATTGTTACTAGAACAAAATGAATTAAATTCAAAACACATATAGGGAGATCGAAAATTTATAGGACTTCAAACTCGGTGTATTGTTATCGAAATACTTAATGAACTCAAAGGAAAGGTGTCTATTAAAAAACATTGAGATTATTTTAAACATATAAAGGTTAAGTATTGTAACTTACCAATGCAGTGTGTGTAACCAGCATGTGTGATGATAATTCAGCACATCTTCATAACCTGTGGAAGTCCAGTATATCCAGTAGTAATAAATATAGAAAATGACACAGCCGCATAATTTACCGGCAATAATTTAACACTCAGAATGTACTACTAATATATTCGTATTATACGGCATTAATGCAAATATGATTAGTAAAGGTGAATTCGGATACAGTTCATTGCAATTATTTACTCAACTGCTTTATCCTTTACGATCAGCTTACAGTAATGATCTCTATAATGAAAAAAAAAATAGTATTCATTTCATTAATTTTCTTACTAAACGAACATATTTTTGTACAAGTTTCATAATTTCTTGTTATGAAACTTATACAAAAAATCCGTGCCCGCAGGGGGACACGCGTGGGTAGACCTCGTGTGTAACTCATTTAAAATATAACTCACTACCTAAGAATAATACATGATGCCGTTGTTTACATCAAAAATTTTCAAGCAAAAAGCGGTTTTAATTTTTTTTCTCGGAAAAGGTATCTTTTTTGGTACTTAAATTTAGAGTAAAAAATAACCTTTCTATTAAAAATATTTGCGAGGAGGTAATGTTTACCAGAAAAAAGTTGCCGTGGTTTTACCTACCTAAAATTTACAAGCTAAAAGTGGTTTTAATTTTTTTTCTCGGAAACGGTACCTTTTACGGAAAAACTTTTGGTACCTAAATTTAGAGTAAAAAACAACCTTTCTATTAAAAATACTTGTGATGCAAGAATGTTTACCAGAAAAAAGTTATGATTTTTTTTCCAAAAATTTTCGGTTTTTTTACCCCCACCCCTAAGTTATTGAAGTTAGGTTTTCGGTTTATCTACATTAGTTATAGGTATTTATCAAAGACATCATATAATATGAACGCGATTGATCTCCTTTGTATAGGGACAAAGTTATGGTCGAAAAACTGAAATCAGAAAAAGTGAGGCCCTAGCGCCCCCTGTGACCGGATTTCTCTGGTTAACGAACTTGACCTTCATTTTTGGATGATTGATTTTTGTGCAAAGCTTGAAAGCGATCCGAGCGAAACTGCGGCCGCTATCGTGCTGACGAAAGTCGAATCTGAACGCACGCACGCATATATATATATATATATATATATATATATATATATATATATATATATATAAACTTTTTGACCAATGGTCATTTCGGACTCAGGCGGTCATAAGAAGACCTCCTGTGAAGAAATTTTTCCAAAATTTGAAAGTAGGGGACAAATGAATGGGCAGACCGAATTCTTCGAGGTCTACCCAAAATATACTCATCATCATTATAATTAATGTGATCTTAATTAGAAACAAGAATGCAGAACACATTAATGGGATGCAGGAGATGATGTTGATGATACCTGATAGAAGAGTACGTGATGAAGCGCGATGTGTATTCTGTATTATACTTATACTTAAGTTTACGTATATGAAATATAAAAAATGTGTGGGATTTTATTTCAAACATTATTGTGAATTTATTGAAGCAGCCATTTCAAGTATGTTTAATAATATTTTAATATATTAGTACGGTTTAATAATGTTCAATATATTGTTAAAGTTAATAATATTAATAGCAGCAAAACTTTTTCAGTAATTGAGACGGGTGAGTAAACGATACAATCAAAACATCTACAATATGGTTCCAGCAGTAAATTAAAGGTATGCCTTATTTGTAAACGACCGTATTGCGTATTTAATTCTTATAATTCATAATAACTTAACAGTATTATAACTAATATGACGAAACACGCCATCCTAGTATTAAATAAATCTAATACAAGCAACATGTTGTTACCTTTAATCTTTATGCTGTTGTTTTAAGGCATATATTTGAACTAAATGTATTTTTTTCTACTTAAGTGCATGATTATGGGTGCAGAAAGCGTTATATTTCATATATCATGCTTTAATGAAAGTGTGCACGCCAAGGTTCATAATCATCAGGAAGTAACTTTACTTTTACTGTGTTACAGTTATTTTTCAAACCCATTATCACATTTCTCTGTTTGTTACAAAATATTATAACAAAATTTTTAAACATATGACTTACGCAATTGAAAATAATTAAACTGATGTTTAAGCTTTTACAGGAATAATAAGAAGTTCTTAATGTATAATACGATATTTTGATATTAAAATAGTTAAACATACAGTGACAATTTAAAGAATATAATGTAAACTTAACAAATTATTTTTGTAATATAGTTAAATCTAATCTGACTTAATCTTTAGTTTTTTTATAAGTTATAAATTGTTTAAACAAAACTTTGAAATAAAAATTAAGTTAACACATTTTTTTTCTATTAGTCTTAGGACTTTAGCCGCGGCAAAGTTAAATGGAGGAAAAAATTACTAACTTGCTTATTACACTTTATACCATCTGCCTTCAACTTTAGTCATCAAATATTACTTGATACAAAGGTCTTTAATTGAAATCCTTTAAAATTATAAAAAAAATTAAGTTCTAGATTATTATATTTTAATTATTTTTAATGTTGTTCTTTAATTATTAGTTGTTCTGGAAGTATAAATGAATAAAAATTGTACGGTTGGTTTCTATGAGAACGAAGTTACTTACTTTTTTCTTCTCAAATTGACATGTACGATAGACGATCTAGTTATACAGTTTTATCAACTTATTTTTCTTTTCCTCTGTATTACACACATTTACTTCAGTTTCATTTTCAATTATTTTCAAGATTCTAACTAGAAATTATAATTATTTTCAAGAAAGATCTTTATCGGCTTGATACCGCAATGTCTGAAGACGAAGGACTTTGACCAATGTGTGTTGTCAGTGTTGACTTATAGCTCCGAGACGGGCCGTTTAAGACGGGCCATATAAGAAGGCTCAATATCGCTGCGAGATCGAAATAGACAGGAGGAGATTCACAGTATAACCAAGTCCACCGACGTGGCTTGAGGCATAGCTCGTCGGAAGTTTCAGTGGGCGGGGCACTTCACTGGTGCAACCGACGGCCGATGGGGCCGAATTGTTCTCGCGTGGTGACCACAAGCCGGTAGTCGCGGCGTTGATAGGTAGGTGTTTGTCAAATAATACTATTTCGGTTCTAAAAATGTGTTTTCGTTAAAAGTAAATTGATAACTTATGTATGTATGTGGATCTGATGTTTTTAATTAGTCATCTGAAGTATATACTGCTTTGATGCGATTTTGTGAAAAAAAAAAAAAAAAAAAATATATATATATATATATATATATATATTTATATTTTTTTTAAATATAAATATATATATATATATATATATATATATATATATATATATATATATATATATATATATTTATATTTCATTCTCAACCCAGTCCCAACTTATCATATTGAATTGCTGTATGTATGAATAGCAATAAAATGATTTACAACTGGAGTTCAAGTTAGCTAGTTAGAAATATTGTTACAGCAATAGAAGTATAAACGAGTACCGCCGATTGAAATGAAAACATATTGAAATAGTGTTGAAGCCCTGAAAAAAAATTTCACATGTACATGGTGTCTGATAAAATTATGGTACGTTATTAAAATATATCGTCTTAGAATTATTATATATTATATCATTACGGTGAGAATGAAGAAGAACGTGCTCAGGTGGTTTGGGCACGTTGAACGAATGAGTGATGAAAGAATGGTAAAAAAGATTTATATGGGAAAAGTGAGCCGTAAGAGAGACAGGGGGAGGCCTCGAGTGACCTTCGATAACATAAAAGCTACGATACTGGAGGAAGGTCACGTAAAAAGCATGAGGACCCCCCGGAGGGCATGTATGAAGAGGCTGATGTCTGTGGCCGAGGCGAAAGAGGTATGCAGAGACCGTAGTGTTTGGCGCTCCGTCGTCTCTGGCTACCTCGTAAGGGATATGGCGTGAAGGTAAATAAATAAATAAATAAATAAATAAATAAATTATGTTGAAGTCAATGTCCTATTTTAATTGAGGATTAAATGACACTTCTATGAGGTTTACAAAAGGAATATTTTACGGTAAGTGAGTTATGGTATCTCAAGCTATAAGCAAGCTTAAGCTATGGCAGAACCTATAAAACTTAGTTAGAAAGAATTTATAACCTACAAATGAGAATATTAAAATCAAAAGTCCCGCTAAAAGTTAAATGTACATTTAGAGATAACTACGACCATTTATTTAAACACTGTAACTCAATTAACGTTTACTAAAGAGTAAACAGAAATTATAGCGCAATATCAAAATAAGATTAATATGCTAGGAAGAAATGACAGAGTGGATTTGATGCGAAATCTATCATATTTATTATATTTTATAGAGCCTAAATATATATAATAATGTATATTGAAAGAGAATTTGGTCCAACATCCTGCCTTGTATCCTTAACCTGTTAACTGGGTATGACGAAATTTTTCGTCATACATAAAAACCTGCTGCAATGGACATGACGACATTTTTTGTAATGTAAATTAATATATTGAACGCATTACGTTCTACGTTGTTCTTATTTTAAAAAACGATATTCTTTTATTATTTAAGGTGTGATGGTATTACTAATAAATATGAAAAAAAAGTCCTTATTGTAAAACGAATTGAACAAAAGTTTATTCCCCGGTTAACAGGTTAATAAGTTACCAAAGGAGTTGATTACAAAGATTAAAAGCCTTAATTTGAAACAAACAAAGAAAATTGTAAAGAATTTTTATTTCAAAGATAAGAATTTACCCATATCACAAATTTAAGGCTATGAACATGTTTAACCTTGTCTCTTTTCAATTTTTTATATTTAACGTTATATTTTAAGTATTAGATTTTTAATATAAGTATAAGATTAATTATAGTATAAGATATTAAGATTAATATAAGTATAAGATAATGTTATATATGTATTAATTAGTTATTTATTAGTTATAATGCTATGAAGCGTGTGGACTCCATGAACGTGACAATCTTCTAGATAAGATTTGCGTTTAGGAGTATGTTACGTTGTAAAATTTAAATGTAATAAACATAAATAAATAAAAAGAAAAAAAAACAGGTTACCACAAAGGAAATCCTGAGCCACAAACAAATGTGTCTATTACATTATGTTAATTCTTGTTATCAAAGCGTTTTCTGACTTATTTTCCGGGGTTTCTTATATATATATATTTTTTGTATAAATTGTAAATAGAAGAAACCAAAAACAATAAGCTGACACAAAATATATAATAAATATATTTTTATAAATACTGTTTAACAATATTACAAAATGTTTATAGATATGCACCCTAAGCCCATTATTCAAATTAAATATAATATAAAACAATGAATATTACATTTTTATTTATACTTAAAGCCGACCTTGTAATGTATTTGGCAAAATTATACAAGATGATACTAAAACACATAACATCTGTAATTTATACACACTAAAAGATAAAATTTTGTAGTTGAAAATCAATCGTTTTGGTTTGCGAATAGAGTATAAACGACTTAATAATATATAAAAAACATGTGACCACCGAAATATAAAAAAACCAAGTCATTACAGGGCATAGATAAGAAGTATATTACCAATGTCCTGTATCAAAATGTAATTAAGAGAGCTATTGCAATTAAAACTCAATGTAATTTATACAGCTATTCTAATTGAAGACGTTTTAATTAGAAAAACCGTTCATTGGCCATTTATTATCTCGTCTTTTACATTGATGTTGGTCATTTTTCTCTTTTACAGTAATATTCTCGCTAAACCTATAAAAACTAAAATAAGAAGTTCTCTTTAAAGAACAATAAATATTTTTAAAGAAGTTAGCCTTTTCTTGTTTTAAGTTAAATCAACTTCTTAGTTCTTTACATACTTAATCATCTAGATTTATTGGAGTTAACTTAATGATTTTATTTGTTGCCAAAATAAATTAATTATATCGATTTGTTATAAGTGTAACACATTGGTTGATTTGGAAACGAATTTAAAAACCAATATATGTTCCCAATCTTTTATCTCCCCACCATTACGAAGTAATGTAGGAACTAACTGTAACAATAATTATAAGGATTTTTTCATTGGTAGTACGAGCTTAACAGCGATTGTTGGTAAAGTCTATTTTACGCACTTCCTAACGTGTCTGAGAAGGTGATATTGCCTCCTTTGAATTGTTGTTCAGTTGTTCGTAAACTACATTACCACATGAAAAACTAGCACTTATGACTGACTAATATGGATTAGATAGGACCTAAAAAAATGTATAGAATCACTTTAAAATAAAGGTGGATAAAAAAAATAAAATGTATATCGATATAACTTTACGTACGTTGCTTTATTGTAACTACTTCTAAGATGATTTGTTTTTTGGCATGCTTTGTTCAAAAATAAGACAGTATATAAAGACTACTATTTTGAATGCTGGGAGTCAAATTTTTTAAACCCTTGTAAATGCTAGAGCATTGAAGTAGTGTGACCTAGTCATTTACTCTAGTTTTCATTCGGTACTCTGCTTTGTTACATATAAATTATAACTGTTATGTAATCTGTATAAAATTGAAAATTCATAAATTACAAAACGAAATAAGGATAAAAATTAGAGATTTCCTTAATTATCACCTTCATTAGTCTACTTCAAATTTGTTTTGAATTTGATAGTTAAAAACCGATTAGAAGGGCATTTAGGTTTCTATATTAGAAAAAATATATATTGCAAAATACTAATGAACAACTGTTGTGTTTGAAGTATATTCTAGTTGCAAAAATAACTACTACTATTCTATGAATATTATTGAAGTACAGGATTCTTTAAATTATTACTTCCGACATTAAACTCATCTAGTCGTGATTTCATACCTACAATAAAATATACGTGCATTTTGTATTCACTGAGATAACGAGGAACGAGTCAGATGTAATCATGTATTACGTGATCTAACCTAACATTTACTTTTTGTCAATATCACTAATTTATATTTTATAAGAAGGAGAAATAAATAACGTTTTTTAAGGTTGACATAATTTTCTTGTAATCAAATAATTTGCAAACATGTAAATGCATTTTACAAAATGTTACTAAAAACTTCGTCAACTATTAACGAGATATATAGTATGTTATATATAGTAGTAGTAGTTGATAATATAGTATTTCTACATAATCGTTGAGGATGTCCAGTTTATCCAGTACTAACAAATATACAAAATGAGATGGTCGCATAATTTATTGGCAATAATTTCAACACAGCATTGCAATTATTTATTTGATTACTTTGACTTCCACTATTACTATTATATATTTGATTGTACAACAAAAGGTTACAATTGACAAACGAATGATGCTAAAGAACTTTCTACCAATACCCCTGAAACAATTAACGGAAACGTACAAAGGTTTATTTTTGCTTTCGGAATTCGAGTTTTTGTTTATGGAAACATAATGAAAGTTTTTGAAGTCCTCATTTTAAAAACCATTTGGTATTTTGGTTTAAAAATCGAATAAAATCCAATACGACGGCCAAAACTTTAAAAAATATAACCTATTTTCATCTAGTTTGGTATATGTTGAATTCAAGGTCATTAATCATGAGTAAAAAGTTGATTTGTACAATTTAAAATAGCGAATCTAATATGGCAGCCAAAGATATTGAATATCAATCTTGTGTTCAGAGTTTGATACTCAATTGACGTCTTTAATGCCCATACTTATATTTTTGTATAAATGAAATGTATGTCACAGTCAGACACCGCACCTAAGCGACTCCAGGTCTCAATAGATGAAGTAATTGCCAACATGATTATTAATTTTTCAGTCTCAGTCCGGCTTGAGAATGTTCCATAATGATATTGACTACTATAGACTAGTAGTGGTATTAGACTATATAACTGTAATATTGTAGAATATTCTAATGTTCACAATACGAGTATAAATACCTGAAACTGGTTTTGAATATTACTCAAAACCAGGTGATACAACTAAATAGCTTCAATGCGATTACAGCAAAAAAAATGTTTTATTTCTAAATTACCGGACTATGAATTTAATCATTATAACGCACAATACAGTATTAATACCAATATGTCACTGCACGCAATCCTAGTATTAAATAAATGAAATATGAACCACATATCTCTACTTATAATCCTTATTATCTAGTGATTAAGGTCTGTATTTGAACTAAATATATTATCTATATTCACGTGCGTGATTGTGGGCGCAGAAAGCATCATTTTTCTTAAATCTCGATTTAATGAAAGTGTACACCAGGGTTCAAAGTTATCAGAGAGTAGCTTTACTTTTACTATGTAATTATTATTTTTACCAATCAGTCCGTATTTAGTCTTCGTTGCACATAACATGCTGATTTAGTGCTAAGAGTGTTCTTTACGAATCACTGAGTATACAATACTACTTAAAATGAAGAAAGGAATTAAACTACTTAAAAAACTAAAACGTTAAATATATTGTATAAAAAAAACGTGTACACACAACACACACATCATATTGTATAATATAATATATATATATATATATATAAATGCATATTTGAACTGAATACGATATGTGTTATCACATTTCTGTATTAGTTATAAACATTACAAAAAAACTGGTTTAATTTTTATTTAAATAAATAAACTGACGTTGAAAGTTACGATAGAATAAACAATTTAAAGTTTTAAATTACTAACTACAACAGTTTGTTATGAATATAAACATAAAAGAAAAACTTTAATAATTCAATGTCAGTTAAATAAATAATAATACATTGATAAAAAAAGCATTTAATAGACAAAGTGCTTTTATGATATTATTAATTTCAATCGGATTAAAGATGCTTAGTTATTACTTTCTTCCCAATTACAAATTGTAGTCTGTTAGTGAAAGTATGACATTTAATTTATTAAGACTAATGCCATAGCTTTTCCGTCCTAATCCTAATCGTAAGATTTAAGGACTTTTGCCGCGACCAACTTTAAGAAGGATTTAAATCCGAACTTAGTAATAGAACTTTTAATTTAATTATCAAATATTTCTTATTGATAAAGAGGTCTTGGGATCTTAGAAAATTTTACATATATAATAATTTCATTTTAATTTTACATTACTATGATTATGTTATTAATTGTAAAAAAAAAAACAACATATAAATTTTAATTGTTATATATTATTTAGGCGATTCATCTAATAATTATAATTTATTTATTTATTATTATCGTATAATGTTATGATTACCTATGATGTTGTTGTTTATAAAAACAACTCCTTCATGCTTCAGACTTTATTATCAAGAAAGAAGAAAGGGGATCGAGGATGGGGAGTAATTCGCACTTGCCATGGTTTCAGTTACTAAAAAACAGAGTAATAAATCATATTTTATTAGTCAAATACTACAAAACTGTTTCTTATTAAAGGACTTAATTAAAGATATACTGATTAGTTTCATTTCAAAATAACCCACTTAATCTTTACAATCACAACCACAACACAGTCACAATTATAAGCATGGAATCTTCAATATCTGCTCTAGTCATTAATAAACAAAACGATATATGACAGTTCCCAATGGAGCAGTACCAGTCTTCAGCGTGGTTCGAAGGCAAGTGTATGTTTTTAGCACGTCTCCACAATATACCCTATATTCGTACCATCGTAGCATGAGATATCCAAATGATAACGTAATATAAATTTAATTATTATATATTATTTATCAAAAGCTTTGTGATGAAAATAATTAATTAATAATACTGTTACTAGTTCCAATAAAATATGTTATTAGACATTTCTTTTAAAACAAATCATATTTTGTATGTAGTCAATCTTCTTCGTTTCACAAATTAGGTAACAAATTACTATATCATTACGAAATTTGGTTCTGGTAGAGAAATGGTCCAAGTCAACAGCACATTAATACTTAATTTAAATTGCTTTACTTTTAAAGGAACATCACGGAAAATATTTTACAACTCGAGTTTAAGTTAGCTTGTTATTTTGATTGCAAACTCTGCGGACGCAAATATTCTTGCTGAAATGTATGCATTATTTTATACCAACACTTTGAAACGAAAACAAAATCAAATAGTGTAAAAGTTCTGAAAAAGAGATTCCCATTTACACAGTATCTGATGTAGTATTAAATAATATACAAATTTTTATTTCATAGCAATTTTATCAACTCGTGGATCTATTTTTTTTTGTTCGTCAAGGATGCTCTTTTTAAAGATAGATGTATAAATATATAATATAAGAATAAAAATAATATTAATATAAATTGGTTATTATAATAAATTAAATCATGATATAATTATGTCATGTCGTGATTGATTATTGTCTTGTAAACTTGACGTTGGTTAATAAAACTTGTAAAAAGGAAGTCTGAAATGCTATTTATTTTAACAGTTCATATTAAGGTTCAAGGTATCTCACACTCTTTCCCCTTCCGTAATTGTAATGGCACCACTTATAGTTGGATCGTCTGCTATCAACCGAAAACCTGTTAATTTGAGAAAGTACCTACATTTATATCATATTTGTCAGCTTTTCCTACAACAAAGTATTTTTTAACGTATTAATAACTTATACACCTTTTCTGACTTCGTTTGATGTGTGTAGCATTTTGCGTGTAATAAGTGTGATTGGATCAAAGCTTAAATATGAATGTGTTAAAGAAAGGAACGACCCTTTTTTGCCGGAATTAACTTTGTGTACGCATACTTTAAACATTATTCATATATATATATTATGAATTTATTTTTATAATTTTTATATTTATTAAATTAACAATATTTGGTAGTAGTTATAAATATACATATTGCACTAATATTTTATAAACACTATATCAGAATAACTTGAATTTTTAGGATAAAATCTTTTTTTTATGAGTAAAACAAAAGCGTTTTTGTTAAGGTTACAAGGGCCCTTTATTGTATTTATTTTTATAATTAGCAACCCTTGGAAAAGTATTGTTTTGTGATTTTTAAACAAGAACATATAATTATTAAGTACGTATAATATTTATTTTGTTATAGTATTCATTGAAAATAGAGAGATTTTAGTATAAATAATAAAAAATATACTTTTCTGGTATATTTTATTCTTAATTAAATATTAAAGTAATATAATATCAGACAGATTTAAGAGGCATCAAGTAAATATATACATATATTAAAAGAGAAATGTTATTTTTTATATTTTGATACAACTGTTTCTACAACTAGTAGTCGGATTTAAAAGGACAATTTATATGCAATTAAACTGATTGATTTAATTGATGCATCTTCTGTTCCATTCCTCCTCTTACATTCCACGTAGCTATTTGTGGCTCCGTCCTCCACCTTTTTTTTTTTTTATATATGTAAGAGGAGGACAAACGAGCTGGCGGGTCACAGATGACTTGTGATCACCACCGCAGATGAATTCTTGCAACATCCAAGGATTTACAAGAGTGTTGCCGGCCTTGTAGGTAGGAGTAGACGCCTTTTTTGAAGGTACCCATGTCGTACCGATCTGGAAATACCGCCGAAGGGAGTTCGTTCCACAAGCGAGTGGAACGTGGAAAAAAGGTCCTTGAGAACCGTACAGTGGAGGATCGCCACGTATCCAAAATCCACGCCCGCCGTTCGGAAAATGGCGTGTTGGTTGGCGGTCCCCAACGCCGCAATATGTGTACTGAATGTAGGAATTACACCCTGTGTCCTGTTCTTAGAAAATTTGCTTATTGTCACGAATTAAAATTTTTAGCAATGATCGATAAGAAGATCGTGTTTGATTTTGGATCTTTTATATGTATCTGGGGTAAGAAACTTGAGAATTCTATATTTTAATTTTAATTGTACATTTAATATGATACTACTGCACATTTTTTATAATTATTTTAACAATAATATTTATTTACATAGCTAACCCTTGCTACGTACGTACCTTTTGCTCAAAACAAGCTTATATACATACAAAAATCTATACATACGTAGGTAGGTATTAGTAATTTGAAGAATATTCGCATGCGCAAAAAATGTTTTGCCTATATCAATATAAGAAAAAATCATAATTTGTAGATAAAAGTAGTTTAGAAAAAAATCGACTTCAAAAAAAAAATTCAAAACAAATTCATATGCACTTAAAAGTAAAAAAATAATTGTGCATTTTTTCTTACAAGTAAAATGAAATGAAAAATAAGTCAAATAAATTATTTCGAATTAAAAATAACAATACCTATGAATGTATATATTAGACCCAAAGACTGAAAACGAAAAAATATATATGCTATTACGTATATCCTATTACCAGTTAGATATATCTATATAGAGTACGGAGCAAGAAAATCAAAATTCCGTAGCAATAATTACATATACAATTTCTTTCTTATATAGTTATGGAAGCTGTACTAAGAAAAAAGTACTGCAACATTACCAGAGAAGTCATCGACGTGTTTCTGCCAACCTGTGAACAATGTTAATTGAAAAAAAAGATGCCGAAAAAAGGATTAGTGGTTCGCAATGAATTTACAATCGCCGACAGTAATTTTGTTAAAAAAAGTGAGGTATCACCGGAAAAAACCATTTCTTTACGATCAGCTTCAACTCTATTTTCAGGAAGTAAACAAGGTTTTGTTTATTGTAAGTGTAAACGATATTGTACTGATAAGAAAAGCACTTGTTGAAATTTGAATGTAAAATGTAATTCGAAATGTCATTCAAGCAGTATTTGTAAAAATAAATAATGTTCTGATGTAATAAAAAGTTCTAAAAACATACGTCCTTTGTATTTAATTGTAGTCGTAGAGGGTTCAATTATTTAAAATTAACTGAAAAGATCATAAATATAAGTATATTTCGTACCTCGAAATAACTTATGTGTGTAGAACAATAATCAAAATTCATTTGTTTTATAAGTTCAAAATGAATCTTATTGTACGCAGGTAGAGAGTGGCATATAATACGACTCAAACATTAAGATCGCGTTCTGAGCGCTTGACGAATGATAAAACGCGTTCTGGCCGTTCGACAATTACCAAAACGCGTTGCGAGCGTTTAATAGCAGCCAAAACACGTTCTGCGCATTTGAAGACAGCCAGAACGCGATGTGGGCGTTTTTTCCGTCCATTGAGCGTTATCGGTCTTCGGGCCTAAAACATATACAATTATTATTATTTTCGGATTTAGTTTCTCAACAAAGGACATATTACTCAAGGACCATTTCCAAAGGGATTTTGCGAAGAGCGCAAAAATAAGCTTTACATGAAAAAAGTTTCGAACAGGGAAAATATCGAATAAGGCGGATGCACAACATGTCCACCGACTCAGCGTGGTACACGATCGTCTATCCAATGAAACCGTCATCTTTAAAATGTTAGTTAATTTCTTAAAAATAAAAATACGATATTTTTAGATATGTATTTATTTAACTAAAAAGGAGTTTTACAAAGAGAAACACGTCTAATTAAATAGCACATAAATAATTTATCAACATCTTCAGATAACTAACTTAAAAATAAATAAAAGGACGTGTTGTATCAAATTGATGTTACTTTACAGAAATACAATATAATTATGTTACTTAGCAAATCCTTTGCGAGTATGATATTTATCTTTAATTCTCTCTTCCTTTCTAATGGCAACCTCCAACGAATTGCTAGTTCCCGGAATTACATATAGTAAAAAAGAACCTAATACTATGCCTAAGATCTGAAAAAATAGAAATTCAAAATTTGTTATTTATGAGTTTCAACGTTTTAACTTGTATCTTCTTTTACATTTTTAATTTCTTTTAATTAACTCAATCTTTTTTAACTTTTAATTATTTCCTTTTAGATGAATTTTAAACAATAAAAACATTTTTTTTACCGGTACGAGAAGTAGGAAACGAACTTGCGTTTCTAATTTCGCCATTCTTAATGTTTTTATTAAATATTCTGCAAATAAAAAAGAAATAAAACATTTAGTAATGTATGTGCGAGCATTTTTATTGTGTTTTAGGTGGTAGTGGCAACTTTCGGTATTAATAGAAACAGTTTTCATATAGAGCTTACAACTATAGATATACAGCTTTCAATTTTTTTTTACTTAAGGACATTTGTAAATATTTTAATATTTTCACAATGATACTAAATGTAAGAAATCTTTTTGAATGATACAGAGTTCCTAAAATTTAAAAATAACTGGCATAAGAAAAGTTAACATTATTTTACGTGTAGCAAACAGTTGTTATTTAAAGAGAGGTGGGTCTTTCATGGTACCTTTGATGGAGTTATTACCGGCTCTTCAAGTTATTTTCAGATTTGGACAGCTTGTACTGTCCAAATCTCAAATCGTTGTTAATCTATATCGACTTATACGAGTATGTACCGACGTTAGAATGAAAACGTTACGCCTCTTTAAGATAATAGACCTTTAATAAGATAATACGTAATAAGTGTAATCTGTCGACTTGTCTATGCCTGTTGTTAGGAGCATGAAATGATAATTTTCGATGGACATTTTAACACATGTAGGTTTTATATGTACTATATATACTGTATTCATAATATTCCATTACCATTGTTAAGACATGAAAAATAAGACTTACTCGTTTCATATTATCAAAGTTTATTTTTCAATTGTAATTACTAAACAGATAGAAAAAGTTGATTACAATATAAATACACCTATATATAAATATATTATATTACTCACTGGACACAGTGCAGTATCTAGGAAAACGATGATGTCGGTTGATCCTTTTCATCATTCTCTCATAGTCGCCTTTGGTAGCCGTAACTTTATTAATATGTCCCTGGAAACATTTTAACATATACGTTTTATCTAGATATGTTATCGTCGCGGTCGGCATAAACATCAAAAAGGACTAGAAACAGAATCAACAGTTTTACTTCATCTCATGCTTTCTAAAAAAAAACTCCAGATTTTAAGTATTTTCTGCTAAGACACTACTAAGAGACTAAGTGCAGGTAGAACTTATTCGGACACATACTTTGCAGAAACTTAAGTCAGTAATATCTAAAACATTTTCTTTAACATTTATCTTCTTTCATATAATTTAATTAATTAAATTGTGATATAAATTATATATATATATATATATAATTTATAAAATACTGCTCGATGGAATTAGGGATGTCAAAACCCAATTTCACCGAGAATAATTTCATATTTTTAAGGTATTGTCTAGTAATAATACAAATATGTCTGCCATCACAACAAATTACTATAAAATTTTTAATTCAATAAGTGCTCACTTTTATAAAGACAGATACAAAAGTACCA